>CM066038.1:242281387-243481387 GCA_033557465.1 Ichthyophis bannanicus | reverse complement strand
TCCCCCTTCACCCTCATCCTATGTCCTCTCGTAGCAGAACTTGCTTTCAATCGAAAGAGGCTCTCCCCCTGTACATTTATGCCACAGAGGTATTTAAACATCTCAGTCATATCACCTCTAACCCGCCATTCCGCTAAGGTGTACATATTAAGATCTTTAAGTCTGTCCTCATATGCTTTATAATGAAGACCACTAATCATTTTAGTAGCCACCCTCTGTACTGACTCCATCCTATTTATATCCTTTTGAAGGTGCGGTCTCCAGAATTGCAAATAATACTCCAAATGAGGTTGCACCAAAGACTTATACAGAGGCACTATCACCTCCTTTTTTCTGCTAGCCATTCCTCTCCGAAAGCACCCAAGCATCCTTCTAGTTTTTGCTGTCGCCTTTTCTACCTGTTTAGCTACTTTAAAATCATATTGTATATAATTAAAGTATATATATAGTATATAGTTAACTGTACATAGTTTTCCCGGTTATCCCATGTATTATCTTTCCCTGTTCTTTGTAAACTCAATGTTGCTTGTATGCATTGCAGTATGTTTTGTTCATTGTACACCGCACTGATTTTAAGAGCGCGGTATAGAAGAAATGTTAAATAAATAAATAAATAAAATCAGACACAACCACGCCTAGGTCCCGCTCTTTTTTAGTGGACAAAAGTACTTCACCCCCTATACTATATTGCTTCCTTAGATTGCTGCAGCCCAAATGCATGACCTTACATTTTTTAACATTAAATCCCAGCTGCCAAATTCTAGACCATTCAAGCTTAGCTAGATCCCTCCTCATGTTATCTACACCTTCCTGGGTGTCTACTTTATTGCAGATTTTGCTATCATCCACAAAGAGGCAATCCTTACCCGACAGCCTTTCCGCTATATCACTAACAAAGATGTTAAAAAGAATCGGACCAAGTACAGAGCCCTGGGGCACACCACTGGTAACATCCTTCTTCTCAGAGTGAGCTCCATTTACTTGTACTCTCTGTCGCCTCCCACCCAAACAATTTCTAACCCAAGCAGTAACTTTAGGGTCCATCCCTAGGGTGCTACGTTTGTTTATAAGTTGCCTGTGAGGAACAGTGTCAAAGGCTTTACTGAAATCTAAATACACTACATCTAGGGCTCTCCCTCGGTCCAACTCCGTGGTCACCCAGTCAAAGAGATCAATCAGATTTGTCTGACAAGACCTGCCTCTGGTGAATCCATGCTGCTTCGGATACTGTAATCCGCTGGACTCCAGAAACTGCACTATTTTCTCCCCAAGTTCCCTCGGTATTCTAGAGTGTATCCCATCTGGTCCCATCACTTTGTCTACTTTAAGTTGAGCTAGTTTCTCACAAACACAGTCTTCTGAAAATTGTTCAAGTTGTCCCTCGCTTCTGTTCCTGTTTATGGGTTTTTTCTGAGGTCCTGCTCCTGGTTCTTCATCTGTGAACACAGAACAGATATATTTATTAAGCAATTCCGCTTTATCCTCAGCTTCTACATATTCTTCCCCTTCACCCTTGAGTCTGACAGTACCACTTTTGCGCTTCCTCTTCTCACATCTGAAAAATCTGAAAAATGTCTTATCCCCCTATTTTATTGCATTGGCTATTTCCTCCTCTTTTTTGAATCTTTGCTTTCCTGACTACTTTTCTAGCTTCTCTAAGTTTTTCCAAATATAGATGTCTGTCTTCCTCTCTTTATGATCTCTTGTATTTCATGAAGGCCTCCCTATTTTTCTTCACCTTTTCAGCTACTTCTTTCCAAAGCCATAGCAGTCTCCTTTTCCTTTTACCTTTATTTACCATTTTAACAAAAAGGTTGGTTGCCCTTAAAATATCCCCTTTCAGTTTTGACCACTGTTTTTCTACCTCCCCCAGCTGTTCCCATCCCGCTAACGACTCATTGAGGTATTGGCCCATTCTGGCAAAGTTAGTCTTCCTAAAGTCTAAGACCCTCACCTTTGAATGGATTCTAACAGCCCTAGTCCTAATACTGAACCACAGCATCTGGTGATCACTGGATGCAAAATGATCTCCCACTATAACATCAGAAACACTTTCACCATTGGTAAGCACCAAGTCCAGTATGGCCCCCTCACGTGTGGGGTCTTGTTACCAAGAACTGCAATATGAGATTGAAGACCTAGTATTAGTGAACTACCATTAAAATCAACTGTAGTACCTGAAGAGTGGAGAATGGCCGATGTAACGCCAATATTTAAAAAGGGTTCCAGGGGTGATACAGAAAACTACAGACCTGTGAGTTTGACATCAGTACCGGGCAAAATGGTAGAAACCATTATAAAGAATAAAATTACTGATCATGTATATAGTCATTGTTTAATGGGAGAAAGCCAACATGGATTTAACCAAGGAAAGTCTTGTCTTACTAATCTGTTATATTTTTTTGAAGGTGTGAATAAACAGGTAGACAAAGGTGAGTCGGTTGATACAGTGTATCTGGATTTTCAGAAAGACTTTGACAAGGTCCCTCATGAGAGACGCTTGGTGAAATTAAAAAGTCATGGGATTGGGGGCAGTGAGGTATTGTGGATCAGAAACTGGTTAAAAGATAGAAGGCAGCGAGTAGGGCTAAATGGCCAATTTTCTCAATAGAGAAAAGTAAATAGTGGAGTACCCAAGGGATCTGTGCTGGGCCCACTGCTTTTTAACATATTCATAAATAACCTGGAAATGGGAATAACGAGTGAGGTGATCAAATTTGCAGATGGCACAAAATTACTCAAAGTTGTCAAAACTCAAGAGAATTGTGAAAAATTGCAAGAGGACCTTGATAAACTGGAAGACTGGGTGCCCAAATGGCAGATGAAATTTAATATGGACAAGTGCAAAGTTATGTACCTAGGAAAGAACAACCCAAACCACAGTTCCACAATGCAAGGTATTGCCTTAGAAACCACCACCCAGGAAAAAGATTTAGGCAACATTGTGGATAATACGATGAAACACTCCACCCAGTGTGCTGCGGCGACCAAGAAAGCTAATAGAATGCTAGGAATCATAAGGAAAGGAATGGCGAATAAAACCAAAGATATTATAATGCCTCTGTATCATTCCATGGTGCGACCGCACCTTGAATATTGCATGCAATTCTGGTCGCCGTATCTTAAAAAGGATATAGCAGAATTAGAAAAGGTATAGAGAAGAGTGACCAAAATGGTAAAGGGGATGGAAGGATACTCCTAGGTTAAGGCTCTTCAACTTGGAAAAGAGAAGGCTGAGGGGAGATATGATAGAAGTCTATAAATTAATAAATGGAGTGGAATGGGTTAACATAGATTGGTTGTTTGCGCCATCAAAAAGTAGAAAGACTGGAGGACATGCACTGAAGCTACAATGTATCCATTTAAGACTAATAGAAAATATTTTTTCACTCAATGCATAATCAAACTCGAATTCATTACTAGAGGATGTAGTAAAAGCTGTTAGTGTAGCTGCATTTAAAAAAAGATTTGGACAAATCCCTGGAGGAAAGGTCCATAAACCATTTTTAAAGAGGACCCGGGAAATCCACTGCTTACTCCAGGATGAGCATTGTGGAAGCTGTGGGCTTTGGGTATCTGCCAGGTACTTGTGACCTGGATTGGCCACTATTGGAAACAGGATACTGGGCTTGATGGACCATGGTCTGACCCAGTATGGCATTTTTTATGTTCTTATGTTATCTCTGAGTTTCAGGAGAGGAATAGGATAGGCATACAGAAGACCGTCTCTCCAACATAGGAGGAAGGCATCCAAGGTTAGCATGCTGTGCGTTCCCACTCTGGAACAGAACTAAGGTACTTGCCTGTTTCTGAGGAGCGGTGACTAAGCCTATTAAGATGATGCCCCATTCTCGAAGGATGGTCTGAGACACTCCCAGGTTCAGGGTCCATTCACGAGATTGAAAGATTCAGTTCAGCCTGTTCTACAGGATACAGTCCTTGCCCAACAGGTATATGGTTCTGAGAGTTATCCCTTGAGAGATTTATTTTTATTTATTTATTTACATTCTCTTATATACCGCACTATTCGGCATCAGCGCGGTTCACATAGAACAAAAAGTCTCAGTACAATAACATGCATGAGTTTACAGATAACAAGGGAAGGAACTTGGATAACAAGGGAAACTATTTACAGTCTATTTACAGATATAATACTACAGCATGGCTACAAGTTATTAGGCTCACATCCTGGCTGTCTCCCAACACAGAAGGCACAACTCTGTTCTTCCCTACTTGTTGAAGTAGTACATTGTTACTTGATTGTCCATCTGGATCAAGACAATTTGGTTGGCCAACAGACCTCTGAAACCCTTTAGTGTGTTGGAGATTGCTCTCCATTCCAGGAAATTTATCTAACAGAGGCTTCCTTGTGTGGATCCCCTGAGTGTGGAACCCATTTACATGCATTCCCCAATCCAGCTTGGATGCATCTGTCGTGAGCTACATTTGGTAGGAAGGAATTTGAAAATGGAGACCTTTGGCAAGATTGGAAAGAGTCCCACAGGTGCTCCTTGTGGTCTTGGGCAAGCCACTTAACCCCCCATTGCCTCAGGTACAAAAACAAAGACTGTGAGCTCTTCGGGGTCAAGGGAAAGATATATACATTACCTGAATGTACACCACTTTGACTTGTAGAAAAATGGTAAGGCTAGTTAAATAAATAATTAAAATCTCTCTACTAGGACACAGATTACCAGAGGAGTGGCGACAAAAATGGCATCTCTGAGCCTGTGAGTGGCCTGCACCCACTATTTGTTCAAGGCTCACAGAGATTTTTTCATGTCGAGATGTACCAAGTTAAGTGAATCATAGAGGCCATGTGGCCTAACATGTTCCTTGCTGACATCTGCTAACTCTGTTGCATGTCTTCCACAATTGCCATCAAATAGGTGAAATCCTTCCGCAAGAACAGCTCATTTAAGTCATGTGCTAGCACAGCTTCAAAGAATTCCAATTGGCGTGATGTGCTCAAGTTTGACTTGTGGTAACTGATGACAAACCTTGGGAGCTCCAGTACCCGGATGGTGAGGTTTAAGAATTCTTGAATGGCTTCCTGAGTGGTGCTCTTGATTAGCCAATTGTCCAAGTAGGGAAACACATGCCATCCAGTCTTGTAGAAATACTGCAACTACAGCGAGGCACTTTTTTTTTTAAATTTTATATTGATTGCATTTTATTTAACATTTTATACTGACAGCATGTATCTATTATACATTTATAAATATGGAAATAAACATCTGCTATTCAACAATACTATGTGTACAAAGCATTTTCTTATCTTACTTTGCAAATTTTACGTATTTAAATCTTAAATTTCCATTCTTTGAACCATTTTAACAAATTTGTAACAATCATTAACATATCTCAGCCATTCCTGTGGTGTATGTATAATACATTCCTTTATTTTTTACTATTTATTAAAGCTCTCCGCTTTACCTATTTGCTTCTTCTAAGTTATACATCATATACTCCTAACGAGTCTTGTTAACTATTAACATTCCTACATGATGTCAATATAAACGAAAGATGAAACAAAAAAATCCCCACCCACTATCCATCCCTACCCTCTTCCACCCTCCCTCTCCTTACCTCCCTCCCCTGACACCTTATTCATATTACTTTGGCATGGTTATGTTTCTTATTAGTATCTAGTGACATTTATGTTATATATTTGGTTATAAACAGGGCTCAGATTTCCTGACATTGATTATTCCTATCTTTTTGATTTGCAGTCATACTCTCCCCATTACATAGATCAATCGCATTCTTTCACGCTAAGCATCTATGGTTGGCGTACGTGCCTCTTTCAGCTCAAAGCAATCTCAGTTGTGGCTGCCATCATACACATTCTTGCCAATCTGCCCTTTAACTCCTCCCACCCCATCCCTTCACTCCCAGCAAGACATTGAGGATTCCCCATTCAACTGTATACCCCACTAGCTCCTCCACTTCGCTTCGTATTAGCTCCCAATAGTCTACAACAAAGGAGCATGTCCACCACATATTTTTATAGTCCCCTTGTTCCTTACACCCTCTCCAGCATGTTTTCTTCCCTTTTCTCATCATTTGGTGCAGATGGACTGGTATGAGGTACCAACGCAGTACCACTTTATAATTTTGTTCAATATGTTTGGCTGCTCCCATACCTTCTCTCAATCTTTTATTGATTTCTTTCCAAATCTGGCTGTCTAGTTCCATTCCAATATTTTTCCCCCCAATGCTTCTGATACAGGGCTTTCCCTATCGTGTGGTATTCTACCAGCAGCCCATAAATTTGTGACAGGGGTTTCTCTTTGCTTCCATTAGCCCACCATAATTGCTCAAAATCAGATACCCCTTTTTGTATTTCATCTCTCCATGCGGCCGTCTCCCGCCACTTGGTTTGCAGCTTGTCGTGCTGTGAGGGCTTGTGTGCATCAGTGATGCTGAGAGCTAAACTATCGGTAGTTTAACTACTGGCAGGGTCTCCCAAGATGGACAGGTCTCAGCTGAGGTGCCAGACGAAGACAAACCACCCCTCTGGGCAGCAGCAGATGGGATAGTGTTGACGGCGGAGGATCACATTTTTCTGTGACAACGGCAACAACACCAAACTTAAACTGCGCGGAAGGAAGGCCCGGCAATCTACTTCTGTATCGTTGCCATGAAAACCCAATGGATAGTTACAACAAAACAAATTGTGCTATGGTGCTGGAAGATGAGACTCCCAGGTCGGAAGGCACTCAACTAGCTACTGGGGAAGAGCTGAAGACTTTTTCAGAGTAAAGCCAGCATTTTATGTGGTTGGATCAAAGCCTTCGGGAAGTCTGACTGCTGATGTAGCTGCGCATGAAATGAGAGTCAGAAGCTGTAAAGATGTCTTACACATTGGAACATGGAACTTACGAAGCATGAACCAAGGGAAGTTGGAAGTGGTCAAGAATGAAATGGAACGTGTACAACTTGATCTGTTGGGTGTCAGCGAACTGAAATGGACTGGCATCGGGCACTTTGCATCAGATGATCACATGGTCTACTATGCTGGAAATGAAAGACAAAGAAGACAATGGTGTTGCATTTATAATAAAGAAGAAGAAACTTGCAAGAACTGTAATGAAATACAATGCAGTCAGCGAACGCTTAATCTCTATTCGTCTACGAGGATTGCCTATCAACCACAACTATAATTCAAGTATATGCCCCAACAACAGCTGCAAAGAGAATGAAATTGAAGAGTTCTATGAACTAGTACAAGCTGAAATTGACAGAACATGCAAACAGGATATCCTGATAGTCATGGGTGACTGGAACGCAAAAGTTGGCAACAAAGAAGAAGGCAAAGTAGTTGGAAAAATATGGACTTGGCAACAGAAATGAAGCTGGAGAAAGATTGATAGAATTCTGCAAGACCAATGATCTATTCATCTCAAACACCTTCTTTTCAGCAACACAAGCGACGACTGTACACATGGACTTCACCCAATGGATTGGTATAAAAATCAAATTGACTAATCTGTGGAAGTCAACGATGGAAAAGCTCTGTAACATCAAACAAAGACAAAACCTGGAGCTGACTGTGGTACAGATCATCACTACTAGTATGCAAACTCAAGCTAAAGTTGAAAAAGAGCAAACCACTCAGAATGCACCAAAAATATGACCTTGAGAATATAACCCCTGGAATTTAAAGACTGCCTGCAAAATCGATTTGCTGCTTAGATACAAATGACAGAGCTCCGGAAGAGTTATGGAATGACATCAAGAAGGTTGTGCTGGAAGAAAGCGAGAGAAGTCTCTACAAAAGGTGAAAAAGCAAAAACGGCCAAAATGGATGACGGAAGAAACTCTGAAAATTGCCCAGAAACGCAGAGAAGCTAAAGCCAAAGGAGAAAGAAAGACAATCGCAGAACTCAACAGAGATTTCCAACGTGCAGCAAGACAGGACAAGGAAAAGTACTACAATGACACTTGCAAGGAAATAGAAGCAGAAAACTATTAGAGGAAGAACAAGATCGGCTTTCCTAAAGCTGCGAGAGTTAAAGAAAAAGTTCCAGCCGCGAATTGGAATGTTACAAGATGCTCAAGGTTCTATGTTGAATGATGCTGAGAAGATCAAGAAAAGGTGGAAGGAATATACAGAGTTTTTATATGATAAAGATCAAGTGGACCAACAGCCTTTCAACCTATACCTTATGATCAGGAACCATTGGTGTGAAAGAGAAGTTGAAGCAGCATTGAAAGCCTTATCAAAGAACAAAGCACCAGGCATTGATAGCATTCCCATAGAAGTATTGCAGCAATCTGATGCAGCTGTTACCGTACTTACAAGGCTCTGCCAAGAAATATGGAAGACAACATCATGGCCAACTGACTGGAAAAGATCTGTGTTTATACCAATACTAAAGAAAGGTGATCCAACTGACTGTGGAAATTATCGCACAATCGCTCTGATCCCACATTGCCAGCAAGATTCTACTGAAGATTATTCAAAAGAGACTACAGCCATACCTAGAACAAGAACTACCTGAAGTGCAAGCAGGGTTCAGGAAAGGGCGAGGAACGAGAGACATCATTGCGGATGTGAGATGGATCCTTGAAAAGACTAAGAATACCAAAAGGATATCTATTTGTGCTTTATCGACTATAGCAAGGCTTTTGACTGTGTAAACCATGAGGAAAACTCTGGGCCACATTAAGAAGCATGGGTTATACAGAACACCTGATCGTTCTCTTGCGTAATCTGTACATTGATCAAGAAGCAACAGTTCGAACGGAACAAGGAGAAACAGAATGGTTTAAAATAAGCAAAGGTGTAAGACAAGGCTGCATACTTTCCCCCTACCTGTTTAATTTATATGCAGAACAAATCATCAGAGAAGCAGGACTGTATGAAGACAACAGAGGTGTGAAGATTGGTGGAAGATCTCATCAACAACCTTCGCCTATGCTGATGATACCACATTACTGGCTGAAAGTGAAGATGATCTGAAACATTTGCTTTCGCACAATCACAGAAATAGTCTCAAAATGGCCTGCACCTAATGTATAAAGAAGACAAAGATCATGACAACTGGCATAATAAACAGGTTCATCGTTGAAAGGAGAAGAAATTGAAAATCGTGAACAACTTTAACCTACTTGGATCAACTATCAATAAAGAAGCAACAAGCAGTCAAGAAATCAGACGACGCATTGCTCTTGGCAGAATGGCTATGAAAGACCCTAGATAAGATTATCAAGAGCAGAGATGTCTTCTCCATACAAAGATTCGACTTGTTCAAGCCTGGTATTTTCAATAACATCATATGGATGTGAAAGCTGGACAGTGAAAAAGACAGACAGGAAGAAAATTGATGCCTTTGAATTATGGTGCTGGCGGCGAATACTGTGTATACCATGGGACTGCCCGAAGAACAAACCAGTCGGTACTAGAAGAGATCAAAACCTAAGCTTTCTTTAGAAGCTCAGATGACAAGACTTCGACTTCATACTTCGGACACATCATGCGAAGAGAGAGATCATTAGAGAAAGACATCATGCTTGGCAAGATAGAAGGTCAACGCAAAAGAGGAAGGCCAGCAATGAGATGGATTGCTACAATAACAGCAGCTACGGGTACCAGTCTGTCAACAATGAGCCGCCTGACTGAAGACCGAACACAATTTAGGATAGCTATCCAGAGGGTCGTCATGAGTCGACTCCAACTCGACGGCACTTAACAACAACAACAACATGCGGCCGTCTACAACCAATGTCTAACCTGAAGGTAACCGTAGAAGTCGTGTCTTCTAATCCCATATTTCTCCTGCAAATCCGTGAAGGAAAATATTCTCCCTCCTTGACACAGCTGGTGAACCAATTGTAGTCCTTGAATTTCCCACCTCATAAATAAGGGGATCTTGCAGCCTTGGTCTAAACCAGTCATTATGCCTTATTGGCTGTAATAGGGGATACTCTCTCCTAAGTAACTGCATGTGTCTAACCTTATGTCATATTGATCAACCAATTGTACAGAGGGATTTCTCGCTTCTACCTTTAATAGCCAAGGTATATATCTTAAGGGGATGTTTTCTTTTCCTGTTCCCAATTGGATCCATTTCTTTACCACGGTTTCATGCCAGTCAACAATATTTGTTAATCGTGTCGCTAAATAGTATCACCACAAATTGGGTATTGCTGAGCCTCCTGTTTCTAGGTCTATACATCACTTTTCTCGCTAGGTCTATACATCACTTTTCTCACTATTCGTGGTGGTTTATGTTGCCAAATGTAGTGGAATATCTTGCGTTAAGTATAATGTCCCTTTGGGGCACTGTAATTGGGAGAGTTTGAAATATGTATCATATTTTTGGGTGCGTTACCATCTTTATGCTCACTATCCTTTCTATCCACAAAAGTGGGGCTCTCTTCCAGCCCTCTATCGCCTGAGCAATCTTTTTCCATAAGGGGTTATAATTCAATGAGTATAGTTTCAGCGGGTCAGCACTTAGCTGGACCCCAAGATATCTTATGGAGCCCTTTGCCCACTTGAATGGAAATATATTCCGTAGCCTGGACACTTCCACAACTACCAGAGACAAATTTAATATATGGGTCTTATCCAGATTAACCTTAAATCTGGACACACTCGTGTAGTCCTCCATTTCCTACTGTACAGCTCAGGGAATTTTCGGGCTTTGTAAATATTAGCAACATATTGTCCACGAACAAGGAGATTTTGTATTGAACTCCTGTAACTTATACCCCCCTTTCACCTCTACCCTCTTCCTAATTTTTTCTGTGAAGGGCTCCAGAGATATCGCAAACAATGGAAAAAGGGGGCACCCCTTTCTGGTTCCCCTCTGTAGGTGGAAACAGTTGGAATAGCCTCCATTAACTTTCACTGTGGCTTCTGGCTTATAGCGTATAATGCTTTAACCCATTTAATGCTCTTCCATCCCAATCTTTTCCATAGCTGCCCACAGAAAAGTCCAGTTCACCCGGTCAAACGCCTTTTCTGCATCCACGGCTAGTGCTATAGTTGATTCCTGGGAATGATGAATCCCCTGGATAATATGTACTACTCTCTTTATGTTATCCCCTGCTTGGCGACCCTGGATAAACCCGATTTGAACTGTATTTATAACCGTTGGAAGGTGAGAACTTAATCTAGCTGCTAAATACTTTTGACAGGATCTTTGCGTCCAAGTTTATCAAAGATATAGATCTATAAGAGGCACATTTAGCTGGATCTTTACCTGGCTTGGGTAGCACACTAGTTCCAGCCTGACCCATGTAGCTCTTTTCCCTTTTGTACTGAATTGTACAATACCACTAAACAGGGACCTAATTGTTCTTTGTACATTTTATATACCCTGGCTATAAGCCCATCTAGCCCAGGGACCTTGTCATTTGCCAGTGTGCCTACTGCCCGCTCCACCTCCTCCTGGCTTATGGGCCTTTCCATATAATCCTTCACAGAATCAGAAAACCTGGATAGGCGAACTTGTTCTAGATATTTTCTCACTTCAGTTTCTGAGATCTCTTGTTCATTTTTGTATAGCTCCCTATAAAATTGCACAAATTCCTTTCTTAATTCGTCATCTCCCCATATCCAATTGCCTTTTGCTGTAGAAAGCTTGGGCACTGCATATGTTGCTTGTTGTGACCTCAAGCTTCGTGCTAGGTGTTTGCCTGGGCAGTTCCCATCTTCGTATATCCTTTGTTCACCCTCTGCAATTGAAACGCAAATGTGTCCCTCTGCAAATTCCTTACCTTTGTTTGGGCTATTTCTAGTGCTTGTTTGGTTGCCCTATCCCCCTTTTGTCCCTGGACCTGCTGCAGTTCTTTTAGTGAGCTATGGCTCTTTCGAGCCCCTGCTTATTCTGTTTTTTCTTATAGGTACTCGATCCAATAAATCGACCCCTCGGATAAGCTTTGAAGGCATCCCATATTATTGCAATTCCTGTTTCCCCATTATCGTTTAACTCAAAAAAACTCCCTTATATTCTGTTGTATGGCTTTTCTACACTGCTTATTTTTTAACAGGCTATCATTCATCCTCCAGTATCTTATTCCCAGGTTTCTGTCCCCAACCTTGCAGCTCCACCCAAGCCATTCCATGATCTGACCATGTAATTGGTTCATAGTCCACTCCAGTCATACTTTGCACCAACTGATTACTCATCAAAATCATATCAATCCGGGAACTTATATTGTGTGTTATGGAGTGAAATGGGTACTAGGCCTTTTTTTTCCCTCCATTTGTCCATACTGCCATATACCCATTAATTCTATCAGTTTTTTTTCTATGGGCCTTGCCCCCTCCTGCCTTTCCTTGGGAATGGTCCATACTAGGATTAATTATAGCATTAAAATCACCAGCTACTATGGTTGAGCCTTCCAGAAATCCTGACAGCTCAATCATTAATTTAACAAAAAACTGACCCTGCCCACTGTTAGCAGCATCTATATTTATTATAAGTGGTTTCCCTTGTACTTTCCCTCTATTGGCTACATATCTCCCTCTTTATCCTTCACGTCCTCCTCTTCCCATGGTACTGAGTTTCTCATAAATATCGCCACCCGCCCTTTTTTTCTTGCCTCTGCTTGGGGACGCACAATACACCCTTTGAAACTGCATATGAGCCAAAAGGTTTTGGTCTCTTACGCGTAGGTGTGTTTCTTGCATGCATAACACTGCTAAGTCTAGCCTTTACGCCTCTTAAAACAAAAATGTTGCTTTCTGGGGGTATTGAGTCACTTCGCGTTAATAGAGCCTATCTTCAAGCTACCCATTCTCTTCCTGTCTATATGACCCCCCTGCTCTTCTCTTGTGTCTATCCCTCCCCCTCTCTTCCCAGGCCCACTTCCCCCTCACCTCAGGTTGTCACCCTTAATCTCTGAGCAGCTAAACTGTAGCATCTCAGGACGTCACCCTGTGCATGTTCTCCACCCTTCCCGTTACCATTTTCCCTTTTATTACCAAGAGCCCCCCTCTACCCAATCACTCTGTTATACCCTCCCCCATTCTTATCCATTTCTTCTCATTCCTTCTCCCCTCACCCTGCCCTCATTTGTATCACATTCTCCCCTCATTATCTTCATCCCTCCTCCCAAGAGCCTCAGTCACTCTCGCATGTTCATTCATACCCATATCACCTTTCCCTTATGCCAAGTCCCTGGAAATTTAGTCTCTTCAGGTTTGGGAGTCCGATACTGAGGGAGTAGAAGGTTCCATCGGTGCATTGTGCTGTCTTTTCAGGCGTTTGCCACCGTTCACTCTCTGCCATTGCGGTGCTGCCCTAGGTCTTGTGTTTGATTGTAAAGTGATAGTCTCTGCTCTGGGGATATCTAGGTCCTTCACCGCTGCTATTGACTCTGCGTGCGTCTTAACTCGCACAGTCCTTCCTTCTTTAGTGAACGCTAAGGCAAAGGGGAAGGGGAATAGCCATTTGAATCTCACCCCTTCATTCCTCAATCTTTGGGTGATATCTTTAAGTTCCCTTCTTTTGCGCAATGTAATCAGCAACAAATCCTCGTAGACTTCAATATTATGTGAATCCCATTCCAAAGAGCCTTTTTTCCTGGCCCTTATAAGAATTTGTTCTTTTATCCAGTAGCTATGAAAACAGACCACTATGTTTCTTAGCAAGTTTGCCGGGATCCTCCGAGTGCCCGGTGTGCGAGGTCCAAATTTATTTGTGGTCTTTCTGCCTCTTCCCATAACACAGAGATCATTTCCACCACTACCTAGGCATTATTCTGGTATGCTGGTTCCTTTGGTAGGCCTCTAAATCTTAGACTGTAGTGAGAATTTCTATTTTCCATGTCTTCCAGCTTTTCCACTATGGTCTCTTGTGCCTGCTCTAATAACTGCACCCTCTGATCCAGTGCTTCATTTTTCTCTCATTGTGCCTCCATCTGAAGTTCCACGTCCAAACTCCGATAGTTCTGATTTTAAGCCTGTAGCTAGTGTCGCTTCTTAGAAATTGTATTTCGGCTTTTATTTCATCCATCCATTGTCTAAGCTTTCCAGTTTGGACCTCTATGACCCTCCGATGTGCCTTTGCTGCTCTGTTTCTGGGGCTTCGGTGGTCTGGTGACCGAACGGAACCTCACCGAAGCCCTTTTTGCTGTATTCTTCTTCATGCCAGCTGCTTGTTCAAATGCATAATTCATGAGGTCCACTTTTTTTCCCACGTCATCCTTTGTCCAGGGGGTTCTTGCTTGCGTTACCTTGTTTTTTTTCTAGTTTCCCGCAGGGGGTGCTCCACTCTTTGCTACTTTCCAAAGTGATAGAGTGGAGCTCCAAAGCTATACCGCCATCTCCATCGGTGATGTCACCGGAAGCTAGTAAGGAACTTTTTGAATATTCAAGGAGCAGATGCGAGGCCGAAAAGCAGCATGCAGTACTGAATGTGGTGTGTCCGTATGATGAATCACAGATGCTTCCTGTGACTGGGATGTATCTGTATGTGGGTGTAGATGTCCTTCAGTTCCAGAGAACATAGCCAATCCCATTTTTAAAGAAAAGGTAGCAGGACACCAAAGGAAACAATTCTGAACTTTTCACAAACTAGATAATTGTTAGATTCCCCTGTTTTCTTGGTTACCAGGAAATAGCTTGAGGAAAATTCCAGCTCCTCCAACCCTGGTGGAACAGGCTCGATCTCATTTGTGACCTGAAGGGTGGAGAATTCCTGAAGAAATATCTCCTGGTGCTGATCAGTCAAAGAATGTGTTCTCAGTGGGCAATGTGAAAAGATTTTGAATAGACAAATTCTATACATCTCCCAGATTATTTTAAGTACCCAAGAGTTAGAGATTACAAGGGGCTAATGACCCATAAAAATTGTGAGCCTCCCTCCAACTGGAAAGTTGGCTGAAAGCATGAGAGGGGTAATAGCTATGCTCTCTAGTAACCAGTCAAACCCTGTCCTTGGTTTAGCTGGGGTTTCTGAACTTTCAGCTATTGTGGGCAGCAGCAAGAAGGTTGACTGATCTGGGAGAAGCAGGAGGGAGGAGGATACCTATGCCTGTGAGAATAATAGGACCTCCCTTTGCCCTCTGCTGTAAAACCTCCTAGATGATGTGAAGGCTGGGTTTGAAGTGGGCTTGAAGAGAGTTTTCAAGGCATCAGTCTCTTGAACTTTATCTCTGAAGAGATTCTCTCCATAGCCCAGCACATCAGCGAGTTGCTCCTGGACACTAGGTTGTAAGTCTGAGGCCTGGAGCCATGAGAGTCTCCAGGCTCCAATACTCAGAAAAGGCTCTCAATACCCATATTAAAAATATCACGTGTCACTTGGACAATATATTTTCCATACTCCTTCCCTTGCATCACTAGGCATCAGTATCGAGCAGCTTTCACTGGAAGGAGAAACCTTATCCAGATTGTGCATGATGTTCCACAAGTGCAAACCCATGAAAATTTGGCAGGAAACTACATGAGACAACAGTACAGCATTTTGAAAGAACTTCCTCCTATAAGAATCCAAGGTTCTAGCCTCTCTTCCCGACAGTGCTGAAGAGTGAGATTTGGAATTTTTAACTCTTTTGAGAAGGGATTTGATAACCTTTGGGAATGGTGCTTCAGCTGGAGCTTTTTGAATCCAAGAAGCCTTCTGGATTCTATACACAGAGTTGACCTGCTTACTAACCGGAGGAACAGAGGGGGCGGGCGGCGGTTCTCCCACATTTTCATCATCTGCAGTCTCTGAAGAATGTGGTGCTTGGGGACTGCTAAATCAACTGAATACTTTTCATTAAAGGAGAAAAAGGATCTCAGTGTGTCAGTCAAGCTTATAACCAAGAATGTCTGGCATTCAAACCAACATCAATGATCCAGAAAAAACTCCATATTAGTAATTTATTATTAAAATTAATGCTGTAATATTTCAATTTCAATATCAACTTGATAATAAAAATTTGAACTTTGTGAAAATTCTTAGAAAAAAATCATTGTCCTTATCAATCCATAAAACACTTTATAATATTAGTTCTTGAAGCACTTTATTAGAGCACTTTCGCACTCCATAATTGACAATTCTTCAAGCACTGTACTTCATTCAAGCGCTTACAATCTTTCAAGCACTTTACATCCATAAAGCAAATACTGCAGTTATCTGAACTTGATTAAACATCATACATCGCCCAACAAAGGCCTTTGTTTCGCTGAAAATTCGCTACTTCAGGGGCCATAGTTCTATTCACTTTTCCCCAAAGTGCAACAGAGCTCCTGCTCTTCTTCCATAATTTTCTTTGGCATCTCAAGCTCAGCAACGCTGAAGGCATTTAAAAAGACGTGAGCACAGCACGCCAGCCAATCCCATACAGACACATCAGGCAATCTAAATGATATCTCACTCAGCTGCAACAATAAGGACTGTCAAAGAAAAAAGATTTTCCATTCAATACATGCATTCAACCCCACTGATTCCAATGTCTTTAACTTATATATCCATCGTTTTTTGCATTGGATCAAAACTTTGCCGCAATCCCCTCCTTGCACGTTTGCAGCAACATGATCAATAACCATACATCTTAGCACGGAAAAACTCTATTGGTACTGCAGGCAATGTGAAACGAGAGTGGCTTCTTCTCTCTGATGCAACATACACAACTTATGTTTAGCCAGCCTTACTTGAAGCTGGCGAGAGATTTTCCCCACATACACTTTATTACAGGGGTACACAACAGCAAACACCACAAAAGTGGAATTACATGAAGTCTGAGAAAAGACTCTAAAGACCCCATTGTCCAGGGAGAACCATCACTTCAGTAGTCTGAACAAGAAGAGAGTTGCCTAAACCCCAAACAGATTATGGAGTACGGCCTGGCCAAAGGCGCTGCCCCGTCAGGCCTCCCTCTCCAGACAGTAGTGAGTTGCAAATGTGTGAACTGAGAACCAGGTGGCAGACCGGGAGATGTCTGCCATATGGACAGAGCGCAGGCTTGCAACTGAGGTCGTCATAGCTCTGACGTTGTGCGCCGTGACCAGGTGCTCCAACGAGAGCCCAGCCTGATCATGTGCAAAGGCGTTGCAGGTCCGGTTGGTATCAGCCTCCCCCAGTCGAATGGATTTGAAGGAAACAAAAAGGTGCGAGGCTTTGCATTGGCCCTGGGTATGTTGCAGGTAGAAGGACAGAGCTCTCTTACAATCTAGAGTATGGAGAAGGGCCGCTGCCTTGTTGGTGTGGGGACACCACCTCTTAGTTGAGGTGGAAGGGGGACACACCACCTTTGGAAGGAATTTAGGGTGGGTGCGAAGCACAACCCTATTCTTGTAGAACCTGGTATAAGGTGGCTAGGCTACCAAGGCCTGAAGTTAGCTGACACTGCGGGCAGAGGTGAGTGCCACCAGGAAGATGATTTTCCAGGAGAGAACGCAAATGGCAGGTAGCCATAGATTCAAAAGGCGGCTTGGTGAACTGCGGAAGAATCATGTTGAGGTCCCATTCCGCTGGGGGTGGGCGGATAGGAGGCTTAGAGAGCAGAAGGCCCGCATATATTGGGTAATGAGGAGCTGCGCAGAAAGAGGTTTGCCCTCTATGGAATGGTGATGCGCCGAGAGCGTGCTCAGGTGCACTCTGATGGAGTTGGACTTGAATCCGGTTTGCAAAAGGTGAAGCAAGTACTGCAACACCGTGTGCACCTCACAAGAGAACGGATCGACCAGTTGCTCCACACACCAAACTAAGAATCTGCGCCACTTGAAGGCATAGGCTCGTCTCGTGGAGTTCTTATGAGAGGCCAGGAGGACGACTTCTTCCTCTCTTGGGAGTTTCAAGGGTTCTAAGGTTACCCGTTTGGCAGCCATGCTGTTAGCAACAGGAACCCCAGGATGGGGTGAAGGAGGGAGCCCTCTTCTTGGGTCAGTAGCCTCGGAGAATTCACCAGAGGGACCGGGAGCTCGGTCGAGAGGTGGAGTAACAGGGGAAACTAAGGCTACCTGGGATACCAGGATCATGGAGGCCTTGTCCTGCAGGACCCCTGTAGAGGGTCCGGGCGATTAGTGGTGTGGGAGGGAAGACGTACAGAAGGCCCTCCGACCAAAAGATGAGGAAGGCGTCCGCTGCTATCCGGGACGGATGCAATTGGGGGGACAGCAGAAGTAGGACAGCTCAGCATTGGTTGGGCTGGCGAAAAGGTCCAGATTTGGGGTTCCCCAGAGTAAGAATAGCTGTTGCGCCACCCTGGGGTCTAATCGCCATTCATGCAGCTGGAGGATCTTGCTCAGCCTGTCTGCTAGGGCATTGTCCTGGCCCAGCAGGTATACCACTCTGAGCTGCATTCCCTGACTAATCGCGTATGAGCAGAGGGCTACTGCCTCCTGGCAGAGGCACCGAGACCCTATTCCTCCCTGCTTGTTCAGGTAAAACATAGCGACCTGGTTGTCCATTTGGACTAGCACCGACTGGTTCCGCAGGCAGCAGTGAAAGGCCTTGATCGCCAGAAAAATGGTCTTGAGCTCCAGCAGGTTGATCAGCCAGGGACCAGTTGCCCTGCATGCGCAGCCCAGTAGGGATGTGTCCGTGGTGAGGACCCTCTGGGGATTTGAGGACTGGAAGGGCATGACCTCCTGCAGGTGCTGTGTGCCCTGCCACTAGTTTAGCGACTCTGCTAGTTGAAAGGACACTACTGAGCTGCCCCTATGTGGAGGCGGGCGTTGGGAAACATATGGACTGTGGACGCCATGTGGTCTAGTAGACGGAGCATGGACCATGCCGACACTGAGTGTCGGCACTGTACTTCGGTGGCCAGGGCCCTGAGGCAATCCGGCCTGTCCAGGGGAAGGAAGGCGCTAGCCTGGAGAGTGTCCAGATGAACTCCTATGAACACCAGATCCTGAGGGAGTGAGGTGAGATTTGGGGTAGTTCACCATGAATCCCAAATGCTGCAGGACCTTGATGGTGCGAGCTGTGGCCTGTAGCATCTCAGTAGCCATGTCCCCTTTCATGAGCCACTCGTCCAGGTATGGGAAGACAAAGGCCCCTTGTAGGCGGCCACCACTGCCAGGCATTTGGTGAAGACTCTTGGTGCGGAGGCTAGGCCAAAGGGAAGTACCCTGTACTGGTAGTGGTCACCCCCGACCATGAACCTTAAGGATGAATAAGAATGTGGGTGTAAGCATCCCTTAGGGCCAAGGAGCATAGCCAATCTCCCTGCTGGAGGTCGGGCAGCAATGTTCTAAGGGAGAGCATCTTGAACTTCTCCCGCACCAGGAACTTGTTCAGGTTTTGCAAGTCCAAAATGGGCTTCAGGCTCCCTGTTCTTTTTGGGATCAGAAAGTAACGGAGTAGAATCCCTTGCCCCTGAGGTGGAGGGGTACAGGTTTCACCGCTCCGTCTCTAAGGCCTGCGAGTTCCTAGAGTAGTAGGGCCTGGTGCAGGGGAGTCTGAGGGGGCTCTCCTGGAAAGAAAGGGGGAGGTGTCTGGTCAAATTAAAGAAAGTAGCCTTCTCTGACCACCTGGAGGGCCCAGGTGTTGGTAATTATGGCCGGCCACCAATGGACAAAGTGGATCAGATGCACCCCTGTTGGCAGCTGCTCCCCTCTGGGAGCAGAGGCTATGCTCAGGGAGTCAAAACCCTGACTCAGCCTGGGCAGGAACCGGTCTCTGGGGCTTAGAGCCCTTAGGCTTACATTGACTGTGGCCCAGAACTTTGCCCTGGTGACCCTGCTGTAGGGTCTGGAATTGGGGACAGCCCTGGTAAGGCTAGCCTTTTCTGTGAAAAGGGGGCCTGTTCCCCGACTGCTTCTTCTTGGGAAGGGTGGAAGTCTTTCTGGAGAGATGAATCCATGTAACATACTCTGCCTTGATCTTGGCCGTCTTGTCCTCCATCAGTTTGCCGAAGAGGTTTTCACTGAGACAGGGGACGTCAGGAGTTTCTCCAGTACCTATTGCTCGAGGTCTGATGCATGGAGTCAGGCTTGGCGTTGGGCACAGATGCCTGCGGAAGACACCCTCATGTTAGACTCGAAGCCGTCATAGGTGGCTCGAGATATGTGCTTTGAGCACTTCCTGACACACTTCGTGAGGGTTTGGAATCGTTGGAGATGATCTCCACTGAGACCCACTGAGAAACCCTGTGAGTACTTTTGCTAAATCTCAGAGATACACGCTAATATACAGCTGATAGGCTTGGATTCGGAAATCCAGAATCGAGCCCTGGAAGCATTTGCATCCAAGGGCGTCAAGGGTGCGGGATTCCATGCCTGGGAACACGGAAGAGTGAGTCTTTGGGCTTTTCATCCAGCACATGGTTGACTCCACCACCATAGACATATGAGGGAGTTGAGCCATCCAAAAGTCGGAGTCCTGCTTGACCCGGTACATAGTGTTGAGGTGTCAGCTAACTATTGACACCGACATCGGTGTCTCCCACATAAACACAATCACCCGAGGATAGCAGGGATGGGGACAGTCAGGACCTCCTTAAGTGGAGCCTCATACTGGAGGATTTCCAACTCCTCTGTGAGAGGGTCCTCCTCTGATGCCATGTCTCAGACAAACTTAAGGAATGTCGTCTCCTTCGGTGGGGGACCAGCGCTGCGATGCCCGGGGAAGACGGATCTGAGGGGAGATCGCGATGTTTATGCATCTCCGGGGAAGACTCGTCCTCAGACTCCCAGTCCAAGTAGACGGTAGAGGACTTGAGACTGGGGGGATCCTGAGGCGTTTGGCTCGGTTCAGGTCTTTGATGACCTGCGGCAGCTGCTTGGCTGGAGCCACAAGTGCATGCCAGGGAGAATCTCGCTCCCAAGGAACTGTAGCGGGATCAAGACCCTCACCGAGGGTCTCATCTCAGAAGTCCGGGGAGTCCTCGATATCAAAGTCCCAGCAGTCTCAGCGTGAGCACCAGTGGGGCTGGGCATCAATGCTTGCTGCGCATTGAGGATAGTAGTAACACTGCATTCCAATGCCATCATCCTGGTTTCCCACTCAGGGGTTGCAGCCTTCGATGTAGACACTGGTGTGACCAGCTCCAGTGTTGGTGAGGAGAGAGTCTTCGACAGGACAGGCCTCGGGGGTCCGTGCCCAGTCACTGGAGGCCTCGGCATCTGTTATGGACACCTTCGATACCCTCCAGGGACAGTGGGACCTGGCACGGGATTTGCTGTGTGTGTCAGACTCCGAGGATGAGGACCTCGAGGATTTCTTCTTCTTCTTGCGCTTACCCTCCAGAGAAGCCTTGTCGGAGTGTCTGCGGGTCCGATCGGGTGTCGCGGGGGCTTTGTGTGACTCAGAGGATCCATGCAGGGCCTTTGAGCATGAGGCTATGGGGGACAATGGGGCAGGATCTGACCTGTGGAAGATGTCATCTTGCTTTGGATGGCCTTTGCAGACATTTTCTTGCACAGTGCGCAAACCTCTGTGTCACTGTCAGCACTTGGACACCAGAGGCAGCACTCATGTGTATCAATTAAGGATGTGTTCTTTGCACACTGTTCACATTTTTTGAACTCACTGGCCACTGGGGCAAAAGACCCTTGATGCGGTCAGCAGTTAGAAAAGACGTGAAACCGCACTGGAAGAAAAAAAAAAAAAAAACAGTTCCAAGACTCGAAGCCGAGTCAATGGGGCTCGAAGGCAGGAAAATGACCATTGCTATCCAAAGAAAGACACTTTAATGCACAAGAAAATAAACTTTTTTCCATGGAAAGAAGACGGACGTCTGTTGGGCTCCGCGGAAAAAGGGAGACTGAGTAAGATAGCACCCTTGGGCAAGAAGGGGACCACACATGCGTGGTGGCATCTCCCCAAGGCTTTCTTTGAAAACTGGGGGGGATGCTTCCGGGGGGGATTCCATCGGCTCTGAGTCACCCATATGTGAGGACTGACTTCCTGCTTTTTCCTGGTGAAAAAGACTGTACCAATGGGGAGGAACCGTGAAGCACAAGCAGGGTAAAGCAAAAATCAATCAGACTCAGCCGCTTGGGCACACTCTTCCTAAGATAGCCAGCTAAAGGTCGGTGGGAGGAGGTGTAGCTAAGTTCCAAAAAAATGCCGTAAAATGGCTTGGCCAAATTTAGCTTCACTACTGGACTCTTTGTCAAGATAGTAATGGGCAGCAAAGATATGAACTGAAGACCATGTGGCTGCTTGGCAAATCTCTAAGATGGACACAAAGCGTAGATTGGCCACCGTGGTGGCCACAACCTGGACATTGTGGGCTGTGACATGTCCTTGTACAGAAAATCCAGCTGGTGCATTTGCAAAAGAAATGAAATCAGCAATTCAGTTAGAAAGTGTCCTCTTGGTGACTGGGAGATCCAGGTGGTAGGGTCAAAGGAAACAGAAAGCTGTGAGGATTGACGATGAACCTTAGTTCTGTCAAGATAAAAGGCAAGAGCCTTTTTACGGTCAAGGGTACGTAGTGATGCTGCTGCTCTAGATGAATGATGTCTTGGAAAAAAGGTCGGGAGAGAGATGGACTGGTTAAGGTGGAAAAGGGAAACCACCTTTGGAAGGAACTTGGGATGCGTCCGGAGGACCACCCTATAATGGTGGAAGCTAGTGTACGGAGTATAGTCCACCAGAGCTTGCAACTCATTGACACAGCAGGCTGATGTGAGAGCAATCAGAAATAGAACCTTCCAAGTCAGGAACTTTAGTGAAGCTGTAGCCAGAGGTTCAAAAGGGGGTTTGAGCAGCTGTGCTAGGACAACATCGAGGTGCCAAGCCACCATAGGTAGTCTGACTGACAGTTGTGTTAAAAGAAGGCCATACATAAAGCGTGCCAAAAGTGGATGTGAAGAAATAGGTTGATCAGCGATTGGATGGAAAGAGGCCGAAATGGCACTAAGATGGACTCACACCAAGTTAAGTCTTTAGCCCAGACGCAGAGAGATGGAGAAGATATTGGAGAAGTTGCTTCACTGGACAAGTGAACAGGTTGAGAGCTCTCTGAGAATACCAGAGGGAAAACCTATGCCATTTAAAGGCATATGCATGTCTAGTGGAATCTTTCCTAGATGCTAGTAAGACCTTCATTACATCTTCTGGAAGTTATAGGTAAGAGAAGAGGAAGGGTTCGGCAACCAGGCCATCAACCTCAACGCCTTCACATTGGGGTAAAGGAGGATCACCTGATCCTGTGAGAGGAGAATGGGTGCACACCTGAGACTGAGAGGCTTGCACTGTGTCAGTCGAAGGAATAGGGGAAACTAAGGTTGACAAAGCCAAGATGGGAGCCATGAGAATCATCCTCTCCTTTGTAGTTTGAAGAGGGTCTTTGAAATCAGTGGAAGTGGCGGGAATGCGTAGAGCAGGCCCTGACCCCAATGAAACAGAAAAGCATCCAAGGCTTTGCTCTGCGGTGATGGAATCCTGGAACAGAAGAGAGGAAGTTGGGCATTCATTAGAGTAGCAAAAAGATCGATGATGGGAATTCCCCATAATCAAAACAAACATTATGCCGTTTCCTGATGAAGCATCCATTCGTGAGGTTAAAGGATATGGCAGAGTTTCTCGGCAAACCGATTTTGCTCCCCCAGGAGATAAACCACCCGAAGAAAGATGTGATGAGCCATCGCAAAAGTCCAGAGATGGACTGCATCCTTGAAGAGGAAGTAAGCTCCTGTCCCGCCCTGTATGTTGATGTAGTACATGGTTACTTGGTTGTCGGTTTGAAAGAGAACTGTCCACCCAGTAAGGTGGGGATGAAACACACATAGGGCATTGGCAATTACTCTGAGTTCCAACAGATAGCGTAGTTACTCACCTGTAACAGGTGTTCTCCAGGAGCAGCAGGAATCAGTCCTCACATATGGGTGACGTTGGCGCCGACGGAGCCCTAATGCGGAGCATTTCCCCAGCTTTCAAAGAAAGCCTTTGGGAATGCAGTGCGCATGCGCAGTCCCCTTCCTGCCCAAGGGTGCCATCTTGCTCAGTCTGATGACATAGCTAAAGACAGCAAAAAATCAAAATGAAGGATAGGACTGCAACTCCAGGGGAGGAGGGAGGGTCGTGAGGACTGATTTCTGCTTCTCCTGGAGAACATCTGTTACAGGTGAGTAACTATGCTTTCTCCAGGACCAAGCAGGAAGTCAGTCCTCACATATGGGACTCCCCAGCTCTAGGCTACCATGAACCCAGAGCTGAAAAAATGGCTCCCTCTCAAGAGCCTCAGCATCCATGATAAGAATTTTCTCTGAGAACGCACCCCGTACGGTAGCCCAACACAAAGGGCTGGAGGGCAGGAATTGCCTAAATCTCAAAGAGATTACGGAGTACCGCCTGTCCAACAGCACTGTCCCGCCAGGACTCTCTCTCCAGGCAGTAATGGGCTGTAAAAGTCTGGCTTGAAGACCAAGTTGCAGCCCGGCAGATGTCTGCCAATGGAACAGAGCTACTGACGCGGCTTTCGCCCTGACAAGGTGGGCCGTGACATGACCCTGCAAGGGGAGGTCGGCTGCCCTGAACGCCCAGGCGATACAATCTGCTACCCAAGTGGACAACAGACGCTTGGAGACAGGTAACCCCATCCTATTAGGGTCAAACGAGACGAAGAGCTGAGTAGCCCTCCGATGCTCCCGCGTACGTTCTATGTAAAAGGACAAAGCCCTCTTACAGTCCAGAGTATGCAAGACTGTTTCAGCCTGGCTGGCATGCGTCCTGAGAAAAAAGGTCGGAAGAACCACCTCCTGATTGAGGTGGAAATAGGAGACCACTTTCCTATAGAACCGCGTGTATGGTTTATCAGAAAGCAGAGCTTGTAGTTCACTCACACATCTGGCCGAGGTAAGAGACACCAGGAAGAGTGCTTTCCAAAAGAGGAAGCGCAAATGGCAAGTAGCCATCGGCTCACACGGTGGGCAAGTAAGTTGCTGCAAGACCACGTTCAAATCCCACTCAGTCGCCGGTGGATGAACTGGAGGCTTGAGTAGAAGCAGGCCTCTGAGAAATCTGGACACCAAGGAGTGAACCGACAGAGACTGTCCTTCCACCGGTGAGTGGTGCGCTGACAAAGCACTGAGGTGGACCCAAACAGAGTTAGACTTAAGGCCTAAGTCTGAAAGATGAAGTAGATACTGCGGTACTACTGGCAAATGCAAGAGAAAGGATCTTCATTGCGCTGAGCACACCACACCGTAAACCTACGCCACTTGAGGGCATAGGACTTTCTGGTGGACTGTCTCCTAGAGGCCAATACCACCTCCTCAACCTCCTTAGGTAGAAGTAAGGGAGCTAGCACTATCCTTTCAGCAGCCAGGCCATCAGATTGAGGGACCTGAGATTGGGGTGCAGAAGGGAACCCTGCTCTTGAGACAGGAGATCGTGTTGCAGCCCTAGAGGGAACGGAGCTTCCACCGCCAACTGCAGAAGAAGTGGAAACCACAGCTGCCTCGGCCATCTGGAGGCTACCAGAATCACCGAGGCCTTGTCCTGGAGGATCTTGAACAGAATTTGGGCCACCAGGGGCGTGGGAGGAAACGCATACAGGAGGCCCGTAGACCAAGATATCAGAAAAGCATCTGCTGCCATCCTCAGGGGATGCGGCTGTCTGGAGCAAAACCTGGGCAGCTGACGGTTTAGTGGACTTGCAAAGAGATCGATGGATGGAAGTCCCCAGCAGAGGAAGATCTGCTGGACCACCAATGGATTCAACTGCCATTCGTGAGGCTGGAGAATCCTGCTTAGCTTGTCTGCTAGGAAGTTTTCCTGACCAGGTAGATAAACTGCTTTGAGAAACACACCTTGTCTGACTGCAAAGGAGCACATGGTCAGAGCCTCCTTACATAGGAGCCTGGACCCTGTTCCCCCTTGTTTGTTCACGTAGAACATTGCCACCTGATTGTCTGTCTGAACTAGGACAGACTGTTGAGAGAGAGCATGACAGAAGGTTTGCAGAGATAAGCGGACTGCTCGCAGCTCTAAAAAGGTTGATTTGTTGTGTGGCCTCCCAAGGGGACCACAGGCCTTGAGTGCACGTGCCCTGGCAATGTGCACCCCAGCCCTTTAAGGAAGCATCTGTCGTCAGCACCCTTGTGTGTGCTGGAGCCTGAAAAGGTACACCCCTGAGGAGGTTTGGCAGATGTAGCCACCACTGTAAGGAGTTCAGAAGTTGTCTGGACACCTTTACTCTGTCTTGGAGGTCGCCGGTGGCATGTGTCCACTGATCTCTGAGGCACCATTGAGCAGCCCGCATGTGCAGACGGGAATTTGGGGTCACATGTACAGTGGATGCCATGTGGCCCAGAAGCCGCAGGTAGTGCCTGGCGGAAACATGAGAATTGCTTTGGAACTGGTTGGCCAAGTCCATCAGTCTGTGGGCCCTGTCCTTGGGCAAGTAAGCTCTTGCCTGGAGAGTGCCTAGTCTCGCCCCTATAAACTCTAGGTTCTGAGAGGGGAGCAAAGTGGACTTTGCGTAGTTTATGACAAAGCCCAGATGCTGAAGAAGAGAGACAGTGCGAAGAGTGGCCTGTCGGGCCTCCTGGAGTGACTGGCCCCTGATTAGCCAGTCGTCCAGGTACGAGAAGACAAAAATCCTCTGATTCCTGAGAAAAGCCGCCACCACCGCCAGACATTTTGTGAAAACTCTGGGGGCAGAGGTTAGGCCAAAGGGAAGTACCCTGTACTGAAAATGGTTTCCTCCCACCACAAATCTGAGATATTGTCTGTGGTCTGGATGGATGAGGATGTGAGTATAAGCATCCTTTAGGTCTAAGGAGCATAGCCAGTCTCCCTGCTGGAGGCAGGGCAGCAGTATCCCAAGGGTAAGCATCTTGAACTTTTCAATCTCTAGAAACTTGTTCAGGTTTCGCAAGTCTAGGATAGGTCTGAGGCCTCCTGTTCTCTTTGGTACTAGGAAGTACCTGGAGTAGAAGCCTTGCCCTTCCAGGTGGTGTGGCACCGGTTCCACCGCCTGTTCCTTTAAAAGACTTGCCAACTCCTGAAGGAGGAGGGCCCTGTGTAGAGGTAGTCTTGGAGGCTCCTCTGGATAGTAGGAGGGGGGTAGCTGGTGGAAATGGAGCATATAGCCCTTCTGGACTATGTATATTTTTAAAAGCAAGGTTACTTCATTTTTGCTGTTTTAGGGGAACTTTAATTGAGCACAGTAGGTTGCTGACTCCAGTGACCTCCTCAGCTTTAGAAGCTGCTAACACCTAATCAGGTGTTAGTGGGCCTGTTTCCTGAGTGCAGTTGAAGCCTGCATAAATAGGCTCCTGTGCCCTGCCCCTTTGAGGCTTTTCTAACCAGGGCTCCACACATCAAACAGTAAGTAAGGTTTTGAGGGTTTCTTTGTTTGGTTTGTTTTTATTACATTGCTAGCTCTCTGACTGGGAGCTCTTAAAAGGGTTTTGTGTATATTTTTAAAAGCAAGGTTACTTCATTTTTGCTGTTTTAGGGGAACTTTAATTGAGCACAGTAGGTTGCTGACTCCAGTGACCTCCTCAGCTTTAGAAGCTGCTAACACCTAATCAGGTGTTAGTTCCTGCCCTACCCACCCCGACTCCCACCCACCCCTAGTGAGCAGCCTTGCTTTATAGGGCGCCTCCCCTTTCACAAATCACAGTGAATTGGACCAGCACATTTGTATGTAATTAAAGTGTTTTAACTGCTTTTTCTCTATAAAGACAGCTGCAAAACCGGCTGGTACTTGGTAGATCTCTCTCTTTTGCTCTAACAGATACCTAAGCTCCACGAAAAGAACAATGGCTGGGAAAAATCGTATTGCTAAAGCTGTTGCTCCCGTTACAGCTTCTGCCTCGGTCACGACAGAGGTCCTAATGCCGGTTGAAGGACCGGTTCCATGTGCAGGGTGCCTGCATGCTGAAGCTCTGAGGAAAGAGGTGGAGGAACTCAGAGAGGAGGTGGCGAGGCTGAGGAGCATTCAAGACAGTGAGAAGTACATTGATGAGATGCTACTTGCAGCAACCAAGCTCTCCAGCTCCGGAGAAGATGGGTGCCAACAGAATGTCGATGGTTGGACACAAGTCACCAGGGCCTGCAAAATCACCAATCCAACTTCTCCATCCCTTGAATTGAAGAACCATTATGCAGCCCTGGAAGTGGAGGAGGTGAAAGCATCCCTGGAAAGGGAAGAACCAGAGTTCAAGTACCCCAAAGTTGCGGAATCAGTCACCAGAAGGAAACGAAGGGTGGTGGTGGTTGGAGACTCTCTTCTGAGGGGTACTGAGGCGTCCATCTGCCGACCAGACTTGATGTCCAGAGAGGTATGCTGTCTGCCTGGTGCCAAAATCCAAGATGTTACGGAGAGTTTGCCGAGACTCATCAAGCCCACAGACTATTACCCAATGTTGCTAATCCATGTTGGAACAAATGATACTGCCAGGTATACCTCGGAACGTATCAAAAGTGACTTCATGGCTCTGGGACAGAGGGTGAAGCAGTTAGGTGCACAGGTGGTGTTCTCTTCAATCCTCCCTGTTGAGGGTAAAAGCCAAGGCAGAGAGGCTCGCATCCTGGAGACAAATGCATGGCTGCGTGGATGGTGTCATCAAGAGCGTTTTGGTTTCCTAGACCATGGGATGCTTTCCAAGGGTTGCAAAGCAGAGATGGCATCCATCTGTCCAAGAGAGGTCAACGCATCTTTGGTAGTAGACTGGCTAATCTACTGAAGAGGGCTTTAAAACTAGATTCCTTGGGGATGGGTGAAGAAAGCCCCCAGGTAAGTGAAAGCCCCCAGGTAGGTGATACATTAAATACCTTTATGGAAATGGGTAACAGGGGTAACATATGGAAAGCAGTGTGTATTAATGCCCGTAGCATGGGAAATAAGATCCCTGAGGTTGAAGCTTTGGTGGGAGTGGCTGACTTGGATTTAGTGGCAGTTACAGAAACATGGTTCACAGAAAACAATGACTGGGATGTAACTATACCTGGCTATACTTTATTCAGGAAGGACAGGGTAGGAAGAAGAGGAGGAGGAGTGGCACTATATGTAAAAACTACTATTAAAGCTTTGGAATTACAGAGCTTAAAAGGGAGGGAGGAGGCATTGTGGGTTAAACTAGAAAGAGGGAAAGAGAAATCTATTTGCATTGGGGTGATATACAGACCTCCCTCACAAGAGGAAGAGGTGGACAGAGAGTTAATTGAAGACATACGCAGCATTGCTAAGAAAGGGGAAGTGCTACTGATAGGAGATTTCAATATGCCAGATGTTGATTGGCACATTGCTGCTGCAGTATCATCTAGAAGTAAGGAGATCCTGGATTCTCTACACGGAGAACTATTTAGGCAATTGGTAACAGACCCCACACGTGAAGGGGCCATCCTGGACTTGGTGCTTACCAATGGTGAAAGTGTTTCTGATGTTGTAGTGGGAGATCATTTTGCATCCAGTGATCACCAGATGGTGTGGTTCAGTATTAGGACTAGGGCTGTTAGAATCCATTCCAAGGTGAGGATCTTAGACTTTAGGAAGACTAACTTTGCGAAGATGGGCCAATACCTCAGGGAGTCATTAGTGGGATGGGAACAGCTGGGGGATGTAGAAAAACAGTGGGCAAAACTGAAAGGGGGTATTTTAAGGGCAACCAACCTTTTTGTTAAAATGGTAAATAAAGGCAAAAGGAACAGGAGACCGCTATGGTTTTCGAAGGAAGTAGCTGAAAAAGTGAAGAAAAAGAGGGAGGCCTTCATGAAATACAAGAGATCACAGAGAGCAGAAGACAAGCATCTGTATTTGGAAAAACTTAGAGAAGCTAGCAAAGTAGTCAAGAAGGCAAAGATTCAAAAGGAGGAGGAAATAGCCAATGCAATAAAATGGGGGGATAAGACATTTTTCAGATATATTAGTGAGAAGAGGAAGAGCAAAAGTGGTATTGTCAGACTCAAGGGTGCAGGGGGGGAATATGTAGAAGCTGATAAGGATAAAGCGGAATTGCTTAACAAATATTTTTGTTCTGTGTTCACAGATGAAGAACCAGGAGCAGGACCTCAGAAAACACCCACAAATAAGAACAGAAGCGAGGGACATCTTGAACTATTTTCAGTAGACTGTGTTCGTGAGAAACTAGCTCAACTTAAAGTAGACAAAGCGATGGGACCGGATGGGATACACCCTAGAATACTGAGGGAACTTGGGGACGTTCTAGCAGCTCCACTGACTGACCTTTTCAATGCCTCGTTGGAGTCAGGAGTGGTGCCAAAGGACTGGAGAGAGGCTCATGTGGTGCCTTTACACAAAAGCGGAAGTAAGGATGTGGTTGAAAACTACAGGCCGGTTAGTTTAACTTCGGTGGTGAGTAAATTATTGGAAACGCTGCTGAAAGAGAAAATAGTGAGGTTTCTGGAGTCCAGCGGATTACAGGATCCGAGGCAGCATGGATTCACCAGAGGCAGGTCTTGTCAGACAAATCTGATTGATTTTTTTGACTGGGTGACCAGGGAGTTGGACCGAGGGAGAGCTCTAGATGTGGTGTATTTAGATTTCCGTAAAGCCTTTGACACTGTTCCTCAAAGGCGACTTATAAACAAACTGAGCACCCTAGGGATGGACCCTAAAGTTACTGCTTGGGTTAGAAATTGGTTGGGTGGGAGGCGACAAAGAGTACAAGTAAATGGAGCTCACTCTGAGGAGAAGGATGTTACCAGTGGTGTGCCCCAGGGATCTGTCTATGGTCCAATTCTTTTTAACATCTTTGTTAGTGATATAGCGGAAGGGCTGTCGGGTAAGGTTTGCCTCTTTGCGGATGATACCAAAATCTGCAATAGAGTAGACACCCAGGAAGGGGTAGATAACATGAGGAGGGATCTAGCTAAGCTTGAAGAATGGTCTAGAATTTGGCAGCTGGGATTTAATGTTAAAAAATGTAAGGTCATGCATTTGGGCTGCAGCAATCCAAGGGAGCAATACAGTATAGGAGGTGAAGTACTTTTGTCCACTAAAGAAGAGCGGGACCTAGGCGTGGTTGTGTCTGATGATCTTAAAGTAGCTAAACAGGTGGAAAAGGCGACAGCAAAAGCTAGAAGGATGCTTGGGTGCATACGGAGAGGAATGGCTAGCAGAAAAAAGGAGGTGATAATGCCTCTGTATAAGTCTTTGGTGCGACCTCATTTGGAGTATGGTGTGCAATTCTGGAGACCGCACCTTCAAAAGGATGTGAACAGGATGGAGTCGGTGCAGAGGGTTGCTACCAAAATGATTAATGGGCTTCATTATAAAGCATATGAGGACAGACTTAAGGATCTTAATATGTACACCTTAGAGGAAAGGCGGGATAGAGGTGATATGATTGAGATGTTTAAATACCTCCGTGGCATAAATGTTCAGGGAGAGAGCCTCTTTCAATTGAAAGCAAGTTCTGCTACGAGGGGACATGGGATGAGGGTGAAGGGAGATAGATTCAGGAGTGATATGCGGAAATATTTCTTTACGGAAAGAGTAGTGGATCCGTGGAATAGTCTCCCAGTGGAGGTGGTAGAGATGAGGACAGTAACTGAATTCAAGAAAGCATGGGACCAACACAGAGGATCTCTAAAGGCAAAAAGTGGACTGTTGTAGTTGTTATGGAAGGACAGACTAGATAGGCCATGTGGTCTTTTTCTGTCGTCATATTTCTATGTTTCTAGGTATCCCCTGTGATGGCAGGCCACCTGTAGGCGTACAGGGTCAGCCGACTTCCTATGCTGAGTGGAGCCACCGGCGGAGGAGAGGCTATGCTGTGGCAGTCAAAAAACCCCTCCCTGCTGTGCAGGAGCCAGAGCTGGCGGCTTGGGGGATTTCCGCCTACGGGGCCCATGCCCCTGCCCTTTGGCCCGCTGACCCTGTTGGGGAGCTGGAGAGGCCTGATACTGAGAGTAGGTTTTGTAGGCAGCACCCTTCCTCGGGAAAAAGGGCTTCTTTCCCAAGCCCTTCTTTTTGTGAGAAGGGGCAGAAGTCTTTTTGGACAGTTTCGTCTTGGTGAGAGTCTCGGTCTCGATTTCTGCAGCCTTCTCAGTCATGGGCTTGCCGAACAGGTTGTCACCTCGGCACGGGACATCGACCAACTTATCCTGTACCCATGAGTCCAGGTCCAACGACTGTAGCCAAGCCTGACAGCGTGCACGAATGCCGGCCGCGGCTCCCCGGGCCGAAGCCTTGAAGCTGTCATAGGCTGCTCGAAATATAAACTTCGAGCACTCTCGGATCCCTGAAGATAAGGCTTTGAATCTCTGCAAGGGTTCCTCGGAGAGGCCAGCCGAGAACCCGGCAATCTCCTTTGCCAGGTCCCGTAAGTACATGCCCATGTACAGCTGGTAAGTCTGGACACGGCAAGACAGCATAGAGCCCTGGAAGCACTTTCTACCAAGGGCATCCAGGTTCTGGGCCTCCTAGCCAGGAGGCACTGAGGAGTGCATCTTTTGAGGTTTCAGCCTGTGCATGGCCGATTCCACAACCATAGAGTTGTGCGGTAGCAGCGCCTTTTGGAACCCAGGGCTCTTACAGACTCGATAAATGGAATCGACCCGCTTGCTAAGAACTGGCGCCGAGGCTGGTGCTTCCCACATATGGAAGAGCAGCCGTTCCAGCATCGGAGGAACCGGAACAGTAAAGGCTTCCTTCGGAGGAAAATCATACTGGAGGGCATCGAGCTCTTCGGCTCGAGACTCCTCCTCGGCATCCGCCGGGAATGCCAAAGCCTTGGCCATGTCCCTGACAAAATCCGAGAATCGGGTATCCTCCGAGGGGGAACTTCTCCGAGGCTCGGACTCAGGGGAGTCCGATGGGACGCAACGGGTCCGGAAGGTGTCAGGAGACTCCTCGTCCTCCGTCTCCCACGCCGACTCCTCTGAGGAGTCGTCGAGCGGCTCCGGCCATGTGAGCCTTGATGCCACCTGCCCCGACGCCGTGGGCAGCGGCGCCAACGACCTCGGCCCCGCACGGGCGGTCGAGGGAGACCTTGGCCGAGGATTGACTCGAAACTTGATGGACTCGAGGATCGGCTTGGCCACCGGGGTCGACTTAGACGTCGAGGTCCCGGTGGTCGGGGCAGATGCACCGGTCAGACCGGCGATCAGTACCCGCTGCTGCTCCATGAAGGCAGCCAGGCAGCTCTCCAAGGCCGCCAACCTGAGACCGAGCTCAGGAGACTCCACAGCCCCCGACGGTGGTTCTCCCGGAGGAGTCAACGAGGACAACAGAAGTTACCTGACTCGGGGACTCCAGCTCCAGGCGAGGTAGTTTGGTCAGCCGCTCCGACTCCGAGAGCCTGGGACGGCGGTCAGGGCTTCGCGACCTGGCCCTCGAGGATCCAGGTGCTTCCACCGATGCCGCCCTCACAAGCTTCTTCTTCCTTTTGTGCTCTCGGGCGGGAGACCCCCTCTCAGAGGACCCACGACGGTGCTCGGGGTCAGACTCCCAAGATGTCAAGGCCGCTGATGAAGTCCGGGCCTGGCCAGACGCGGACTCCGAAAAAATTCTCACACGTTGATGCTTCGAAGCGCCTTCAACGACATCTTGCCGCACGGGCCACAGACCAGCGGCGAACGCTAGTCACAAAGGACAAAAACCGAAAAAGAAGTTCCGGACTCGATACCGGTGTACCGAGCCGAGGCAGGATAGGGAACCGGCGTCGAACCGGATAAAGAGACACGAAAAATCGCAGGAAAAAATCTACTTTCCCGGGTGACATGAATTACGTCCGTTGGGCTCCGTGGAAAAAGAAAGACTGAGCAAGATGGCACCCTTGGGCGGGAAGGGGACCACGCATGCGTGCTGCATTCCCAAAGGCTTTCTTTGAAAGCTGGGGAAATGCTTTGCACGAGGGCTCCATCGGCACCGACGTCACCCATATGTGAGGACTGACTTCCTGCTTGGTCCTGGAGAATGATGTGATAAGAGGCCTCTCTTGGGGACCATAGGATCTGTATGGTGAGACCACGGAGATGGGCACCCCAGCCCTGCTTGGATGCATCCATCATCAGGGTACACTGCGGTGCAGATGTTTGAAATGGTAACCAGACAAGGTGGTTTTGTGCAGTGCACCACCACTTAAGGGAGTCCACAAATTAAGAAGTTATGGTGATTATGTCTATGAGGCGACCAGGGGACTCTGATCTGAGAGGGTCCACTGTCCTGAATGCATGTGTAAGCAGGCATATGGGATGACATGGACTGTGGAGACCATTTGACCTAGGAGATGGAGCATGTCTCTTGCAGAGATACTGGTTTGGTTTTGGCAATGGCTTGCCAGGGAGATGGTCCTCTGGTAGAAAGGCACAGGCCCCTTTTGGTATCCAGAAGAGTTCTTATAAACTCTAGTGTTTCAGCTGGGACTTGGGATAATTGACCACAAAGCCTAATTTCTATAGCACGAGAATGGTGCATTGAAGTGATGATGTGACCATTTGAGGGGTATCTCCCTTGATGAGCCAGTTGTCTAAGTAAGGGGAGATGAAGATGTCCAAGGTGCATTGGTAAGCCACTACGACTGCCAGACACTTCGTGAAGACCCTAGGGGCCGAAGCCAGATCAAAGGGGAGAGCATGGTACTGGTAGTGATATCTCTGAAAGAAGGTACTTTCTGTGAAAGGGGTGGATCAGGATGTATGTGATCCAGAGAGCAGAGTCAGTCTTTTTCCTGAAGGTAAGGGAGTAGTCCCTAGCAACAGCATTTTAAACTTTTCTCTCATGAAGAATTTGTTGAGATTCCAGAGGTCCCAGATAGGTCTGAATCTTCCTGCCTTCTTTGGAATGAGGAAGTACTGGGAGCAGAACCATAGGCCTTGTTGAGGGAGTGGGACTTCCTCAATGGCCACTTATGCTGTGGGAATAGTGATCTCCTGCTGCAGGAGATTGAAGTGGATGAGATCCATGTGAAACTCTCCTACAAATAAGGTGGAGGTCAGGTCTTTGAAACTGAGCTGATAGACCCCGCTCACCACTGACAAGGTCCAGGGTTATGAGCTTATAGAGGGGCCATCCGAGGGCAAAGCATATCAACCTGACTGCTATATGAGATGGATAGGGGTCCCTTAAGGGTAGACTAGCTATGCCCTCAAGGAAGCAATAAAAAATTAGCCGGAGGTTGTTGCTGCCGTGTTGGCTGGGGCTTTGCAGTTTTAGGCTTCCTGGGCTGACAGACCCTTGCTGCTTCTGATGTGGCTGCTGAACATGGTATGGCGAGTAAGAAGGGTAGGAAGGGTAGTACTGCCTCTTCTTGGGATAGAAGAGCTTCTTTTTTTTTTTAGAAGGAGCCTTCTTTTTAGCAGGGTCTGCTGTTTTGCAAGATAAGCATTTCATGGTGAGATCATCAGTTTCTATCTCACCTTTCTCACACCACCCTTTTACCAAAAAGGTTTTCACCATTACAGGGGATATTGGCCAGCTTGTCTTGAATCCATTGCTCAAGGTCAGAGACATGTAGCCAAGCCATCCTCCTTGCTCCAATACAAGCTGCTGCTGTTCTACTGGTGGCTTCAAAAGCAGCTCGTCAGAAATTTGGAGGCGTTTTGAGCATGTCTCACCAGAGCCTGATGTGGAGCCTGCTTGTCTGTTGACAACAAGGTGGTAAATTCAGACAAGTCCTTTGGGACATACCTCAAGAACATCCCCATATTGAGCATGTAGGAGTCAACCCTGGATGACAGCATAATTGCCTGAAATACTTTACGGCCAAAAGCATAGAAGGTTCTGGAGTCTCTGCCTGGGGGAAATGAAGAGTGATTCTTGGAACTCTTAATTCTTCTCATGGCCGATTCCACAACCATGGAATAGTGAGATAATTGTGGTTTCTAAAACCCTAGGCAAGGAGGAACTTGATACAAAGTGTCCAGTTACTTGCTGATGAATAAAATTGTCAGAGGTGTCTCCCACATCCAAAGCATAAGGTTTTGGAGTTTGTTATGTACGGGAAGGGTTGCAGCTTCCTTTGGAGCAGACAGGTATTGAAGTATGTCAAGCTCTTCTGCTCTCAGTTTCGATTCCATGGCACCGAGAGAGCAGCTGCCATGTCCCTAATAAAATTTTGGAAGGACATGTCCATGGGGGGAGAATAACGCCTCTCATGAAGTGGAGACAGATCCGATGGAATATCCGGAGGCAGTGCAGAATCGAGAGACTCGACCTTTCCCTCACGGAAGTCCTTCCCCCTTTGCAGTACCCCGAATCCTTACTCCTTTGTCTAGATACCTCTCCCCCGCTTTACTTTCTCCTTCTCTGTGCCCCTCGCTCACTTCGCCCGGATCTCTGGGATGCCCTGCTACTCTCCCTCTCAGAGGCCTCCCTTATTTCCCCTCATCTGGTAAGTCTCGGCGATTTCAACACACAACCTGACTCACCTCCCGTCCTAGAGTTAAGGCTCTTCTGACCCTGTTTGCATACCTGTCTCTACACCAACATATCTCCTGCCCCACCCACGCTGCAAGACACAACTTGGACCTCATTCTTATGTCAGCTGAATCCCCTTTCACTACATCCGCTGCCCTGGTCTGACCATTTTTGCCTACTTTACCCTTTCCCTCTCCCTGAGGTACCATCTTCCTCTGCTATTCCTTCTGGGCTGCATATCCACCTTAAGCGTCATATCACACCCTCAACGCTCCTGCAGTTCCCCTCTGCCGACACACTCTTTCCCTCCGATTTCTCCTCTTTTCCTGTAGATGACAAGGTCGTCACCTGGACCTCCAAGCTCTCTTCTGCTCTGGACTGTCTTGCCTCATTACGTCCCATACTCTCATCCCATCCAACTTCTCACCATTCCTAGTTTCACCCGGGGCTCTACTTGCAACACACTCACCTCCACTGCGCAGAGCAAACATGGCGCAAGCATCCCTATCCAGAATCACTTGCCCATTTCAAATGCTCACTATCACTCATAAGGTTATCCACACCAACACTCTTCAGTATCTCGCAGATCTCATCCATCTCCATTCCTCATCTCGCTTACTCTGGTCCATATACATGAATTGCCTCTATCTCACCTCTCTTACACATGCTCATCTACAGTCCACCCACCACTCTGCATTTTTCTTTTTGGGCCCCACACACTCCGCTCTGAATTATCTTTTCCTCGGTTTAAAGCTGCACCTATTCCACCTTGCGTATGACCTCCCTTTCCTCCATCCCACCTGAGAGCATTTTCCCTTGTCCACCTGGGCCTCGCCTCTCCTATCTATGGTCTATCTTTCGTCTCTCCTCCTTTCTTTCCTGTCTAATAATGGCGTTCCTTTCCACCTCTCTTTCTGTAGCTGCCTTTGGTGCACCGCTCTGACGCTTTTGCCTAGGTGGTATATCAAGCGACAAAATAAAGATAAAGACATCCGACTCTGAGGAAGCAGTACCAGAATCTGGTAGAAAATCAAAATAGTGACTATCAGTACCGTGGTATCGGCGATGCTCAGATGCCGATGCAGGTGGTCGGCATTCCCACTGCGAGGTATCAGAACAAAGGGGTCCCGTACCCAAAGCAGTGAAGTGCTCCGATGGAGGCCTTGGCTCTGCGCATGATGGAGCCGGCTCTCTGAGCAATGCTCCCGAAGCACTGAATGTATCTACATTGAGGGTCGGTAACAGAGCTATGGAACCAGAGGGCCTTGAAGGCCCCGGCACTACTGCCACCAGGATCGTGGCCCAACTCCTCTGAATAGCTTGAACGCACTCATTGAGGGAGATTGGCAGTGACTGGGAAGATCTGAGCATCAACCTCTGAGCCACCATCCCAGAGCAAGGCACCAGAGACTCCGCCGAGGGCGAAGTCCTGGGAGCATCTCTGAGCCTCTCAAATGCTTTTGAGGAACTATCCAACCGCCAGAATTTCTTTGCAAGTCTGTCTAAGTCTGGGTCACCGGAAGCAGTGTCGATGCCGAGTATTGGAGTCCGACGCCAAGGATCGTGACCCTTTGTCAGATGATGGCTGTGTCAGGGTCTTAGATACCTTTTCTGCCGGTGAGGTAGACCAGTGTTTGCCACTATATTTGGACTTCGATGAGGTATGGGAACCTTGCGATGACCATGACGATGTGGAGGCAACCAAAGAGTGCCGAAGTGGCTGAGCCTGTCGGAAACAGCTTTCCCTGTTGCTGTACCCGGTTCTTAAGCCCCCTTGAGGTCATTTGCTGATAGAGTGTGCAAGCCAAAACATCGTGGTTGGGGCTGAAATATTTTAAGCACCAGTCATGCTTATCTGTTACTGAAATAGTACTTCGGCATTTTGTACATTTTTTAAAACCACTGTGTGGCTTCTCCATTGAGGAAAATATTACTAAAATCAAATAGAGCAATGATGGCCTCAATGCCTGGAAAGAAAAGAAAAGAAAAAATTGCCAAAAAAAAGAAAAATAGAGGTACTGGAATGATGCGGTACCATTCCAGTTCGATGGGAAGGCAAGCACGAAGTACCGAAAGGCACTAAAACGTTTTAAACAAATGTTTTACAGCAGGATTAGGACAAGGTCCTGAAGGTTCTGTGGAAAAAAAAGACGACCAAGGAGAACTGTTGGGAAAGCAAGAAAGCATGCGTTGTGGTGGCGAAGCCAGCCAGGTGCCTATGGAAATAGAGAAAACACAAGCAGTTTCCCCTAGTCAGAAGGAAAGTGCAGGGAATGGTCACTTTAAAAGTGCAGCTAACATTGAAAAAAACCTGTCCAAAGCTGCTGTCCTAAGGCCACGCCCCAGCTCCATGGTAACTGAGGGTGGTAATCTAAGACAGCTGGGGGCGGGGTGGAAAGATACAGGTCAGACTCCCTCATATAAGCCCGAGAGAACAGGGAGAGAGAGGAGAAAGGCAAGGAGGAGGAGGAGGAGGAGGAGGAGGAGCAAGAAGGCAAGCTACAGGTGCCACAAGGCAAGGAACTGAATCAAGAGCTGAGTCTGATTCAGAGGCGGAGTCTGGGAAGGAACCTCAGTCTGAGCAGGAGTCTCACTCTTACAGGAGGAAAAGAGACGGAAGGGCTAATTTATCCAGGAACCAGCATGGCCAGGGAAGTGGCAGTGAAGCACTGCTGAGGAAAATCCCAAAAGGTATTGCTCGTAAGGATTTTAGCCAAGGGTCTCAAGAAAGGTTCCCAGACAGCAGTTTGAGGGAAGAATATCCCCAAAGCCAGCTCCAGTGTTTAAACCAGTACCAGGGTTACAGGAAGCCTGCAGGAGGTTCAAGAACCCAGGAAGGGCTGGTAAGAAAACCTCTTAACAAAGAAAGCCTGAATGTTTTAAAGCTTTTAAAACGTTTGATAACAGACCAGGAAGTAACGTGTTTTGATAACAGCTCTGAGTGCCGAGAGAGGTCTCGAGGGGAACAGCTGTTTTTCAACGACGTTACAGAACCAGAGTGTTCTGAGTGTGAATCAATGGACATTGGAGAAAGTGATAATGTCTTGAGTGAACCTGAGCAAGAAATGGAATGTGATTTATCCATAACAGTAAAGTAAGAATGTTTTGGAATTATAAGCTTGAAGAAATTCCCATTTGTTTGATGTGCATGTGGTTCTAAGAAGGAAGGAAGTTTTAATTAGTATGGCTGCTGTTTTAAAAGAGACTTGTTAAGAAGGAATGCTTAGAGTCTATGGCAGGGGTTATGGAATAACTAATTAAAACCCTTAAGGAATTAAAGCCAAGAAGAAAAGTTTATTACCTGAGTTTTGCTGCATTGAAAGTTTTCAATGGACATTTAGTTTCAGTTAAGCACTGTGAATTGAAGCCTTTTGCTTTTGAAAAAAAACAGCCTTTGCCTTGTTGAAGTAAGCAAGAGCAATTGATATCTTTGAGAAGCGTTCAAACCTTTTATTTCTTGTGGAAAAGTCTGTACATGTGATATGCCAAGCTTCTTTAGAAGTTCCTGTTATCAAGGGAGGCGAATAAAATTTCCTGTGTTGCTTTCAACCCTCGGCTCAGCACTTCATTACAACTACAATTAAATGCTTAAGGAACTACAACTCCCAGAGGCCTTTGCCCAGGAGTTCATAATTGAAAGGAACATTCGCCCCCTTTCCTCGTCAGGCAACCACCTAGGCGGGGGAAGGGCGCGACAGCGTGGAGGGATGTTACTAAAAGCATTCTTATTGGGTGCTGGGGAGTGTCCTGCGTGGGGCTCTGTCGATGCAGACATCACTCATATGTGAAGATAGCAGTCCTGTTTGTTCCTGGAGGTAAATATTTATAAAACACTGAAAGTCATACTTTCCTTTTAACTTAATGTAGCATTCTCAAAACATACTTTTTTAGTGACTAGAACAATGGGCATATAAGCAATACTCTGTAATTCTCACTGGAAAGCTATTCCACTTGGCTATAGGTTAGCAACAATCATGTCTAATGAATAAACAAACCTCTTCTAAGGACGGGGAAGCCGTAGAACTACAGGGCATAACATGAAGCTGCAAGGGGGTAAACTGAAAGGCAATGTCAGGAAATACTTTTTCACTGAAAGGGTGGTGGATACTTGGAATGCCCTCCTGATGGAAGTGGTGGGGGGGGGGGGATGCATTGTGTCTGTCCCATGCAGAATTCAAAATGGCATGGGACAGACACAGTGGATCCCTTTATAGCAACAAGATAAATCAAAATAAACATAACTATCTCTTATATCTCAACAAATAGGGGTAACCTACACAGAGTGGTGGGTACACCCCTAAACGAAGGCATGGGGCAGGGGTGACCTGCACGGAGCGGCAGGTGAACCTACTCTTGCCACCTTGTTGGGCAGACTAGATGGACCATACAGGTCTTTATCTGCCGTCATATACTATGTTACCAAGTCTGCAATGAAGGTGAAAATATTCCTTTCAAGTACAACTACAACAGAAACATTACTCTGTTATTTATTTAGAATGACTTGTTAGTCTAAGTAGCATGCAGAGCTGTACCACATTTCCTATGTTCAATCATGATGCTGGCAATAGTGAAAGAAAAATAATGCTGATGCACTTTAAACCCTCAAGCTTATAAAGAAAAAATATATTGTGTTTCAGGGCATATTCAATAATATACAGATAAGCATAAGATAATGCTCCTTCTCCATGAAGCTTACAATCTAGTCAACATAGAACACAAATGGACAGACAAATGAGCATTTGAGAAGAAACGGGGATCAGTATCTAGATAGGTTATAAGGTAGAGTTTAACTGAAGACAAGGACCACTTTACTGAAATAGGTAAATCTGAAAGAAGCTGAACTTGCACCTAGAAATAATACACTGAAGAAAAGCAGGAAATGGGGCGGTTAGTGAGAGGAAAGGTGGAAGAGAACAGGTAGTTTAGAGACTGCCTCAAATGCTTCAGCTACTGAGATTGATATATTTTCATGAGGATAATGGTTGTTTTATTCTAGGCTTGTACACTGCCTTGAATTTGTTTGCATATGGTGGCACAGAAGAATTTTAAAATAAATAAATAAATAAAAGATATCAAACAATTTTGACCAAAATCAAGCAGTATATTTAAAAGACCAGTAATCCCACCCCCTCCCCGCTTTAAAAAGCAGGCAGCTAAATCTCAGTGGTAACTCCAGTGACAATACGGGAGAAGCACATTTATGTTCTACAAGTGCACAACTCAAAAGTGTTTTCTTAAGAGACTGAAAAAGAACCAAGGATTGCCTTTATGCAACATGAATTTACAGCTTACTTTAAATCTTCAATTTCTGAGATAAGAGCTTTCTTTTAATCACATAACTTCAGTTAAGAATTAACATTAGTAAGCATAAAAGGGAGTAAGAGAGGCCCAATATACAGCAATTGCTGTGTGGTTGGTAACTTTCTTCCGAGGGATACTGAGGTGTCCATCTGCCGACCAGATTTGATGTCCAGAGAGGTGTGCTGACTGCCAGGTGCCAAAATCAGAAATGTTACGGAGAGTTTGCCAAGATTCATCAAGCCTACTGATTTATCAGATGTTGCTCATCCATGTCGGCACAAATGATACTGCTAGGAATCCCTCCGAGCATATCAAACTTGACTTCATGGCTCTGAAACAGAGGGTGAAGCAGATAGGTGTGCAGGTGGTGTTCTCTTCAATCTTCCCTGTTGAGGGTAAAGGCCAAGGCAGAGAAGCTCACATCCTGGAGATGAATGCATGGCTGTGTGGATGGTGTCAGAGAGCATTTTGTTTTCCTGGACCATAGGATGATGTTCCAAGAGCTGCAGAGCAGTGATGGCGTCCATCTGTCCAAGAAGGGTCAAAGTGTCTTCAGCAGCAGTCTGGCTAACCTACTGAAGAGGGCTTTAATCTAGATTTATTTGGGATGGGTGAAGAGAGCCCCCAGGTAGGTGAAACATATATACCTCTGTAGAAATGGGTAATAGAGGCAACATCTGGAAAGCGGTGTGTATAAATGCCCGTAGCATGGGAAATAAGATCCCAAATGTTAAGGCTTTAATGGAAGAGGCTGACTTGGATTTAGTGGCGGTTACGGAGACATGGTTCACGGACAACAATGACTGGAAGGTAGGAAGAAGGGGAGGTGGAGTGGCACTATATGTAAAACACAATATTAAAGCTGTAGCAGGGTTTAAAAGGAAGAGAGGAGGTACTGCGGGATAAACTAGAAAGAGGGAAAGGGAAATCCATTTGCATTGGAGTTATATACAGATCCCCCTCACAGGGAGTAGAAATGGACAAAGATTTAATAGAAGACATATACAGTATTTCCATGAAAGGAGAAGTGCTACTGATAGGCAATTTCAATATGCGATATGTGGATTGGCACATCCCTGCTGCGGTGTCATCTAGAAGAAAGAAGATCCTGGACTCTAAACAGAGAGAACTATTTAGGCAACTGGTAACATAACCCACACGTGATGGGGCCATACTGGACTTAGTGCTTACCAATGGGGAAAGTGTTTCTGAAGTTACAGTGGGACATCATCTCGCATCCACTGATCACCAGATGGTATGGTTCAGTATTAGGACTAGGGCTGATAAAATCCATTCAAAAGCAAGGGTCTTAGACTTTAGGAAAACTAACTTTGCCAAGATGGGACAATACCTCAAAGAGTTGTTAGTGGGATGGGAACAGCTGGGGGATGTAAAAAAAACAGCGAGCAAAACTGAAAAGGGGTATTTTAAGGGCAACAAACCTTTTGTTAGAAAGGTAAACAAATGTAAAAGGAAAAGGAGGCTGCTATGGTTCTCAGAAGTAGTAGCTGAAAAGGTGAAGAAAGAGGGAGGCCTTCATGAAATACAAGAGACCACAGAGAGAGGAAGACAGGCATCTATATTTGGAAATACTTAGGATGTCTGTACAGAAGTACTTTGAAAAATGCGAGTCTCCATATGTGAACAAAAACCTGGTCAGTTGGAGAGAGGACAAAGCATAGTTACTCACCAGTAACAGGATGGAGCCCCTGCAGAAGCATCTCCCCAGCTTTCAAAGAAAGCCTTTGGGAGATGCTACAACATATGCGTGGTCCCCTTCCTGCCCAAGGTTGCCATCTTACTCAGACAAATGACATAGCTAAAGCAGACAAAAGAAGATGGCAAAAATTGTTCAGCAACTCCAAGGGATGGAGGGAGGGTTGTGAGGATTAATTCCTGCTGTCCCTGAAGAAAACCTGTTACAGGTTAGTAACTAAGCTTTCTCCAGGAAAAAGCAGGAAGTCAGTCCTGACATATGGGACTCCCTAGCTACAGGCTACCGAGAACCTGTAGAAAAACATGGCCCAGCCGTGAACAGCTGCAAGAGTCTGAGGAAAGACTCTTAAGGACCCCATTGTCTAGGGAAAACTATCATTCCGGAAGCCTGAACAAGAAGGGTCAGAGGGTAGGAGTTGCCTAAACCGTGAACAGATTACGGAGTATGGCCTGGCCGAAGGTGCTGTCCCCTCAGAATTCCCTCCAGGCAGTAGTAAGCTGCAAAGGTATGAACCGAGGACCAGGTGGCGGCCTGGCAGATGTCTGCTATAGAGACAGATCGTAGGCTTGCAACAGAGGCTGCCATAGCCCTGATGTTGTGTGCCATGACCCGACGCTCTGAGCCCCCAGCCTGATCATGGGCGAAGGTGATACAGTCCACCACCCAGGTGGACAGGGTCTGCTTGGTAACAGCCTTCCCCAAGCGACTAGAGTGGTAGGAAATGAAAAGCTGCAAGGCTTTGCGGTGGCCCTGGGACATTGCAGGTTGAAGGACAGGGCCCGCTTACAATCCAGAGTATAGAGAACGGCCGCTGCCTTGTCAGCGTGGGGCCATGGGAAGAAGGTGGGGAGCATCACTTTCTGGTTGAGATGGAAGTCAGCTACCACCTTTGGAAGGAATTTAGGGAGGGTGCGAAACACAATCCTATTCTTGAAGCTCGCTGACTCTGCAGGCAGAGGTGAGCGCCACCAGGAAGATGACCTTCCAGGAGAGATAACACAAATGGCAGGTAGCCAGAGGTTCAGAAGGCAGCTTGGTGAGCTGCGCCAGAACCATGTTGAGGTCCCACTCTGACAGGGGTGGGCGGATGGGAGGTTAGAGAGCAGAAGGCCCCGCATAAATCAGGTAATGAGGGGCTGCACAGAGAAAGGCATGCCCTCTATGGAGTGATGGTGCGCTGAGAGCACAGTCAAGTGCACCCTGATGGAGTTGGACTTGAGTCTGGTCTGTGAGAAGTGGAGCAAGTACTGCAGAACCGTGTGCACCTGGCAAGAGAACGGATCTACCCATTGCTCCACACACCATACTAAAAATCTGTGCCACTTGAAGGTGTAGGCTTGCCTCGTGGAGTTCTTGCGAAAGGCCAGGAGGACTTCCTCCATCTCTCTTGGGAGGTTGAAGAATGCCAAGGCTACCCGTTCAGCAAACATGTTGTTAACGACAGGGACCCCAGGTTGGGATGAAGGGAGCCCTCTCCTCCTGGATCAATAGCCCTGGAGCATTCCCCAGAGGGACCGGGAGCTCCGTCGAGAGGCGGAGCAACAGAGGAAACCAAGGTTGCCTGGGTCACGCAGGGCTATGAGGATCATGGAGGCCTTCTCCTGCAGGACCTTGAAGAGGGTCTGGGCAATTAGTGACTTGGGAGGTAAGGCTTACAGAAGGTTCTCCGATTACAAGATGATGAAGGCTATCCGGTATGGATGCGGTTGGGGACTACAGAAGTGGAGCAGCTGAGCATTGGCTGGGCTGGTGAAGAGGTCCAAACTTTGGGTTCCCCAGAGTCAGAATAGCTGCTGTGGCACCCTGGAGTCTAGTTGCCATTCGTGCGGCTGGAGGGCCCTGCTCAGTCTGTCTGCCAGGGCATTGTCCTGGCCAGAAAGTATACCACATTCTCTGACCAATGACGTAGGAGCAGAGGGCTTCTGCCTCTTGGCAGAGGTGCTAAGACCCTGTGCCCCTCTACTTGTTCAGGTAGAACATTGCGACCTGGTTGTCTGACTAGCACCGACTGGTTCCGCAGGCAGTGATGGAAGGCCTTGATCGCCAGAAAAATGGCCTTGAGCTTCAGCAGGTTGATCTTTTGTTGGCTCTCCGCCAGGGAACAGTTACACTGTATGCAGTTCCTCGCAGTGGGTGCCCCAGCCCAGTAGGAAGGCATCCATGGTGAGGACCCTCTGGGAGTTTGTGGGCTGGAAGGGCATGTCCTCCTGCAGGTGCTGTGTGCCCGGCCACTAGTCGAGCGACTCTTCTAGTTGACGGGACACCGAGGCCCTGTCCTGGAGCCTTTCCGTGGCTTGTGTCCACTGTGAGCAGAGACACCACTGAACTGCCTGCATGTGGAAGCGGATGTTGGAAACCACATGGACTGTGGATGCCATGTGGCCTAGTAGGCAGCATGGACCACGCTAACACTGTGTGATGGCACTACACCTTGGTGGCCAGGGCCATGAGGCAATCCTCCCTGTCCACGGAAAGAAAGGCCCTGGCCTGCAGAGTATCCAGAAGAGCTCCTATTAACTCCAGATCCCTTGTTGGGAATGAGGTGAGATTTGGGGTCTCATGAACCCCATATGTTTGCAGGACCTCGATGGTGCGGGCTGTGTCCTGTTGCACCTCAGTGGCCATATCTCCCTTTACGAGCCAGGCACTTGGTGAAGAATCTTGGTGTGGAGGCTAGGTCAAAGCGTAGCACCCTGTATTGGAAGTGATCGCCCCCGACCATGAACCTTAAATACTGCCTGTGACTGGGATAAGGATCTGGGTGTAAGCATCCTTTAGATCCAAGAAGCATAGCCAATCTCCCTGCTGGAGGTAGGGCAGCAATGTTCTAAGGGACAGCATCTTGAACTTCTCCCGCACCAGGAACTTGTTCAAGTTTCGCAAGTCCAAAATGGGCCTTAGGCCCCTGTTCTTTTTGGGACCAGAAAGTAACGGGAGGCCCTTGAGGTGGAGGGGTACTGGTTCCACGGCTCTGTCTCTGATGAGACCTGCGAGTACCTGCAGTAGCAGGGCCTGGTGCAGGGAAGTGCAAGGGGGCTCTCCTGGAAAAAAGGGGGAGGCATCCTGTCCAAGCGAAGAAGGTAGCCTTCTCTGACCACCTGGAGGGCCCAGGTGTTGGTGGTTATAGCTAGCCACTGATGGGCAAAGCGGATCAGACGCCCCCCTGTTAGCAGCTGTTACCCCCGGGGAGGAGAGGATATGTTCAGGAAGTCAATACCCTGACCCAGCCTGGACAGGAGCCAGTGTATGGGGTTTAGAGCCCTTAGGCTTGTGTTGAACTTGGCCTGTTTCTTTGCCCTGGTGTGGGATCTGGGGAGCCTGATATTGGGGGTAGCCTCGGTAAGGATGGTCTTTCCTGTGGAAAGGGGGCCTCTTCCCAAACAGTTATTTTTGGGAAGGGTGGAGATCTTCCTGGAGAGCAGAGTCCTCGTGACAAACCTGGTTTCTATCTCTGCCGCCTTATCCTCCATCGGTTTGCCGAAGAGGTTTCACAGAGACAGGGGACGTCAAGAAGTTTCTCCTGGACCCACTGTTCGAGGTCCGATGCCTGGAGCCAGGCCTGGCATTGGGTACCGATGCCTGTGGGGGCCACCCTCTCATTAGAATCAAAGCTGTTGTACACTTCTAGCACTCCCCGACACACTTCGTGAAGGTTTGGAATCATTGTTGAGACCCGCCAAGAAACCTGCGAGTTCCTTTACTAGGTCTTGGAGGTACATGCCGATATATAGCTGGTAGGCTTGGATTCAGCAACCCAGCATCAAGCCCTGGTAGCATTTGCATCCAAGGGCGTTGAGGGCGTGGGACTGGAGGATGCGAGTCTTTGGGCTTTTCTGCCAGCACATGGTCGACTCTGTCACCATAGAGGTGTGAGGGAGCTGCGCCATCCCAAAGCAGGGGCCCCCCTGGACCCGGAACATGGTGTCGAGGCATCAGCTAACAATTGACACTGATGCCGGTGTCTCCCATATCTAAAGAAGTCGCCACCCGAAGATGGCAGGGACGGGGACCGTAAGGGTCTCCTTAGGTGGAGCCTCATACTGAAGGATTTCAAGCTCCTCCATGCAAGGTTTCTCCTCCAACTCCGCAGTGAGAGACAAGGCTTTCACCATGTCCCGGACAAACTCAAGGAACGATGTGTCCTCGGGTGGGGACTGGTGTTGCGACGCTGGGGGAGATGGATCAGAGGGGAGATTGTAGTGCTTATGTGTCGCCGGGTAAGCCTCGTCCTCGGACTTGCAGGTCAAGTAATCAATCAAGGACTCGAGGCCCAATTGCTCCTGAGGCATCAGACTTGGGTCAGGTATTCAGTGACCCATGGCGGCTGCTTTGCCGGAGCCACAAGCGCTTGCCGAAGAAGATCTCGCTCCTGAGAAATGGGAGCGGGATCGCCTCGAGGCTCCTGACGATAGTCTTGGCGGCCCAAGGAGTCCTCGATATTGAGGTCCCTGCGGTCTCGGAATCAGCACCGGCAGGGCTGGGAATTGACGCTTGCTGCGAGGCAAGGAAAGCAGTGACAATGCGCTTCAATGAGATCATCCTGGCCTCCCATTCAGGAGTTGCAGGCTTCAACACGAACACCAGGGTGACCGGGTCCGGCATCAGTGAGGAGAGGGAGTCTTCGACTGGAGAGGCCTTTGGGGTTCCTGATCTGTAACCGGAGGCCTCAGTATCTGTTCTGGGCATCTTCACCAGCCACTCCTGCTATGATTCCTCCGATATCCTTCGGGGACTGTAGGACCTGGCACAGGACTTGCCGTGTGTGTCCCATTTCCAGGATTAGGTCCTCAAGAATATCATCTTCTTCTTTCACTCACGCTCCAGAGAATCCTTGTCGGAGTGTCTTCAGACCGGATCACGTGCTGTGGGGGCTTTATGTGATACGCAAGGATCCATGCAGGGCCTTAGAGTGCGAGGTTACCGGGGACATCAGGGCAGAATCTGACCTGTGGAAGATGTCGCCTTGCTTCTGGAGACGACTTTGAATGATCTTGGCATTCATCTTTTGCACAGGGCGCAAACCTCTGGGTCATTGTTGGTACCTAGATACCGGAGGCAGCAGTCGTGTGTATCAGTTAGGGACATGTTCTTTGCGCACCGATCACACTTCTTGAACCCACTGGCCATTGGGGCAAAAAGGACCCCTGCAAGGTTGAAGACCCTCGACGCAGCCAGCAGTTAGAAAAGGCACAAAACCACGCTGGAAGAAAAACGAAACCCCCCCCCCCCCCCAACATCAGCAAAAAAAATGGTTCCAAAACTCAAAGCCAGGGCAACAGGGCTTGGAGGCGGGAGAGGGACCGGTGCTAACCGGAGAAGGAAAGGCACTATAATGCATGAAAAAAATCAACTTTTTCTGGGGAAAGAAGATGGACGTCTGTTGGGCTCTGCGGAAAAAGGGAGATTGAGTAAGATGGCATCCTTGGGCAGGTTGGGAACCATGAGTGTGGTGGCATTTTCCAAAGACTTTCTTTGAAAGCTGGGGAGATGCTTCCGCCGGTGTTCCATTAGCGCCGACTTCACCCATATGTGAGGACTGACTTACTGCTTGTTCATGGAGAAAGAGAAAATGGTGTCCTGTTCTGCAATAAATAGATTGAAGCTATTGTCTCCTTTATCTAGCGGCCCAGGGAAAAATGCATGGCTGTATCAACTTTACATGGGTCTGCAAAAAGGGCGAAAGCCTCTCCGATTTTTGGAAGGCGTTACTAACCATAAAGTAAAGTAAAGTATCGAAGAAGCAACTTCCTGATATCCACGAGGTGACGTGCCTTACCATTCCCCTGGCACTGCTCCTTTGGAAAGGAAGGTAAACAGATCACCTAACTGACAAGAAAACACAACACTACTTTGGACAAGGAACGAACGAGCTGGGCCACCAAAGCAGTGACGGCTTAGACAATATGAGCCTTGACATGGCCCTCAAGAGTCAGACGTGCCTTGGCATGTGAAGGAGATGTAATATGCTAGCCAAATAGCGTAGTTACTCACCTGTAACAGGTGTTCTCCAGGGACAGCAGGAATCAGTCCTCACTTATGTGTGACGTTGGCACCGACGGAGCACGCGTGGAGCAATTCCCCAGCTTTCAAAAAAAGCCTTTGGGATTGCTACCACGTATGCGTGATCCTCTTCCCGCCCAAGGGTGCCATCTTGCTCAGTCAGGTCCCTTAGCTCGAGCACTACCAAGCAGATGGCAAGGGAAGGACAAAACTTCAGCAACTCATCAGGGGAGGTGGGAGGATAGTGAGGACTGATTCCTGCTGTCCCTGGAGAACACCTGTTACAGGTGAGTAACTACACTTTCTCCAGGAACAAACAGGAAGTCAGTCTTCAATTAAGGGACTCCCTAGCTACAGGCAACCGAACCTGCAACCAAAAACCGCCTCTGCGAGGCCATAAGCAGAAGCCCGAAGGAGCCCAAGTCCTCGGGTCGAAACCCTCGGTTGCTGTGAAGAAGGGTCGGAGAGCAGGAGTTGCTTATAACCTGAACAGATTACGGAGTACAGCCTGGCCGAAGGCGCTGTCCCGGCGGGACTCCCTCTCCAGGCAGTAGTGGATGGCGAAGGTATTCGTAGAAAACCAGTTTGCTGCCCAGCAGATGTCCATCATTGGCACGGAGCACAGCAAGGCCATCGAGGCCGCTTTGGCTCGGACCCCATGTGCAGTGACTCGATGATCCAGAGGGATGTCGCCTTCGGATGGGCGAACGCGATGCAGTCCGCCACCCAAACTGAGAGGGTGTGCTTGGTGATTGCTTGTCCCTACCTATTGGGATCATAGGTCATGAAGAGCTGGTCAGACTTGTGGTGAGTCTGGGTATGCTGCAAGTAGAAGGCAAGGGCCCGTTTGCAGTCGAGGGTGTGGAGAGTAGCCAATGCCTGATCAGCCTGGGGCCTCGGGAAGAAGGTCGGGAGCACTTTCTCTTGGTTGAGATGAAAGGCCGACACGACCTTGGCTAAGAATTTAGGATGGGTCCGGAGGACCACCCTGTTCCGATAAAACCTGGTATAAGGGGCGCCAGCCATGAGTGCCTAAAGCTCACTGACTCGGCGAGCCGAGGTCAGTGCCACCAGGAAGGCCACCTTCCAGGACAAATGCCAGAGCGAACACGTCGCCATCGGCTCGAAAGGCGAATGAGTGAGCTGCGTGAGCACCACGCTCAAGTCCCATTTCGCCGGAGGGGGATGGATGGGTGGCTTGGACAACAGAAGGCCCCACATGAAGCGGGAGACTAGTGGTTGCCCTGAAAGAGGCTTTCCCTCAATAGGGAGATGATTAGCCGATATGGCGCTCAGATGAACTCTAACAGTTTGACTTCAGCCCACCCCTCGAGAGGTGGAGAAGGTACTGGAGAACCCACCAAACCGGGCATGAGAAGGGGTCGATGTGGTGCTCTGAGCACCAGATGGAGAAGCGTTTCACTTAAAGGTATAAGATCGCCTAGTGGAGTCCTTTCTCGAGGCAAGGAGGATTTCCTCGACCTCCTCCGGAAGGGCCAGAGAGGTTAGAGAGACTCGTTCAGCCGCCAGGCCGTGCGGGATAGGGAGGATAGATTCGGGTGTAGTACCCGACCCTCCTGTGTCAGCAGGTTCCTGGAAGAGCCCAGGGGGATTGGAGGCTCTGACAACAGCCGGAGCAGGAGTGGAAACCAAGACTGCCGAGGCCCCGAGAATCAGCAATGTCCCGTTCAATTGAGCCTTGAACAGAGTACTCGCAATGAGGGGGAAAGGAGGGAATGCATAGAGAAGACAGGAGGACCAATCCAGGAGAAATGCATCGGGGACCTCCCTGCTCGGCTGTGGCAACGAGCCGCAGAAGCGAGGGAGTTGTGTGTTCTGAGGGCTGGCAAAGAGGTCCATCACTGGAGTGTCCCAGTGTAGAAACAGCCAGCCTGCCACTCTGGGATTGACGCGCCACTCGTGTGGGCAAAGGATTCTGCTGAGCCTGTCTGCCAGGTCTTTCTCCTGACCTGGGAGGTACGTCGCCTTGAGGGACATCCTCCGCCGGGTGGCAAAAGAGCAGATGAGGACTGCTTCCCTGCAGAGGGGGCGTGACCCCGTGCCACCCTCTTTGTTGATATAGAACATCGCTAACCGGCTGTCGGTCTGCACCAGAACCGACTTCCCGCTGAGGACATTTTCAAAGGCCTTCAGGGCCCACCGGATGGCGCGGAGCTCGAGCAGATTTATCTTCTGTTGAGCTTCCACCAGCTACCACTGCCCGTGTGCAGAGAGACCCACAATGGGCTCCCCACCCTAACAGGGAAGCATCCGTGGTCAGTACCACATCATCCTATGGGGCCTGGAAGGGCAATCCCCGCAGGAGGTTGCGGGGGTTTTGCCACCAGTTCAGGGACAAACGAAGGTCGAGAAGAACCCTGATGGGGTCCCCGAGGTGTCCGAGAGATTGACTCCATTGGGAGCTGAGGCACCACTGGGTCGTCCGCACGTGCACGATCAAGGCCATGTGGCCCAAGAGATGTAGCATGGACTGAGCGGTGACCTGGTGGGTGCTCTGGATGTGCGCTGCCAGAGCCCGGAGGCGGGTGGAGCGATCCACTGGCAAGAAGGCCATGACCTGCTGAGTATCGAGGCACGCCCCAATGAATTCGAGAGCCTATGCCGGCTCTAGGTAAGATTTTGGGTAGTTGACGACCAAGAGCCCCAAACTCTCCAAGAGGAGGACAGTGCGTGACATCGCTTGCCAGGCCTCCTCAACGGAGTAGCCCGTAACGAGCCAGTTGTCGAGGTAGAGAAACACTGACACGCCCCGGTTCCGTAGGTGAGCGGCGGCCACACCGAGGCACTTCATGAAAACCCGTGGGGCAGATGCAAGGTCGAAGGGGAGCACCCTGTACTGGAAGTGCTCTCCTTGCACCCTGAAACACAGGTAATGCCGGTGTTGGTGGAGGATCAGGATATGGGCGTAAGCGTCCTTTAGATCCAAGGAGCATAGCCAGTCGCCCTGTTGGAGGAAGGGCAACAGCACGCCAAGAGATAACATCTTGAATTACTCCCGCACCAGAAGCTTGTTCAGTTTGCAGAGGTCGAGGATGGGCCGCAGACCCCCTGTCTTTTTCGGGACGAGGAAAGAGTAGTTACTCACCTGTAACATGTGTTCTCCAGGAGCAGCAGGAATCAGTCCTCACATATGGGTGACGTCAGCACCGACGGAGCCCCCGTGCGGAGCATTTCCCCAGCTTTCAAAGAAAGCCTTTGGGACTGCTAGCACGCATGCGCGGTCCCCTTCCCGCCCAAGGGGGCCATCTTGCTCAGTCTGATGACATAGCTAAAAGACAGCAAAAAACAAAATAAATCATATGACTGCAACTCCAAGGGGAGGAGGGAGGGTTGTGAGGACTGATTCCAGCTGCTCCTGGAGAACACCTGTTACAGGTGAGTAACTAATCTTTCTCCAGGACCAAGCAGGAAGTCAGTCTTCACATATGGGACTCCCCATCTTAAGGCTACCGGGGACACAAAGCTGAAAAAATATGCTCTCTCTAGAGCCTCAGCATGTACGAAAAGAATCTTCTCTGAGAACGCCCCCGAACGGTAGCCCAACACCAGGGCCGGAGGGTAGGAGTTGCTTATACCTCAAAGAGATCACGGAGTACCGCCTGTCCGAAAGCACTGTCCCTGCAGGACTCTTTCGAGGCAGTAGTGGGCCGCAAAAGTCTGGCTTGAAGACCAAGTAGTGGCCCTGCAGATGTCTACCAACGGAACAGAGCGGAGATGAGCAACTGACGCAGCCTTCGCCCTGACACGATGAGCCGTGACTCGACCCTGCAAGGAGAGGCCGGCTGCCCTGTACGCTCAGGCGATACAGTCTGCTACCCAAATGGACAGGGTACGCTTGGAGACAGGTAACCCCAACTTATTAGGGTCAAAAGAGACGAAGAGCTGAACAGCCCTTCGGTGTCCCTGCGTACGGTCAAGGTAGAAGGACAACGCCCTCCTACAGTCCAGGGTATGCAAGACCATCTCAGCCCGGCTGGCATGTGGCCTGGGAAAGAAAGTTGGAAGAACCACCTCCCGTTTGAGGTGGAAGGAGGAGACAACCTTAGGAAGGAACTTAGGGTAAGTCCGTAAGACTACTCTGTTCCTATAGAACCTAGTATATGGTGCATCTGACACCAAGGCTTGAAGCTCACTCACTCGTCTTGCTGAGGTAAGAGCTACCAAAACCAATGCTTTCCAGGAGAGAAAACACAAAGGACAAGTAGCCATAGGCTCAAATGGCGGGCAAGTAAGCTGTTGCAAGACCACATTCAAATCACACTCAGGTGCAGGTGGACGAACTGGAGGCTTAAGCAAAAGGAGGCCTCTGAGGAAGCGAGCCACTAAAGGGTGGCTTGAGAGAGACTGACCCTCCACCGGTGAATGGTGCGCTGAGAGAGCACTGAGATGGACCCTAAATGAGTTGGATTTGAGGCCTAGGTTGGACAGGTGAAGCAAATATTGCAGCACCACTGGTACCAGGCATGAGAAGGGATCCTCCTTGCGTTGAGCACACCAGGTGGAGAACCTACGCCACTTAAGGGCATAAGACTTCCGAGTGGACTGCCTCCTAGAGGCCAAGACTACGTCCTCCACTTCCCTAGGCAGCAGTAAGGGTGCTAGAACTACCCTTTCAGCAGCCAGGCCATCAGATTGATGGACTGGAGGTTGGGGTGTAAGAGAGATCCCTGCTCCTTAGACAGTATATCGGGTTGCATCCCCAGAGGAAGAGGAGTGTCCACCGCTAGTTGCAAAAGAAGTGGGAACCAGGGTTGCCTTGGCCACCTGGATCATCGAGGCCTTGTCCCGGAACACTTTGAACAGTGTGTCTTGGACACTAGAGGCGTGGGAGGAAACGCATATAGGAGGCCTGTAGACCATGGAATGAGAAAGGCATCCGCTGCTACTCTGAGAGGATGCGGTTGCCTGGAGCAGAAACTGGGCAGTTGGCGGTTCAGTGGACTGGCAAAGAGATCTATGGTGGGAAGACCCCACCTTAGGAAGATCTGTTGAACCACCAGAGGATTCAACTGCCATTCGTGTGGCTGCAGAATCCTGCTCAATCTGTCTGCCAGGTAATTCTCTTGTCCAGGGAGATAGACCGCCTTGAGAAGTATGCCATGATTGACTGCCCAGGAGCACAGGTCCTGTGCCTCCTGACAGAGAGGTCGGGACCCTGTGCCCCCCTGCTTGTTCACATAAAACATGGCAACTTGATTGTCTGCCTGCACTAAGACGGACTGGCGAGAGAGGACATGAGAGAAAGTCTGGAGGGCTAAGCGGATTGCTCTGAGCTCTAGGAAATTGATCTGCTGTGCGGACTCCCAAGGGGACCAGAGGCCATGGGTGCATGCTCCTTGGCAATGTGCACCTCAACCTTGGAGAGAAGCATCAGTTGTCAGCACTTGAGAATGATGAGGTGCTTGAAAAGGCACCCCTTTGAGCAGATTCGGAAGATGAAGCCACCACTGCAGAGAAGAAGCTAGTAGCTTGGACACCCTCACTATGTCCGTCAGGTTTCCCGTGGCCTGTAGCCACTGAGTTCTGAGGCCCCACTGAGCATGGCCTCATGTGTAGACGGGCATTTGGAGTTACATGGACCGTGGATGCCATGTGGCCTAAGAGCCTCAGGAATTGTCTGGCGGAGACCAGAGAATTGCTGTGGAATTGGCTGGCCAAGTCCATCAGTCTGTGGGCCCTGTCCACTGGTAAAAAAGCCTTTGCTTGAAGAGTGTCCAGTCTTGCTCCTATGAATTTCATGTTCTGTGAGGGGTGCAAAGCGGACTTTGCGAAGTTTATGACAAACCCCAGATGCTGGAGAAGAGCGACAGTGCGGAGGGTGGCTTGATTGGTCTCCTTTGGAGACTGACCCCTGATGAGCCAGTCATCCAGGTATGGAAAGACAAAGAGTCCTTGAACCCTGAGATAGGCTGCCACCACCGACAGGCATTTGGTGAAAACCCTGAGGGTGGAAGTTAGGCCAAAAGGGAGTACCCTGTACTGGTAATAGTTTCCTCCCACCACAAATCGTAGACATTGTCTGTGGTCTGGATGAATAAGGATGTGAGTATAAGCATCCTTTAGGTCTAAGGAGCATAGCCAATCTCCCTGCTGGAGGTAGGGCAGCAGGATTCCAAGGGTAAGCAGCTTGAACTTTTCCCTCTCCAGGAACTTGTTGAGATTCCGCAAGTCTAGGATGGGCCTGAGGCCTTCTGTTCTTTTTGAACTAGAAAGTACCTGGAATAGAAGCCTTGACCTTTCAGGTGGTGAGGGACCGGTTCCACTGCCTGTTCCTTCAGAAGACTTGCTAACTCCTGCAGGAGTAAGTCCCTGTGCAGAGGGAGTCTTGGAGGCTCCCCTCGAAAGTAGGAGGGAGGTACCTGGTGGAAGTGGAGGAGATAGCCCCTCTGGACTATGCTTAGCACCCAGGTATCCCTTGTTACGGCTGACCACCTGTAGGCATACAGGGTCAGACAGCCTCCTGTGCTGGGAGGGACCAGCTGAGGAGGAGAGGCTATGCCACTGGAGTCAAAACCCCGCTCCCTGCTGTGCAGGAGCCGGAGCTGGTGGCATGGGGGTTTTCTGCCTATGGGGCCCATGTCCCTGCCCATTGGCCTGCTGACCCTGCTGGGGAGCTGGGGAGGCCTGAAAATGAAGGTATGATTTGTAGGCAGATGACTTCCTCGGGTAAAAGGTCTCTTTTCCCGAGCCCTTCTTCTTCTGAGAAGGGGCAGAGGTTTTTCTGGACAGCCTTGTCCGGGTGAGAGTCTCGGACTCGAGTTCTGCAGCCTTTTCAGCCATGGGCTTGCCAAAGAGGTTTTCACCTCGGCAGGGGATATCGACCAACTTGTCCTGCACCCATGGCTCAAGGTCCTATGACTGTAGCCAAGCCTGATGGCGTGCACCGATGCCGGCTGCGGCTACATGGGCCGAAGCCTCGAAGCCATCGTAGGCTGCTCGAGAGATAAACTTCGAGCACTCTCGGATCCCCGATGACAGGGCCTTGAACTTCTGCAAAGGTTCCTCGAAGAGACCAGCAGAGAACCCGGCAATCTCCTTTGCCAGGTCTCAAAGGTACATGCCCATGTACAGCTGGTAGGTCTGGACACGGCAAGCAAGCATAGAGCCCTGGAAGCACTTTCTACCGAGGGCATCCAGGTTTTGGGCCTCCCGGCCGGGAGGCACCGAGGAGTGCATCTTCTGACTCTACAGACGATGCATGGCCAATTCCACAACCATGGAGTGGTGCGGTAGCTGTGCCTTTTGGAACCCGGGGCTTTTGCGGACTCGATAGATGGAATCGACCCGCTTGCTCAGAACCAGCGTAGAGGCCGGTGCCTCCCAGATGCGGAAGAGCAACCATTCCAGCATCAGAGGAACCAGTACAGTAAAGGCATCCTTGGGAGGAGAGTCATACTGCAGGGCCTCGAGCTCCTCGGATCGAGGCTCCTCCTCGGGATCTGCGGGGAAGGCCAAGGCCTTGGCCATGTCCCGCACGAAATCCGAGAACCAGGTGTCCTCCGGGGGAGACCGTCTCCGAGGTTCGGACTCTGGTGAGTCCGAAGGGACACCCCGGGTCCGAAAGGTGTATGGGGACTCCTCATCCTCCGCTTCCCAGCCCGACTCCTCGGAGGAGGAATTGAGTGGCTCCGGTCGGGCAGGCACCGATGCCATCTGCCCCGACGCCGAGGGTACCGGCGTTGACAACCTCGGTCCCGAACGGGAGGCCGAGGGAGACCTTGGCCGAGGATCGACTCGAGAGCGCATGGACTCAAGGATCGGCTCGGCCTCCAGGGTTGACTTGGATGTCGATGTCCCGGTGGTCGGGGCAGATGCACCGGTGAGACCGGCAATGACAGCCCGCTGCTGTTCCATGAAGGCAGTCAAGCTGCTCTCCAAGGCCGTCAACCTGAGTCCGAGCTCAGGAGACTCAGCAGCCCCCGACTCAGGCCCACGACGGCGTCGGGCCCGACGTCGGCTCCCCCAGAAGGGAGTCCACGAGCACTACAGTACTCACGTGACCCGGGGATTCCGGCTCCACACGAGGTTGTTTTGCAGGCCTCTCTGACTCCGAAGGCCCGGGACGGCGGTCGGGGCTATGCGACCTGGCCCTCGAGGAGCCAAGTGTGTCCACCGATGCCGCCCTCGCGGGTTTCTTCTTCCTGCGATGCTCCCGTGAGGGAGACCCCCGCTCTGAGGATCCCCGGCGATGCTCGGGATCGGAATCCCGAGACGTCGAGGCCTCTGATGAAGTCCGGGCCCGGCCGGACTTGGAGTCAGAGAAGATTCTTTCGTTCTGGTGCTGCTGACTCCTCAACGCCTTTGAGGACATTTTCCCACACGGACCACAGATCATTGGGTCATGATCGGGTCCGAGGCAGCGGAGGCAGCAGTCATGTGTATCGTTGAGAGACATAAGTTTCTTACACCGATCACACTTTTTAAACCCGCTGGCAGCCATCGGGGGAAAAAGGGCCCCTGCGAGGTCAAAAGACAGGGCTGCCAGTGAAAAACAGAAAAATGGCGCTAACGCTAGTCACGAAGGACAAAAACCGAAAAAAGATGTCCGGGCTCGATACCGGTGTACCGGCCCGAGGCGGGAAGGGGAAACCGATGTCGAACCGAGAAAACCCACAAAAAATCAACTTTTTTCCACGGGTGAACACGAACCACGCCCGCTGGGCTCCGCGGAAAAAAGAAGACTGAGCAAGATGGTACTCTTGGGCGGGAAGGGGACCGCGCATGCGTGCTAGCAGTCCCAAAGGCTTTCTATGTGAGGGCTGACTTCCTGCTTGGTCCTGGAGAAGTACCGGGAATAAAAGCCCTGACCTCGAAGGTGGGAAGGGACCTTCTCGGCTGCCCATGGGGCGAGGAGGGAGTATCATTCCTGCTGCAGCAAGAGCTGGTGTGCGGGGAGTCGAGGAGGCTCTGCCAGAGAGAAAGGGGATGGGAGCCTGTCGAAGTGAAGGCGATAACCCTCCCGGATGACCTGGAGGACCCAGATGTCCAAGGTGATAAGCGCCAATTGCAAGGGCGAAGCGGGACAGGCGTCCCCCCACTGGCTGCTGCGCTACCCGAGGGCGAGGGGCCATGCCACTGGCGTCAAAACCCTTGAGGGGGTTGTGGGGGAGCTGGCGCCTTGGCCTTCGGGCCCTTTGGTTTACGGTGACCCTGACCAGACTTCCCCTGCGTTGGAGTGGTCGGCGTGGGGGTAGCTGGGTACAGCGGGTAGCCGCGGTACTGGAGGTCTTTCATAAGAAAGAAGGGCTTCTTGGCAGGGTGCTTCTTCTGAGGCAGCGTCGAGGTCTTGCGGGAGAGATGGGTCCTAGTGACGTACTCAGTCTCAATCTCTGTAGCCTTCTCCTCCATCGGCTTACCAAAATGTTGTTCGCCGAGGCAGGGTTCGTCCAGGAGCTTCTCCTGCACGCATTTCTCCAAATCCGAAGATTGGAGCCAAGCCTGGCGGCGGCTCTGATGGTCGCGGCCCCCACCCGAGCTGATGTCTTGAAGCCGTCATAGGAGGCTCGAGAAATATACTTGGAGCAATCCGCCACCGATTTCAACAAGATGCGGAACCTGTCGAGGGGCTCGCTCTCGAGACCCGTGGAGAAGCCTCCAAGTTCTTTTGCCAAGTCGCGGAGGAACATACACATATATAATTGGTATGCCTGGATGCGACAGGAGAGCATGGAACCTTGATAGGCCTTGTGGCCCAGGACATCAAGGGCTCTGGACTCTCGGCCCGGCGGAACCGAGGAGTGGGACTTCGGGCTTTTCTGCTTCCTCATGGCTGATTCCACTACCATCGAGGTATGTGTAAGTTGAGACAGAAGCCTGGCCCACGGTGCACCTTGTACATTGTGTCAAGGCGCTTGCTCACAATGGGGACTGAGGCCGGGGCCTCCCACATGCGGAGCAACAGCCGGGAGAGGATCGGCGGCATCGGCACAGTGAGGGATTCCCTGGGCGGGGCCTCGTACTGAAGAATATTGAGTTCTTCAGCACGAGGGTCTTCCTTGGTCTGGGTGACCAGGTTGAGTGCCCGAGCCATGACCCAAATAAACACCAAAAAGGAGGTGTCCTCGGGTGGTGAACGCCACTGGAGATCAGGCAGCGAGGAGTCCGATGGAAGGTCCTGGTAGGTGCGGGTCTCCGGGGATGTGTCCCCATCGGACTCCAAGTCTAAGAAATCAGTCGAGGGATCGGGTAGTTCGCCCTCTCCGATGGCCGGCGGCCTGGAGCCGGAAGCCCTGCACGACCTCGCCCCCGAAGAACGAGAGAGCGAGTGAGACCAACGTCGAGGATCCTCACGAGGCCTGTGGCTCTTGGGGGTTTCCTGGACAGACTTGGGTGTCCCACGCGAGGTACCCGCGGTCTCTGGGCACAAGTCAGCGAAGCTGGCCATGAGCGCCTGCTGTGAAGCAACGAATGCAGAAACACTGCGTTCTAACGCCAGCATAAGGGACTCCCATGCAGGCGTGGAGCCCTGGGACGCCGATACCAGGGTCACCGGATCGGGCGTTGAGGTGGTCCTCACCGGGACAGCTCTCAGGAGCCTGGGCACCTTTGCCAGAGGCCTCCATTTCTCTGTAAGGTAACTTGCGGGGCCGCTCCTTGTCCAACTCTCGGGAACGCCAAATGGGGCTAAGCAACTGGGCGCGGGAGTGCTCACGCTTGTCGGGGGCCCCAGACAGCGACTTCAAGGCCACCTTCTTTTTGCGCCGTTCCACCTTGGGGGACCCCTGTTCCAAATGCCGCCTGGAATGCGGTGCCACAGGGGGAGAACCCACCGGAGGGGAGATGACCGAGGGTGCCACCGTGGACTCCGAGGTAGCCTTTCGAAAAATGTCTTGGGACTTCTGCTTATGGCTAAAAAGGGCCTAGGAGGACATTTTTTAAACCTGGTGGCCATGGGGGCAAAAACGGCCTTTGCGAGGTCGAAGAGCCACGCGGCCAGCGGTTGAAGAGAAAAAAGGGCACGAAGCCCGGGAAGAAAAACTTTAGAAAAAGTATCCCCACAAGCTTCAAAAGAGAACAAGGGGAGGACGGGTAGATGACCGGTGCAACCGGAAAAAAGAGATATAGCCTGTTAAGGTGAGGAAAATGAAAACCTTTTCCGAGGGACGAGGACGTGCATCCGAAGGGCTCCGTGGAAAAAGGGAGACTGAGCAAGATGGCACTCTTGGGCGGGAAGAGGACCACGCATGCGTGGTAGCAATCCCAAAGGCTTTCTTTGAAAGCTGGGGAATTGCTCCGCGCGGACTCTGTCAGCGCCGATGTCACCCATAAGTGAGGACTGACTTACTGCTTGTTCCTGGAGAATGAGAGAGCACACTTCATTAGAGCAGCCCCACTTTGCTGGGGTCAAAACAAAAAGCTGGGCAGACTTTCTAAGGGTTTTAGTCTGCTCCAGATAGAAGGCCAAGGCTCTCTTGCAGTCTAACGTGTACAGCACTCTTTCCCTTTAATGAAAAAGAGGGTTGGGGAAAAATGTTTAAAGGACTATAGACTAAGGTTTAAGTCTGACAGCACTTTAGGAAGGAATTTAGGATGAGGATGCTGCACCACCCTATTTTGAAAAACCCAGTATAGGGTGGATCCACTACTAGAGAATGGAGCTCACTAACTCTGTGTGCTGAAGCAACTGCCACCAAAAACAAAACCTTCCAGGTGAGAAACTTCAGTCCACAGGTATTCAATGGCTCAAAGGGAGCTTTCATCAGCTGAGCTAATACCACACTGAGATCCTATCACACAACTGGTGGCATTGGGGGAGGGGAGAATAGAAGCAAGCCACACATAAAGCGGACAACTAAAGGCTGTAAAAAGATGGGCTTACCCTCTACATGATAAGCACAAACTGCACTGAGGTGGACCTTAATGGAGTTGGTCTTCAATCAAGACTGTGAATGGTGTAGAACAGGGGTCTCAAACTCAAATTGCTTTGAGGGCCAAATGAGGACTTGTAAAGTAACCCGGGGGCCGCATAAGACGCGGGGCCTCATTTGCATAAGGGACCTCATTTGCATAAATATTTGCATAATGTTACCATACACTAACTTTTAGTAAACATGCCTCTTTAATGAGTATGGATAAAGAAAGACTAAAAGATTTAGAAACAAGAAGACAATAATTAAACTGGGAACCCCAAAAGCCAAACTTGGAATGTACAACAACACTGTAGAAATAAAACTATAAATTAATTTCCTCTTGTACTAAACAAAGCGCAAACATTAATGATGCACATTTCCCAGAGCTGACATATTCCAGTTAATAAATTCAAAATAAAGAGATATTTTTCTACCTTTTGTGCATTTTTTTCAGTTGCAATTGTTCCAGCCACTTTCTTCTGGTTTCTTCATGTCTTCTGCTAACTCTCCATCGTCTGCTTCCATTTGCCCTTTCTTCTCTCCTAGTTTTTTTTCCATTCTCTCTCTACATCTGCTTTAACATACTAATCTTTCTCCTTTTTCTCTTTCCTCATTCCTATTTCATCCACTCAAATTTTACCCCTCCATCCTCAATCCCCACTTACTCTCACAATACCTGGCCAATTGTAGATTTGTCTTCTCTCCCAGACAAAATATTTTTCCCCTCTCCATTTCACTTTCCCAGCTCCATCCCATTCTAATCCTCCCCCAACATCAGCTCCCTTCTAGTTCCAGCCCCACCCAGCATCCGCTCCCTTCTAGTCCCTGCATCAGTCCATTTCCAGTCCTATCCTAGCCTCACCATCAGCCCATTTCCAATCCTAGCTCCCTCCCCTCACAGCCCATTTCCATTCCAAGCCCCCCTCCCCATCAGCCATTTGCAGTTCAAGCCCCCTTCCACTCAGCCCATTTCCAGTCCTAGCAACCCCCCCAGCACATTACCAGTCCTAGACCCCCCATAGCCCATTACCAGTCATAACCCCCCCTGCCAATAGCCCACTTCCAGCCCTAACCCCCATTACCCCATTTCAGTCACCCCTCCATAGCTCATTACCAGTCCTAACTCCCCCCATCAGCCCACCTCCAGTCCTTCCTAACCCCCACCTGCCCATTTCCAGTCCTAGCCCCCACCATAGCCCATTTCCAGTCATAACCCCCCCCTGCCAATAGCCCATTTCCAGTCCTACACCCCCCTGCCACCAGCCCCTGCCAATAGCCCATTTCCAGACAAAACCCCCCCCGCCAATAGCCCATTTCCAGTCATACCCCCCCCTGCCAATAGCCCATTTCCAGTCATACCACCCCCCCCCAGGTAAATAAAAAAACAACCTGGCTTCTGCTGCTGGCTTCTGCTGCAGCAGAAAATCAGCTGTCCCGCGGCCCCTTTCCCTCTGCGCGAGAGCCCTGAGTGTGCTTCCTCTGCGGCATGCTTTTTAAGCCGCAAAGAGAGTATTTCCCTCTCGCGCGGCTTAAGCCTATTCACTTTTCAAGCCTCGCGAGAGGGAAATACTCCCTTCGCGGCTTGAAAAGCACGCCGCAGAGGAAGCACATTCAGGGCTCTCGCGCAGAGGGGAACGGGCCGCAGGACAGAGCAGCAGAAGCCAGTTTTTTATTTTTTTTAAATTGACCGTCGATTCTGCCGTTGCCACGGCGGCAACGGCAGCAGCAGAAGCCGTCGCGGGCCGCACAACCTTCTCCCGCGGGCCGCGTGTTTGAGACCCCTGGTGTAGAAGGTATTCAAGCAATTTTGTGTGAGACAGAAGAACAGATCTACAGTCTGATGCTCACACCAGATGGCAAACCTTTGCCATTTGAAAGCATATGACCTCCTGAAAACTCTTCTAGAAGCCAATAGGACATCCGCTACTCAACTGGCAGGTTCAGGGAATCGTGTTATAGCCTCTCAACATGCAAGCCGGATGGATAGATCTTGCAGAAGTAGGAACCAGGGCGTCTGGGTCAAAAAGTGGAAACAAGTATAAAAATGCCTCTGTTATGTTGAAATTCCTGAAGAGTTTTCAGTATCAGAGGAATGGGCAGATAAGCATACAGAAGGCATCCAAAGCTATCTTGCCATGAACCCCTGTCCTGAAGCAGAAATGGGGGACCTGGTTTGTTGCGGGGAGTGGCAAAGAGGTCTACTGAAGGAGTGCTCCACTCTCGAAAGATGGACAATGACATCTTTGTCCAGAGCCCATTCGTGACGATGAAGAACTCAAGGCTCAGTCTCTCTGCCAGAAAATTGTCATTTCCTGCTTGATACGTGGCAATCAATGATACCCCGTGACATATTGTGAAGTTCTACAACCTGACCATTTCCCAATGCAGAAGGTATGAGCCCGTTCCTCCCTGCTTGTTGAAGTAGAGCATGGCAACTTGGTTGTCTGTCTGAATCATGACAATTTGATTCATTAGCCAATTTCTGAAAGCATTTACAGTAGTCACAGTTGTTCTGAGTTCCAAGAAATTGATGTAAGCTTTCCTGGGTGAGGAGGGGGGGGGGGTAGGGGGAACTACAAGCCCTGAATGTGAAACCCATCAAGATGAGCTCCCCAACCCCACTTGAATGCATCCATCGTGAATAGCTTTCATAAGATCGCTCCTGAAATGGGGAGCCTTTTGCCAAATTTTCAGGAAGCATCCACCAGAAAAGAGACTCCAGTAGAGACTTTGATATGGTGTTAACATCTGAGACTGTGAATGGACTGAGTCCATTGTATGCTCAGAGTCTACTGAGATTGTCTGAAATGAAAACAAGCCATGGGAGTAACTTGAAATGCTGAAGTCATATGGCCAAATATCTTCAACATAATGAGACTCATGTGAATCTCTTTGACCTGTTGTACCAAATGGTCTATTCGGTCTAGAAGGAGAAACACTCTTGCTTGAGTCATGTCTAGCAGCGCTCCAATGAACTCCAATTGATGGGACTTTGGGCAATTGATGATGAACCCTAATAGCTCCAGCACCCAAATCGTGATGCATAGGAATTCCTGAACCCCTTCCAGAGTTGTGCTCTTGAGAAGCCAATCGCCCAAGTAAGGAAACATGTACACTCCCAGTCTGCGTAGAAATGCCAAAGACGACTGAGACATTTGGTAAATAACTGAGGAGGGGAAGCGAGGCCAAAAGGTAAAACACAATAATGTTTGTGGTGTTTCCCTAGAATGAATCTGAGATACTTCCTCTGACTTGGATTTATTTGGATTTGTGTATAGGCATCCTGCAGATCCAGGGAACAGATGGCTCCTTTATGGAGGTAGGGAGAAGGCAGTAAAGAGAAAACATCCTGGACTTTACTCCTACCTGTCTCCTACTTATTCCCATAACATTTTTCAACCTTCTAGTCTCTGTCTGTTCAGGCCAAGCTAACATTTAACCAGGTCCAACAAAATAACAGCTAACTGCCACGAAGGCAGGGAAATTACCAGTCTGAAAACGTGGCAGAAAGGTAAAACAAGCCTTTATTATTCAGGGAATGAGTGGTGCCAAACCCGACACAGGCCGTGTTTCGTGTGAAACCTCTTCAGGGGTATGGCTCAACTACAAATAAATACATAAAAAATAAATAAAACCAAAAACATAGAAAACATATCAATAGTTAATAAAATAAGATAAAACATAGCAATAAATATCAATGTTGTTACGGAACGTCTAAAAACACAACTCAAACAAGAGAAACACTTGACGACCAATAACATAGTTATTACAAATGTAAGGATAACCCTCATAATGAATTATGAATTAAAAATGAGAGACAGCAACAAAAATACATCAAAATGCAACAAAATGTATCAACATTGCATATAAATATAAAAAGGAACCAACTCAATAAATAATTAAAATGCATAACTAACATAAAATACATAACAACACAATATGAATGCACCAAATATTAAATAATAATCAATAAATACAGTGGAGATTAAAAAAGTAATAAAAAGAATAAAAAGGGGGGGGGGAAACATAGGAGAGGACTAATAGAAACATGTAACAGTTAAAAACTATAATCATAAATATAACATATCACATGTATCAAAGAAATAATTAAAAATAAAGTAAAAATCATATGTATACCAAATATTATTGCAGAGGAGGACTACAGAGTAAAAAAGAGAGAGGGAGCAGGAGGAGGCCAGTAATAGACAATTAAAGTCTGCAGAGATAGAGGACAGGAAACAATGAACCTACCACTTAAACCATATGTTGTCTGAATGAACCCATTTAGGAATAAGATCTGACGGATCACGTGCCTTAAGAAATAAATAAATAAATAGGTAATTAAAAATTAAAACCAAATATTAAATATTGTGACAAACTAACAGTAGAAAACCAGGGGGAAAGAAGGATCTCCAACGACAATCATGAGCATGTGCTGCGCTGATAGCGCGTTTAAATATTAAATAGAAATCATAGGGCAGGGAACTCTTCTATCATAATTGAAGAACTGTGCTTATTATGTGTGCAAAGGGAATTAAAATGATGACGAATGTAATATTACCAGTAAGAGCGCTATAAATTTAAAAAATGCACCTTGGGCATGGAGCAGCGGACTCTTATCGTAATTAAAGAGCTGTGCTCATTATGTGCGCAAAGAAAATTAAAATGATGATGAACGCACTATAATTTAAAAACTGTACCTTAGGCATATATTGTCTCTGTATTGATAGCTCCCACGGATATGAAACTATCAAACTCTATATGTGAAGCAAATGAAACCGCCGACAAACTTGTAAAGCCCAGCAAATGTAACTTCGGCTGTTGGTTCGAAAGAAATAAAACCAAATGAATAAAAAACCAAGAAAAGCTAATGCAAAGGAAATAGTCACATTATAGCTTTGAACCAATTTGGCACCACTCATTCCCTGAATAATAAAGGCTTGTTTTACCTTTCTGCCACGTTTTCAGACTGGTAATTTCCCTGCCTTCGTGGCAGTTAGCTGTTCTTTTGTTGGACCTGTTTTTGCAGCATGTTTTCTCCCTGGAGGGATATCCTCAGCTTCGGGGAGGATGTTTTGGAGAAATTAATATCCCAAGAACCACCCATTGACTGTAATGATGAAAGTGACAATGCACAGTCCCTATGGGAAGATACAGTACGTCTTACGCAGAAGCTAGTCAAAGAAGAATTACACGCAGCCTACCTCCTCGAATGCTGTAAATCTAAAATCATACCATGGGGTTTGAGGATGAATAAGGCTCCAGGACTTTATCAAAGCGAACAAGGTTTTGTGAACTGCTGGAACGCTATACTCAATAAGTGTTCGCTTGACTTAATGATTCTGCTTATCACTACAGCAAACAAGAAGTCTGAGCTCTATAAGGTTGAATTAGACGAAAAATTGAGTGATTTAAAAAAATGTGACAGTAACTTTGATCAAATGCATACAGACCATATGAGAAATATGGCTGATTTTAAGAAGGAAATTAAGAATAAAAAAATGGAGAAATTTAGGAGAGATGAGGAGGACTACAGAGTAGGATATGTCTATCATTGGTGTAGAAAAACGGAAAATGATCGGATTTGGATTAAGCGGAAATCCACTTTTTTTGATTGTAGAGATAATGTAACAGAGGAATCCAATGTAGCCAATCCTATAGAACCTAAAAAGAAAAGGAGTAGGAGTGAATCAGTAGATAATCCAGATGCATCGGCATCATTATTTTCCACTCAAAAAGATAAACCAGATCCTCATAAAGAAAGAGGTAGAGAAAGGAATAAACATTTTTTTAAACATGGACCTTTTATGGAAGGGAGGTGGTCAGAACTCGTCCCGTTCACGCCCTCTGCCCCACACTCCCGAAAAAGATCTCAATCAACAATTAGACAGGAAACACAACGAGCATTATCAATACAGGGGACAGCCATGGGGACGGGGACGGAGCCGTGGACGAGGGAGAGGCAACTGGACAACAGATTGTTCACACGAGAGGAGGTTTTGAAACAGAATGTAATTAATATCTCTAAACATCCTCTCACCCCTGACGAAGTGTCCGTTTTAAGCAAAGGGTTGTCCTTTGTCCCTATTCATAGATATGACCCCTTTCAGGTTCAGGTTGATTTGTATAAATTTTTTAGAAAGATACGTATTTGATATTTTTTTGAGAATCAAGTTCAATCTGTGCCCAACATTTCCATTGTTAAGAAAAAATCGTGTTGGATCCCTCCAGCGCAATCAGATCCGCTCATCGAGGCTTTTGAGCGAGTTGTTACACAACAAGTGGATAAGATCGCAGATGATGGGAAATTACCATTTCATAATTTGACACTAGGTGAGAAACGGGCCATAGTATCTTTACAGAAAAATGCCGGTATTATCATCAAGCCTGCAGACAAAGGGGGAGCAGTAGTTGTTTTAGAGACACAACAATATATTCAAGAAGTCAATAGACAGCTCAGTGATAGATCATTTTATCTTCGATTGTATGATGATCCAACAGAAAATCTCAAGACCACTATTGATAGTTTAGTCCTTACTGCCTATGAGATAGGGCACATTACTGAGAAAGAAAAACAATTCTTAATTGTTGATAAACCCATCATTCCAACTATATATATAATTCCAAAGATCCATAAGTCTATGGATAATCCCCCCGGCCGTCCTATCATATTGGCCATAGGATCTCTCCTAGAACCGCTTTCCCAATTCATTGACATCTTTTTACGACCGTTTTACAGATGTGGTCATATGTGCGGGATTCCTCTCACGCCATAGAGATTTTTTCTTCTTTTCAAAATCTTGATTCAGATGTGTTGTTAGTGACGTTAGATGTGGAATCACTCTATACAAATATTCCTCAAATGCAAGCGTTGGAGATTATTGAGTATTTTCTTACTATTAGACAAGAACACAAAAGGATTCCCACAACGTTTTTGTTAGCTTTGGCCAAAATTGCGCTGTGTAATAATTTCTTCTGTTTCAGAGATCTATTTTATCAGCAAATAAAAGGGGTGGCCATGGGGTCTTCCATGGCACCGGATATAGCAAATTTATATATGTTTCATTTTGAAGAACAGTTTTTAAAGGAACATGTATTTAAAGAGGAGGTTCTCCTATGGATTCGCTATATAGATGACATCTTTATACTTTGGAAGGGGACAGTAAAACGTTTATCTGAGTTTAATATATGGATTAATGCTTTAGATACACATTTAAGATTTCAACTCACTTATGACCACATACAGATACCATATTTAGACCTTTTGGTGAAAAAAAAAGGAAGTAAACTTATCACAACGTTATACAGGAAACCTAGTGACAGGAACCAATTGTTACACTACACTAGTTTTCATAATCCAGCTTTGAAAAATAATCTTCCAGTTAGTCAATTTCTTAGGGTAAAAAGAGTATGCACAATGCAACAAGAATTTGAAAATCAAGCTAAAGATATGATTGAAAGATTTGAAACACGACAGTACCCCAGTCGTCATATTCATAGGGCATATGTAAGGGCACGTGACAGCCCTCGGGACACCCTTTTGAGATTAAAACCTAAAAAAGAACAAACTAGTTTGGTGTGTCCACTCTTATATTCTTTACAATCACATAAGATCATTAAAATACTTAAGAAGGAATGGCACCTAATACAGAACATTCCAGGATTTCAAGATACTCAATTTATAGTCGCACACAAAAGAAACATTAATCTTCGAAATCTGCTTGTCCCCTCAGCTCTAACAGAACGGAAAGTGCTATCACAATTTAAAGGACAATATCAGTGTGGCCGGTGTTCCGTTTGTTTGCACACTGTTCCAGTCAGAGATTGTTTCGTTCATCCTGATACGCAGAAAAAGTTTTATCTTAAAGATTTTGCCAACTGTGAAACATCAAATGTGATTTATGTAATTCAATGTCCTTGTAGGAAGCTGTATGTGGGAAAAACTAATCGGAGTGTACGTACAAGGATTATTGAGCACAAGAGCAGTATCAGAAGGAAGTTGGAAGACAAACCTTTAGTATCTCACTGGCTACAATTGGGGCACAAAGTAATGGATATTAAATTTTTCGTTATTAAAAAGGTGCAACAGAATTGGAGAGGTGGGGATATAGAAAAAAACACTTTGCGGTTGGAACAGAAATATATATTTCTCCTCAATTCTATGGTTCCACATGGTCTTAATCTGGAGAGAGATTTCTCTGTCTTTTTATGACTTTTAATTTATTTAATTTTTTATAATCATTTGTATTATTATGTAACATTTTTTCATTAGTCTGGTTTTTATAACTGGGACACCTGAGATTGTGTGTTTTAGTTCCCATGTCTCTTTCTCATAAGATTCATCATAATTTTGTCATTTTACATTCAGTTCTACTTTGTTTTTTTCCCCTTTTTTATTAGCATCCGCAATGCATGCTTCGGCTGGCTTTGTTGCCACAGTATTTGTCATGTTTTAATTTTTTGCAACCCCCTTTTTTTGTGCAGGGGCTTTATTATATTATTCACACAAAGTCCTTGGTTCTTTTAAATTTTTATGCCAAATGCTGAGCGTTCATGCTGGCTATGTCATAAAAAGTTTGTACTTTTGCCACCCGCAGTTCAGATTTTAAAGTTGTGCGGTTGTGGCTTTCTTTGTTATATGCCCTGACACGAGGTTATCTTACGTTTACTTTGTTATTTTTTCCACATTGGTTATTCTTTGTAGTGTCATGAGATAGCTTCATATGTTTTCGTCATCTTGCACTTTCCCTACAGCTCCGCCCCCCTTTTTAGCAGCATTCATTGCGCATGCTTCGGCGTTTTTTTAATGCGACAGACGGTCTGACACGCTTTGGATGTTTGTCCACGTTTTGGAAGGTTCCTAGCTTTGGAAAGTCTTCTAAATTGTAAGTGTTGTTCATCTTTCATCTTTATACAACTTGCACAATCTTCCGATGCGGTATTTTACATTTCTGTGAGCTTTAGTGGGTTCCTAGTGCATTTATATGGCAATCCTAGCGATTTTTTTTTCCTTGGTTCAAAGCTATAATGTGACTATTTCCTTTGCATTAGCTTTTCTTGGTTTTTTATTCATTTGGTTTTATTTCTTTCGAACCAACAGCCGAAGTTACATTTGCTGGGCTTTACAAGTTTGTCGGCGGTTTCATTTGCTTCACATATAGAGTTTGATAGTTTCATATCCGTGGGAGCTATCAATACAGAGACAATATATGCCTAAGGTACAGTTTTTAAATTATAGTGCTTTTACTGGTGATACTACGTTCATCATCATTTTAATTTTCTTTGTGCACATAATGAGCACAGCTCTTTAATTACGATAAGAGTCCGTTGCTCCATGCCCAAGGTGCAGTTTTTAAATTTATAGCGCTCTTACTGGTAATATTACGTTCGTCATCATTTTAATTCCCTTTGCACACATAATAAGCACAGTTCTTCAATTATGATAGAAGAGTTCCCCTGCCCTATGATTTCTATTTAATATTTAAAAGCGCTATCAGCGCAGCACATGCTCATGATTGTCGTTGGAGATCCTTCTTTCCCCCTGGTTTTCTACTGTTAGTTTGTTACAATATTTAATATTTGGTTTTAATTTTTAATCACCTATTTATTTATTTCTTAAGGCACGTGATCCTTCAGATCTTATTCCTAAATGGGTTCATTCAGACAACATATGGTTTAAGTGGTAGGTTCATTGTTTCCTGTCCTCTATCTCTGCAGACTTTAATTGTCTATTACTGGCCTCCTCCTGCTCCCTCTCTCTTTTTTACTCTGTAGTCCTCCTCTGCAATAATATTTGGTATACATATGATTTTTACTTTATTTTTAATTATTTCTTTGATACATGTGATATGTTATATTTATGATTATAGTTTTTAACTGTTACATGTTTCTATTAGTCCTCTCCTATGTTTCCCCACCCCCTTTTTTATTCTTTTTATTACTTTTTTTATCTCCACTGTATTTATTGATTATTTAATATTTGGTGCATTCATATTGTGTTATTATGTATTTTTATGTTAGTTATGCATTTTAATTATTTATTGAGTTGGTTCCTTTTTATATTTATATGCAATGTTGATACATTTTGTTGCATTTTGATGTATTTTTGTTGCTGTCTCTCATTTTTAATTCATAATTCATTATGAGGGTTATCCTTACATTTGTAATAACTATGTTACTGGTCGTCAAGTGTTTCTCTTGTTTGAGTTGTGCTTTTAGACGTTCCGTAACAACATTGATATTTATTGCTATGTTTTATCTTATTTTATTAACTATTGATATGTTTTCTATGTTTTTGGTTTTATTTATTTTTTATGTATTTATTTGTAGTTGAGCCATACCCCTGAAGAAGTTTCACACGAAACACGGCCTGTGTCGGGTTTGGCACCACTCATTCCCTGAATAATAAAGGCTTGTTTTACCTTTCTGCCACGTTTTCAGACTGGTAATTTTCAAGCTAACATTTAATCCATTACCTATTTCTTGTCTGTCCTGGTATTTTATCCAGCATTTTCCATTTTTCTCCCCCTGCTCTAATCTCCCTGAGTGATTAATCTCCCCCCCCCCCCAAAGCAGTACTCAACTCCCTCTTCCTATTTTTGTTTCCCACATGTGCTGATTTCTCTATGCCTCAGCACCGAGAAGCTGCTTACTTGCTTTGATGACAGTTTGGGCACACTTACCTGCCCTGCTTGTGAGTCCTGTGTATCCACTGATATACTTATTTTGTCACCGTTAGTGTGTTGTTTATTTATCTGTGTCATTGTAAGTGTGCTATTTATTTATCTGAAAGCTTGCTCAGTTTTCTCCATTCCTGTCTCCTACATATCCTCATAACTTTTATCCCTCCCTCCCACCTCTCTACCTACCCACTCCACAGCATTCGGTCTCTTATAGCCATTTTCTGATTATTACCATGATTATTCACAGGTGCACCTAATCCCCTGTGATTTCTCTCCAACCTATCCTTATTTCTTTTGACCTCTGTTCTCCTCTTCATCTCTCTCTTCTATGGCTCCTCATTACTTTCTTTTCCTATTCCTCATGCTTCAGTGCATGTCCTCCAGTCTTTCTACTTTTTGATGGCGCAAACAACCAATCTACGTTAATCCGTTCCGCTCCATTCATTTATAGACTTATATCATATCTCCCCTCAGCCTTCTCTTTTCCAAGTTGAAGAGCCCTAACCTAGGAATATCCTTCCATTTTGGCGGCTCTTCTCTGTACCTTTTCTAATAAAGCACAGTTACTTACCTGTAACAGGTGATCCTCTCACTTGGTTTGCAGCTTGTCGTGCTGTGAGGGCTTGCGTGCATCAGTGATGCTGAGAGCTAAACTATCGGTAGTTTAACTACTGGCAGGGTCTCCCAAGATGGACAGGTTTCAGCTGAGGTGCCAGACCAAGACAAACCACCCATCTGGGCAGCAGCAGAATGGGATAGTGGGCGGAAGAAAGGCCCGGCAATCTACTTCTGTATCTTGCCATGAAAACCCAATGGATAGTTACAACAAAACAAATTGTGCTATGGTGCTGGAAGATGAGACCCCCAGGTCGGAAGGCACTCAACTAGCTACTGGGGAAGAGCTGAAGACTTTTCAGAGTAAAGCCAGCAATTATGATGTGGTTGGATCAAAGCCCTCGGGACGTCTGACTGCTGATGTAGCTACGCATGAAATGAGAGTCAGAAGCTGTAAAGATGTCTTACACATTGGAACATGGAACATACGAAGCATGAACCAAGGGAAGTTGGAGGTGGTCAAGAATGAAATGGAACGTGTACAACTTGATCTGTTGGGTGTCAGCGAACTGAAATGGACTGGTATCGGGCACTTTGCATCAGATGATCACATGGTCTACTATGCTGGAAATGAAAGACAAAGAAGAAATGGTGTTGCATTTATAATAAAGAAGAAACTTGCAAGAACTGTAATGAAATACAATGCAGTCAGCGAACGCTTAATCTCTATTCGTCTACGAGGTTTGCCTATCAACACAACTATAATTCAAGTATATGCCCCAACAGCTGCAGAAGAGAATGAAATTGAAGAGTTCTATGAACAAGTACAAGCTGAAATTGACAGAACATGCAAACAGGATATCCTGATAGTCATGGGTGACTGGAATGCAAACGTTGGCAACAAAGAAGGCAAAGAAGTTGGAAAATATGGACTTGGCAACAGAAATGAAGCTGGAGAAAGACTGATATAATTCTGCAAGACCAACGATCTATTCATCTCAAACATTTTCTTCCAGCAACACAAGCAGCGACTGTACACATGGATTTCACCCAATGGATTGTATAAAAATCAAATTGACTACATCTGTGGAAGTCAACGATGGAAAAGCTCTATAACATCAACAAAGACAAAACCTGGAGCTGACTGTGGTACAGATCATCAACTACTAGTATGCAAACTCAAGCTAAGGTTGAAAAAGAGCAAACCACTCATTAATGCAGCAAAATATGACCTTGAGAATATACCACTGGAATTTAAAGACTGCCTGCAAAATCGATTTGCTGCTTTAGATACAAATGACAGAGCTCCGGAAGAGTTATGGAATGACATCAAGAAAGTTGTGTTGGAAGAAAGCGAGAAGTCTCTACAAAAGGTGAAAAAGCAAAAACGGCCAAAATGGATGACGGAAGAAACTCTGAAAATTGCCCAGAAACGCAGAGAAGCTAAAGCCAGAGGAGAAAGAAAGACAACCGCAGAACTCAACAGAGATTTCCAACGTGCAGCAAGACAGGATAAGGAAAAGTACTACAATGATGCATGCAATGAAATAGAAGCAGAAACTATTAGAGGAAGAACAAGATCGGCTTTCCTAAAGCTACGAGAGTTAAAGAAAAAGTTCCAGCCTCGAATTGGAATGTTACAAGATGCTCAAGGTTCTATGTTGAATGATGCTGAGAAGATCAAGAAAAGGTGGAAGGAATATACAGAGTTTTTATATGATAAAGATCAAGTGGACCAACAGCCGTTTCAACCTGTACCTTATGATTGGGAACCACTGGTGATGAAAGAAGAAGTTGAAGCAGCATTGAAAGCCTTATCAAAGAACAAAGCACCAGGCATTGATGGCATTCCTATAGAAGTATTGCAGCAATCTGATGCAGCTGTTACCATACTTACAAGGCTCTGCCAAGAAATATGGAAGACAACATCATGGCCAACTGACTGGAAAAGATCTCTGTTTATACCAATACTAAAGAAAGGTGATCCAACTGACTGTGAAAATTATCGAACAATCGCTCTGATCCCACATGCCAGCAAGATTCTACTGAAGATTATTCAAAAGAGACTACTACCATACCTGGAACAAGAACTACCTGAAGTGCAAGCAGGGTTCAGGAAAGGGCGAGGAATGAGAGACATCATTGCGGATGTGAGATGGATCCTTGAAAAGACTAAAGAACACCAAAAGGATATCTATTTGTGCTTTATCGACTATAGCAAGGCTTTTGACTGTGTAAACCATGAGAAACTCTGGGCCACATTAAGAAGCATGGGTATACCAGAACACCTGATCGTTCTCTTGCGCAATCTGTACATTGATCAAGAAGCAACAGTTCGAACGGAACAAGGAGAAACAGAATGGTTTAAAATAAGCAAAGGTGTAAGACAAGGCTGCATACTATCCCCCTACCTGTTTAATTTATATGCAGAACAAATCATCAGAGAAGCAGGATTGTATAAAGACAACAGAGGTGTGAAGATTGGTGGAAGACTCATCAACATCCTTCGCTATGCCGATGATACTACATTACTGGCTGAAAGTGAAGATGATCTGAAACATTTGCTTCTCACAATCAAAGAACATAGTCTCAAAATGGGCCTGCTCCTTAATGTAAAGAAGACAAAGATCATGACAACTGGCATAATCAACAGGTTCATCGTTGAAGGAGAAGAAATTGAAACTGTGAACAACTTTAACCTACTTGGATCAACTATCAATAAAGAAGCAACAAGCAGTCAAGAAATCAAACGACGCATTGCTCTTGGCAGAATGGCTATGAAAGACCTAGATAAGATTCTCAAGAGCAGAGATGTCTCTCTCCATACAAAGATTTGACTTGTTCAAGCCATGGTATTTTCAATAACATCATATGGATGTGAAAGCTGGACAGTGAAAAAGACAGACAGGAAGAAAATTGATGCCTTTGAATTATGGTGCTGGCGGCAAATACTGTGTATACCATGGACTGCCTGAAGAACAAACCAGTCAGTACTAGAGGAGATCAAACCTAAGCTTTCTTTAGAAGCTCAGATGACAGGACTTCGACTTTCATACTTTGGACACATCATGCGAAGAGAGAGATCATTAGAGAAAGACATCATGCTTGGCAAGATAGAAGGTCAACGCAAAAGAGGAAGGCCAGCAATGAGATGGATCGATACAATAACAGCAGCTATGGGTACCAGTCTGGCAAGATAGAAGGTCAACGCAAAAGAGGAAGGCCAGCAATGAGATGGATCGATACAATAACAGCAGCTATGGGTACCAGTCTGTCAACAATGAGCCGCATGAGTGAAGACTGAACACAATTTAGGATAGCTATCCAGAGGATCGCTATGAGTCGACTCCGACTCGACGGCACTTAACAACAACAGGTGATCTCTGGGAACAGCAGGAATAAGACTTCACATATGGGTACGTCGGTACCGACGGAGTCTGCGTGGGAACGCTTCCCAGCATCCAATCAGAAAGCCTTAGGAAGCATCCCAACACGCCTGCGTGCTGCCTTCCCAACTGTCTCTCCTCAGTTAAGTTTGAAAGCTGAGACAAAGAGAGAGAGAGCAAGGAAGGGAAGATAGAGATAGAGAAAAAGCAACTCCTAGGGGAGGTGGGTGGGTAGTGAAGACTTATTCCTGCTGTTCCCAGAGATCACCTGTTACAGGTAAGTAACTGTGCTATCTCCAGGAACAAGCAGGAATGAGTCTTCACATATGGGGACTCCCAAGCTCAGATGCCCAGAGGGAGTCCTAGCATGTTGCAAGTCTAGAACGAGCCATGCTATTGCTTAAGACCTCAGGCATCCTGGGGATGGAGGGTAGGAGTTGAATACAGAAGAGGAGCAGTGGAACAGCTGGCTAGAACAGGGTTTCTAAAGGGGAAGACCCTGTATAGAGGGTATTTTGTAGTAAAATATTGTAATCTGGACCTCCCTTGTAGACCTTGCACAATTCCACTGAGGTACATATGGATCTACTAGAAGAGCCAGTGAATGTGCTCAAGGGGTACCTCACTGAGAAGTAGAGGTAATAAAAGTAGAGAAAAACAAGTGGAGGTCAGAACCCTTCAGGGTGAGAAATGGCCCCAGGGGGAAAGACTGGGGTAGTATAAGAGGTAGAGCTTCAGCGGAGACGCAGAAGGCATTATTAAAGAAAGCTTAAGCTGTTTAGGTCCAAGAACAGTATAAATTTAGGACCCAAAGAAAACATGTGTCTGACCTAACTGGACTGGGGATGGAATCAGTCCATGTAGGGGAGAAAGGGTATGGAGACCCTTGTATCTGATAAGAAAGTAAGGACAGACTCAGGAGCGCTAAGCGTTAGGTTAACTGAAGCTCCACAATGTCTTTCCTAAATGGGGTCAATTAGGAAAGAAGAAAGGTACATGGAGAGCTTCAGGGGTACCCAACCTATATGGTAAGGAAAATTTTGTTAATTACCACAGGAAGTGGTTATAAGTGTCGCCCCCTAAGTATGCTGGCATAGCATTGATAGGGGTAGTGCCCATCTGTCAGGATCATATAGGAATATAAGGATATCTGAACCTAACAGAACAGATAGATGAGTATATAGATACATATCTATCTATAAATATATCTATGTATATATACATATATATATTGAATATATACACATATAGGGTATATATGCATATATCTATAGGAGATATGTAGGGGCAGAAGACACACAGATATAGATGAATATATCTATACATATATCTATATATGTGTATATATATATATATATATATATATATATATGAATATGTAGACATATAGACACTTATCTCCAGGTATGTGGAAGGAGAGAGGTCTATAGAAGCTGATTCCCCCTAGGGATATAGGGAAAGAGGAAGAGTCATCTAAGAGCAAGAAGGTTAATACCTGCTTGAATAGATATATAGAGAAATCTCTTTTCCTGGTTATGATTGGCAGAGTCAGAGGAGGGGTCTCCCTGACAAGATGATGTCTGGATTCTTTTCAGAATTTGAGCTCTTGAATAATTCCAGGATGGCCTACGCGAAAAAGGCAGAGGATAACTTCAGACTGTAGGCAGGAAGTCCAGATTTCTCCAGAATTGCCATATAGAGAATGGATAGAGGACGCCACTGGAGGAAGATACCCTAGTGACTTGTCTATGAGGGCAAGAGGGGTATTGGGCGTCCTCTAGCTGCCACTGAAGAAAATTATCTCTGACGAGAAGACCAAAGGAGATATAGGCCAAGCCAGGGAATTGGCCCTGCTTTAGGTTTCCACGTAATGAAAGGCCTGAGACTGATGTCTCAAAAGTGATTTAAGATGAGATGGTAAGGGTAGGAAATACCTACCAGTCATGGAAACATGACTGGGGGAACCCCTTTTAACCATCTGGGGTTATCTGCTAGGCAAGATACTAATGCTCTCTAGCAAGGGCCCATAGTGCAAAGCTACTCTGTAGAGTTGCAGAGAGCATGCTGCAGGTTGGTTAGAAGAAAAACTGGCTGTGGAAAGCCAGCAGGTAACCAAGTATTCTGCCAAGGACAAGGGGGCGAAGAATAGAAGTTAACCAACCAGGCTGTGATAAGAGGGTTTCCCCAAACGAGGTTGATAACCTGTTTGGGACTTAGCACTGAGGGTAGAAGGATTGCTAGTGAAGGAGAATCCCTGGTTGTGAGGTGGACTTAACCAGTGGCTTAACCACTAGGAATTGCTGTATCTGCAGCAACGTACCAGGGCAGCGGAGAAAATTTATTTTCCCTCTCCCTCTTTTAGATTGGGAAAAAGAAACAACAGACATAGTAGGATTTCCTATTGTCTGATGGGCTGCCCTAAGATAACAAGGGGGGGAGACAACTCCGGAAGAGAGAATCCCCCGGTAGAACAGGTAGAGGACCATAGGGGCTTACCAGTGTAAAAGGGTCCCTCTTACAAACCAAATGTTATAGTAAGAGGGAGGTAAGACAGAGTTAAAAGAGAATGACTATGGAGGAAGTCTCTGACAGGTGATATGATACATGCCAGTACAGGGAAAACAACTGTCTATTAATAGTTGTTAGTCCTTTTTCCTCCAAGAGGAAGAGGAAAACCCTGTTAAGTATGGGCATGACCATCATAAAGACTCTTAAAGTTAAAGAAAAGATCTCTCATGAAGAGATATCTAGGAAGGTTAGAATAAATTTAGTGCAGATACTGCAAATGAAAAGAAGCAGACTGCTACTCTAACCACCAACCAAGAGGTTCAATGATGATCTATTTGAAACCCTGCGACTGCTGGGTTTGTTGACCCTGCTGAGGTTGTGGATTCTTCAGACCAGGGTGATGTTTCCCCTGTTAGGGAACATCTGTATGATGGGCAAAAGATGGATAAAATCTTCTCCTCCTAGGGGAAGAAATTTTGGCAGGACATTTCCTACCAACTGGGAAAGAAGGCGGCGTAGAACAGCCTCTGGAAACAGGACAGTCAGTTGTTAACTGAGCAACCTGGAGTAAAGACTCCTTGTTAAAGAGATTTTCTCCAGTGCAAGGAGTATTTCCCAGTCTAACTTGTGCCCATTTGTCCAAGTCTGAAGCTTGGAGCCAGGCTTTACGTCGTGCTCCTATAGCTATAGCAGAAGTTCTGCTAACAGACTCAAAGGAGTCTAGGGAAGCACGAGTAAGAAATCTAGAGATATTTTGAGCATGACTAACCAGTGAGGAATAGTCTGCACTCTTGGGCTCTTGAAGAAAAGGAGTCAAAAGATGTAATTTCTTTGTGACCTCCTCAAGAGATAAGCCCATATAAAAAATATATGAGAGAATTCTTTCTGAAAGCATGGATGCCTGGAAAGTTTGGCGTCCAAAGGCATCTAAGACTCACGACCTGGCGGATAAGAAGAGTGCTTTTTAGTACTCTTCACCCGCCTCATTGCTGATTCTACAACAATGGAATGATGAGGAAGTTGAGTCTTTTGAAATCCTGGAGAAGGGGGAACCTGATATAGAAGATCAGTTGCTCTGGAAAGTGGGGGTACCTTTAAAGGAGCTTCCCACATTCGTAGAAGGAGATCCTGCAAGGAATGATGCAAAGGTAGCATGATGTTTTCCTTTGCTCTCTCAGGAATATAGAGGGATCCTGTATTGCCTTGTGTAGGACCTTGTCCAGGAATAGAAATGGCAAGGGATTTTGCCATATCTAGGAGGAAAACCTAAAAAGAAGGATCCCCAGAGGGAACTTCCTTTGGATAGACTAGATCTGATGAAGAACTAGCGTTGGCACCGAGGGATCTATCCAAGCTTATAGGAATAGAAGATCCTGGATGGTGCAGTATGGAATCCTTATAGGATGGTCGCTGGTACTGCAGGAGGTCGGGACCAGCGCCAGTCGGTAGCACATCGTCCATGCTAGGGATCGATTCCAAACTCGGTATCGAGGGAAGCGAGCCTGATTAGAGAAGCATGGAAGGCACCGACAGCAATGGTAATGTGGATAACGGTACCGACTTCGGTACCGTATCCGATACCGGTGGATGAAGGCCAGCCGGTGGCAACTCTAACGGTATCGAAGAAACCGAGAGTTGTGGATCCGAATTATCGGAACCGATCCTTCGGTACCGTCTGGTGTCGGTACCAAGGCGAGTCGGTACCCAGTCCTCCAGACTAGAGATCGATTCCAGACTCGGAATCGAAGGAAGTGAGTCTATCGATGCACATCTGGAGGGTACCAACGTCGGTACTAGTATCGGTACCGGTACCGATACTGGAAGGTCGGTCTGGAGCGTATCCAACGGCCCCGTAGGTACCGAGGACGCCAGACGACGATCCTTGGTGAGGAATGTTTCATCCAACACCATTGCCGATGCCGGGGTATCGGTACCGCTCGAAGCGGATGCCACCACCGGGCATGGCTCAGGTATGTTCTGTGAGGGGGTGAACCTCAGGAACAACCTGAAACCCCACACAGGCTTTGCAGGCTGAAGACTCCCACCGGGGTTTTGAAGCCAGTGGTTTCTCGAGGGCAAGGCTGTAGGCATCTCTATACTGTGCATGAGAACTGTCGCTCGAGGACAGGCTAGCTTAACAGACTGTTTTTGGGTTACCTGATCCTGTGTAGAAGAAGATATGGTCGGTGCCCTGAAGTTGGATGGGGACCGCGTGTCGAGGGGAACTTGATTTTGAAAACTTCTTCCCACAATACTATTGCCAGAGGGCTCCGGAGGAAAATGGTCAGGACCCAAGCAGGTTAGACACCAATTGTGAGTGTCTAAAAATAAGTTTGTACCGCCACAGTTTGTACATTTCTTGGGGATAGTGGCTGGCGGTTCCATGAGGAAAAAGGAGAGATCTAACAGACCTGAGAAACCGTGAGACACTGAGGAGGAAAAATATTCCTTAAAAAGCAAATATTTTACAAGAAAAGAAAAAAGAAACACCGGCGTACCGGTGGCGTCGGGGAAGGCAGTCGCGACCACAAGAAAACTAAAAATAAAAGAAGAATTTTCTGCGGTGACAGGACGATGTCCTGCCAGTTCCGCGGAAAAACGAAAACTGAGGACAGACAGTTGGGAAGGCGGGAAGGCAGCACGCAGGCGTGTTGGGATGCTTCCAAAGGCTTTCTGATTGGACGCTGGGAAGCGTTCCCGCGCAGACTCCGTCGGTACCGACGTACCCATATGTGAAGACTCATTCCTGCTTGTTCCTGGAGATCGCTATATCCTTTTTAAGATACAGTGACCAGAATTGCACACAATATTCAAGGTGCGGTCGCACCATGGAACGATACAGAGGCATTATAATATCCTTTGTTTTATTTTCCATTCCTTTCCTTATGATACCTAGCATTCTATTTGCTCTCTAGGCCACCGCTGCACACTCAGCGGAGGGTTTTAACACGTTATCCACGATGACGCCTAAATTTTTTTCCTCGGTGGTGGTTCCCAATGTGGAACCTTGCATCGTGTAACCATAGTTTGGGTTGTTCTTTCCTAGGTGCATAACTTTGCACTTGTCCACATTAAATTTCATCTACCATGATGCAGAGTCTTCCAATTTATCAAGATCCTCTTGCAATTTTCCACAATCCTCTTGGGTTTTAACAACTTTAAATAGTGTTGTGTCATCTGTAAATTTGATAACCTCACTCGTTATTCCCTTTTCCAGGTCATCATTTATGAATATGTCAAAAAGCAGCAGACGCAGCACAGATCCCTGTGGTATTCCACTATTCAACTTTTTCCATTGGGAAAATTGGCCATTTAGCCCTACCCTCTGCTTTCTATCTTTTAAACAGTTCCTGATCCACAATAGTACACTGCCTCCTATCCCATGACTTTTTAGTTTTGCCAAAAGTCTCTGATGAGGGACCTTGTCAAAGGCTTTCTGAAAGTCCAAATACACTATATCAACCGACTCACCTTTATCTACCTGTTTATTCACAACTTCAAAAAAAATAACAGATTAGTAAGACATGATCTTTATTGTCTAAAGCCATGTTGGCTGTCTCCCATTAAACTATGACTATCTACATGTTGAGTAATTTTGTTCTTTATGATGGTTTCTACCATTTTTCCCAGTACTGACGTCAGGCTCACCGGTCTGTAATTTCCCGGATCACCCCTGGAACCCTTTTTTAAAAATTGGTGTTACGTTGGCGATCCTCCAATCTTCAGGTATAACAGATGATTTTAATGATAGTTCACAGATTACTAATAGCAGGGTCTGCAATCTCATATTTCAGTTCTTTCAACACCCTTGGATGTATACCATCTGGTCCAGGTGATTTGCTGCTCTTCAGTTTATCAAATAGTTGTAATACATCTTCCCGGTGTATCAATATTTCTTTCAATTCTTCTGCAGTATCACCTTTAAATACCACTTCAGTCATGGGTAACATCCCTATATCTTCCTCAGTAAAGACCGAAGCAAAGAATTTATTCAGTCTCTCCGCTATAGCCTTGTACCCACTTACTGCCCCTTTTACCCTTCTATCATCTAATGGTCCATCTGACTCTCTCACAGGTTTGTTGCTACAAATGTATTTGAAAAAGTCTTTATTACGCGTTTTTGCTTCCACAGCAAGTTTCTTCTCAAATTCTCTCTTTGCCTGCTTTATCAATGCCTTGCATTTAACTTGCCAGTGCTTGTGCTGTTTCCCGTTTTCGTCATTTTGCTCTTTTTTCCATTTCCTGAAAGATGCTTTTTGGCAACAGCCTCTCTGGCCTCATCTTTAAACCATGGTGGCAGTTTTTTTTTGACTTCCTTCCACTTTTCTTAAAGCCATGGAATGCAGCTGGTCTGGGCTTCCAAGTTAGTTTTTTTAACACCCAAGATTGATGTAAGTCTTTAACTTTTGCAACTGCTCCTTTTATTTTTTTCTTAACTATTTTCCTAATTTTATCAGTCTCCCTTTTGAAAGTTAAAAGGTAGTACTGTAGATTTCCTTACCATCCCTCCTCCATTAATTAAACCAAACGCGATCATGCTATGATCATTATTGCCAAGTGGCCCCAAAACCCTTATCTCTTGCACCAGATCTGGTGTTCCACTAAGGACTAAGTCCAAAATGGCTTCTCCTCTGGTTGGTTTACGAACCAGCTGCTCCAAGAAGCAGTCATTTATTTCATCTAGAAACTTTAACTCCCTAGCATGTCATGCCATGACACTGACCCAGTTAACACTGGGGTAATTGAAATCACCCATTATTATTACTGTTCTGTAACTTTTGTTAGCTTCCCTGATTTCTTTGAGCATTTCATCATCCATTTGTTCATTCTGGCTAGGTGGTCGATTGTACAACCACACTGTCATTGCCTTCCACTTTTTACATGGAATTTCAATCCATAGAGATTCTACAGCGAATTTTGTTTCCTGCAAAACTTTACTCCTTTGTAACTAAATACCCTCTCTAACAGAGCGCAACCCCTCCACCAATTTGATCAGCTCTATCATTACGATAAAGATTTTACCCAGGTATCACAGTGTCCCACTGGTTGTCCTCCTTCATGTCTCTGAGATACCAATCACATCTAACTTCTCATTTAGTGATATATATTCTAACTCTCCCATCTTTTTTTTTTATTTTTATTTATTTATTTATTTATTTTTTTTAGAGTTCTAGCATTTGCATAAAAGCATTTTAGAGACTATTTTATTCATATTAATCTGGTTATCGGTAGGTAGGGGTAATTTGGAATCTTTAAGCTCTGTCTGCTCTGCACTTAAGGGCATTTGGGCTACCTTTGTCTTTATTGGAATCTCTCTGCTGATGTGCCCTAATTTCATTTTTTTGGTAGTATCCTTCAAGGATACATTGTTCCGAACCATGCGTTCTTGGGCAACTGTCGGCTCTCCCCTATTATGTAGTTTAAAAGCTGCTCTATCTCCTTTTTAAAGGTTAATGCCAGCAGCCTGGTTCCAATCCCAGTTAAGGTGAAGCCCATCCCTTCGGAAGAGCCCCTCCTTTCCCCTGGAGTAGAATTCCTTGCCCTTGAGATGGTGGGGCACCAGTTCCACCTCTTTGTCCTCGAGAAGACTTGCCAACTCCTTCAGAAGGTGGTCCTGGTGGAGGGGAGATCTGAGGGGCTCTCCTGGGAAATAAGGGGGAAGTGTCTAAGTCAGGTGGAAGAGGTAACCCTTTCTGACTACCCAAAGTGCCCAGGAATCAGTGGTGATGGACATCCGCCTCTGGGCATAGAAACACAGAAATATGATGACAGAAAAAGACCACATGGCCTATCTAGTCTGTCCTTCCATATCAACAACTACAACAGTCCCATTTTTACCTTTAGAGATCCTCTGTGTTTGTCCCATGCTTTTTTGAATTCAGTTACTGTCCTCATCTCTACCACCTCCACTGGGAGACTATTCCATGGATCCACTACTCTTTCCGTAAAGAAATATTTCCGCATATCACTCCTGAATCTATCTCCCTTCACCCTCATCCCATGTCCCCTCGTAGCAGAACTTGCTTTCAATTGAAAGAGGCTCTCTCCCTGAACATTTATGCCACGGAGGTATTTAAACATCTCAATCATATCACCTCTATCCCGCCTTTCCTCTAAGGTGTACATATTAAGATCCTTCAGTCTGTCCTCATATGCTTTATAATGAAGACCACTAATCATTTTAGTAGCCACCCTCTGCACCGACTCCATCCTGTTCACATCCTTTCGAGGGTGCGGTCTCCAGAATTGCACACTATACTCCAAATGAGGTTGCACCAAAGACTTATAGAGAGGCATTATCACCTCCTTTTTTCTGCTAGCCATTCCTCTCCGTATGCACCCAAGCATCCTTCTAGCTTTTGCCATCGCCTTTTCTACCTGTTTAGCTACTTTAAGATCATCAGACACAACCACGCCTAGGTCCCGCTCTTCTTTAGTGGACAAAAGTACTTCACCCCCTATACTATATTGCTCCCTTGGATTGCTGCAGCCCAAATGCATGACCTTACATTTTTTAACATTAAATCCCAGCTGCCAAATTCTAGACCATTCTTCAAGCTTAGCTAGATCCCTCCTCATGTTATCTACAACTTCCTGGGTGTCTACTCTATTGCAGATTTTGGTATCATCCGCAAAGAGGCAAACCTTACCCGATAGCCCTTCCGCTATATCACTAACAAAGCTGTTAAAAAGAATCGGACCAAGGACAGATCCCTGGGGCACACCACTGGTAACATCCTTCTCCTCAAAGTGAGCTCCATTTACTTGTACTCTTTGTCGCCTCCCACCCAACCAATTTCTAACCCAAGCAGTAATTTTAGGGTCCATCCCTAGGGTGCTCAGTTTGTTTATAAGTCGCCTGTGAGGAACAGTGTCAAAGGCTTTACTGAAATCTAAATACACCACATCTAGAGCTCTCCCCTTGGTCCAACTCCCTGGTCACCGAGTCAAAGAAATCAATCAGATTTGTCTGACAAGACCTGCCTCTGGTGAATCCATGCTGCCTCGGATCCTGTAATCCGCTGGACTCCAGAAACCTCACTATTTTCTCTTTCAGCAGCATTTCCAATAATTTACTCACCACCGAAGTTAAACTAATCGGCCTGTAGTTTTCAACCACGTCCTTACTTCCGCTTTTGTGTAAAGGCACCACATGAGCCTCTCTCCAGTCCTTTGGCACCACGCCCAACTCCAACGAGGCATTGAAAAGGTCAGTCAGTGGAGTTGCTAGAACGTCCCCAAGTTCCCTCAGTATTCTAGGGTGTATCCCATCCGGTCCCATTGCTTTGTCTACTTTAAGTTGAGCTTGTTTCTCACGAACACAGTCTTCTGAAAATTGTTCAAGATGTCCCTCGCTTCTGTTCCTATTTGTGGGTGTTTTCTGAGGTCCTGTTCCTGGTTCTTCATCTGTGAACACAGAACAAAAATATTTAAGCAATTCCGCTTTATCCTTATCAGCTTCTACATATTCCTCCCCTGCACCCTTGCGTCTGACAATACCACTTTTGCCCTTCCTCTTCTCATTAATATATCTGAAAAATGTCTTATCCCCCCATTTTATTGCATTGGCTATTTCCTCCTCCTTTTGAATCTTTGCCTTCTTGACTACTTTGCTAGCTTCTACCTGCATAGAGGGCCAGACGTCCCCCTGTGGGCTGCTAATCTCCTTGGGGTAGATAGGCTATGCTCAAGGAGTCAAACCCCCCCTCCCCCCCCACTGGCCAGGCCAGAGCCTGGGCTTTTGGAGCTTTCTACTTATTTATTTAATTTATTTAAAAGCTTTTATATACCGCGCTCTTTAATATCAGTGCGGTTTACAATGAACAATTCTTGCACGAGACCAGTGAGAACAGGATCAGTAACTTACATAGAACAGGATCAGTAACTTGAAGCTGTAACTGGGTGAACCATTATGCAGGCCATGCCCATGTCCCTTGGCCTGCTGACCCTGTTGGGAAGGCCTGATAAGGTGGGTAGTTTCGGTAAGCAGCTCCCTTCCTCAGGTAAAAGGACTTTTTACCCGAACCCATCCGTCGGGGAGGGGCAGCAGTCTTTTAGGAGAGCCTTGTCCTTGTCATGAACTCGGTCTCCAGCTCGGCAGACTTGTTGGTCATCAGTTTTCCAAAGAGGTTCTCTCCTTGGAAGGGGACATTGACCAATTTGTCCTAAACCCACTGCTCGAGGTCGGACAACTGTAGCCAAGCTTGATGGCGTGCACAGAGCCTGCAGACAACTCAAACCCATCATAGGCTGCTTGAGACATGAATTTGGAGCATTCACAGATTGCCTTGGCCAGGTTTTTGAACCGCAAGGGTTCCTCAGAGAGACCAGCTGAGAACCCGGAGAGTTACTTCATCAGTTCTCTCAGGTACATCTCCTTGTACAGCTGTAGGCCTGATGCGGCCGATGAGCATTGAGCCCTGATAGCACTTTCTGCCGAGGGCGTCCAGGGTGAGGAGTGCGTCTTCTGGCTCTTCGGCTGAAACATGGCCGACTTTACCACCATGGAGTTATGCGGCAGCTGTGACTTTTGGAAGCCCGGGCTCCGGCGGACTCGATACATAGAGTTGAGCCGTTTGCTCACCACCAGCATCTAAGCCGGTGTTTCCCGCATTTTCAGCATCAGCCATTCCAGGATGGGAGGGATGGGCACCAAAAGCGATTCTCACGGAGGGGTCTCGTACTGGAGAATTTCCAGCTCATCTGCCTGAGGATCCTCCTCCGACTTGGTTGGGAACACCAAGGCCTTAGAGATGTCCTTGACAAAATCGAGGAAGCCCATATCCTCTGGCGGGGACCGCTGTCGAGGCTCCGAGATGGGAAAGTTAGATGGGACGTCGCGGTGGTGATGGGTATAGAGCAGAGCTACTCAAATCCGGTCCTGGAGGTCCACAACCCTGCAGGATTTCGGGATATCCCTAATTAATATGCATGAGATATATATGCATTAGAGATATCCTGCCAACCTGACTGGGTTGTGGCCCTCCAGGGCTGGATTTGGAGACCCCTGCCTTACACCTCTGTCATTTAAGATTGTGAGTGGGCAAGGTGCAGATGTCCAAGACATCAAAAAGGTTAGACAGAATTTGTCACATTCCTCCTCGCTTCTCACCACCACCAAACGTTTGGCTCTTATTCTCAGGGACTTTAACATTCATGATGATAACCCCTCTGACCCTTATGCTTTAAAAGCTCCTTTCCGTTACCTCCTCAGTTTTGTTCTCTTGCCCCCACTCACCAGCATGGCCACTGCCTCGACCTTGTATTCTTCTCTAATTGCTTAACCTCAAACGTCTGTACTTCAGTTCTTCTCTTATCCGGCCATCATCTGCTAAGCTTCACTCTTCATCACCCGCCGCTTCAACCTTGCCCTGTCTCCTCCAACATCTTTAGAAATCTTCGTGTTATTGACCCTTTGACTCTCTCCTCCACTGTCTCATTACCTCTTTCCTTCACTATATCATCTGAATCTGTTGATGAGGCAGTAGCTTCCTAAAACGCTGCAATCTCCTCTGCTCTGGATGCTGCTGTTCCTCCCATGCCACATACTGGGAGGCGTACTATACCCAGCCCTGGCTGTCTTCCACAACCTGCTATCTACGTTCTTGTGTCTGTTTAGCTAAGCACACTTGGTTCAAATCCTGCACCCTTGCAGACTTTCTACCCTTCAAATTCATGCTTCTCTCTTTCCAGTCAGCCATAGCACTCACCAAACAAGACTATTCTGCCCATCTGAATAACTCTCTTGCCTCTGACCCTCACCGTCTCTTTACAACGCTGCTCAAGATGCCTCCTCCTCTGACCCCCAATTCCCTTTCTGCCCAAACCTGACCACTTCCATGACCAAATCCACAAGATCACCCTTCAATTCCCCCCAATATCAGCTACTTCCCCCTCCTCACTCCCAACTTTCACACCTAACTCTGCTGCTACCCTTTCTTCTTTTCTAATGATCTCTGAGGAGGAAACCACACACCTTCTTTCCTCCTCCAAACTCACTACCAGCTCCTCTGATCCAATTTCCACCCATCTTCTAAATCCCATCTCCTCCACTGTTGTCCCTTCCATCTCTCATATTCTCAACATATCGCTCTCCATTGCAACTCTCCTTGCAGCCTTCAAGCATGCTGTAGTTACACCTCTCCTCAAGAAACCCTCACTAGATCCTACCTATCCTTACTATCAACCCACCTCCTTTCTCCACTTTGTTTCTAAACTATTTGAATGTGTGGTTCACCGCCATTGCCTCAACTTTCTCTCCTCTCAAGCCCTCCTCGATCCTTTACAATCTGGCTTTTGTCATTTACATTCTACTGAAATGGCTCTTGCCAAAGTCTCCAGTGACTTGTTCCTGGCAAAATCCAAGGGTCTTTACTCAGTCCTCATCCTTGACCTTTCTGCTACTTTTGACACTGTTGACCACAACCTTCTCCTCGATACCTTGTCCTTGCTTGGTTTTAAGGGCTCTGTACTATCCTGGTTCGCTTCTTATCTCTCCCTTTCAGTATTTGTTCTGGTGGATCCTCCTCTGCTGCTATCCCGCTCTCAGTTGGTGTACCCCAAGGATGTGTCTTGGGTCAATTCCTTTTCTCTCTCTATACCCAGTCCCTTGGTACACTCATCTCTTCCAATGGCTTTCAGTACCATCTTTACGCTGATGACTCCAGATCTACCTCTCTAAACCTGAAATCTCTCCAGCAATCCAGGCCCGGATATCTGCTTGTCTTTCTGACATTGCTGCTTGGATGTCTCACAGCCGCTGGAAATTGAACATGGCCAAAACTGAACTTCTTATTTTAACCCCTAAACCCTCCTCTCCCCCTTCCTCCTTTTCTCAGTCTCGGTGGATAACTCTCTACTCATCCCTGTTTCCTCGGCACGCAATCTTGGGGTCGTCAATGATTCCTTTTTTTCCTTCTCCACACACATCCATCTGATCTCTAAAACCTGCCATTTTTTCTCTAACACATCAAAAAAATCCACCCATTCCTTTCGGAACACACTACTAAGATGCTTATCCAATATTTAGTCACCTCCCGTCTAGACTATTGTAATCTACTCTTTGCTGGTCTCCCTCTGAATCATCTATCTCCCCCTTCAATCTGTTCAACACTCTGCTGTGCAGCTAATCTTCCGCCAGCCTCATCATGCTCATATTACCCCTCTTCTCAAGTCTCTTCATTGGCTCCCTATCTGTTTCCGCATCCAGTTCAAACATCTCCTGCTGACCTTAAGTACATTCACTCTGCAGCTCTTCACTACCTTTCCTCTTTTATCTCTCCCTATACTCCTGCTTGGGAACTCCGCTCTTCTGACAAATCACTTCTGTCTGTGCCCTTTTCTTCTACTGCTAACTCCAGACTTCGCTCCTTTTACCTTGCTGCTCATTATGCCTGGGGCAAACTACCTGGGTCTGTACGTCAGGCGCTTTCTCTGACCCTTTTCAAATCCAGGCTGAAAACTCACCTCTTTGCTGCCGCTTTTGGATCTTGACTCACCTGGTCTCCTTCGTGTTCCCTCACCATTCCCTCTAGATGTATCCCGTGTCTACAGCTACTGTGTTGTCCGTCTTGACTGATTGTAAACTCTGATGAGCAGTTACCGTCTTTTACATGTGTCTGTGCAGCGCTATGTACGTCTTGTAGCGCTATACAAATGCTCAGTAGTAGCAGTAATCCATCGTGCATTACACATAGGCCTTTCCAGATGTTCTTGCAGATTTACCAATTTCCTTTCATTCCTCCCAGAAATTAGCTCATCCCAATACAATCTGCTAACAACTTCTTCTTTTATAACTAGAGGATTAGAGGTATTGTGTCACATCCATTTCATGTTCTTAGCCCTCTGGAATTCAATGTCCAAATACCTAAAGGACATAACCTCAATGGAAAGTTTAAAAAAATGTATAAAGACTTGACTTTTTACCCAAACCTTTAGCAAAAACCTTGGCTTTTTGCCCATGTATTCTGGCTTGTATAGTCAAGGATAACAGATATCTAACTCATAGATGGGGGGAGTGCAGCTAAGTCTGGTTCTCTTCCCACATCCCCTGTTCTTACGTCTGAAAGGATAAATATGTATTGATTTTCTTTATGACATAATGAAAATGTATATTTTCGTGTGGCGTTCTCCTTAGTTAGACGGTTCATGCTGAATGTATGTAGTAAATCTGGCTGTCTCTTCCCCCATCTAAAATAATGCTTATAAAAAAAATCTCTAGTTAGAAATGGTTCCTGCCAAGAGATTTCTGCCATGTTACAGCACATTTCACGATGCTTGAGCGCTTAGCATCAGACAATAGGATAACCTTATGCAATCATATCAGCTCTGAAAGTAAAGCACAGTTACTTACCTGTAACAGGTGATCTCTGGGAACAGCAGGAATAAGTCTTCACATATGGGTACGTCGGTACCGACGGAGCCTGTGCGGGAACGCTCCCCAGCGTCCAATCAGAAAGCTTTTGGGAGCATCCCACAGTGCCTGCATGCTGCCTTCCCACCTTTCCCAACGGTCTCTCCTCAGTTAAGTATTAGAGCTGAGACAAAGAGAGAGAGAGAGAGAGAGAGAGGGAAAGGAAAGAGAGAGACAACTCCTATGGGAGGTGGGTGGGTTGTGAAGACTTATTCCTGCTGTTCCCAGAGATCACCTGTTACAGGTAAGTAACTGTGCTATCTCCAAGAACAAGCAGGAAGGAGTCTTCACATATGGGGACTCCCCAGCTTTAGATGCCAGGGAGAGAGCCCATAAGTTGTGTGTCCCTGGAACAGGGCTGCACTTCCCCACCTGGATCTCTGGCATCCCATGAGGGATGGTGGGTAGGAGTTGATTAAGTATGGAACAGGTGTTTAAGAACAGCCTGACCAATCAAGGCATCCCGGCGGGAGTCCTTGTCCAAGCAGTAATGGGCTGTGAAGGTATGAACCGAGGCCCAAGTGGCTGCTCGACAGATGTCATCGATAGATACAGAGTTCAGATGAGGCATTGAGGCTGCCATGGCCCTCCAGGGAAAGGTTCTTGCTCTGATAAGCGAAAGAAATACACTGGGCAATCCAGTTAGAAAGTGTTCTCTTGGGAGACTGGTTGTCCCAAATGAGAAGGATCAAAGGCAACAAAGAGTTGGGAAGACTTTCTATGTTGCTGTGTTCTTTGTAAGTAAAAGGCCAAAGCTCTTTTACAGTCCAGGGAATGAAGATTCCTCTCTGCACCTGATGCATGAGGTCCTGGAAAAAAGACAGGTAGGTAGACCTCCTGGTTGAGGTGAAAAGGCGAGACCACCTTAGGCATAAAGTGTGGATTAGTCCTAAGGACCACCTTGTCATGATGGAACCTTGTATAAGGTGGATTAGCTACTAGTGCTTGCAATTCACAGATGCGGCGTGCAGATGTGATTGCAATGAGAAAGATAACTTTCCAAGAAAGGTATTTCAAGGAGGTGGTAGATAAAGGTTCGAAAGGCGGCTTCATAAGCTGACCAAGAACCAAAGTTCCATGCCACCGGGGGTGGTCTAATGGGAGGCTTTGTTAAAAGGAGGCCTCTCATGAATCTTGCTACAAGAGGATGAGAGGAAATAGGTTGTCCATTTAGAGGCCTAAGGGAAGCTGCAATAGCACTCAAATGGACTCTTACTGAATTTGACTTAAGGCCTGCATTAGACAGATGAAAGAGATACTCCAGCAACGTTCCCAGAGGTATGGCACGGGGGTTAAGACCCTTCTGAGAACACCAGATGGTAAACCTCCTCCACTTGAAAGCGTAGGAACGTCTAGTGGAAGGTTTTCTGGAAGCATAAAAAACATCTTTCACCTGTTGAGAAAGATGAAGATCCTGGAGATCTAGGCCTTCAGTAACCAAGCCCTGAGATGCAGAGACTGGGGATTGGGATGCCATAACCTTCCGTCCTCTTGAGAGAGGAGGTCTGGAGCAGACCCTAACTCTAGGGAGGGAGCTTGAGAGAGATGTAGAAGCAGAGGGTACCACACTTGCTGTGGCCAATGTGGAGCTATGAGAATCATGTGGCCTCTGTCTCTCAGAAGCTTGAACAGGGTTTTGGGAATTAGGGGAATGGGTGGAAAGGCATACAGGAAGTCTTGACCCCAGTGAAGGAGGAAAGCATTCCTTGCCTGAGCCCCCTGAGCCGGAGTTCTGGAACAGAACCGGGGAAGTTTGGCATTCCACGGACTTGCAAAGAGGTCTATGTCCGCGGTTCCCCAAATTCGAAAAATCTTGGATACCTGGTCCATATGTAGGGATCACTTGTGTGGAAGCAGAACTCGACTGAGTCTGTCCGGCCAAGAGTTTTGAATACCTGGAAGATAAACTGCCAGAAGATGAATGTGATGCTCTCTGGTGAGGGCCCACAGTCGCAGAGCTTCGTTGCAAAGCGACAGAGAGCCAGTTCCTCCCTGCTTGTTTACATAGAACATGGCTACCTGATTGTCCGTGTGGATAAGGACTGTCTTGTGGCTGAGCAGGGTGTGGAAAACTCGTAGAGCAAGGAAGATTGCTCTGAGTTCCAAGAGACTGCTATGTAGACAAGTCTCCTGTGGGGACCAGATACCCTGGGTGGAGAGGTCCTGAAGATGAGCTCCCCAGCCCATTGGAGAAGCATCTGTTGTAAGAGTTGCTTGTGGTAGAGGTTGTTGAAAGGGGGACCCCAGCAACAAGTTTTGAGGGGACTTCCACCACTGGAGGGACAAAATGAGGCAACTTGTGTTTGCTATTTTGTCTGACAGGCAGCCTACTGCCTGGGTCCATTGGGTGGATAAAGTCCACTGAGCTGCTCTCATGTGAAGGCGAGCATATGGTACCACATGTACGGTGGATGCCATGTGGCCTAGTAACTGTAACATCTCTCGAGCAGTTAGTAGGGGTTTCAACTCTGCTTGAGAAGCTAACTGCACCAATCAAAGGCAACGGGCCTGGGGAAGATAGGCCCTTGCCCTTGTGGTATCCAGCAACGCCCCTATAAACTCCAGGGACTGAGTAGGGACTAAATTGGATTTTGGGATGTTTATTACCAGCCCTAAATACTGAAGGATACGCATTGTGCAGGTGAGAGAAGTCTTGGCCTCTGAGTGGGAGCTCGAATGAGCCAGTCGTCCAGGTAAGGGAAGACGAATATTCCCAGGGTGCTCAGAAAAGCAGCAACCACTGCCATGCATTTCGTGACCACCCTTGGTGCAGAGGCCAGACCAAAAGGGAGCACTTTGTATTGATAGTGCTTTTCCTGAAAAAGGAACCGAAGGAACCTTCTGTGAGATGGATGGATGAGAACATGAGTGTACGCATCCTTGAGATCTAGAGTACAAAGCCAATCCTGACTCTGAGGGTATGGCAGCAGAGTTCCTAGACAAACCATCTTGAATTTTTCTTTGACTAGGAATCTGTTCAACTCTCTGAGATCTAAGATGGGTCTGAAGCCCCCTGTTTTCTTTGGAATAAGAAAATAGGGGGAGTAGAACCCTGTGTCTTTATCTTTTATCTTTATTTGAGGCTTAATATACCGCTCAATGCAATTGCGTCAGAGCGGTGCACAAAGTACAAAAAAGCTGCAAGGAAAAAGGAAAGGAACGCCAAATATGTGATAGGATAGATAAGAGAGGAGGAAAGAGCTAAAGAGAAGGGTCAGGTAACAAATAGGGGCTATAAGAAATCAGCGAGGGGGAGGGGAGAGAGGAGAGGGAGGTGGGGGAAGATCAAACGCAAGACAAAAGAGGTAAGTCTTCAGGCGGGTCTTGAAGGTTTTCAGGGAGGGTTCCAGGCGGAGGTCCGGGGGAAGCAAATTCCAGAGACGGGGCCCAAGGAAGTAAAAGGCAGAGGAGCGGGTGGATTCGAGGTGGGGTTGTGAAGGGGAGGGTAGGGTCAGACGGTTAGCATGGATGGAATGGAGAGAACGGTAGGGAGTGTGAAGGTGAATCTGGTCAGCGCGATAGAGAGGAGTACCCGTGTGAATGGATTTGTGGGCAAAAGTGATGACCTTGTATTGTATACGGAAGGGAATAGGAAGCCAGTGCAATCGTATGAGAAGTGGAGTGATGTGATCGAAGCGAGAGGAGCAGGTGAGGATGCGGGCTGCAGTGTTGTGAACTCTCTGAAGGCGCTGTAGTTGGGACTGGGGAAGACCAGCCAGGGAGGCATTGCAGTAATCAAGACGGGTGACGACGAGTGAGAGGAGAAGGGTGGTCATAGATAAGGAGGAGAGAAAAGGGCGAACAGAGCGAAGTTGTCGTAGGGTAGAGAAGCAGCGTTGGACGACGGAGGAAATATGGGCTTTGAAAGATAAGGATGCGTCAAGGGTGACGCCCAGGTATCGTAAAGACGAGACAAGAGGGATGGGAGAAGAGGAAAGCAAAGGAAGAAGAGGGGGAACGGGACTGCCAGCGGTGAACCATATGGCTGAGGTCTTAGAGAGATTAACGTGCAGGAAATTAGAGGAAAGCCAGGAAACCACGGTGGAGACACAGTTATTGAGAGGCGTAATGTCAGGGGAAACAGAGTCAGTATGGTAGAGCAGAAAAATATTGTCGGCGTAGTAATGTGCAGATATACCCTGTTGTTGAACTAAGAGCGAGAGGGGCTAGAAAGACGTTAAACAGGAGGGGAGCAAGGACTGACCCCTGTGGGACACCGCAAGGGAGGGGGGTAGAAGGTGAAGATAATGGACCAGAGGAAATGCAGAAAGAACAACCTGAGAGAAAAGACCGAAACCAATGAAGCATGGTGCCGGAAAGACCAGCATCGTGTAGATGTGAAAGGAGGGTATGGCGATCAACAAGGTCAAACGCAGCAGAGAGATCGAGTGAGACAGCAAGAGTGAAGAGACCACGGTCATGGGCAGAGTGGAGTTCGTTGAGAAGAGAAAGAAGAACAGATTCTGTACTATAGCCAGGGCAAAAACCAGATTGAAGAGGGTGCAGGGTAAGTGAAGCTTCAAGATGCGAAGATAGTTGGGAAAAGACAAGTTTTTCTAGAAGCTTAGAAAGGAAAGGGAGGTTAGAAATTGGACGCCAGTTAGAAGGGGAGGACGGATCAAGGGAACTCTTTTTCAGGACAGGGCGAATGGTAGCGTGTTTCCAAAGAGTGGGAAAGATACCAGTAGAAAGACTGCTATTGATGGAGAGAAGATAGGGGGAAAGAGCCAGAGAAGGGTCCAATAACCAATGAGAGGGGATAGGATCAGAGGGGCAGGAGGTTTTGCGAATGGAATGAAAGACCTTGGAAAGGGCGGAGGCAGAAACAGACTCGAAGGAGGACCAGCGATGAGAGAGAGGGGGGGCGCACTGAGAGGAGAGCGGGGCAGGAGAAGGGGGAGGAGTGGGCAGGGGATCGAGAGGAGGAGGAGAAAGAGGAGGAGGACAGGAGGGGAAGGAGAGACGGAGAGAGAGTACCTTAGAGGAGAAGAATGTAGCCAATATGGCAGGATCCGGAGAGACAGGAGGGAGGGGCGGTGAGGAGAAGGAGCGAGGAGTAGACAGGGAACAAAGTATAACTGACGAGAGGAGTTGGCGGAGGTAGAGATAAGAGTGGAGAAGAAGTCCCTTTTAGCTGTGTGAAGAAGGGTACGGTAGTGAAGATGACAGGCTCGGAAACGGTCCAGTAAAGGGGGGGGTGCTTACGCCAGAGTCTTTCAGCCTGGCGGAGATGCCTACGGTGGAGGGAAAGACCGGGGTGAAACCAAGGATGCCGGCGGGGATGACGGGGAGCAGGACGCGATTGAAGGGGGGCTATACTATCAAGAGCAGAAGAGAGAGTATTAGACCAGGTACGTACCTGGGTGTCAACAGGAAGGAAATGAAAGTCAGGAGAGAAAAGGGTGTCAGAGGAGGGGAATTGAGGAAGGGTATCTGTGGTGATGCGTCGGGTAGGAACAGAGGGGGGAGGGACAGTGGAAAGGGGAGGAGAGGGCGAGGGTAATGGGAATGAGAGGGAAGAGAAGAGACAATAGTGATCAGTCCAAGAGAGGGGTAAAGAGGAAAAAGAAGAGAGAGTAAAGGGAGAGGCCAAGGGAGAAATAAAGAGATCAAGTGTGTGACCGGCGGAATGAGTGGAAAAGGGAACAAGTTGGTGCCCTGTTGTTGAAAGGGCACTTCCTCTATGGCCGCCTGGGCAAGAAGAGTGGCAACCTCCTGCTCCAACAGGCTGAGGAGGGAGGTTGGAGAATTGAACTGGTGCACTCTTGAGGGGGCAAGCTTGAAAAATGAAGCTTGTACCCCTCTCTTATGATGGAGAGTATCCAATGCTCTGCTGTAATTTGCCCCCACCTGGGAGCAAAGTGACATAACCTTCCTGGAATGGTGGAGGGCTCTGGTCCTTCTAGAGCCAAGAAGGCTAAGTTCTCTAGCAGAAAGTCAAAGGCCCTGAGGGGGCTGAGGTTGCTGGGCTGGAGCAGGCCTCGCAGCCTTTGCTTTGCTCTGTTTGGAGGATTGCTGATGTTTGGAAGGGAACTGAGCTGCAGAAGATGCCCGCTGACCATAAGCAGGATAGAATCTTCCCTTATTAGAAAAAGGTGTTTTCTTGAACCACCTTTAATTAGCAGGAGCAGCTGTAGATTTGGATAGTCTATCCAAAGCAGAATTTTCAGCATCCATTTGATTGGCTTTTGCTTGCCAATCCTTACCAAACAGGTTCTCATCTGTACAAGGGATATTTCCCAATTCATCTTGAACCCAGATCTCCAAATCAGATGCTTGAAGCCAAGCAATCCTACGTGCACCTATGGCAATAGCTGAGGCTCTGCTTACGCATTCAAAGGAGTCGAAAACTGCATGGTTGGAGAATTTGGAGATATCCTGGGCATGTATAAGCCCAGTGAGAAATTCCTGCCTTTTATCTTCAGACATAAAAGGACTTAAAGTCTGTAAATGGTTAGTGACTTCTTTTAAAAACATTCCCATGTAAAGACTATAGGAATTAATTCTCGCAGCAAGCATGGAAGCTTGGTAGATTCTTCTTCCAAAAGCATTCAGGGTTCTACATTCACGTCCTGGAGGATTAGAGGCATGTCTTTTGGCACTTCTAATCTTTCTCATTGCAGACTCAACCACAATAGAGTGGTGAGGAAGTTGAGTTTTATGGAAACCAGGACAAGGAGGGACACGATACATGGTATCCAACCTGCGAGAATGAGGAGAGGTGGTTAGAGGTGCTTCCCACATCCTCAACATGAGATCATACAGAATCTCATGAATAGGTAAGGTAGCTGCCTCTTTAGGAGTTTTAGGATATTGTAAAATATCTAACTCCTTGGCTCTGAGCTCTGTCTCAGGTGCCACTGTAATAGAGAGACCGCGAGCCACCTCTCTGATAAAGTCTTGAAAAGACAAATCCTCTGGAGGAGACATCCTTTGTTTAGGAGAGGACTCCTCCTGTGGAAGAAGCATCACTGCATCGACCGACACTTCAGAGTCCTCAGAGGAATCGAAGTATCGTCTGTCCGGATGCTCTTGCAAAGCCCGATACCCGCACCGACCGGGATCGGTATCAGGAATCACTGGTACCGGGGTATCGGTACCGGAGGGCTTCAGAGGACAGAGTACCAGCATAGCGGACAACGATGCCGATGCCACCGGTACCGGCATCGGTGCCAATGGCGATGCTAGAGCCGGTACCGGCGTAGTAGTCTGTTGCGGTACCACGGGCGTCGATGCCACAAGGAAAGCCTCCAGACTGCGTTCGATGGACAGAATCCTCTGATCCATCGACGCCGCCAATGCCTGGAAGTCGGTACCGGTGGAAGCCACCGGTACCCCAGAGCATGGCACCAGGAGATCTGTCGAGGCCACGCCATCGAGATCATCCTGGAACCCCGATGATGATGCTTTAGAGGCCGAAGCCTCCCGCCGGGGTAATTTTGCTGGTGCAGAATCCTCGCGGGCAAGGCCAGAGGCATCTCGATGCTTAGAAGGAGATCTACCCTTTGAGGACTGGCTGGATTTATGTTTAGTTACCTGAGATCCATGTGAGGAAGAAGCAGCCCTGGAAGACGTAGATGCCACCGAAGCCGCATCAGAGGGAAACAGGGTACTGAGCTTGGCAGCTCGGTTCTGCCGACCTCTTTTAGACATCATGGAACAGGACACACAATCTGTTATGGAATGGTCAGGACCTAAACATTTTATACACCAGTCATGGGTGTCGGTGACGGAAATAGTACCGCCACATTTTGTGCACTTTTTAAAACCTGAGGCAGGCTTCTCCATATTTAAGGAAAAAACGTTTTGGGCCTAAGGCGCAAAACTGAAGTGCACCTGAAGAAAAAGAACGGAAAAAAGGTGTTTTTTTAAAAATTTTTACAAGAAGAAAAGAACAAAGACCAGCGGTACCGGTACAGCGTCGAAGAAGGCAGACGCGACAGAAAAGAAATAAAGAAAAAATAAGGAAATTCTTCTGCGGTGACAGGAACACGACCTGCTGGCTCCGCGGAAAAAGAAGAACTGAGGAGAGACAGTTGGGAAAGGCGGGAAGGCAGCACGCAGGCGCTGTGGGATGCTCCCAAAAGCTTTCTGATTGGACGCTGGGGAGCGTTCTGTTGGGAAATTTGAGTTAGGTCTGCTTATATATTGGCTTTATATGACTGAACTCTTGCCTGGTGAAACTACACAGGAGGATGGATGGCACAGAAGACAAGAAGACAGACATGAAGACAATAGCTGTATGAGAGTATATGCTTGCCATAAGATAATGGATGCGGCTGCTATGGAAGGATTCTGGGAAACCATATTCTGGATAGGAATATGCAGAATGTTGGGGCCTAGCAAAATTACAGGTCAAGCAAAGAATTCAAATTAATGAGCACAAAATACTCTCTGCCTGGTTTCAATTAGTGCCAAGAAGGAGGAAAAATACAGGAAGGGTCAAAGGTCACAGGCCATGCATAGATAAACAGACCGAAAAGCAAATCCAGATGTATAGAGGTCACAGGCCATGCATAAATGAGCAGGTCCAGATGTACAAATGTAAGGAGATTCTCCCTTGGGAAAAGTGTTGCAGAACCCTGAGGTCCTGCTGACATCTACGTAGTTATGATGGATTCACTGAGGCTAATTTGAAGCAGACATTTGATACAGGGAGAAATGTATATAAGGTGGTTATTTTGGAGGAAGAGTGGGCAGTGTTTTCTTCCCCTTCATAGAGAGAGGAAGAAAATGCTGTCTGCCTTTTCTATAGACAGACCTTGCTGTTCTGCATGATGCTGGAAATAAAAGTCTTTGTAGATAAAGCAACTGCTGTCTAAGTAATTCTTTGATTGGTGATATTTGGGCAACTGTTGTGGGAACCAGAAGCCACAATTATTGGTGCCGAAGCCCCTCTAAATTTTCTAAATTCCCCAAGGACTCCTCTGACTGCAGTTTTACTTGTCAGAGGGACTACCTCCTGTTTTTCACAGTAAAAAAAACAAACAGGGGATGAGAATACCTTCTCATTAGGAGAAGAGGATTCCTTCTGCTGGTACAGAAGATGGGAATACCGCTCTGAGTGACGTCGAGAGAGATTTTGATACCCTAGGATGACTTTATTGGTGAGTGTTCAGTTTCCCTGTCTGTATGAAAGGACAGAAGACTTGCCCGGGTTCGAGTGGTGGGTAAGTATGTAATTAATATTTTGTTATGTAAGAGAACTGTTAGAGTGTCTCTGTATTTAGTTGTAACATTAGGGAATGATTAGGGAAAGGAAGTTTTGCCCAGACATTATGTCTCTTTTCCAGGATTGATTGATGTACGATTGAGACTGTACATATCATTGATATGAAGAGACTGTGTGTCTTTCTCCACGTTTTCATACCCCCGCGAGGGGATTGGCTGGGTTTAGATGAAGCACAAGAGTTGTTTGTTTTGTATGAGTCCTGGATAAGTAACTTCTAACCTTTGTAAATAAAAAGGTCTGAATTTTCCATCTGTAAAAGCGAAGTTACCCCCTTGTGAATAAAGAGGGGTTTGCCCCTGTCCCCGAACAGTGAAAACACCAGGTTTACAGATTTTAGAAAGAGGGACAGCTAAGGAGAATATTTATAGCAAAACAGGGATGATCACTTTATCTGGGGTGCTCACAGACCAGAGAGGGTGACAATTAGATCTATTGAAGAATAGCTTTCTAAGTATCTTTTTGAAATGAATTACTTTGCAAGTTCTAGATCAAGGTGAATGACGGAGCTGACTGCAGCTGCATTAAATAACCAAGGAGGAGTGGGTCTAGTTCAGTTTCAGTATTCTGATCAGATAGGCTGTTAGGTATAATGCATTTAACTCTGTCCTGTGTTTTTAGTTTTAATCTTTAGTAAACACTGTCCTGTCATTACTGGCTACTCCAGTAGATTTTATGTTCCCTGGAACTGAACTGCTTAGAATTATTTTCTTAAGTTGAACTAAGTGTGGAATTCCTGGAGAGCGTATCTGTTTGCTTTTATTTTCTTTCACAATGTTCATGTGCTTGTAAGACGCCCCAGTCTCTGGAGAGGGTAAAACCGTTGGCCCAGAGTCCCTTGAACGCAAGTGACAAGTGGTGTTTGTTTATCTGTCTCTATTCTTCCAAGTCTTTCCTGTCTTCTTTAGAACATTGAAAACAACATAAAATCTTCTAGGGTCTGCTTTTGTAATTGATGTGCTGAGACAGCTAGTTTTTTTTTTCCTGTCTGTCTGAGTTTGTATTGTAACATGGAATGGATTTTCTGAGTTAATGGATTAGGATCGGAATGTATTGTACACTGAAGTGAGAATCTTAGAAGCAGACCGCACAGATAATTGACAGTGTTTTATTCTGAACTGCCAGCTATTGTGTGCAGTGATCTGACTGGTAGAAAAACAAAGAAAAATAGTTTATAGTTACAAGTACAGCCTGAAAATTTCAAATTGTTTCTTTTCCCCTGTGCATATTTGTGTGCAGTAAATAAATCTGATCCATATGTGTAAGTTTTATTTTTTAAATTTGGGATCTTATATCCTGGTTAAGAAAAATTTGTCTGCTGGTTCTCTGTGTGTCAGAAGATTAAATAGCTCTGCCTGGGTCTGTGATAGGTCATAGGGCAGTTGTACACAATGCAGAACGAATTTCTATGAATGTGTTATTTTTTGAGAAGCTTATTTTGATTTTTCTAACAAATGTGGAAGATCCTAATTAACCTGAGATTAATGAAAAAATTGTTGTGATGCTAAGAAATTCTGTTTAATTAGTTTTGACTCAGTGATACAAGATCAGTTTTGTCATGTTCTTATGACTTTTACAAATTTAAGATCAAATTAATAAAGGAAAAAGATTACAGCTGGATTTTGTAACCAAGGAAAAATAGCTCTAAAAGTTAAGAAAATATGTAACCCAAGCTGAAAGGTATATTGCTTTTTGGGATTTCCCAAGGGGGAATGCTTTAACGAAGTTTCTCAGGAAAGCCTCTCTACTCTGATCAGATGGGCTGCTGTGCTTAAGTGTTCCCAGATGCTAGATCAAATAATCTAGGCATGAAATTGGAGAATCTGTTTGTTGTCCTTTGCCCTTTAGAGTGGGGGTTTGACGGCCCTGACAGGACAATGCTACTTAGAAGTGATTTGAATACCGAGTGAATGAGAAGTTATATGTTTGGTTTTGATCAAGCAAAATTAAAAGTAAAACTGAATTTTATATATTGAGGACATACTTATTGTTCATACATCCAAAAGAGCTGTAACTTTTATTTTAACTTTTGTTTAAAGGACAGGAAGAGAGATCTACTGTTTAGTTTGCAGTTCCGTTTGACACCAGTCTCATTCAATTTAAATGTGAAAAGGAGTGTTTGTATTCTTAAGCTCAGTGCTAATGACTAATGACTAATGACTAAGGACAGTAACATGGGAGTTGCTGAATTTTAGGATAAATTAATCTATTTTTCTGTATTTGAATTTTATATGTTGGGGTCCAGAGAAAACAGTGTACTTTGTTTTGAAAGATTTTTTAAGTTTCAATTTTAGGAATACACTATATTGTAGCACTATGACATACAAATTTACTTTGGTTTACACACTTGCAAAACAAATTTGGTGAAAAATGGAGCTTAGTTCCCAGAAAAAATATGAGAATATTTGTAAAGTTATTTACACATAAAACAATAACATTAAATTGAATTGATTAGACAAAGTCTCCTACAGCACAGAGGTTTGTTGTTTTTTTTTAACATGTCTGTCTAGTTCTGTTGTCCATTTGTATTTCTTGAGATAGCATGCCGGTAAGGTGAAGCTAGCCCAAGCACTGCTTTGAAGTCTCCCTTGACATGCAAAAGTATTAGTGTAATGAAAGACTCAGGATAATTACTTTGCCTTGTTCAGCACTCTCACTGAGAACAGTATATACAATAGATTCTAGTCATACGTGAGAGAGAGACATGTGGCTGTCATGTTAAAAGTCATGATTTGTCCTGCCGTTATAAAATGTTACAAAAATATTTTTTTTTATACTGTAGGGAATTTATTCAGATTGTTTAAGACAATTGCTATTTTGAATGAGCACATATGTCCATTTTTGAACCATACCAATTAAGTTGGTGAAAAAAAACACAAAAGGACACTGTTTACTCATGTTGTTATATTCATTAAGAAGAATCCAAGTTTATATTTTCTATATACTATTTGTTTACCACAATACTAAGTTTCTAACAATTGTTTGATGTTCTTAGCATGCCAATTAAGAGGTGGTACTCTAATGGACATTAAACTGATGAAGGTTATTTAAAGTGACATATCTGTCTAATGAACATGTAAACAAATTTTATTCAACTATGCTGTCCCCAGAATCTTTAATTCAGGAAGTCATTTAAGCCTCGACACATATTCAACAATTGGAAATAGACACCTGGAGACAGGCTAGGTGCATTTTGCACCCTGATATGCTTTGGAACATCCACACTGGCCATGTGGTACTTCCAGATGCTTTTTGCCTCATTTTGCCTTTGTATGTCCTGGCCAGACATGCAGGGGTAAAAAAAAAGAGGGATGATTTGATGACAAATTTTCACGAATAAAAATTGGAGTAATTCTGAAACTTGCCAAACTTGCAGAATATGTGCGTGCAACTTGTCTAATCTATTAATATGTAAAGATCAGTTAAGAGTATGGTGGAGTATTTCCTACCAGCAAATGAATCTTCAGTGATGGAGAGATAAGAAGTTTATCAAACTGAGACACACAGTTGATACCATATGAGATAGTTGTGATCTTAAGTAAATATGGATGAAATTATGTTTGTCACATTGCACTGTCTCATTGTAAAATCTAATCTAGAATATTTAGTCTTTTCATTTAATATTGGATTCTGCTCTTCTGAATGGGACCTGGAGCCATGTCACCAATTGAAATCCATAGATTCCAGCAGAGGGAATTGGCCATAATCCAGATGGAGCAGACCACCCCAAGACCTCTGAACTCAACTATACTTAAACTTCAGAAACAGGTGAAGCGCACGACGCAGTCCTGAAAAAAACTGCTGGGAAGCAGGCCCAAATTATCTGAAAATAAAGACTATTAAGACTGATTGGGACTTTTGGGAAAATCTACAAGCCATTTGGGCTACAGCAATTGCAATACCCACACCAGCTCAAGTTTTGCTGTAACATTTTCAAAGCTTTCTTCATCACTTTGTTGAATATTTGATGTGTTCAGTATTATTGCAAGCTGTATGTCTTCCATTCTCTTAGAATGTTGCCTGCTGGTATTCCGAACTCGGAGGAGGCCTAAAAGCTTTCATTCTTATTCTTTTAAGTATGGCTTGTTTTGCAATTATTGCCTGTTGTGTATTATCCATTCTGTTTGCTTGTTGTCAAAGAATGATAAGTCAAGCACCGATACCATGTATGTTGTATCTCGAGAACTGTACCAGAAGCTGCCCCTTTGGATCATCCCTCCCTGTCTCAAATGGTTATTGTTATCAATGCTCCTTAGTGGGATTACTTTTGCCCCTCCACGTAAAAAAGAAAAAGGAATAGAAAAAGTGGAGAAATGTTGGGTAATTTGATTTATGTCTGCTTATTTATTGTATTTATCTGACTGAACTCTTGCCTGGTGACACTACACAGGAGGATGGATGGCACAGAAGACAAGAAGACAGACATGAAGACAATAGCTGTATGAGAGTATATGCTTGCCATAAGATAATGGATGCGGCCTGCTATGGAAGGATTCTGGGAAACCGTATTCTGGATAGGAATATGCAGAATGTTGGGGCCTAGCAAAATTACAGGTCAAGCAAAGAATTCAAATTAATGAGCACAAAATACTCTCTGCCTGGTTTCAATTAGTGCCAAGGAGGAGGAAAAATACAGGAAGGGTCAAAGGTCACAGGCCATGCATAGATAAACAGACCGAAAAGCAAATCCAGATGTATAGAGGTCACAGGCCATGCATAAATGAGCAGGTCCAGATGTACAAATGTAAGGAGATTCTCCCCTGGGAAAAGTGTTGCAGAACCCTGAGGTCCTGCTGACATCTACGTAGTTATGATGGATTCACTGAGGCTAATTTGAAGCAGACATTTGATACAGGGAGAAATGTATATAAGGTGGTTATTTTGGAGGAAGAGTGGGCAGTGTTTTTCTTCCCCTTCATAGAGAGAGATTAAGAAAATGCTGTCTGCCATTTATATAGACAGACCTTGCTGTTCTGCATGATGCTAGAAATAAAAGTCTTTGTAGATAAAGCAACTGCTGTCTAAGTAATTCTTTGATTGGTGATATTTGGGCAACTGTTGTGGGAACCAGAAGCCACAGTTCCCGTGCAGGCTCCGTCGGTACCGACGTACCCATATGTGAAGACTCATTCCTGCTTGTTCCTGGAGATTGCAAAGTCTCAAAAATATGCCAGCACTCCAGGTGCAGTGGGTGCTTGAACACCCCCAAAACTGAGAAATCTCTTTCCCTATGCCCAGGGAGATATAATTTGATTAGAAATTAACACTCATCAAAATTAGAGTCTTTGTATCTATATCTTTTTAAGATACAGTAGCAGCAACTGAATGTATAAAATGTGATTTTTAGCTGAAAGCTTATCATATACAGTAAAACATCTAAGGAACAGAGGAGATTTATATGGGCAGCATGAAGGACTTGTGATTTCTCTGAGGGATAGCTTTAAAATAATTTCAAAATGTATTTTCAAGTCATTTTATAAACAGTATTCCATTACCAGAGCTTTATTTGTGCCAGAACGGGTACCATTGCTTCTTTTTTGCCTATAAATTAAGTCCTGTCTGTAACTAGTCTGACTTTAGATTGGGATAGCTAACATGGATTACAGATAATTTTGTGATAGAGCCCAGCACAGAGAACACACTTGCATCATAAATTCCATATACGCAGCAAATAGTATTTTTTGTTTAGAAGTACGGATGACAAACAACATAAAAACAAGATGGACATTCAATTAAGGGACATGTTTACTAAATTATGCTAAAGACAGACACATTAGCATATGCTAAGTACAAAAAATTAACACGGGAGGTGTGTCCGACCCACGCTATTGGGGAAAGGTACCTCACTCCTCATTATACTAAAACTGAAACCGCAATTAACATACGTGCACTTAACACAACACACTGAGGTGGCAGTAAGTGCACCCACATTAACTGCAATATTCACAATTAGCGCAAACTCAGGCTGGCACTAGCCACAATGTGCAGGCAACGGTCTCACTCTACCCCTAACCCATCCAGCCCCACCCCATCACATGCTAAGCAGCTAGCGTGGGACTTTTTCCGCACTGCCATTTTTAGCATGCAGTAAAGGTTACCGTGATCCCATGCTAACCATTTGCCACATGCCATAGTTACCTTTAGCGCACTTTAGTAAACATGCTCCTAACTAATTTATAGCCTTAACACATTTACATAAGATACCACTTTTAATAGAAAGGCTACAATTGGTGAATGTATAAATTTATACAAAATTTTATAACTTAGAAATTCCAGTTTACAAAAATTCAGGCAATTTATTTATCACTCTAAGCATGTACTGCTCACTTATACATGTGGAGGGTAATTTTACAAGGCATACCTAGCTTAACACACATATTCCTCACCTATCTTATAAAGTCAAGTGCACGTATAGTTTGCTTTATAAAATAGGGCATTAGAAGTCAAACATGCATTAGTCTAAGCACATTCATGAAAGCCATATGCTTAGTATAAATGCCCAAGCCTAAATTTTGCAGTTTTACAGTATTTTACAATCTGCAATTATATTACATATAGTATCTTATAACTAAACAAATATGTGCTCTGTTCATGTTCCACCCTAGCCCCACCCCGTGCATGTCCACAGTGCAAGTACATGCCATCAGCCTAACATGCATGCTTTCAGAAAAGCAACTGCCTACATTAAGTGCATAAGTGGCTATTTACATAAACCACTAAAATACCATGATTTAAAAGCTTAAATGTAAATAGAAAAGATCAAAAAGTGACAAGGACGAATACTTTTGGAGTTGCCAAGAAGCAACTAAATAGGCAGTCACACATAGAATTAACATAAGCTGCACGTACTGAACTAGGGCTTGCTTACTAGATCACTCAAGCTTAGATCAGTTGCCTGCACCATTTTGGATTGCACACAAAGCATAGTTACTCACCTGTAACAGGTGATCTCCGGGAACAGCAGGAATTTAGTCCTCACATATGGGTATCGTCGGTACCGACGGAGCCCGTGCGGGAACGCTCCCGAGCGTCCAATCAGAAAGCTTTTGGGAGCATCCCACAGCACCTGCGTGCTGCCATCCCGCCTTTCCCAACTGCCTCTCTCCAGTTGAATTTTAAAGCTGAGACAAAGAGAGAGGGAAAGGAAAGAGATAGAGAGATACAACCCCTAGGGGAGGTGGGTGGGTTGTGAGGACTAAATTCCTGCTGTTCCCGGAGATCACCTGTTACAGATGAGTAATTATGCTATCTCCAGGAACAAGCAGGAATGTAGTCATCACATATGGGGACTCCCTAGCTTTAGGTGCCAGGGAGAGACCGCAGAAGTTGTGTGTCCCTGAAAAGGGCTCCACTTCCCCCCATGGATCTCTGGCATCCTACCAGGGATGGTGGGCAGGAGTTGATTAGGTATGGAACAGGTGTTTGAGAACAGCCTGTCCAAACAAGGCATGCCGGCGGGAGTCCTTGTCCAAGCAGTAATGGGCTGTGAAGGTATGAACTGAGGCCCAAGTGGCTGCTCGACAGATGTCGTCAATAGACACAGAGTGCAGATGAGCCATTGAGGCTGCCATGGCTCTCACATTGTGAGCTGTGACATGGCCCTCCAGAGAAAGGTTCTTACTCTGACAGGCGAAGGAAATACACTGAGCAATCCAGTTAGATAGTGTTCTCTTGGAGACTGGAAGCAACAAAGAGTTGAGAGGACTTTCTATGTTGCTGTGTTCTTTGTAAGTAAAAAGCTAGAGCTCTTTTACAGTCCAAGGTATGAAGATTCCTTTCTGCATTTGATGCATGAGGTCCTGGAAAAAAGACAGGTAGGTAGACCTCTAGGTTCAGGAGAAAAGGCGAGACCACCTTAGGCATAAAGTGTGGATGAGTCCTAAGGACTACCTTGTCATGATAGAATCTTGTATAAGGTGGATTAGCTACTAGCGCTTGCAACTCACTAATGCGGCGTGCTGATGTGATTGCAATGAGAAAGATAACCTTCCAAGAAAGGAATTTTAAGGAGGTGGTAGCTAAAGGTTCAAAAGGTGGCTTCATGACCTGCCCAAGAACCAGGTTTAAGTCACATGCCACCGGAGGTAGTATAATGGGAGGCTTAGTTAGAAGGAGGCCTCTCATAAACCTTGCTATAAGAGGATGAGAGGAAATAGGCTGTCCATTTAGAGGTTTAAGAGAAGCTGCAATAGCACTCAAATGGACTCTTACTGAATTTGTCTTAAGGCCTGCATTAGATAAATGGAGGAGATACTCCAGCAGAGATTCCAGAGGTATCGCAAGGGGGTTAAGACCCTTTTCCGAACACCAAATAGTAAACCTTTTCCACTTGCAAGCATAAGAGCGTCTAGTGGAAGGTTTTCTGGAAGCATAAAGAACATCTTTCACTTGCTGAGAAAGATTAAGATCTTGGAGATCAAGGCCTTCAGCAACCAAGCCCTGAGATGCAGAGACTGGGGATTGGGATGCCATAACATTCCTGAGATAGGAGATCTGGAGCAGACCCTAACTCCAGGAAGGGAGCTTGAGAGAGATGTAGAAGCAGAGGGTACCACACTTGCCATGGCCAATGTGGTGCTATGAGAATCATGTGGCCTCTGTCTCTCTGAAGCTTGAAGAGGGTTTTGGGAACTAGGGGAATGGGTGGAAAGGCATACAGGAAGTCTTGACCCCAGTAAAGGAGGAAAGCATCCCTGGCCTGAGCCCCCTGAGCCGGAGTTCTGGAACAGAACCGGGGAAGTTTGGCATTCCACGGACTTGCAAAGAGGTCTATGTCCGGGGTTCCCCAAAGTTGAAATATCCTGGTCACCTGGTCTGCATGCAGAGACGACTCGTGTGGAAGCAGAACTTGACTGAGTCTGTCTGCCCAAGAGTTTTGAGTGCCTGGAAGATATACTGCCAGCAGATGAATCTGATGCTCTCTGGCGAGGGCCCATAGTCGCAAAGCGACAGAGACACCATTCCCCCCTGCTTGTTCACATAGAACATGGCTACTTGATTGTCCGTATGAATGAGGACTGTCTTTGTAGCTGAGCAGGGAGTGGAACACTCGCAGAGCCAGGAAAATTGCTCTGAGTTCCAAGAGACTGATTTGTAGACAACTCTCTTGCGGAGACCAGGTGCCCTGGGTTGAGAAGTCTTGCAGATGAGCTCCCCAACCCTTTGGAGAAGCATCTGTTGTGAGAGTTGCTTGGGGTAAGGGTTGTTGAAAGGGGGACCCCAGCAACAGGTTTTGAGTGGACCTCCACCATTGGAGGGACAAAATGAGGTGACTTGTGTTTGCTATTTTGTCTGACAGGCACCCTGATGCCTGGGTCCATTGGGTGGATAAAGTCCACTGAGCTGCCCTCATGTGGAGGCGAGCATATGGAACCACATGCACGGTGGATGCCATGTGGCCTAGTAACTGCAAGATTTCTCGAGCAGTTAGAAGAGGCTTCAGCACTGCTTGAGAAGCTAACTGCACCAAGCGAAGGCAACGGGCCTGGGGAAGATAGGCCCTTGCCCTTGTGGTATCCAGGAAAGCTCCTATGAACTCTAAAGACTGAGTGGGAATTAGACTGGATTTTGGGATGTTTATTACCAGCCCTAAATACCGAAGGATACGCATTGTGCAGGATACAGAAGTCTTGGCCTCTGACTGTGTTGGAGCTCGAATGAGCCAGTCGTCCAAGTAAGGGAAGACAAATATTCCTAGAGTGCGGAGAAATGCTGCTACCACAGCCATGCATTTCGTGAACACCCTTGGTGATGAGGCCAGACCAAAAGGAAGTACCCTGTATTGGTAGTGCTTTCCTTGAAAAAGGAACCGAAGGAACCTTCTGTGGGTTGGATGGATGAGGACATGGGTGTACGCATCCTTGAGATCTAGAGAACAAAGCCAATCCTGACTCTGAAGGTATGGTAGCAGAGCTCCGAGAGAAATCATCTTGAATTTCTTCTTGACAAGGAATTTGTTCAATTTCTGAGATCTAAGATAGGTCTGTAACCCCCTGTTTTCTTTGGAATAAGAAAATAAGGGGAATAGAACCCTGTGCTCTGTTGATGAAGAGGTACTTCTTCTATTGCCCCTTGGGCAAGAAGGATGGCAACCTCCTGACCTAACAGGTTGATGAGAGAGGTCGGAGAATTGAAATGCTTCACTATCGTGTGAGGGGGCATGCTTGAAAAATGAAGTTTGTACCCCTCCTTTATGATGGAGAGTGTTCAATGCTCTGCTGTTATTTGCCCCCATCTGGGGGCAAAATGACATAACCTTCCTGGAATGGTGGACGGTTCTGGTCCCTCCAGAACCAGAAAGGCTAAGTTCTCTAGCTGAAAGTCAAAGGCCCTGAGGAGGCTGAGGCTGCTGGGCCAGTGGAGGCCTAGCAGCCTTTGCTTTCTTCTGTTTGGTTGTTTGCTGACGTTTGCTTGAAAACCGACCTGCAGAAGATGCCTGCTGACCATAAGCAGGATAAAATCTTTTCTTTTTAGAAAAAGATGTTTTCTTGAACAATTTCTTTCTAACAGGATCAGCAGTGGACTTGGATAGTCTATCCAAGGTGGAATTTTCAGCATCCATTTCATTGGCTTTTTCCTGCCAATCTTTACCAAACAGGTTCTCACCAGTACAAGGGATATTTCCCAATTTATCTTGTACCCAGAGTTCTAAATCAGATGCCTGGAGCCAAGCAATTCTACGTGCACCTATGGCGATAGACGAGGTTCTGCTTATACACTCAAAGCAGTCAAAGGCTGCATGGTTGGAGAATTTAGAAACATCTTGGGCATGTTTGACCCAAGTGAGGAAGTCCTGTCTTTTATCCTCAGAAATGAAAGGACTTAAACTCTGTAAATTATCTGTGACCTCCTTTAGGAACATTCCAATGTAGAGACTATAGGAACTGATTCTTGCAGCAAGCATGGAAGCTTGGAAGACTCTACGTCCAAAAGCATCCAGGGTTCTGCACTCATGTCCTGGAGGATTAGAGGCATGTCTTTTTGCACTTCTGATCCTTCTCCTAGCTGACTCCACCACAATAGAGTGGTGAGGAAGCCGAGTCTTATGGAACTCAGGACAAGGAGGGACTCAATACATAGTATCCAATCTACGAGAATGAGGAGAGGTGGTAAGAGGTGTTTCCCCACATCCTCAACATGAGATCATATAGAATCTCATGAATGGGTAAGGTAGCTGCCTCCTTAGGAGTTTTGGGATATTGTAAAATTTCCAACTCCTTGGCCCTGTTTCAGGGGCCACAGTAATGGACAGGCCCCGAGCCACCTCCCTGATGAAGTCTTGGAAGGACATGTCCTCTGGAGGAGACATCCTGCGTTTAGGGGAGGACGACTCCTCTGGAAGAAGCATCGCTGCATTGACAGAACTTTCAGAATCCTCAGATTTTTCTGAGGACTCGAAGTATTGTCGGTCCGGATGCTCCTGCAGAGCCCGATACCCGTACTGACCAAGGTCGGTACCGGGAATAACCGGTACCGGAGAATCGGTACCAGAGGGCATCGGAGGACAGGGTACTGGCAGAGCAGACACCGATGCCGATGCTATCGGTACCGGTACCGATGCCGGTGGAGTTGTCTGTCATGGTACCAAGGGCGTCGATGCCGCAAGGAAAGCCGCCAGACTGCGTTCCATAGCCAGAACTCTCTAGTCTATGGACGCTGCCAATGCCTGGATGTCGGTACCGATGGAGACCACCGGTACCTCAGAGCTTGGCACCAGGAGATCTGTCGAGGCCGAGCCATTGAGAACATCCTGGAACCCCGATAATGCTTTGGAAGCCGAAGCCTCCCACCGGGGTAATTTTTCCAGTGCATAATCCTCGAGGGCAACGCCAGAGGCATCTCGATGCTTAGAAGGAGATCTACCCTTCGGGGACCGGCTGGATTTATGTTTAGTTACCTGAGATCCACGGGAGGAAGAAGCAGCCCAGGAAGATGCCGATGCCACCGAAGCCGCATTAGAGGGAAACAGGGTACTGAGCTTGGCAGCTCGGTTCTGCCGACCTCTTTTAGACATCATGGCACAGGACACACAATCCGTGATGGAGTGGTCAGGACCTAAACATTTGAAACACCATTCATGGGTGTCGTTGACGGAAATGGTACCGCCACACTTGGTGCACTTTTTAAAACCTGAGGCAGGTTTTTCCATGTTAAGGAAAAGTGTTTTTGGGCCTAAGGCCCAAAAAAGGCGCGTGCACCTGAAGAAAAGGAAAAAAAGAAATTTTTTTTTTTACAGAAATAAGAAAAGACCGGCGGTACCGGTAGAGCGTCGAAGAAGGCAGACGCGACCACAAAAAGAAAGAGAGAAAGAAAAAGGAAATTCTTCTGCGGTGACAGGAACACGACCTGCTGGCTCCGCGGAAAAAGAAGAACTGGAGAGAGGCAGTTGGGAAAGGCGGGAAGGCGGCACGCAGGGGCTGTGGGATGCTCCCAAAAGCTTTCTGATTGGACCTGGGGAGCATTCCCGCGTGGGCTCCGTCGGTACCGACGATACCCATATGTGATGACTACATTCCTGCTTGTTCCTGGAGATAGCTTTTCCTCATCTACTTCATTCCTGCTACTCTATTTTATCTTTTATATGTTCACCCCCTTTTGTTTCCTGTTATCTGTTAAGAAGTTTAAACTTGTATAGTGCTGACACTGTAAGTAACATGCTAATTATATATAGATATGTTACTATGCTGTAAAGTGTACTGCTATTCGAATATTTTACTATTGTAACTGCATATTGCCTATGTCCAAAATGACTTGCTGTATACTGCCTTCAGTGAATTTCTTCAAAAAGACGATAAATAAATCCAAATAAATACATTTGCACAACTCCGCTTCTCTGTGGTTAAAGCAGGATCCATTAACAAAGAAAGCAAAGTTACTCACCTGTAACAGGTGATCTCTGGGAACAGCAGGAATTTAGTATTCACATATGGGTATCGTCGGTACCGATGGAGCTTGCGCGGGAATGCTCCCCAGTGTCCAATTAGAAAACTTTTGGGAGCATCCCACAGCGCCTGGGTGCTGCCTTCCCGCCTTTCCCAACTGCCTCTCTCCAGTTGAGTTTAAAGCTGAGACAAAGAGAGAGAGAGAGAAAGAGATAGATAGAAAGATACAACTCCTAGGGGAGGTGGGTGGGTTGTGAAGACTAAATTCCTGCTGTTCCCAGAGATCACCTGTTACAGGTGAGTAACTATGCTATCTCCAGGAACAAGCAGGAATGTAGTCTTCACATATGGGGACTCCCTAGCTTTAGATGCCAGGGAGAGACCCCAGAAGCTGTGTGTCCCTGTGAAAGGGCTCCACTTCCCCCCATGGATCTCTGGCATCCAACCAGGGATGGTGGGTAGGAGTTGATTAGGTATGGAACAGGTGTTGAAAAACAGCCTGACCAAACAAGGCATCCCGGCGGGATTCCTTGTCCAAGCAGTAATGGGCTGTGAAGGTATGAACCGAGTCCCAAGTGGCTGCTCGACAGATGTCGTCGACAGACACAGTGTAGATGAGCCACTGAGGCTGCCATGGCTCTCACATTGTGAGATGTGACATGGCCCTCCAGAGGAAGATTCTTACTCTGATAGGCAAATGAAATACACTGAGCAATCCAGTTGGACAGTGTCCTCTTGGAGACTGGAAGTCCCAAATGAGAAGGATCAAAAGCAACAACGAGTTGAGAGGACTTTCTTTGTTGCTGTGTTCTTTGCAAGTAAAAGGCTAAAGCTCTTTTACAGTCCAAAATATGAAGATTCCTTTCTGCATTTGATGCATGAGGCTTTGGAAAGAACACAGGTAGGTAGACCGCTTGGTTAAGATGAAAAGGCGAGACCACCTTTGGCATAAAGTGTGGATGAGTCCTAAGGACTACCTTGTCATGATGAAACCTTGTATAAGGTGGATCAGCCACTAGTGCCTGCAACTCACTGATGTGATGTGCTGATGTGATTGCAATGAGAGAGATAACTTTCCAAGAAAGGAATTTCAATGTGGTAGTAACTAAGGGGAATTTCAATGTGGTAGTAACTAAGGGTTCGAAAGGTGGCTTCATGAGCTGACCAAGAACTAGGTTTAAGTCCCATGTCACCGGTGGTGGCCTAATGGGAGGCTTAGTTAGAAGAAGGCCTCTCATAAATCTTGCTATAAGAGGATGGGAGGAAATAGGTTGTCAGTTTAGAGACTTGAAAGAAGCTGCAATAGCACTCAAATGGACTCTTACTGAGTTAGTCTTAAGTCCTGCATTGGATAAATGAAGGAGATACTCCAGTAATGATTCCAGAGGCATACTGGAGGATTTGGGTCTGGTCATAAACATCCCAAAATCCACTCTAACTCCCACTCAGTCTCTGGAGTTCATAGGAGCTTTGCTGGATACCAGAAAAGCAAGGGCCTATCTTCCTCAGAACCGTTGCCTTCGCATGATGCAGTTAGCTTCTCAAGCAGTGCTAAAATCTCATCTCGCTGCCCGAGAAATGTTACAGCTACTAGGCCACATGGCATCTTCAGTGAGATCAAACCTAAGCTTTCTTTAGAAGCTCAGACGACAAGACTTCGACTTTCATACTTTGGACACATCATGCGAAGAGAGAGATCATTAGAGAAAGACATTATGCTTGGCAAGATAGAAGGTCAACGCAAAAGAGGAAGGCCAGCAATGAGATGGATCGATACAATAACAGCAGCTACGGGTACCAGTCTGTCAACAATGAGCCGCCTGATTGAAGATCGAACACAATTTAGGATAGCTATCCAGAGGGTCGCCATCAGTCGACTCCGACTCGACGGCACTTAACAACAACACAACATGACCAGACCCAAATACTGGAGGATACGCATTGTGCAAGATAGAGAAATCCTGGCCTCTGACTCTGATGGGGCTCGAATGAGCCAGTCGTCTAAGTAGGGGAATACGAATATTCCTAGAGTGAAGAGAAATGCTGCTACCACAGCCATGCACTTCGTAAATACTCTTGGTGCTGAGGCCAGGCCGAAAGGAAGCACTCTGTATTGGTAGAGCTTTCCTTGAAAAAGGAACCGAAGGAACTTTCTGTGAGTTGGATGGATGAGAACATGAGTGTACACATCCTTGAGATCTAGAGAACAAAGCCAATCCTGACTCTGAAGGTATGGCAGCAGAGTTCCCAGAGAAACCATTTTGAATTTCTCTTTGAACAGGAATTTGTTCAATTCTCTGAGGTCTAAAATAGGTCTGTCCCCCCCTGTTTTCTTTGGGGTAAGGAAATAGGGGGAGTAAAACTCTGTACCCAGTTGATGAATGAGTACTTCCTCTATTGCCCCTTGGGCAAGAAGCATAGTGACCATTTGACCTAACAGGTTGATGAGAGAGGTCTGAGAATTGAACTGTCTTACCATTGTGGGAGGGGACATGCACAAAAAGTGAAGCTTGTACCCCTCTTTTATAATGGAGAGTGTCCAATGCTCTGCTGTTATCTGCCCCCATCTGGGGGCAAAGTGACACAACCTTCCTGGAATGGTGGAAGGCTCTGGTCCATTGAGGGCCAGGAAGGCTAAGTTCTCTAGATGAAAATCAAAGGCCTTGTGGAGGCTGAGACTGCTGAGATGGTTGAGGCTTAGCAGTCTTTGCTTTCCTTTGTTTAGGTGGTTGCTGACTCTTTCGGGCAGGCTGACCTGCAGAACGTCTCTGCTGGGCATAAGAGGGATAAAACCTCTTCTTTTTTGAGAAGAATGGTTTCTTGAAAGATTTCTTTCTTGCAGGATCAGCTGTGGCTTTGGATAACCTATCCAAAGTGGAGTTGTCAACATCCAACTCATTGGCTTTCTCTTGCCAATTTTTGCCAAATAGATTCTCACCTGTACAAGGGATATTGCCCAGTCTGTCCTGCACCCAGAGCTCCAAATCGGATGCCTGGAGCCAGGCAATTCTACGTGCACCTATGGCAATGGCATAGGTTCTGCTTATGCACTCAAAACAGTCAAAAGCTGCACGATTGACAAACGTAGAAATATCCTGGGCATGTTTAACCAGTGTGAGAAAATCCTACCTCTTGTCATCAGGAAGGAGAGGGCTTAAAATCTCCAAGTCTCCTGTGACTTCTTTAAGGAACATTCCTATATATAAAATGTAGGAACTGATCCTGGCAGAAAGCATGGAAGCCTGGAAAGTATGACGTCCAAAGGCATCCAAGGTTCTACACTCACGTCCTGGAGGATTAGAGGCATGCCTCTTTGCACTGCACTCTTGATCCTTCTCATAGCTGATTCCACCACAATAGAGTGGTGAGGAAGCTGAGTTTTCTGGAAACCAGGACAAGGAGGGACTCGATACATGGTATCCAGTCTGCGAGTGTGAGGAGAGGTGGTGAGAGGTGGTAAGAGGTGTCTCCCACATTCTCAACATGAGATCATGTAAGATCTCATGGATAGGAAGAGTAGCTGCCTCTTTAGGAGCTTTGCGATATGGCAAAATCTCCAACTCCTTAGCCCTGGGCTCTGTTTCAGGAGTCACAGTAATGGACAGACCTCGAGCCACCTCCCTGATAAAATCCTGAAAGGAGGTATCTTCTGGGGGAGACATCCTATGTTTAGGGAAGGAAGGCTCCTCCGGGAGAAGTATCCCGGTACCGGCAGAGCTGTCAGAATCCTCTGAGTCCTCCGAGGATTCGAAGTACCTTCTGTCCGGATGCTCTTGAAGAGCCCGATACCCGTACTGACTGAAGTCAGTACCTGGGGGAATCGGTACCGGTGTATCGGCACCGGAAGGCATCGCATGACTGGGCGCCGGCAAAGCAGACACCGATGTCGATGCCAATGCTATCGGTACTGGTACCGATACCGGCGTCTGTACCGGTTGAACTGTCTGACGCGGTTCCGAGGGTGTCAATGCCACAAGGAGAGCCGACAGACTGCGTTTAATAGCCAGGAACCTCTGGTCTATCGACGCTGCCGATGCCTGGGTATTGGTACCGGAAGCAGCCGGTACCCCATAGCATGGCACCAGTAGTTCTGCCGAGGTCAAGGCATCGAGAACATCCTGGAGCCCCGATAATGCTTTGGAAGCTGAAGCCTCCCGCTGGGGCAATTTTGCCGGTACAGAACCCTCAAGGGCAACGCCAGAGGCATTTCAATGCTTGGAAGGAGATCTACCCTTTGAGGACCAGCTGGACTTATGTTTAGTTATCTGAGATCCATGGGAGGAAGATGAAGCCCTGGAAGACGTCGATGCCACAAAAGCTGCATTGGAGTGAAAAAGGGTGCTGAGCTTAGCAGCTCAGTTTTGTCGACCCCTCTTGGACATCATGGCACAAGCCATACACTCGGAGATGGAGTGGTCAAGACCTAAACATATGAGACACTACTCATGGGTGTCGGTGACAGAGATGGTACCGCCACACTTGGTGCACTTCTTGAAACCCAAAGCAGGTTTTTCCCATAGTGGAGGAAATTTTGGGCCAAAGGCCCAAAATGGCACGTGCACCTGGGAAGAAAAGTTTGGAAAAAAATAGAATATATATATATATTTTTTTATACAAAAGAAGAAAAGAAGAGAGAACCGGCGGTACCAGTATAGCGTCGAGGAAGGCAGACATGACCACAAAAAAGAAGGAATAAGGAAAAACATTTCTGCGGTGACAGGGACGACGACCTGCTGGCTCCGCGGAAAACGAAGAACTGGAGAGAGGCAGTTGGGAAAGGCGGGAAGGCAGCACGCAAGCGCTGTGGGATGCTCCTAAAAGCTTTCTAATTGGACGCTGGGGAATGTTCCTGCACAGGCTCCGTCGGTACCGACGATACCCATATGTGAAGACTACATTCCTGCTTGTTCCTGGAGATATTTGCTGTGCCTCCTAGAAAAGATAGTTACACTACTTATGTGTATCGTACCATACTCTAGTCCCCAGTTTTGTGAATTTTTTTTACGATACACATAAGTAGTGGACAAGAGAATGAGGAGCATCAGGATACAAAATCAACTGGGGAGCATTCCTGAGCGGGCTCTGTTGGATGACATCACCCATACATGAGGACTTATTCCTGCTGTCCACAGAGAACACCTGCTACAGGTGAGTAACTATCTTTTCTAGGAGGCACAACAGATTTCTTTGTTAATGGATTTACCATTGTTAACCTGCTGGTTATATTTCATTCTTACTTCTTTCCATTCTCTCCCTTTCTCCTGTGTGCATACATAAGTTCATGTTAACTTAGTCAAGCATCCTGCTTGAACCACAGAGAAGCAGAGTTGTGCAAATGTATTTATTTATCATCTTTTTGGTTCTATGTTCTGATGAGCAGGGACTGTCTCTTACATCTATATGTACAGTGCTGCATCACCTTGCTGTGCTATACAAATGGTTAATAGTTTAGTAGTAGTACTACTACTAGTTGAAGCTTTTGGGAGCATCCACTGCACATGTACGCCATCTTCCCACTTGCCATCGCAGTGCCATCTTGAACTAGTCTGTTACTATAGCTATAGTAGAATACAATTCCCAGGGGAGGTGGGAGGGTTGTGAGAACTTATTCTTGCTGTCCATGGAGAACACCTGCTACAGGTAAGTGCCTTTTCTCCATGGACAAGCAGAAATGAAGTCCTCACATATGGGACTCCCTAGCTACAGGCTACCGAAAGCAAATAAGAGTGCAGATGAGCCCAACAATTAAGATCATATACTTATTGGCAACATGTCTTTGTATTCACAAATTCATAATTATGTACAATAAAAATTGTCTTTTTTTTTAGGTCGCCTGAACAGAAAAGAATGGGCCTGGGGAGATGGAGTTGGATTCTAATCCCCAAACTGATTCTGAAGTACTGACTGGCTGAAGTTGCTGTCACATCAGAAATTCCTTACGAGACAGTAATGCGATGTGAATGTGTGGACAGAAGACCATGTTGTAGCTCTGCAAATCTTCTCCATAGAGACAAAAAGCAAGTTGGCCACGGACACAGCTATAGTTCGGACATTGTGAGCTATAACATGACCATCAAGGCTCAGGCATGCCTGAGCATAAGTGAAACTGATGCAGTCTGCCAGGCAAATTGAAAGAGGGCATTTGGAGACGGCAGCCCCTAGCTTATTGAGGTCGAAAGAAACAAAAAGCTGGATGGACCTTCTATGGGCTTTTGTCCGCTTCAAGTAGAAGGCCAAGGCTTGTTTACAGTCCAACATGTCCAATGCAATTTCTCCTTTGTGAGCATGAGGTTTTGGGAAAAATGTTGGTAGAACAACTGATTGATTGGAAGGAATTTAGGATGAGTGGGGGGGACCACTCTATTATGATGGAATATGGTATAAGATGAATGAACTACAAGAGCCTGAAGTGTGCTCATTCTGTGTGCAGAAGTGACTGCCACCAAAACTTTCAGGTCAAAATTTTCAGGTGGCAAGAAATAAGTGGCTCAAAAGGAATTTTCATCAGCTGCGCAAGAACCATATTGAGGTCCCAAGACACTGTGGGAGGTTTGTAGGGAGGCTTCAAGAGAGTGAGGAGTGGAATAGCAGCCTAATGGTTAGAGCACTGGCTTGGTAACCAAGAAAGCAGGGTTTGATTCCCACTAGCCCTCCTTGTGGCCCTGGGCAAGTCACTTAACCTTCCATTGCCTCAGAAAAAGCCAAGCTATCAATGTCCCTGCTTAATGTATATTACCAAGTTTAAGTCACAATGTAAACCGCTTTGATTGAAATGATAAAGCAGTTCAAAAAAAACCCCTGTTACATAAATAAATGAGAAGCAATCCCTGAATAAAGCAAAAAACTAAAGGCTGTACAGAGATGGACTTCCCTTCTAAACCTCGATAAGCTCCAATTGCACTGAGGTGAACCATGATGGTGCTGAACTTAAGTCCAGACTTGGAAAGATGCAGCAGATACTCAAACAGGTTTTGTATGAGACAGGCAAAGGGATTTAGGGCATGGTCCTCACAGCAAACCTCCTCCACTTGCATTAATAGGATTTTCTCGTTGAGGCCCTCCTGGTGGCCAAAAGGACATCAGGTTGAGCTCGGATAACATTAGCCTCTCAACATCCATGACGTAAGGGCCAAGGACTTGATGATGGGGTGCAACATCATTCCGCTCTCCTGTGAAATCAGGTCCGGTGCCTGGCCCAGCTGGAGTGGCTCCTTACTGGAGAGGAAACCAAGGGCCTGCAAGGAAATATTAGAATCATCATGCTTCTGTCTGTTTTGAGCTTCAGGAGCATCTTTGCAATGAGAGGTATTGAAGGATACGCATTCAGAAGACCCTCCTCCCAATGTAGAAGGAAACCATCCAAGGCTAGTCTGCTGTGTGATCTTACTCTGGAACAGAAATGATCCACTTCGGCATTCTGAGCTGCAAAATTCCTGTCCAGTGTCCATTCATGTGGTTGGAGGACTCGACTCAGCCTGCCTGCCAGAGTGTTTTGCTCGCATGGTTGGTATGTGGTTCTCAAGTCCATCCCGTGGGTGATGGCAAACGTCAACAACCTGACTGCTCCCCAACACAGGAGGTACGAGCCCATTCCTCTCTGCCTGAAGATGTAGAACATTCTTACTTGACTGCCTGTCTGAATCAGAACAATTTGATTGGCCAATCGAACTATGAAGGCCTTTAGAGCATTTGCTATGGCTCTTGACTCTAAGAAGTTGATCTGGTGGAGACTTTCTTGGAAGGACCAATCATCCTGAGTGTGAAACCCATCGCGATGAGCTCCCCAACCCAGTTTGGATGCATCTGTCATCAAAACATTTTGAGGTGGAGCAATTTGGAAGGGGAGACCTTTAAGTAAATTGTGATGGATTGTCCACAATTGTAATGACTGAACGAGTGGATTGGTGATATACAGATGGATCCCCGAGTCGATCTGTGGCTTGGGTCCACTGAGTCCTCAGAGTTCACTGAGCCTGTCTCATATGGAGACATGCCAAGAGTGTTACATGCACCATAGAGACCATATGACCTATTACCATTAGCATCCTGTGAGCTGTGACCTGCTGACTCAATTGAGTCTCCCGCACTAGCACTGTTAATCTGTGGAGTCTGTCGCGCGGGAGGAAGGCTCTTACCCGAGTTGTGTTGAGCAGAACTCCAATGAATTCCAATTTTGGGTGGGCTGTAGATAGGATTTCCGGTAATTTATGATGAACCCTTGTAGTTCCAGCACCAGAATGGTCAACCGTGCAGATTCTTGAACTCTTTCTGGAGTGGTACTCTTGATGTTTATGTTTATGTTTATGTTTTATTTCACTTGATAAAAACCGCCTTTCATGGGCAAGCAAAGCGGTGTACAATAAAACCAATAAAAACTTTGTTTTTAAAAAGGCCGAGGCCAGTGAAAAGGAAAGAAATACACTTTCTGGACAGAAAAGCAATAGAAGCAAGAGACAAGCTAAACCATCACAAAGACAAGTCACAAGGAGAGCAGAGGATAATACAAATGGGAATCACACAAAAGGAGAGGGGATATCAAACGCAAGGGAAAAAAGGTGGGTTTTGAGGTTTTGTTTAAATGTGGGGTGGTGAGGGTCCAGTCGGAGTGAGGAGGGGAGGGAGTTCCAGAGGGCGGGCCAGCAAAAAAGAGGGCAGAGGAACGGGTAGACTGTAAATGGGCACGGGAAGGGGAGGGAAGAGTGAGGCGGTTAGGTGAAAGGAGCGAGGGGTGTACCTAGGGAGTGGAAGGAAAGGAGGTCCGTTAGATATTGGGGTACCTGTTTGGAGAGCTTTATGAACCAAAATGAGCAACTTGAAGTGAACGCGGTGGGGAAGGGCAACCAGTGAAGACGGAACAGTAAGGGTGTGATGTGATCACGGGGGAGGAATGGGTGACCAAACGAGCGGCAGTATTCTGAATACGTTGTAACCGGGACTGTTGTTTCTTGGAAAGGCCGACAAAAAGTGAGTTTGCAAAATCCACCCGAGACATACCAGGGAAAGTAACAGAGTAGTAAGAGCAGAAGGGATAGAAAAGGACGAACTGCACGGATTTGTCGGAGAAAGAAGAAGGACAACTTGGTGACATGAGAAACATGAGCATGAAAGGAAAGATCAGACTCGAAGTGAACCCCTAGATAACGAAAGGAAGAAACCAGGGGAACCAAGGAACCAGAGAAAGAGGGGGCCAATGTGGGGGGTGGGTTTTGTGAGAGTACCAGATAGCAACAGTATTGGTGAGATTAAGGTGAATGCAATTAAGAGTAAAACAAACAGCCACATGGGAAAGACACGAATTAAGCGGAGAGATATCGGGACAGGATGGAGATGTGTGGTGAATAAAAAGAATGTAGTCAGCGTAAAGAAAAGCAGATATACCAGACTGTTGGATTAAGAGGCTAAAGGGGGCTAAGAAAAGATTGAAGAGGAGGGGAGCCAACACAGAACCCTGAGGAACCCCACAGGAAAGAGGGAAGGAATCTGAGGGGGGGCAGAGGAAGAGGGGGTGACAAAACCGCGCAGAACGGGAGGAGAGAAAGGAGTGAAACCAACGATGAACAGTACTGCAAAGACCCGCTTCCCGGAGACGAAGAGAAGAAGGAGTGATCAACTAAGTCAAAAGCGGCGGAAAGATCAAGTGCAACCGCCACCGAAATATCACCACGGTCATGAGCTACATGCAGTGCGTTAGTAAAGGCGAGAAGGATAGTTTCAACACTGTGACCTGACGGAACCTGATTGACGAGGGTGGAGGAAGTTAGTGGAATCAAGGTGATGCGATAATTGAGCAAAGACGAATTTCTCTAAAAGCTTTGAAAGGAAAGGAAGGTTAGAGACGGGACGGTAGTGGTGGGAACTAAGGGATCAAGTGAGGGTTTTTAAGAAGGGGACGAATTAAAGCATGTTTCCAGGAGTGAGGGAAGGACCCTGAAGAAAGACTGGAGTTGAATATAGTGAGGATGTAAGGAAGGAGACCCAGGGAAGATTCGAGGAGCCAAGAAGAGGGGATAGGATCAAGCGGGCAAGAAGTCTTTTTTGAGGAGGAGATAAACGGTGCAGTTCGGGAGGGGGAATCAGTGAGAAAGACGCCCAGCAATGGGAAGTTTGAGAAATGGGTGGGGGGGAGGCAGTAGGGGAGGAGAGAGAATTGGAGCAGGACAAAAAGGTAAGAGGCTCGCAGGGAAGAGATCTTATTACTAAGCAAGTAGCTAGCATGGAAGGCGGTGGGGAAGGAAGGACCGGGGGAGCTGAGGCTGAGGAGTGAAGAGAGGTGAGAGACCGAAGAGTGGAATAGAGGTGCCGGTCTGTTTGGGGCATTGAGATAGCATTAGAGAAGAAGGTGCGTTTGGCAAGATAGACAGATGAGCGTAGTGGGAGTAGGTAGATTTAAAGGATGCAAGTGAGGTGGGAGAAGGATTTTTATGCCACAGGCGCTCCGCCCTGCGGAGCTGCGTGCGTAAAAGCCGTAGGCCGCCATGATACCACGAATGCACGGGTCGGCTGTGGCGGGGTGGATGAGGACGTAGTGGGGCGATACGATCAAGTGTTGTTGAGAGAGCCGATGACCAGAGGGCAGCTTGAGAGTTGGGAGAGAGAAGGGAGAAGTCAGGAGGGAAAAGTTCAGCTGCTGTGGGATTGGTGGATGGTTAAAGATGAAAGGGCTCGGGAAAGTCGCGGAGGAGGGGGGGTAGAGGAGGAGGGGGGTAGAGAGAACTGAGGCAGTGGAGGAGGAGGGAGAAGAGAAAGAGGGGGACCCCTGCGAGTAGGAGCAGGAGACAGAGAGACAGACATGGTCTGTCCAAGGCAGAATCATTGAAGAAAGATTGAAAGAGTAAGAGAGGAAGAAGAGGACGTCAGAAAAAGATCAAGAGTGTGTCCGCCTGATGTGTGGGAAAAGTTACGTGCTGCACGAGAGATAAATCCTGTAAGAAAGAAATAAAGGAAAGATCTCTAGGTGAAGAAGGGGAGTCCAGATGCAAATTAAAATCCCCGGCATGAGTAGATGAGGGAAAGTAAGAGAAGATCAGTAATTGTCAAAAGAAGGGAATCCCAAAGTTCAGAGCGAAGGGTAGGGGGGAATAAACAAGAAGGATGTGCATAGGGGGGAGAGTGTGTAAGTGGAGCAGAAGGGCTTCCGGGTAATGGAGCGAAGGAGGAGAAAGCTGAGTGAAGGAAAGAGTGGACCGAAGCAAAGCAGCCACACCACCACCAGGTCTACCTCTGCGTGAGACGGAAACTGCAGAGAAACCGGGGGGGAGGCAGCGGGCGAGGAGAGCGTCCTCCCCGTCCCTAAGCCATGTCTCGGTTAAAAGAAGGAGGTCAAAAGATGAACTAAGAGCAAGATCTTGAATAAGGAGGGTTTTGTTGCGCAGAGACCGACAGTTAACTGCCTGTGTCCGGAGGCAAGCCGCTACTACTTTCAGGCATTTTGTGAAGACACATGGTACTGAGGCTAGGCAATAGGGCAACACCTAGTACTGAAAGTGTTATCCTCCCTGGATAAATCTGTTTGTGAGTGGGATGTATCTGTATGTGAGTGTACGCATCCTTCAGATCCAGAGAGCATAATCAATCTCCTTTTTTGCAGGGTGCCCAGAGAAATCATTCTGAATTTTTTTTTTGACCAGGTAGTTGTTTAGATCTCCGAGGTCTACAATAGGATGGCATCCCCGTTTTCTTGGGTGATCAAGAAATAGCTAGAATAAAATCCTTGCCCTCTTTGCTCTGATGGCAGGAGCTCGATCACAAGATCCCTAAAGAGGGTGGTGATTTCTCTCTGAAGCACTTCCTGATAAAGAGGGTTGAAGTGATGCACCCTCAGGGGGAAATTTGGAGGTAGGTCGAATAGATATCATTTGTAACCACTCAGGACAATTTGCAGAACCCAAGTTCTATGAGGGGCCACATTTGGACAAAAAACGTGAACCTTCCCCCGACATGTGAGTTTTCCATTGCGGTTACTAGTAGACTGGCTGTGCCCTGAAGGAACCAGTCAAAAAGCCACCCTAGGCTTTGGCTGAGGAGCAGGCTGGGGCTTTTGAGGCTTCTCCCGCTATGGTTGTGGTCGAGAAGCCTGCTTTGGTAAAGAGGTTTGGGACCCAGGAAAGTACCTACACCTATAAGAGTAATAGGCCTTTTTCTGGCCTCCCCCTTGGTACCTCGTGTGGTAGAAGGCCGGCTTGGATGTGTGCACTGAGAGATTCCGAAGGGTGTCATACTGCTTTTCAATGAAGCTAGCTTTTTCTTTGACTTGTGAGTATCCAAAGTGGATATGGTCCTTGAGCACTGGAGAATACTTCTTAAATCTGCCGGCTAGTTTTGGGACATAGCTGGAAAAACAACTGCATCAAAATCAAACGGCTCAATCTTGAAAAAGAGCGGGACCCACGGCCGGAGCACTGGCGCCTAAGAGGGCAGAGGTGCTATGGAAAATACAAGGAAACGTCAAACAAATGAAACTAACTGAAGGGGGGAAAAAAACCATGACAAGCAGGCAGGAAAGAAAAACAAATGTGCCAATGAAGGCTGCAGAGTCCCCGGTGAGGGGAAAAAATTATCAATATGATGGAGAGCTTGTAAAACATGTCCATTGGGCTAAACGGAAAAATAAAGAATGTCTTAAAATGGCGCCATAGTGGCAGGCGGGAAGATGGTGTGCATGTGCAGTGGAAACTCCCAAAAGCTTCAGTTAGTAGTTGAGGAGCATTTCGCACGGGCTCAGTCAGATGACGTCACCCATACATGAGGGCTTCATTCCTGCTTATTCATGGAGAAACCTCATTACACACAATTCAAATGGAAATCACTTACCAATAGCACACGCTAACATTATTATGCATTATCTGCTGTAAGAAACACAGGAATAAAAAGGGCCTTGCTGCAGATAACACACAATAATGGCATCAGCACACGTTAATTGGATTGGATTTAGCTTGCACCTTTCACAGAAGTTCAAGACAAGTTAAATTCAGGAACAGTTATTTTTTTATCCTCAGATGGTTTACAATCTGAGGGTCTATGCAGAAATACTGCTAGAGCTCTGCACTAAAACTCAGCCCCAGTTTTTTCCTAATGCAAATGTAACATAGAAATTTTGTTTATTGATGCTGAAAGCAAATAAGCTGAACGCAAAAAGTCTGGGCTAAAGAAGCAAAGCACACGCACATCCATGTGCATATGCCAGTCATATGCATACAGTGATCTGCACTTGCAGCAGCTGTATTGGCACAGAACAGCATTTCATCATATACACAGATGTTGTTGTTGTTAAGTGTCGTTGAGTCGGTGTCGACTCATGGCGACCCTCTGGATAGCTATCCTAAATTGTGTTCGGTTTTCAGTCAGGCGGCTCATTGTTGATAGACTGGTACCCGTAGCTGCTGTTATTGTATCGATCCATCTCATTGCTGGCCTTCCTCTTTTGCGTTGACTTTCTATCTTGCCAATTATGATGTCTTTCTCTAATGATCTCTCTCTTCGCATGATGTGTCCAAAGTATGAAAGTCAAAGTCTTGTCATCTGAGCTTCTAAAGAAAGCTTAGGTTTGATCTCCTCTAGTATCGAATGGTTTGTTCTTCGGGCAGTCCATGGTATACACAGTATTCGCCACCAGCACCATAATTCAAAGGGATCAATTTTCTTCCTGTCTATCTTTTTCACTGTCCAGCTTTCACATCCATATGATGTTATTGAAAATACCATGGCTTGAACAAGTCAAATCTTTGTATGGAGAGAGACATCTCTGCTCTTCATAGCCATTCTGCCAAGAGCAATGCGTCGTCTGATTTCTTGACTGCTTGTTGCTTCTTTATTGATAGTTGATCCAAGTAGGTTAAAGTTGTTCACGATTTCAATTTCTTCTCCTTCAACGATGAATCTGTTGATTATGCCAGTTGTCATGATCTTTGTCTTCTTTACATTAAGGTGCAGGCCCATTTTGAGACTATGTTCTCTGATTGTGAGAAGCAAATGTTTCAGATCATCTTCACTTTCAGCCAGTAATGTGGTATCATCAGCATAGCGAAGGATGTTGATGAGTCTTCCACCAATCTTCACACCTCTGTTGTCTTCATACAATCCTGCTTCTCTGATGATTTGTTCTGCATATAAATTAAACAGATAGGGGGAAAGTATGCAGCCTTGTCTTACACCTTTGCTTATTTTAAACCATTCTGTTTCTCCGTGTTCCGTTCGAACTGTTGCTTCTTGATCAATGTACAGATTGTGCAAGAGTACGATCAGATGTTTTGGTATACCCATGCTTCTTAATGTGGCTAAGAGTTTCTCATGGTTTACAAAGTCAAAAGCCTTGCTATAGTCGATAAAGCACAAATAGATATCCTTCTGGTATACTTTAGTCTTTTCAAGGATCCATCTCACATCCGCAATGTCGTCTCTCGTTCCTCGCCCTTTCCTGAACCCTGCTTGCACTTCAGGTAGTTCATGTTTCAGGTATGGTTGTAGTCTCTTTTGAATAATCTTCAGTAGAATCTTGCTGGCATGTGGGATCAGAGCGATTGTGCGATAATTTCCACAGTCAGTTGGATCACCTTTCTTTAGTATTGGTATAAACACAGATCTTTTCCAGTCAGTTGGCCATGATGTCGTCTTCCATATTTCTTGGCAGAGCCTTGTAAGTACAGTAACAGCTGCATCAGATTGCTGCAATACTTCTATCGGAATGCTATCAATGGCTGGTGCTTTGTTCTTTGGTAAGGCTTTCAATCTGCTTCAACTTCTTTCATCACCAATGGTTCCCGATTATAAGGTACAGGTTGAGACGGCTGTTGGTCCACTTGATCTTTATCATATATAAACTCTGTATATTCCTTCCATCTTTTCTTGATCTTCTCAGCATCATTCAACATAGAACCTTGAGCATCTTGTAACATTCCAATTCGAGGCTGGAACTTTTTCTTTAACTCTCGTAGCTTTAGGAAATCCGATCTTGTTCTTCCTCTAATAGTTTCTGCTTCTATTTCCCTGCATGCGTCATTGTAGTACTTTTCCTTGTCCTGTCTTGCTGCACGTTGGAAATCTCTGTTGAGTTCTGTGACTGTCCTCCTTTCTCCTCTGGCTTTAGATTCTCTGCATTTCTGGGCAATTTTCAGAGTTTCTTCCTTCATGCATTTTGGACGTTTTTTCTTTTTCACCTTTTGAAGAGACTTCTTGCTTTCTTCCAACACAACCTTCTTGATGTCATTCCATAACTCTTCTGGAGCTCTGTCATTTGTATCTAAAGCAGCAAATCGATTTTGCAGGCAGTTTTTAAATTCCAGTGGTATATTCTCAAGGTCATATTTTGCTGCATTTATGAGTGGTTTGCTCTTTTTCAACTTTAGCTTAAGTTTGCATACTAGTAGTTGATGATCTGTACCACAGTCAGCTCCAGGTTTTGTCTTTGTTGCTGTTAGAGAGCTTTTCCATCGTTGACTTCCACAGATGTAGTCAATTTGATTTTTATACAATCCATTGGGTGAAGTCCATGTGTACAGTTGCCGCTTGTGTTGCTGGAAGAAGGTGTTTGAGATGAATAGATCGATGGTCTTGCAGAATTCTATCAGTCTTTCTCCAGCTTCATTTCTGTTGCCAAGTCCATATTTTCCAACTACTTTGTCTTCTTCTTTGTTGCCAACTTTTGCGTTCCAGTCACCCATGACTATCAGGATATGCTGTTTGCATGTTCTGTCAATATCAGCTTGTACTTGTTCATAGAACTCTTCAATTTCATTCTCTTCTGCAGCTGTTGTTGGGGCATATACTTGAATTATAGTTGTGTTGATAGGCATTCCTCGTAGACGAATAGAGATTAAGCGTTCGCTGACTGCATTGTGTTTCATTACAGTTCTTGCAAGTTTCTTCTTTATTATAAATGCAACACCATTTCTTCTTTGTCTTTCATTTCCAGCATAGTAGACCATGTGATCATCTGATGCAAAGTGCCCAATGCCAGTCCATTTCAGATCGCTGACACCGAACAGATCAAGTTGTACACGTTCCATTTCATTCTTGACCACCTCCAACTTCCCTTGGTTCATGCGTCGTACGTTCCATGTTCCAATGTGTATGACATCTTTACAGCTTCTGACTCATTTCATGCGCAGCTACATCAGCAGTCAGATGTCCCGAGGGCTTTGATCCAACCACATCATAAATGCTGGCTTTACTCTGAAAAGTCTTCAGCTCTTCCCCAGTAGCTAGTTGAGTGCCTTCCAAACTGGGGGTCTCATCTTTCAGCACTACAGCACAATTTGTTTTGTTGTAACTATCCATTGGGTTTTCATGGCAAGATACAGAAGTAGATTGCCAGGCCTTTCTTTCCTGCAGTTTAAGTTTGGTGTTGTTGCCGTTGTCACAGAAATGTGATCCTCCGCCGTCAACTCTATCCCATTCTGCTGCTACACAGATGTTATGTATATAGAGTAGTTACTCACCTGTAACAGGTGTTCTCCAGGAGCAGCAGGAATCAGTCCTCACATGTGGGTGCCATCGGCGCCGATGAAGCCCCAGCGGAGCATTTCCCCAGCTTTCTATGAAAGCCTTTGGGAATGCAGGCACGCATGCGCGGTTCCCTTCCCGCCTAAAGGTGCCATTTTACCTCAGTCAAATGACATAGCTAAGAACAGCACACAAACATGAAAAATAAACTATGTACAACTGCAACTCCAAGGGGAGGAGGGAGGGTTGGGAGGACTGATTCCTGCTGCTCCTGGAGAACACCTGTTACAGGTGAGTAACTACTCTCTCTCCAGGACCAAGCAGGAAGTCAATCCTCACATATGGGTGACTCCATAGCTCTGGGCTACCGAGGAACCCAGGCTGAACAAGAGAACTCCCTCTAGTCCCAGCAGCAAAGAAAGGCTTTTCAAGGACACAACCTCCACCGGTAGCCCAACAGAGGGCAGGAGTTGCCTAAACCTCAAAGAGATTCCGGAGTACTGCTTGGCCAAAAGCACTGTCCCTATGGGACTCCCTCTCCAGGCAGTAATGGGCTGCAAAAGTCTGGCTTGAAGACCAAGTTGCAGCCCTGCAGATGTCTACCAAGGGCACAGAGCGGAGATGAGCCACTGAGGCAGCCATTGCCCTGACACGGTGGGCCATAACCCGACCCTGCAAAGGAAGGTCAGCCGCCTTATAAGCCCAGGGGATACAGTCAGCTACCCAGATGGACAAGGTATGCTTGGACACAGCCAACCCCAACTTATTGAGGTCAAAGGAGACGAAGAGCTGGGTAGCCCTTCTATGCCCCTGCGTATGGTCAAGGTAGAAGGATAAGGCCCTCCAACAGTCCAGGGTATGCAGGACTACTTCAGCCTGGCTTGCATGAGGCCTAGGGAAGAATGTTGGAAGAACCACCTCTTGGTTGAGGTGGAAAGAGGAGACAACCTTAGGGAGGAACTTTGGATGAGTCCTAAGGACTACCCTGTTCCTATAAATCCTGGTGTAAGGCCTATCACAGACCAGGGCCTGAAGCTCACTTACTCGCCTAGCCGAGGTAAGGGCTATCAGGAAGAGTGTCTTCCAGGAGAGGAAGCGTAGTGGACAAGTAGCCATCGGCTCAAAAGGTGGGCGAGTCAGTTGCTGCAAGACCACATCCAGCTCCCACTCCGGGGTAGGAGGACGGATGGGAGGCTTGAGCAAAAGCAAGCTCCTAAGAAAGCGGGACACCAAGGGGTGACCAGAAAGAGAATGTCCCTCCACCAGAGAGTGGTGAGCTGCTAGAGCTGAGAGTTGGACCCGAACAGAATTGGACTTAAGTCCCTGATTTGATAAGTGCAGTAAGTACTGAAGGACTACTGGCACAGTACAGGAGAAAGGATCTTCTGTACGGAGCTGACACCACACAGAAAACCTTTTCCATTTGAGAGCATAGGTTTTCCTAGTGGACTGTTTCCTAGAGGCTAGGACAACCTCCTCAACCATCCTGAGGCAGACCCCAGGGAGCCAAAACTACCCTTGCAGCCTCCAGAGCTTTGAGAGCTTTGAGATTGGGGTGCAGAAGGGAACCCTGCTCCTGTGAGAGAAGGTCAGTTTGCAACACCAGAGGTAGTGGAGGATCCACCGCCAGTTCAAGCAGAAGAGGAAACCAAGGCTGTCTCGGCCACCAGGGAGCCATCAGCAGGACTGAGGCCTTGTCCTGAAGAATCTTGAAGAGAGTTCGGGCCACCAAAGGCGTGGGAGGAAACGCATAGAGGAGGCCTTGAGACCAGGATATCAGAAAAGCATCCGCTGCTATCCGCAGAGGATGCGGTTGCCTGGAGCAGAACTTTGGCAGTTGCTTGTTCATTGGGCTGGCAAAGAGATCTATCAAAGGGAGACCCCATTTCAGGAAGATCTTCTGAACTACTGAAGGATGCAGCTGCCACTCGTGGGGCTGCAGTATTCTGCTTAATCTGTTTGCCAGGTAGTTGTCCTGGCCTGGAAGGTACACAGCCTTGAGGAGCATGTTGTGCTTGAGGGCAAAAGAACAAAGGTCCTGAGCTTCCCGACAAAGGATCCTGGACCCAGTTCCGCCCTGTTTGTTCACATAAAACATAGCAACTTGGTTGTCTGTCTGAATCAGGACAGACTGGTGAGCTAGGGTAGGAGTGAAAGCTTTGAGTGCTAATCGAATAGCTCTGAGTTCGAGGAGATTGATCTGCTGTGCAGCTTCTCAGGGAGACCACAGGCCCTGGGTGCACTTGCCCAGACAATGAGCTCCCCAGCCTTGCAGGGAGGCATCTGTGGTCATCACTACTGTGTACCCTGGAATCTGAAAAGGCACCCCCTTCAGTAGATTGGGTGGGTGCAGCCACCAGTTGAGGGAGTGCAGAAATGGTCTGGACACCCTTATCCTGTCTCTGAGGCTGCCTGTGGCCTGTGATCACTGAGCCCGAAGGCACCACTGTGCAGGCCTCATATGGAGCCTGGCATTGGGGGTCACATGTACTGTCGAAGCCATGTGGCCTAGAAGCCTCAGGCAGAGTCTGGGGGAGACCAGGGACCTGCTGAGAAAGTGATTTGCCAAGGCCATCAACCTTTGGGCCCTGTCTGCTGGCAAGAAAGCCTTTGCCAGCAGAGAGTCCAGCCTTGCTCCTATGAACTCCAAGTTCTGGAAGGGGAGCAAAGTGGACTTTGCGAAGTTTATGACAAAACCCAGCCTTTGGAGAAGAGCAATAGTGCTGAGGGTGGATTGTTTGGCCTCCTGGCATGTCTGACCCCTGATGAACCAGTCGTCCAGATAGGGGAAGACAAAGATGCCCTGGTTTCTCAGGTAGGCCGCCAACACTACTAGGCACTTTGTGAAGACTCTGGGGGCGGAGGTAAGGCCGAAAGGCAGCACTCTGTACTGATAATGGTTTCCTCCTACAATGAACCTTAGGTACTTTCTGTGGTCTGATGAATGAGGATGTGAGTGTACGCATCCTTTAGATCTAAAGAGCATAGGCAATCTCCCTGCTGGAGGTAGGGCAGAAGTGTCCCAAGAGTAAGCATCTTGAACTTCTCCTTCACTAGGAACTTGTTGAGGTTCCTGAGGTCCAGAATGGGTCGAAGGCCACCGGTTCTTTTGGGCACCTGGAAATACCAGGAGTAGAAACCGTGACCTTGTAAGTGGGGAGGCACAGGCTCCACCGCCCTGTCCACCAACAGACCATGAAGCTCTTGTAGAAGAAGGTTTGTGTGCAGGGGAGGCCTTGGAGGCTCCCCTGGAAAATATGGTGGAGGCAGTTGGTGAAAATAGAGGGCATAGCCCTTGTGGACTATCTCCAGCACCCAACTGTCCCCGGTAATAAGGGGCCACTACTGGGCAAAGAGGACGAGGCGACCTCCTGTGCAGGGTTGGGAGAGCAGTGGAGGAGAGGCTACGCTCAAGGAGTCAAAAACCCCCACCTTGCTGAATGGTAGCAGGGGCCTGAGGCTTGGGGGTCCTCTGTCTACGGGGCCCATTACCCTGCCGCTTGGCTTGCTGACCTTGGGGGGCAGCTTGGGCAGCCTGATATTGCGGGTACTGTTTGTAGGCAGTGCCCTTCCTTGGGTAAAAGGGCTTTTTACCCGAGCCCTTCTTTTTATGAGAAGGGGCAGAGGTCTTCCTCGACAGCCTTGACCGTGTGAGGTGCTCAGTTTCGAGCTGAGCGGCCTTCTCGGTCATGGGCTTGCCAAAAAGGTTTTCACCTCGGCAAGGGACATCGACCAACTTGTCCTGAACCCATGGCTCGAGATCCGATGACTGCAGCCATGCCTGGCGTCGAGCAGCAATGCCGGCTGTCGCAACTCGGGGCGAAGCCTCAAAGCCATCGTAGGCGGCACGGGACATGAACTTCGAGCAGTCCCGAATCCCCGAGGACAAGGACTTAAATCTCTGCAAGGGTTCCCCGGAGAGACCAGCAGAGAACCCGGCCAACTCCTTGGCCAGATCCCACAAGTACATGCCCATGTACAGCTGGTAGGACTGGACACGGCAAGCAAGCATCGAGCCCTGGAAGCACTTTCTACCGATGCCATCGAGGTTCCGGGCCTCCCTGCCAGGGGGCAACGCGGAGTGCATCTTCTGGCTCTTCAGACGATGCATGGCCGATTCCACAACCATAGAATGGTGTGGTAGCTGTGCCTTCTGAAAACCAGGGCTCTTTCGGAGTCGATAGATCAAATTGACGCGCTTGCTGAGAACCGGTGCCGAGGCCGGTGCCTCCCACATACGGAAGAGGAGCCGTTCCAGCATCGGAGGAACAGGAACAGGAACAGTAAAGGCCTCCTTCGGAGGAGAGTCATACAGTAGGGCCTCAAGCTCTTCAGCTCGAGGCTCCTCCTCGGGGTCGGCCGGAATAGCCAAGGCAGCGGCCATATCCCGGACGAACTCCGAGAACCGAGTATCCTCCGTGGGGGACCTACTCCGGGGCTGACTGCGGTGTGTCCGACGGGACGCACCGAGTCTTGAAGGTATCAGGAGACTCCTCGTCCTCAGTCTCCCAAGCTAACTCGTCCGAGGAGGAGTCAGGGTCCGACCCCGCGGGGCCCTGGAGCACCCGCCCCGACGCTGGAGGCACCGGCGTCGATGCCCTCGGTCCCGAACGGGAGGTCGAGGGAGACCGCGACCGAGGTCGACCCCGAGCCACGATGGACTTGAGTATCAGCTCGGTCTCCGGATCGACTTCGAAGTCGATGTCCCGGTGGTCGGGGCAGATGCGCCAGACAAGCTGGCCATCAGTGCCTGCTGCTGCTCCATGAAGGCAGACAATCTGCTCTCCAAGGCTGTCATCCTGAGACTCAGCTCGGGAGACGCAGCAGCCACCGACTCGGGCCCTGGTGACGCTGGGCCCGACGTCGGCTCCTTGGGAGAAGAGTCCTCGAGGACTACGGGGCTTATGTGTCCAGGAGACTCCGGCTCCACACGAGGAACTTTTGCAGGCTTCTCGTGTTCCACGGGCCCGGGGCGACGGTCGGGGGTCTTAGACCTGGCCCTCGAGGAGCCAGGGACCTCCTCCTCAGACGCCCTCGCGATCCGCTTCTTCCTCTTGCGTTCCCGGTCGGGGGACTCCCTGTCCGAGGAGCTTCGACAGCACTCAGGATCGAAATCCCGAAATGTCGAGGCCTCAGACGAGGTCCGGGCCCGGCCGGAGGCCGAGTCCGAGAAAAGCCTTTCTTTTTGCTGCTGTGGACTTCTAAGTGCCTTGGAAGACATCTTTCCACATGGCCCACACGACTTAGGGTCGTGGTCGGGGCTGAGGCACCGAAGGCAGCAGTCGTGTGTGTCGGTGAGAGACATCAATTTCTTACACCGATCACACTTTTTAAAACCGCTGGAAGCCATCAGGGAAAAAAGAGTCCCCGCGAGGTCAAACGACCGGCCTTTCAGGGAAAAATGGAAAAAAGGGCGCGAACGCCAGCCACGAAGGGCAAAAACCGAAAAAGAAGAATCGGGCTCGATACCGGTGTACCGAACCCGGCGGGAGGGGAACCGGTGTCGAACCGGAGAATAGCGAAAATCGCCGAAAAAAATCTAATTTTAACCGGGAGAACAGGACACACGTCCGGTGGGCTTCAAGGAAAAAAAAGAGACTGAGGTAAGATGGCACCTTTAGGCGGGAAGGGAACCGCGCATGCGAGCCTGCATTCGCAAAGGCTTTCATAGAAAGCTGGGGAAATGCTCCGCTGGGGCTTCATCGGTGCCGATGACACCCATATGTGAAGGACTGACTTCCTGCTTGGTCCTGGAGAAACAATTTTGAAGCACTATACACAGTTCAGCACTTCAGATGCATGAGCATAACATCTGCACATATGATGGAATGCTATTCTGTGAACAATTATTATTTCAAGAACAGTATTCCAGTATATGCTGCGGAAGAAATAGGCATAAACTCTTCACTTATGCTGAGTGAGCATAAGTGAAGAACAAGGAACTACCCTTTAGGCCACTTCAGACCTTGTGTTAAAACAACGTTGAACTCAGTCCTCCAGTCTTCTGCGTACTTCTCTGCATCTTTGCTGCATAGCTAACTGCTTCAAAAATGCAAAGTGTGTCTTTGAGTCAATGCTGACTCCTGGCAATCCAGCAGCTCCTGGGTTTTCTTGGCAGTGTGATCGGAAGTAGATTGCCAGGCCTTTTTTCCCGAGGCAATGGAGGGTTAAGTGACTTAAGGCCACAAGGAGTTCTAGTGGGAATCGAACAGTGGTCACTTGGTTACCAAGCCAGTGCTCTAACCACTAGGCTACTCCTCCACTTCATATTAATCACAGTTACTTACCTGTAACAGGTGATCTCTGGGAACAGCAGGAATAAGTCTTCACATATGGGTATCGTCGGTACCGACGGAGCCTGCGCGGGAACGCTCCCCAGCGTCCAGAAAGCTTTTGGGAGCATCCCACAGCGCCTGCGCGCTGCCTTCCCGCCTTTCCCAACCGCCTCTCTCCAGTTCGAGTTTTAAGCTGAGACAAAGAGAGAGAGAGGAAAGGAAAGATAGATAGAGAGATACAACTCCTAGGGGAGGTGGGTGGGTTGTGAAGACTTATTCCTGCTGTTCCCAGAGATCACCTGTTACAGGTAAGTAACTGTGCCATCTCTAGGAACAAGCAGGAATGAGTCTTCACATATGGGGACTCCCCAGCTAGAGATGCCAGGGAGATCTCCAAAGTTGTGAGTCCCTGAGAAGGGCTCTACCTGCCCCCATGGATCTCGGGCATCCAACCAGGGATGGGGGTAGGAGTTGATTAGGTATGGAACAGGTGTTTGAGAACAGCCTGACCAAACAAGGCATCCCGGCGGGAGTCCTTGTCCAAGCAGTAATGGGCTGTAAAGGGCTGTAAAGATATGAGCCGAGGCCCAGATGGACGCTCGACAGATTTGGTCGATGAACACAGAGTTCAGATGAGTCATAGAGGCTGCCATGGCCCTCACATTGTGAGCTGTGACATGGCCCTCCAGAGAAAGGTTCTTACTCTGGTAGGCAAAAGAAATACACTGAGCAATCCAATTGGACAGAGTTCTCTTAGAGACTGGAAGTCCCAAATGAGAGGGAAGCAACAAAGAGTTGAGAGGACTTTTTATGTTGCTGTGTCCTTTCTAAGAAATAAGCGAGCGCTCTCTTACAATCCAGGGTATGGAGATTCCTCTCTGCACTTGATGCATGAGGTCCTGGAAAAAAGACAGGTAAATACACCTCCTGGTTCAGATGAAAAGGTGAGACCACTTTAGGCATAAATTGTGGATTAGTCCTGAGGACTACCTTGTCATGATGGAACCTTGTATAAGGAGGATTAGCCACCAAGGCTTGCAGCTCACTGATGCGGCGAGCTGAGGTGACTGCAATGAGAAAAATAACCTTCCAGGAAAGGAATTTCAAGGAGGTAGTGGCTAAGGGTTCAAAGGGTGGCTTCATAAGCTGGCCAAGAACCAAATTCAAGTCCCATGCCACTGGAGGTGGTCTAATGGGAGGTTTAGTTAAAAGAAGGCCTCTCATGAATCTTGCAATAAGAGGATGAGAGGAAATAGGCTGTCCATTGAGAGGCTTAAGGGATGCTGCAATAGCACTCAAATGGACTCTTACTGAATTCGTTTTAAGGCCTGCATGGGATAAATGCAGCAAATACTCTAGTAAAGAATTCAGAGGTATTGCAAGAGGGTTAAGACCCTTCTCTGCACACCAAATGGTAAACCTTTTCCATTTAAAAGCATAGGAACGTCTAGTGGAAGGCTTTCTGGAAGCATGAAGGATATCCTTCACCTGCTGAGAAAGATGCAAATCTTGAAGGTCTAGGCCTTCAGCAACCAGGCTCTGAGATGAAGAGACTGGGGATTTGGGTGCCACAACGTTCCCTCCTCCTGGGGCAGGAGGTCTGGAGCAGATCCCAAGTCCAGGGAGGGAGCTTGAGAGAGATGCAGAAGTAGAGGGTACCACACCTGGCGTGGCCAATGTGGTGCTATGAGGATAATAGACCCCTTGTCTCTCTGAAGTTTGAACAGTGTCTTGGGAATTAGGGGAATGGGTGGAAAGGCATAGAGGAAGTCTTGCCCCAATGAAGGAGGAAGGCATCCCTGGCCTGAACTCCCTGACACGGAAACCTGGAACAGAACCGGGCAAGTTTGGCATTCCACGGACTTGCAAACAGGTCTATGTCCGGGGTTCCCCAAATTCGGAAGATCCTGGCTATCTGGTCCCCATGGAGGGACCATTCGTGTGGAAGCAGAACTCAACTGAGTCTGTCTGCCCAAGAGTTTTGAACCCCTGGAAGATACACTGCCACAAGATGAATTTGATGCTCTCTGGCAAAGGCCCACAATCTCAAAACTTTGTTGCAAAGCGACAGAGAGCCAGTCCCGCCCTGCTTGTTCACGTAGAACATGGCTACTTGGTTGTCCGTGTGGATGAGGACTGTCTTGTAGCTGAGCAGGGTGTGGAAGACTCTGAGAGCTAGAAAAATTGCTCTGAGCTCCAAGAGGTTGATATGTAGAGATGTCTTTTGTGGAGACCAGATGTCCTGGGTGGAGAGATCTTATAGATGAGCTCCCCAACCCTTTGGAGAGGCATCTGTTGTAAGGGTTGCTTGGGGTAGCGACTGTTGAAAGGGGGACTCCAGCAACAGATTTGGAGTGGACTTCCACCACTGGAGAGACCAGAAGAGGCGACTGGAGGTTGCTATTTTGTCTGACAGGCACCCTGATGCCTGGGTCCATTGGGTGGACAGAGTCCACTGAGCTGCCCTCATGTGAAGGAACCACATGCACGGTGGATGCCATGTGGCCTAACAGTTGTAACATTTCTCGAGCAGTTAAATGGGACTTTAACTGGATTTGTGAGGCTAACTGCACCAAGTGTAGGCAACGAGCCTGGGGAAGATAGGCCCTTGCAGTTGTTGTATCCAGCAAGGCCCCTATGAACTCTAATGACTGAGTAGGGGTGAGATGGGATTTTGGGATGTTTATTACACGTCCCAGATACTGAAGAACACGCCTTGTGCAGGCTAGGGAAGTCTGGGCCTCTGACTGGGACGGAGCTCGGATGAGCCAGTCGTCCAGATATGGGAATACAAATATTCCTAGAGTGCGTAGAAATGCAGCTACTACTGCCATGCATTATGTGAACACTCTTGGAGCAGAGGCCAGACCGAAAGGAAGCACTATGTATTGGTAGTGCTTTCCTTGATAAAGGAACCGAAGGAACCTTCTGTGTGTTGGATGGATGAGGACATGGGTGTACGCATCCTTGAGATCTAGAGAACAAAGCCAGTCCTGACTCTGAAGGTATGGAAGGAGAGCACCGAGAGAAATCATCTTGAATTTCTCCTTGCATAGAAACTTGTTCAATTCTCTGAGATCTAATATGGGTCTGTAGCCCCCTGTTTTCTTTGGGATAAGAAAATAGGGGGAGTAGAACCCTGAGCCCTGTTGAAGAAGGGGTACTTCTTCTATTGCCCTTTGGGCAAGAAGGGTAGCAATCTCCTGACCCAGAAGGTCGAGGAGAGATGTTGGAGAATTGAACTGTCTCACCATGGTATGAGGAGGAAGGTTTAAGAAATGAAGTTTGTACCCCTCCCTTATGATGGAGAGGGTCCATTGCTCTGCTGTGATTTGTTCCCTTCTGGGAGCAAAGTGGGCTAACCTTCCTGGAATGGTGAGAGGCTCTGGTTCTTCTAGAGCCAGAAAGGCTAAGTTCTCTAGATGTAAGTCAAAGGCCCTGAGGAGGCTGAGGCTGTTGGGCCGTAGCAGTCCTTGCAGCCTTAGGCTTGGCTTGTTTAGGTTGTTGCTGACGCTTTGCAGCAAAACGACCTGCAGAAGATGCCTGCTGACCATAAACAGGATATTATTTCCCCTTTTTGGGAAAGAAAGCCTTTTTGAATAACCTTTTTCTAACAGGAGCAGAGGTAGACTTTGAAAGTCTATCTAAGGTAGAATTCTCAGCATCAATCTGAGTGGCCTTTGCTTGCCAATCCTTGCCAAAAAGGTTTTCACCTGTACAAGGAAGATTTTATAATCCATCCTGGACCCAGGGTTCCAAATCAGAAGCTTGTAACCAAGCAACTCTGTGTGCACCTATGGCAATAGCAGAGGCTCTGCTGGCACACTCAAAAGAGTCAAAGGCTGCACGGTTGGAAAATTTGGAAACATCCTGGGCATGTTTAAGCCAGGTGAGAAACTCCTCCCTTTTATCTTCTGAGATAAAAGGAGATAGAGTTTGCAGATGATCTGTAACTTCCTTTAGAAACATCCCCATATAGAGACTATAGGAGTTGATTCTGGCAACAAGCATATTGGCCTGGAAAATTCTCCGGCCAAAAGCATCTAAGGTTCTGCATTCTCTTCCTGGAGGATTAGATGAGTGCCTTTTTGCACTCTTTATCTTCTTCATAGCAGTCTTATGAAACCCAGGACAAGGAGGAACACGGTACATGGTGTCCAACCTACGAGAATGAGGGGAGATAGTAAGAGGTGTCTCCCATATGCCCAACATGTGATCATAAAGGATCTCATGAATTGGTAAGGTAGCTGCCTCTTTAGGAGCCTTAGGATATTGTAAAATATCCAATTTCTTGGCTGTAGGCTCTGATTCAGGGGCCACTGAAATGGAGAGGCCCCTGGCCACTTCCCTAATGAAGTCTTGAAAAGACAAGTCTTCTGGAGGAGACATTCTTCTTTTTGGAGAAGAGGGCTCCTGAGGAAGGAGTACCGATGCTTCGACAGAAGCCTCTGATTCATCAGAGTCTTCGGAGGAATCGAAGTATCGCCTGTCTGGATGCTCCTGCAGAGCCCGATACGCGTACCGAGTGGTATCGACATCGGGAGTGATCGGTGCCGATTCGGTACCGATGGGCATCACAGAACAGGGTATCGCTGCAGTCGACACCGGAGCCGATGTCGATGCAATCGGTACCGGCACCAGAACCGATATCAGTGCTGGTGCCGGAACCGGTACCGACAACGGAGTTTGTTGCGGTACCGGCGGCGTCGCGGCTTGTATGAATGCCGTAATGGCACGCTGCATGGTCAGAATATTCTGATCCATCGACGCAACCAATGTCTGGATGTCGGTACCAGTGGAAACCACCGGTACCCCAGAACATGGCAACAGGTGATCGGTCGAGGCCATGCCATCGATGTCAACCTGTGACCCCATAGATGAAGCTTTGGAAGCCGGAGCTTCCTGCCGGGGTAATTTTGCTGGTGCGGGATCCTCGAGAGCAAGCCCGGAGGCATCTCGATACTTAGAGGGAAATCTACCCTTCGAGGACCGGCTGGACTTATGTTTGGTTACCTGAGATCCATGGGAGGAAGAAGCAGCCCTGGAAGATGTCGATGCCACCGAAGCTGCATCAGAGGGAAACAGGGTACTGAGCTTTGCCGCTCGATTCTGTTGACCTCTTTTAGACATCATGGAACAGGACTCACAATCGGTGATGGAGTGGTCAGGACCCAAACATTTTAGACACCAGTCATGGGTGTCGGTAATAGAAAGAGTACCGCTGCACTTCGTGCACTTTTTAAACCCGGAAGCGGGCTTTTCCATGAGGAAAATTTTTCTAGGCCTAAGGCCCAAAAGGAAAAAATGCACAGAAGTGGGAACGGTAGTTTTTTTTTTTTAAAGAAGAAAGAAGAAAAGACCGGCGGTACCAGTCCGACGTTGAAGAAGGCAGACGCGCGACCAAAGAAATAAAAGAAAATAAAGAACTTCTTCAGCGGTGACAGGAACACGACCTGCTGGCTCCGCGGAATAGAAGAACTGGAGAGAGGCGGTTGGGAAAGGCGGGAAGGCAGCGCGCAGGCGCTGTGGGATGCTCCCAAAAGCTTTCTTTCTGGACGCTGGGGAGCGTTCCCGCGCAGGCTCCATCGGTACCGACGATACCCATATGTGAAGACTCATTCCTGCTTGTTCCTGGAGATAAATAATTATTCATGCTTTATGGCATCAAATGGGCCACTAGCAGGAGAATGATGCCAAATGAGTAAGAATAAGTTAATGTACATTCAAAATTATCCTTTCAAATTCACATTAGAAATATATTTTCTGCAATAGTTACATTACTTTAGATTATTGTACTAGAATCAATGACAGAATAGACAAATATCAGATTTTAAGCCATTATAAGTAATGAAACTAATACTATTCTGCTATTAATTCAACAAAAATATTGTTTTAGGAAATTGTCTTTAAAGGTGTTTTCACTTTCCTTCTCCATACAGCCTACATATATTTTATTCTTTTTCTAAACCATGTAAGGCTAATGGAAGCATGCGAAAGCAGAGTAACTTACCTGTGCAACCATGCTCTGTATAAATGTTGGTTGATGTTGCTGTTTCTGATGAACAGCACTTTCTATTGCTACTTTAGCTACAGTACTTGGATCTACTCCTGCTGGCACAGCAACCATTGTTGCAGTGCAGGAGGCATTGTTTGGGTCACTGATTGTAACAATTCGGACTCCTACTTTATTTGGAATTCCTGGAACTGTTTCCCTATCATTATCCTCAGCTGGCCTCTTTATAGTCTTGCATTCTGCTGTGCCATTTGCAGAACGAATTTCAGATGATAGAGCAGTCTGGGACACTCTAGTTCCTGAGTGTGGTACTGCTATGATTTGGTGCCCCTGTATAACAGAGGCTGTAGACTGTGGTGATACAACTACACTTGGACGTTGCTGAGGCACATCTGAATTCAAACTTGAAACTATAGGTCCATTAGGTATATCTGCATGAGTACTGCTCTGCTGTTGGATTACCAAGTTTTCAATCTCTTGTATACTACTTATATTAAGTGAACCACTGATTGAGATGGGTCCATTAGAAATTCTTTCCATGTGATCACCTTTGGCAGTAGCTTGCTGGGTAGAATCAAAAAATTCTTGCTCTACTGGAGATATCTCACCATTTCCTACATGATTGGAAGCCTTATGATTTGGAATGTTTTTGCTTAAATGAGAACCGTCTCCTTTATCAAAATCACATATCCCATTAACTTGAGGCTTTTTAAAGTCACTTTTAATATCTTGTGAGTCCATTTGCTCAGAGTTCTGTTTTCGCAAAGCTCCAGTCTCATCCATGTCCACAGATGACCCATTACTGACCTGTGAGCATTGACTGACCTCATTCTGCATTTTCCCTGAGTTTAAAGGAGGTAGACTTGAATCATTATACTTTCTCCCATTTAAAAGATTTGCCATCTGCATTTCATTTTCCTTTGCATTCCCATTGCTGTTGTTGGCAGCTATTCTGGGGCAAGAAGGATTTTCCATTACTTCGATTTTACGTTCATGTACATGTAAGCCAGTTGCTTCTTTTGCCTCTTCCTCTTTCTGGCAAATTATCTTATCACCTATGAATGGGGGAGCAGCAGTACATGGCGATTGTCCTGTTTGTGAGGCATGAGCAGTTGAAAGTGACTGCACCTGTAGTCCCACTCCTGTCTGTGTTCCACTCACTGTGATTCCTGCTGGAGCAATGATCTGAGTTGCACTACCCTGACTTACAGTTGCAGTAGCAAAACTAGTATTTGGCACAACTGTTATGGTTACCTGGTTGCCAGCAGTCCCTTGTAAAATTGTTGCTGGGCTATTTGAAATCAACTGGCCTGGTAAAATCTGTAAGTTAGAAATAGGTACAGTCTGTACTGCCCCTGGGGGCTGCATTGCACTTTGGACTAGCTGGACATTCTGCTGCCCAACCAGTAACTGCTGAGGTGGTGGCTGACCCTGAACTCCAAAATTTGGTGTTTGGTTATTGGCCATCTGATATACCACTTGAGGACTTGGTGCTCTTGCACTGTTAGGTGATGGAATCTGCGGAGCAGGGAGTATGAGCTTACCCCCTGGAGTTGTGGGACCTCGTTTTGGAAGCAGTAGTTGTTTTATCAGGCTAGATTCACTACAGCTAGAATGAACAACTCCTGCACTTGCCTGGGGAGGCTGAACTTGTACTGGCTGAGATTGTTGCTGTGATGGTGCTGGTGATTGTAGTTGCTGTTGTCTCTTGACCGAAAGCATTTGACTGACAGTAGGAGGGGGACCTTGCAACTGAGGTGTGGAAGGTGGAGAAGTCATAACTGTAGGAACTTGGCTATTTGTAGCTGGCCCAGGGGAAGGTGAGGATGATGGAGCTATGCTTGCTTGCCCTGTTAACTGAACAGTTTGGCCAGCTGGAATTGAGGCAGGATTTGTAAGCACAATTTGGTGAATAGCCGGTGCATACGCCTGACCTTGTTGAGGTGGTTGGCTAACAATCACAACACTCTGCTGGGGTGGCTGCTGCTGTTGAAGAGACTGTGGTACTACTGCAGATGATACTTGTTGAGTGGGATAGGGTTTCGGTGCAATGTTCTGAAATCCCACTCTGGTAGTCTGTGGGCTCTGGACACCAGCAATAGTAACCATCTGCCCAGCTGCAACTTGGAAACTTTGTACAGTAGTAGCAGAAATATTGGATGCTGAAGTTGTTACATACTGAGGGGGTGCTATGATAACTGTGTCTTTTTGCTGGTTATTGGTTGCTGATTGCTGAGATGGAGTTTGCAAGGGTTGGGATGATGTGGTTATTAGCTGCTGCCCAGGTGGAACTGATGAAGAACATGCTGGTAGATTCTGTACTCTGCCAAACAGATGGCCCTGAGGCATAGCTTGTTGAATTACTGTGAGAGGAGTACCTGAGGTTATCTGTCCTGGTACTACTGTATGTAATGAGGATTGCTGTTGTATCACTGAAGGATGATGAAGCAATGTTTGAGAACCAACCACAGTCACAGAAGGTTGTACACTACTGTGATTCTGAACAATAGAAGCCTGGGCTGTCCCTCCTACAGCAATACTAACTGGAACTGCTGATTGGGGAATAGAGTTCTGGATTACTGTGGCTTTGACAACTTCACAAGAAACTGGAGCTTTATTTTGAATGAAAGGAACAGTAGCCATTTGCCCCAAAGGATTCTGTGGGATTCTACAGACAGTCTGGGCCACACCATGAACACCTTGAACTGGAAAAGACATGTGGGTTGCCGTAAGATTTGTAGACTGGTTTGTAACAGGGGTCCTCTGGAAATGGTTTCCTACAATTTGTGATCCATGTGGGATTCCTGTTGACAAAAGAAATATGTCAGAAAATAATTCAATGAAAACATTTGGAAACTATTTGGAAACAAAATCAGAAGTGTAAACATAATTGCTATAAATCAATGTAGAAATAGATAAAAGACCACAAAGGAGTAGAAACACAAACACTATAGCAGTACCAAAAGACTACTCAAAAGCTAGAAAACAAACCAACATGAGAGCCTTCTCACATTCAGCACCTATCCTCTGGAATAACCTTCCTGACAACATTCGCCTACTGTCAGACATAAAGGAATTTAGAAAAAAACTGAAAACCCATTTATTCTCTTTACACTACAACAAAGGAGCAGAAACTAACCAGACTACACAAAGAGACACAGGTTAACTACCATACTACAAACAATATATAACTACGTGCCTTGAAGATTAAATTAATGTTTACAACCACAAGTGATATATGATATAATTTGTAAATATCTACTATGTACATATGTTCTAATAGTTTAATGTTTTAATAATTTACTGTTTAAACTTTATACTGTTACCTGTACCTAGTTCCACCTGTTCTATGTAAAATGACTTGGTATGATACTACCCATACCATATAACATACTGTTAATTGTAAACCGCACTTGATACTTGGGAAAGAGTGGTATAGAAATAATTGTTAAATAAATAAATAACAAAGCAAAGATTTCATGGAGTATTTCTCACAATCAGATAAAGAGGATGATACAGTATTCAGTTCTTAGAAGTAGCCACACAGCAAAATCAACACTGAACAGTTCTTTCAAATTAGCCCATATGCACAAGCAAACTAGGTTGAAAACCCTGCCGCACTAAAATCAATATATATAAATAAAAATAAGAGGAGTCTATGGTAGATTCCTGGCCTGGCTTCATGCATGGAGCAGAAGCACTGAAAAAGAAATGGTGTCCATATGTGTGCTAACTCAGCTCACAGTCTGCAACGCACCGACAAGAAGAAAAGTGTCAAATGGAATTTGGGAATATATCACACAAAATGTAGCCACAGTTTCAAATCATCTATACCAGGTGACGGGTGTGTGGAGAAGAATGAGGGACAGATGTGCTAACAGTATTACCAAATGAGAGGCATGGGAAAGTCAGGTACCACCAAGGATAACAATGGAGAACAAAGACAGCCTCATCATGCAGAACACGATGGAGTGGTGATAAAACAGAATTATTTACCTGTAGCAGAAACTCTGCATTGACAACAGAATGAGAGTCCTTCCATATGGGTGACTGAAAGAGCCCAGTATAAAGGCAGCTCTCCAGTGTAAAATGTTTCCTGAAGTTTTTGGAAGCACTCTACCACGCCTGTTCCCATCTGCCGATGTCATGCAAGATTGCCTCAGTCTATTGATATAGCTGAACATAGAATATAACTCCTTGAGAAGCTGGGCTGAATTGTGAGGATTCATATACTGCTGTCCACAGAGAACTTCTGTTATGGTTAAGTAACTTAGTTTTCTCCATGGACAAGCAGAATAGTGAGGCCTTACATATGGGAATTTCTAGCTAGAGGCTGTCTTCAAAAGAAAAATGGGAAACAATGAACAAGAATGGTGCTGTAGGAGGCAGCAACCTACAAATTTATTTTTGAGGCGACAAGCCTTGTCATGTTTTGTTTTGTTTTTTCTTTTCCTTTCTTTAGAAAAGTAGCCTATAAATAAAAATAGATAGGGGGAGGGAGGTGGAGTTGGATTCTATTCCTCAAAAAGATTCTGGCCAATTCTACTGTCGCATCAGATGTCCATGTCCATATCATAGCCTTGCATACCTCCTCCATGGAGGCTGACCTCAAGTTGGTTATCGAAGCAGCCACAGCTCTGACATTATGAGCTGTGACATGACCCTCCCAAGTCAAAAGCCTGCTTGGGCATAAGCGAAGGAGATGCAATCTGTTAGCCAACTGGATAATGTGCATTTGTTGAAGGCAGCCCTGGGTCTGTTTGTTTTTATCAGAAACAAAAAATTGAGTGGATTTTCTAAGGATTTTAGTTCATTCCAAATGATGAAGAACATGCCAAGGCTCTCTTGCAGACCAAAGTGTGCCATGCACTTTCACCTTTGTGGGAATGAGGTCTGGAGAAAAAAATGTTGGTAGGACCTGTACACAGAAATACTTATTAAAAACATTTTGTATTAGGTGGAACTAGAGCCGGGAAGCTCACTAACTCTGCACACTGAAATTACTGCCACTAAAACAGGCCCTTCCAGGTCAAGCACTTTAGTTCACAGGTAACTAATGGCTAGAAAGGAGCCTTCATCAGCTGTATTTAGACAACGTTGAGGTCCTATGACACTGCGAGCAATCTGATGGGAGGCGTCAACAAAGCAAGACTCGCATAAAAAGCACAGTTACTTACCTGTAACAAGTGATCTCTGGGAACAGCAGGAATTAGTCCTCACATATGGGTACGTCGGTACCGACGGAGCCTGAGCGGGAAAGCTCCCCAGCTTCCCAGAAGGAAAGCTTTTGGGGCCTCCCACTGCGCATGCGCGCTGCCTTCCCGCCTTCCTGACCAACTCTCCTCAGTTCGAGTTTATAGCTGAGACAATAGAGAGAGGAAAGGAAGAGAGAGATACAACTCCTAGGGGAGGTGGTAGGGTTGTGAGGACTAATTCCTGCTGTTCCCAGAGATCACCTGTTACAGGTAAGTAACTGTGCTATCTCCAGGAACAAGCAGGAATAAGTCCTCACATATGGGGACTCCCTAGCTAAGATGCCCGGGAGATCCCCTGAAGGGTATGAGACCCTGAAAGGTTCTTCATCTTCCTATGGATCTCAGGCATCCATTCAGGGAAGGTGGGCTGGAGTTGTTCAAGAATGGAACAGGTGTCTGAGGACAGCCTGACCAAACAAGGCATCCCGGCGGGAGTCCTTGTCCAAACAGTAATGGGCTGTAAAGGTATGAACCGAGGCCCAGGTGGCTGCTCGACAGATCTGGTCAATGGACACAGAGTTTAAATGAGCCATAGAGGTGGCCATGGCCCTCACGTTGTGAGCGGTGACATGGCCCTCCAGAGAAAGGTTCTTACTCTGGTAAGCAAAAGAGATACACTGAGCAATCCAATTGGAGAGTGTTCTTTTGGAGACTGGAAGTCCTAAATGAGAAGGATCAAAAGCAACAAAAAGCTGAGAAGACTTTCGATGTTGCTGTGTCCTGTGGAGGTAAAAGGCAAGAGCTCTTTTACAGTCTAGAGTATGAAGGTTCCTCTCTGCACTGGATGCATGAGGAGCTGGAAAAAAGACAGGTAAATATACCTCTTGATTAAGATGAAAAGGTGAGACCACTTTAGGCATAAAGTGAGGATTTGTCCTAAGGACTACCTTATCATGATGGAACCTTGTATAAGGCGGATTAGCCACTAAGGCCTGCAGTTCACTGATGCAGCGAGCTAAAGTGACTGCAATGAGGAAAATAACCTTCCAGGAAAGAAATTTCAAGGAGGTAGTGGCTAAGGGTTCAAAAGGTGGCTTCATAAGCTGACCAAGAACCAAGTTTAAGTCCCATGCCACCGGAGGAGGTCGAATGGTAGGTTTAGTTAAAGTTAGGCCTCTCATGAATCTTGCAATAAGAGGATGAGAGGAAACAGGTTGTCCATTGATGGGCTTAAGTGATGCCGCAATAGCACTCAAATGGACTCTTACTGAATTTGTTTTGAGTCCTGCATTGGAGAGATGCAGGAGATATTCCAAAAGAGAATTCAATGGGAGTGCCAGAGGGTTAAGACCCTTTTGAGCACACCAAATGGAAAATCTTTTCCATTTAAAAGCGTAAGAACTCCTAGTGGAAGGTTTCCTAGAGGCATGTAGGATATCCTTCACTTGCTGCGAAAGATTGAAGTGTTGAAGGTCTAGGCCTTCAGTAACCAAGCTCTGAGGTGAAGGGACTTGGGGTTTGGATGCCACAAAGTCCCCTCCTCCTGAGACAGAAGGTCTGGAGCCGCTCCCAAGTCCAGGGAGGGGGCTTGGGAGAGATGCAGAAGTAGAGGGTACCACACTTGGCGTGGCCAGCGTGAAGCTATGAGGATCATGGACCCTTGATCCCTTTGAAGTTTGAACAGAGTCTTGCGAATCAAAGGAATGGATGGAAAGGCATACAGGAAACCCTGACCCCAATGCAGGAGGAAGGCATCCTTGGTCTGAACTCCCTGACACGGAATTCTGGAACAGAACCGGGGAAGTTTGGCATTCCACGGACTTGCAAAGAGGTCTATGTCCGGGGTCCCCCATTTCTGGAAGATTCTGAGTACCTGATCCATGTGCAGGGACCACTCGTGTGGAAGCAGAACTCGACTGAGTCTGTCTGCCCAAGAGCTTTGGATTCCTGGAAGATATACTGCCAGGAGATGGATTTGATGCTCTCTGGCGAAGGCCCATAATCTTAGAGCTTCGTTGCAAAGCGACAGAGAGCCAGTCCCTCCTTGTTTGTTTATGTAAAACATGGCTACTTGATTGTCCGTGTGAATAAGGACTGTCATGTTGCTGAGGAGGGTATGAAAAACTTTGAGAGCTAGAAAGATTGCTCGAAGATCCAAGTGGTTGATATGAAGGGTGGTCTCCTGTGGAGACCAAGTGCCCTGAGTGGAGAGATCTTGGAGATGAGCCCCCCAACCTGTTTGGGAGGCATCTGTTGTGAGGGTTGCTTGGGGCAACAATGGTTGAAAGGGGGCCCCCAACAACAGATTTTGAGTGGATATCCACCATTGGAGAGACCAAAAGAGACGATTGGAGTTTGCTATTTGGTCTGAGAGAGCTCCTGATGCTTGAGTCCACTGGGTGGATAAAGTCCATTGAGCTGCTCTCATATGTAGGCAAGCATAAGGCACCACATGCACTGTGGAGGCCATGTGGCCTAATAGTTGTAGCATCTCTCTGGCAGTCAAGTGGCTTCTGGACTGAGTCTGAGAGGCTAAGTGCACTAGACGTTGGCAACAGGCCTGAGGTAGATAGGCCCTTGCAGTGGTGGTATCCAACTAGGCCCCTATGAATTCTAGGGATTGAGTAGGGGTGAGTTGGGACTTTGGCAGATTGATCACAAGTCTCAGATACTGTAGAATTCGCCTGGTGCGATCCAGGGAAGTCTGAGCCTCGGACTGAGACGGAACTCGGATGAGCCAGTCGTCCAGGTATGGGAAGACAAAAATTCCCAGGGCGCGTAGAAATGCAGCTACTATTGCCATGCCTTTGGTAAATACCCTTGGAGCAGAGGCTAGACCGAAGGGAAGTACTCTGTATTGGAAATGTTTTCCCTGGAACAGAAACCGTAGGAATTTTCTGTGGGATGGATGGATGAGTATATGTGTGTACTCATCCTTGAGATCTAGAGAACAAAGCCAATCCTGACTCTGTAGGTATGGAAGGAGAGTATCTAGAGAAAGCATCTTGAATTTCTCCTTGTATAGAAATTTGTTCAATTCTCTGAAATCCAGAATGGGTCTGTACCCCCCCGTTTTCTTGGGAATGAGAAAATAAGGGGAGTAAAAACCTGACCCCTGTTGAGGAAGAGGAACCTCTTCTATTGCCTTTTGGGCGAGAAGACTGGTCACCTCCTGACCCAACAGGTCTAGGAGAGATGGGGGAGAATTGAAACTTCTCACCATGGTATGGGGAGGAAGGTTGGAGAAATGTAGTTTGTAGCCCTCTCTGATGATAGAGAGGGTCCATTGCTCTGATGTGATTTGCTCCCATCTGGGAGCAATGAGTTAACCTTCTTGGAATGGTGAGAGGTTCTGGATGTTTTAGAGCCAGAAAGGTTAAGTTCTCTAGTTTTAAGTCAAAAACCCTGAGGGGGTTGGGACTGTTGGGCTGTAGCAGCCCCTGCAGGTTTTGCCCTGGGCTGTTTAGGCTGCTGACGCTTAGGAGCAAAGCGAGCTGCAGAAGATTGTTGGCCAGTATTTGTGGCAAATCTGGCCTTCTTGTAGAAAGGCTTTTTGAAAGATTTCTTCTTGACAGGGGTAGAGGTAGACTTAGAAAGTCTATCTAAAGCAGCATTTTCTGCATCCATTTGAGTGGCTTTGATTTGCCACTCCTTACCAAACAGATTCTCACCTGTACAGGGCAAATTTCCCAATCCATCCTGGACCCAGGGTTCTAGGTTAGAGGCCTGGAGCCAAGCAATTCTGCGAGCCGCTATGGCAATACCTGAGGCTCTGCTAGCACCCTCAAAGGAGTCAAAGGCTGCTCTGTTGGAGAACTTTGAAATATCTTGGGTATGCTTCAGCAAAAGAAGGAACTCCTCCTTTCTATCCTCTGGGATAAAGGGGGAGTTTTTATGGTGTATTTTTAATGCAATTTCCTTCAGAAACATGCCCATATAGAGGCTGTATGAGTTGATTCTGCCAATAAGCATACTTGCTTGGAAGATTTTTCTTCCAAAAGCATCCAGAGTCTTACATTCTCTTCCTGGGGGAGTAGAAGAGTGTCTTTTAGTACTCTTGATCCTTTTCATAGCTGACTGCACCATGATGGAGTGGTGCGGGAGCTGAGTTTTTTGAAACCCGGGAGAAGGGGGGACACGATACATGGTCTCCAGACGACGAGAATGTGGAGATAGGGTGAGAGGAGTCTCCCATAAGTCCATCATGTGTTCTTGAAGAATTTCATGGATGGGCAAGGTGACTGCCTCTTTGGGAACCTTAGAGTATCCTAAAATGTCTAACTTTTTTGCTCTAGGTTCTTTTTCAGAGGATACAGAAATAGAAAGACCTTTAGCTACTTCAATGATGAAGTCTTGAAAGGATAAATCCTCTGGAGGAGACATCCTCCTCTTTGGAGAAGAGGGCTCCTCAGGTAGAGTAAGGAATACTTCAGCAGAGTCATCTGATGAATCAGAATCATCAGAAGACTCAAAGTATCGTCTGTTTGCTTCCAGGGATCGATAAGCGTATCTACCGGTATCGACATCGGGGGTACCCGGAACCGGATCGGTATCGGGAAAAACCCCGGAACCGTGAACCGGAATCCTGGTCGATGTGGATGGCCTGGGTACCGGTATCGGTTGTGGTACCGGAACCGGAGTCGGTACCGAGGGCGTCGCAGCCTTAATAGAAGCCAAAATGGCCTGCTGCATGGATTGAACTGTATGATCCATGGACGCCACGACTGTCTGGATGTCGGTACCGGATGATTGAGCCGGTACCCCAGAACAGTCCAACAGGTGATCGGTCGAGGCCGTGCCATCGATGTCAACCTGTAACCCCATAGGAGGAGCTTTGGAAGCCTGAGCTTCCCGCTGGGGTTGTTTGGCTGGGGCAGGGTCCTCAGGGTCAAGCCCAGGTGTATCTCGATACTTAGAGGGAGATTTGCCCTTTGAGGACCTGCCAGAGGAATGTTTGGTTACCTGAGATCCATCAGGAGAGGAAGACCTGGAAAATGTCGATGCTGGAGTATCTGTAGAAAACAGCATGTGAAACTTGGCTGCCCGGTTCTGTAAGCCACGTTTAGACATCAAAGAACAGGATGGGCAATCCGGAATGGAATGGTCAGGCCCCAAACATTTAAGACACCATTCATGGGTGTCTGTGACTGAAATAGTACCGCTGCACTTGGTGCATTTTTTAAACCCAGAGGCTTGTTTCTCCATGAGGGAGAATTAGTGAAGGCCTAAAGGCCTCACAGAACTAACACACCAAGTGAGGGAAAAAAGAAGATTTTTTTTTTTTTTTTAAGAAATAAAGGAAAAAAGACCGGCGGTACCAGTCTGGAATCGGGGAAGGCAGACACGCGGCCAAAGAAATAAATTAAAATAACAACTTCTTCAGCGGTGACAGGAACACGACCTGCTGGCTCCGCGGAAAAAGAAGAACTGAGGAGAGTTGGTCAGGAAGGCGGGAAGGCAGCGCGCATGCGCCGTGGGAGGCCCCAAAAGCTTTCCTTCTGGGAAGCTGGGGAGCTTTCCCGCTCAGGCTCAGTCGGTACCGACGTACCCATATGTGAGGACTTATTCCTGCTTGTTCCTGGAGATTGAACTAAAGACTGTATAGAGATGAGTTTACCTTCTACAGAGAGTTGTTTTTTATAAATGATTCAGATAGTTGTATAAGATATTAAAGTGGCTTTTATGTGGGACAAGAAAAGGGATCTAGGGCTTTTCCATCACACAAAATGGCAGATCACTTCCACTTGAATTTGCCTGATAATGACTCTAAAGCCAGTTTGACTTCCAAGAGAGATTCTACTAGGCCATACAATTTCAAGGAAGCCAAAATTAGTCCCTCAACATCCAAGATGTGAAAGCTAGGGACTCAAGGATGAAGTACAACAGGGTTCCTTGATTCTAGTCTCATGGGAGACCTCACTGGCTCTATGAGGTGGACATCCCTATCCTGGAGCAGAACAGGAATGCTTTGTTGCTCTAGGTGTGGAGAAAAGATCGAGGGGATGCCCCCCGCTCCACTGTCCAGAAAACATTCATGTGATTGCAATACATGACTCAGGATGTCCACCAGGAGATTGTTCTCTCCTGCTAGGTTATGTGGCTCAGAGTGTCATCCTGCAGGAGATGGCATAGTTCTATAACCTGACTATTTGCCAACACAGGAGGTACAGTCCTTTTTCTCTCTGCTTGTTGATACAGTACATAGCTAATTAATTGTCCATCTGCATTAGAATAATTTGAAGGGCCAACCGATCTTTTAAAGCCTTTAGAGCTCTCATTCCAGAAAACTGATCTCGTTCCCGAGAGGACCACAAACCCTGAATATGAAGCCTATCTACATGGGCTTCCCAATGCATCTGTCATGAGTACGTTTTGGTAAAATGGAATTTGAAAAGGAATATTTTTTGCCAGATTGGAATGGATCATCCTTCAGATCAGAGCATCTTGGAGAGGCATAGTGACAGATATGACATCATGGAGCCTGTGAAAGGACAGAGTCCACTGCGTGCTCAAAATCCATTGAACTAGTCTCATTTTGAAACCTGCCAAGGCTGTTATATGTACTCAACACGTTCCACACCAATGTCTGATGACTCCTTTGAATTTCTTCCATGTCTGATACAAGATTGGTGATCCTTTCTTGTGAAAAAAAGGCTTTCACCTGCATCAAGCCTAGCAAAGCTCCCATGAATACTAATTGAGCTGATGGGCTTAAACTGGACTTGGGATAATTTATGACGATCCCTAGCAAGTCTAACACATGTATGGTTGTATGCACAGTTTCATGAGCTTCCTTCCTGAGATGTGCTCTTGTCTAGCAAATCGTCCAGACAGTGAAACATGTACAGTCAGTTTGCACAGATAAGCTGCAACTATAGCAAGGCGTTTTGTGAACTGGAGCTGAAGCATGGCTAAATGGCAGTATGTGATACTAGTAGTGGTGCTTTCTGATTATACCGTGATGCCTCCTGTGGATGGAATGTTTCTGAATGAGGTCCTTAGCAATCTTCAAGTCCAGACAACATAACCAGTCTCCTTTTTGGAGATAAGGAATTAGGGCAACTATTCTGAACCTCTCTTAAAAGGTGCTTGTTCAGAGCCATTAGGTCTAGGATGGAACAGAATTTCCCCATCTTTATTGTGATAAGGAAATACACAGAATAAAATTCCATACCTTCTTCCCCAGTGGGACAGTTTGACCACATTTGTCTCTATAGAAGAGGAGAGAGATCCTTTGACAGTACTTTCTAATACTGAGAGCTTGTCTAAATTGCTCTCAGTGAACAAATTTGATAGAATGACCAAAAGGTGGAAACAATATCCTATCTGGATTATTTTTAATATCCAATGGTCAGAGATTATAAGGGGCCTGCGATTTGCAAAACCTCATAGCCTCCCTCCTACAGGGAGGTCATAGGGACCAAATATTGGATAACTGGCCATGGTTCTGGCTGAGGAGCAGATTGGGAATTCTGGATTCTATGACGACATGGACATGAGTAAGAACCCTATTTAGGTTGGGAAAAAGCATACCCATGATAATGAAAGTAATAGGACCTCCTTTGCCCTCTGCTTTAGTGCTTCCTAAATGAAGAGATCAGGTCGAAGTGGGCCTGGAGAGGGCTTAAGGATGTCGCTATGCTGCTTAATCATGGTTGAAGATTCCTGCACCTTACTGCAGAAAAGATTCTCTGCAGGGAAGGATACATCAGCAAGCTTCTCTTGGAAATCAGTCCTTAGGTCTGAGGTCCAAAACCATGAGAGTCTCTGAGAGCCACTAATCATTGAGGCTCTTAATGCAGTTTCATAAATATCATGTGTCGCTTGGACCATGTGTTTTCCATGCTCTTTCCTTTGCCCACTAACGACTGGAGTTGTTAAGGCAAGGGTATCAGCCTACTTCTCAATTTGCTTCAGAATGTTCTGCAAGTGCATGCCCATGAAGATCTGGTAAAATGCTATGTAGGAGATGAGCATAGAATTCTGAAAGAGCTTCCTCCTAAATGATTCCAATATCTGAGCCTCTTTACCTTGGGACATCAAAGAATAGGAGCAGATTTCACTTCCTTAGAATAGTGAGATAGCTGCAAGCTTTTTGAATCCAGGAGCTTTCTAGACTTGAAATAAAGTCGGACCTTCTTGGATGGGTCGAGGAATTGGAAGAAAGTAATTAAGTCCAGCAAATCAGCTGTGCTAGGGCTGACTTGATGCTCACATCATCAGTGCTCAAAAAGGCACCAAACACACACATAGGTGACACAAGAGTCTCTCTTTGCTTTCAGGAGCATGGAAACCACAGCAGGATAATAGCCCTTACACACTAAGCATCGCCTCTCAAGAGCCCGATCACAAAAGAGAAGGGAGCAGGGCTTCAAGAGCCCCCCATGCTGATGGGAGGTACAGGGCAGCTACTTGCAGGAGGTGCATTAGATTTGCATAGCAAGATCTCTGTGGCCAATCCTGTGCCACCAGAACCACTAGATCCTGATGGCCCTCTATTCAATGATGCAAGCACCCTGGCAAGAAGCCATGGAGGAGAAACATACAGCGGAAAGAGTAGTTACTCACCTGTAACAGGTGTTCTCCAGGAGCAGCAGGAAACAGTCCTCACACATATGGATGACGTCGGCACCGACGGAGCCCCCGTGCGGAGCATTTCCCCAGCTTTCAAAGAAAGCCTTTGGGAATGCAGCGCGCATGCGCGGTCCCCTTCCCGCCCAAGGGTGCCATCTTGCTCAGTCTAATGACATAGCTAAAAGACAGCAAAAATAAATCATATGACTGCAACTCCAAGGGGAGGATTGTGAGGACTGATTCCTGCTGCTCCTGGAGAACACCTGTTACAGGTGAGTAACTACTCTTTCTCCAGGACCAAGCAGGAAGTCAGTCCTCACATATGGGACTCCCCAGCTTAGGGCTACCGGAGACCCCAAGCTGAACAATGAGCTCCCTCTAGAGCCTCAGCATGCAAGAGCAGAATCTTCTCTGATAACGCCCCCGAACGGTAGCCCAACACCAGGGCCGGAGGGTAGGAGTTGCCTAAACCCCAAAGAGATTATGGAGTACTGCCTGCCCGAAAGCACTGTCCCTGCGGGACTCCCTCTCAAGGCAGTAGTGGGCCGCAAAAGTCTGGCTTGAAGACCAAGTAGCGGCCCAGCAGATGTCTGCCAACGGAACAGAGCGGAGATGAGCCACTGACGCAGCCTTCGCCCTGACACGATGAGCCATAACTCGACCCTGCAACGAGAGGCCGGCTGCCCTGTAAGCCCAGGCGATACAGTCAGCAACCCATATGGACAAAGTATGCTTGGAGGCAGCCAACTCCAACTTATTGGGGTCAAAAGAGACGAAGAGCTGAACAGTCCTCCGGTGCTCCTACGTAAGGTCAAGGTAGAAGGACAACGCCCTCCTACAGTCCAGGGTATGCAAGACCATCTCAGCCCGGCTGGCATGCGGCCTGTGAAAGAAAGTCGGAAGAACCACCTCCTGATTGAGGTGGAAGGAGGAGACAATCTTAGGAAGGAACTTAGGGTGAGTCCGTAAGACTACTCGGTTCCTATAAAACCTAGTATAAGGAGCCTCTGAAACTAGGGCCTGAAGCTCACTCACTCGTCTCGCTGAGGTAAGGGCTACCAGGAACAACGCTTTCCAGGAGAGAAAACGTAGAGGGCAGGTAGCCATAGGTTCAAACGGTGGACAAGTAAGCCGTTGCAAGACCACATTTAAGTCCCATTCAGGGGGGGTTTAAGAAAAAGTAGGCCTCTGAGGAAGCGAGCCACCAAAGGATGGCTGGAAAGAGACCGAACCTCCACTGGGGAGTGGTGTGCTGAAAGAGCACTAAGATGCACTCTCACAGAATTGGACTTAAGGCTTAGGTTGGACAGGTGAAGCAAATATTGCAGCACCACTGGCACCAGGCATGAGAAAGGATTCTCGTTATGTTGAGTACACCAGATAGAGAATCTACGCCACTTAAGGGCATAAGACTTTCGGGTGGACTGCCTCCTAGAGGCCAAGACCACGTCCTCCACTTCCCTAGGCAGCAGTAAGGGTGCTAGAACTACCCTTACAGCAGCCAGGCCATCAAATTGAGGGACTGGAGGTTGGGGTGTAAGAGAGATCCCTGCTCCTGAGACAGGAGATCGGGTTGCATCCCCAGAGGGAGAGGAGTGTCCACCGGTAGTTGCAAAAGAAGTGGGAACCACGGTTGCCTCGGCCATCTGGGGGCCACCAGGATCATCGAGGCCCTGTCTCTGAGCACTTTGAACAGGGCACTAGAGGCGTGGGAGGAAACGCATATAGGAGGCCTGTGGACCAAAGGAATGAGAAACACATCCGCTGCCACTCTGAGAGGATGCAGTTGTCTGGAACAGAACCGTGGAAGTTGACAGTTCAGAGGACTGGCAAAGAGATCTATGGTTGGAAGGCCCCAGTTCAGGAAGATCTGCAGAACCACTAAGGGATTCAATTGCCATTCGTGCGGCTGCAAGATCCTGCTCAGCCTGTCCGCCAGGTAATTCTCCTGACCTGGGAGATAGACTGCTTTGAGAAGGATGCCATGATCGACTGCCCAGGAGCACAGTTTCTGCGCCTCTTGACATAGAAGAAGGGACCCTGTGCCCCCTTGTTTGTTCACATACAACACAGCAACTTGATTGTCCGTCTGGACCAAGACAGACTGGTGAGAGATGAGATGGGAGAAGGTTCGCAGGGCTAAGCGAATAGCTCGCAGTTCTAAGAGATTGATCTGCTGTGCGGCCTCCCAAGGGGTCCACAGGCCCTGAGTACATGCTTCTTGGCAATGTGCACAACCCTGAAGAGAAGCATCGGTGATCAGCACTTGAGAGTGTGAAGGTGTCTGAAAAAACACACCTTGCACCAGATTCGGAAGAGGAAGCTAGTAGTGTGGACACCCTCACTTTGTCTGCAAGGCTTCCTGTGGTTTGGTGCCACTGAGTTCTGAGGCCCCACTGAGCTGGCCTCATGTGCAGCCGGGCATTTGGGGTTATATGGACCGTGGAAGCCATGTGACCTAAAAGCCTCAGGAATTGCCTGGCGGAGACCAGAGAATTGCTGTTGAACTGGCTGGCTAGATCCATCAATCTGTGGGCCCTGCCAATGGGTAAAAAGGCCTTTGCCTGAAGGGTGTCCAGTCTTGCTCCTATGAACTCCATGTCCTGTGAAGGGTGCAAAGTGGACTTTGCGAAGTTTATAACAAACCCCAAGTGCTGAAGCAGAGCAACAGTGCGAAGGGTGGCTTGATTGGCCTCCTGTGGAGACTGGCCCCTGATGAACCAGTCGTCCAGGTATGGAAAAACAAAAAGGCCTTGAAGCCTTAGGTAAGCCACCACCACTGCCAGGCACTTGGGGGGCGGAGGTTAGGCCAAAAGGCAGTACTCAGTACTGATAGTGGTTTCCTCCCACTACAAACCTGAGATATTGTCTATGGTCTGGATGAATGAGGATGTGAGTATATGCATCTTTTAGGTCTAAGGAGCATAGCCAGTCTCCCTGCTGGAGGTAGGGCAGTAGGATTCCAAGGGTGAGCATCTTGAACTTTTCCCTCTCCAGGAACTTGTTGAGATTTCGCAATTCTAGGATGGGCCTGAGGCCTCCTGTTCTTTTTGGTACCAGAAAGTACCTGGAATAGAAGTCTTGACCTCTCAGGTGGTGGGGCACCGGTTCCACTGCCTGATCCTTTACAAGACTTGCCAACTCCTGCAGGAGTAAGTCCCTGTGCAGAGGGAGTCTTGGAGGCTCCCCTGGAAAATAGGAGGGGGGTACCTGGTGAAAGTGAAGAAGATAGCCTCTTTGGACTATACTGAGCACCCAAGTATCCCTTGTGACGGCTGACCACCTGTGGGCAAACAGGGTCAGCCGGCCTCCTGTGCTGATGTGGACCAGCTGAGGAGGAGAGGCTATGCCACTGGAGTCAAAACCCCGCTCCCTGCTATGCAGGAGCCGGTGTTGGTGGCTTGGGTGCTTTCTGCCTACGGGGCCCATGTCCCTGCCCCTTGGCCTGCTGACCCTGTTGGGGAGCTACAGAGGCCTGATAATGAGGGTACTGTTTATAGGCAGATGACTTCCTTGGGTAAAAGGTCTTTTTCCCCGAGCCCTTCTTCTTCTGAGAAGGGCCAGAGGTTTTTCTGGACAGCCTAGTACGGGTAAGAGTCTCGGACTCGAGTTCTGCAGCCTTTTCAGTCATGGGCTTGCCAAAGAGATTTTCACCCGGGTAGGGGACATCGACCAACTTGTCCTGCACCCATGGCTCGAGGTCCGATGACTGTAGCCAGGCCTGACGGCGTGCACCGATGCCGGCCACGGCTACTTGGGCCGAAGCCTCGAAGCCATCATAGGCTGCTCAAGAAATAAACTCCGAGCACTCACGAATACCCGATGACAGAGCATTGAACCTCTGCAAAGGTTCCTCGGAGAGACCAGCAGAGAACCCAGTAATCTCCTTTGCCAGGTCTCGAAGGTACATGCCCATGTACAGCTGGTAGGTCTGGACACGGCAAGCAAGCATAGAGCCCTCGAAGCACTTCTTACCGAGGGCATCCAGGTTCCGGGCCTCCCGGCCGGGAGGCACAGAGGAGTGCATCTTCTGACTCTTCAGACGATGCATGGCCGATTCCACAACCATGGAGTGGTGCGGTAATTGTGCCTTCTGGAACCCGGGGATCTTGCAGACTCGATAGATGGAATCGACCCGCTTGCTTAAAACTGGCGTCGATGCCGGCGCCTCCCACATGCGGAAGAGCAACCGTTCCAGCATCGGAGGAACCAGAACAGTAAAGGCCTCCTTCGGAGGAGAGTCATACTGTAGGGCCTCGAGCTCCTCAGCACGAGGCTCCTTCTCGGGATCCGCGGGGAATGCCAAGGCCTTGACCATATCCCACACGAAGTCTGAGAACCGGGTATTCTCCGGTGGGGACCGTCTCCGAGGCTCGGACTCTGGTGAGTCCGAAGGGACACACCGAGTCCGAAAGGTGTCGGGTGACGACTCATCCTCCGTCTCCCAGCCGGACTCCTCGGAGGAGGAATCAAGCGGCTCCGGTCGGGCAGGCACCGATGCCATCCGCCCCGACGCCGAGGGTACCGGCGTCGATGACCTCGGTACCAAACGAGAGGCCGAGGGAGACCTTGGCCGAGGATCGACTCGAGCGCGCATGGACTCGAGGATCGGCTCGGCCTCCGGGGTCGACTTGAACGTTGATGTCCCGGTGGTCGGGGCAGATGCACCGGTGAGACCGGTGATCAGTGCCTGCTGCTGTTCCATGAAGGCAGCCAAGCTGCTCTCCAAGGCCGTCAACCTGAGTCCGAACTCAGGAGACTCAGCAGCCCCCACAACTCGAGCCCCGGCGGTGCCAGGCCCAACGTCTTCTCCCCTGGAGGAGAGTCCACGAGGACTACAGTACCCACGTGACCCGGGGACTCCATCTCCACATGTGGTTGTTTTGCAGGCCTCTCCGACTCGGAAGACCCGGGACGGTGCTCGGGGCTATGCGACTTGGCCCTCGAGGAGCCAAGTGCGTCCACCGACGCCACCCTCGCGGGTTTTTTCTTCTTGCGATGCCCCCGCGAGGGAGACCCCCTTTCAGAGGAGCCTCGGCACTGCTCGGGGCCGGAGTCTCGAGATGTCGAGGCCTCTGACGAGGTCCGGGCCCGACCGGACGCGGAGTCAGAGAAGATTCTTTCCTTTTGCTGCTGCCGACTCCTCAACGCCTTAGAGGACCATTTTCCCCACATGGACCACAGATCATCGGGTCATGATCGGGTCCGAGGCAGCAGTCTTGTGTGTCGGTGAGAGACATTAGTTTCTTACACCGATCACACTTCTTAAACCCGCTGGCAGCCATCGGGGGAAAAAGGGCCCCTGCGAGGTCAAAAGACAGGGCTGCCAGTGAAAACAGAAAAAATGGCGCGTACGCTAGTCCCTAAGGACAAAAACCGAAAAAAGAGGTCCGGGCTCGATACCGATGTATCGGGCCCAGACGGGAAAGGGAAACCGGCGTCGAACCAAAGAAAAAACAGGTTCACGCAGAATAAAATCAACGTTTTCCTCGGGTGAAACGAAAACACATCCCATTGGGCTCCGCGGAAAAAAGAAGACTGAGCAAGATGGCACCCTTGGGCAGGAAGGGGACCGCGCATGTGCGCTGTATTCCCAAAGGCTTTCTTTGAAAGCTGGAGAAATGCTCCACATGGGGGCTCCGTCGGCACCGACGTCACCCACATGTGAGGACTGACTTCCTGCTTGGTCCTGGATAATCTGCCTTGGCCAAGGTTAAACCAGGACATTCCCATTCTAAAGCCTCTTGCGGTGACTGAAGAACCTTCACACTTTGGAAATGGCCCAGATCACCATCAGATCCAACTCAGAGTGATGCCATCTGTCCTGAATCCTCTTGATTGCCATCTAGCTCAATTCCAACTGTCCGGGGTTGAGGAAGTGGTGACAGATAGTATGCTTCCACGTCATTCATTCCCAGAATATACTGTGCTGAGAGAGCTAGGAGATTCCTTTCCAGCCAGGAAAACAAGAGGGTCATTTTCCAGAGCCACTCTGGAACTCTTCATGCCCCCTTGTCTGTTAACATATGCCATAGCTGTGGCATTCTCTGAGAAGATCTGTACCTCTTTGCCCTTGACAAAGGTGCGGAGATGCTGGAGAGCCAAACAAATGGCCTTCACATCAAGCCGGATGATGGGCCATGCTGCTTCTCAACTGTACTAGTGGCCCTGAGCTGTTTTTCCCCTCGCAATAGGCTCCCCAGCAAAACAGGTTGGCCACTGTTGATAGGAGAAGCTACTGGGAATGGTCCAGGGGCAGGCCCTTCAACAGATGGCCAGGCAGCTCCTACCAATGCAGGCTGGCCACCACTGACAGAGAAAGGGGAAGCCTAATCTCAAAGTCCTGAGAGCAAGGAGAGCATCAAGACAATAAGGACCTTTACAGCTGCCTCATACAAATCCATGCTCAAGTCACCATCAAAACAGTTGCCGTCATGGAGCCGAAGGTAATTCCCAATCCTTGGAAGTCCACTGCTTCCATAAAGATGTCAGCTCAGACAGCAGCCTCTCTGCCCTCTTCTTGGGCAGAAACACCCAGCTAGTGCTGGTGTCGAACCACATCTCAAGGTACTCTAGCAACTGGGTAGACTCTAGATGGTTCTTGCTGTTGCTGATCACTCAGATCAGACTCTCCAGAAACTGCACCACTCAGGCCAACACCTGATACGTTTCCAACAGTGGCCTGGCTTGGATAGGTCAGCTGTCCTGGAATGGATGAATGCAAATCCCATCATGCCACAGAGCAGCAGCCATTACCATTATCTTGGTGATCGTCCTCAGGGCAGTGGAAAGCCTGAAAGTGACAGCTGAGAACAGTGAAGTGCAGAAAGCACTCAATCATAACAAATGGTAATGTGGAAATAGGTTTCAGCGAAATCTGGAGACTTGAGAAATTTCCCACGCCCAACCACATGGATGACTGACCTCAATGTCTCCATGTGGAAGCTAAAAGGTCCTAAGGTGAGCATTGACACCCTTGACATCGAGGATCAACTGGAAGAATCCATCCACCCTCGACATCGAGGATCAGCTGGAAGAATCCATCCTCCTTTGGCACTGCTAAATAGATGGAATATCAGCCCTTGCCCCTTTTGGCAGACAGCACTGCCAAAACAGTGCTGTCTGCCAACAGTCTGAAGGTTAAGCAGTCTTTTCAGGGTAGCTTAGATGGCAGTCTTCTTGACAGCAGAAACACATGGAGATGTCATGAAGGCATCCGGGATGTGATCCCTGCATTCCAGCACACAGCCACATTGAATAATGTTTAGCACCCATGCGGGTCATGCGGGCCCATTCCTGGTAGAAAAGACAGAGTCTGCCACCTATGGGAGCCACCTCAAAATGCGTCCCCAACTCATCATTTGGTGTTTGGTGGAAAAAGTCAGACTGGAGAAGGCAGCACCCCCATCCCCCGGGACCATGGGACCTGTGAATGGACCGGGATCGAGGAGGAAAGAAAAGGCAGCTTTCACAGGTGATACTTCTGGGAGTTCTGGGAAGTCTGGGAATCCTGGTACCAGGAAGGAGGATAATGTGAGGATGCAGAGGAAGATGGGCCAAATGGTTTCCAAGGTCCTTTGGGCTTATCCTCCAGAAGATAAAGTGGTTTGGATTCTCCCAACTACATGACCAGTTTCACCAAGCCTTCCCAAAACACATGCTTCCCTTTAAAGCAAAGCTTAGATAGCAGGGATATGAAGGCCATGTTTGCTTCCCAATGCCAAAACCAAAACCAGAACCAGTGGCGTGCTACCATAGAAAACAGAATATCCTTGGCCACTAGGTAGACCAGATCATACATGGCGTCAGACAAGACGGCTGCTGCTGACTCCAGAAGAACCAAGGTGTCATCCTGAGGGAGCAACTGGATCCACTAAAGGAGAGGCATGAGCCATAAGCCCTCCACAAATCATTGTCTGAAGAATTAGGGAAGAGACTGAAAACCGAATGTTCAGGAGAACCTCCATATTGCTATCCCAATGTCTTTGAGAGCCACACTCCACTGGGATGGCGGTGCGCTTAGTGACAGCCATCACATGTGCGTCCACATGGGGCAAAGGTAGCCAGGCACAGGACATCCTCCTGAGGAAGAGCATAAAGCTTGCTCATGACACTGACCCCCCCTTTCAACACGAAGGAGCAAGTCCTAATCCATGTGCATCCTGTTAGAGAATCTTTGGGAAGGGAAATGTCTTAGAGGATTTCTGAACCCTCTGGAAGAGGAAGTGCACTTGCAGTACCTGCTCCGCTGCTGGAAGATCAGGCATTCTCAGCACGGTGGCTGTCAGATCAATCAACATTGCCAGTTCTTTCCTATGAAAAAAAAAACAGATGACGAAGGAATTATCATATTTGGAGTTTCCATCAGAACTATTGGAACTCAAGTTAGGATTCCGAGCCCAGGAGAGATAATCTGAGTTCCTGGAATCAAATCTCTGCCAGGGCCGCTTTGCCTGCCCTGTGAAGATGTTCCCTGGGATATATGCCATCTGGTACATGCGATTTGTTGCTCTTTACTTTATCAAATAGATGTATTACATCTTCCTGATTTATCAAGATTTATTTCAATTCCACTGATACATCGCCTTTGAATATTATTTCTGGCATGGGTAAGTTTCCTACATCATCTTCAATAAAGACTGAAGCAAATATTTCATTCAGTCTCTCCACTATGATCTTTTCCTCTCTTAGTGGTCCCTTTTATCCCTGTATCGTCTAATGGTCCAATTGGCTCTCTCACAGGTGTTTTGCTATGCATGTATTTGAAAAAGTTTCATTATGCGTTTTTGCTTCCACGGCAAGCTTCTTTTCATATTCTCTCTTTGCCTGTCTTATCAATGCCTTGAATTTATCTTGCCAATACCTCTGTTTCCTGTTTTAATCATTTGGCTCTTTTTTTCCATTTTCTGAAGTATTTTCTCATAGCTTTAATAGCCTCTTTGACCTCACCTTTAAGCCATGCTGGCTGTCGTTTCGCCTTCCTTCCACCTTTCTTAAAGCATGAAATACATCTGGTCTGGGCTTCCAAGAAAGAGTAGTTACTCACCTGTAACAGGTGTTCTCCAGGAGCAGCAGGAATCAGTCCTCACATATGGGTGTCATCGGCGCCGATGAAGCCCCAGCGGAGCATTTCCCCAGCTTTCCATGAAAGCCTTTGGGAATGCTGGCACGCATGCGCGGTTCCCTTCCCGCCTAAAGGTGCCATCTTACCTCAGTCAAATGACATAGCTAAGAAGAGCACACAAAAATGTAAAAACACAAACTATGTACAACTGCAACTCCAAGGGGAGGAGGGAGGGTTGTGAGGACTGATTCCTGCTGCTCCTGGAGAACACCTGTTACAGGTGAGTAACTACTCTTTCTCCAGGACCAAGCAGGAAGTCAGTCCTCACATATGGGTGACTCCCTAGCTCTGGGCTACCGAGTAACCCAGGCTGAACAAGAGAACTCCCTCTAGTCCCAGCAGCAAAGAAAGGCTTTTCAAGGACACAACCTCCACCGGTAGCCCAACAGAGGGCAGGAGTTGCCTAAACCTCAAAGAGATTTCGGAGTACTGCTTGGCCAAAAGCACTGTCCCTACGGGACTCCCTTTCCAGACAGTAGTGGGCTGCAAAAGTCTGGCTTGAAGACCAAGTTGCAGCCCTGCAGATGTCTACCAAGGGCACAGAGCGGAGATGAGCCACTGAGGCAGCCATTGCCCTGACACGATGGGCCGTGACCCTACCCTGCAAAGGAAGGTCAGCCGTGTTGTAAGCCCAGGTGATACAGTCAGCCACCCAGATAGACAAGGTACGCTTGGACACAGCTAACCCAAACTTATTGGGGTCAAAGGATACGAAGAGCTGAGTCGCCCTTCTATGCCCCTGCGTATGGTCAAGGTAGAAGGATAAGGCCTTCCTACAGTCCAGGGTAAGCAGGACTGCTTCAGCCTGGCTTGCATGAGGCCTAGGGAAGAATGTTGGAAGAACCACCTCCTGATTGAGGTGGAAAGAGGAGACAACCTTAGAGAGGAACTTGGGATGAGTCCTGAGGACTACCCTGTTCCTATAAATCCTGGTGTAAGGCCTGTCGACACTCTCCACTTCTCGGAAGACCACATGTTCCCTAGACCCCATTCCCTCCCGTTGGTTGTCTGAACCCTCGCTGCAGTTAATCCCTATTATCACTACTATCATTAATACAAGTTTTTCCTCTGGTTTGTTCCCTTCTCCATGGAAATCGGCCGTTGTCCACCCGCTTCTAAAGCAACCCTCCCTTGATCCATCTGTCCTTGCCCACTGGCATCCTGTCTCGAACCTCCCCTATCTGTCCAAGCTCCTGGAACGTTTTGTATTCATTCAGTAGTCTTCCTACATCGAGTCCACAAACACCCTTCATCCTCGACAAGCCGGCTTTCGAAAGGGTCACAGCACTGAAACTGTCCTCTTGGCAGTTCTAAATTAACTACACGTTGCACATGATCGCGGTGATGTTACTCTGTTGGTTTCTCTTGACTTATCTGCGGCTTTTGATTTAATTGATCACACTCTTCTTCTTACCCGTCTCGCTGAGGTGGGGTTGCGTGGTGCAGTTCTTCTTTGGTTCCGCTCCTTCCTCACTGCTCGCTCTTTTTCTGTTACCCTAAATGGTAAATCATCCGGTTCCCTCCCCCTCACTTGCGGTGTCCCCCAGGGCTCTGTGTTGTCTCCTTTGCTGTTTAATATTTTCCTGGCCCCCTTACTTTTATTACAGCAGTACCCGGTATCTTGTTATGTTTATGCAGATGATATTATTTTGCTCTATCATACTTCTCCACTTTCTCTGGATCTTTCCCCTTTAAACTCCTGCCTCTCTCATGTGGCCTCTTGGCTCTCTCAGCATCTTCTCTGTCTTAATCCCTCTAAGTCCACTGCTATGTGGGTATCACTGAGTGGGTCGTGTCCGTCTGCTGCCCCTATGATTGATTCTATTCCCATTCCTCTGGTATCTTCTTTTCGGTATCTCGGGGTGATTCTTGACTCCTCCCTTTCCTTCCGTGATCATATCTCTCTCTTCACTAGGCGTTCTTTCGCTATCCTCCGCCGGCTTCGGGCTGTCCGTTCACTTCTTCCTCTCGGTTCCCTGGTTACTCTCGTCCTTGCTCTCATCGTTAGTCGTCTTGATTACTGTAATATCTTTTTGGCCAATCTTCCCAATTACCAACTTAAACGCCTTCAACTCATTCAGAATACAGCTGCCCGTATTATTACTTTCGCCTGCCGCTTCGATCACATTACCCCCATTCTCATTCGTCTTCATTGGTTGCCCCTCCGTGTTCGGTTTCACTATAAACTCCTTATCCTCACTCATCGTGCAATTTACACTAATAATCCTCTATACCTGGCTGATTTAATTTCTCTTCACACGCCCTACCGTCAACTCCGCTCCCTTCATGCAAATCGTCTGGCTTTACCATCCCCGTCTCATGCACATCTAGAAAAGACCCGTCACGCTGCATTTTTCTTCCTTGGTCCTTGGCTGTGGAACGCCCTGCCTCCGTCCCTTCGTTTAGAACCCTCCTACCCTCAGTTCAAAGCCTCACTCAAAACCCATTTGTTTCAGAAAGTGTTTGATCTCCCTCCTGATTTCCCTCCCTGATACCGCTCTAGGTTGATGTCCTGTCCTAGCTCAGTTTGATCCTGCTACCCCCTTTGTCTGTCTCTGTTGGTTGTGCTGTTTGTCTTTTGTCTGTGTTTGGTTGTTGATTATTGTTTATCGTTTATAAGGTTCTTGTGCTATTCTTTTTCTTTCTTTCCTATTATTTTTGGCGTTCTTTTTCCGTAGTTTGCAGTGCTGCCTTTTATTTTATTTGTACACCGCTTTAATGTCCCGACAAAAGCGGTTTATCAAGTGTAAAATAAAGATAAAGATATCGAAGACCAGGGCCTGCAGCTCACTCACTCACCTAGCCAAGGTAAGGATTATCAGGAAGAGTGTCTTCCAGGAGAAGAAGCGCAGTGGACAAGTAGCCATCGGCTCAAAGGGTGGGCGAGTCAGTTGCTGCAAGACCACATTCAGCTCCCACTCAGGAGCAGGAGGACGGATGGGGGGCTTGAGTAAAAGCAAGCCCCTGAGAAAGCGGGACACCAAGAGGTGACCTGACAAAGAATGTCCCTCCACCAGTGTGGTGAGCTGCTAGAGCTGAGAGGTGGACCCGAACAGAATTGGACTTAAGTCCCTGATTTGATAAGTGCAGTAAGTACTGAAGCACTACTGGCACAGTACAGGAGAAAGGATCCTCTGTACGTAGCTGACACCACACAGAAAACCTCTTCCATTTGAGAGCAAAGGCTTTCCTAGTGGACTGTTTTCTAGAGGCTAGGACAACCTCCTCGACTTCCTGAGGCAGGCCCCAGGGAGCCAAGACTACCCTTGCAGCCTCCAGGCCATCAAATTGAGAGTCTTGAGATTGGGGTGTAGTAAGGAACCCTGCTCCTGAGAGAGAAGGTCGGGTTGCAACCCCAGAGGCAGTGGGGGATCCACCGCCAGTTGAAGCAGAAGAGGAAACCAAAGCTGTCTCGGCCATCTGGGAGCTACCAGCAGGACCGAGGCCTTGTCCCGAAGTATCTTGAATAGAGTTCGGGCCACCAAGGGTGTGGGAGGAAATGCATACAGGAGGCCCTGAGACCAGGAAATCAGAAAAGCATCTGGTGCGATCCTCAATGGATGTGGTTGCCTGGAGCAGAACTGGGGTAGCTGCTTGTTTAGTGGACTGGCAAAGAGATCTATCCAAGGGAGACCCCACTTCAGGAAGATCTTTTGAACCACCAAGGGATGCAGCTGCCACTCGTGGGGCTGCAGAATCCTGCTCAACCGGTCGGCCAGGCAGTTCTCCTGGCCTGGGAGGTACACCGCCTTGAGAAGCATGTGGTGCTTCAGGGCAAAGGAACAAAGGTCCTGAGTCTCTCGACAAAGGATCTGGGACCCAGTGCCGCCCTGCTTGTTCACATAAAACATGGCCACCTGGTTGTCTGTTTGAATCAAGAGTGAGCGGTGAGCCAGGGCTGGAGAAAAAACTCTGAGAGCCAAGCGGATAGCTCGAAGTTCCAGCAGATTGATCTGTTGGGCTGCCTCTCAGGGAGACCAGAGGCCTTGGGTGCACTTGTCCAGACAATGAGCACCCCAGCCCTTCAGAGAGGCGTCAGTGGTGAGGACCACTGAGTATTCTGGCATTTGGAAAGGCATTCCTTTGAGTAGATTGGGTGGATGTAGCCACCAGCTGAGGGAGGCCAAAAGGGGTTTGGACACCTTTATCTTGTCTCGTAAGTGGCCTATGGCTTGAGACCACTGAGTCCGAAGGCACCACTGTGCAGGCCTCATATGGAGCCTGGCATTGGGAGTCACATGTACTGTCGAAGCCATGTGACCCAGAAGCCTGAGGCAGAGTCTGGCGGAGACCAGGGACCTGTTCAGAAACTGCTTTGCCATGTCCATCAGCCTTTCAGCCCTGTCGTCTGGCAAGAACGCCTTTACCAGTTGAGAATCCAACCTTGCCCCTATGAACTCCAAGTTCTGGGAGGGGAGCAAAGTGGACTTTGCGAAGTTTATGACAAAGCCCACCTTTTAAAGCAGAGCAATGGTGTTGAGGGTGGCTTGTATGGCCTCCAGGGACGTCTGACCCCTGATGAGCCAGTTGTCCAGATAGGGAAAGACAAAGAGGCCTTGATTTCTCAGGTAGGCCGCAACCACTGCCAGGCACTTGGTAAAGACCCTGGGAGCGGAGGACAGGCCAAAAGGTAGTACTCTGTACTGATAATGATTTCCTCCCACAATGAACCTGAGGTACTTTCTGTGGTCTGGATGAATGAGGATGTGAGTGTACGCATCCTTTAGATCTAAGGAGCACAGCCAATCTCCCTGCTGGAGGTAGGGCAGAAGTGTCCCAAGAGTAAGCTGTTGAGGTTTCTGAGGTCCAGAATGGGTCGAAGGCCACCGGTTCTTTTGGGTATCAGGAAATACCTGGAGTAGAATCCGTGACCTTGCAAGTGGGGAGGCACAGGCTCCACCGCCCTGTCCACCAACAGACCATGAAGCTCTTTTAGAAGGAGGTCTGTGTGCAGGGGAGGCCTTGGAGGCTCCCCTGGAAAATATGGCGGTGGCAGTTGGTGAAAAAGGAGGGCATAGCCATTGTGGACTATGTCCAGCACCCAACTGTCCCCGGTGATAAGGGGCCACTGGTGGGCAAAGAGGGCGAGGCGACCTCCTGTGCAGGGCTCAAGGAGTCAAAAACCCCCACCCTGCTGAGTGGTAGCAGGGGCCTGAGGCTTGGGGGTCCTCTGCCTATGGGGCCCATTACCCTGGCCCTTGGCTTGCTGACCCTGGGGGGCAGCTTGGGCAGCCTGATACTGAGGGTACTGTTTGTAGGCAGTGCCCTTTCTCGGGTAAAAGGACTTTTTACCCGAGCCCTTCTTCTTATGTGAAGGGGCAGAGGTCTTCCTCAACAGCCTTGTCCGGGTAAGGTGCTCTGTCTCGAGCTGAGCGGCCTTCTCGGCCACGGGTTTGCCAAAAAGGTTCTCACCTTGGCAGGGGACATCGACCAACTTGTCCTGAACCCATGGCTCGAGGTTCGATGAATGCAGCCTCGCCTGGCGTCGAGCCGCGATTCCGGCAGCCGCTACTCGGGCCGAAGCCTTGAAGCCATCGTAGGCGGCGCGGGAAATGAACTTCGAGCATTCCCGAATCCCCGAGGACAAGGTCTGAAATCTCTGCAAGGGTTCCCCGGAGAGACCAGCAGAGAAGCCGGCCAGTTCTTTGGCCAGGTCCCGCAAGTACATGCCCATGTACAGCTGGTAAGACTGGACACGGCAAGCAAGCATTGACCCCTGGAAGCACTTCCTACCGATGCCATCGAGGTTGCGGGCCTCCCTGCCGGGGGGCACCGCAGAGTGCATCTTCTGGCTGTTCAGACGATGCATGGCCGATTCCACAACCATGGAATGGTGTGGTAGCTGTGCTTTCTGGAAACCAGGGCTTTTGCGGAGTCGATAAATGGAATAGACTCGCTTACTTAGAAACGGCGCCGAGGCCGGGGCCTCCCACATTCGGAAGAGGAGCCGTTCTAGCATTGGAGGAACCGGGACAGTAAAGGCCTCCTTCGGAGGAGAGTCGTACTGTAGAGCATCGAGCTCCTCGGCTCGAGGCTCTTCCTCGGGATCGGCAGGGATAGCCAAGGCAGCGGCCATACCCCGGATGAAGTCCGAGAACCTAGTGTCCTCCGGAGGGGATCTACTCCGGGAATCAGACTGCGGTGAGTCCGACGGGACGCACCGAGTCGGAAAAGTATCGGGAGACTCCTCGTCCTCCGTCTCCCATGCGGACTCGTCCGAGGAGGAGTCAGGGTCCGACCCCGCGGGGCCCTGAGGCACCCGCCCCGACGCCGGGGGCACCGGCGTCGACACCCTCGGTCCCGAACGGGAGATCGAGGGAGATCTCGACCGAGGACGACTTCGAGCCACGAGGGTCTCGAGTATCGGCTCGGTCTCCGGGGTTGACTTCGAAGTCGACGTCCTGGTGGTCGGGGCAGATGCACCAGACAGGCTGGCCATCAGTGCCTGCTGCTGCTCCATGAAGGCAGACAGTCTGCATGCACTCCAAGGCTGTCATCCTGAGACTCAGCTTGGGAGACGCCGCAGCCACTGACTCGGGCCCCGGCGGTGCCGGGCCCGACGTCGGCTCTCTGGGAGTCCACGAGGACTACGGGGCTTACGTGTCCAGCAGACTCTGGCTCCACGCAAGGAACTTTGGCAGGTTTCTCTTGGTCCACGGGCCCGGGACAGCGGTCGGGGGTCTTAGACCTGGCCCTCGAGGGACCAGGGACCTCCTCCGACACCGCCCTCGCGAGCCGCTTCTTCCTCTTACGTTCCCGGTCGGGGGACCCCCTTCCGAAGGAGCTTCGACGGCGCTCGGGATCGGAATCCCGAGATGTCGAGGCCTCAGACGAGGTCCGGGCCCGGCCGGAGGCAGAGTCCGAGAAAAACCTTTCCTTTTGATGCTGTCGACTCTTTAGTGCCTTGGAGACATCTTCCCACATGGCCCACACGACTTTGGGTCGTGGTCAGGGCCGAGGCACCGAAGGCAGCAGTCGTGTGTGTCGGTGAGAGACATAATTTTCTTACACCGATCCCACTTTTTGAAACCACTGGAAGCCATTGGGGAAAAAATAGCCCCAGCGAGGTCAAAAGACCGGCCTTCCAGTGAAAAATGAAAAAAGGGCGCGAACGCCAGCCACGAAGGGCAAAAACCGAAAAATGAAGAAAACGGGCTCAATACCAATGCACCGAACCCGGTGGGCCAGAAAAAAAGAGACTGAGGTAAGATGGCACCTTTAGGCAGGAAGGGAACCGCGCATCTGTGCCAGCATTCCCAAAGGCTTTCATGGAAAGCTGGGGAAATGCTCCGCTGGGGCTTCATCGGCGCCGATGACACCCATATGTGAGGACTGACTTCCTGCTTGGTCCTGGAGAAAGCATATTTAAATAATGCCCAGGCCTGATATAAACTCAAAACTTTGCAGTTGTTCCTTTTAGGTTTTTTTTTTTTTTAACTACTTTACTCAGTTTATCATAACCTCTTTTTTGAAACTTAAATGCTAGCACAGTAGATTTCCTTATTCTCCTTCCATTTCTTATTTATTAATTTATTTAACAGGTTTTGTATTCCTAAATCAAATGTGATCATATTATGATCGCTATTGTCAAGCAGACCCAACAGTTACATCTCTCACTAGATCCTGCGTTCCACTAAGAACTAGATCTAAAGGTTTTCCCTCAAGTCGGTTCCTGAACTAGCTGCTCCATGAAGCAGTCATTTATTTCATCTAGAAACTTTATCTCCCTAGTATGACCTTATGTAACACTGGTCCAGACAATGCTGGGGTAATTGAAATCTCCCATTCTTACTGCATTGTAAACTTTGCCAGCTTTCCTAATTTCTTTTAGCATTTCATCATCTGGCTATTCATTCTTGCCAGGCGGGGAGTAGTATACCCCTACTACTATTTCCTTCCTCTTTTCACATGGAATTTCTATCTATAAAGATTCTACAGTGTATTTTATTTACTACAAAACCTTTATCCTGTTTAACTCAATGCCCTCTGACATATAAAACCACACCTCAACCTATGTAAATTATCATTGCGATATAGTTTGTAGCCTGGTATCAGTGTCCCATTTGTTAACCTCCTTCTAACAGGTCTCTGAGATGCCAATTATGTCAAACCTTTCATTCAGTGCTATAACGCTCCCATCTTACTTTCTAAACTTCTAGAATTAGCATACAGGCATTTCAAAATTAGCTTTTTGATCATATTAAGAGTCTGGCTATCGAATGACAGGGATAATTTGAAATCTTTCAACTTGGTCTGGTTTTTACTTAAAGGCACCTGGGTAACTTTTACCTTTATTGGAACCCCTCGATCAGGATGACCTAACTTATTTGTTTTGCTAATATCCTTCAAAGATACATCATTCCGAACCCTGTGCTCTTGGGCGACTGTCGGTTTTCCTCCATTTTCTAGTTTAAAAGCTGCTCTCTCTCTTTTTTAAAGGTTAATGCCAGCAGCCTGGTTCTATCCTTGTTAATGTGGAGCCTGTCTTTTTGGAAAAGTACCCCCTTTCCCCAGAATGCTGCCCAGTTCCTAACAAATCTGAAACCTTCTTCCTTGCAAAATTCTTTCATCCATGCATTGAGACTCTGGAGCTCTGCGTGCCTCTTGCGTCCTGCGCATGGAACAGGAAGCATTTCTGAGAATGCTACACAGGAAGTTCTGGATTTCAACTTTCTACCTAAAAGCCGAAATTTAGCTTCCAGAACCCCCCCTCCCCCTCCCACACTTTCCTATGTCACTGGTACCAAAATGGCATGTGAGGCATGTTACCAGGCCATCTTCACATCCACCAGCCACCTAACTATCTACATGCCTAATGATCAAATCGCCAGCTATAAGGGCAATCCTAACCCTTCCCCTCATGGGCACATAGTCCTGGAGAAACATCCTTGGTGCCAGATGGTATTACATCACTTGGAGAACAAGTCCTAGCTATAAGACTGCTTCCTGCCACACTAAGGTGATGCTCTCCTTCCATGTGACCTCTCTCCTACATGGCAGCAGAGAGACCACCAGACTAGAGGTGGGACTTCTCTACTACATCCCTGTAGGTCTCGTCTATATACCTCTGTTTGCCTCAGCTGGTTCTGATGATCCAACCACCAATGCAGGGACTGGATGAGAGGGCCAGTGACAGCTACCCGATCTCGAAGGTGCTTGGTGGCCTGGTTCCATTGAGCCTTCAGTGCCCACTGAACCTGTCTCATCGAAAGACAAGCCATAAGTGTGACATGTACAGTAGAGCCATGTGGCCGAGCACAGTTAGCATCCCACATGCCATTGTCCGACGACTTCGCTGGGTATCTCAAACCAAGGTTGTCAATCTCTGGAGTCAGTCTAGTGGAAGGAAGGCTTTCACTTGAGTTATGTCGAGGAGAGCCCCTATAAACTCTAGCTGTTGGGCAGGCTGAAGGTGGGACTTTGGGTAACTGACAACAAACCCCAACAGTTCTAGCACATGAATGGTTAACATTGTGATTGCTGGACTCTGTCCGGAGTGGTGCTTTTTTTTTATGAGCCAGTTGTCCACCGCGAGGCACTTTGTAAGACTTGGAGCACCGGAGTCCGAAAAGTAGTACCTTATACTGAAAGTGCTTTTCTGCCAGGATGAATCTGAGATACCTCCCTGTGAGCAGGATGGATTGATATATGGGTATATGCATGCTTTAGATTCAGGAGCACAGCCAATCATCTTTCTGAAGATGAAGGAGCAGGATACCTAGAGATACCATCTTCAACTTATCTCGCACCAGGAAGGTGTTGAGATTTCTGAGGTCCAGGATGGTCCAGTCCCCTCTCCCCGCCTTTTTAGAGACCAGAAAGTACCTGGAGTAAAACACCCATCCAATCTGCTCCTGCGGCACGGGCTCGATAGTGAGATTGGCCAGAAGGACGGAGATTTCTCTCTGAAGGAGGTTTAAATGCAGAGGATTGAGGGAATACACCCTCAAGGGGCAATATGGCAGCAGTTCAGCCAAGTGCAACATATAGTCGCTTTGGACTATTTGTAGCACCCAAAAATCTGAAGTTATAAGGGGCCACGTGTGGGTAAAATAGTGAGCCTCCCCCCACTGGAAGACTCCCCTCTGTGGACACTGGCAGATTGGCTATGCTCCGGAGAAACCAGTCAAAACCCTGCTCCCGGCTTTGTTGCGGGGCAGGCTAGGCCTTTTGAGGCTTTTCTTGATTCTGCAGACAAGAAGCCTGCGTCTTTTGCTGGGAGGTCTGAGGACCAGGGAAGTACCTTCATCTACATGGGTAGGAAGCCGCCTTCTGCCCTCCACTTTGATACCTTCTCCAATAGGTAGCTTGTTCAGATATGCATCTGGCAAGTATGGTGAGGGTGACATGCTGCTTCTCTATGATGCCTGCCTTCTCACCCACCTGCTCAAAGATGTTCTCTCCCTGGCAGGGCATGTCCGGAAGCTTATTTTGCACAGGCTGCTCCAGGTCAGAAGACTGAAGCCAGGCAAGCATGCAGACACACTGCCCGCCATTCTAGACACAGACTCAAAGGCATTGTAAGTTGCCCGGACCAGGAGCTTCGAGCAGTCCTTGCTGTTGCACACCAGGGTACAACAGTGCTCCAATTTCTCCAGAGGAAGAAACTGGCACAAATCTGCAAGATCACACATTATGTCCTTCAAGAACATGCTCATGTAGAGCTGGTAAGAATGTACTTGAGCCACAAGCATGGAGCTTTGGAAGCACCTCCTTCCAAAGGAGTCCAATGTCTGAGCCTCCCTACCCGGGGGCATCGAGGAATGAGTCTTAGTGCTGTTGATCCTCTTAACACTAGAAGCACCAAAGTACGTCAATTGACGCAAATGCATCTTCGAAGTTGTACACCAGCACCACTGCTAGAACCATGTCAGTTACGTTCCATGACTTTGTTAGCGAGGTCAAGACGTTCAAATATGTGCATCGAAAATTAATAATTATTAATAATTAATAAAATTTCAGGGAGGAAGCAATATGCTAAAAATTCTGGAGTGTCGGCCTGTTCTAGGGCGTGTTCGAAAGTCATGACATTGTACATACCTGTGTAATAGAGTAAATTTTGGTTTTATATCAATCACTGTTTACAGTTTTACTCCGAAATTACAAAACAATAAACACACGATGATGTCATGTAATGATGTCACATACTGCATGTATTTAACAAATAAGTAACTTCAAATAAATTCACATCTGCATTTTATCATCGTGATAATGCATCCATTGACGCACTTTGGGATTTCTAGGTAAAATGTCTTTTGGTGCTTCTAGTGTTAAGGGTGGACTTTACCACTAAGGCGTGATGTGGGAGCTGAGGCTTCTCAAACACAGGAGTTTTTTTGAACCCTTACATCGAGTCCAGCCTTCTACTAATCAGTGGCACAGTGAAGGGGTTCTCCCACATCCTCATTTGTAGCCACTGCAGGATGCAGTGCACTGGCACAGTCACTGCTTCCTTAGGGGCCAAAGAGTATTTGAGGATCTTTTACTCCTTCATCTTAGGCTCATCCTCCATCTCCAGTGAAAATAGGATGGCCTTTGCCATATCCCTCATGAAATACTGGAAGGACATGGCCTCTGGAGGACACTTCCACCTTTTGTGTGTTGGGGAGGGGTTTGATGAGAGCTCAGCAGACGTGCCCTCCGACAAGTTCCTTGATTCTACATTGGTCACCCAACTATCAGAGTCAGACTCCAAAAGAAAGTCAAAGTACCTCCAAGACTGCCCGGAGCTCTTTCCTGCCTCAAAGGGAGTGAGAGCTTCAACAGGAATGATGATGCAACAAGGGCTTCTGAGGTTTTGTCAAGGAATCATAACCCAAGACACTCGAGAGGGAGATGACCTTGCCGGGAACAAGCATCAGCTCGCATTGATGCCCCAATGTTGATGCATCCGCAGGCAGAATATGTCTCTCGAGGATTGACTGAATAACGCTTGACAATGGTGCCTTGGGCACCATGCACCAACCAGTTTCTCCAGTAATGACATGATGCAGACTGAGTGCCTGAAGGAGGCGCTCCTGAATAGCTGCTGATTCCAAAGGCCTTGGGGCCTGAGCAGCTTTGACCGATGGTTCTGGCATCTGTGCAAGGGTATCGGTATGGTCTCAAGCTGTTGGGAGCCTGGAGGTGCCCCTCCGAAACCTTGGAGGTTGAGAGACTTCTCTCCAGTGCCCCTTGGTGGGCTGCTAGCGCCCATCATTCTTGTCTTGCTTGGAAGTGCTCCGATACTGATGCATCCGTGCCTTTGGCCGGTGCTCGGATGGATTCATTTCAATTTCGACAGAGATGAGGATGAATCCATCTCAGACTCCAGGCAGGAACCGCCCGATGGCTGATGCTCTGTGGGCACTACAGATGCTTAGATCCGAGTGAGCTTGAAAACTTCTGGATGCCGATGAACTGTCGATAGATTCTTGGGAGACCAATGGCAGTGCTGAAGGAACTGAATCAGACATCTGGCCAAAGAGGGTTTCTCTCCACCTCTCAGGCCTCTCCCATGTCATCTGCAAAGACAAATTACAAGAAGAGGGCTAGTGATCAGGACCCAGACACTGGAGGCACCAATTGCACCTGTCGATGGCACAGATGATCCTGGTACACGATCACTTCTAGAACTGGCTGGCTGGTTTCAGGGACATGTCCAGGAAGAAGGCCGTGGCAAAATCAAATGGCTTGATGGTGACCATGGGCCTGATTGGCCAACAGAAAAGCACGGTACCACGCAAATAACAAAGATCCAATCTAGGCGTGGTAAGCTAGGAAAGCATAGTTACTCACCTGTAACAGGTGATCTCCGGGAACAGCAGGAATTTAGTCTTCAAATACGGGTATCGTCGGTCCCCAGCATCCAATAGGAAAGCTTTTGGGAGCATCCCACAGCGCCTGCGTGCTGCCTTCCCGCCTTTCCCAAATGTCCCTCTCCAGTTGAGTTTAAAGCTGAGACAAAAGAGAGAGGGAAAGAGAGAGATAGAGAGATACAACTCCTAGGGGAGGTGGGTGGGTTGTGAAGACTAAATTCCTGCTATTCCCGGAGATCACCTGTTACAGGTGAATAACTATGCTATCTCCAGGAACAAGCAGGAATGTAGTCTTCACATATGGAGACTCCCTAGCTGCAGATGCCAGGGAGAAACCCCAGAAGTTGTGTGCCCTTGTGAAAGGGCTCTACTTCCCCCCATGGATCTCTGGCAACCTATCAGGGATGGTGGGTAGGAGTTGATTAAGTATGGAACAGGTGTTGAAGAACAGCCTGACCAAACAAGGCATCCCGGCGGGAGTCCTTGTCTAAGCAGTAATGGGCTGTGAAGGTATGAACCGAAGCCCAAGTAGCTGCTCAGCAGATGTTGTCAATAGACACAGAGAGAAGATGAGCCATAGAGGCTGCCATGGCTCTCACATTGTGAGCTGTGACATGGCCTTCCAGAGGAAGGTTTTTACTCTCATAGGCAAAAGATATACACTGTGCAATCCAGTTGGACAGTGTTCTTTTGGAGACTGGAAGTCCCAAATGACTAGGATCAAAAGCAACAAAAGGTTGAGAGGACTTCCTATGTTGCTGTGTCCTTTGTAAGTAAAAGGCCAGAGCCCTTTTACAATCCAAAGTATGAAGATTCCTTTCTGCATTTGAGGCATGAGGCCTTGGGAAGAATACAGGAAGGTAAACCGCTTGGTTTAAATGAAAAGGTGACACCACCTTTGGCATAAAGTGTGGATGAGTCCTAAGGACTACCTTATCATGATGGAACCTTGTATAAGGAGGATCAGCCACCAATGCTTGCAATTCACTGATGCGACATGCTGATGTGATTGCAATAAGAAAGATGACCTTCCAGGAAAAGAATTTCAAGGAGGTTCATAAAGCGATTTCATAAGCTGCCCAAGAACCAAATTTAAGTCCCATGCCACCGGTGGTGGCTTAAAGGGAGGCTTAGTTAAAAGAAGGCCTCTCATAAATCTCGCTATGAGAGGATGAGAGGAAAAGGTTTGCACATTTAGAGGCTTGAAAGAAGCTGCAATAGCACTCAAATAAACTCTCACTGAATTGGTCTTAAGCCCTGCATTAGATAAATGAAGGAGATACTCCAGAAATTATTCCAGAGGTATCGCAAGAGGATTAAGACCCTTCTGCGAGCACCATATGGTAAACCTTTTCCACTTGAAAGCATAAGAGCGTCTTGTGGAAGGCTTCCTGGAAGCTTAAAGGATATCCTTTACCTGCTGAGAAAGGTTAAGACCTTGAAGTTCTAGGCTTTCAGCAACCAGGCCCTGAGATGCAGAGACTGGGGATTGGGATGCCACAGTATCCCATCCTCCTGAGAAAGGAGATCTGGAGCAGATCCTAACTCCAGAGGCGGAGCTTGAGAGAGATGTAGGAGCAGAGGGTACCACATTTGCCGTGGCCAACGTGGAGCTATGAGAATCATATGACCTCTGTCTCTCTAAAGCTTGAACAGGGTTTTGGGAACTAGGGGAATGGGTGGAAAGGCATACAGGAAGTCCTGGCCCCAATGGAGGAGGAAAGCATCCCTGGCCTGACAACCCTGAGCCGGAATTCTGGAACAAAACCAGGGAAGTTTGGCATTCAGCGGACTTGCGAAGAGGTCTATGTCTGGGGTTCCCCAAATTTGGAAAATTTTGGCCACCTGGTTTGCATGGAGAGACCATTCGTGTGGAAGCAGAACTCGACTGAGTCTGTCTGCCCAAAAGATTTGAATGCCTGGAAGATACACCGCAAGGAGATGAATCTGATGCTCTCTGGCGAGGGCCCACAGTCGCAAAGCTTCGTTGCATAGCGACAGAGAGCCTGTTCCGCCTTGCTCGTTCACATAGAACATGGCTACTTGATTGTCAGTTTGAACTAGGGCTGTCTTGTAGCTGAGCTGGGTGTGGAATACTCAAAGAGCAAGAAAGATTGCTCTGAGTTCCAGGAGACTGATATGTAGATAGGTCTCCTGTGGAGTCCAGGTACCCTGGGTAGAGAGGCCTTGCAGGTGGGCTCCCCTACCCACCTGTGAGGTATCTGTTGTTAGAGTGGCTTGGGGTAGAGGCTGCTGAAAAAGGGACCCCACCAAAAGGTTTTGGGGTGATTGCCACCATTGGAGGGACAAAATAAGGCGATCTGAGTTTGCTATTTTGTCTGACAGGCAACCTGACGCCTGAGTCCATTGAGTGGATAAAGTCCACTGGGCTGCCCTCATATGAGGCGAGCATAAGGAACCACATGCACGGTGGATGCCATGTGGCCTAGCAATTGTAACATTTCCCGAGCAGTGAGGTAAGGTTTTAGCCCTGCTTGGGAAGCTAAATGTACAATGCGAAGGCAGCGGGGCTGTGGAAGGTAGGCCCTTGTCTGTCTGGTATCCAGCAGAGCTCCTATAAACTCTAGGGACTGAGTGAGAGCAAGGTTGGATTTTGGGAAGTTTATGACAAGTCCCAAATACTGAAGGATGCACATTGTGCGAGAGAGCGCAAATCTGGCCTCTAGCTCTGAAGGGGCTCGGATGAGCCAGTTGTCTAAGTAAGGGAAGATGAATATTCCTAGGGTGCGAAGAAATGCTGACAGCACAGCCATGCATTTTGTGAACACCCTTGGTGCCGAGGCCAGGCCAAAAGGAAGAACCCTGTATTGGTAGTGCTTCCCTTGAAAAAGAAAGCGAAGGAACTTTTGATGAGTTGGATGGAGGAGTTGGAGTGGCCTAGTGGTTGGGGCAAGGTACTTCAGGCCGGAAGGTCGGGGGTTCAAATCCCACTAGAGGACAGCAACCTTGGGCCGAAAGGGACTGGGGTTTCTAGTCCCACAGGTGCTCCTTGTGGTCTTGGGCAAGCCACTTAACCCTCCATAGCCCATGTTCCCTGTAAAATAGTTATCTCCAAGTTATAATGCCCTGTTCAATGTAATTTCAGTTTGTTCAATGTAAACCGCACTGATGCAGAATAGCGCAGTATATAAGAGAATGTAAATAAATAAACATGAGTGTACGCATCCTTGAGATCTAGAGAACAAAGCCAATCCTGACTCTGAAGGTATGGCAGGAGAGTTCCTAGAGAAATCATTTTGAACTTCTCTTTGAACAGGAATTTGTTCAATTCTCTGAGGTCTAAAATGTGTCTGTGTCCTCCTGTTTTCTTTGGAATAAGGAAACAGGGGGAGTAGAACCCTGTACCCTGTTGTAGAATGGGTACCTCTTCTATTGCCCCTTGGGCAAGAAGCACAGTGACCTCTTGACCTAACTGGTTGTTGAGAGAGGTCTGAGAATTGAACTGTCTTACCATTGTAGGAGGGGGCATGCTGAAGAAATGAAGCTTGTACCCCCCTCTCTTACAATAGACAGAGTCCAATTTTCTGCTGTTATCTGACCCCATCTGGGGGCAAAATGACATAACCTTCCTGGAATGGTGGAAGGCTCTGGGCCGTTCAGAGCCAGGAAGGCAAAGTTCTCTAGATAGGAGTCAAAGCCCCTGTGGAGGCTGAGTCTGCTGAGCCGGTTGAGGCTTAGCAGCTTTTGTTTTTCTTTGCCTAGGTTGTTGCTGCTGTCCCTTTTGGGCAGACTGACTTAAACGATGCCCCTGCTGGGTATAGGAGGGATAAAACTTCTTCTTACTTAAGAATGGTTTCTTGTAGGATTTTTTCCTTGCAGGATCAGCTGTAGATTTAGACAATCTATCCAAAGTGATATTGTCAGCATGTATCTCATTAGCTTTTTCCTGCCAATTCTTGCCAAAGAGATTCTCTCCTGTGCAAGGAATATTCCCTAGTTTATCCTGTACCCAAAGTTCCAAGTCAGATGCCTGGAGCCAGGCAATCCTACGTGCACCTAAGGCAATAGCAGAGGTTCTGCTTATGCACTCAAAGCAGTAAAAGGCTGCACGATTCACAAACTTGGAAACATCCTGAGCATGTCTGACAAGGGCGAAGTAATCCTGCCTCTTATCATCAGGAAGGAGAGGGCTCATAAGCTCTAAATCTCCCGTGACCTCCTTAAGGAACATTCCCATGCATAATATATAGAAACTGATCCTAGCAGAAAGCATGGAAGCCTGGAAGGTTCGACGTCCAAAGGCGTCAAGAGTCCTACACTCACGTCCTAGAGGATTAGATGCATGCCTTTTTGCAGTCTTGATCCTTCTCATAGCTGATTCCACCACCATGGAATGGTGTGGTAGCCAAGTCTTCTGAAACCCAGGACAAGGAGGAACTCGATACATGGTGTCGAGTTTTCAAGAGTGAGGAGATATGGTTAGAGGTGTTTCCCACATCCTTAACATGAGATCATACAAGATCTCATGAATAGGTAAGGTAGCTGCCTCCTTGGGAGCTTTAGGGTATTGTAGGATTTCTAATTCCTTTGCACTATGCTCTTTTCCAGGAGCCACTGTGATGGGAAGACCTCGGGCCACATCTCGGATAAAATCCTGAAAGGACATATCCTCTGATGGAGACATCCTACGCTGAGGAGAAGAAGAATCCTCAGGAAGAAGTACTCTGGTATCGGCAGAGCTTTCAGTCTTCAGACTCATCCGAGGATTCAAAGTATCTCTGATCCAGGTGATCATGCAAGGCACGGTACCGATCGAAGTTGGCATCGGAGGGGTCCGATACCAACTTGTCAATACCGGATGGATAAGCAGGACTTGGTCCCGGTAGAATACCTGCCGATGTCGATGCAGTCGGTGCCAGTACCGTCTGAATTGTCTGAAGCGGTTTCAGGGGCATCGAGGCCGTGAGAAGAGCCGCCAGACTGCATTCAATAGCCAAGAATCTCTGGTCTATCAACATTGCCGATGCTTGTGTATCGGTACCGGATGAAGCAGCCGGTACCCCTGAGCATGACACCAGTAGTTCTGCCGAGGTTGAGGCCTCGAGAACATCCTGGAGCCCCATTAGTGCTTCGGAAGCCGAAGCCTCCCGCCGGGTCAATTTTGCCGGTGAAAGTCCCTCAAGGGCAACGCCAGAGGCATCTCGATGCTTAGAGGGAGATCTACCCTTTGAGGACCAGCTAGATTTATGTTTAGTTATCTGAGATCCATGGGAGGAAGAAGCAGCCCTGGAAGACGTTGATGCCACAGAGGCTGCATCGGAGGAAAAAAGGGTGCTAAGTTTAGCAGCTCGGTTCTTCCGGCCCCTTTTCGACATCATCCCACAGGCAACACACTACGAAATAGATTGGTCAGGACCTAAACATTTGAGGCACCACTCATGGGTGTCGGTGACGGAGATGGTACCTCCACACTTGGAACACTTTTTAAAACACAAAGCGGGTTTTTCCATTTTAAAGGAAAAGGTTTGGCCTAGTGCCCAAAATGGCACTTGGCACCTGAGGAGAAAATAACTGGAAAAGACTCCAGAAGAAAGGTCTTTGTTGTTTTTTTTTTTGGAAAAAAAGAAAGAACCACCGGCAGTACCGGTGTAGCGTCGAAGGAAGGCAGACGCGACCACAAAAAAGAAGAATATAAGGGAATTATTTTCTGCGGTGACAGGATGTGCGACCTGTCGGCCCTGAGGAAAACGAAGAACTGAAGAGGGACAGTTGGGAAAGGCGGGAAGGCAGCACGCAGGCGCTGTGGGATGCTCCCAAAAGCTTTCCTATTGGACACTGGGGAGCGTTCCCGCGCAGGCTCCGTCGGTACCGACGATACCCGTATGTGAAGACTACATTCCTGCTTGTTCCTGGAGATAGGTCTTTATTACCAAGTAACAAGTTACACCACTTGTTCATTGTAAGTACAGTACAGGTTTCCACCGCACTGTACAGGTTATTGTTTGCCTGTAAACCGCACAGATTTTAAAGAGCGTGGTATAGAAAAGATATTAAATAAAATAAATAAATAAAATAACAGTTCTTGACAGGGGCACAATACACAGACCCCGAGGGGTGTCACAGCCAACCTGTGATACCTCTCAGGGTCTGTGTATTGTGCTCCTGTGAAGAACTGTTAATAAAGAGCTTTCCAAGCTTAGCACGCCTAGACTGGATCTTCCATGGGCCCGACTGGGCCACAGGGAAACAACGGTGAAAATAAAAGTTATTGAAAAGCGTCAGAACCAAAATGGCACCACGATCTCCAGAACTGATGTGATCAGTGGCAGGCATTAACATGAAACTTGCCAAAAAGGCCCCCGAAGAGGGGAAAAATATGTTTACCGGCAGAGAACCAAAACAAAATCCATGGGGCTCCATAGAAAATGAAAACTGGAAAAAATGGCGCCATGGCGGCAGGCATGATGCAGCTCCCAAAAGCAAAGACCTCAAATTGGAAACCCCATTAGGGAACATTAATGCACAATCTGCACTGTGATCTAAGAAAAATTGCTGCAAACATAAGGGAAAACTGTGTCTGGTAAGCAGCAAAATCAATAACCAGTGTATACACATATTAAAGTATGGAACAAACGTACTGAAATGCCGAGTCTCTAATTATGCCATTGGTGCAGTGAAATTGCTAACCCTACACACATTGAGTGACTTGAAAGTGTGTAATGGTAGTCCTGCATTTCTTTGCATATCTTAATCAAACTACAATATAGAACCGAAGGCAGCTATATGAGTGCCATAAAGCCACCTTATCATTACTAAACAGTCTCAAACCAAATCATTCAAAATGTAAAACTTAAAACCAGCAAACACAGCCAAAGATAAAACCTTTGTAAGTGTGGCCCGTGCCTATGAGATGACATGTTAAAAAAAGATGAAAGTGAAAAATAAAAACCAACTAAACACATTAAAAACAGCAAGTGTTAAAACGCAGCAATGGGATGGCCAGAGGTTGAGGTGTCTCAAAATTGTATGCTATGGCTCCTGTGGAATTGAAATCAAATCGCAGACCTCAGAAAAAAATGAGAAATAAAAATGAAAAGTAAAAACCAACTGTGAATGTGAACTAAAAACAGCAGGTGTTAAAAGGAGCAGTGGAATGGCCAGAGTATGTGGTGTCTCAAACTTGTATGCTAGGGCTCCTATGGAAATAAAAATGCGTCTTGTCAGGTAAATGCTAAGACACAAGACTCCGCCAATTAAAAGGCGGTCTTACTCTTAAATAGACCCAAACTAAAAATATGAGTAAAAAATAAATAAATATAAATAATTACAAATGAAATGCTTAAAAGTGCAGGGGAGTGGGGAAGAGAGGAGAGGAGGAGGAAGAGTGGGGGAGGGGGGAAGGGTTGGGGGAAGAACAGGGGAGGGGGGAAGGGTAAGGGGAAGAGGGAAAGGAATGGAAAGAGAGAAGGGAAGGGAAAGGATGTGTGTGACTCAAAATTTAAAAATATGATCCACTATTAAAAATGAGGACCGACCATCAAAAAAAATATAAAAGATATATGTTGAGATATATACGAGGTGTGACAAAAAAGAAACGAGACTGCGGCAGCCACGCCCATGACTCAACGCCAATTGGCTAACCGCTTATGTCACTGTGTTGTGCAACATCTCGCCACTATTCTGCTATAATATTTTTCCTCTCTCTATTTTTCAGGGGGTTTTTTGTAGCACACTGCTCCATCGCTTTGTCACGCAACTGGAGGTGGCAGAAATATGGAGCAAAGAATCAACTTGAAATTTCTGGTTAAGTTGGAGAAGGGCCCAACTGAGTGTCTCCAACTTCTCCAAAAGGCTTATGGAAAAGGTGCAATGTCAAGGCCGTGAGTCTTCGAGTGGCACAAACGCTTCAAGAATGGCCGCGAGGAGGTGGAGGATGACCCCAAGTCAGGACAGCCTTCCATGACAAAGACAGCTGAGAACATTGACAGAGTGACCAGCTGGTGTGGAGTGATTGCAGATTCACGGTGCAGATAATAGCTGAGGAGCTCAGCCCGAACAGGGAGCCAGTGCAGACCATCTTGGTGCAGGAGCTGGGGATGCGGAAGGTGTGCACCAAGATGGTGCCCAGACATTTATCGGAGGACCAGAAGGAGCACCGGGTCAATGTTTGTCAAGACTTGCTAGAGAAGATCAGAGAAGATCCAGAGTTTGTTGGCTGGGTCATCACAGGAGATGAGACTTGGGTCTTCCAGTACGACCCTGAAAGCAAGAGACAGAGCCTGCAGTGGAAGAGACTACTGTCACACAGACCCAAGAAGGCACACATGGCCAAATCAAGGATCAAGGTAATGCTGATCGCATTCTTTGACCAGAAGGGAGTGGTCCATCATGAGTTTGTGCCTGAGGGTGAGACAGTCAAACAGCACTTCTACCAGCAGGTCCTCAATCACCTCCATGACCGGGTATGGCACAGCAGGCGGGCTCTGTGGAGAGAAGTCATGGCTGCTCTATCATGACAACGTGCTCGCACACACCGCGCTCAGTGTGAGGCAGCTCTCGACTACCCTCCTTATTCCCCACATCTTGCAACGTGCCAATTCTGGCTCTTCCCCAGGCTGAAGACTGTGCTCAAAGGAACTCATTTCACCTCTGTAGAAGAGATCAAGGCCACAGTGACGAGGGAGCTGATGGACCTCAAGGAGGAGGACTTTACCGAGTGCTTCCGTACGTGGCAGAAGCGAATGCAGAAGTGCAGTAACTCTGGGGGGGGGGATTACTTTGAAGGGGACAATACGTAATTTCTCTGTAGATTTTGTAATAAAACATTTATGAGATAGTCTCATTTCTTTTTTGTCACACCTCGTATATGTTATGGGGTCTTTTCTACAAAGAAATAATGGGATTGTATTCATAATCCAAAGCACACATTGGAAGTAATTTGAAAAATAAGATCACTCCCACATGCTTGGAATACCATGAGGAGTTAAAATACCACAAGTAGGGTGATGTGATATATGTAAATCATTGAGACAATACTGATCCATTTAGTTAGACAGTCTGAACTCAGTTTCGGTGCAAATTTGCTCATTTAAATACAACCGCTTCAGCGGGGAGTCCCCAATGTTGTCAGTGCTTTGACTCTGCCGATCTACGGATTTAGCTTGTGTTATGACCATAAAATGCCTGTAAATACTCACAAGATTATTACACGTTAGTACCGGCCACTTACATTATGTATTATCCACTGACGTAGTGAATGATGAGTCCCATTTACAAGCTTATTTTCTGCCGGTGGTCTTTTAACTGTTTCACATAAAAAACTGATGACCTGGTGGAGGGGAGTTCATGAATGCTGCGTTTTTAAGTTTGTTTCAATATTTTACAGATTTTATCTTTTCAGCGGACTCAATCTGAATGGCACTAGTTGTGCCATACATAGTACAAAAGTTATTTTTTCAACAATATGTGACCAATAGGGGCTATATCTTGCCCCTCTTACTTCAGATTCATATATTGCTAGGTCCTTAAGTCAGCTAAGGGAGTTGTTTTACACTCAAATGGTGTTTATACAAAAGAAGATTTATTATGGTGTATCTTTTAAATACAGCTGTCTAAGATAAAAAAGAGACATGTAAAAAACCATGTAGTCATATTAACCTGTGCAATTTTGCATATATCACACCCACCTTGATGTTCTTTCCTCTAATTTATTTTGAATATACTTTTCAACAGGCATACCCTTGAGGTGTTACCAAATTTACTTTTGGTGGTCTTTGTAGTAATGCTTTGAAATCTAGGTATTGTAAGTCCTGACAAGCCTGTTGACACATTTCATGTATGCTTTGTCCTTCATTTCCGAGTTGTCCGTCTATGCATCATGCACATTGTGATGCAGTGCTCGATTATTAGTGGTCCTCCTCTCCCTATCTGAGAAGCATCTTAAAAACACCCCCCTTTTTTCTGTGTTTGTATGTGTTTTCAGCCTTGCATCCTTATCTGGAATGTATTTATAATAGTACCTAATGATGTTAGCTTTTATTGCTGATTTTACATAATGAGATATACTTTTAATTGTTTTTAATCTGTGTTTTACTTATTTATTTACTGCCCTATGATGACATTAATTTACATATTTACTACTGTATTTTATTTGACCTTTTTTTTGGTTGTTTTTGAGGTCTGTACCCCCTGAAGAAGGCCTTAGTGGCTGAAACATATTAGGGATTTCCTTGATGAATGAAAGTTCCTTCTACCACTTGTCGGCACACCTGCTGTTTTTTTTTGTCCTTTGCTCCTGTGTGAGTGTTTGCTCTCCATTGGACTCCAACAAAGGAAGGCGGTCCTTGTCTGCTAAATGCAAGAGAAATACCTCAGAGGGGTCAGCAGAAGCCTCCCATGAAGGAATCGTAGAGGGAACCCAATGAAGTAACTCTGTTTGCCACAGATCAGGCAGCATGTCCTCTTAGATGAAATGCACCTGGCATCAAATAGAGCAGACTCCACAGTTCAGCAATTCCTCTCAGTGAGTTCGGCAGATGCATGCTAGAAAGGGCAGTGCGCCCAGAGCATGACTGTCGAAAGCACGGCCTGCTGAGGAAGTGCCTAAATAACACGCGCTAACACCACATGCTGAGAACATGTGTAGAGGTACCCATGCATTGTGCTGTATGTGGATTAAGACACAGCCAAGTGCCAGCAATGCATGCAAAACAGCACTAGCTGAACCAGAAGGAGAAAAAAGACACACCTAACCAATGGTTCCCCTGAAACGGCCCTGAACTAGACGATCAAATTGCTAGGTAGATGAGATTAGGATGCCCCCCAAGACAATTTTAGTTGAACAGAAGAAACTTAAATCTGGTACTCACCCCTGAGGAACCCCAAGCAACAATAGTGTTAGGCTCAATGCTACTCCATGCTGCCAAGATCTGCAGGCACATACCTCTGAAGATCTTCATCCAAATCTTTGGGGGAGAGCCAAAGGAGAAGGCGGGGAAGGGTGGCACCAAGGCCATGTTAAGCGCGGGGTTCCTGATCCAACAATCCTGGCTGTTCATCTGGCCCTTTATAAGATAAGGATGTGGAACTGAACCAACACCCCTCCTCTGTGTGGGCTATTCTTGGGAGAGCACTGGTTAAGGGTGACCCTCCAGAAGCCCTCTCTCATTGAGCTTAAGTGAGGCAGTCACCCCAAAAGAGTGGTTACTAATGAGCGAAGTCAAATTTTCCACAATTTTTCACAGATTGCATCCATCATCTGATGGAGATAGAAAAATACTGAGTGCCACTAGCTGCATCAGCTATAATAGCAGGATGAAGTCATAAGAAAACTCTGGATTTTATTTCTCTGTTTCCACCTCTGCTGTTAAGAGAACGAAACCCACTTTCTGGACTGGTCTAGCAGGACGATATGGAAATAACGGTTATCTTTTCTATAACTGAAGACGTTTCATAGAGAACAGCTTAACACTGTGCTCTACATCCCTTTTTATCATCAACACCAATTCAGGTTATCACCTGCAGTGGTAACAAGGGTACAGCCCCTTGATGGTTATTATATGTTATATTATGTCCAGGAGGGGAATAGAAACAGAATATAATAAATATATATATCTGGTCCCCTCCCAAATGGAATGTGTGTAATTCTGCCCCCCCCCCAAAGTGGCATCTATCAGGCCCCATGATGTTTCACCAATGGCCACCAGGGAGCGGTCTTTGCAAAGTCCCCTGGCCCTGGAAAGTTTGGTCCGAAAAGCAAAGCCTTTCAACCCAATGAAGAAAATTTGAAAACAAAGCTATTCTGTCAGGCCTTCAGTACTGAATAATCTCTTGTTCCTAGGGGTTTTCTTTACTCGTTTTACTTGGTTTTCTTTAGATAGTCACTGTTTTAGTTGGTTTGTATGTGATAATTTTGTTAGTGTCAGGTACACCACACTCTGGACCTAGTGTAAAAGTGGTTTATAAATTTAATGAAAATGAAATGATGGGGTTGCAAAGTTCTGTGGTTCCAGGAACCATGGACTGATAGAGGCAGGGGGCCTAGCAAGCTGCAAGGACAGAGAATATGATTGGGTTGGGGAAGAGTACTGGAGCCAGCTGGGGACCATCTTCCAGTGAATTTCACCATGTATTGCCTAGCTAGTTTCAACTTTATCTTACCAGGTTTAAAGTGCTTTTTTTAAAAAGAAATTTCCAAGCTTTAAACAAGCAAAACCATTTTACCTAATAAGATGTTAGCACATGTAATTTCAGTTTGTTCAATGTAAACCGCACTGATGCAGAATAGCGCGGTATATAAGAGAATGTAAATAAATAAATAAATAAATACTTCTAAGGTTCTTATTGGACTCATAGTCCAAGAAAAAAGAACAGTAGTAAATCAACCTGCTGGAGGAGGAGGAGTCCGGGACATAGTAGGAACGGTGTCAGCCCTCATACCAGGCATAGGAGTTGGCTGTTGTTGATAGTACATCTGAATGGGAAGTGGTAAAGTTCTCCTTTTCACTCCTACTACATGTATATGTGCTTGCCCATTATTATTTGGCTCTTCCACTCTCTTCACCGTGTGGTTTGGAAAAACAGATCTGATAAAAAAAATTGATTATATGCAATGGTATCAGTATTGTTGTAACAGTTCTGCAAGTACAACAATTTTTCTAATACAATTTTTCTTAAATCTACGTTGAAAGAAAGAACACAAACTATTTACCTGTAGCAGGTATTTTCTATGGACCAAAGAATAACCAGCCTACAAGTTGGCATTATCATCTAAGTGAGCAAACGCAGAGCATTTCTTACATAGCTGTGGAATAGCCTAAAGATTTTTCAAAAACATGCACTGGATCAGCTGGAGGGGAGGAAGTAGAAATGTGTGGTTGATTATCTTGTTGTCTACGGAGAACACCCACTTCAAAAAGCACCTTTGTTTTCTTTGTGGAAAAGCAGGATGAATAGCCACATAACTGAGACATCGTAGTCATGGGTTGCCTTTCAACACAAAAGAGAAACAAAAAAGAAATGAGCTGACATGAGGCAGTGAACATCTTTTTAAGGAAGACAACATAAAACTGGGCTCTCTAAGGGGCATGAGAGTTCGTTCTTACCCTTCAAAGCAACCCTAGACAACAGACAGCCCCAACAGACTATTGGAGCTAGAATTAAGTGAGAAATCTATATCCAGAACAGTAATGGAATGCAGGTAATGGGCAGAAGTCCACATCGCAGCTTTGTAAATGTCAAGAGGCCAATTTTAAATGGGTCACCGACAGCCATGACTATAACTGTGGTAGGCAATGGCCTATATAATAGCCGGTACATGTATGAGAGGCCTGCAAGCTAGGTCTGAGTCCTCACCCCCACTTAGAAATAGTAGTGCTGAGAAAGATCAGAGTCAGTGAAGGTCTGAGGATCTGCCTTAAACCACTCTAAACTGCTTTTGATAAGTTTGTGTTAATCCTTATTCAATTCTTTTATGCTGATGATAGATATGTTCCAGTGTTTTGCATTCTCACATTCTCTGAGCCTAGAGATGACCTTGTAGTAGGAATGTGTTTGTGTCTAGAAACTGAGCCTTTGTTAGAATAGCCTGAGAAGGGGGAACAGGGTGACCCAGAGAGGGTCTCCGATTAAAGAGATGCAGGGGGCGTTGTAACCAATAAAATGTCTGCATGTATCAAGCTGAAGAAAAGGTATAAATGAGAATGTCTCTGTAAGAATGTTGCTCAGTCTTTTTGAAGCTTGTCTCTCTGAGCCATGTGCACAATAAATTGGCTTGGATCTTTGAACTGACTCCTGGTTTTATTTATTGCATGCTTATCAGTTGCTACATAACATTACTGGCCTCAACATGTGTTCAGTAATTGAAGGGGGTTTTCTTCAACTGGCTACATAACTTGGAAAAGTCACATAACATAGCCGGTGCCGTGATGATAGGTTTCAATTGAATTGGCCCTCACAAACAGCTAAAGGCTTTAAAGATATGGGGTTTCCCTCTACATGCCGGTGATAAGTGTCAGCTTTACTAAACTGAATCTAAACTGTGATGTTGTACGGTTAGACGCAAAGATGAAGCACAAGAGAGATAGATCCAGGTCCTTGCCTTCATACAAGATGGCAAACACTGACCAGTTCAATCTATAAGACCATTCTACTGGATACCTTTCTAGAAGTAAGAAAGACCTGACACATCCATCAGAGGAACCAAAAGAACAACTAATTTTGCCCCAATATCCAGACTGCCAGGGCCAGAGATTGGAATAGATACGCAAGATCGGAAGGGGGAACTGCCCAACCTGATTGGCTTCCTTATGGGTAACTCCCAAAGGGATGGAAACCAAATCTACCTGGACTGAAAAGATATGAAGATCATAGTTCCTCTGTCTCTTCTGATTTTCAGTGAGGTCTTTGCAACCAGCACTATCTGAAGATATGCATAAGATGATATCTAAGCATAGACCGTCTTCTCATCCTTTGCTGGAACAGAAACACTGAAGTTCCATGATCAGAGAAGAGGCAAAAGGATCTCTCTCTGGTATGTCTCCTAGGATATTTTCTTTCTTGCCAGGTAAGCAGCTCATATATTCATCTCAAGAGAAGTGGCCTAGTTTCACACTATGACAATTTCCCAACACAGAAGAAATAGAGTAGTCGCTCACCTGTAACAGGTGTTCTCCAGGAGCAGCAGGAATCAGTCCTCACATATGGGTGATGTTGGCGTCGACGGAGCCCCCATGCGGAGAATTTCCCCAACTTTCAAAGAAAGCCTTTGGGAGTGCAGGAACGCATGCGCGGTCTCCTTCCCACCCAAAGGTGCCATCTTGCTCAGTCTAATGACATAGCTAAAAGACAGCACAAAAAGAAAATGAACTATATACAACTGCAACTCCAAGGGGAGGAGGGAGGGTCGTGAGGACCGATTCCTGCTGCTCCTGGAGAACACCTGTTACAGGTGAGTAACTACTCTTTCTCCAGGACAAAGCAGGAAGTCAGTCCTCACATATGGGTGACTCCCTAGCTCTGGGCTACCAGGAACCCAGGCTGAAAAATAGAGCTCCCTCTAGAGCCTCAGCAACAGTGAGAGAATCTTCTCTGAGACCACACCTGATCGGTAGCCCAAAACCAGGGCCGGAGTTGCCTAAACCTCAAAGAGATTACGGAGTACCGCTTGCCCAAAAGCACTGTCCCTACGGGACTCCCTCTCGAGGCAGTAGTGGTCCGCAAAAGTCTGGCTTGAAGACCAAGTAGCGGCCTGGCAGATATCTGCCAACGGAACAGAGTGAAAGTGAGCTACTGATGCGGCCTTCGCCCTGACCCGGTGGGCCGTGACTCGACCCTCCAGGGAAAGTCCGGCTGCCCTGTATGCCCAAGCGATACAGTCTGCCACCCAGATGGACAACATACGCTTAGTGACAGGCAACCCCAATTTATTAGGGTCAAATGAAATGAAGAGCTGAGAAGACCTTCTATGCCCCTGCGTACATTCAAGGTAAAAGGATAGCGCCCTTCTACAATCCAGGGTATGCAAGACAGTCTCTGCCCTACTATCGTGCGGCCTGGGAAAGAACGTTGGAACTACTACCTCCTGGTAGAGGTGGAAGGAGGACACTACCTTTGGAAGGAACTTAGGATGAGTCCGCAAGACTACCCTGTTCCTATAGAACCTGGTATATGGCCTATCCGAGACCAGGGCCTGAAGCTCACTCACCCGCCTAGCCGAGGTGAGTGCCACAAGGAACACCACCTTCCAGGAGAGGAAACGTAAATGGCAGGTTGCCATTGGCTCAAAAGGTGATCGAGTCAGTTGCTGCAAGACCACATTGAGATCCCACTCAGTGGCCGGTGGACGAATAGGAGGCTTAAGCAGAAGCAGACCTCTGAGAAAATGAGACACCAGAAGGTGGCCTGAGAGAGACTGTCCATCCACCGGCGAGTGGTGAGCTGAGAGGGCACTGAGGTGAACTCGGACAGAGTTGGATTGAAGTCCTAGGTTGGAAAGGTGGAGCAGGTATTGTAGCACCACCTGGACAGAGCAGGAGAAGGGGTTCTCCTGCTGTTGAGAACACCAAGTAGAGAACCTACGCCACTTCAGAGCATAGGCCTTCCTAGTGGAATGCTTCCTGGAGGCCAACACCAGCTCTTCAACCTCCCTTGATAGGAGCAAGGACTAGCCTTTCAGCAGCCAGGCCATCAAATTGAGGGATTTGAGGTTGGGATGCAAGAGGGACCCCTGATCCTGGGTCAGAAGGTCGGGTTGCAACCCCAGAGGAAGTGGAGTATCCACTGCTAACTGCAGAAGAAGAAGGAACCACGGCTGCCTGGGCCTCCTGGGGGCTATCAGGATCACCGTGGCTCTGTCCTGCTGGATTTTGAAGAGAGTCCGGGCCACCAGAGGTGTGGGAGGAAAGGCATACAGCAAGCTCCCTGACCAGGGGATCAGGAATGCATCTGGCACTGTTCTCAAGGGATGCGGTTGCCTGGAACAGAACCTGGGTAGTTGCCTGTTCAGCGGACTGGCAAAAAGATCCATGGTCGGAAGACCCCACTTCAGAAAGATTTGTTGAACTACCAGAGGATCCAACTGCCACTCGTGAGGTTGCAGGAGTCTGCTAAGCCTGTCCGCCAGGTAGTTTTCCTGGCCTGGGACGTAGACCGCCCCGAGGGTCATGCCCTGAGCGACAGCCCAGGAGCAGAGAGCTTGTGCTTCCAGGCACAGAAGTCTGGATCCTGTGCCTCCCTGCTTGTTCACGTAGAACATAGCCACCTGGTTGTCCGTCTGAACTAGGACAGACTGGTGAGACAGGATCTGAGAGAAACTGCTAGGTACATATGACCTATATTGGCCACTGTTGGAAACAGAATACTGGGCTTGATGGACCTTGGTCTGACCCAGTATGGCATATCTTATGTTCTTATGTCTGTAAGGCTAGTCGAATGGCCCTCAATTCCAACAGGTTGATCTGCTGGGCGGCCTCCCACGGAGACCACAGGCCTTGGGTGCAGGCTCCCTGGCAGTGTGCCCCCCAGCCCTGCAGGGAAGCATCGGTTGTCAGTACCTGAGTGTGTGGGGAGGCCTGAAAGGGAACACCCCTGACCAGATTTGGGAGATGCCTCCACCAGCGTAAGGAGTCCACCAAGAGTTTGGACACCTTTATTCTGTCTGACAATTTCCCTGTGGCCTGCAGCCACTGCGCCCTGAGGTGCCACTGAGCCGGCCTCATGTGCAGCCGGGCATGTGGGGTGACATGCACTGTGGAAGCCATGCGACCTAAGAGCCGGAGGAAGTGTCTGGCCGAGACCAGAGAGTTCGCCCGAAACTGGCCGGTCAACTTTATCAGCCTGTGGGCTCTGTCCACAGGCAAATAGGCCTTTGCATGGATGGTATCCAAACTTGTCCCTATGAATTCCACGTCCTGTGAGGGGACCAAAGTGGACTTTGGGAAGTTTACAACGAACCCCAGGTGCTGAAGCAGGGATATGGTTCTGCAGGTGGCCTGCCTGGCCTCTTGTGGAGACTGGCCCCTGATTAGCCAGTCATCCAGGTAAGGGAAAACAAAGATCCCCTTGTTCCTGAGGTAGGCCGCAACCACCGCCAGGCATTTTGGTGAGGCTAAAAGGAAGCACTCTGTACTGGAAGTGCTTTCCTCCCACCACAAATCTGAGGAATTGTCTGTGACTTGGATGGATGAGAATGTGAGTATAAGCATCCTTCAGGTCTAAGGAGCATAGCCAATCTCCCTGCTGGAGGTAGGGCAGTAAGATTACAAGGGTAAGCATCTTGAACTTTTCCCTCTCCAGAAACTTGTTCAGATTTCTCTGGTCGAGGATGGGTCTGAGGCCTCCTGTTCTTTTTGGTACCAGAAAGTACCTCGAGTAGAAGCCTTGCCCTTCCTGGTGGTGAGGCACCGGTTCCACCGCCTGGTCCCATAGTAGACCTTCCAACTCCTGAAGGAGTAAGTTTCTGTGCAGAGGGGGTCGTGGAGGCTCCCCTGGAAAGTAGGAGGAGGGTATCTGGGTGAAGTGGAGCAGATAGCCCCTTTCGATGATGCTTAACACCCAAGTATCCCCTGTGATGGCTGGCCACCTGTCTGCGTACAGGGTCAGCCGACCTCCTGTGCCCTGGAGAGGAGGAGAGGCTATGCTGGCATAGTCAAAAACCCCCTCCCTGCTGAGCAGGAGCCGGAGTAGGAGGCTTGGGGGCCTTCTACCTACGGGGCCCATGACCCTGCCCCTTGGCCTGCTGGCCCAGTTGGGGAGCTGCAGAGGCCTGGTAGTGAGGGTATGTTTTGTAAGCAGCGGTCTTCCTTGGGTAAAATGTCTTTTTCCCCGAGCCCTTCTTCTTCCGAGAAGGGGCAGAGGTTTTCCTGGACAGCCTTGTCCGGGTAAGAGTCTCGGTCTCAAGTTCTGCAGCCTTTTCGGCCATGGGCTTGCCAAAGAGGTTTTCACCCCGGCAAGGGACATCGACCAACTTGTCCTGTACCCATGGCTCGAGGTCCGAGGATTGTAGCCAGGCCTGGCGGTGTGCACCGATGCCGGCCCCTGCTACCCAGGCCGAAGCCTCAAATCCATCGTAGGCTGCTCGAGATATAAACTTCGAGCACTCTCAAACACCAGAAGACAAGGCCTTGAACCTCTGCAAAGGTTCCTCGGACAGACCAGCAGAGAACCCGCAATCTCCTTTGCCAGGTCTCGAAGGTACATGCCCATGTACAGCTGGTAGGTCTGGACACGGCAAGCAAGCATAGAGCCCTGGAAGCACTTTCTACAGAGGGCATCCAGGTTTTGGGCTTCCCTGCCGGGAGGCACCGAGGAGTGCATCTTCTGACTCTTCAGGCAATGCATGGCCGATTCCACAACTATGGAATGGTGCGGTAGCTATGCCTTTTGAAACCCGGGACTCTTGCGGACTCGATAGATGGAATCGACCCACTTGCTTAGAACCGGCATCGAGGCCGGCACCTCCCACATGCGGAAGAGCAACCGCTCCAGCATCGGAGGAACCGGGACAGTAAAGGCCTCCTTGGGAGGAGAGTCATACTGCAGAGCCTCGAGCTCCTCGGCTCGAGGCTCCTCCTCGGGGTCTGCAGGGAATGCCAGTGCCTTGGCCATGTCTCTTACGAAATCCGAGAACCTGGTATCCTCCGGGGGGGGGGGAGCCTTGACCGAGGCTCGGAAACCGGCGAGTCCGAAGGGACGCACCGAGTCCGGAAGGTTTCAGGGGACTCCTCCTCCTCCGTTTCCCATGCCCATTCCTCCGAGGAGGAATCGAGCGGCTTCGGGTGGGCGGGCACCGACGCTATCCGCCCCGATGCCGAGGGAACCGGCGTCGACGACCTCGGTCTCGAACAGGAGGCCGAGGGTGACCTCGGCCGAGGATCGACTCGAGTTCGCATGGTCTCGAGGATCGGCTCGGCCTCTGGGGTCGACTTGGACGTCGATGTCCCGGTGGTCGGGGTAGATGCGCCCGTGAGACCGGCGATCAGCACACGCTGCTGCTCCATGAAGGCAGACAATTTGCTCTCCAAGGCCGTCAACCTGAGTCCGAGTTCAGGAGACCCAGCAGCCTCCGACTCGGGCCCCGACGGCGTCGGGCCAGATGTCGGCTCCCCCAGAGGAGAGTCCACGAGGACTACAGTACTCATGTGACTCAGGGCCTCTGACTCTACACGAGGATGCTTTGCAGGCCTCTCCGACTCTGAAGACCCGGGACAGCGATCGGGGCTATGCGACCTGGCCATCGAGGAGCCAAGAGCGTCCACCGATGCCGCCCTCGCGGGTTTCTTCTTCCTTCAATGCTCCCTCGAGGGGGACTCCCTTTCAGAGGAGCCCTGACGATGCTCGGGGTCAGACTCCCGAGAAGTCGAGGCCTCTGATGAAGTCCGGACCCGTCCAGCGGCAGATTCGGAGAAGATCCTCTCACGCTGGTGCTGACGGCTCCGTAATGCCTTGGAAGACATTTTGCCACAGGGACTACAGACCGTATAATCATGGTCTGACCGCAGGCACCGGAGGCAGCAGTCGTGTGTGTCGGTGAGAGACATCAGTTTCTTGCACCGATCACACTTCTTAAAGCCACTGGCAGCCATCGGGGGGAAAAAGGGCCCCTGCAAGATCAAATAATTGGGCTGCCAGGGAAAAGAAAAAAGGTGCGAACGCAGTCTCTAAGGACAAAAACCGAAAAAAAGAGATCCGGGCTCGGCACCGGTGTACCGAGTCCAGGCGGGCAAGGAACCGACGTCGAACCGAAGAAAAAAAACTCGACCCAACGCAGAAAAATCAACTTTTTTCACGGGTGACAAGGACAGGCGTCTGTAGGGCTCCGCGGAAAAAAGAAGACTGAGCAAGATGGCACCTTTGGGCGGGAAGGGGACCATGCATGCGTGCCTGCATTCCCAAAGGCTTTCTTTGAAAGCTGGGGAAATGCTCCGCATGTGGGCTCCGTCGACGCCGACGTCACCCATATGTGAGGACTGACTTCCTGCTTGGTCCTGGAGAAATTCTGTTTCTTCTTGCTTTTTAAGACAGAGTTTAAATATTGGATTGCCTATCTGAATTGGGACATAAATGCTTGCTTTCTAATATCTGAAAGCCTTTAATTTATTATGATCCAAAGTTCCAGAAGCTGAAGTGGTAACATTTCCTTTGAATGGGCCATGGGTCTTATGTTTGAAGTCTCTGCATATGACACCCCCATGAGTGGATAAAGAATAGTACCACTTTGGAAAAGTAGTCCTTTTATATATCCACTGTCTCTTTGTATTTACTTATAAAGTGATTTTTTTTCCACTATAGGCTATGTTCTCAAACCTCTCATCCACATCTTCCTTGAAGTCTGAAGACCACAGGCACGAAAGTCTGCAGATATCAATAAACACATCAGACGCTCTCGATGCTGTCTTAGTATTATAGATCAAATGGAAGAACTTTTCATGCACCTCTCCAAAGTTTATTTGATGAGAGAATGCCTCCTGTTTCTGTAAAAAAGAAACTCTGAAAGCTTCCTTGACCTGTTCAAGAAAAAATGCAAGTACTTAAGGATGAAGAAATGAAAGATGAATAACTTTAGGTTGAAAGGAATGCAGGTACTTGAGGAAGAACTACTGACAGTATGCTCTGCAGAAGCTGAAAACTTTGAACATAAGAAATAATAAAAGCCATACTGAATCATACTCTGATCCACTGAACCCAGTATCCTGTATCTAAATATGGGCAGTACAGTTCACAACCACCCAGCAGATCCTAAAAGGTTAATCTATATTTCTAATAGCTAATTTCCAGGGATGAGCAAGGACTATCCCAAGTCTACCTGGCTAATAAATGTTCATGGACCTTTCCTCCAGGAACTTGTCCAAACCTCGTTGAACCTCACTATGTTGGCTGTCATGACCATATCCTCCAGCAACAGATTCCCTAACTCAATTATGTACGGCATGAAAAAAACTTACAATTTTTTTTGCATTCTGCAGATCAAAAGTTTATTAGTGCATTCTCTTGTTTTTGTGTTTGAAAGGTTAAATAACCATTCCCTATTTAACCATTCCATCCCACTCATGAGTTTATAAAAGTCCACAATATCACCTCTCAGATGAAGAACCCTAACCCATTTAATCTTTCATCTTAAAGGAAGCGTTCCATCATCTTTATCATTCTAGTCTCCCTTCTCTGAACTTTTCAAGTTCTGATATATCCTTTTTTAGATAGGGTAACAAAACTCTACACGATGCTCAAGGTACAGTTGTACCATGGGACCTACCCTGTATACAGAGGCATAATGATATTCTCAGTTTTCTTCTCCATTCTTATTCAAATAATTCGTAGTTCTATTTTTTTTCAGTTGCAATAGACTGAATTGAAAATTTCAATGTACTATCCAGAGTACTCCAAGACCACCTTCTTTAGTGATGACAACTCAGAACCAAGCATTTTGTACCTGTACTTGGGATTACACAGGTCTGCAAAAAAACTTTTTCGAGAGCTGTTTTGGTTATTCCACGTAATCTTTATGTTTTTTGGTGCGCTGAATCCGAAAATGACCTCCATTTTGTCATAGGACATCACGTTTCCTGACAATTTAGGTAACTATATTAAATAAGGCAATACCTCAAAATAAATGGAAATAGACTTATAAAATTAAAGTTTTATTACAATATTTTCATGAAAATCCTTTTTTGAACTGAAATGAGCTCACCTACACACACTAAATGCCATTCTTCTTCCTTGTGAGGCTCCTCTTGGTGCATTTATGCTTGTGAGTAGCATCTGTAATGTCTCTCTGAAGCATCCAACAGTAGTCTGCCATCATTGTAATGCTCCATTTTTCCTGGTATCTCCTTTCCATCTCTTTAATGTCTTGGTGGAATCGTTCACCTTGTTCCTCACTCACAGCTCCCAAATTTTCAGGAAAGTAGTCAAGGTGGGACTGGAGGAAATGCACTTTCAAACTCATCAGGCAACCTAAAGCTTGAAATGCTTTCAGCATTCGTCCGACAATCTTTTTGTAGTGAGGATCTTTGTTATTGCCTAAAATTTTCTGTACGACTTCTTTAAATGCAAGCCACCCTTCGTTTTGAGGATCCGTCATGGTATTGACAAACTCTTGATCAACTATAAGCCTTCTAATGTCTGGTCCGACGAACACACCTTCCTTCAATTTTGCCTCCGACAGGCCTGGAAACTTGGTGACCAAGTATTTGAAGCATTCTCCATCTCTTGGAAGTGATTTTACGAATTGCTTCATCAATCCCAATTTTATGTGGAGAGGTGGTAGAAGAACTTTATGGGAAGGAACCAAAGTTTCTCGGAGGACATTTTAAACTTTATGGGAAGGTACCAAAGTTTCTCGGAGGACATTTTTTTCACAGACTGTTAGCACCCTCGGCTGCCAACTCTTTTTGGTCCAGTGATTTTGTCGGTCTCGACTGTCCCATAGACACAGAAAACAAGGATATTTGGTATACCCAGCTTGTTGCCCGAGCAGCATGCACAAGACCTTCAAGTCCCCACACACTTGCCAACCATGGTCTTCATATTTAAGTTTACGAAGAACGGAGAAGCAGCAGCCAGGATATCGGGGCTTGGCAGTCAACTTTGTTTCCAGCTGAAGTGTTTGCAGGTGAAGCTCCTCTTACCCCTTCTTTCATCGGGGAACTGCAACAGTTAAAAGCCAGCTGCTCTCAGAGGAGCTGTGAAGCAGCAGCCAGGATATCAGGGATTGGCAGTCAACTTTGTTTCCAGCTGAAGTGTTTGCAGGTGAAGCTCCTCCTACCCCTTCTTTCGTCGGGGAACTGCAACAGTTAAAAGCCAACTGCCTTTCACGGCCGCGGTCGCGTGCCCGAAGGGGGCGTGACCAAAGGGGGTACGCCCCTTCGGTGCTACTTCGGAGCCTCGGAGCTCTAGCCGCTGAGGGAATGCCCAGAGGTCATTTTAAGAGGAAAAGTCAGTCTTTGAAAAAACTTTCTGATAACGATTCAGGTTCTAAAGCAGTGGTTGGTCCGATGGACCAGCATGTGGTTTCTAAACATAAGCTTGTTTCACCAGTTCCTGCTTCCTCCTCGCCTGCCTCTGGAGCTTCCCTGAGTACCATCGAAAGGACTCCTCCTCCTAATCCCGCTGGCACTCAGGTGTTGGATTTGGACACCTTTTCCTCTGAGGCTTCTGCCTCGGAGGAGGAAGAGGGCACTGTTTGTGACAGTTCTCTTAATGCTATTAGTAAAGTTTCTTCTTTAACTCCTATTCTGGCTATCAAATTGGAGGATTTTTCCTCCTCTTCCTTCTGTAGTTGATCCTACAAATGTTTCTTTATTGGATATTTGGAAACAAGTCTCTGCCACTAACTTGTTGTTAACTAAATTTATGGATCAAATGTCTGCTTTTTCCCAACAGGTTGTGCACAAGGTACATACTTTGAGCTCAATGGTTGGGAGTTTGTCTACGCGGGTTGATAAATTGGAGGCTCAAGCCAGTGTTTTTCAATCGGTGAGCGCCTCCTCTTTAAAAGATAAGCTACTTTTGTATAAACAGGTAGAGTTATTGGAAAATAAGTCTCGTGCGAATAATCTTCGTATTCTAAATTTTCCTAAGACTCGTTTTATGACACCTCTTCTTTTATTTAGGCAGTACTGCAAAGATGTTTTATTGATGCCAGATGCTGATCTTATTTTGATTTCACATTCTTATTATCTGCCAAGTCGGGAGACTTCCTCGAACAAGGATGTGGCTCCATCAGAAGTACAAAGTGATTTAAATTTGACTGATTTTCTTGAAAATTCTCAGGCTTTGATTTCTACACGTGCCACTTTAGTAATTACTTTGGTAAATTTCTCTGATAAGGCAAAAATTATGAAAGCTTTTTTTCTGAAAAAGAATGTTGATTTTTATGGTTTAAGAATGTCCATTTTCCCTGACGTTTCCCGTTATACTCAACTGAGGAGGAAGTCCTTCCTCCAGCTTAAACCTCGTGTTTTGGCTGCAGGGGGGACCTTCTTCCTTCGGTTACCTTGTAAATGCTTAGTTACTATTCAGGGTATAGATTATGTTTTTGTTGACTCATCTCAACTAGATGCGCTCCTGTTGTCCCTCCAAGCCTGAATTTGCTTCTTTTATCTTTCTTTAATGATAAGATTATTTTGTTAGGTGGTTGTAGCCTTTATTAAGAATTTTCCCAGGTACCTTTAAGCTGACTTCTCCATGATGTGGGCTGTTACACAGTATTGAGTTTAGTTTGATTATTGATATTTCTTTGTATTGATTCATCTCAGACTGTGTATTTCTTTTGAACTATGTATTAGGATTGCATTTATGATATAATAAATTTACGAAGAGCCAATTCCAAGTTCTCGTAGGTTTCCTTCAAGTGTACGGAATGACCTACAGGTATGGAAGCGTAAAAAACGTTGTGGAGTAAAACTGCTTTGAGACTTCTTTTTGAAGAATCTATAAAAAGACGCCATTGCTCTGAATCATATTGGATTTTAAATTGACCCATCAGACCTTCGACATCGATGCAATAAACCAACTTGTCTTCCTGGGCGAAGTAAGGAACAAACTCCTTTTCACGATGTCTGAACCATGAAGATGACACTCCTGGCAACAATAAATTCCTGCTCTTCAGCCTTGATCCGAGTAACTCAGCGGCATCTTTGGGAAGATTCAAGCCTCTTACGAAATCATTCATCTCCTCCTGAGAAAACAATTTTGGTCTTGTACCATCTTCAAAGTCAGAACTTGATTCGTCATCTGGTTCAGGTATGACTTCACCTTCATCGGAGCTAGGTATCTCTTCCAAGGTAGCAGGGGGCTTGAGTACTGGTATATCTGTGCCATGGGGGATGGGACGAATTGCCGAGTGAAGGTTGGAGTATGAAATGGAATGCTTCCATTTGGAATTAAACCCTTTCACATTGCATGAACAAAAGTAACAGTTGTCACTATGGTTCTTTTGCTCTCGCCATACCATAGGAATCCCATAACGGAAAGATTTTTTCTTACCCTTGAACCAGTTTCAGAGGTCCTCAACACACCGTTTGCACACTTTATGAGGCGCCCACACTTTATCTTGATCTCCAATTTTTAGTCCAAAGTATGCAAGGTATACTTTTTTCACAAAGTCTGTAATATTCTGCTGTTGCTTCAACACTGTATATTCACCACAGATGAAACAGAAACTGTCTGGCGAATTAATACACTTTCGCGGCGCCATAACATAACGGTTGAAGAATGACGAGCTAACACGAATTGCGATGAAAAAGTGTGAACAGCCTAGAACCAAGAACCTGATGATGATTCATGCACAAGTGTGGCATGCAGGAGAGAGCAGCTCTGTGTCTGTACACGAGATGTCACAGTGCTGGCCACGCCCCCCTGCACTGACCGGAGCTGCTGCTATCTGCCCTGTGTCTCCCTCCCACTGGATTCTTCAGGAAAGATTAACCCCTTCTACCATTAGAAGCACAGACTTAAAACTTGCTTAACTTATGTATATATTGCTGACCATCAGATTTACAGTGCTATATTTTTTTTTACATAACTCGGACAACCTCTTTAAGGTTTTTTTGGTATTTTATATCTTAAATGCACTTATGTGAATTAATTAATAGTAATTTGAATTAATAGTAATTTGAAAAAATTTGATAAATTTGAAGACAATTTTGCATGTTGTGGCAAATCATGACGTCTAGGAGTTTTTTCAATATTTTATTTGTTTTCAGCACACCAAAATACATGGAAATTAGATGAAAATAATCAAACAGCTTTTTAGTCGCAGACCTGTGTTATTTTTCCCTATGTGCATCACTTCATACTTATCCATATTAAATGTTATCTGCCTTTTAGATGCTGTTTCCCAGTCTTCAAAGATTCTCCTGCAATTCCTCGCTCACCTCTGCTGTTTTAACAACTTTGAATAATTTTGTGTGATCCACAAAACTGATCCTCCTCATTCTAAAAGCCTATCTCTAGATCATTACTATGCTAAACAGCATAAATCTCAGATTCTTGGGACACTCACTGCTGAAGATATCTGACCATTTAGTCTTATTCTTTATTTTCTGTCCTTTAGCCAGTTTGCAACCCACAAAAGGGCAATGTTTTCTATTCCACGTCTCTTTAATCTCGTAAGGAGTCTCTCATGAAAGACTTTGGGGTGAATACTCTCCAAGTCCTGGTGATTTGTTATTCTTGAGTTTGCCAATTCAATCCATTACACCTTCTAGACTTAATCTGAAGTGCTTTAGTTGCTCTGAATCATCACCAAAGGTGGTTTCCAGTGTAAGTATAACCCCAAAATCCTCCTCAGTAAAGACAAAGGAAAAGAAATCTTATTTTTTTCTGCTATCATCTTATTCTCCCCCTTTTACTCCTTGGCCGTCTAGTGATTCAACTGACACCCTCTCAAGATCATTGCTTCAGATGTACTCAAAAAAGATTTTAGTATTAGCATTTGCTTCTGCATTAAGTTTCTTTTCAAATTCTTTCCTAACCTGCCTTATTATTTTTTATACCGAATTTGTCAGTTATTCTGCACATTTCTATTTTCTTCATTAGGGTCTGTTTTTCATTTTCTGAAATATGCCCTTTTGTCTTTCACCACTGGTGGTTGCCATTTCAACCTTCTTTAAAGTGTGGAATATATTTTATCTGGGCATCCAAGATGGCCTTTTCAAATAATGGCCATACCTCAAGCAAACGTTTGGACTCCAGCAGCAACTCCTCTTAGTTATTTTTTTTCTCATTTAATCATAGTCATCTTTTTTAAAATTATGTGCTAAAGTAGTTGGAGGATTTTAGTGCCTTTCTTCCAGTGATGACAATTTGATGGCATTGTGATCACTATTGTCTAATGGTCCCACCACCATTACCTTTTGCACTAGAGGTCTTCTGTACCACTAAGGGACTACATCTTAAGTAATTTTGCCTTTAGTCAGTACCTGGATCAATTGCACCATAAAGCATCTATAATTTTTACCCCACTAGCATGTCCTGAGAGATATTTACCCATTCAATATTAGAGTACTTGAAATCCCCCATTATTATTGTCAACAAAAGTGTTAACTTAATTTCTGTTAGCATTTCATGGCCCGTCTTTTCATCTTGTCCAAGTGGCTGGTAGTATACTCTCACCAGTTTGCTCATCTCCTTCATAAATGGAATTTTGATTCATAGAAATTCCACAATGTATTTTGTTTCATGCAGAACATTGATCCTGTTTGACTCTCACCATCTTTAACATATATAAGATCACCCCTCCATAAATGTATTCCACCTTACCATTTCAATATAATTTGTACTCTAGTATCATGTATTCGCATTGGTTATCCTCCTTCAACCAGGTCTTTGAGATGCTTGGTATATCTCTCAATTTTCTGCCATTCATTCTGTCCCATCTTATTTTTTTTTCTTTTTATATACTTCTTGCATTTGTGTAACGGGCAATTTAAAGTATGTTTTATATCTGAATTTACAACCTGCACAACAGTTGATGGGAAAATTTGGAATCATTCATCTGTGGTTTTTATTTAAATACTGCAGGGCTGTTTGAGCTTTTATCATATCCTCTCTATTAGGATATTCTAACTTCTACTTGCCGGTATCTCTTGAAGACAGCTTACTTCAAACCATGTGCTCCTGGAGACTGCCAGCTTTCCTGTATGTTCTAGTTTAAAAACTACTCTCTCTCTCCTTTTTAAAGGTTAGTGCCAGTAGCCTGGTTCTACCCTTGTTAAAATGGAGCCCATCCTTTCATAAAAGCCCCCGCTCCCTTCCCCAGAATAATGCTTAGTTCCTAATAAACCTTAAGTCCCTCCTCCTTGCATCATCATCTCATCCAGCCATTGAGACTCCAGAGTTCTGCATGCCTTGGGGTTCTGTACATTAGCAGAAAGCATTTCGGAGAATGCTAACCTGAAGTTTTTGGATATCAACGATCCACCTATAGCTTATATTTGCTCCCAGAACCTCCCTCCCACGCTTCCTCTTCTATAGGGCCAAATTCTGAGATTCATCATGTATTGGCACAAAGGAAGCCTTAGACATGTTGGCCCTTCCAAGTGCAGATTAAAAAAATTGCAAATCAGTATGGTGACTGGACTTTGTTAAATTCCAGGGCTGGCTGGAGCCGAGTATCCACCATCTTAACAAAGTTAAGCAGTTACATGGAGATTACCACATTCCTTTATGTATCTTCTCTAAGAGTTGGAGGATGGATGTTCTCATCAGCTATTTGTAGTACTGAAGAATCCCAGTAAGTTGTAGAGTACTGGACTCATTCTCTCTTTTCATTAAAGGAAATGGCCTGAAACCATTCTCTATAAATAAAAAAAAAAACAACTAAAGAAGTGAAACCACCTAAAGTGGACATATGCCTCCTTTGAGGAAAAAGGATACAGGTGTCATCATGGATAATATGTTGAAACCCTCTGCTCAGTGTGCAGCATCAGCCAAGAAAGCTAATAGAATGCTATGAATTATAAGGAAAGAAATGGAGAATAAAACAAAGGCTATCATAATGCCTCTGCATTGCTCCACTGTGCAACCTCACCTTGAGAATTGCGTGTAGTTCTAGTCACTGCATCTAAAAAAAAAAAGAAAAAGGATATAAAGGTGCAGAGAAGGGCGACCAAAATGCTAAAAGGGCAGGAAGAATACCCCTCTGAGCAAAGGCTTAAAAGGATAGGGCTCTTCAGCTTGGAGAAGAAATGGATGAGAAGAGATAGAATAGAGGCCTATAAAATGATGAGCAGAGTGGAACAAGTAAACATGAATCAGTTGTTTACTTCTTCAAAAAGTTGAAAGACGTAAAAATGAAGCCACAAAGTGGTACATTTAAGACTAAATCAGAGAAAACTTTTTTTTTTCACTCAATGCACAATTAAGCTCTAGAATTCTTTGCCAGGGGATGTAGTAAAAGCTGTTGGTGTGGCTTGATTTAAAAAAAGTTTTGACATGTTCCCGGGAGAAAGGTCCACAAACCATTATTAAAGTGGACTGGAGGAAATCCATTACTCATCCCTGTGATAAGTAGCATGGAATACATCTAACCTTTGGAATCCTGCCAGATACTTGTGACCTGGATTGCCCACTGTTGGAAACAGGATACTGGGCTTGACAGACCATTGGTCTGACCCAATATAGCAGATCTTATCTTGAGGCTTTCAAAAGGTGGTCAGATGATTTAGCTTGATTCTACGGTAAGCCAAGGACTCCTCAAACTCAGAATCTGAGATTAACCAGGGAGCTAATATCTGAAGGCAAAGATCTTAGAGCCATGGCTTGCACAGGCATTCTCGATGACTCTGAGTACTGAGGGTCAATAAATGCTGCTCAGGAGAAAAAGCTTCTTTTTCCAAAGCTATTCAACTTTTATTTGCTGCAGATTGCACTGACACAGAGTCTCAATGTCAAGACCCTTGAGTTGAGTCCGGAAGACATGATAAAAGGACATTTGCGCTTGGTGACAGCACCTGTCAAGTCAGGGTCTTGAGGATCTTCTTATTCAACGTTCTCTTAAAGACAGATCTTATCAACATCAGCGTGGACTTTGTGGGTAATGAGACATGCTCTTGAATAACCAAAGGGCATACACCAATGACTATGAAGTGGCCTTCTGGAGAATGCCATGACAAGGTCTGCAGGAAAGAGGATGAGATGTCCTCCTGGTGCAGCTACTGGAACAGGAACAGACAAAGCTCCAATCTTCTTACTCTCAGATCCAAGCGCAAAGAGACTGGTACTGATACTTCAAAATCTTTCGTTCATGTGTACTACTGTGCCCCTCCTCCCCCAAATAAGCATATGATTTTGAAGAACTCTTCTCTGTTACCCAAGTGGTAAGAGTACAAATAGCCCTGTATTTGGTCCTATGCATCTCTTTGAATGCCAAAATAAGGAGAAGCTTTCTCAGTGCTGGCATATTACCACAGAAGAATGCAGCTGCTGCGTCCACTGATGTCAATACTAGGGTTAACGGACCAGAATTTGGTTTAGTGGCAAAAATGCATTGTGTTTTTAGCTATCAGAGACCGATATCTTGGATGATATTTTTAAGCAGATACTCGTCAAGTACATTGTGCCCTAACCCTTATCACACACAAAATTTGTCAGTTTCTTTCAGGGCAGTTTCTCCAAATGGGTTAGTTTTGCACATTATTTAATATAGCCGTGTAAGAGCGTAACTAAACCAAACAATATATGCTCTTAGATAAATTATCTTCACAAATATATTCAACCATTAAACTAATCTTACAGACAATTTCTCAGGCAAATGACCTCAGGATAGCTCATACCCTACATTTAGTGAAAAATTCCACTATAGGGAGCAGCTGACGCTCACATCACAGGTCAAGAAGCCTTACATACAATCCCATACAACATCTAAACCTACTCGTAAAGCACAAAGCCTTACGTACTACCAAATATACCCTTGGCGGGGAAGAGAGGTGTTGAGCGGATGATGTTTCGATAGCGCAATTTATTGCGGGTTAGATTGACGAATATGGTAGTTTATATTTCTGCATTATTTGTGGCAGATTAGTTCCCCGCTGTGAGATTGATTCCGTATGGAGACTGCATTCCTGTTCGAGCTGGAGAGGTCATTCTTGATCCTGCATAGAGACGTCTGAGTTGTTGGACTGCTGCGGAACTCTGAGAGTTATAACTTTAAAGATAAGTAATTGTGAACCCCGCTGGGTCGCTAAATTATTCAGTGTTTGATTTCATATCTGTTTTTTGTTTTAGGTGTTTACCTGATGCTCCGGCAGTTGTGGTGAAGAGCGCCCTCCTGAGGCTATGGAGACAGATGAAAATCCTGAAGGGCAACAGGATTTACGTCAGATTGTCAATCCTGGAAAGAAAGAGAGACTTCGTTCTGCTGAGCTGAGCATGGATACCAGCCCAGGGGAGGAGTCGTGCAGTCCTGATTGGGCACACCCAGTGCTTGGAAGGGGCGTGTCTAGAAGAGAACCTGGTTTTAAACCGAAGTATGGCTTTGCTATGTTGGAGAAGGAGAAGGGGAAGAGAAGGAGCCAGGGAACGGTCAGAGTACCGTGAGCAGTCAGAGGAGCAGCAGTCAGAGAGAGAAGGCTAGCAGCCAAGGACTGAGCCGAAGCAGTAGAAGACGACCTGCAAGAATCTGTTTAGAGGCAATAAAGGGAAGTCCTGAGGAAAGTGGACCTAGCCCTGGAATAGACACCTGGAGGAAGGCAGAGCCCTGGGAGAGGAAGCCTTCACAGCAGGCAAGAGAGAAAAAGAACTCATTCTGGGAATTACAGTTTGGCCAAAGAGGCACGGGAACTCTCACAGCTGGAGGACGTCTGAGCCACCTAGGATAAGAGGGGCTTGGCAACAAGTAAGCGATTTGCCAAAGAGTTTCCAGAGTGAAGGTAAACTCAATTCTCCTATATTTGAAACCTTAACAAAAGAGCCTAAGAGTTACTCTGATTCACTTAACCTGAGAGAGGAAAAGGGAAACAGCCTTAATCAAGAGGGAAGTTTAACAACTGATAACAATTCCTTATCTAGCAGACAACAGGCTGAATTGCTTCTCCAGGATTTTAAAGAGTTTTTAAAGCTAAAAGCAAACAGACAGCCAGTATTGCAGGAAGCTAATAATTCTATACAGTCTGAGGAATTAGTGCAAGATAATTCTGACTTACCTGACTGTGAGAGCATGGACTGTACTATTTGTTGTGTGGAAATACCAAACTGAAGAAAACTGGTTATGCCGTGTATGAGTTGAATACTACGGAGCTGTTTTGCTGCCATGCTAGGAAAGCTTTAATTACCTGCACATGAAGTGACCCAGCACTGTGAACGTAACAGTGTGTGAAAAGAGGCTGCATTTAAAGTGAATGACCTCTTGGGGCAGAGCTGAGTAAACTGCTTAGAAGTAAAGCTGAATTTCTACTTTAAGTTGACTTTATACCTGAGTTCTTTCTGTTCCTGTTAAAGCACCTGTTTTGTTCATATTTCTGAATTTGTCATGCGATGGAAGAATAACCTTAACCATAATAAAAATACTTGCAAATAAGCCTTACCGTCTCTGGCGCACAACTACACTTTATTTCGGAGTGAAAGGAGCAGAAAAACTACAGTACCCAGCATTCCAGGGGAATAGGTTTAAACTCCTTCCTCACGAGGCAATAGGCCCCGCTCCTGTCTTTAGCCCTAAGGCGGGGCAGGAGTGCCGCACAGTACATAACTTGTGTTTTCAGTTGAATTCAAAAAGACGCTTTTGTATGTTTGTGTATGATTGTGGTTTTACGTGTTATGTATGCGGTTGAGAATGGTAGATTGTAGTTAGAGATTGGCTTTTCTGAAGAGGGGTCGAGGGGCTCCGACGGCACTGGTCGAGGTGGCACCCGCCCCAACGCCGAAGGCACTGGCGTCGACACCCTCAGCTCCGATCAGGAGGTCTAGGGGGACCTTGACCGAGGACGACTTCGAGCCTTCATGGTCTCGAGTATCGGCTCGGTCTCCGGGTTCGACTTTGACGTCGATGTCCCGGTGGTCAGGGCAGATGCACCAGCGAGGCTGGCCATCAGTACCTGCTGCTGATCCATGAAGGCAGACAATCTGCACTCCAAGGCTGTCAGCCTGAGTCCAAGCTCAGGAGACTCAGCAGCCACCGACTCGGGCCCCGGCGGCACCGGGCCTGACGTCGGCTCCCTCGGAGGAGAGTCCACGAGGACCACAGGACTTACGTGCACGACGGTCTCCAGCTCTACACGAGGTACTTTGAACGGCTTTTCCTGTTCCAAAGGCCCGGGACGGTGGTCGGGGGTCTTAGACCTGACCCTCGAGGAACCAGGGACCTCTTCCGACGACGCCCTCATGAGCCGCTTCATTCTCTTGCGTTCCCGGTCGGGGGACCCCCTGTCCGAGGAACCCCGGCGATGCTCGGGATCAGACTCCCGAGACGTCGAGGCCTCAGACGAGGTCCAGGCCTGGCCGGAGGCAGAATCTGAGAAAATCCTTTCCTTCTGGTGCTGACGGCTTTGAAGTGCCTTGGTGGACATTTTGCCACATGGGCCACAGATCATGGGATCATGATCTGGGCCGAGGCACCGAAGGCAGCAGTTGTGTGTGTCGGTGAGAGACATTAGTTTCTTGCACCGATCACACTTCATGAAACCACTGGAAGCCATCGGGGAAAAAAGGGCCCCCGCGAGGTCAAAGGACCGTCCTTCAGGGAAAAATAGAAAAAAGGGCGCGAACGCCAGCCACGAAGGGCAAAAACCGAAAAATAGAAAACGGGCTCGATACCGGTGTACCGAACCCAAACTCGGAGAAAAAGACGAAGAAATCTTCGAAAAAATGTCAACTTTTCCGGGTGACTCGGACAGACGTCTGATGGGCTCCACGGAAAAAGAGAGAATGAGCAAGATGGCACCTTTAGGCGGGAAGGGGACCGCGCATGCGTGCAGTATTCCCAAAGGCTTTCTTAGAAAGCTGGGGAAATGCTCTGCACAGGGGCTCCATCGGCACCGATGTCACCCATAAGTGAGGACTGACTTCCTGCTTGGTCCTGGAGAACATGACGGTTATGAACCTCACTTCTAAATCACGGTATGTGGAATATGATTTCAGTCTCTCAAATTTACTGCTAATGCTCAGCGTAGTACTTGCATCTTGCCAAAGAGAGCCTCCCTCTGGAGATCATAAGATATTATGTGTATGGGTAATTTATCAAGGTGTGCTTGGAAATTCCTCTTAAGCCTATGACAACCAACATGATGGGAAACAAGTCGGTATCTTTCTGCCACATTTTCTTGGTCTCAGACTGCATTTCTTGGTAATTGAAGACTTCTCCCTCTCAACGCAATTCACAGAGTAGTTGTTGAAATTGACACCTCTATAATCAATACCGTTCTGGTGTTTTTCTCCTGTACCACTATATCCGGCTTCCTTGCATCCAGCTTTTTATCGGTCGGAATGGGAGTGTCCCAAGTGATCATAATCTCTATATTCTTTGTAATTCTTCTAGGGTCATGATCCCAGTGCTTTTCAGGCACAGAGATATGATAGTGCTTACAGAGTTTCCAATGGATAAGGCGTGCTACTTTAGTATGCCTTTCTGTATAGACTTTTTCTGTCATCAGAATTTCACAGCCAGCTATGAGGTGAGTCACTCTTTCCCACAGAATCAACATATGCCACTTTTGCCAGTTTTTTCATGGTTTGTTATGAATACTTGGAGTGGGAGCACCGTTTGAAGCCACTAGTCTTCTTGCCACTTTAAGAAAAGCAAACTATAATTTGTGAAACTTTAATTGCTTGGGTCAACAGCAGTCAGGGTTATGCTGTTTTCACTGGACCTCAATCCAGTTCAGTTCTGGTTCAACATTTTCATAAAGGATATTACAAGTAATTCTTATGAAAGGTTTTCCCTTTGTAAATGATGGCAAAATCTACAAAACCGTGGACACCTTGGAAGGTGAAAACTTCATTTCAAGTTTCTTGCTATGCCGCTTTTCACAGGAATGCATCAAAGTGGTTTACATAACATGAGGAGGGAGAGTTTGCCAGCTAAGATTTGGATTTTTAGATTTATTACTCACCTTTTCTAAATTCAAGTTCAAAGCAAGTTACACCTGGGTTGCAAAATCACAAGGGAACAGTACAGTACAAGGAGCAGGATCTGAAGGTGATCTTATTTGATGATTTTAAGGTGGCCAAACAAGTAAATAGACAATGGTAAAAGCCAGGACTATGGTTGGGTGCACAGAGAGAATGGCAGCCATCAAGAAAAAGGAGATAATATTGCCTCTATATGTCTTTAATGACATTTTATTTTGAGTAGTGTGTTAATTCTGGAGACTGCACCATGAAAGGGATATAAACAGGATGAAGTTGATTCAGTAGGTGCCTACTAAAATGGTCAATGAACTTCATAAGGCATATGAGGTTTAACTTACAGATCTAAATACAGTCAAACCTCGGTTTTCATTTGCCCCGGTTTTCATACGCTTCGGTTTTCAACGTCTTTTTTGACTGAGATTTTGTCCCGGTTTTCATGCATTGCTTCGGTTTTCAACGTCTTTTGACTGAGATTTTGTCCCGGTTCTCGTACATCGCCTCGGTTTTCGTAAAGTACAGTACTGTAAATACATACACCCTTGCGCTGCACACCGGTCTGTATACACTGCCAGAACGCCCGCCCGGTCCCGGCAGCACTGCCCCCCGGACTCACCGATCGCCAGCATGATGAGAAGCGAAAGCCAGCTGAGCACGTAAATGAAACACATCCTCGAGCCTGGTCAGAGTCAGAGAGGCAAGGATTGCGCAGAGAGGAAGGCCCCGATCTCGTCCACCGCCTGCCCGTTCTCTGGAGCACCCCCTCAGGCTCGGAGGTAGCAGGGAAGAAAAGCTGTCAACGTAAGCAGGAGATGTTGCATGAATGTGGGAGGCAGTTCTTTCTCTTGCAGGGTACGTCTGAAGCTATATCATTAAGATTTTCTGCCATTCTGAAGCATTGAGCAGATAATGTAAAGGTATTTTAATGGACTGAATCCAATGTGATTCCGAAGAGAGCTGGGCACAGCAGCTTGTCAGGGGTGGCTAAGGCCAGATGTTAACATACTGTACTGTACAGTACTGTACTTAGCTTGCTTTCAGTGATGTTAAATGTTCATTTATCCATTTCATTAGTCATTTATATTTATTTCTCATTGTTTTCTGTATTTAAAAATATAGTTATTCTCTATAAAATGGATTTTTTGTGAATATTTTTGGGTGTCTGGAACGGATTAATTGGATTTACATTATTTCTTATAGGAAATATTGCTTCAGTTTTCATACGTTTCGGTTTTAGTCAGACTTTTTCGAACGGATTAATCATGAAAACCGAGGTTTGACTGTACATAAATACTTACAGATCTAAGTACAGAGGAAAGAGGAAAGTGGAGATAGGATAGAGAAACTGAAATGCTTCCAGGGAATACATACACACAGGAAGCATACCTTTTTCAATGGAAAGGAGGATTCAGAATGAGAGTGGAAGGGCATAAACTCAGGAATAATCTAAGGGAATATTTCTTTATAGAAAGAGTGGCAGACACACAGAACAGTTTTCAAGTTGAGGTGGTAGAGACAAGGACATTATCAGAATTCAAGAAAGCATCAGATAGAATTGAGTGACTGTGGAGAGGTAGTCTGGATGGGCCATATGGTCTTTTTCTGCCGTTATGCTATGTTGCTATAAATCAAAATAGAGAGGCTGCTCAACATGGTCATATGAAGAGAAAAAGGAATCTAGGTAGCAGATGTTAAAAAATAATAAACATAACTAAGGATATATATAGGCAGAAAAAAGATTGACCAAGTAGATTCCAAAGAGAAAAGAATATTTGCATTCGCTGAAGAATCACCATGGGCAAAATTAGATTAAGGGGATCCTGGCACAACTATTACAACTACGACTGGGTGGGAAGTCACCTGCATACCCATAAACCTAGTCCTTTCCACAGCTATGCAGGAAATGCTGTGCACCCTCAGATGATATCACTCACATGTATAGTTGACGTCCTGCTTGTCTCTGGAAAAAATGTTACATTCTGCTTTCATAATGTTTATTAACAATGGGATAAAATGCATTTGGTGCAATACAGCCTATTTGCTGCTGTGCTAATTTACTAAAAATCCTGCAACTTTGAGAGTGTATAGAAGCTAATTGACCAAATCCAAGATCTAAAACCACAAACAGACAGATACAAAGAAAGGAGGAAAAATCAGTCTTCTACAAATGCAGCCAAAAGAAAAGAACCCCAAGAAACTGCTGTAGGTTTTGAGAAATGTATGTGGAAGTGATGAATGTTGAGCATGTTATTGACAGTTATATAGCCAGCCCATGCCAGTGAATAAATAAAGAGGTTTGGTAGCATTCCTACTATCATTCAAAAGTTGAGCACCAAGTTAGCTTGTTAAATATGCTCACAGAGAGGCTTCCAATTGTTCCTCCACCAATATTTTCAGAAAAGGAAGGTGATTTGAGAAAGCTGACTGAAGTCAGTCAAAAATGCTACATTTTCATAACTACTATCACAAGGAAAAGATACAACTGTTACACAATTTTAGATTGTTGTACGACTTCTATTACTTTAATGAGGACCTTAATAAAAATGTCATTTAACTTCTAAAGATTAGGATTTATTAAGAGAAAGCTATTGATTTCAAGTATAAGTATTGTGTCAATGATGTGTGCAAAGAACAATGACCATAAAACCAACCTAAAATACTAAGTATCACATCAAAGTTCCCATTTCAGTTGCATTAAACTGTCATTAATATGCTCATTATTAAAGCAAATATTTAAAAATATACCTTCTTGCTTTGCCCACAAAAATATTATGGAACCTCACAAAGAAAAGATAATGGCCAATGATGCACCACAGTAAGACAGAAAAGCACGGAAGTGTAGCTTCCTATCTATAAGTGTTCTCTGAAAATAGCAGAATCACCAGTTGCATGTGTAAGTGGCATCGTTGCATACCGTGCTTAATGGATTTTTTCCAGAGGTTTCTTGAAAGTGTTGGTAAAACAGTTTGTAGATTATACATGATAGTTCCCATTCAGCAAAAGCCCTACAACATGCCTCAGTTCTGGGGCGAAAGGGCTAGCTTAAAGAGCTTAATTCCAGAAGGGGAGGTGGGAGGCCATGAGACTGGACATTTTTTTTTGTTTTCAGAAAATACCCATTAAAAATAAGCAGTCACTACTTCTCTTTAGACAAGTATAGAAATTAATATTAATAAATAAAATATTAGGAAAAAACTTGTACTGGACTAAATATATTTCTTGACTACCTTACAGAAGCTACACATTGCTCTCACTAGGTGAAAACAAAACTCAGGGAATTGAAGACAAGTGGAGTCACCAATCACGTGTGTGGAGCCCCTAGATATTTTATTTTCTTCTATTTTAGATAACCTCATATTTAACAAATGGGCTTTAAGGGGCTGAATTTGGAGGACTATCGAAAATAAAATGCCCAGCTCTTCAGTGACTTTAATGTCTAGGCGTAGATTCCCAATGGTACATGAATGTGTTGACAGAAGTACACCACTCAACTTTACAAATCTCTTCTACTGAGATTAACCAGAAGAGGGCAAATATTAAAGCCATGGCGTTAATACTCTGGGTGTCAATATAACCTTCAGAAGTCAAACCAGCTTTGGTATAAATTTAGAATATCCAGTTCAATATCCAATTAGATAATGTCCGCCTTTTAAACCGCAATTCTAGACGGGGGAGTGAAAACCCCCCACAAAAATAGGATAGACTTTCTAAGGTTTTTTATACACTGCACATAGCAGGCAATGGACTCTTTGCAAGCAAAAGTATATTGGACTTGTTCATCTTTATTAGAATATGCTTTGGGAAAAATGTTGGAAGATGGCTTACTGATAAGGAAATCCATCACAACCTTAGGCAGGAAGTTGGGATGTGCATGTTACTACCATTGTGCTATGATGAAGTTTAGGATAAGGTAGATAAGTCACTAGAGCTTGGAGTTCAATTGCAACTATAGGCTGAAATAACCACAATCAAAAATGTGACTTTCCAGATTAGGTATTTGAATCCATTAATATTCAGAATTATGAGGCTCAATGGGGCTAAACAAAAGTGACATCTGAAAATATTTCTGTATTGTAAGAGTGACTTTTGAAGGAGATAGAGGCAAAAAGCAGTAATAGAATTCAAAAAAGTACAGTATAAAACACAAGAGGATCCGTAGTGACAAAGAAATGAATGTTCTATTAGAGATTAATATAGGGCTATGGCACTGTACCATGAATGAAATTCAGTAGCTAGATGAACTAAATGGTCCTTTATCTACTTTCATAATTTATCTATGATAGTGGTAGGAATAAGGGTAGGAAGGTTGCAGTATTAACAAATAAACCACCCTTCACAGAGGACAAAAGGAAAAAGAAAGAGCAGATAAAGGAAGCATGACCTAATACTACCAGTTGGTCATGAGGCAGCTAGATTGATATATAAAGGCTACAATTCCACAGAAATCAACTAGATTCATGCTGATAGGTTGATAGTAACTGGATACTGCCAGCAAGGCCAAAGGGATCTAGCAAGTTGGATATTTAAAGGCACATTTCACAATGGGAAGTCCAAGTACAATCTGGGACATCAAAGCCAGAACATCTTAAAAATAAAAAAACCAGGCACAAGCAAATTCAGGCTCGATTTCAGAAACATGGACGTGCACGATATAGACGTCTATAGATAGGTCTACACTGATGTTCCCAGAATAGCATCTTAGAAGATAGACTTCTAAAAGCATAATGACTAAAGTAGTGGGTTAGGAGCAGGGTGGCCAGGGTTCAAATCCCATTGTGTGCCTTTGGGATCTTAGGCTAGTCACTTAATTCTCCATCTTCTCTACATCCTTTAGATGTTTAAATGTCAAAACAAGCACTTCCTTGATGCCTGCTCATGCCTGGAGTAAGTCTAAAAGTGGACATGCCTGCAGATGTCCCAGATGTTTCTGAAACTGAATGGGGATGTCTAAGTTCATTGCACCTCCCCAGAAACACCTCCACCATGCCCCTTGCCTAACTGGAAAGCCTCACACTGGAGACATCTCTAAATGTCATTTGTGAAATGGCTCGAGATGTGTTTGTAATGTCCACATGCACATCTCCAGACGTCCTAAATCACAACTAAGACTTTTTAAAATGACCTGCTTAGAAAACATCATTAATTTGTATTTATTTTTTATAAATTTATTCACATTTATATTCCACTTGATGAAACCATTCGCTGATCTCAGTGGATTACTTCATAGACATTAAACAGCAAAATAAAACAATAACAATACAACATATGTTGCATACATTACAGAGACCTATAAAAACATACTCTATAAACAATCATCTCAACCAAAAGCCTGCCAGAAGACAAAGAGTTTCAACCATCTGCAAAAAAATAAAATAGTTCACCTCTATTTCAAAGTCATGGAAATTGGGAAGAGAATTTTGACATTGGGGAATGGTAACTGAAAAGGACGCATTAGGAATCAGTTAACATAGCTAGCCTCTTTCACAAGAGGTGCTAAAAGCTGATTAGTGCCAGATGATCTCAAAGTTCTTACTTTTGACTGGAGAACTAGAACATCCCTCAAATAATCTGGTCCTTATCCATTAAATCATGAACATGTAAAGTACCACTTTTAAACAATGCACTCTATGCAATTAGGAGCCAATGTAAGACTTCCAGCACTGGAGTAATCCACTCACATAACTGACATCTCAATACCAATCTGCAGAGTTCTGTATTATCTGCAGTATCTTATACATATTTTGGAAGCTCACATCTAGTCAGCAGAGGAATAGTGCCTGAATCACAATACAAAAATCAGCAGGTGACATACAATGCCAAATATGTCTAACCAGTCTTAATTAAAGAAGGTTTTAGAACCTACCTCCTCTGGTCTGTGCTTTTAACATCTCTAAATTTAATTTAACATGCAGATTCCTAGTTTTTAGAGAAATAGGGATCGGCACTTCCCCAAATTTTACTGACCTAAGGCTTAAAAACAATGTCAAGTGACTAGTCCAGAGGATCTGTTTTAGCAATGCCAAACTAAGATTATTCTGTGCCAGCCAAGCACTGATAAGTTTTAAGTACTTGATTTGGCCTTCCCAAAGAATATCAATTGGAATATACATTTGAACATCATCAGCATATGTCCGGAAGCCATACCTATGCAAATCGAAGTCAAGCAAATGGATGAAGACAATGTTAAGTAAAATCGCTGAAAGCACAGAACCCTATGGCACCCCAAATTGAATATACGCCTCTTGCTTAGATTACAAAGCCTGGGTAAGAAGTTGGGTGGGGAAAGGGGACTTCCTGTTGGATGAAATATAGAATCTTCAATACTTATCTGTATAGCATGGAGAAGAACTAATGAGAAAGAGGATCAGGGGTTAGCCTGAAAAAGAAGATCGATCCCAAAAGTGGGCAAGCTTCTATGGCTGACCATTCAAATAAATCTGGGTGTGTGGACAGGAATAACCAGGCAGATTGGATGAGCCAATTAGTCTTATCTGCCATCATCTGTGCAGAGGATTGCTACTAAAAGGGTTAGTGGTCTTTGATATAAAGCATATGAGGACAGGCTTAAGGAGCTTAATATGTATACTTCAGAGGAAAGGAAGGACAGAGATGATATGACTGAGACGTTTAAATACCTCCGTGGCATAAATGCACAGGAGGAGAGCTTCTTTAGATTGAAAGCAAGCTCTGCTATGAGGGGGGTCATATGATGATGGTGAAAAAGGATAGACTCAGGAGTAATATGTAGAAATATTTCTTTACAGAAAGAGTGGTAGATGCGTGGAATAGTCTCCCAGTGGAGGTGGTAGAGATAAGGACAGTATCTGAATTCAATAAAGCATGGGACAAACACAGGGGATCTCTAAAGGAAAAAAGGAGACTGTTGTAGTGGTTGATATAGAAGGGCAGACTAGATAGGCCATGTGGTCTTTTTCTGCCATCATGTTTCAATGTTTCTACTATGCCTTCAAAATAGAGTGAATCACCTCATTTGCAACCATATGATCTTTGAACAAGTTTTTCCAGGGGGAAAGTATTTCATACAATGAGAGAGACCACAGAGTATCCCTTCTTGTTCAACAACAAAGCACTGAAGACAAGAGATTGGGGTGACATAATGCTCTTGGATTCTAAAACTTGGAAAAGGGCTCGAGTGTTTTCAAGATTTTACTAAGATTTTTGAGGATATGAGTACAGGAGTCCCTTTCACCAATGTGGGGAGAAGGCATGCATCATTAGTCAAATGCTGCTATGTTCCTGTTCTTAACTGTTGCAAGCAGTTCTCTCTCAAGTAGCCCCCTCTCTCCCGAAGAAACATGCTGCTTGCTAGTCTCTCACTCAGGGACCACTCGTAAGCAGCTGGCGAGTCAGCTCATCTACCACAGAATTTTCCGTATCTGCCAGATAACCTGTCCCATTTGAGACAGCCTAATTTATTTCTTGTCTGGCAGATTCCCAGGAAGCAAGATCTAGCTCCTTTTAGCTCTTGAGATTTTGTTTCTAGATGACAGATGGTGGCAGCATTAAATAAGGGCCAAACAAATAGTGCACATCACACTACTCATTGATAACTAATTGAATGAATGAAGCTGTGATCAAGTGTTAATTTTTATGACCCCCTAATGGAGGCTGTTTGCAAAATATGGCTGCGCCGGGTAATATTTGATAAATTTGTTTGGTATCAACTACACCCCTTGAGTGATTCTTCTATAGCAAGTCTCCACTTGTTTGCTTCATGGAGGTAAAAGATGAGCCCAACAATTAGACTGAACTAGGACAATGACTGTCTTCCTGATTTCTGAAACCACTTAGAACATTAGTGTGCTAACCCTTAAGTCCAGGCAGTAAGGACCAGAGAGTCTGGATGTATACTTGTGGTCAGGACAATTAAATGAGGTTGAATTTGAAAAGACCTGATCTTGGTCTGAACTTTTCCAGAACTATGCTGAAGTTCTCAAATGCCATCATTTAAGGCCCAATGGACTTATCTCATAAGATGATGTGCGTGGAAGAGGAACGGTTCAGGCCATAAAGGCCAATATCTTCAACATGGTCAAGGCTGATGTCTGCTAACTCCGCATTACTTCCTCCACTGTGAACATTATAACTTATGTCCTGCTGTCATGAGGAAAGCCATGGCTTCAGCTGAGTTTAGGGGAGACCTTATGAATTCTAATTGAGGTGATAGATTTGAGGAAGTTGATGAATTCTAATAACGCCAGCAAACTAGATGATGATCTGAGTAGATTTGTCTGCTTTTGTGTGAGAAGTGCTCTTGAGTAGTCAACCATCCAAGCAGAGAAACACATTGACCCCTAGTTTGTGAAAGACTGCTGTAACTAATGCTAAGCATTTCATAAATAACCTGCTGTTGATGGGCAAAAGGAAAAACGTGATACTGGAAATGGAAGTGGTGCTCATATACTTCCTATGTCCTGGATGTATTGCTATTTGAATATAGTATAGGCTTCCCTTAAACTTAGAGGATACAGCAAGTCTCTGCTGCTTATTAGGAGGAATTATAGTTTCTAAAATAACCATCTTGAACTTCTCTTATAAGGTATGTCTTCAAAACTCTGAGATCTAGGAAAGGATGGAGGCTACCATTTTTATGTATCAGAAATTATCAAAACAGTAAAATCCCCAAGCTCTCTTGCAGTGGGAAAGGTTTTTCCGCTATGGCATGCAAATTGTTGGAGTTTTACAATTTGAGCAGGTCCCGAAATTTGAGAAATGCTTATGCTCTTAATGCCTTTCTAGGAAAACAATTTGGAGGATATTTTAGCGATATTTTAGCAGGCACAGTTTGTAATATGAAACATCTAGTAGTAGGTGGTTACAATGAATCAATGATTGTCTAAAAGAACTAAATGGAGATAGACTAACATATCCAGATTCAGTCAAAAACCTTTTCCTGGTTTTGACTCAGCTATGAGGAGACCTAAAACTCTGAAAGGGTCTGAGATGGCTCAAAACCTGGAAGTGTTTTCATTAAGTTAAAGTTATTCTTGGGTTCTAATGCCAGTATCTTCAGAGTGTGGCAGGATGTTTAAGGTTAGCAGTGAAAAAGTAATGCAGCGTAGTGTCATCTTTTAAAAGATCAAGGGCTTTGATGAATTGCCTCCAAATAGCTTCCATCCAGTAAGTGGTATGTCTGTACAACCTGTCTTGTACCTTTTTACAAAGGCCAGATGCTCATAGCCCTCAGTCTATTGTTCATCAATGGTCCTTAGAGAGGTTCTCAATATAGTCTCAAAATCACAGAATAAGTGGACTGGATATTTTTCATACTTCTCACAATCTTCCAATGACAACTAAAGCACACTTTGAACTTGTTGAGGGAGTAGTTCAGTGAACTTCTGTGCCTTTTACAAAATGGTATACATATACTGCACTGTGTAGCTTTGATAGGAAGCTATACGGGATAGGATGGAGTGAGGAAACAGAATCCTGATATCTTTTTCCAAAATATTTCAAGGTCTGATACTTGCCTCCTGACTGTAACAAAACACACATCTTTGGTTATTTTTGGCCCTTTTCAGGACAGATTTGACCTTGGGACTATTTGAAACGAACTGCTAGAGAAAATTCCTTCTCGAGGCTCACTAGATACCAAACTAATTTCCGCATTAAGATAGTTACTTGCTGCATATTATCCTGCACCTTTTACATGTTGAACTATCATCTACAGTCATCTCATTTGAAGCTCTTCCTCAAAATCTGTGGAATCACAGATGTCTTTGAACAGCAGTAACAACTGACTTTCTCCACATGTATTTGAGAGGTCAGAAGTAGATCATCACAGTGAGTGTTCTGGATGAAAGGCAGACCTAAATTCCTTGTACAGCCACTGTGCAGATTGAAGAACAGCCTTTCAAATCCTATGCCTCCTAAAGCCATAATGATACTTCTGTGACTTTGCTCAGTACTCAGTTCTTTCTCTTTCTCAGCTCCATTACTTGAGCTCTCAAATGGTAGGCTCGCTGACAGGATTAGATAAACAAAGAAAACATTAAAATTGTTTCAAAGTTGACTAAGGAAACGATGACTCACAGAAAGGTTCTGAGGCACGCTGCAGCCAAAGAACCATAAAGAGCCTACTGAAAATGCATTTTAGAAAGTCCCATTCTCAAGAGCAGAAATAAACAAGCTGAATGTGCCATAGGACCACAGCAGCGATGGGAACTGCCATGTATGCTCAGTTTCTCCAATACTTTGAAAAAAACCTCTAGGAAGCATCCAGTCACCACAGTTTGATGGCATCACACACACATCTGCTGAATCCACTTGTTTTCAGAGAAAAATCAAAACCTGAGAACATTCAATTAAACACTTAAAAAAAGCCCTTTCTAGTTATTTTGGAGTACTTTCAACGGGAAAGTACCTGATGTTGATATTTCCAAAATAAATCTCCATTTGCATTAACCAATAAGGTGTAAATATCCCAGGCACCCAAGAGTCAGTAGCTGGTAAATGAGTGAGACAGAATGGAACCATTGCAGCTTGGGGTATAGAAGATCTGCAGGCAGTGTATAGCTGCAGTGGACAAGGGCTGCTCCCTATCATTTGGCTGCACAGAAGGCTGCATGGATAGAAGGAGAGGAGGAAGAGAGGTTAGAATGAGGGAAATAAGCTGGAAGAGAACAGAAAGTAGCTGAGAGAAAGGGACATAGGGAGTTTGGAGGAGAAGAAAAGCAAGCAAGGCAAAAATTAAAAAGACAACAAAAACAAAACATAGCAACACCTTAAAACATTTTCTCTTCAGCTTTCTAAATATTTTCATCTGTTTATTAATAAGTATCTAATATGCAAAACCATAAAAATATCAATAAATTTTTTTCAGATTTTCCAATATTTATATACAGACTATGAACCTACCTAAGACATTTATAAAATCCAGTTGATGTTAGGATTCCTCCTCGAGCTAATTTACTGCAAGTTGAAAGGTACTCAGAGTAAATTTCTGCTCGAGAGACAGAACAATCTAGGTTTACCTCAAAATGTGCATTCAACCTAAAAAAGAAAGGAAAAAAAAACAGTGAAATATCTGAATACTTTTTGACATGGTAGTTTCTTCCTATTGCTTTGGGTTTCCAACTCATTTGGAACTGACTGCCAGAATCTGATACCAGGGACATTTATTTGAAACTAGGGGTTTCTCTCCTTTTCCCCCGCCCTTTTTTTTTTTTTTTTTTAATATTCGTTCCCAAATTGTTTAGTCCACCTATTGCATTGACAATCCTCTGCTAGGGGTCATGTACCAGGGCTCTGCATTCATGGGTTCTTAATTAACAATAGATTATGACCATTGCACAGTGACTATCACTTTCTCCATCCCCACCTGGGACTGTGAACACTGCATCCCTAGTAAAGCAAACTCTATTCAATGACAATGAACTTTCATAACATTTTGTTAATCAAAAATAAGAAAGCCACATTTTATTAGCCATCTTGAATGTTTAGCAAATGATTGTTATATCATAAAATAATGTTTACTGCCCAAGAAGGTTCAGAACAAATGGCAACAAATACCGAATATGCATGGATATAGAATGCTTTAAACTTTAACGCTATCGAAAATTTCTTATAGAACTGAGGTAATTTTCAATCCGATATATGCAAGACTTTTTCATCTGCCTCACCCCTCCTAAATTTAACCTTGAGTGGTCCGTCGGCATGCAAGTAATTATGCTTCCAGATGGACAAATTTAAATGGAAAATAGATGCAATGCAACTTTGTTCTGATTTTGCTGCAATGTCAATGTGTTGAAATAAGAATATTTGGTACGATTGGTCTGTATGAATTTATCTACTTTTTCTTTACAAAGTAAATCATACAACTCCTTAAAGATACTGCATGGAGACATTTTACTTACCTGATAATGTTATTTTCCTTTAGTCTTGCTAGGCCCAGTCCAGAGAAGTGGGTTGTGTCCCCCAACCAGCAGAAATGGAGACAAGAAAAATCCAGTCTTCTGATGACTTCATCCTGTACATTATCTAGAGAAGCTAGAGGGCAAACTACTTCAGTATCTGTACCCTTGTCCGCACAAGCCCCAGTGAGGGTAACATGGACTAACAGTCTGGAACAGAACTATATATAGAATACCCCACAGGCTGAAGGTCAAACAAGAGGAACATGGCACACAGGGCCAAACTGCAGAAAATAGCCGATCATCACAGATCGTAGAATCACATAGTAGCTCAGAAAAACCCTGAGCAGGTACATATCAGCTCATAGCAGATCACAGCAGATCAACAGATTCCAGGGGCAGGTCCTGAACTGGCCTAGCAGGACTCCAGGAATGGACATTATCAGCTAAGTAAAATATGATCTTCAATATCGTCCTGCTAGGCCAGACCAGAGAAGTGAGAATTACCTAAGTTATGCCTCCACTGGGTGGGAAGACTATACGGCAGACTTGAGGATTTCTGCATCAAAGGCCATGTCCGCCCACGTGTGGACATCCAAGCAATAATGCTTGACAAAAGTGTACAGCAATGACCACACTGCTGCCCAAGAAATATCTATGTTGGCAATCACACTGCGCTCCACCCAGGAGGAAGCCTGAGCCTGCACGGTACAAATGCAAATCCTCCAGAACTAGCTGGTTCTATAACAGATAGGCCAAGAATATCAATTTCTTTATCCAGTGGATCAAAATAGACTTAATGGCCACTTCATCTTTTTATGGGCCTGCAAAGAGAACAAAGAGTCTGTCCGACGAGAAAGAGTTGGTGACCCTTATGTATCAGAGAAGCACCCTCCTAATATCCACCAGAAGGCTGTCTCTCTCCCTCCCCTGGCACTGGGTCTTCAGAGAAAGCCAGCAAACAGATGGTCTGATTGATGTGAAAAGTCGATATCACTCTGGGCAAGAATGAATGAATAGGCAAAATACATGGCCTCTGAGGAGGACAGATAGGGATCTCAGCACAACAAAGACTACAACTCTGAAGTGCATTTTGATGAACAGATTGCGACCAAAAAGACAGTCCTAAGGGACAAGTCTTTCAGCATAGCCCTTCTCATAGGCCCAAACAGTGCAGCCATTAAGCCCCAAAAAAACAGACAGAGGTCCCAAAAAGGGACCACTGAACACAGGGAGGACGCAATTGCTTAACTCTCTGCAGAAACCTGCCTACATCGGGTGCGAGGCCAAGGAATGCCCTGTCACCGGTCCTCTGAAGCAAGCCAAGGCTGTCACCTGCGCCCTAAAGGAGCCGAAGGACAAGCCCTTGTCAAAACCATTCTGAAGGAAGGACAGCAGGGCCAGCAAGTCCACAGCACTAGGAATGACTTGGTGCTTCTGGCAACAATGCGCAGACGCCAGACATACACATATGAAAGAGACATAGAACCTCTTCTTGCCTTAAGAAGCGTAGAAACTGACTGGAGAGTAGCTCTTACATGCTAAGTTTCTCAAGAGCCAGGACATAAGCGAGAATTGGCCCCTGCCTCAGAAACCCCAGCAGCGATGGGAGCCACAGAGGGGGCCCTCCTGCTGGATGCCCATGAGATCTGCATACATGGCCTTCCGGACCAATCCGGTGTCCCTAGTACCCTGTTGTCACTCAATCTGCGAAAACACTCTTCCCACGAGAGGCTATGGGGGAAACATATGAAGCAGAATCTGCTTTGGCCAGGGCTGAACCAAGGCATCCATGCTTAGGGAGCTTGCGACAACTGAAGAACCTTCATTACTTGGCACTGACGCGGGTCATCATGAGGTTCATCTGTCCAGGATCTTATAGAATGTAAAACTGTTCAGCTCTAACTACTCAGAATCGAGGGAGTTGCAACTGAGACAGTCTGCTTCCATGTTGCCTGTTCCTGTAATATGCTCCACCGAGAGAGCCAGGAGATTGCACTCTGCCCAGGCGAATATGAAGGAAATTTCCTAGTGACACTAGAACTCCTTGTGCCCTCCTGCTGACTGACACAGGCCACCGCTGTGGCATTATCCAAGAAAATCCAAATGACCCTTTCTCAGATTACGTCTCAGAAATGCAGGAAAGCTGAGTGAATAGCCTTTGCTTCCAACTGAATGATAGATCAGGCCACCTCCTGGTTGCTCCAGCGGCCCAGGCTGTCAACCTTTGACAATGATCTCCCCAACCAGATGAGCTAGCATCTGTCATCACCAGAAGACATTGGAGATCGTCCAACAGAAAACTCTTTGACAGTTGACTGGGTTACTCCCATCACAGCAGACTAGCCGCTACCCCCAGATGGAGCAGGAGCTCAATGCCAAAGTCCTGAGAGGAAGGAGACCAATGGACAACAAAGACCTCTGTAGTGGAGACACATGTGCAACTGTGCCCAGGGGACCAACTTGATGGTGATCCCCCAAAGCTGTGGGAGCCTGTAGTTCCCAAAACGACCATAGCTGAGAATGTAGCCAAGAATGCAGCTTCTCTTCTCCGGCAGGAAGACTCTTCTTGAACCAGTATTGACCATTGCCCCAAGGTACTCCAAGAACTGGGTAGACTCCAGGAAGCCCTTGGGAAGCAGAAATCCAAGGGAATTGTATGCGATAGTGGGTGAGAGGTTGGTATGCACGAACCAGGAGAAGAACCTTGGAGTGATTGTTTCTGAAGATCTCAAAGTGGCGAAACAGTATGACAAGGCGGTGGCAAAAGCCAGAAGGATGCTGGCTTGCATAGAGAGAGCAAGGAAGAGGTACTAATGCCACTGTACAAGTCACTGGTGATGCCTCACTTGCAATATTCTGTTCAGTTTTGGAGACCATATCTCGCAAAGGATATAAAAAGACCTGAAACGGTTCAGAGAAAGGCGACCAAAATGATTTGGAGCCTGCGTCAGAAGACATATGAGAAGAGACTTGAAGACCTAAATATCTATACTCTGGAGGAGGAGGAGGAACAGGGGACATACGATTCAGACTTTTAAATACTTAAAGAGTATTAATGAACAAATAAATCTCTTCCAAAGATGGGGAAGCTGTAAAACTAAAGGGCATAACAAGAAGCTGCAAGGGGATAAACTGAAAGGCAATGTCAGGAAATACTTTTTCACTGAAAGTGTGGTGGATGCTTGGAATACTCTCCCGATGGAAGTGGTGGGGACAAATACAATGAAAAAATTCAAACTGGCATGGGATAGACCCAGAGGATCCCTTTATAGCAACAGGATAAAATCAAATATAATATCTCAACAAATAGGGGTGACCTACATGGAGCGGTGGGTACACGCCTAAACAAAGGCATGGGGAGAGGTGACCTGCATGGAGCGGCAGATGCACCTACTCTTATCGCCTTGCTGGGCAGACTAGATGGACCATACTGGTCTTTATCTGCTGTCATATACTATGTTACTATCTAGAAACTGTACCACCCAGGCAGACACCTGCCCCGAATGAGCCAGTTGTTCAGATAAGGATGCACACAAATGCCCTCATGCCACAGTGCAGAGACTGCAACAACCATATCTTGGAGAACGCCCATGGAGCAATTGAGAGACCGAAGGCTAGAGCGCCAAACTGGAAGTGAGAGCCAAGAAGGAAATACTGTTGATCCTTGTGGATAGGGATGTTAAAGTACGCTTCAGCCAAGTTCGATGGCAGAAGTTCTCCACAATGAACCACTCTTAGGACAGATCACAATGTCTCCATGAGGAAATGAAAGGTCCTCAAGTAAGCACTGATGCCTCTGAGATCCAAGATTGGGCAGCAGGAGCTATCCTCCTTCGGGGTACCACAAATTAAATGGCATAATCGGCCCATACAGAAATGAATTTAGTTCTGGTATTCACCCAGGGGAAACACAAGCAGCAACGGTGCTGGATTCAAAGCTATTCCTCTGCCGTCAACTCTGCAGTCACATACCTCTTGAAACCTTCGTTCACTCTTCAGGGGAGGGGGAAAGGAAGGGGCACTGAGGCTGTGCTAGGTTCGGGATCCTGATCCAAATTTGGATGTTCAACTGACCCTTAACAAGATAAGGACGGGAAACTGAACACCCTTTCCTCCTTGGCAAACCCAGGAGGGCAATGGTTGTAAGGGTGGCCCAAAATGTGCCTCCCACATCAAGCTTAAGTGGGAAAGTTTCCCCTAAGAGCAGTTACTCACAAGCTAAATCAAATTTTCTCAAAGTTTTCAGAGAGTTGCTCAGATGTGTCCACACACACTGCTGGATACAGTCAAATATTATAGTAGTATCCCTCCAGCTACTCAAGGTATAGTACTGGATGAGGTCATCAGAAGACTGGATTTTTCTCTTTCTCCATCTCTGCTAGTGGGGAGACACAACCCACTTGTCTGAACTGGCCTCGAAAGACAATATGGAAGCCTTTACAGATACTGAGGTGGTAGAGATAAGGACAGTTTCTGAATTTAAAAAAAGCATGGGACAAACACAGAGGATCTCAAAAGGGAAAAAAGGGGACTATTGTAGTAGTTGATATGGAAGGGCAGACTAGATAGGCCAATGTGGTCTTTTTCTGCCATCATGTTTCTATATTTCTATTATGCTGAGATCCCTGGCTTCTTCGGATTCTGCCCTTACCTGCTGGTTTTCCCTTTGTTTTTATGATAAGTTCTTTTCTAGCTAGATCAGGGGTGGACAACTCCAGTCCTGGTCCATGTGGTGGCACCAAGACTGGAGTTCTCCAACCCTGAACTAGATCCTTTCCTCCTATGGTGCATGTCAAGGTTCTATTTTCACCCCCTGTAGTCTCTGCAACCTTGTGCTTCCCTCATCCTTGTATTTTCCAAGATTCACTCAGTGATACATTTTCTAAACTAAGTTTTGGCAAGTAAACCTGATTTTAATTCCGCTTCCTTTAAGTGTCTTGTAAGACTGCCTGTGCAAGACATCTATTAGCAGCAAATATGCACCTTCTTTTCTTTCTTGACCTTTGTTTTGTCTCCTCAAAGAGCAAAACCAAGTTGCTTACCTGTTATGGGGTTCTCCATGGAGAACAGAATAAATCAGATACAAAAATGGGTAACAATCTGATTGCATGGGCACTGACTGCTTTTCTTAGCATGTGCAGGATTTACCATGCAATTGTTATGTCATGAGTCCCCCCTCAGTCTACTAAACAGATTTGGTATCAGCTCCACAAGAAAATGGGCAAGTATGTCTGTTTTATCTTGCTGTCTATGAAGAAACCCCATTACAGGTAAACAGCTGCATTTTCTCCATAAATGAGCAGGACGAATCAGACACGTGGGGAATACCATAGCAGAGGATTGTTCTATTTTGATTTAGTTTTAAGATTCTCAGGGCAACTTGAATAGCTGTCTAGCAGAGTTGACTATTAATAATAAAAAAACCTTGCAGAACAGCTTGCCCAAAGGTTCTACCTCTTAAAAAAGACATTATCTAGACAGTAGGTAAGATGTAAAGACATAATAGTTGACCATGTTGTAGCTCTACATATTTCTTCAACGGAACGTGGATGCAGATGGGCAACTGATATTTATTTATTTATTTATTTAACTATTTCTTTTATACCGCCCCTTCCAGAGATCAAGGGCGGTTTACATATAACAGGTTAACAGTCTTGTACACAGTTTGTATACATTTTACATAGAACAATAGAAATCAACTATTTACATTGAACATTGTACATAGAACAATAGAAATCAACTATTTACATTGAACAGTAAATATATTAAAGAAAAACAATAAGCAGAGACATCTTTTAAGTATAGTTATAGCATAGTTATATATATATAGTTATAGCATAGTTACTTACCTGAAGCATGTGTTCTCTGTGAATAGCTGGAATAAGTACTCACTTATGGAGTGATGTCACGGAGCCCCGCACAAAATGCTCCCCAGCTTCCAAAGGAAGCTTTTGGGAGGTATACTGCACATGCGCATTCACCTTCCCCGCCCACCACAGTGCCATATTCTCCAGTATGATCACATAGCAGGAGCCAAAAAGGCAACTTCTCGGGGAGGTGGGATGGTTGTGAGGACATATTCCTGCTATTCACGGAGAACACCATTTGTTTATTTTACAACCCACCCATCCTTCCCATGACTCTCGACAGGACACAACCAAGAGCACACAACAGTAACAACCCCACCTCCTCTACTGATTAATCTTGCCGCCAAAATGCATCCCACCCCTAGCTGATCTACTCAATCCAATATTCCTTCCTATTTAGACAACCAAATTTTGTATATAGTTCATGATTATTACTGTTTTCTGTTAAAACAATGTTAAATGTATATAGTTATAACACGTTCTTTGTAAATGAATATGTACATTACTGTACAATTCAACTGTTTCACTGTAAGCCGCATTTGATCTTCTGGAAAATGCAGTATATAAATTTATAATAAATAAATAAATCAATAAACACCTGCTACAGGTTGAGTAACTATACTTTTTCCATGTACAAGTAGGAAATAAGTCCTTACGTATGGGACTCCCAAGATCCAGGCTACTCGAACAAAAAGGAGAAAGAATAGCTCAACCGAGCAATGACAACTTGAGAAACCAGAAGACCAGAGAGGCAGTCTCATCGAGGGACTCATCTGATGCAGTATCCACAAGTCAACATCGACCAAGGGAATTTTGAGCAGGTAGCCTGAACGGACAGAAGGGCTGGTGGGCAGGACCTGACCTCAAGACCCAAAGAGATGCCAGAGTACAGCCTGGCCCAAATTGCTGTCCCGTCGGAAATCCCCATCCAGACAATAGTGGACTACAAAGGTATGGACTGAAGACCATGTCGCAGCCCAACAAATCTCTTCTGCGGAGACAGAGCGGAGGTTGGCTACTGATGTAGACATCGCATGGAAAATGTGAACCGTGACATGACTCTCAAGGCTCAGACCAGCCAAGGAATAGGCATGGATGATGAAATCAGCGAGCCAGAGAGATAGCATACATGTCAAAATAGCAACCTCCAGTCTACTGAGGTCGAATGAGAGGATTGCCAGTGTGCTCCAAACAGAAGGCCAATGCACGCTTGCAATCCAGTGTGTGCAATGCTGCCTCACCGTGACTGGCGTGAGGCTGGGGAAAAAATATTAGACCACCTTTGGCAGAAAATGCAGAGGCGTTAGGAGCACCACCCAGTTCTGATAGAAACTGGTGTATGAGGGTGTGTGACCAGAGCCTAAAGCTCACTTTCATGCCGGGCTAATGTGACGGCCACCAGGAAGAGGACCCTTTCAGGTCAAGAACTTCAGCGGACACATGTTCAGCAGAAAAAAGGGAACCGTATGAGCTGGCTGAGGACCATATAACGGTCCCAAGCAAATGTAGGGAGTGCTTAACTGGAGGATTCAAAAGAAGCAAGCATCTCATAAATCGGTGTACCAGAGGCTGAGCCGAGACAGGCTTCCCATTGCAGCCACAATGGAATGCTCCTATTGAGCTAAGGTGCACATGCACAGAGTCGGACTTGAGCCCAAACTGAGAAAGGATCAAAAGGTACTCCAACAGCTGGTCCACAGGGCAGAGAAAGGGGTCCAATGCTCAACCAGCACACCAGAGGGCAAATCACCACCATTTGAACATGCAGTATTTACATGCTGACTATTTGCGAGATGCTAGCAGAACCTTGGTGACACCCTTGGGAAGGGCAAGATCTGAGAGGGCTACCCACTCAGCATTCATGCTGTGAGCACTAATAAGCAGATGTTGGGGTGCAACAGGCAACCTAACTCTTGCGAGATGAAGTTTGGGTCAGAGCCCAGGCGAAGGGGTTCCTTCTGCAAGAGCTTAGCAATAACGGGAATCATAGCTGTCTAAGTCAGTTAAGGAGCTATGAGAATCATAGATCCTATTAAAGCCTGGAACTTCAAGAGAATCTTCACGATGAGCGGGATAGGGGTGTAGGAATAAAGCAGGCCTCTCCCCCAGTGTACCAAGAAAGGTGTCTGGAGCCAGGGGATTGCTGGCCGGTCTCCAGGAGCAGAACTGAGCTACCTGGGCATTCTGTGCCACAGCGGTCCACATCAGGAGTGCCCCACCCCTGAAAAATCCTGTCCAGTTCCTCCCTCTTGAAGGATCACTCGTGTGACTGAAGAACCCGGCTGAGTTGATCAGCTAGGCTGCTGCTCTCACCGGGCAAATACGTCACTCTGAGATCCATGGCATGGAGCAGGACAAACGTCCAGAGGTGAACCGCCTAACACCACAGGAGGCACTAGCCCATGCCCCCTGCTTGTTTACATAGAACATGGCGACTTCGTTGACAGTCTGAATCAGGGCCACATGATTCCCCAGATGTGCCCAAAAGACAGAGAGCATTTGCGATGGCCTGGAGCTCGAGGAACTTGATCTGATGGAGATTTTTGCTTTTGGACCACAAGGCCTAGGGTGCAGAGACCATGTGGGTCCGTACCTCAGCTGAGCTTGGAAGCATCCGTTGTGAGCAGCCTGCAGGGCGCTGCTGGTTGGGATGGAAGGCCCCAACACAAGTTTGCAAGAATGAGCCACCACATGAGAGACTGAGTGAGGAGCGCAGTGACCACTACCCTGTCCTGTAGGCGGTCCGAAGATTGCTGCAATTGCGTTCACAAGGTCCAATGAGCCTGATGCATGCAGCGGCAGGCCTGAGGGATGACATGTACAGTGGCTGCCATGGGACAGAGGGCTCTCAAAGCCCATGGGCTGTGGTGTGGCGCTGGTACTGCAACACGCCCACGACCCTGATGAGACACTGCAGGCATCCTCCAGCAGCAAAACTCTCATCTGAGTGGTATTGATGAAGGCCCCAATGGACTACAGTTGTTCTAATGGCAGGAGGTGAGACGTTGGGTAATTGACCATGAAGCAGAGGTCTTCAAGCACCTGAATGGTGAGCTCAGTGGATTGCCATACACTGACTGGAGTGGGATCCTTTACGAGTCAGTTGTCCAGGAATGGGAAGACAAAGAATCCCGCCCATGTCAAGAGGAAAGCATCTACGGCCACCAGGCACTTAAGACCCAGGGGGCTGTGGACAGCCCAAAGTGTATACCTGGTACTGGTAATACTGGCTGCCAAGAATGAACCAAAGGTACTGTCTGCGATATGAGTGGATCAGAATATGCATGTATGCATCCTTCAGATCCAAGGTGCAAAGCCAGTCATCTCATAGGAGGAATGCGAGCAGCATCCCCAATAAGACCATTTTGAACTTTTCATGCACAAAGAAAAGGTTGAGGTTTTTCAGATCCAAAATGGGGTGGAACGCTCAGATTTTTTTGGGAAGCAGAAAATACCTGGAGTAAAAGTCTTGCCTGATCTGGATCTAGGGCAAGGTCAGCCAGCAGGGCTATGATCTCGATCTGCAGGAAGCACCTGTGAACGGGGTCCATAAAGTACTCCCCAAGATTGTAAGGAGACAGCAGCTGGGTGAAATGCAACCAATAATGCTCTGGATGATCTGTAGCACCAAGGTGAATAAGGTGACCAGAGGTCGCTGGTGGGCAAAGTGGACGAGCTGCCTCCCTGACTGGCTATGCTCCTGAAGACCCTGCTCAGTTTGGGCTGGGAGGGCAGGCTGTGTCTTCGGGGTCTTCTCCTTCCACTGAGAGCGAGAAATCTGAGCCTTAGGCTGCACTTACATCCGGGACTGAAAGTACCCCCACAGGCATGGAACAAAAGCCTTCTTAGTTGGCACTTTCTTCCATGCAGGATCCGCAGTCTTTCTGGAAAGGATAGCCTGTTCCTTTTCCAGCTCATCGGCTTTTTCCTCTATGGGTTTACCAAAGTAGTTTTCACCACGACAGGGGACATTGGCGATCCTGTCCTGGACCCAATGCACAAGGTCAGAGGACTGCAACCAGGCCATCTGCTGCACTGCGATCCATAAAGCCGCCATCCCACCAGTGGATTCAAAGGCTCGTAAGAACCCCGTACCATAAATTTCAATGAATATTTGCTGTGAGCTCAGAGACCTTGAAAAGACTCGTATCTTTGAGGAACATGGCTATGTACATTTGGTAGGACAGGACCTCGGCTATCATCATGGAACTCTGGAAGCACCTCCTCCCAAAGTAGTCCAGGGTCCGTGCCTCCCATATGGGTGGCACCGAGGAGTATGCCTTGGCACTATTTGTCCGCTTCAAGGCAGACTCGACCACATTGGAACTTTGGGGTAATTGAAGCTTCTCGAACAAATGATGAAAACTGGAAACAACAGACACTGACAAGTTAGATGCAAGGCATTGATAAAGGCAGGCAAAGAGAGAATTTGAAAAAAAGCTTGCTGTGGAAGCAAAAACACAAAAACGTTTTCAAGTACACTCATAGCAAAAAACCTGTGAGTCAGTCAGTTGGACCATTAGATGATAGAGGGGTAAAAGGGGCACTAAAAAGAGACAAGGCTATAGCAGTGAGGCTGAATGAATTCTTTGCTTTGGTCTTTAGAGATGATGATGTAGGGAAACTACCCATGACTGAAATGGTATTTAAAGGTGATGTATCTGAAGAATTGAAAGGAATATTGATAAACCAGGAATATGTATTACAGCTATTTGATAAACAAAAGAGTAGCAAAACACCTGGACCGGATGGTATACATTCAAAGGTGTTGAAAGAACTGAAATATGAGATTGCGGACCTACTATTGGTAATCTGTAAACTATCATTAAAATCATCTGTAATACCTGAAGATTGGCGAATGGCCAATGTAACGCCAATTTTTATAAAGGGTTCCAGGGGTGACCCGGGAAACTACAGACCAGTGAGCCTCACATCAGTACCAGGCAAAATGGTAGAAACCATTATAAAGAACAAAATTACCGAACAGGTAGATAGTCATGGTTTAATTTGAGAAAGCCAGCATGGCTTTAGCAAAGGAAGGTCTTATCTTACTAATCTGATATATTTTTTTGAAGGTGTGACTAAACAGGTAGAAAAAGGTGAGCAGGGCAATATACTGTATCTGGATTTTCAGAAAGCCTTTGACAAGGTCCCTCATGAGAGATTCCTGGAGAAATTAAAAAGTCATGGGATAGGAGGCAGTGTACTATTGTGGATCAGGAACTGGTTAAAAGAAACCAAGCAGAAGGTAGGGCTGAATGGCCAATTTCCCCAATGGAGAAAGGTAAACAGTGGAATACCCCAGGGATCTGTGCTGGGTCTGCTACTTTTCAACATATTCGTAAATGACCTGGAAATGGGAATAATGAGTGAGGTGATCAAATTTGCAGATGACACAAAATTATTCGGAGTTGTTAAAACTCAAGAGGATTGTGAAAAATTGCATGAGGACCTTGATAAACTGGAAGACAGGATGTTCAAATGGCTGATGAAAATTAATGTGGACAAGTGCAAAGTTATGCACCTTAGAAAGAACAATCCAAAGTATGGTTACACAATGCAAAGCTCCGCGTTAGGAACCACCACCCAGGAAAAAGATGTAGGCATCATCTTAGATAACATGTTGAAATCCTCCGCCCAGTGTGCAGCAGCGGCCAAGAAGGCAAATAGAATGCTAGGAATCATAAGGAAAGGAATAAACTTGGAGCACTCCCGAATACCAGTAGACAAGGATTGGAACCTCTGCAAAGGTTCGTCGGAGAGACCAGCAGAGAACCCGGCTATTTCCTTAGCCAGGTCTCGGAGATACATGCCCATGTAGAGCTGGTATGTCTGGACTCGACAAGCAAGCATAGAGCCCTGGAAGCACTTCCTACCGAGGGCATCCAGGCTTCGGGCTTCCCTACCAGGGGGCACCGAGGAGTGCATTTTTTGACTCCTAAGTCTATGCATGGCCGATTCCACCACCATGGAATGGTGCGGTAGTTGTGCCTTCTGGAAGCTGGGGCTCTTGCGGACTCGATAAATGGAATCGATCCGCTTGCTTAATACCGGCGACGAAGCCGGGCTCTCCCACATGCGGAAGAGAAGTCGTTCCAGCATCGGAGGAACCGGTACAATAAAGGCCTCCTTCGGGGGAGAGTCATATTGGAGGGCATCGAGTTCTTCGACTCGAGGCTCCTCCTCGGGATCCGCGGGGAAGGCCAAGGCCTTGGCCATATCCCTCACGAAGTCCGAGAACCGGGTATCCTCCGGGGGGGACCGTCTCCGAGGTTCGGATTCGGGGGACACACCGAGTCCGAAAGGAACCAGGTGACTCTTCGTCCTCAGATTCCCAGGCCGACTCCTCGGAGGAGGAGTCGAGCGGCTCCGGTCGGGCGGGCACCGATGCTATCCGCTCCGACGCCGAGGGAGTCGGCGTCGACGACCTCGGTCCCGAACGGGAGGCCGAAGGAGACCTCGACCGAGGATCGACTCGAGCCCTCATGGACTCGAGGATTGGCTCGGTCTCCGGGGTCGATTTGGAGGTCGACGTCCCGGTGGTCAGGGCAGAAGCACCGGCGAGGCCAGCGATCAATACCCGCTGCTGGTCCAAAAAGGCAGTCAGACTGCTCTCCAAGGCCGTCAACCTGAGTCCGAGCTCAGGAGACCCAGCAGCCCCCGACTCGGGCCTCGACGACGTCGGGTCCTTCGGAGGCGAGTCAACGAGGACAACAGTACTCACATGAGCGGGCAAGTCCACCTCGAGTCGAGGATGTTTTGACGGCCTCTCCATCTCCGAGGACCCGGGACGGGAGTCGGGGCTATGCGACCTGGCCCTCGAGGAACCAGGAGCGTCCACCGATCCCGCCCTCGCGGGTTTCTTCTTCCGATGATGTTCCCGGGTAGGAGACCCCCTCTCAGAGGAACTTCGACGATGCTCAGGACCAGAGTCCCGAGACGTCGAAGCCTCTGACGAGGTCTGAGCCCGGCCGGAGTCAGAGAAGATACGCTCCCGCTGATGCTGCCGACTCCTCAATGCTTTTGAGGACATTTTGCCGCATGGCACACAGATCAGGGAGTCATGATCTGGGCCGAGGCAGCGGAGGCAGAAGTCATGAGTGTCTGTAAGAGACATGAGTTTCTTACAGAGATCACACTTTTTAAAGCCGCTAGCAGCCATCGGGGGAAAAAGGGCCCCTGCGAGGTCGAATGACCGGGCTGCCAGGGAAAAAGGAAAAAGGCGCGAAATCTGTCACGAAGGACAAAAAAACGAAAAATAAGGGACGGACTCGCAACCGGCGTCGCGAGTCCGAGCGGGAAAAGAACCGGCGTCGAACCGAAGAAAAAAGAGAAAAATAGAGAAAAAATCAACTTTTCTGCGGGGATTCACAGGCAACGTCTGTAGGGCTCCGCGGAAAAAAGAAGACTGAGCAAGATGGCACCCTTGGGCGGGAAGAGGACTGCGCATGCGCGCTGCAATTCCCAAAGGCTTTCTTTGAAATCTGGGGAAAATTGCTCCGCGAGGGCTCCGTCGGCGCCGACGTCACCCATATGTGAGGACTGACTTCCTGCTTGGTCCTGCAGAATGCCTTGAATTTGTGTGCAATTCTGGTCACATCTTAAAAAGAATAAAGCGGAATAAGAAAAGGTGCAAAGAAGAGCCATCAAAATAGTAAAGGGGATGGAAGGATATCCCTATGAGGAGAGGCTTAAAAGGTAGGGCTCTTCAACCTGGAAAAGAGATGGCCGAGGGGAACTATGGTAGAGGTCTATAAATTAATGAATGGAGTGGAATGTTTAAACATAGATTGATTGTTTGTGCCATCAACAGGGGATATGCAATGAAGCTACAGTGGAAACAGTTTAAGATTAATAAGAGAAATATTTTTTCACTCAACGCGTAAACTCTGGAATTCGTTACCAGAGGATGTGGTAAGAGCTGTTAGTGTAGCTGGGTTTAAAGAAGTGTTTGACAAGTTCCTCGTCGAAAGGTCCATAAACCATTATTAAAGACGACCCAGGAAATCCACTGCTTGCCTGAATACAAGCATTGTGAAACCTGTGTGCGTTTTTGGGAAACTGCCAGGTACTTGTGACCTGGATTAGCCACTATTGGAAACAGGATAATGGGCTTGAAAGACCTTGGTCTAACCCAGTATGGCATGTCTTATGGTCTTATGAACCCTGGAGCCTTTTGGATCAGGTACAGGGAATAGAGTCAGCGGTTGACAGCAGGGAGCATGAGTGGTGCCTCCTACAGCCCGCAGAAGCAGAATGTGCAGGACATGGTGGATGGGAACAGTCACGCCTTACGAGGGGCTGAGGGGTATTGGAGGATTTCCAGTTCCTCCACTCTTGGTTGCTGTTCTGATTACAGAGAAAAGGGGGATGGCCCTGGCCAGGTGCCAAACAAAATCCTGGAAGGATATGTCTTCCAGGGACAACTTCCACCAATTCGGAGGGGGCAATGTGTCAGTCTGGAGATCCTGGAACGATGGTCTGACACCGTTAATTCTGCCTTTGTCTCCCATTCAGATCTGGATTCCGAGAGGAAGTCAAAAGTAATGCCGAGTCTCCTCCGAGCGTCAACTGCATGGCTCAGGAGAGGGTGGACATCAATGGTCCTCCTTGCGCCTGGCATGCGATGGTGATGCTCAAGGGCCTTGGATTCTGATACACTGTAGACGGAGACAGCTCCGGCCACTGATGCCTATACTGACCTCCCAGCTGATGTCCCAGCTCGGTGGGCAGGGCAAGGGTTTCCAGGATCGGCTGGAAGGAGTGTGATGAGAAGCTCTGTGCCGCAAAGCCTGCATTCCACAGGGCTTCCACCACGGCAGGTGAGCTTCTAAGGCTCACAGGCATTCCTGCAGAACCTCCACAGACAAGGACATTGATGCCGTGGCTGTAACATCTCCAGTGAACCCTCTGGTGGGGACTCCACGATGACAGAAGCATCGGGAAACATCCAGATGCCCTCCTGGGCATCAGGAATGGACTCCACCATTCGGATCAGGTCCTCCTGCCGGAGAAGTTTGGTCGGCCATTCACAGCCCTTGCTGTGTCTGTCTAGAGGGACTGAGATGGCGCTGCACTCAAATTTTCTCCTTGTTCTCCTCTTTCGACGTGGATGGGGTCTCTGTAGAGTAATGCCTCTCTCTCCTCAAACCCTTCTGCTCTGACTGAGCCCTCTGCCCTTTTCCCTTGGCCACCTTAGGCATGGATGAGGGGATTGGGCCTGAGGATACTGAATTAGATGAGCCAAAGAGGGGCTCCTTTTGCTTTTCCCAAACCTTCGGTCCTCAACACAACATCTGCAAGCAGAGTTCGCAGGATGCCGACTGGAGGTTGGGTCCAAGGCATTGCAAGCACCAATTATTGCAGAAGGTGGCAGAAAGGGTCTTGCCACATTTGGTGCATTTTTTAAAGCTGCTAACAGGTTTAGACATGTCAAGAAATACCGCCTTGGCAAAATTAAACTGAAAAACGGCCCTGGGTGGAAAAAAGTCCCCGAAGGGGAAAAAGGCACAAAAACTAAAGAAAAAAAAATCACCTAGAGAGCGAGAAAAAAGCTAACCAATGATAGGTGAGTGAAAAAAAAATAAGAAGAAACTTGGCCACAAGGGCAAGAAATTCAATTTTTTTTCCGGACTGCAGGAAAACATCCTAGGGGCTCCACAGAAAAAAGAAGCCCGAGAATATGGTACCTCCCAAAAGCTTCCTTTGGAAGCTGGGAAGTGTTCCGTTCAGAGCTTGTTGATGACATCACCCCATACATGAGGACTTATTTTCTGTTCACAGAGAATGCAAAAGCTCTAACTCAATGTACCTTTATTGTATCTGTTAGTTCCAGTCCTCTTAGGCTACAGCAGTGGAATGTGCAGTCTGCCAACCAGCTTGATTGAGTTATTTTAACTACTGTAGTTCCTAATCTGTTAGAATCAAAGATTATGAAACACTGAATAGACTGACAATTCAACTATGCTATTTTCTAACAGTCCAGCATGTGCAATGCCTGTTCATTCCAGAGTAGGAGCCTTTGGAGAAAAAGTAAAAAGAATAATGGCTTTATCAATGTGAAAAGCTGAAATCACCTTTAGTAAAAGCTTAGGAGAATTTTTAGGACTACTTTTGTGTGGCAGAACTATAGAAAAAAGGAATAGAAGATGAATGCTTGACGCTCACTTATTCTTATGGCTACTAAGAAAAGAATCATCTGGGTTAAGTCTTTCAGTTCTGCTGATTCCCTAGGTTCAAAATGGTTGTTTCATGAGCTAGACTAGAAGCATATACTGAGGGCTCATAATACAGCAAGTCTCTTTATTTGGTGTTTACTACACCATAACCTAGTGGCATCAACCTGCAATCCTGAAGGCTACAAAACCAGTTGGGTTTTCAGGATATCCCTAATGAATACGTACGAGCTACATTTGCACACAATACAAACATATCTCATTGACATTGATTAGGGACATCATGAAAACCTGGCTTGTGGTACTCTAGGATTGCCATTTGTCCTGTCATAACCCCTTCATCACTAGAGACACCAAAGGACGAAATGATACAGGAGTTCCATCAATACACGTATGGTATGTTGTTATGGCACTGAGCCACATCTTTACTGAGGCAGCACCCAAATCCCTGTCCACGTCCCTCCACTTGGAACAGAATTACTCCAACTTTAAAGCCTCCTTGAAAACACACCTCTTTGCCTCTGCCCACAATCTCCCAGACCCACTCCAATGACCTGGTTTCTTTATTTATGTCTGTCAACCTCCTCTCTTTGTCCTGTCTGATTGCTTGATACCTCTCTTTCCTGTCACGACTGTAGTTCCCTTTCCTTTCCTTCTGGCCTAGAGCCTACCCTGAATGTTACTTTTACATTGTAAACTGCCCTGATGTCATAAAGGGTGGTATATCAAGAGCCAATAAACATAAACATAACAAACATTAATGATAGGTGGAATAAATATTGAAGTAAGCTTTGTGGAGGGCCGGGACGATTCCCTTGTATACACTACCCACAGAATATTGTCCATTTGAAGGTGCACGCCTTCTTAGTGAATACTTTTTATATAAGTTATGAGAATATCTTCCATCTCTTAAGAAAGTTGGAGAGATGTTAGTAACAAGCACTCAAAAATCATGCTGAGCGCGCCAGCGAATAGATGTTTGGGTGGAGAGTACTCTATGATCTTGAATAAAAGGAAGAGATTCTGTCAGATAAATCATTATGATAATATCTGATACAGCGAGAAAATCAGATGTAACATGGCCAAGAGGGGGCTATGAGGGTTAGGAAGGCTTTGTCCTGCTTTATCTTTTGTAAAGTTCTGGATATTAATGGAATAGCGTAAAGGTATAAAGAAGCCTGGTTCCCCCAATGTATGTTGAAAACATCCAATTATATCCAATGCTGAGGTGACCACCACTAAAAAAGAAAAAGAAATCTCTCTCAGGTTGGGTACTTCAGCTAACATGAGTCTAGTAGCTCAAAGGGAGCTTTCATCAACTGTTATAGCGGGAGGCTTAAACACAAGCAAGTCCTATTTAAAGTGAAGTAGACATTTTAGAGAAATGAGTATATTGTTCAAATGATGGTGTTTTTATCTGCCAACTACACTTAAGATGAGCCTTAAGTAGGTTTTTAAACCAGACTTTAATAAAGACTGTTCAGTTTTTGCATGGGATGAGAAAACAAATATATTTATTTATTTGCAGAAGCTTGATATACAGTTAAAGGACTACATAAGAATTATAGATATGCCATACTGGGTCAAACCAAGGTCGATCAAGCCCAGTATCCTGTTTCCAACAGTGGCCAACCTAGGTCATACGTACCTAGCAGTTTCCCCAAAAGACACAGGTTCCGCAATGCTTGTACTGGGTCAAGCATTGATATCCTGGGTCCCTTCTTAATAATGGTTTATGGACCTTTCCTCCAGGAACTTGCCCAAACATTTTTTAAACCCAGCTACACTAACAGCCTTTACTACATCCTCCGGTAACAAATTCCAGAGTTTGATTACACGTTGAGTGAAAAAATATTTTCTTTTATTAGTCTTAAATAGTTTACCCTGTAGCTTCATTGCATGTCCCCTAGTCTTTCTATATTCTGATAACGTAAACAATTGATCTACATTTACCCGTTCCACTCCGTTCATTATTTATAGACTTCTATCATATCTCCCCTCAGCCGTCTCTTTTCCAGGTTAAAGAGCCCTAACCTTTTTAGCCTTTCTTCATAGGAGTATCCTTCCATCCCTTTACCATTTTCGTGGCTCTTCTGTGAACCTTTTCTAATAACGCTATATCCTTTTTAAGATATGGCGACCAGAATTGCACACAATATTCAAGGTGCGGTCTCACCATGGAACGATATAGAGGCATTATAATATCTTCTGTTTTATTTTCCATTCCTTTCCTTATGATACCTAGCATTCTATTTGCTCTCTTGGCCGCCGCTGCACACTGGGCTGAGGATTTTAACATGTTATCCACAAGGACGCCTAAATCTTTTTCCTGGGTGGTGGTTCCTAATGTGGAACCTTGCATTGTGTAACCATAGTTTGGGTTGTTCTTCCCTAGGTGCATAACTTTGCACTTGCCCACATTAAATTTCATCTGCCATTTTGATGCCCAGTTTTCTAATTTATCAAGATCCTCTTGCAATATTCCACAATCCTCTTGGGTTTTAACCAACTTTAAACAGTTTTGTGTCATCTGCAAATTTGATAACCTCACTAGTTATTCCACTTTCCAGGTCATTTATAAATATGTCAAAAAGCAGCGGACCCAGCACAGATCCCTGGGGTACACCACTATTCACCTTTCTCCAATGAACTCTGTCATAACGCCTGTACGTAAATATTACGTGTAAATAGTTCCCCTATGTTATCCAAGTTTGTATACCTGTTCTCTGTAAAACAGAACAGCTTCTTGTTCTGTTTTTTTTGTTTCATGTAAACCGGGCTGATGTCGAATAGTGTGGTATATAAGAGATTGTAATAAATAAATAAATAAATAATAAATTGGGAAAATTGGCCATTTAGCCCTACCCTCTGCTTTCTATCTTTTAACAAGTTCTTGATCCACAGCAGTACACTGCCTCCTATCCCATGACTCTTTAGTTTTGCCAAACGTCTCTGATGAGGGACCTTGTCAAAGGCTTTCCGAAAGTCCAGATACACTATATCAACCGACTCACCTTTGTCCACCTGTTTATTCACACTTTAAAAAAAACATAACAGATTAGTAAGACAAGATCTTCCTTGTCTAAAGCCATGTTGGCTGTCTCCCATTAGGCCATGACTATCTACATGCTGAGTAATTTTATTCTTTACGATGGTTTCTACCATTTTTCCCGGTACGGACATGAGGCTCACCGGTCTGTAGTTTCCCGGATCACCCCTGGAACCCTTTTTAAAAATTGGTGTTACATTAGCGATCCTCCAATCTTCAGGTATTAGAGATGATTTTAATGATAGTTCACAGATTACTAATAGCAGGTCTGCAATCTCATATTTCAGTTCTTTCAACACCCTTGGATGTATACCATCCGGCCCAGGTGATTTGCTACTCTTCAGTTTATCTAATAGTTGTAATACATCTTCCCGATGTATCGATATTTCCTTCAATTCTTCCACACCTTTAAATACCACTTCAGTCATGGGTAACATCCCTACATCTTCCTCAGTAAAGACTGAAGCAAAGAATTCATTCAGTCTCTCCGCTATTGCCTTGCCGCCTCTTAGTGCCCCTTTAACTCCTCTATCATCTAATGGACCAACTGACTCTCTCACAGGTTTTTTGCTACGAATGTACTTGAAAAAATCTTCATTTCGTGTTTTTGCTTCCACAGCAAGCTTCTTCTCAAATTCTCCCTTTGCCTGCTTTATCAATGCCTTGCATTTGACTTGCCAGTGCTTGTGCTGTTTCCAGGTTTCGTCGTTTGGCTCTTTTTTCCATTTCCTGAAAGATGCTTTTTTGGCAACAGCAGCCTCTCTGACCTCACCTTTAAACCATGCTGGCAGTTTTTTGGGCTTCCTTCCACTTTTCTTAAAGCATGGAATACAGCTGGGCTGCCAAGATAGTATTTTTCAACAACACCCAAGCTTGATTTAAGTCTTTAACCTTTGCAACTGCTCCTTTTAGTTTTTTCTTAACTATTTTCCTCATTTTTTCATAGTCTCCCTTTCGAAAGTTAAAAGGTAGTACTGTGGATTTCCGTACTATCCCTCCTCCACTAATTAAATCAAAGGCAACCATGCTATGATCACTATTGCCAAGTGGCCCCAACACCCTTATCTCTTGCACTAGATCTGGTGTTCCACTAAGGACTAGGTCTAATATGGCTTCCCCTCTGGTCGGTTCATGAACCAGCTGCTCCAAGAAGCAGTCATTTATGTCATCTAGGAACTTTATCTCCCTAGCATGTCCTGCCGTGACACTGACCCAGTCGATATCGGGGTAATTGAAATCACCCATTATTATTACTGCGCTGTAACTTTTGTTAGCTTCCTTGATTTCTTTGAGCATTTCATCATCCATTTGTTCATTCTGGCCAGGTGGTCGATAGTACACCCCCACTGCCATCGCCTTCCCCTTTTTACATGGAATTTCAATCCATAGAGATTCTACAGCAAATTTTGTTTCCTGCAAAACTTTAATTCTTTCTGACTCAATGCCCTCTCTAACAGAGCGCAACCCCTCCACCAATTTGATCAGCTCTATCATTACGATATAGTTTGTACCCAGGTATCACAGTGTCCCACTGGTTGTCCTCCTTCCACCATGTCTCTGATATTCCAATCATATCTAACCTCTCATTTAGTGCTATATATTCTAACTCTTCCATCTTATTTATTAGACTTCTAGCATTTGCATACAAGCATTTTAGAGACTGTATTTTATTCATATTAATTTGGCTATTGGTAGACATGGGTAATTTGGGATCTTTAAGCTCTGTCTGCTCCATACTCGAGGGCATTTGGGCTACTTTACTCTTTTTTGGAACTTCTCTGCTTTTGGTAGTGTCCTTCAAGGATACATTCTTCCGAACCATCCGCTCCTGGGTGACTGTCGGCTTTCCCCTGTTATCTAGTTTAAAAGCTGCTCTATCTCCTTTTTAAAGGTTAATGCCAGCAGCCTGGTTCCATCTCGGTTAAGGTGAAGCCCATTTCTTCGGAAGAGCCCCTCCTTTCCCCAGAATGTTCCACCGTTCCTAACAAATCCAAAACCCTCATCTCTGCACCATTGTCTCATCCACGCATTGAGACTCCGGAGCTCTGCCTGCCTTTTGAGTCCTGCACGTGGAACGGGAAGCATTTCGGAGAACATTAACCTGGAAGTTCTGGATTTCAATTTCCTACCTAAAAGCCTAAATTTAGCCTCCAGAACCTCCCTACCACATTTTCCTATGTCATTGGTACCGACATGTACCAAGACAGCAGACTCCTCCCCTGCACTATCTAAGACCTTATCTAGGTGGTGCGTGAGGTCCGCTACCTTCGCACCAGGCAGGCATGTTACCAGGCGAGCCTCACGTCCACCAGCCACCCAGCTATCTACATGCCTAATGATCAAATCACCAACTATAACGGCTGTCCTAACCCTTCCCTCATGGGCACATGGCCTGGAGAAACTTCCTCGGTGCGAGAGGGTTTTACATCACCTGGAGGACAGGTTCTAGTTACAGGATCACTTCCTGCCACACCAGGGTGATGCTCTCCTGTCACGTGACCTCTCTCCTCCATGGCAACAGGGATGCTGCCAGACTACAAAGTCATCAAAGTAGCTTGTGATGGGGAGGGGGTGTGAGGGGAGAATGGAGAGAGAAAGGGAAGCGAGAAAGGGGATCGGAAGGAGTACAATGACCTTTGAAGAAGATATGGAAAAGGAAGTCAGGAAAAGTCATGCAGGGTCCAAGCTGTGGGAAATATGGGAGATCAACTAGGAGAAGGAAAGGAGAACATACCCTGGAAGAGCAGGCAAACTACCTCTACTTAAAATTTTTAAGACCACTTACTGCATTGTTTTTTAACCCTGTCTGAGAGGCACACCTCACTTTTTTTGGTGTTCAGAATGTCCATAATAAATATGCATGAGATAGATCTGCCTATATTGGAGACTCTGTGCTTGCAAATCTACCTTATGCATACTCAATTCTGAAATCCTGACAGGATAGGTGTGTCTTCCAAAAAGGGTTGGGAAACACTGACATACTGGAGCCTCTCCTACAAGTGAAAACTATGTGAAAGGAAGACACGATCAGGCATTTTAAGTGAAATTAACATTATCCTTTCAAAATTCAGACTGTGAGGGCCAAGAATCTATGATGGGATGTAACAAAGATTCACAATTTTGCATAACTAGGTGTGGACTTCAGACACCAACCGGATCGGTTGTTTGATGGACAACTCCCATATAGGCAGGAACCAAAGCTGTCTTGGCCAACATGGAGTTATGAGCAGAGCCGGCCCAAGGCTTTCTGCCACCCTAGGCCGAAACCCTGCTGCCCCCCCTGCAGCTGTCGATTATGTCTTGGGGGAGGAGGGTGGGCAGCATTGGCAGTATTTTAAAAGTGGTGGCTTTGTGCCTCCGTTTTGTTGCCGTGGCAGGCCATGTGCTTCAGAACATATGGTCTGCTGCTTCTGACTCTCTTCTGAAAGTAAGTTGCATTGGAGGGGGATCAGAAGCGGCAGGTCATAAAGCTGCTCCTGGATCCAGGATCAGACTTCGACTTGGATGATGTCATGGACCCACAGGGGAGTTCCTCAGAGGATGATCCCTGAGCCAAAGCTCCGCAACCTCGGGGTTCGGATCGAACAAATGCGTGCGACACGGAATCATCGGATGCAGTCTCTGAGGGCAGAGATTCCAAGCTCGATGCTGGAACCACGGTAGAGGCCTTCAAGCCAAAAAGCTGCTTTTCACAATTCCTTTGGCTCTTGCTTGACATCTGCAGACAGAGCGGGCAAGTGGAATCATTGTGATCCACACCGAGGCACTTGATACAGCAACTGTGGCAGTCTGTGATGGACACAGTATGGGGGTATTTGCTACAATGCTTAAATCCGCTGACCAAAGACTAAGCAGGGAAGATGGCACCCATGAGGTCAAATTTGTCTTGGTCAGGGAGGGCACAAGAAAATACATGTGCACCGAAAAAGAAAATAGGACCCGAGAAAAATGCAACGCCGAGGGTTTACTCGGGTGGCGAGAAGATGATCGGGAACTGACCAGCAAAAAGAGAATGAAAAAGGGTATGAAAACACATCAATTTTTTACAGGGGACGATAGGACATCTGTAGGGCTCCGCAGAAAAGAGACGACTGAAGATGGCACCTTTGGGCAAGAAGGAGATCACGCATTTGCGGCCTAATTCCCAAAGACTTTCTCTGAGCGGAAATCAGCAGGAAGTCAGTCCTCACATAGGGAGTGATGTCTGCATTGATGGAGTCCGTGCGGTAATCACGTCCCAGTTTTAAAGAAAGCCTTTGGGAGTTAGGCTGCGCATGCATGGTCATCTTCCGGCACAAAGGTGCTATCTTACCTCAGAATGATGACATAGCTTAATCAAGCATAAAAAGACAAACTAATTCACGGGGAGGAGAGAGGGTTGTGAGGACTGATTCCTGCTGTCCCCAGAGAACACCTGTTACAGGTGAGTAGCTACACTTTCTCCAGGAACAAGCAGGACATCACATATAGGACTCCCAAGCTACAGGCTACCGAAAAAACCTGTATGGGCTATGGGCAACCCAAAAGGCAAAACGTGAAGGACAGCAAGGAAAGCTGAATGGCTTGAAGTCCAGTGACACAGCCCAAGCATTGATGCTGGGATCTCCTCTCCTGGACACAAAGGGCCGGAGGGAAGCAGTGGCACTATTTCCCAAAGAGGTGACGCAGTACTGCCTGGCCACAGGCACTATCGTGCCATGAGCTCTCCTGCAAGCAGTAGTGCGCTGTGAACATATGCACCGAAGACCAGGTGGCAGCCCGGCAGATGTCCTGCAGGGGGACCGAGCACAGGTGAGCCATCGAGGCCACCATGGCGCACACATTATGCATGGTGACATGATGGTCCAGAGAGAGTTCGGCCTCCTCATAGGCCAAAGAGATGAAATCTGTCAACCAGGTAGACAGGGTATGCTTAGAGACCACAACCCCAAGCCTGTTGGATGATGTCATGGACCCAAGGGGAAGCCTGCGATGGGCCTTTGTCTTCTTGAGGTAGAAGGCCAGTGCCCTTATGCAATCCAAGATGTGCAGTGAGGTCTCCACCCGTGATACCTGAGGCCTGGGGAAGGTGGTCGGAAGGACCACCTCTTGGTTGATGTGAAAAGCGGACACCACCTTTGGAAGGAATTTCAGGTGAGTCCAGAGAATGACTGCTTTTGTGAAACCTGGTGTAGTGGTCATGGGCCACCAGTGCATGCAGTTCACCGACATGTCTGGCCGAAGTGAACACCACAAGGAACATTACTTTCCATGACAAGAACTTGAACTGTCATGAAGCCAGCAGCTCAAAAGGGGGAGCCATCAACAGAGGACAAAGTTCAGGTCCCACGCCTCTGGCTGTGGGCGGACGGAGGAACACAAGAAGAGAGGCCCTCTCATAAAACAGCCTACAAGGGAGGGCACAGAGACAGGCTGGCCATTGACAAGGTGGTGATGCGCAGCCAGGGCACTGAGATGCACACTGATGGATTGGATTTCAGACAAGCCTGAGAGAGGTGCAGCAGATATTTGCACAGAGCAAGAGAAGGGGTTAAGATCCCTTTCTGTGCACCAGACCGAGAATTTTTGCCATTTGAAGGCATACGTGCACCGTGTTGAGTCCTTGCGCGATGCCAGTAGGACGTCCTCCACATCCCAAGAGAGGTGGAGGTGTATAAGGGCTAACCATTCAGCTGCCATGTCATCAGGGCGAGGGATTGCAGGCTGAGATGGAGAAGAGTCCCATCTTCCTGCGAGAGCAAGACTGGAGCATAGCCCAGGAGTACTGGGGCCATCCTCAACAGCTGCAAGAGTAGGAGGAACCACGGCTTCCGGGACCATCGAGGAGCAATGAGAATTACTGAGGCCAGGACCGCCTGCACCTTAAGTACGGTCTTGGGGAGTAAGTGGGTACACATGTGCTAGGCTCCCGGACCATGACAGGAGAAAGGCACTTGCCACCACCCATTCTCGGGTCAGCCTTCAGGAACAGAAGCGCAGCTACTGAGCGTTCTTGGGGCGGGTGAGGTGGTCCAACATCAACATCGAAAGAAGGAGATGGCCACTGCTGGGTTGAGGCATCATTCGTGGGGCTGAAGTTTCCTGCTGAGTCAATCTGCGAGTAGATTATCTTGGTGCAGCAGGTAGCCCGCCTAGAGGATCATGACCTTCGCCGCGGCAAAGGCACACTGTCTACCAACAAAGGAGGTCTGAGCCCGTTCCCCCCTGCTTGTTTATGTAAAACATCGCTACTTAGTTGTCCGTTTGAATGAGGACAACCTGGCTCGCCAGATGGGCCTGAAACACCCAAAAGGCATTTGTCACAGTCCAGAGTTCAAAGAGGTTGATCTGGAAGCACTTTCTTCCAGAGTCCAGGTGCCCTGCAACTGAAGACCACCACAGTACACTCCAAACCAAGAAGCGTCTGTGGTCAGAATGCATTGGACCGGCGGGACCGGGAATGTTAGGCTGACCATGAGACTCTGCCACCAGGTGAGAGAGGCCGCAAGAAGCTGGGTGACCCATTCCTCCAGTTGGCCCATGGCCTGAGTCCATTGAGAGCTGAGGGTCCACTGGGTCTGTCGCATACATAGATGGGACCCCAGGGTTATGTGAACCGTCGAGGTCATTGTCCCAATAGGTGCAGCAGAAGATGGACGGATGCCAATGAACAACCCTGTACTTCTTTTGCTAGGGTTGCTAGATGCCGAGCCCAGTCCAGATGGAGGAAGGCCCTGACCTTCGTGGAGTCCAAAAGGGCGCTGGGTCAGTTATAGACGAGACACTGAGAAGTTCAGCACGAACCCCAGATGCTGCAGCACCCTGATGGTGGAGTGGGCCGCATGACGGACAACATTAAGGGAAGACAAAGACTCCCAGCAAGTGGAGGTGAGCCAGAGACTTGGTGAACACCTGGGGGGTTAAGGAGAGGCTAAAGGGGAGCACACTGTACTGGTAGTGGAAGCCTCGGATGATGAAGCTTTGATTGAAAGATAAGGCAGTATATAAAACCTGTTAAATAAATAAAAAAAATGAAATGGAGGTACTGACTGTCAGGATGTCGGTATAGGTATCTTTGAGATCCAAAGAGCATAGTCAATTTCCCCACTAGAGGAAGGGCAGCAATATTTCAAGGGATAGCATCTTGAACTTCTCCTTGAACAGAAAGCAGTTTAGGTCCCACAGATCCAGGATGGGCTGAACGCCCCCTGTCTTTTTTGGGATAAGAAAGTACCAGGAGTAGAACCCGGTGCCTCAGAGGGGCCGGCTCTATCACCTGATTCTCGAGCAGGGACTCGAGTTCCTTCAGCAGGGAGCTCTTTGTGCAGGGAGGTAATGGGAAGTTCCCCTAGGAAGAAGGGAGGGAGGTGTTTGGACGACCTGCAGCACCCAAGCACTGGTGGTGATGACCAGCCAGAGGTGAGTGATGTATACCTATGTCCTCCCGTATGCCTTGAGCCTTGAGCCCTGGCCCTCGGGAGGGAGGAGGGAGAGGAACAATGCCTAAGGAGTCAAAAGCCTCCCCAGGCTGCGGCTGGGGCGATGTTTGGGGCTTGGAGGCTTTCTGCTTACAGAGGCAAGCCACTGGCCCTTGGCCTGCTGACTGTTGGGGAGCTAGACAGACTGGAAATTGGGGCATTTTCCGTATGCTTTCGTGACTTCGGGTGAAAGGGCTTTTTCCCCCGAAGCTTTTCATTGGGAAAGGTCAGTGGTTTTCTGGGACAGCATAGTCCTGGTCATAAACTCTGACTCCAATTCAGCGGCCTTGTCGGTCATGGGTTTACCAGAGAGGTTCTCTCTCGGCAGGGGACATCAACCAGTTTGTCCTGTATAGATTGCTCCAAGTCCAAGGACTGTAGCCAGTAATGCCCGCCGCAGCCACTTGAGCCACAGACTCGAAGCAGTCATAGGCTACTTGAGTCTGGAATTTGGAGCATTCCTTGACCAAGGAGGCGAGGGGCCAGAAGGGCTTAAGAGGTTCATCTGCCAGATCAGCTGAGAACCTGGTGAGCTCCTTTGCCAGGTCCCTCAGGTACATGCCCATGTACAGCTGGTAAGCCTGGATCTGAGCCACAAGCATCAAGCCCTGGTAGCACTTTCTGCCAAACCTGTTCATGATGCGGGCCTCCCTACTGGAATGCACCGGGGAGTGTGTCTTCTGACTCTTTATGCGACGCATGGCTGACCACCACCATGGAGTTGTGAGGCAGCTGTGTCTTTGCAACACCTGGGCTCTTGCCAACTCGATACTGAGAATAGAGTTGCCGGTTCACTTTTGGCACCATCAACGAGGCTCTCTGACATCCTGAATAGCAAGCGCTCCAGGATGGAAGGAATCGGCACGGTCTGTGCCTCCCTCAGGGTGGGGGGCCCATACTGGAGGATCTCCAAGTGCTCAGCATGAGGCTCGTCTGCCACTAAGGCCAGGGCCTTTAACACTCCCCAGAAAAACACAAGGAACATGAGGTCCTTGTGGGGGGGGGGGTGACCTCCTGAGTCAGAGGTAACATCTCTTTGAATCCAGGTGTCCGGCAACTAATCATTGGACCCCCAGTCCAACTTGGAGCCAAAAGAGACATCGAACCCCGGACAGTCATCAAAGCGATTATCAGCTGGCATCAAGGGGGAATGAGGCGTCCAATGAGTAGGCCCAGAGATGCTCTGGGGTGAGTTATGCCTTCAGTTGGAGGCCGACCGATGTGGCTCTGAGCGAGCTGCTCCAGTACAGGCTGGATGTTCTCTGAGGTCATCGCAGTGGAGGATCCAGATGTCAGCAGACAACGCAGAGACTCCAGGCATCAGTCCCCGCAGCGCCTTGAAGGAATACAACCAGGCTGCGTTCCAAGGCCGCCATCCTCGCTTCGATGCCAGTAGGCTCTGCAGTGACCGGTTCAGGCCTCTATGTCATCGAGCTCAAAGCCAGCTCCCTTGAAGGGGAATCACCAATGGTGATCACGGAGGAGGACAGAGCTCGATCCCACGATGCAGTGGAAGTCTCCTCCCGTTGGAACAGCTTTGAGGGCTGCTCCCGGCCATCGCCCTCAGTGCCAGGCTGAGGACTCAGAGGCTGGGGACCATCTTACCCCCGGCTCCAGTATCAGATGTTGGCTTGGTTGATGCCTTGGGCCCACGGATGGCCCCTGGTCCAAGACTCTGATACGTCAGGGCTTGGAACGAGCATGTGCGTGCAACGCCAAGTCATCAGCACAATGTCTGAAGGCAGTGATTCCAAGCTTGATGCCAGAACCGTGGCAGAGACCTTCAAGCAAAAAAGCTCCCCCGCTGCTTTTCATGATTCCTCCGGATCTTGCGTGACATATGTAAGCAGAGCGGGCAAGTGGAGTTGTCGTGATCCACAATGAAGCACTTGATTTGGTAACTGTGGCTGTCCGTGATGGACATAGTATGGGGGCATTTCCCGCATTGCTTAAATCCGCTGACAGAAGACAAAGCGGGGAAGACCACACCCTCGAAGCCAAACTCAGACATCTTGGTCAGGGAGGGCATGAGAAATACCCACACACTGAAAATAAAAAAAGGACCAGAGAAAAATGTGATGAATACACATAGTATTGTTTTCCTATTATGAATCCGAGATACTCCTTTGATAAGGGTATATATCCCTGTATGGGGATAAGCATCTTTCAGTTCCAAGGAGCAAGGCCAGTTTTCTTTTAGTGGAAAGGACTTAAGGTGCACAAGAAAACCATCTTGAAATTCTTTTACAAGAAATTTGTTCAAGGCTAAGTTTAGGATAGAACAAAATCCTCCTGTTTTTTGGGAAATCTGTATATTTCGCTCTGGAGGAGTAGTTTCTACTATACTGGCCTCTAAGAGGGAGGAGAACTACTATAGAACTATACCTCTGATATTGAAAGTCTGATGACTTTTAAATTTATTAATATTTAGCTCACGCCTTTCCAATCAATCTAAGTTTACCCGTTCCACTCCATTCATTAATTTATAGACCTCTATCATATCTCTCCTCAGCAGTTTCTTTTCCAGGTTGAAGAGCTCTAACCTTTTAAACCTCTCCTCAGGGGTAATCCTTCCATCCTCTTTACCATTTTGGTGGCTCTTCTCGGTACCTTTTCTAATTCCGCTATATCCTTTTTAAGATACGGTGACCAGAATTGCACACAATATTCAAGGTGTGGTTGCACCATGGAACAATCAGAGGCATTATAATATCCTTTGCTTATTCTCCATTCCTTTCCTTATGATTCCTAGCATTCTATTTGCCTTCTTGGCCACCACATTACCCTGGGAGGAGGGTTTCAACGTATTATTCACGATGATGCCTAAATCTTTTTCCTGGGTGGTGGTTCCTAATGTGGAACCTTGCATCATGTAACCATAGTTTGGGTTGTTCTTTCCAAGGTGCATAACTTTACACTTGCCACATTAAATTTCATCTGCCATTTGAATGTCCAGTCTTCCAATTTATCAAGGTCCTCTTGCAATTTTTCACAGTCTTCTTGGGTTTTAACAACTTTGAATAATTTTGTCTCATCTGCAAATTTGATTACCTTACGTGTTATTCCCATTTCCAGGTCATTAACGAATATGGTGAAAAGCAACGAGCTCAGCACAGATCCCTGGGGTACTTCATTATTCACCTTTCTCCACTCTGCTTTGTATCTTTTAACCATTTCCTGATCCACAATAGTACACGGCCTCCTACTCAATGCCTTTTTAATTTCGTCAAGAGTCTCTCATAAGGGACCTTTGTCAAAGGCTTCCTGAAAATCCAGATACACTATATCAACCGGCTCACCTTTCTCTATCTGTTTATTCACACCTTCAAAAAAATATAACAAATTAGTAAGACAAGACCTTCCTTGGCTAAAGCCATGTTGGCTTTCTCCTATTAAACCACGACTATAAATATGTTCAGTAATTTTGTTCTTTATAATGGTTTCTAACATTTTGCCTGGTACTGATGTCTGACTCACTGGTCTGTAATTTCTCGGATCACCCCTGGAATCTTTTTAAAAATTGGTGTTACATTGGCCATTTGCCAATCTTCAGGTATTATAGATGGATTTTAATGCTAGTTCACAGATTACTAATAGCAGGTCTGCAATCTCATATTTCAGTTTTTTCAACACCCTTGGATATATACCATCTGGTCCAGGTGATTTGCTACTCTTTAGTTTAGCAAATAGTTGTAATGCATCTTCCTGGTTTATCGATATTTCTTTCAATTCTTCCAATGCATCACCTTTAAATACCATTTCAGTCATGGGTAACTTCCCTACAATATCTTCAGTAAAGACTAAAGCAAGGAATTCATTCAGTCTCTCCGCTATGGCCTTGTCCCCTCCTAGTGCTCCTTTTACCCTTCTAACATCTAATGGTCCAACTGGCTCTCTCATAGGTTTTTTTGCTATGGATGTGCTTGAAAAAGTTTTTATTATGTGTTTTTGCATCAACGGCAAGCTTTTTTTTTTTAATTCTCTCTTTGCCTGCCTTATCAATGCCTTGCCAGTGCTTAAGTTGTTTCCAGTTTTCATCATTTGGCTATTTTTTCCAATTCCCGGCAAGTTACATTCAGGTACATTTCCCTGTCCCCTGAGGGCTTACAATCTAAGTTTGTACCCGAGGCAATGGAGGGTTAAATGACTTGCTCAAGGTCACAAGGAGTGCCAGTGGGCATCGAATCCAGATCTCTTGGTAGTAAGCTGTTACTCTAACCACTGTGGTTAACTCCTCTTCCACTACACTCCAGTGGGCATTCTCGTAATGTTGCCAATAAGCATTATTCTGTAATCATTCTGTAAGACTATGATGTTATGTCTCAGGGCAGAGTCAAGCGAGTGGTGGGGAATGCAGCCTAGCTGCCGCCTGGAATGGTGGTATACTGGCAGAGGAGCAGTGTGGGCCTTAATATTAATGCCAATTCTACGCGCAGCCCCAGATTCCAGCATATACCAAAGGATTGTGCACAATGCTACCAACTCCGTGGATCTGACTTTAGTTGAGCTAGGCCTAATAAAATGGAAGTCTAATGGTGCAGACAGAGAAAGACAGCACCACAAGGTGGAGGCCTCCACAGAGGTACGGTGAGTATGAGCAAACGGACTGAGGAGGAGGTGGAGTAGGCACTGACAAAGGTGAAAAGTGAGGCAGTCAGAATGCAGATCTATCATCAAAGGCAAGGGAATGTATATAATATGAAAAGCAGAGCTCTTGGCTGAATACGCAGACTGAGAGGAGGCTATATTGTGTGCAGTAGAAGAGAGTGCCCCTGGACTGCCCTTCTCATTAAATGCGAGGCACAAGGATTGCAATACAAAATTTAGAAATGAGGCTGCAAGCAAACATAATATAATTGATCTCTTTCATTTCTCTCCAGATGGAGGATGGAATCCAAGGCCAGTTACACAGAGGCACTAGAAACATTTAGTAGGAATGCAGAAGACTCCATCGGACTTGCCAAAGCTCAAACAGTTACACCTCATGTAATTTAAAGTTGCCTGTATAGCTTCGCATTTTTAATTGTTCTATGTAAACCATTTTGCCTGGTAGAAAAATGGTACATTAAAGCCAGTTAAATAAATAAACTAGAGTTGATTAGGCAGCATTGGGAGCACCAGTACTAAAGCGGACTTTTTAAATCTCTTCCAAGAATTAAAGCTCATGAGAGGGGACGTCTCCAAAGCTGTTGGAGAAATCAAACAGGACAATCAGTCTCTCTGCTAGGTGAGCAAGAGTTCTGACTCTCACTGCAAAGCTGTTTTTGAATTTATTATTTTGACTGGTTTTGATATACATGTTCCCTATTTATATTCTCTTAAGATTTGAGTGTGCCCTCAGTTCATAGAAGGTCTACTGACCAGGGGACACAAATACCTGGCCACCCTACCCCTCACCCCACCAACTCCAGTGTTGCATTGCCTATATAGTCATCATAGAAAGTGACAGCTGTCCTGCAATTAGGTGCAACACCCACCTTTTCTCCTTGTCCTAGAACTGCTTTATAACCATCTTAATTAGCATGTGGTGTGTATCCAGTGCAATAGTTGTGGTGCCTTCATTTTAATTAGACTCATTTGGAGTCTAAGAGCTTGCCCTATGTGTCTCAAGTTATCTGCCATGCATAAAGAATTGATTCTGTTAAGGGAAGAATTAACTGGAATTAAATACACCTCCTCTAGGGTACAAATTGAAAAACATCCACCACCACTCCCACAAAGAATGAAGCAGCCCAGGAACAAATAGATCACAATAAGCTCTGGTAGGCTGCGACCTGTAACACAGGGACACCCTTGCCATCAAGAAATATCACTGCATAACGCCTTCTCTATCTTGGGAAATTTGAGGGCCCAATTAGTGGAAACTGAAATGCCATTAAACGAGAAAGTTAATGCCCAATCTACTGATAATGCCCAAAATATGAAGAAACTGACACAAAAGAGGAAACTACTACTACTTGGAGATTTCATCATCAGAGGCACCAACTTGGGAACTCAGTTCAAAAGGGAGAAGTTGGTCAAATGTCTCCTAGGCTCTTCAGCCAGCAGGAATACAAAGCAAATTGTTGGCATAATTAGTGCAGAAAGTGAGCACTTCAAAACGTCATCATCCATTTGGGTACAAATGACCTGGCTAGAAACAGTGCCTCTACAGTTCAGAAGGATTTCCAGATTCTGGGAGAGAAATTCAAACCCACTGCTAACACCATAGCATTCTCAGAAGTTCTATCTGTTCTTGGTAAGGGGGCAGAAAGGCTGCATTGCATAATCAACCTTAATAAATGGCTCCAAACCCGGTGCAAACAAGGAGGACTTAGATATATAGGCGACTGGGGAAACAGATAAAACAACAAGAGGCTATGCTGTTTGATGGACTACATCTCTCTGTCACAGGGAAAAGGATCTTAATTGAAAACTTCAGGCATTATGTGGATGGGCATTTAAACTAGGGAAAGGGGGTGTCAGATGGGAAAGAACATCACTCCCAGCAAAAACATAGCAACAATGGAAACAGTTGCAGTATTAACCCACACATCAGTACCAAATGGGAAGAGGCAGGTAAACAAAATCCATGCAAAATTCAGGCAAGCCAGTCAACAAATGCTGGCAAGCAATAAGCACAAACGCTCGAAGCCTAGCCAACAAAGTTCCTGACCTGAAAGCCCTAATGGTGGAAATGGACTTGGATATTGTGGCCATTACAGAAACATGGTTTAACGAGTCGCATGAATGGGATATACAGTAGTGGCCAAAAAATTAAGGTAGGTATCTTTCTATAATTTATGGTTAAATGTACTGTGATGTCACACGTGCTTACTTATTTAATCAGCATGGCGATTAGTCACACCATGCGTCTGGCGTCCATTTTAGTTTACTTACACTTTGTAGTAGGTTTCTTGGATGAAGTTTTGAATTTTTACAACTAGGAAAAGATTGAAAATTACATGTGAAATATACAATCAAGATAGGTAGAAAGTGTGATATTAATGACTTTGTAAAGGGACAAGTTGTCACACTCCATGCTGAAGGATATTTGCAATGTGCTATTGCAAAACATTTGCATATATCAAGGTGTGCAGTTCAGAATGTTCTGAAATCAGGTGGCCGTACACGTCGTTCGAAATGTGGGCGCAGACGGATAACTACTGGATGAGATGACCCATTCCTCAAAAGCATTATTACATCTAGTCCACATACTTCATCTCAACGTGTGGCTCAGTTAGCTAATGATCGAGGAATAAAGATAAGTGCCAGATCTGTCCGCCGACGGCTTGTGGATGAATTCAAACTCGTGGCCAGAAGACCTGCCAAGAAGCCTATGAATACCAGGAAACAAATTGCTGCCCACATATAGTTTTGTAGCAAGATGAAAGACAAATCTGCTGAATGGTGGGAGAGGGTAATGTTCACAGATGAAAGTACATTTCAACAAGTACATGGGAGTGGTTACAACTACGTCCGTCGACCAGCAGGCAAGAGACTAAATCCGAAGTATACGATCAAGACTGTTAAACACCCACCATTGGTCATGGTATGGGGTGGTATCTCGGCGAATGGACGATGTGGCCTGCACATTTTTGAGAAAGGTGAAAGAATAAATGCTGCAAAATACATATCCGTGCTGAATAGTAAAGTTAAAATACACATGAATGCTTCTGGCACAATCACTGACACAATCTCTTCCTACAATCTAGACATCCTCATGATAACTGAAACCTGGTTATCCGACACAGATAATGTGATCCTTAACCAACTCATACCCCCCAACTTCTCCGTCCATTCCCAACATAGAGAGAGCAAGAGAGGTGGAGGCATTCTCATACTTACCAAGAATGACCTAAACTTCCACACTGTGGACTCCACAAGCTCAAACAGCATGGACGTCTTAACCATCACGAATGAGCAATGCTTCATCAATTTAATATACAGAGCACCCTCACCCTCCACGGATGACCTTCCTAACATTCTGGACTTAGCAACCAACACACGCCAGCCCAACATTCCCAACTGGATATTAGGAGATTTCAATCTCCCAACACTGCATCCTAGCCATGCCTCAGCCCTCCTTGAAGCAATCAACGAGTTGGGATACAAACAAATTGTTGAAGCCCCCACGCACAAGAGAGGAAACATCCTTGACATGATTTTTGCTCCTCTGACAGCCCTTGATTCCAACAATAGACTCGACACTTCTGTAACCCCAAGTACCTTGGTCAGACCACAACTTAATCACCTTCCCCATCCTCATCAATGGCAAACAGTCATCATACATCAACAAAAACTCCATTGACTCAACAAAAGTAACATCTCGGAAATTCAAAACCTTCAACAAAGAGCATATAATTACAGAAACCCTCCCTCTCCTACATGACACCTCTCTCAATCTCGAAAATCTGATCGCATCCTGGAACAACACTATCAGTACCATCGCACTACAACCAGTACAGGACAACAACCTAAAGAAAAGAAAATCCTCTCCTTGGTTCTCCCCTGACCTACGAGCCTCCTCACACACCTAAGAAAATTGGAGAAACGATGGCGTCGCTCACACTCTTCTGAAGACCAAGCAGCCTATAGAGTACACCTATCTTTGCACAGAGAGTCAGTCATGGCCAAGATGAGACAATTCCATACTGATACGCTGAAAAGATCGCTAAATAAACCACGTGATCTTTTCAACCTAGTCAAAATCTTATCTAAAGAACCTTCACCAGAACATCCGGAACCCATTCAACCTCAAGCGTTCGCCGATTACCTGCAATCCAAGCTGCTTCAAACCAACAACATTGCAACAATCCCTTCTCAAGTCACCGTATGTATATCAAACTTATCCATGTTCTCCACACCATCCAGAAAACATGTTGAAGTCACCATCGCTGCTCTTAACACTACCACCGCACAAACTGACCCTTGCCCAGCCCACTGGATAAAGGAACTACGCCAAGATCTCAGCCCCATCATCACTAAAATGATGAATTTATCCTTTACAACTGGTTCCTTCCATCAGTCCTCAAGAGAACATCCATCAGACCCTCTTGAAAAACCACAAAACTCGACCCACAAAAGGTGAATCTTATAGACCCATAGCTAGCATTCCCCTGCTAGCTAAAAATATTGAAAAGGAAGCTCAAAGACAAATACAGGACCACATCGACACTGCCTCCCTCTTGACCAATGCCAACATGGCTTCAGAGAGTTCCACGGTGTTGAAAACCCTCCTAACCACTCTATGCAACAACATCATCACAGGCATGATAACATCCGCCAAGGCTTTGCTCTTATCTTCTTAGACATTGCCGCGGCTTTTGACTCTGTTCATCATGATCTTTTAATAGGGCGACTAAAAGAAAAAGGCATCAATAACACTGCCTGGAGTGGTGTAAATCATACCTTGATCAGAGATGGCAGTACGTTACCTCAGGAACCGCAACATCCGCACCTTACACCAAAAACAAGGCGTACCACAAGGATCATCCCTATCTCACTCTTCTTCAATATATACATACAGCCTGTTTGCAATATCAATATGTCCATCAATGTTGAATGCTTGATATACGCTGACGACATCCTTCTATACATGCCTTTCTCCACAGCCCATATGGACCTCTCCCCGCTAGCCAAATGTTTTGATGCAGTATCTGAATGGCTTCAATCCCAGAACCTCCGAATTCAACACAAAAAGACCGAGGTTCTTTTCATCACTAGAGACCCACTTTTCACCCCCCATCCCATATAAAGGTCAAAGAAGCTGAGCTCCAATCCAAACCTTCCATTCGTTACCTTGGAGTCACTTTGGACCAGCGCATGGATTTGAAACTACATATAACCAACGTAGTCAGAGCCATCTACCTCAAGATCCGGACACTCCGCCATCTTCGCCCCCTGCTTGATCCTGATGACTTCCGGACGATATTTCAAGCCTTAACCCTACCACACCTTGACTATGCTAATGCCATTCTCCAAGGCCTCCCACACTCCACATTAAACCCATTGCAACTCGCCATGAATACCGCTGCTAGAGTCCTCTCCGGATCATCAAGAAGGGACCATATAACACCCATCCTAGAGCAACTCCACTGGCTCCCCATACATGGCAGAATATTGTTGAAAACATTACTACTAACTTTCAAGGCCACTAAAATCATCACCTCTTCCTCCCTAGTAGACCTCGTTCAGACTGTTCCACCCAATAGATCCAGGAGAACGATATCAACAAATGCACTAGTTATCCCTAAAGCAGCGACAAAATGCCTATCAACGACATCTAACAGGGCCTTCAGATTCTATGCCCCTAAGTGCTGGAACGCCCTACCTCCAGAGATTCGTGCTATCACTGATCTATCCCTTTTTAGAAAGGCTCTCAAATCCCACCTTTTCCCCCAATATTACTTGACCAGCTAACCAATCTCGATCCTTACCCTATAACTAATAACAAATCCTGTTGTGTATACTTGTAAATACTCATGTAAATAGTTGCAGAAATGATGTCCCATGTTTTATCCAAGTTCTCTGACCTTGTTCTCTGTAAAACCAAACTGTTTGTTGTTCTGGTCTGTTGTTATATTGTGAACCACGCTGATGCTGAATAGAGCGGTATATAAGAGCCTGTAATAAATAATAATAAATAATAATATATTTCAGCAGGACTCAGCACCATGCAACACTGCAAAAACAGTCAAAAAATGGTTTGTGGACAACAAGATCGAACTGCTACCAAGTTGGCCATCAAACTCTCCGGATCTCAATGTAATTGAGAACTGTTGGAATCTTATGAAGAAAAAGGTTGCAGTACACCGTCCAACTTCAGAAGCAGATTTAAAGGACATACTCAAGCATGTATGGGTCAACGAAATCACTCCAGCATACTGTAAAATGCTAGTTAACAGTATGCCTACAAGAATCCAGGCTGTGCTAAAAAATCATGGACACCCTATCAAATATTGACACATATATGGTTTCCTGAATAAAACTTTGAAAATCACATATATATCTTTGGTTCTTAAAGCTTTTGACCATGAAAGTGACACCAACACGTGCTTTTCTAATACAATTCTGATATTTTGGACTCTGCCTTAATTCTTTGGCCACTACTGTAGCTATAGCTGTCTATAATCTATTTAGGAGAGATAGAGAGGGTAGAAAAGGAGGAGTAGCAGCCCTATATGTCAAAAGCAATATTAAAGCTGCTGAAATGTAGGGGACATGGGGAAAAGAAGAAGCACTATGGATTGTGTTGGAAAGAGGAGATGGCACGGTCATCCATACTGGTGTAGTCTACAGGCCTCCAACTCAAATCAAAGAAATGGATAGCGAATTAATTATTGATATTGCAAAGACAGCCATGAAGGGGGAAGTGATCATACTGGGTGATTTTAATCTACCCACTGTGGATTGGAGTACTCCTTCTGCAAATCTGGAAAGAAGTAAAAAAAAATAAAATTGTGGATGCCTTCCATGATGCACTACTTGGTGATGGAACCGACCAGGGAAAGCTCTATGCTGTATTTAGTATTCACCAATGGAGATAGCATGTTGAATATTTGGGTGGGTGCCCATGTGAACAGCAGCGATCATCACACAGTGTGGTTTGAGATAAAAGCCAAGGCGGAGTCCAATCACAGCAAGCTCAAAGTTCTAGACTTCAAAAACGGTGACTTCAGTAAAATGGCCAAGTGCCTGAAGGAGGATTTGGCAGGGTGGTAGGAGATAAGGGAAGTGGAATTGCAGTGGTCTAAACTAAAGGAGACAATAAAAGAGGCAGCAGATACATATGTAAGAAAAGTATATAAAAGCAAGAGGAAAAAAAAGGAAACCTATTTGGTTCTCCAAAGAAGTGGCTGCACAAATAAAGGCAAAAAACACAGCTTTCACAAAATTCAGAAGTTCACAAACAGAGGAGCACAGAAAAGAATTCAGGATCAAACTAAAAGACAAAAAGAGAAATAAGGATAGCAAAATCCAAGGCAGAAGAAAAGATGGCTAAAGATGTGAAGTGTGGCGACAAGATGTTTTTCAGGAATATTTGGGAGAGGAGTAAAATCAGAGGTGGAATTGCAGCACTCAAAAGTGCCTGGAATGGATTTGTGGAAAGTGCCATTGAAAAAGCAAAAATGCTAAATACGTCTGTTCTGTTTTTACTAAAGAAAAGCCTGGAGAAGGATCATCTATGATTGGCAGATATACAAATGGGAACGCAGTAGATACCACACCATTCACAGATGATGTGTTAGAGCAGCTTGAAAAACTGAAAGTGGCCAAAGCCTAGGGACCGAATGGGATACATCCCAGGATACTGAAAGAGCTCAAAGAAATTCTTGCAGGGCCGTTAAAGGATGTTTTTAATATATCCTTGGAGACAGGAGAAGTTCCAAAGGACTGGAGAAGGACTGATGTGGTACCTCTTCACGAAAGTGGTAAAAGGGAAGAAGTGACAAACTGGTAAAGCCGTTTCCTCAGTGGCAGGAAAAGTAATGGAGGCGCTCATGAAGGAGCAAATAGTGGACTTTCTCGAAAGCAGCAGTATGCATGATCTGAGGCAACATGGTTTTATCAAAGGACGATCTTGCCAAACAAATCTGATTGAGTTCTTTGACTGGGTGACCAGAAAACTAGATCAAGGGCATGCGATGGATGTGATCTACCTAGATTTTATCAAAGCCTTTGATACTGTTCCTCATAGAAAGCTTATCAATAAACTCAACAGCTTGGGGATGGGTTCCAAGGTGGTGAACTGAATCAGAAATTGGTTTACTAACAGACGACAGAAGGTGATGGTAAATGGAACTCACTCGGATGAAAGGAAGGTGATTAGCGGTGTGCCCCAGGTTTCAGTCCTGGGACCAGTACTGTTCAATGTATTTTTGAGTGATATTGCTGAAGGACTGAATGGAAGAGTCTTTTTTGCAGATGACATGAAAATTTGCAACAGAGTGGACTCCCCTGAAGGAGTGGATAACATGAGGAAAGATCTACAAAAGCTGGAAGAATGGTCTAATGCTTGGCAGTTAAGATTTAATGTGAAGAAGTGCAGTGTCATGCACTTGGGAAGCAGAAAACCAAGGGAATTGTATGTGATAGGGGGTGAGAGGTTGGTGTGCACCGACCAGGACGACGACTTCGGAGTGATTGTTTCCGAGGATCTCAAGGTGGCGAAACAGTATGACAAGGCAGTGCCAAAAGCCAGAAGGATGTTGGATTGCATACAGAGAAGAATTAAGAGTAGAAAGAAAGCGGTACTAATGCCACTGCACAAGTCGCTGGTGAGGCCTCACTTGGAATATTCTGTTACGTTTTGGTGACCATATCTTGCAAAGGATATAAAAAGACTGAAAACGATTCAGAGGAAGGCGAACAAAATGATTTGGAGCCTGCATCAGAAGACGTATGAGAAGAGACTTGAAGACCTAAATATGTATACGCTGGAGGAGAAGATGGACAGGGGAGACATGATTCAGACCTTCAAGTACTTAAAGAGTATTAATGAACAAACAAACCTCTTCCAAAGACGGGGAAGCTGTAAAACTAGAGGGCATAACATGAAGCTGCAAGGAGGTAAACCGAAAGGCAATGTCAGGCAATACATTTTCACTGAAAGGGTGGTGGATACTTGGAATACCCTCCTGATGGAAGCTGTGGGGGCAAATACAGTGGCAGAATTCAAAATGGCATGGGACAAACCCAGAGGATTCCTTTATAGCAACAGGATAAAATCAAAATAAACATAACTATCTCTTATATCTCAACAAATAGGGTGACCTACACAGAGAGGTGGGTAAACACCTAAACAAAGGCATGGGGAGGGGTGACCTGCATGGGGAGGGGTGACCAACTCTTACCGCCTTGCTGGGCAGACTAGATGGACCATACAGAGTAGTTACTCACCTGTAACAGGTGTTCTCCAGGAGCAGCAGGAATCAGTCCTCACATATGGGTGTCATCAACGCCGATGAAGCCCCAGCAGAGCATTGCCCCAGCTTTCTAAGAAAGCCTATGGGAATGCAGGCACGCATGCGTTGTTCCCTTCCCGCCTAAAGGTGCCATCTTACCTCAGTCAAATGACATAGCTAAGAACAGCACACAAAAATGAAAAATAAACTATGTACAACTGCAACTCCAAGGGGAGGAGGGAGGGTTGTGAGGACTGATTCCTGCTGCTCCTGGAGAACACCTGTTACAGGTGAGTAACTACTCTTTCTCCAGGACCAAGCAGGAAGTCAGTCCTCACATATGGGTGACTCCCTAGCTCTGGGCTACCAAGGAACCCAGGCTGAACAAGAGGACTCCCTCTAGTCCCAGCTGCAAAGAAAGGCTTTTCACTGACACAACCTCCACCGGTAGCCCAACAGAGGGCAGAAGGGCAGGAGTTGCCTAAACCTCAAAGAGATTCCGGAGTACTGCTTGGCCAAATGCACTGTCCCTACCGGACTCCCTCTCCAGACAGTAATGGGCCACAAACGTCTGGCTTGAAGACCAAGTTGCAGCCCTGCAGATGTCTACCATGGGCACAGAGCGGAGATGAGCCACTGAGGCAGCCATTGCCCTGACACGGTGGGCTGTGACCCGACCCTGCAAAGGAAGGTCAGCCACCCTATAAGCTCAGGTGATACAGTCAGCAACCCAGATGGTCAAGGTACGCTTGGACACAGCCAACCCCAACTTATTAGGGTCAAAAGACACGAAGAGCTGAGTAGCCCTTCTATGCCCCTGCCTACGGTCAAGGTAGAAGGATAAGGCCCTCCTACAGTCCAGGGTATGCAGAACTGCTTCAGCCTGGCTTGCATGAGGCCTAGGGAAGAATGTTGGAAGAACCACCTCTTGGTTAAGGTGGAAGGAGGAGACAACTTTGGGGAGGAACTTTGGATGAGTGCTAAGGACTACCCTGTTCCTATAGAAGCGAGTGTAAGGCCTATCACAGACCAGGGCCTGAAGCTCACTCACTCGCCTAGCCGAGGTAAGGGCTACCAAGAAGAGTGTCTTCCAGGACAGGAAGCGTAGAGGTCAAGTAGCCATCGGCTCAAAGGGTGGGCAAGTCAGCTGCTGCAAGACCACATTCAGCTCCCACTCAGGAGCAGGACGACGGATTGGAGGCTTGAGCAAATGCAAGCCCCTGAGAAAGCGGGACACCAAGGGGTAAACCGACAGAGAATGTCCTTCCACCAGTGAGTGGTGAGCTGCTAGAGCTGAGAGGTGGACCCGAACAGAATTGGACTTAAGTCCCTGATTGGACAAGTGCAGTAAGTACTGAAGCACTACTGGCAAAGAACAGGAGAAAGGATCCTCTGTACGTAGCTGACACCACACAAAAAACCTTTTCCATTTGAGAGCATAGGTTTTCCTAGTGGACTGTTTCCTAGAGGCTAGGACAACCTCCTCAACTTCCTGAGGTAGGCCCCAGGGAGCCAAAACTACCCTTGCAGCCTCCAGGCCATCAAATTGAGAGCTTTGAGATTGGGGTGCAGAAGGGAACCCTATTCCTGTGAGAGAAGGTCGGGTTGCAACCCCAGAGGCAGTGGGGGATCCACCGCCAGTTGAAGCAGAAGTGGAAACCAAGGCTGTCTCGGCCACCTGGGAGCCACCAGCAGGACCAAGGCCTTGTCCTGAAGAATCTTGAAGAGAGTTCGGGCCACCAAGGGCGTGGGAGGAAACGCATACCGGAGGCCCTGAGACCAGGGAATCAGAAAAGCATCCGCTGCTATTCTCAGAGGATGCGGTTGCCTGGAGCAGAACTTTGGCTATTGCTTGTTCAGTGGGCTGGCAAAGAGATCTATCAAAGGGAGACCCCATTTTAGGAAGATCTTCTGAACTACTAAAGGATGCAGCTGCCACTCGTGGGGCTGCAGAATCCTGCTCAACCTGTCGGCCAGGTAGTTGTCCTGGCCTGGAAGGTACACAGCCTTGAGGAGCATGTTTGTGCTTGAGGGCAAATGAACAAAGGTCCTGAGCCTCCCGACAGAGGAGTCTGGACCCAGTCCCGCCCTGTTTGTTCACATAAAACATGGCTACTTGGTTGTCTGTCTGAATCAGGACAGATTGATGAGCCAGGGTTTGTTAGAGAAAGCTTTGAGTGCTAATCGAATAGCTCTGAGTTCTAGGAGACTGATCTGCTGTGCAGCCTCCCAAGGAGACCACAGGCACTGGGTGCACTTGTTTAGACAGTGAGCTCCCCAGCCCTGCAGGGAGGCATCTGTGGTCAGTACCACTGTGTACCCAGGAATTTGAAAAGGCACCCCCTTTTAGTAGATTGGGTGGGTGCAACCACCAGCCGAGGGAGTTCAGAAATTGTCTGGACACCCTTATCCTGTCCCTGAGGCTGCCTGTGGCCTGTGACCACTGAGTCCGAAGGCACCACTGTGCAGGCCTCATATGGAGCCTGGCATTGGGGGTCACATGTACTGTCGAAGCCATGTGGCCAAGAAGCCTCAGGCAGAGTCTGGCGGAGACCAGTGACCTGTTGAGAAACTGGTTTGCCAAGGCTATCAGTCTTTGTGCTCTGTCTTCTGGCAAGAAAGCCTTTGCCAGCAGAGAGTCCAACCTTGCCCCTATGAACTCCAAGTTTTGGGATGGGAGCAAAGTGGACTTTGCGAAGTTTATGACAAACCCCAGGCCTTGAAGAAGAGCAATAGTTCTGAGGGTGGCTTGTCTGGCCTCCTGGCACGTCTGACCCCTGATGAGCCAGTCGTCCAGATAGGGGAAGACAAAGATTCCCTGATTTCTCAGGTAGGCCGCCACCACTGCCAGGCATTTTGTAAAGACCTTGGGAGCGGAGGTGAGGCCAAAAGGCAGTACTCTGTACTGATAATGGTTTCCTCCCACAATGAACCTGAGGTACTTTCTGTGGTCTGAATGAGGATGTGAGTGTACGCATCCTTTAGATCTAAGGAGCATAGCCAATCTCCCTGCTGGAGGTAGGGTAGAAGTGTTCCAAGAGTAAGCATCTTGAACTTTTCTTTCTCTAGGAACTTGTTGAGGTTCCTGAGGTCCAGAATGGGTCGAAGGCCACCGGTTCTTTTGGGGACCAGGAAATACCTGGAGTAGAATCCGTGACCTTGCAAGTGGGGAGGCACAGGCTCCACCGCCCTGTCCACCAACAGACCTTGAAGCTCTTGAAGGAGAAGGTCTGTGTGCAGGGGAGGCCTTGGAGGTTCCCCTGGAAAGTATGGCGGAGGCAGTTGGTGAAAATGCAGTGCATAGCCCCTGTGGACTATGTTCAACACCCAACTGTCCCCAGTGATGTGGGGCCACTGGTGGGCAAAGAGGGTGAGGTGACCTCCTGTGCAGGGTTGGGAGAGCAGGGATTGAGAGGCTACGCTCAAGGAGTCAACAAGCCCCACCCTGCTGAGTGGGAGCAGGGGCCGGAGGCTTGGGGGTCCTCTGCCTACGGGGCCCATTACCCTGCCCCTTGGGGCTTGCTGACCCTGGGGTGCAGCTTGGGCAGCCTGATTCTGAGGGTACTGTTTGTAGGCAGTGCCCTTTCTTTGGTAAAAGGGCTTCTTACCCGAGGCCGCCTTCTTGTGAGAAGGGGCAGAGGTCTTCCTAGACAGCCCTGTCCTTGTAAGGTGCTCAGTCTCGAGCTGTGCGGCCTTCTCGGCCATGGGCTTGCCAAAAAGGTTTTCACCTCGGCAAGGGACATCGACCAACTTGTCCTGAACCCATGGCTCGAGGTCCGATGACTGCAGCCATGCCTGGCATCGAGCCGCGATGCCGGCTGCCGCAACTCGGGCCGAAGCCTCGAAGCCATCATAGGCGGCGCGGGACATAAACTTCGAGCAGTCCCGAATCCCTGAGGACAAGGACTTGAATCTCTGCAAGGGCTCCCCGGAGAGACCAGCAGAGAACCCGGCCAACTCCTTGGCCAGGTCTCACAAGTACATGCCCATGTACAGTTGGTAAGACTGGACACGGCAAGCAAGCATCGAGCCCTGGAAGCACTTTCTACCGACATCATCAAGGTTCCGGGCCTCCCTGCTGGTGGGCACCGCGGAGTGCATCTTCTGACTCTTCAGGAGATGCATGGCCGATTCCACAACCATGGAATGGTGTGGTAGATGCGCCTTCTGAAAGCCAGGGCTCTTTCGGAGTCTATAAATCGAATCAACTCGCTTGCTTAGAACCGGCGCCAAGGCCGGTGCCTCCCACATCCGGAAGAGGAGCCGTTCCAGCATCGGAGGAACCGGGACAGTAAAGGCCTCCTTCGGAAGAGAGTCGTACTGTAGGGCTTTGAGCTCTTCAGCTCGAGGCTCTTCCTCGGGGTCCACCAGAATAGCCAACGCGGTGGCCATATCCCAGACAAACTCCGAGAACCGGGTATCCTCCGGGGGGGGATCTACTCCGGTGAGTCCGACGGGACGCACCGAGTCTTGAACGTGTCGGGGGACTCCTCATCCTCCGTCTCCCAGGCGGATTCGTCCGACGAGTCAGGATCCGACCCCGCGGGGCCCTGGAGCACTGGCCCTGACGCCGGAGGCACTGGCGTTGACGCCCTCGGTCCCGAACGGGAGGTTGAGGGGGACCGCGACCAAGGTCGACTTCGAGCCATGATCGACCCGAGTATCGGCTCGGTCTCCGGGGTCGACTTCGATGTCGATGTCCCGGTGGTCGGGGCAGATGCGCCAGACAGGCTGGCCATCAGTGCACGCTGCTGCTCCATGAAGGCAGACAATCTACTCTCCAAGGCTGTCATCCTGAGACTCAGTTCAGGAGACGCAGCAGCCACCGACTCGGGCCCCGGTGGTGCTGGGCCCGACGTCGGCTCTCTGGGAGGAGAGTCCTCACGTGTCCAGCAGACTCCGGCTCCACGCAAGGAACCTTTGCAGGCTTCTCTTGTTCCATGGGCCCGGGGTGATGGTCGGGGGTCTTAGACCTGGCCCTCGAGGAGCCAGGGACCTCCTCCGACGCCCTCACGAGCTGCTTCTTCCTCTTGCGTTCCCGGTCGGGGGACCCCCTGTCTGAGGAGCTTCTACGGCGCTCAGGATCCGAATCCCGAGATGTCGAGGCCTCAGACGAGGTCTGGGTCCGGCCGGAGGCTGAGTCCGAGAAAAGCCTTTCTTTCTGCTGCTGGCGACTTCGGAGTGCCTTGGAAGACATCTTCCCACATGGTCCACACGTCTTAGGGTCGTGATCAGGACCGAGGCACCAAAGGCAGCAGTCGTGTGTGTCGGTGAGAGACATCAACTTCTTACACCGATCACACTTCTTGAAACCGCTGGAAGCCATCGGGGAAAAAAGAGTCCCCGCGAGGTCAAAGGACCGGCCTTCCAGGGAAAAATCAAAAAAGGGCACGAACGCCAGCCATGAAGGGCAAAAACCGAAAAAGAAGAATCGGGCTCGATACCGGTGTACCGAACCCAGCAGGAGGGGAACCGGCGTCAAACCGGGAAGAAAAAATAGCGAAAATCGCCGAAAAATCAAACTTTTATCCGGGATGACAGGACACACGTCCAGTGGGCTTCTCGGAAAAAGAGAGACTGAGGTAAGATGGCACCTTTAGGCGGGAAGGGAACCGCGCATGCATGCCTGCATTCCCAAAGGCTTTCTTAGAAAGCTGGGGAAATGCTCCGCTGGGGCTTCATCGGTGTCGATGACACCCATATGTGAGGACTGACTTCCTGCTTGGTCCTGGAGAATGGTCTTTATCTGCTGTCATTTACTATGTTACTATTAAGGCACTGGAGGAGAGAGTAACCCAGAACGAGATTAATATTGGTGAGAAAATAGATATGACAGTGGTTTCAAACTCAAGAAACTTGAGGTTTTGGCAAACAAAACTAGGGAATGGAAGGATGAGCTGGAAAACCGGCAGAGGAGATACAGTTTTATCTTTGGATGGTCAGAGCCAACTGAAAGAACTGAAGATGTAATCTGAATAGTGCAAGAGCTCTATGCCTTCTGTGTTCTAGGGTACAAAGTCACCTCTTTCCCTGTAGCCATTTAAGAACCAGAAAGTGCAGGAGCTCTAATGATGATTCTGCTATGTCTAATTCCTATTATATGTTCAAGCTGGAGCAACAGACAGCTGTCTGAATAGACAGAGCGTGAAGGAGAGCTGATATAATTAGTCAACTCAGCCGATTGTGGCCTGCTTCCATTATTTTGAAGACAGATACTGCTGCAGAACATTAGAGAAGGGATGGTTGAATTCCATCAGCAAAATTTGCAGATATTATATATCCAGACTTATCACTCTACATTCTGGAGAAGAGACTCAGCTCTTGTCCCTTAACTCAGCTTCTACAGGATTAGGGAAGTACAGATGGGGCTTCCTTTGTTCTTTGAAATGGAGAAACTTATCGCGTATACAATTTAGAGGATTGCTTGAGTTTAGTTTAGCAACTGGCCAGACCTTCGTGGGACAAGGCAGATTCACACAACCATCGCAGCCCAGACTGGAAGGCATCTAGACCAAAGTGGAGAAACGTTCCACGCAGTCATTAAGAGCTGTTAAGTTTAATTAAAATTTGGTATACCACCCTCTTGTAAACAGTGAAGCAGTTTACAATAATTTAAAATAAAATAATATTAAAGTTAGAAAGGAACTCCACTATTGATAGGAAAGGAAAGCGAACATTAGATATAGAGCCGAGATTAACAAACACAGAAAATAGAGGGGTGGTCAGGTCAGATAAGGTCTATTGAGTGTTTTCTGATTATGGAGATCTAGGAAAGAAGATGGAATGCAATCTGGGAAAAATGCATTTTGAGCAAGGTTTAAACAGACGTGGATTCCATAAGTGAGGCGCGAGAAAGTAAAAAGCGGAATATCTGGTGGTTTCATATCTGGCCTAGGTAGCAGAGGGAAGAAAGATGATTAGTGTGAACGGAACGGAAGGCCCTATGGGAAGTAAGGGGAATAGTTAGGGATAAGAGATAAGAGGGTGTACCACAGTACAATCTTGAGAGGCACAGGATGACAAGGAGATGGACATTTCAAAACCTCCTACATGAGCTTCTCGGCTCAGGATGACAGATACACATAGAATTTGAATCAGCCCATAGACTGGTGTTTGCTGGATTGTGTGCTGGTCTGTTTAAATGTTTATGTTTGAGACTTTACATACTACCTTTCTGTACAAATGCAAAGCGGTTTACAACAAATATAAAATACACCTGAAATAGGAAAGGAAACTAGCGCCATATACTGAAAGAAAAAATAAAACAAAAGACACAAGAGAACAGACGATAGTAATAAGGTGCAAAAAAAAAAGTGGGGGGGAGGGAGATTAGCCTGTGCCCCAGACAACCTAGGCTCTACAAGCCTGGGAGAAGAGGTGCGTTTTAAGGTTAGCCTTAAATGAGGCAAAGGAGGGTTCAAGACAAAGAGATTGGGGCAAGGAATTCCATAAAGTGGGCACACAGAAATAAAATGGCATGCATTGCATAGATTCTAAATGGGCTTTATTGGGAAGTGGGATATGCACTCTATTATCATGAAGAGAATGGTGAACCTAAGGCGGAGTATAGAAAGTAAGGACAGATAGGCAGGGGAGCCGGTTGAATGGACATTGTGTGTGAGGGTCAGCAACTTGTACTGGACTTGGGCCAATACTGGGAGCCAATTGTAGTGTTTCGAAGCAGGTTAAAATGATCAAATTTTCCTGCAAATGATAGGATGCAAATGACTGTGTTCTGGATTGCTTGGAGGTGCTTCAGTGAAGAAAGGGGCAGAACAGCATAATTGGAATTACAATAGTCTAAGTGAGTGATAATGCAGTTAAGCATTAGAGAGGCTAAGACAAGAGGAATCGAGGAAAGGACAAATGGTATGGCATTCATGGTATGGCATTCATGACCAGCCTGTAAATTGTATATATTGTTATTGTATATAGTTACCCTGTTAGCCAAGTTGTTCTCCTGTTCATATGTAAACACAAAGTACTATTGGAAATGTGTATGTTCGTTGTTTATTGTAAACCGCACTGATGCTGAATAGCGCGGTATAAAAGAGACTTTAAATAAATAAAAATAAATAAATAAATGCAAAGAACAACTTTCTCACTACTGAATTTAAGTGACGCAAGAAAGACAGATCAGAATCCAGAATGATACTGAGATATTTATGAATAGAGGAAACTTGACTAGGTCAGTGATCGATATAAGGCACGAATGATAGTCTTGAAGGACTACCAAAAGGGACTGCTATGGCTGGAAAGAAATCGGCACTTGAAAATATTTACCTGCTGGGAAATTCTCTAAATCTTAGGTAAAAGGTAATTCTTTGGGTTAAAGGTAATAAATCTGTGTATTTTAGAATTCGGTGTTTTTGTCAAATCAGTCAGGACTTAGTACCACCAGAGAACTTTCATTTAAATCAAATCAGGGCATAACCTAGCACTGCCAGAGAACATTTCATTTAAATCAGAGTATAGCTTAGCATAAAAGGTAAAATAGGGTAAATATTCTTTGAGTAGAAATAAATAAATTCTTTCCAGAGATCTTTACAAAGAGGCCTTAAAGGCAGGAGGCAAGAGAGCTGTGAAATTGTTTTAAATAAGTGTTCAACCCAAGTGACGATTCAAAGGGGCAATTTGAAAGGCTCCCTTTATCAAACAAAGCGCTGCGTGAATCACTCAGAAAATTGTTAAGAGATCACCTTAGAAGCACAGGTCAGGGCACTGTGTAGCAAGTTTTAATATAGGAATTCCATCGTTTTAACAACGCAAAAACCACAACCAGAGTAAACCAACCTTTCCCCCTCGCTCACTGCAGCTTGAGGATGAGCCTGGCTGTGAGAAAATAGCACCCAAACCTTCTCAAACTTTGGAAGTTTATTCATAAACAAAGCAGTCAACTGCTTCCTCAACCACACCTGATGCATACAGGCCCACCACGTGAGCATCGTGGTCTGCTGTGAACTCTTCCAGTATAGGGCAATTTCATAATGTGCCCCCAGTGCACAGATCAATAATTGCCCCAACTTCCCCTGCCAACCCTCCCCCGGTATCCCTAACAATACCTCTTGCAGTGACCACGCTATGGAGTGACGTACTAATTTGCGCACAAAATCCCCACATCTGCCCAGGACAATGCCATCACATATGCATATAATCCCCAGGATGCCCACATCGGAGAGGCACGAGCCTTCATCGTCTATAGACAAACAGGGGTAAAGTACCAGCGATATAACACTTTATAACCATTCTCCACAAGCCCTGCTGATAGAGACTCTCCCCACCTGCTTAAAAATGTTCTCCCATTGCTTAGGGGCCAAACGAATCCCCAGTCTTGCTCCCTTACACACTGGAAAGCCATCTTATCTGTTCCCCCACCCAATAGAATATGATACAGGTAAGATACAGTCTTCGCGCGAGCCACGGGGTTCCAGCATAAGATTCAAAATCTCGCAGGTCCAATTCACACCCGGCTGCCCAATGGCAGGACCTTAACAAATGCCGCACTTATAAGTAGCCATAAAAATCGCTGTGCGGCAGCCCATAGGCTTCCCGCATCTCCACAAAAGACTGCACCTTGCCCTCCAGACAAAAATGTATTAATGTATCCAGTCCCCTTGCCTCCCACCTGCAAAACAAAGGATCGTGCTCGCCCATGGGACAATGTGGAGCATAACGAAGGGACTGAAGCAAGGAGGGAGCCCTCCTGAAGATCAGTTCCCAGCCAAGCGTTGCCACAGGGGAGACACATCACGCACAACAGGGTTAGGCCCCAGGTCCTCTCCCTTCCCAGCCCAAGGAAGATAGCGCAACTGCAGATGAGGAACAGTTGTTCCCGCTGTTTGCACCCACCTCCGGGGTTCCTGCTCCCACCATTCCACTGTGCCGCTAGATAATATAAACAGAGATTGGGGACCTCCAGTCCCCCTTGCCTTCTACCCCTATAAAGCATTCTACGCAGCACCCAGGGGCGCCGATTGTGCCAAATGAATTGAAAAATCTTCTGCTGTATCTGATCCAAATGACTCTTTGTTATCAATACAGGCAGTGTTTAAAAATGATATAATACCTGAGGCAGGATCACCAGTTTCACACAAGCTCTTCGACCCAGCCACAAAAGTGTGAGTTTCAACCATCTATCCAGTTCAGAAAAGATTTTGCGCCATAGTGTGGGGTAATTCCATTGATAAAGTTGAGAGAGATCAGCCTCCACCCATACCTCCAAATACTTAATGTAAGCAATTGAACATGGAAATTGCTGTGTGCTGCGATGAAAACCCTCCATTTCTATTGGCATAGAGACACTCAAGGCCACAGACTTGGAATAGTTAACCTTAAAACCTGAAACAGCCCCAAAGGCCAGCATTTCCACCACCAGCACAGATACTACTGGATCCGTCAGGGTCAATAGAACATCATCTGCAAACGGGGAAATCCTATGGCTGACCCCCACCAGCCTCTACCCCGTGTATCACCACCGTACAGTGGATCCACTCAGCAAATGGTTCCATAACCAAAACAAATAAGAGCAGGGACAGAGGGCATCCCTGACGAGTGCCATGTCTCAATGGAAACATGAAGGACTATGCACCATTAACCTTAAAATAGGCTTCAGTGTCATCATAAAGCTTTTGCACCCCTACTAAACACTTCCCTCCCAATCCCACCTTGCCCAAAACGCCCCACAAATATGACCAAGACACACAGGCGAAGATCTTTTCGGCATCAATGGACAGAAACAATGCATCGACTGAGCCAACCACGCCAAGGTTCAAAGCCTGCTTGGTATTATCAGATGCCTGTCTCCCACTGATAAAACCGGTTTGGTCTTTATCGATTAACCTCGGCATCACCACTGCTAAACAATGAGCCAAAATCCCTTCCCTCAGTTTAACATCAATATTAAGGAGAGATATCGGGTGATAAAATGAATAGCAGCCCTTATCTTTCCCCAGTTTCAAAAGCACACAAATGCCAGCCCAACACATCGATGAAGGGAGAGGGGCGCCCTCGGGAAGCCCACTGAATAGTTCAGTCAGTGGGCCTAGAAGGAGTATACTAAAGGTTTATAAAATTTGGCTGTGAAACCATTTAATTCTGGAACTTTACCGTTAACCAGGCGTTGAATCACTTGTTGTACCTCTATGCCCACTATGGGACGCTCCACCTCTGCCTCCATCAGTGCCAGCACTGCGACACCAGACAAATAGGTTGCAATTGCACCCTCATTTACGCCTTCATCCCTATCATAAACAGTATAATAGTTTTGAAACTCCTGCCTTACTGATTCATCTCCCACCCTCCAATCACCGTCGAGTCCCTGTATGTGAGAGACAGCACTCCGCCTGCTTCTCACAATATCCTCCCTGCCTTATTCCCTCCTTCATTGTACTGCTGTTTTATACACTGCATCTGAAAGCTAATAGTATCTAGCTGCAAGGCTCTCAACCAGGTACACGCCACTTCGAGATCCCGTCTCGTTCAGGCTGTACCCCAGCGTACATGCTGCTCCTCGAGCCTTTTCAATGCTCCCATTCCATTTGTGTGTGTTTCACTAAGGCCCACATAATAAAGCTTCCCACGAATGACAGCCTTCAGGTCGGCCCATAAGATGCCCATGTCTATGTCACCTGTGCTATTAAGATCAAAATATTTCTAATATCTTTCTGCAGGGCCTCAAGGACGTGTTTATCGTGAAACAAGCCATCGTTCAATCACCAATAATGGGTGCCCTCCCCCTCCCGAACTCCAAGTCCCTGCAGCAACAACCATACCAGCCCATGGTTAGACCACGTGATTGGTTCAATTTCTGCGTCTTCCAATGCAGCACACAGATTCCGTTCAACAAACAGTCTAGACATGAAGAGGTTTAATGCGCTGATGAATAAAAGGTGAAGCGTTTAGTATCCTGATGCATATGATGCCACCCATCGCTTAGTTGCCACAATGGCAACAGATCTTGCAGCTACCGGCGGTGAACCCTAATCTCCCCCCCGAAGCTCCACCACTGCAATCGACGTGCGGGCCAGAGCCACATTCATATCATCCCCTAAAATTATCTGGCCTTTAACAAATGGGGTCAGCATGAGTGCTACGCTCTCATAAAAAGCACACTATCCTTGATTAGGCACGTATATATTGATTACTATGGCTGACTCCCCATTCAGCAAGCCACACAGCGTCTCTGCGAGTCTTTACAAACATCTTGGGCCTCAAATCCAAGCTACGGTGTACCAAAATTGCCACACCACTGCATTTCCCAGACCCTCTCGCAGAAGCGCAAAATTGTTGTGGGTAATCTGAGGGCGTAAAAGTCCCCAATTCACATACGCAAGTGTGTCTCCTGTAGCAAGGCAACATCCCATCGGAGTCGCTTCAGATCCTTATACAGCAATTGCCATTTTCTGGGAAGATTGAGGCCCTTGGCATTTAAAATAATCATTTTCATTTGAACCATCTGCCATCTCCCAACACCCTAATCTGGACTATCCTTGTAGCTCTCCCCCTCCTCAGATCTCTCCTTCCCCTTCCCCTCCCCCTCCCACCCTTCCCCCTCCCCCATTCCTCCCCCCTTCCTCAACCCCAACCATCCTAACCTCCCCCAATATTCTCACTCCATCTCTTTAAACTAGTAGCTGCCTTCCCAATTACAGGTAGCAACTGAGAAGAAGCAGCTCCAAGCTTACCCAAGCCCGCCTCCCCCCACCATCCTAACCCATTCAATCATCCTCCATGCCCTGCAACACACCCCAAGAACCCCTTTGCATACATTTCACAGACCATATCAATACCCCACACTCATTCTTCATTCATGCAGTTCCCACACAGCTCCACAACGCTTCCATAGCACCAAGTGATCCAGTCAAACCACCCTGGTGATACAAACACGCCTTCCCACCCCACTGACCCATCGCCTAGTGTCCTGATCAGTCTCCAAGCATACACATCACCCACTACCTTAGCACCCCAGAGTACTATGCCCACCAATGGGGGAGTGACAGTCACTCAGTTATGTCCATTGAAGAGCATATCGGGCATTCAAACGACTGCCTTCTCAGTCGGCCCCTTTCGCGCTCGACTTTCTGCCATCGTATCTGGGATTTGCGGGTTTCAAAGTGCTGATAGGGAAGATCAGCAATGCTCTCTACCCCCAGCTCATTCAGTGAAGTGAAGGCCTCCTCCCTAATTCGAATGAGTACAGTCTGGCCATCTTTGGTAACCACCAGGACAAACTGAAATTGCTATCGGTACTGATGCCCTTTTCCCACATCTTACGCAAAACGTCCTGCAGCTCTAATCTGCGCTGTAGTGTTGCCGGGGCTAGATCCTCAAAAATGTCAATGATATGAGACTCCCAAAGAAGGGAGCCCACCTTCTGGGCCTGGGCTGCCACTCTCTCTTTGAGCGAGTAACTGTGGAAATGGACCATGATGTCTCATAGGAGATTTGCACGGGGACGGCCCAGGACCCAGTGTGCCTGGTCCAGCTCCACTCCAGGGGCCTCTTTGCCTGACTGGGCCACTGTCCAAAGTTCTACTACCATCCTTTGTATGGTGAATGTGCCGTCCACATATTGCATGCTCTTTGGCATGCCCCGAAAGTGGAGACTGCTGTGCAGAGACTTATTCTCCAAGTCTTCTAGCTTTTCATTAATGTCCATATGTGCTCATTCCAGGGTTGCTATTTGTTTCTCTAGACTGGCCAAGATCCTCCACCTGCTTTTCTGCACCCTCGATTCATCTGCCCATATCAGCCATTTCTCCCCTGAGATCAGCTGCCAGACTCAGGATGTCAGATCATAGCGTGCTAAGATCTGCCCGCCGTCAAATCCCGGCTCAAGCAGCGGAACTCTGCAGCAGTCAATTGCCCTCCTTTTTTAGTGTCGAAGCTGATTGCACATGTCTCACTAGCTCTGACATGCTCCGTTCTGGTTCTGCACCTTGTGACTTCCGCCACCGCCATTTTATTATCTTCCGGCTGTGCTCCCAAGTCTCCGCCGTATGCAAATGCATTCAGGTCAGTTTGCTTCTTTTTATGGTCTTTCGCTGACATGCTCACCTTCAGAAGTTCTTGCACCACCAAACAGCCGCTTTCTGGGCAATCAGGGCTGCCGAGAAAGCTATCTTAAGCGTGCGGGGAGGGGGGGGGGAGCAGAGCTTTCCAGTATGCCGCCATATGCCTCGGTGATGTCACTTCCTCCAGCAAGCCAATTTTTACTAAGTGTTATTCCCCACCCACCCCAACTGCAACCCAACCAAGGCTTAATCCTAGCTTTATAGGCTTTTAAACCTATTAAAGGGAAACAGGTGGTCAAATTCACTTTCAGGTTCAGCTGGTTATCCTCATCTAGAATAGATAAATTAAGGCCTCAAAATTAATTAATCTTGAGTTGAACAAAGTCCCTTGGACTTATTAGGTATAGTTGCATTAGTACAAGTATCCCTAGCAATTTTAAGTAAAGCACTTAAAAAGCTAAACAAAACTTTTAAATTAAGATGCAGACAGCAGTCCAGCAGCAGGATGGGGGCTATTCAGTCTTTTGCATCAAGTGACACATGCATGATTTTCTCCCAGTTGGTGAGGGGTCTTACATGTGCACTAGGTGCAAGGAGCTCTGGGCTCTTAGCGAATGAGTCCGATCTCTGGAGGCCAGTGTAGCGGAGGACATAAGGAAGACAGAGGTATATAGACGAAACCTACAGGGATGTAGTATTGAATGCCAACATCCAGTCTGGCAGCCTCTCTATTGCCATGGAGGAGAGAGTTCATGTGAAAGGAGAGCACTGCCTTGAAGAGGCAGGAAGTGATCCTGTAGCTAAGACCTGTCCACCAGGTGAAGTAAAACCCTCTCGCACAAAGGAGGTTTCTCCACGGACATGCGCCCATGAGGGAAGGGTTAGAAAGGCTGTTATAGATGGCGATTCAATCAGACATGTAGATATAGCTAGGTGGCTGGTGGACATGAGATCACCTGGTAACATGCAGCCTGGTGCGAAGGTAGCAGACCTCATTAAATACCTAGACAAGGATTCAGATAATGCTGACGACGAATCTGGTGTCTTGGTACATGTTGGTACCAATGACTTAGGAATCTGGAAGGGAGGTTCTGGAGGCCAAATTTAGGCATTTAGGTAGGACGTTGAAATCCAGAACTTCCAGTGTAGAATTCTCTGAAATACTTCCCGTTCCATGTGCAGGATCCAAAAGGCAGGCAAAGCTCCGGCATCTCAATGTGTGGATGAGACAATGTTGCAAGGAAAAGAGTTTTGGATTTGTTAGGAACTGGGCAAAAGGAAAAAGGGGGGATTTTCTCAAAGAATGGGCTCCATCTTAAGCGGAATGGAACCAGGCTGCTAGCATTAACCTTTAAAAAGGAGATGGAGCAGCTTTTAAACTAGATAATAGGGAAAATACAACAGTCACCCAAAAGAGCATGGTTTATCCTTGAAGGATACTAGCAAAAGAGGGAAGTTAGGGCATCCTGACAGAGGTTCCACTAAAGATAACCAGATTAATATGAATAAAATACAACCTCTACAATATCCGTATGCAAATGCCAGAAGTTTAAAAAATAAGATGGGAGTATTACAATATATGGCACTAAAATAGTAATTACGCTTACCTGGTAATTGTAGTTCCTTTAGTTCTGACAGTGCAGTCCTCATACATCTGGGTAGTCAACCTCTTCCCGCAGCTAGGAGACTGGCATATCAAAATTATGACATCACTGGAGATATATACTGACCCCTTTGCTCCTCCTCCTTCCAGTGTGAACTATTAACAAAGCAGACTCAAAGGAGCAATAAAGAAATAAGAAGCAATAACCATACAAACGCGTTGAAAAACAAATCACAACTTATCAATCCCAAAAAATTTTTTTTTTTTTTGGAAATGTATGATGATACGTTACCGCATGTCCTGCCTGCTACTCGACCCCTGCAGCATCTGAAACAGAGGAACACAGTAAAGCAGAGACTGTAAAACAGAGGAGTCGGCTCACCGCCCACATTCCGTTAGCTCGAACTCCAAGCAGAAACCCTGAAAAGAAAGATCAAGGGTGGGAAGGAGGACTGCACTGTCAGAACTAAAGGAACTACAATTACCAGGTAAGCGTAATTACTATTTCCTTATCGTTCCTCCAGTGCCGTCCTCATACATCTGGGATGTACCAGAGCAGTATTCACGGGAGGGGATCTTATCGAGCGACAGATAACACCGCCGCTCAAAGCGGGCATCAGCAGCAGAAGCCACATCTAGGCGGTAATGTTTACTGAAAGTATGCAACGACGACCAAGTCGCCGCCCAACAAATGTCCGCGGGCGGCACCAAGCGACTCTCCGCCCACGAGCAAGCCTGCGCTCTAGTGGAATGTGCCCGTAAACCGAACGGCACCAAACGTCGCCGAAGCAGGTACGCAGAAGAGATTGCTTCCTTAATCCATCTGGAAATGGAAGCCTTAGTCGCCGCTGCGCCCTTACGCGCTCCTCCAAAGAGAACAAACAACCGATCCGTTTTACGAAAGGGCTCAGTGACCTGTAAATAACGCCGCAAAACCCGTCGCACGTACAAGCGTCGGAGGACCGGGTCCGACCCTCCCCCATCAAGGTTCCCTAGAACCGGCAGAGACACTACCTGATTGATGTGAAAGGGAGAAACCACTTTCGGCAGAAAGGAAGGAACCGTATGCAAGGTTAGCTTACCCTCCGAAAAGATAAGAAACGGTTCGCGACAGGACAAGGCCTGCAATTCAGAGATACGGCGAGCAGAGCAAATCGCTACCAGGAAAACTGCTTTCAAAGTCAAATCTTTCAACGAAGCGCGCTTCAACGGTTCAAAGGGCGAGTTGGACAAGGCAGTAAGCACCAAATTAAGATCCCAAGCCGGGACCCCGGAACGAGAAGCGGGACGCAGCTTAGTCATCGCAGTCAAGAATCTCTGAACATCCGGGTGACAACCCAACGACACGCCGTTGATCTTGCCCCGATAACAAGCCAGCACCGCGACCTGTACCCGCAGAGAACTGGCTGCCAAGCCCTTGGAAAAACCGTCCTGGAGAAAATCCAGAACTACCGGAACAGCGACTTGTGGACGCCCGAACCCAGCGCCTCGAACACCAATCCTCAAAGAGTCGCCAGATACGCACATACGCCAGCGACGCAGAGCGACGTCGCGCACTCAGCATGGTGGAGACCACCGCCGCGGAATAACCACGCTTCCGCAACTTCGCCCGTTCAATGGCCAAACCGTAAGCGAGAACCGACTCACTTGAGGCATGAAGAGCGGCCCCTGGATCAGAAGATCCGGGCGCTCCGGAAGCCTCCAGGGCTGACCGTCCATTAGCCGGACGAGATCCGCGAACCACGGACGACGAGGCCAATCGGACGCCACCAGGAGAACCCTCCCCGGATGCAGCCCGATTCTTTGTACCACACGGCCTATCATCGCCCACGGTGGAAACACATACAGCAGACCGTCCAACGGCCACTGCTGGAGGAGGGCGTCTATGCCTTCGGACATCCGCTTTCGACGTCGACTGAAGAAGCGAGGAACTTGGGCAGACAGGAAAGTCGCCATCAAATCCATCACCGGCGTCCCCCAGCGTTGAACAATTTGATAGAACACCTCGGGGTGTAATTGCCACTCTCCGGCATTGACGTGTACTCTGCTGAGAAAGTCGGCCTGCACATATGGGCTGCCGATATCGCTGTCAAACGGGGCTCCACCCACAGGAATAACAGAGACGCTTCCGCCTCCATGGCGGTACTGCCCGTGCCGCCCTGACGATTGATGTATGCAACCGTTGCCGAGTTGTCCGAAAGAACTCGAACCGCTCGGTTGGACACTGTCCGCTCGAAGGCTAGAAGCGCTAACCGAACTGCTCGAAGTTCCAATCGATTGATTGACCACGCCGCCTCCGGGGGAGACCATAGACCCTGCGCAAATAGGCCCTGACAATGCGCTCCCCAGACGCCGAGGCTGGCGTCCGTCAACAAGGGAAGCCACTCCGGCTGTTCCAGAGGCATTCCGGCTGCCAGAGACTGAGGAAGTAACCACCACTGAAGAGACCGGCGAACCGACGGAGGACAGGGCAGCCTTTTTCGGAGAGAATCATTCTGATGAGACCAACGACGGAGCAGAGCGCGCTGCAAAGGACGCATGTGCTCCTTCGCCCAAGGCACTGTCTCCAGAGTTGCTGCCATGGTGCCCAGCACGCGTAGATAATCCCAGGCCGAAGGATTTGGCTGCGATCGGAAGGTTCGTAAGAGCAACCGTAAGGCCTCCGCCCGCTTGTGGGGGAGAAACACTTGTCCTGCCTTGGTATCGAATCGGACTCCCAGATACTCGAGATTCTGAGAGGGCTCTAAATGGCTCTTGGTCAGGTTGATCACCCAACCCAGGCTCTGGAGAAAACGGACTACCTTGTCCGTCATCCGAAGACTTTCTTCATAGGACTTTGTCCGAATCAACCAATCGTCCAGATACGGGTGGACAAGAACGCCCTCCCGCCTTAATGCCGCCGCTACGACCCCCATGATCTTTGTGAACGTACGTGGCGCCGTAGCTAGACCGAAGGGAAGAGCTCGAAACTGGAAGTGACCCCACGGAAGGGCGAATCGCAGAAACTTCTGATGGGAATCGAGTATTGGAACGTGGAGATACGCCTCGGAGAGGTCCAGCGATGTCAAGAACTCCCCGGAACGCACCGCCATGATGACGGACCGAAGGGTTCCCATCCGGAAATGAGGGACCTTTAGGCAACGATTGACAGCCTTGAGATCCAGAATGGGCCGTGATGTTCCCCCCTTTTTGGGGACGATGAAATAAATGGAGTAACGACCCAACCCAAACTTGGCCTTGGGGACTTCCGTAACCGCGCGCAACTGAAGCAGACGGTTGACGGAAGAGGCCACCGCTGCCGCTTTCGCAGAGCCTTTGCACGGGGAGCGAACAAAGGATTCGCGCACGGGACGGGCAAACTCGAGAGCGTAGCCGTGTTGAATAATGTCTAGAACCCACTGATCTGTCGTAATGAGGGTCCAGGCAGAAAGAAACTCTCGCAGGTGTCCGCCAATGGCAATCTCTTCTGCCGGGACCCGCCTCATTTCATTGCGACTTGCGCGGGGCGGAGGCCGCGGAAGCGGAAAATCCCCTGCCGCCGCTCCGGAAATTCCGAAACTCCTGTCCTCTCGTCGGGAATCGGCCTCTCTGGAAACCGCCATAACGGGAGGATCGAAAGCGATGAAAATCGCGAGAGGAACCGCGATACGCTGTCGCCGACCGAACCGTTTTGGGCTTATCTTCGGGAAGTCGACCAGGCTTAGACTCGCCCAAGTCTTTCACCAACTTATCTAAGTCCGCCCCAAAGAGCAATCCGCCTTTAAAGGGAAGCTTAGTGAGCCGGGACTTAGAGGAACTATCAGCCGACCAGTTTCTGAGCCACACTGAACGTCGAGCGGCTACTACCGAAGCCGTACTGTTAGCCAGAACGCGAATGAGATCGTAATGGACATCCGCTAAATAAGCGGCACCAGACTCCAAACGATCTAACTCTTTAAAGTCGTCATCCTCCAAGCGGGAAGAAAGACGAAGACGTTGAGCCCAGCGCAAACAAGCACGCGCAACCCAAGCTCCACAGACGGAGGCTTGAAGACAAATAGAATTGGCGTCAAAAGTTTGCTTCAAGAGCCCATCCACCTTCCAATCTTGAGCATCCTTTAACGCCACACCACCTTCCACCGGAATGGTGGTCTTTTTGGTCACCGCAGACACCACCGCGGAGCCCGAAACCGCTCTTTGTCCTTGTCCGCGAGTGGATAAAGCTTATTGAGAGTGCGAACTGCCCGCAACCCGGCTTCGGGCTTGTCCCACTCATCCTGGATCATTTTGGTGACCACCCAGTGTAATGGGAAAACCACCTGTGTCTGACGTTCAGCCTCAATCACATGGTCTTCTATGGCAGCATCCGAGACAATCGGAGAGGCCATGTTCAAAACCTGTAACGCCTCGGCCACTAGAGAAGACAACTCTTCCCTCCGAAAAATTCGAATAATTTTGGCCTGGTCCTCGGGCTCCGGTATTTCCCCCTCCTCCAGGTCTGGAGGAGAACCTTCAGCCTCCCAGGCCGGCTCAGAGTCATCCGGCCATTCGTCATCAGCCGCTGTGGACTCCAGCTTTCGCGCCTGCTTAGCAGCCGGCGGATCTGTACCTGTCGCCGCGACAGAGTCACGCGATGTGTCAGGCACCGCTGAAGTTCCAGAACCGGTAAAGGTACCCTGCTGACGCAGACAAAAAGCTTGATGCATCATTAAAATAAACTCCGGGCAAAACGCCCCAAGTTCCGAAGAAGCACCCGCCTGCGAGACGCCTGAGGGACCCGCAGTGACCTCCGGAACTGGAGAAGGCAGTAGCGTCCGAGAAGCTACCTCCGGGACCAGGGCCGGAGCTCCTGCATCCTCCACGTTGTCTGCTCTCTCAAGCTGCTGCTCCATGGCAGCCGATAGAGTGGCACAGCCACTGCAGACACCTGTGACAGACAAAGACCCTCTCCCGGTACCACAGACCAGGCAGAGGTGTCTTTTGGGCATTTGCCAAAAGAGCTGGAGTCAAAACTCCTGAATTCTAAAAGAACAGGCGCCCAAAAAACAAAAACCCCAAATTTGTAACTTCACCTGAAGCTCCTCTGGGGCCCCTCCCCCTCCCTCCACTGAAGCGAACAGGGAAGTAGGGAGTACCTTAGAAAAAATGGCAGAAAATGAATAAACTAAAAGAAAACAGGAAAAGAAACCCGAAAAGTAAAGGGTACTCACAGATTTTGAGGCTTTGCAGAGAATGAAATCAGAGCTGTGCAACACGAGGGTTTGATTCAAAATGGCCGCCGCAAATTAAACTCGAGAAAAGAAAAGGGCGCCAAAAAAAAAATAAAAGCTGCATTGAAGAAATCAATGTACTCTGCAGCTGCCTAGTCCGGTGAGGTAGACCGACTAGTGCAGCAGGGAAAATTACAAAGCCTCAGCTCAACCGGCAACTCTCCACGAAGAAAAACAGCCTCAGGGCACAAAGGGAAATCCCCAATTAAGAGAGGAATCCCTGAGCCGGTTTAGCAGAGAAGGGCTCTCTCCCGTAGTGTCCGGGGAGAGAGAACTTCTGCTGTGCATGAGCAGCACAGGCACGCATCCAAAACTGCAGAAAAAAGAAAAACTTAAAGAAATGAAAGAAATTAAAGTCTGTAGCTGCTGAGGGAAAGAGGCAGAAGGCAGAACTCACTGCAGGAGCACTCGCCCCCCCCCCCCCCGAAGGAGCCTGTGTGAAAGAATTAAAGGCACAGGCTCCTGATAACCAAAACAAAATTTAAATGAGAATTGAAACCCACAAATGCTGACAACACTACCAGCTTCTTATTAGATGATCAGTCCAGAAAGCCCACACTTGGGCTCAACCACCTCCTGCTGTAAGGAGACTGGCAACACTGGGAGGAGGAGGAGCAAAGGGGTCAGTATATATCTCCAGTGATGTCATAATTTTGATATGCCAGTCTCCTAGCTGCGGGAAGAGGTTGACTACCCAGATGTATGAGGACTGCACTGGAGGAACGATAAGGAATTAAAGATTAGATATAACTGGCATCTCAGAGACAAGACGGAGAGAGGACAACCAGTGGGACACTAAGATACCTGGGTACAAACCAGGTCATCATGATAGGGAAGATCAAATTGGTGAAGGGGTTGCGCTTATATTAAAGCGGACTTTGAGTAACACAGGATCAAAGTTTTGCAGGAAACCAAATACACAGTAGAATCTCTAAAGATAGAAATTCCATGTAAAAAGAGGAAGGCGATGGCAGTGGGGATATACTACCAACCACTTGGGCAGAATGAATAGATAGAAGATAAAATACTAAAAGAAATCAGGGAAGCTAACAAAAGTTACAACACAGTAATAATGGGTGATTTCAATTACCCCGGTACTGACTGGGTCAGTGTCACAACAGGACATGCTAGGGAGATAAAGCCTACAGATGAAATGACTGCTTCTTGGAGCAGCTGGTTCATAAATATACAAAAGAGGAAGCTATTTTGGACTTAGTCCTTAGTGGAACACAGGATCTGGTGCAAGAGATAAGGGTGTTGGGGCCACTTGGCAATACTGATCGTAGCATGATAGTATTTGATATAATAAATGGAGGAAGGACAGCAAGAAAATCCACAATATTACCTTTTAACTTTCAAATGGGAGACTATGAAAAAATGAGCAGCTCCAAAGGTTAACGATTTACATCAAGCATGGGTATTATTTAAAAATTTGAAAAAAAAAGCTTGCCGTGGATGCAAAAATGCACAATAAAAACTTTTTCAAATATGTTTGTAGTAAAAAAAAAACCTGTGAGTGAGTCAGTTGGACCAGAGAGGGGTAAAAAGGAGCGCTAAGGGAGGACAAGGCCATAGTGGAGTGACTGAATAAATTCTTTACTTTAGTCTTTACTGAAGATGATGTAGGGAAGTTACCCATGCCTGAAACAGTAATTAAAGGAGATGGATCTGAAGAATTGAAAGAAATATCGATAAACCTGCAACGTGTTCAAGTAAGCTCAGCTTGTGACTGACTTTCCCAGCTCCTTTATCAGACATAGGTCTCACCTGTTGACGAAGTACTGTAACATCCTCCATTTTCCTGCAAAGAATAAGCTCTTGCTGCTTTTTCTGAGCTTCCAAAAGTCTCATCTGATGATCTCGCTTACACTGGTCTTTTTTCAACTGTGCAATCTCTTGATTCCTTCTAGATTCTACCATCCTGGCTTTTTCTTGCTCTTCCTTCATTTGTTTCATCAGTCGAACCTTTGTTTTCTTCATTTCTGATACATCCTGCTGTAATTTCCTCATCTGTATTTCATACTGAGATTGATTTTTCAACAGCTGCGCATGTTCTTTCTGAGCTACTTGCAACCTTTGCAATTCTTTATTCATGACCTGAAGTTTCTTTTCATATTGTTTTAATTTTTTTTGTTTTTTCTTCAATACATGTTTCCATCGATCCCATATTTTGAAGAATCCGATCTCTCTCAAGTTGAGTATCTCGAATCTTGTGCTGCAGCATCATCAGTTTTTCCTCATACTGTTGTTTCAGCGTGTGTTATCTTCGCTAGCTGTTTTCTAATTCATCTATCAGTTTTTGTTTAATGGCAATTTCACAGGTAATATTTGCCAAATCTGGCTGGTAATTTGCTTTCTCATCTAACTCAGAATCAGAGTCATCTGAGCTTTCACCAGCTTCTATGTCATCATCATCTTCCTCTTCTTCTTCACGGTCACTTGCTTCCAAGCCTTCCTCTACTTCCAGTTAATGATTTTCTCTTTCAGAGATGCCTTTTTCTTCTTCCTTTCCCTGCTCATTATCCGTGTTTTCTTCTTTCACCACACTTTTTTTCTTCTTTTTCTCTTTCTTTTTCAACTTTTCTATATCTTTCTTGGCTAGGTCTAATATAACCTGGAAGATGTACTACAACAATTTGATAAACTAAAGAGTAGCAAATCACCTAGAATGGATAGCATACATCCAAGGGTGTTAAAGAACTGAAATATGAAAATACAGACCTACTATTAGTAATCTGTGAACTATCATTTCTAGCACCTGAAGACTGAAGAATGGCCAATGTAGTGCTAATTTTTAAAAAGGGTTCCAAGGTGATCCGGAAACTACAAACCAGTGAGCCTGAAGTTCCACTACCAGGCAAAATGGTAGAAACCGTTCTAAAGAATACAAATTATAGTCATGGTTTAGACAAGGAAGATCTTGTCTTACTAATCTGTTATGCTTTTTTGAAAGTGTGAATAAACAGGTGGACAAAGGTGAGTTGGTTGATATAGTGTATCTGGACTTTCAGAAAGCCTTTGACAAGGTCCCTCATCAGAGACTTTTGGCAAAACTAAAGAGTCATGGGATAGGAGGCAGTGTACTAGTGTGGATCAGGAACTGGTTAAAAGACAGAAAGCAGAGGGTTGGGCTAAATGGCCAATTTTCCCAATGGAGAAAGGTGAATAGTGGTGTACCCCAGGGATCTGTGCTGGGTCCGCTGCTTTTTGACATATTCATAAATGACCTGGTAAGTGGAATAACGAGTGAGGTTATCAAATTTGCAGATGACACAAAACTATTTAAAGTTGTTAAAACCCAAGAGGACTGTGGAAAATTGCAAGAGGATCTTGATAAATTGGAAGACTGGGCATCAAAATGGCAGATGAAATTTAATGTGGACAAGTGCAAAGTTATGCACCTAGGGAAGAACAACCCAAACCATGGTTACACGATGCAAGGTTCCACATTAGGAACCACCACCCAGGAAAAAGATTTAGGTGTCATTCTGGATACCATGTTAAAACCCTCAGCCCAGTGTGCAGCGGCAGCCAAGAGAGCAAATAGAATGTTAGGTATCATAAGGAAAGGAATGGAAAATAAAACAAAAGATATTATAATGCCTCTATATCGTTCCATGGTGAGACTGCACCTTGAATATTGTGTGCAATTCTGGTCGCCGTATCTTAAAAAGGATACAGCATTATTAGAAAAGGTTCAGAGAAGAGCCACCAAAATGGTAAAGGGGATGGAAGGATACTCCTATGAAGAAAGGCTAAGAAGGTTAGGGTTTTTTAACCTGGAAGAGAGATGGCTGAGGGGAGATATGATAGAAGTCTATAAATTAATGAACAGAGTGGAACGGGTAAACGTAGATCGATTGTTTACCTTATCAGAATATAGAAAGACTAGGGGACATGCAATGAAGCTACAGGGTAAACTATTTAAGACTAATAAAAGAAAATATTTTTTCACTCAACGTGTAATCAAACTCTGGAATTTGTTACCGGAGGATGTAGTAAAGGCTGTTAGTGTAGCTGGGTTTAAAAAAGGTTTGGACAAGTTCCTGGAGGAAAGGTCCATAAACCATTATTAAGAAGGGACCCAGGATATCAATGCTTGACCTAGTACAAGCATTGCGGAACCTGTGTCTTTTGGGGAAACTGCTAGGTACGTATGACCTAGGTTGGCCACTGTTGGAAACAGGATACTGGGCTTGATGGACCTTGGTCTGACCCAGTATGGCATCTCTTATGTTCTTATAATGTAAGAAAGCCAAAATGGATTTAGTCAAGGAAAGTCTTCTCTTACTGATCCTGTTATATATTTTTTGAAGGTGTGAATGAACAAGTAGACAAAGGTGAGTCGGTCGATACAGTGTATCTGGATTTTCAGAAAGCATCTGACAAGGTCTCTCATGAGAGACTCTTGGCGAGATTAAAAAGTCATGGGATAGGAAGCAGTGTACTATTGTGGATCAGGAACCAGTTAAAAGATAGTAAGAAGAGTATAGGGCTAAATGGCCAATTTTCTCAATGGAGAAAGGTGAATAGTGGGCACACTGCTTTTTAACATATTCATAAATGACCTGGAAATGGGAATAATGGGTGAGGTGATCAAATTTGCTGACGACACAAAATTATTCAGTTATTAAAACACAAGAGGCTTGTGAAAAATTGCAAAAGGACCTTGATAAATTGGAAGACTGGATGTCCAAATGGCAGACAAAATTTAATGTGGACAAGTGTAAAGTTATGCACCTAGAAAAGAGCAACCCAAACTATGGATACATGATGCAAGGTTCCACATTCGAAACATACCACTCAGGAAAAACATTTTGGGTGTCATTGTGGCTAATATGTTGAAACCCTCTGCCAAGTGTGCAGTGGCGGCCAAAAAGGCAAGCAGTATGCTAGAAATCATAAGGAAAGGAATGGAGGAGAATAAAACAAAGGATTATATAATGTGTCTGGTTTCATGCAATGGTGCGACCGCACCTTGAATACTGTGTGCAATTCTGGTCATGGTATCGTAAAAAGGATACAGCAAAATTAGAAAAGGTACAGAGATGAGCCATCAAAATGGTAAAGGGGATGGAAGGATACCCCTATGAGAAGTTTAAAAGGTTAGGGCTCTTCAACTTGGAAAAGATGGCTGAAGGGAGATTGGATAAAGATTTATAAATTAATGGAGTAGGACGGGTAAATGTAGATAGGCTGCTTACTCCATCAAAAAGTAGAAAGACTAGGGGATACATAATGAAGCTACAATGTAACCATCTAAAAAAAATAGGAGCAAATACTTTTTCACTCGACGTGTAATCAAACTCAGTAATTTGTTACCGGAGGATATAAGAAAAGCTGTTAGTGCAGCTGGGTTTAAAAAAGGGTTGGACACATTCCTGAAGGAAAGGTCCAGAAACAATTAAAGAGGACTGTCGATATCCACTGCTTACCCTGGGAAAAGCAATATGGGACCTATGTAACCTTTTGGGAACCTGCCAGGTACTTGTGACCTGGATTGGCCACTGTTGGAAACAGGATACTGGGCTTGATGCAACCTGGCCTGACCCAGTAGGCATTTCTTATGTTCTAATGTACATCACTCATTTATGAGGACTGCATTCCCTGTTCGTCATGGATAACCCAGCCAAGTGCTCACTGACCGCTTTGAAGTCCAGAATGGGTAGGAAGGAACTATCCTTCCTGGCAAGCAGAAGTAGATGGAGTATCTTTCTCTTGCCCTGCTTGTCTGGTGGGATGGATGCCACTGCCTTTTGGAGAAGTAACATCCACTGCAGAAAGTTTGATCACAGGCCTACAAGAGGAAATGATCCTTGGTAACTCGGGGCCATTCCGGAAAGAAGCAGTGAAGCCTGCCGCCCACCAGAGCTGCCGGGAAATGGGTCCTCTAACTTTCATTACGTAATCCGTGAGGGTCCTCTGGAGGGAACCGAATCCTGGGTCCCTATGCTCAATGAAAGAACTGAGAATAGGCCCGAGTCCTTGAAGCAGAGGGGAAGAAAGTTTTTCCAGGTTAATAGTGACAATAGTCCCGAGACCCCCAGGAATCCGGCCAGCACACTCTTGGTGAATGGACGGAGACTGATGAGTAAGGAGCACAAGCCTGCTTCACAGGGCCCCTGGACCTATCTGCTGGAAGGCGGAAAGATTTTGTCTCGCCTAGATCCTTCATCAGCTTCTCCAAATTGATTTCAAACAAGTGTTTCCCTTTAAAGGCCAGCTCAGCCAACCAAGCTTTGGAGAATGAGTCCGCCGCCCAGTACCAGAGCCAAATTCAACACCATGACACAGTCGTCAGGGCATCATCCCTGGCCGCCAAATGTACAAAGTCATATATGGAATCAGAAATGAAAAATACAACCGACTAAAAGAGAGTACTAGTATCATCAGGCGGCAGAGACTGAATCCATTGGAGCAAGGCTTGAGACGTCAGTCTGGTATATACCCCCAGCTGTAGAACAGTTGCCACAACAGCACATTAGCTCTTCGGTAAGGAATCAACCTTTCTGTCCAGAACATCCTTTAAGGCCAATCCACCTTTCAAACCGCTGTGACTTGTGCAGCCAACTTAGGAATATCAAACCACTTGCCGTACTCATCCTCCGGGAGAGTATAGATCTCTTTATAGACCCCTAACCCTTTAGGCAGGGAGTCGGGTGAGTCCCACTCGGATTGGATCATATCTTTGTTCACCTCCGGGAACGGGAAAACAGCATCCCTTGAGGAAGCCGGTGTACCTTCGGTTCCTGTTCCGTACTTGAAATATCTGTCAAATTCATCAGGGATGAGACCCTAGAAACCAATGCCACCAGTCCCTCCTTCCGAACAGGCAGATCACGCCAGCCTCTGTATAGTCTTCTGAAGGAGAGAGTATGTCCTCATCCACATCAGAGCCCATTCATCTGGGTATGAGGCAAAGTCAACATCTTGGAAAGCTCCCAACTGTTCTTCATTTTCAGGGAGTGTCCCGTGCCAGGGACACTTACCAAGTTAATCAAAGAGGGCTTCTACTTTCAGCATACCCAGCATGAAACTGCATCCAGAGGCACCTAGAAGCCACAGGGTCTGAATTTCCATGCCAGAAGGACCGGGCCTGTTGCAAAAAGTTAAAGGATTCCAGGGAGGACAATCCAGATTCCGGAAGCTCTCATCTCGGAAAAAGCTCTGCAACACCAGGTGGCATAGCCATCACAAACCCCCTCTAGGATGAAGAGTGGCTCATAGCATGGTCACCGGAGCCTCTGGGCGGCTGAACATCCTTACCCTTAGTGAAATCTTGCACCTCCTGCCCTGAAGGCAGGTAAGGGCAGACAGTGTAGTTATTCATCTGTAGCAGGTGTTCTTTATCTTTATTGCTAAACTTGATTGACTGCTCTTTCGCAACATCAGGGCGGTTTACAACATGAGAAAATGCACAGTGGCTGTGGCCAGAAATGGAAAAGAACTACAATTTTGACAGGAAAGCATTCATTCACACCTGTGGGGAGAAAGAAAAGAGAAGGTTGTAAACAGGGACGCTGGTCGTGAATGGCCACAGTCTTAGCAAAGGCAAAAATATTATGACTTGCAAAGGATTGTGGGGAATGTAGTTCACTTATACCAGAATCAGCCGTTCACAAAATAATGAGTTGTGATGCACGAATGTAAGCAAAGAAAAATGGATTTTATTCATGGGGTTAATCCTCCCACACAGATTTACTTGGTAACACAAAAAGGACACTTGCTTTCAGTATTGCATTCAGGAAAACAAAACATGAAATAAGGGAGCTGAACTTCTTAAGCAAAAATCAAATAAGACCTTGATGGGAAACAGAAAGCGTAGTTACTCACCTGTAACAGGTGTTCTCCAGGAGCAGCAGGAATCAGTCCTCACTTATGGGTGACGTCGGCGCCGACGGAGCCCTCGCGGAGAAATTTTCCCCAGCTTTCAAAGAAAGCCTTTGGGAATTGCAGCGCGAATGCGCGGTCGTCTTCCCGCCCGAGGGTGCCATCTTAGCCAGTCAGATGACATAGCTAAAAAAGACAGCATAAAAATTTGCAAAAAGAACATAAGCAGATGATTGCAACTCCAAGGGGAGGAGGGAGGGTAGTGAGGACTGATTCCTGCTGCTCCTGGAGAACACCTGTTACAGGTGAGTAACTACGCTTTCTCCAGGACCAAGCAGGAAGTCAGTCCTCACTTATGGGACTCCCAAGCTCAAGGCTACCGGAGACCCTAAGCACAAAAATGAGCTCCCTCTAGCTCAGCAGCACAGAAGGATAGAATCTTCGCTGAATTATCACCCACCGGTAGCCCACATCCGGGATGGAGGGTAGGAGTTGCTCAGACCTCAAAGAGATTACGGAGGACTGCCTGTCCGAAAGCACTGTCCCTACGGGACTCCCTCTCGAGACAGTAATGGACCGCAAAAGTCTGGCTCGAAGACCAAGTAGCGGCCCGGCAGATGTCCGCCAGCGGAACAGAGCGGAGGTAAGCCACTGACGTGGCCTTTGCCCGAACGCAATGAGCCGTGACTCGACTTTCTAAGGAGAGTCCGGCTGCCCCATAAGCCCAAGAGATACAGTCCGCAACCCAGATGGACAGAGTACGCTTGGAGACCCGGATGCCCCAATTTATTGGGGTCAAAAGACACAAAAAGCTGAGCAGCTTTACGGTGCTCCCGCGTACGGTCAAGGTAGAAGTTCAGAGCCCTTCTACAGTCCAGGGTATGGAGGACCGTCTCAGCTCGGCTGGAGTGTGGTCTGGGAAAGAAGGTTGGAAGTACCACCTCCTGATTGATGTGAAAAGGGGAGACCACTTTAGGCAGAAATTTCGGATGAGTCCGTAGGACCACCCTATTCTTGTAGAACCTAGTGTAAGGGGGATCAGACACGAGGGCCTGCAATTCACTTACGCGTCTAGCGGAAGTGAGGGCTATCAAGAACAGAGTTTTCCAAGACAGAAAACGGAGAGAACAGGTAGCCATAGGTTCAAAAGGCGGACAGGTGATCCGCTGCAAAACCACATTCAGGTCCCAGTTAGGCGCTGGCGGGCGCAGAGGTGGTTTAAGTAGAAGGAGACCTCGGAGAAACCTCGCTACGAGAGGGTCATTGGAGAGAGGTCTGCCGTCCACCGGCACATGATGTGCTGAAAGAGCACTGAGGTGAACTTTGACGGAGTTGGACTTAAGTCCCAGATTAGAGAGGTGCAGCAAGTACTGCAAGATCACCGACACCGGGCAGGAGAAGGGATCCTGAGACTGTTGGGTACACCAGACTGCAAAGCGACGCCATTTAAGGGCGTAGCATTTGCGGGTAGAAGGCCGTCGCGAAGCCAAGACGACCTCCTCCACCTCCGCCGGCAGGAGAAGGGGAGCAAGGACTACCCTCTCAGCAGCCAGGCCATGAGGTTGAGAGACCTGAGGTTGGGGTGCAGGAGGGACCCCTGATCCTGAGTGAGGAGATCCGGTTGTACCCCCAGAGGGATTGGATCCTCCACCGCCAGTTGCAGCAGGAGCGGAAACCACGGCTGCCTGGGCCAGCGAGGGGCCACCAGGATCATGAAGGCCTTGTCTCGGAGAACCTTGAAAAGAGTCCGAGAGACTAGCGGGATGGGAGGGAAAGCGTACAGAAGGCTCCCCGACCACGAGATCAGAAAGGCGTCCGCCGCAACCCGAAGGGGGTGTGGCTGACGAGAGCAGAAGCGAGGAAGCTGCCGGTTGTGAGGACTGGCAAAGAGATCCACCGTGGGGAGACCCCACTTGAGGAAGAGCTTCTGAACTACCAAGGGATCCAGACGCCACTCGTGCGGCTGGAGGACCCTGCTGAGTTTGTCTGCAAGGCAATTTTCTTGGCCCGGGAGATAAACTGCCTTGAGGAGAATGCCGTGACTGACGGCCCAAGAGCAGAGCTTCTGTGCCTCCCGGCAGAGGAGGGAGGAGCCCGTGCCCCCCTGCTTGTTCACGTAGAACATGGCAACCTGATTGTCCGTCTGGACAAGGACGGACTGTTGGGAAGTCAGGTGGGAGAAGGCCTTGAGAGCTAGGCGGATCGCCCTGAGCTCCAGGAAGTTGATCTGCTGAGCAGACTCCCACGTGGTCCAGAGGCCCTGAGTACGTGCCTCTTGGCAATGTGCTCCCCAGCCCAGGAGGGATGCATCGGGGGTCAGCACCCGTGTCGGCTGAGGTGACTGGAAAGGCATTCCGAATATCAGGTTCGGCTGCCAGAGCCACCACCGGAGAGACGAGGCCAGCGGCTCGGAAATGCGCACTAGGTCTGCTAGGCCGCCCGTGGCTTGTCGCCACTGCTGGCGGAGACACCATTGAGCAGACCGCATATTCAGGCGGGCATTGGGGGTCACATGGACGGTGGAAGCCATATGGCCGAGCAGTCTCAGGAAGCGCCTGGCGGAGACCAGGGGCTGGCTGCGAAAGCGGTCGGCTAGGTCCATGAGCCGTTGAGCCCTGTCGAGCGGAAGGTACGCTCGCGCCTGCGGAGTGTGCAGCCTTGCGCCGATGAACTCGAGATCCTGTGAGGGGAGCAAAGTGGACTTTGCGAAGTTTATAACAAAGCCCAAGTGCTGCAGCAGAGTCACCGTGCGGCACGTGGCGTTGGTGACCTCCTGAGCGGACGCTGCTCTGATGAGCCAGTCGTCGAGGTACGGAAAGACATAGAGGCCGTGAAGCCGGAGATGGGCCGCCACGACCGCGAGACATTTTGTGAAGACCCGCGGTGCGGAGGACAGGCCAAAGGGCAGTACTCTGTACTGGTAATGATTTCCCGCCACCACGAACCTTAGGTATTGGCGGTGGCTTGGGTGGATGAGGATGTGCGTGTAGGCATCCTTTAGATCCAAGGAGCATAGCCAATCTCCCTGCTGGAGGTAGGGCAGAAGGATTCCAAGGGTAAGCATTTTGAACTTCTCCCGCACAAGGAACTTGTTGAGGTTGCGCAAGTCCAGGATGGGTCTGAGGCCCCCTGTTCTCTTTGGTATCAGAAAATACCTTGAATAAAAGCCTTGACCTCTCAGGTGGTGTGGCACCGGTTCCACCGCCTGTTCCTGCAGAAGACCTGCTAACTCCTGAAGGAGCAACTCCCTGTGCAGAGGGGGGCGCGGAGGTTCTCCCGGGAAATAGGAGGGAGGGACCTGATGGAAGTGGAGAAGGTAGCCTTCTCGCACGACCTGAAGCACCCAGGCATCTGTGGTGATGCTGGACCACCTGTGGGCGAAGTGAACCAGCCGGCCTCCGGTGCTGGGAGGAACCAGCGGGGGGGGGGAGAGGCTATGCTGAGCGAGTCAAAAGCCCCCACCCTGCTGAGCAGGGGCTGGTGGTGCAGGCTTGGGGGCTTGCTGCCTACGGGACCCGTTACCCCGTCCCTTGGCCTGCTGGCCCTGTTGGGGAGCTGCAGGGGCCTGATAATGGGGGTATTGTTTGTAGGCAGCCGCCTTCCTCGGGTAAAAGGACTTCTTCCCCGAGCCCTTCTTTTTCTGGGAAGGGGCGGAGGTCTTCCTAGAAAGCCTGGTCCTGGTGAGAGTCTCAGTCTCAATTTGTGCAGCCTTTTCCGCCATGGGCTTGCCAAAGAGGTTTTCGCCTCGGCAGGGGACATCGACCAACTTGTCCTGTACCCAGGGCTCAAGGTCTGACGACTGAAGCCAAGCCTGTCGGCGGGCACCGATGCCGGCTGCGGCCACTCGAGCCGAGGCTTCAAAGCCATCATAGGCTGCTCGGGACATGAACTTTGAGCATTCCCGAATGCCCGTGGACAAGGCTAGGAACCTCCGCAAGGGCTCCTCGGAGAGACCAGCGGAGAATCCGGCTAGCTCTTTAGCCAGATCCCGGAGATACATGCCCATGTATAGCTGGTAAGTCTGGACACGACATGCGAGCATAGAGCCCTGGAAGCACTTCTTGCCAAGGCCATCCAGGTTACGAGCCTCCCTTCCAGGAGGCACCGAGGAGTGCATCTTCTGGCTCTTAAGACGATGCATGGCCGACTCCACTACCATGGAATGGTGTGGCAGCTGTGCTTTTTGAAAGCCAGGGCTCTTGCGGACCCGATAGATAGAATCGACCCGCTTGCTCAGGACCGGCGAGGAGGCCGGACTCTCCCACATGCGGAAGAGTAGTCGTTCCAGCATAGGAGGAACCGGCACAGTAAAGTGTTCCCGCGCGGGAGAGTCATACTGGAGGGCGTCGAGCTCTTCGGCTCGAGGCTCCTCCTCGGGATCCGCAGGGAAGGCCAAAGCCTTGGCCATATCCCTAACGAAATCCGAGAACCGGGCATCCTCCGGGGGGGACTGCTTCCGAGGCTCGGACTCCGGTGAGTCCGATGGGACACACCGAGTCCGGAAAGAATCAGGTGACTCTTCCTCCTCAGACTCCCAGACCGACTCCGACGAGGACTCGGTGGGGTCGGCCCGGGCAGGGTGCGGCGCCAGCCGCCCCGACGCCGAGGGAGTCGGCGTCGGCGACCTCGGTCCCGAACGGGAGGCCGAGGGCGACCTCGACCGAGGATCGACTCGAGTTCTCATCGACTCAAGGATTGGCTCGGTCTCCGGGGTCGACTTGGACGTCGACGTCCCGGCGGTCGGGGCAGCGACGCCAGCGAAGCCAGCGAGCAGTGCCCTCTGCTGGTCCATGAAGGCAGACAGTCTGCTCTCCAAGGCCGTCAACCTGAGTCCGAGCTCAGGTGACCCAGCAGTCCCCGACTCGGGCCCCGACGGCGTCGGGCCCGACGTCGGCTGTCGCGGAGGCGAGTCCAGAAGGACCACAGGACTTACCCGGGCAGGCATCTCCGACTCCAGGCGAGGTCGCTTCGGGACGTGTTCCTACTCCAAGGACCCGGGGCGGCTGTCGGGGCTATGCGACCTGGCCCTCGCGGAGCCAGGAGCGTCCACCGACGCCGCCCTCGCGGGTTTTTCCTTCCGACGATGGTCCCCGGAGGGAGAACCCCGGTCGGAGGAGCTCCGGCGACGGTCCGAGCTGGAGCCTTTTGACACGGAGGCCTCCGACGAGGTCCGGGTACGGCTGGGGTCAGCGAAGATTCTCTCACGCTGATGCCGCCGGCTTCTCAACGCCTTTGAGGACAGTTTGCTGCAGGGCCCACAGATCAGTTCCTCATGATCCGGGCCCAGGCAGCGGAGGCAAAAGTCGTGTGTGTCGGTTAGTGACATATTTCGGTCACACCGACCACACCGCTTAAACCCACTGGCAGCCATCGGGGGAAAAAGGGCCCCTGCGAGGTCAAAGGACCGGGCTGCCAGGGAAAACGAAAACGAAAGCTGACTAAGTCAGAAAAACCAAAAAAAGTAAGAGGACTCGAGACCGGCGTCGCGAGTCCGGGCGGGGGAGGGAAAACGATCGGCGTCGAACCGAAAGAAAACAAGGATAAAATAAAGAAGAAAATCAACTTTTTCGCGGGACAAGACGGGGACGTCTGTAGGGCTCCGCGGAAAAAAAGAAGACTGGCTAAGATGGCACCCTCGGGCGGGAAGACGACCGCGCATGCGCGCTGCAATTCCCAAAGGCTTTCTTTGAAAGCTGGGGAAAATTGCTCCGCGAGGGCTCCGTCGGCGCCGACGTCACCCATAAGTGAGGACTGACTTCCTGCTTGGTCCTGGAGAAAAGGTCTTTTTGATGGCTCATGCTAATAACTTTCTTAGCATTGCTCCAAAAGCCAAAACAAAACCCAAAAGTAACAAAATCTGTTCTTTATCAAGGATAACTTTCTTCTATTTACACACCCAAAAAGAAAAGTTTCCTTTCAGAGCTCATGTGCACTTGTGCCTGGCTCAATTATCACTAATTAGCCAGCTGCAAACCCCTTTGCTGGTTCACTTTCTCTACGTGGCTCAATCCTACCCAAAAGCTTTCTTGCAGACTTTTCTGGGTAGATAAAAGAACAAATTATAGTTCCTTTTGGTGGTTTTTGTATTATTGAGAAAATATTTTACCACAGCAGCCTAGATAGAGAGCAATCCATGTATTCATCCTGATCATTTAATATATCTCCTTCTTCCTCAAATATCATGGAATCAATATCAGGGTCTGACTCAGAGGAAGTCCTCAATTGTTCACTCTCAGGATAATATTTGTTTCCCTGCTGTCTTCCTGGAGAAGAGCTAGGGCATAGATCAAAGTTCATACCTGAGCTTCCTTTGCTGTTAGGCTTCCTCTCCAGGTATCCTGGCCAGTAAGTAGTCCAGCTTTTATGTCCAGCCTTCCAATCAAGATCCCTGGACACTGGGTCTCTCTTCACATACCTTCTTGCACCGGTCTTAGGGCCCCTTCCACATGCAGCCATCTCCTTCAAAGGTGCCGTCTGGGAATTCCTGGCTCTATAACCCCATTCCTCGGGCTTCCTCCAGTCCAATAGAGTATGCTTGCCTCTGAAATGACTCCCAACACACGTACTGCTGTGGGCTCCTTCTTTAGACCTCCAAGGTGTCTTTCTCTTCTTCTTTCCACGTTGCTGCTGCTTCTGTCTCTCCTTGCTCTCTCTGCTCTGTCTGCTCTTGATCTGTCTCTGTGCAGAATATGTTTTACTTTTAACGTGCTTAGAGGGACACTCCACCCTAGCACAGCCCAGCTGTGCTGAATCAAGCCCTGCCCTTGGAGATGAGTGTTTGGGGATTACCTCATAGCTCTCCTGATTGAACACACGTTTCCCCACTTCAGCCCTTCTAGAGGCTGTTTGAAACCTGGTGCATTCTGGGACTGGTAGTCTTTTTTGAAAACATTCTGTTTTAGTATTTCTACCAGCAAAGACAGGTTGCTTGTTCAAAGCCAATTCACCTCTTTTATAGCTCCCTCCTGAACTATGATAAGCTTCCTTATCACAAGGTGCAGGGGACTAGTATCTTCAAGGATCAGGAGGAGAAAAGTCATAGGCTAAGCAGAAAAGAAGCATTTTGAGAAGGGCCTTGAATTTGGGGTAGGACTGTTATTGACGCAGCAGGAATAAGTTCTTATGTATGGGTGATGTCACCAACAGATCCCAAGCAAAACACTCCCCAGCTTCCATTTGATGCTTTTGGGAGCTGTGCCACGCATGCAGTCCTGCCTTCCCACCTACCATGGCACCATCTTCTTCTGTCAAATATCAACCCATTAGCCAACAGAAGCAACTCCTCGGGGAGGAGGGAGGGCTGTGAGGGCGTATTCCTGCTGTCCATGGAAAACACCTGCTACAGGTGAGTAACTATGCTTTCTCCATGGACAAGCAAGAACTAAGTCCTCACGTATGGGACTCCCAAGTTGCAGGCTACCGAAAGACCGTGGACGACAAAAGCCCAACAGGGACAACAAAAAAAAGTAGGGACTTCACTGATTAAGTATCCTCAGCGTACAGCAGCAGAGGTCAGTCAACATTTGCACGTAGCATGGACAGACAGAAGGACCGGTGGGCAGGAGTTGACCTAATACCTGAAAAGATGCCGGAGCACGGTTTGGCCAAAGTTGCTGTCCCGTCAAGAATACCTATCCAGACAGTAGTGGGCTGTGAATGTGTAGACTGAAGACCATGCTGCAGCCTTGCAGATTACCTCCACGAATGCCAAGCACAGGTTAGTGACAGAGGTGGCCATGGTCTGAACATTATGAACCGTGACATGATCTTCCAGGTTCAGGCCAGCCTGGGAATATGCTAAAGTGATGCAGTCCGCCAGCCACAAGGATAATGTGCGCTTAGAAACAACCATCACCAGCTTATAGTGTCAAACGCGTCGAACAGCTGGGTGGACTGCTGGTGGGCCTTGGTACACTTGATGTAGAAGATCAAGGCACACATACAGTCCAGCATGAGCAATGCTGCTTTCCCCAGGTTGGAATGTGGCCTCGGAAAGAAAGTTGGCAAGACAATCGACTGGTTGAGATGGAACGCAGACCACCTTTGCAAGAAATCGTGGGTGTGTTCAGATGACTACTCGATTCTGCTGGAATCTGGTGTAAGGTGGATGGGCCACCAGAGCCTGGAGTTCACTGACAGAATGGGCCAACGTGACCGCCACCAAAAACAGGACCTTCCAGGTCAAGTACTTCAGAGGAGAAGAGTCAAGTGGCTCAAGAAGAGCCCACATCAGCTTCGTATGGACCACGTTGAGATCCTAAGCCACCATCGGGAGTTTCATGGGAGGCTTCAACAGAAGCAAGCCTCACATGAAGCGAGCCAACAGTGGGTGAGCCGAGAAGGGCCAGCCCCCCCCAGAGCCGAGATGGTAGGTGCAGATCGAGCTGAGGTGAATCTAGACAGAACTGGATTTCAGACCGAAGTCCGTGAGGTGCAGGAGGTATTTCGGCAACTGATCCACTACACAGGAGAAGGGATCCAGTGCCTTACCTACTCACCAAGCACAGAACATCTGCCCCTTGAATACATAAGCCCAACGCATCGAGTCTCTGCGCAACACCAGGACGACATCCGTGATGTTACTGGGCAAATTGAGCTCCAAAACAACTACCTCCTCTGCATCCAGGCCATGAAGACTAGGGAGCAGATACTGGGATGCAGCAGCATCACCCAGTTCAGGAATATGAGATCCGGGCAGAACCAAGACAGAGAGGCTCCCTCCATGAGAGCTGAAGCACCAGAAGGACCACGGCTGCAAGTGCCAGTATGGGGCAATGAGGATCATGGTGCCCGTCAGACTGAAGTTTCAGAGTTTTCCCCACACATGGGATCAGGGGAAAGGCATAAAGCAGATCCACCCCCCAGTGGAGGAAAAAGGCATTTGAGGACTGTCGGTCGCTGGACTGCCTTCTGGAGCAGAACTGGCCCACTTGGGCATTCTGCGATATGACAAAGAGCTTGATCGCGGGAGTATCTCATTCTCGGAATATCCGCTCCACCACCCCCTTTTTGTAGGGCCCACTCATGCGGCTGGAGTACTCTGCTCAGCTGATCTGCCAGGACATTAGGCTTGCCGGGCAGGAAGGTTGTCCTGAGCTCCATCCCGTAGTCCAGGGCAAACCACCACAGCTGGACCGCTTCCCAGTGCAGGACGTGCGAACCAGTGCCTCCCTGTCCACATAGAACATCGCCACCTGTTGTCCGTCTGGATCAGGACCACCTGATTTGCTAAGTGTGCCCGGAAGGCTCAGAGGGCATTTGCTATGGCCCGCAACTTAGGACGCTGATCTGGTACAGGCTCTCCTGATCGGCCCATATGCCCTATATGTGCGACCATCCAGATGAGTCTCACACCCGAGTTTGGACATGTCTGTTGTCAGCATCCTCTGTGGGGATTCCGCTTGGAATGGGATGCCCCAAACCAGGATCAGCAGCTCTAACAACCAGCTGAGGGACTACCAGGGGAGTGGTGACCACCACCCCATCCCGAAGGCGGCCCGTGGCCTGCTTCCATTGCATGCAGAGGGTCCACTGTGCTTGCTGCACGTAAAGGCCGGCCAAGGGGGTAACATGTACTGTGAAGGCCAAGTGGCCAAGCACTTTCAGTATCCTACAGGTCGTGGTGTGGGCCCAATGCCATATGCTGCCCACCATGTCCATCAGCTGCTGCATGAGGTCCAGTGGCAAAAGCGCTCAGGCTCAAATGGTATCAAGGAGGGCCCTGATGAATTCCAGCCACTGCGTGGGATGGAGGTGGGACGGGGTAAGTTGATGACAAACCCCAGCCGCTCGAGGACCTGAATGGTGAGGTGGGCGTCCTGCTGGACAGCATCCGGAGTGAGACATATGATGAGCCAATCATTCAGATAGGGGAAGATGAAGACTCCCATAGTTCGAAGATAGGCAGCCACTACCTCAAGACATTTGGTGAAGACCCGAGACATTGACGCAAGCCCAAAGGGGAGCAGCCGGTACTGAAAGTGCTGGTCTCCCAGCATGAACCTGAGGTATTTTCTGTGACTTGGGTGGATCAGGATGTGTGTACATGCATTCTTGAGATCCAAATAGCAGAGCCAGTTGTCCTTTAGAAGGTAAGGGGGCAGCATCCCAAGAGAGACCATCTTCAACCGATTGTGCACGAGAAACAAGTTGAGGTTCCAGATGTCCATAATGGGTCGAAACCCTTCTGTCTTTTTGGGGACCAGGAAGTACCTGGAGAAAACCCCCTTTCTGACCTGAGCCAACGGAACCAGTTTGATGGTGAGGTCAGTCAGTAGGGTGGAGAACTCCTCCCGCAACAGACATCGGTGCACCGAGTCAATGGGTACTCTCCTTAGATGAAGGGAAGCAGCAGCCGGTAGCTGTGCTGGATGAGCTGCAGCACCCAGGCGTCTGAGGTGATAAGGGGCCAGCTGTGGATGAAATGGATGAACCACACCCCTACCTGAGAAGGAACTCAGACAGGTAAGGGATGGTTGGCTATGCTTTTACTACTACTTCTTATCATTTGTACAGTGCTACAAGGCATATGCAAAGCTGTATAGACACATGTAAAAGATGGTCCCTGCTCATCAGAGCTTATAATCTACTCAAGACAGAAAACACAACAGCTGAGGACAAGGATATATCTAGAGGAATAGTAGGAAACACATAAGCAGATTTGGATCCAAAAGCAGCCTCAAAGAGGTGAGTTTTCAGCCTGGATTTGAAAAGGGCCAGAGATGAAGCCTGACGCAAACACTCACGCAGTTTGTTCCAGGGATAAGGAGCAGCAAGGTGGAAGGATCAAAGTCTGGAGTTGGCAGTAGAAGAGAAGGGCACAGATAGAAAGGATCAGCCAGAAGAGCAGAGTTCCCGAGGAGGGGTGTATGGAGAGATAAGAGAGGAAAGGTAGTGAGGAGCAGCAGAATGAGTGCACTTTTAGGTCAGTAGGAAAAGTTGGAACTGGATACAGAAACGAATAGGGAGCTAGTGAAGTGACGAGAAGAGGGGTTATATGAGCATATCGAGGCTGGTGGAAGATTAACTGCACAGCTGAGTTTTGAGCAGATTGAAGGGGAGACAGATGATTCAGAGGGAGACCAACAAGGAAGAGGTTGCAATAGTCTAGACTAGACTAGTCTAGACTGTCTTAGTAGTGCATGTAGAAAGGAAGGGACAAATGTTTCCAATGTTATAGAGAAAGAAGTGACAGGTTTTAGCTATCTGTTAGATGTGTGCAGAGATAAAAAGAGAAGAGTCAAAAATGACCTCAAGGTTGCAAGATGAGGAAACAGGAGAGTGTAGTGTATCCACAGAAATAGAGAAGGGAGGAAAGGGGGAGGTGGGTTTAAGGGGAAAGATAAAGAGCTCAGTTTTGACCATGTTCAGTTTCAGATGGTGGTGAGACATCCAGACAGCAATGCCAGATAAGCAGCCAAAGATCCAGGCCCGGATTCCTGGAGAGATTTCAGGCACAGAAAAGTAGATCTGAGTCTCGTCAGCATAAACTATACAACTGCCCACGCATCAACAGAAGAGGAGGCGGAGTCCTTATAGCAGCCAAAACCAGCCTTCAACTCACAACCACATCTACGGTCACAAATCCAGATCTTGACCTACTTAAAGTCGAGAGAATGGCATTATCCATCTGCCTAATCTATCGACCTCCCTCACCACAGCACGAAACACTAGCCACAGCACTAGAAACCATCACATCCACACAAAGCAAAAAATTCCAGATCATCCTCGGAGATTTGAACCTAGCATCAATTCCTCCGTCCCACACGGACTCCTTCTATGAAGCCATCGACCAATTGGGTTTCCAACAAATAATAAGCAACCCCACACACGATAGAGGAAACATCCTAGATATGATTTTCATACCCAGAAATCCACAACAAAGCAATGAACCACCTATAATAAACATAACTCAAGTACCATGGTCAGACCACCACCAAATCAACTGTAAACTTAAACTACAGTGCCAACCCAAAAACTCAAAGGAGATGAGAATGACCAACCCCATTAGGAAATTCAGCAAACTCAACGAGGAACACCTCATAAGCACCATTGCATCCCACATAAACCTAGAGTCCACAGACCTAGACGAACTAACTAACAGATGGAACACACACATCCAAAATACATCTAACCCAACTCTGAAACACACATCAAACCCACATAAGATCAACTCGGAACCCTGGTACACAGGAACTCTAATAAAATCAAAAAGGGAGCTCCGTAAAATAGAGAGAAAATGGAGACAAACCAAATCCTCCGATCTCAAAACTAAATACATGGCCCATCTCGCAAAATACAAAGACGACGTGAACAATGCAAAAAAATTACATCACACCAACATCCTAAACAAGGCAATCAATCGCCCACGAGAGTTATTTGAACTTGTCAAATCACTAACCAAAACCGACCAAAATGCCAACCTCAACAAATCCATCAAGGTCCAAACACTGGCAAACCACTACGCGACCAAACTGACGGCCCCTGGTCCTCCACCCCCCCCACCAACACCACAAGTCAGAAGTGAGAACACCACAATGCAAAACCAGTTATGGGAGCACTTCCACAAAATAGGAACCAAGCAAATCACAGCCATTGTCACAAGCCTGAAAAGCACCACCTCCCCACTAGATCCCTGTCCTGCATCCTGGATCAAGGCAGTGAAACAAGACATAGCACCTCACATAGCACACATAGTTAACCTATCCCTACAACAAGGAATCATGCCCTCAGAACTAAAGAAATCAGTCATTAGACCGATCCTAAAAAACACTACACTCAACGGAGAAGACCCAGCCTCCTACCGTCCCATATCAAGTATCTCATTCCTGGCAAAGATCATAGAAAAAACGGTCCTTCTACAACTCCAAGACCATCTGACTGACAGTGCTCCTCTTGATGACCAGCAATATGGCTTCAGGCAACATCATGGAGTTGAAACCCTGTTACTAGTTCTACTTAACAACCTCCTAAAGGGCCTTGAAAACAAAAAGAAAATGTACTTTCTTGTATTCATTGACATCTCAGCTGCCTTTGATACAGTTAATCATGGGACCCTCATAAATAGGATAAAATCAATAGGAATAACAGGAACCCCACTAAAATGGTTCTCATCCTACATCTCAAATCGAACACAACAGGTTCAATTCAACGGAGAAAAAGCAGAATCTTTCTCACAAACACAGGGAATCCCCCAAGGCTCTGCTCTCTCAGCACTTCTGTTTAACATATATATGCAGCCACTATGCAAAATTTTCTCACGGCACGAAATTAATTACCACATCTATGCTGATGATATCATGCTATACACACAACTAGACACTAAAAACCCAGACTACAACCCACTGGAGACATGTATCGGAGAGATGCAAGACTGGTTACAACAAAGTAGTATGTCAATTAATCACAAAAAAACCGAAGTAATGTATATCTCCAAAGAACCGAATTTTGACCCTCCCACATCAATAACACTATGTAACAACACTTACCAAACAAAAAAAGAAATAAAGTATCTAGGAGTCACATTTGACTGTGACCTAAAGATGGAAAAACACCTCCGAAAGACCAACAGAGCAGTTTTCCACAAGCTTAGAGTGCTCCAACCCATTCGGAATATTATTGATCCCCAAGACTTCAGAACAGTGGCCCAAGCACTCATCATGCCACATTTTGACTACTGCAATGCCATCCTACAAGGTTTACCTAAAAAAAACCCTAAACATATTACAAATGGCACAAAATGTAGCTGCCAGGGTCATAATGAAGAAAAATCTAAGTGACCACATCACACCAGTACTAATTCAATTACACTGGCTACCCATAACAGCTCGCACAAAATACAAAATACTAACAACCACCTTCAAACTCATCCACAACTTAGCACCTTCCTTCCTCAACAACCTAGTAAGATTGCAACCTCCTACCCGAAACAGAAGAACCCACAATTCCAACATCCTTCACACTCCAACAGATATAAGATCTGCCAAAGCTAACACCAGCCACAGGGCTTTCTCATATGCGGCGCCAACACTGTGGAACCAACTCCCACCAGAACTACGAGCTAGCAATGACCTTCTAGACTTCAGAAAGAAACTCAAAACGCACATTTTCCAATCACATTTCAACCTGAACTAAATCCACAGATGGAGCAGCCCCTGACCACTGTGTCCAAGAAGATTATCCTGTATATATGTATTTATGTATATATGTAAATGAACTCCCCCATAGCTAAGAAGTGTTAACTCTGTATGATGTGCTTTTCTGACAATCTGTATGTAAACAAAATTTGTACCTGCCTTGATTCGGCAGTTTCACAATAGTAATCCTACCCGCTTCTGATCGCTGGAAGGAGCGGGCTACAAATGCTTGCTAAATAAATAAAAATAAATAAATAGGGACTGAGTGTAGAGAGAGAAAAGGAGAGGTCCCAAAACCGAGCCCTAAAGTACACCAACTGAAAATGGGATGGCAGTAGAGGAGGAACTACCAGAGCAGACAATAAAAGTGCGATGGGAGAGATAAGAAGAAAACTAGGACAGAGCAGAACCCCTAAATCCAAGCGAGGACAGGTTATCAAGGAGAGGGTGATGATCAATAGTGTCAAAGGCAGCAGAAAGGTCAAGGAGGATAAGCACTGAGTAGAAACCTTTGGATTTGGCAAGCAACAAGTCACTGGAGATTTTGGCAAGAGCTGTTTTTGTGGAATGTAGAGAACGAAAGCCAGATTGCAGTGGGTCCAGAAATTCTAGAGAGGAAAAAACTGCACATTCAAGTAGTTTTGAAACAAAGGGGTAGAGAAAGATAGGTCAATAACTGGAATGACAGGTAGAATCTAGTGAAGGCTTTTTGAGGAGAGGTGTAACCACAGCATGTTTGAAGGCCAGAGGAACAGTTGCTGTGGAAAGCGATAGGCTAAGGATATGACAGATGGAAAGGATAACGGTGGAGGAGACAGAGCTTAGTAGACGGATGGAGATGGGATCAGAAGAGCAGGTAGTCAGTTTGGAGGAGGAGAGCAGATTTGCAGTTTCCTCCTCAGTGATTTCAGAAGAGAAAGAAAGGGAGACTGAAGGCGAGTGGAGGATATGGAATTGAAGAGGGGGAAGATGAGTTGAAAGTGACCCTGCAGAGAATTTAAGGCTAATCTTCTGGATTTTGTTATGGAAGTAGTCAGCCAAGGTCTGGGCAGACAGTGAAGGAAGGATTTGGGAAGGAGGGACCTTAAGGAGAGTGTTGAGCATAGCAAAGAGAAGGCGAGGGTCAGAGGCAAGAAAGTTAGCCTGATGGACATAGTTTTCCTGCTTGGCGAGTGCTATGGCCAACTGGAAAGAGGTTAGCATGAATATGAAATGCAGGTAGTCAGCAAGGGGATGTGATTAAGCCAAAAACCATCAAATCTGCACAGTCTCAACAAGAAAAGAAGAAACTTTTAAAAACACATCTCTTCATTGAACATTTTGGTCCCAATGACATTATCTAACGCTCTACACTATATCCCTTCCACCTACTGTTGATTTTTGTTTAGCCCCCATATTTAACCTCCCATGTTCTATGTAGCACAACTCTCTCGAGCTTGCACACTGTTCTAATGTAAACTGCCATGGCTTAAAGGCAGTATATAAAAACCTGTTAAATAAATAAAAATAAATAAAACAGCGGGTTGTCGAGGACTGCCAGAGTTGAGGTACAGTATGCCTCACAGGGTGTGGAATGGGAGAAGCAAGTACATCCAGAACAGAGGAGATTATAATGTTATAGGAGGATACTGCCCCATCAACGGACTCAGATGAGACATGGAGGAAAGAGGTGATAAGACAGCAGTGGAGAGAGCAAAAGGGTCGACAATGTGACGATTCCTAAACATGTTGGTGGAGATCAGGTGAGACCAAGATGGGGGGTGGTTAAGAGTGAAGGATAGCAGGTGATGGTCAGATAAGGGCAGAACTGAGGAGGAGATGTTTGAGAGTGAGCAGTTGGAGGAGAAGATGAGGTGGAGGCAGTAGCCATGCTTGTGAGTAGGAGCAGTAGAGCATAACTGGAGGATGAATGAGGTGGTTATGGAAAGGAGCTTTAAAGGCAGAAGGGTCAGAAGTGTCATCAATGTGAATGTTGAAATTCCTAAGAATAAGGAAAGGGAAAGATGCATCCAGAAACGAGGAGAGCCAGGAGTCAAAGTCGGTGAGAAAGGTAGTGGTGGACTTGTTGTGGGGTCCATAAATGACAGTTACCTGGAGTTTAGTGCAGAAAATAGGTGGATGGTATGGACTTCAAAGGAAGCAAAGGAATTAGATGGAGGCAGAAGGAGGGGCTGGAATTGGCAAGAAAGAGTAGTTACTCACCTGTAACAGGTGTTCTCCAGGAGCAGCAAGAATCAGTCCTCACATATGGGTGACATCGACATCAATGAAGCCCTTGCGGAGCATTTCCCCAGCTTTCCACGAAAGCCTTTGGGAATGCAGGCACGCATGCGCGGTTCCCTTCCCGCCTAAAGGTGCCATTTTGCTCAGTCAAATAACATCACGTTATTGGTCTACTTGCTGAGGGTTTTGCTACCGTAAATCAATCAAAAAGAGCCCTCATACTGTAGAAAAAGTAAATCCACATATATTGAACTGCTGTTTGTAACTTTGCAGTGAAAAAGAACCAATGGTCTCAGACTAGAGGTAATACCTCTTGTGGGCAATCTTTCCCAGAGGTTTCTGCCATTTTGCATCAATGACCAAAAACCGGTTCTTAAATCTGAAGGTTATAACATAGCTAAAAAACAGCACAGAAAAATGTAAAATAAACTATGTACAACTGCAACTCCCAGGGGAGGAGGGAGGGTTGTGAGGACTGATTCCTGCTGCTCCTGGAGAACACCTGTTACAGGTGAGTAACTACTCTTTCTTCAGGACCAAGCAGGAAGTCAGTCCTCACATATGGGTGACTCCCAAGCTCTGGACTACCAAGGAACCCAGGCTGAACAAGAGAACTCCCTCTAGTCCCAGCATCAAAGAAAGGCTTTTTCACTGACAGAACCTCCACCGGTAGCCCAACAGAGGGCAGGAGTTGCCTAAACCTCATAGAGATTCCAGAGTACTGCCTGGCCAAAAGCACTGTCCCTACGGGACTCCCTTTCCAGACAGTAATGGGCCGCAAAGGTCTGGCTTGAAGACCAAGTAGCAGCCCTGCAGATGTCTACCAACGGTACAGAGCATGCCCTGACACGATGGGCCGTGACCCGACCCTGCAAAGGAAGGTCAGCCGCCCTGTAAGCCCAGGTGATACAGTCAGCCACCCAGATGGACAAGGTATGCTTGGACACAGCCAACCCCAAATTATTAGGGTCAAAAGAGATGAAGAGCTGAGTAGCCCTTCTGTACCCCTACGTACGGTCAAGGTAGAAGGATAAGGCCCTCCTACAGTCCAGGGTATGCAGAACTGCTTCAGCCTGGCTTGCATGAGGCCTAGGGAAGAATGTTGGAAGAACCACCTCCTGGTTGAGGTGGAAAGAGGAGACAACCTTTGGGAGGAACTTTGGATGAGTCCTGAGGACTACCCTGTTCTTATAGAATCTGGTGTAAGGCCTCTCACAGACCAGAGCCTGAAGCTCACTCACTCGTCTAGCCGAGGTTAGGGCTACTAAGAAAAGTGTCTTCCAGGACAGGAGGCGTAGAGGACAAGTAGCCATCGGTTCAAAGGGTGGGCGAGTCAATTGCTACAAGACCACATTCAACTCCCATTCATGAGCAGGACGACGGATCGGAGGCTTGAGCAAGAGCAAGCCTCTGAGAAACCAGGACATCAAGGGGTGAACCGATAGAGAGTGTCCTTCCACCAGGGAGTGGTGAGCTGCTAGAGCTGAGAGGTGGACCCGAACAGAATTGGACTTAAGTCCCTGATTTGATAAGTGCAGTAGGTACTGAAGCACTACTGGTACAGCACAGGAGAAAGGATCCTCTGTACGTAGCTGACACCACACAGAAAACCTTTTCCATTTCAGGGCATAGGTTTTCCTAGTGGACTGTTTCCTAGAGGCTAGGACAACTTCCTCAACTTCCTGAGGTAGGCCCCAGGGAGCTAAAACTACCCTTGCAGCCTCCAGGCCATCAAATTGAGAGCTTTGAGATTGGGGTGCAGAAGGGAACCCTGATCCTGAGAGAGAAGGTCGGGTTGCAACCTCAGAGGCAGTGGAGGACCCACTGCCAGTTGAAGCAGAAGTGGGAACCAAGGCTGTCTCGGCCACCTGGGAGCTACCAGCAGGACTGAGGCTTTGTCCTGAAGAATCTTGAACAGGGTCCGGGCCACCAAGGGCGTGGGAGGAAATGCATACAGGAGTCCCTGAGACCATGGAATCAGAAAAGCATCTGCTGCTATCCGCAGAGGATGCGGTTGCCTGGAGCAGAACTTTGGCAGCTGTTTGTTCAGTGGACTGGCAAACAGATCTATGGATGGAAGTCCCCATTTCAGGAAAATCTTCTAAACCACCAAAGGATGGAGCTGCCACTCGTGGGGCTGCAGAATCCTGCTCAACCTGTCGGCCAGGTAGTTTTCCTGGCCAGGGAGGTACACAGCCTTGAGGAGCATGTTGTGCTTGAGGGCAAACAAGCAAAGGTCCTGTGCTTCCTGGCAAAGGAGCCTGGACCCAGTTCCGCCCTGTTTGTTCACATAAAACACGGCTACCTGGTTGTCCGTTTGAACTAGGACAGACTGATGAGCCAGGGCTGGAGAGAAAGTCTTGAGGGCCAACCGAATAGCCCTGAGTGCCAGGAGATTGATTTGCTGTGCGGCTTCCCAGGGAGACCACAGGCCCTGGGTGCACTTGCCTAGACAATGAGCTCCCCAGCCCTGCAAGGAGGCATCCATGGTCAATACCACTGTGAATCCAGGAATCTGAAAAGGCACCCCTTGCAGCAGATTGGGTGGATGTAGCCACCAGCTGAGGGATTTCAGAAATTGTCTGGACACCCTTATCCTGTCTCTGAGGCTGCCTGTGGCCTGTGACCACTGAGACCGAAGGCACCATTGTGCAGGCCTCATATGGAGCCGGGCATTGGGAGTCACATGAACTGTCGAAGCCATGTGGCCTAGAAGCCTCAGGCAGAGTCTGGCAGAGACCAGTGACCTGCTGAGAAACTGACTTGCCAAGGTTATCAGTCTTCGGGCTCTGTCTTCGGGCAAGAATGCCTTTGCCAGCAGAGAGTCCAACCTTGCCCCTATGAACTCCAAGTTTTGGGATGGGAGCAAAGTGGACTTTGTGAAGTTTATGACAAATAGCAATAGTTCTGAGAGTGGCTTGTCTGGCCTCCTGGCATGTCTGACCCCTGATGAGCCAGTCGTCCAGATAGGGGAATACAAAGATACCCTGATTTCTCAGGTAGACCGCCACCACTGACAGGCATTTGGTAAAGACCCTGGGAGCGGAGGTTAGGCCAAAAGGTAGTACTCTGTACTGATAATGGTTTCCTCCCACAATGAACCTGAGGTACTTTCTGTGGTCTGGATGAATGAGGATGTGAGCGTACGCATCCTTTAGATCTAATGAGCATAGCCAATCTCCCTGCTGGAGGTAGGGCAGAAGGGTTCCAAGAGAAAGCATTTTGAACTTTTCCTTCTCCAAGAACTTGTTGAGGTTTTGGAGATCTAGAATAGGTCGAAGGCCACCGGTTCTTTTGGGTACTAGGAAGTACCTGGAGTAGAACCCTCGACCTTGTAAGTGGGGAGGCACAGGTTCCACTGCCCTGTCCACCAACAGACCTTATAGCTCCTGAAGGAGAAGATCTGTATGCAGGGGAGGCCTTGGAGGCTCCCCTGGAAAGTATGGAGGAGGCAATTGTTTGAAGTGTAGTGCATAGCCCTTGTGGACTATTCTTAACACCCAAATGTCTCCAGTGATGGGTGGCCACTGGTGGGCAAACAGAGCGAGGCGACCTCCTGTGCAGGGTTGGGAGAGCAGGGACAGAGAGGCTATGCCTAAGGAGTCAAAAACCCCCACCCTGCTGAGTGGGAGCAGGGGCCGGAGGCTTGGGGGTCCTCTGCTTACGGGGCCCATTACCCTGTCCCTTGGCTTGCTGACCCTGTGGGGCAGCTTGGGCAGCCTGATATTGTGGGTACTGTTTGTAGGCAGTGCCCTTCCTCGGGTAAAAGGACTTTTTACCCGAGCCCTTCTTCTTGTGAGAAGGGGCAGAAGTCTTTCTAGACAGCCTTGTCCGTGTGAGGTGCTCGGTCTCGAGCTGTGCGGCCTTCTCGGTCATGGGCTTGCCAAAAAGGTTTTCACCTCGGCAAGGGACATCGACCAACTTGTCCTGAACCCATGGCTCGAGGTCCGATGACTGCAGCCATGCCTGGCGTCGAGTCGCGATGCCGGCTGCCGCAACACGGGCTGAAGCCTCGAAGCCATTGTAGGCAGCGCGGGACATAAACTTAGAGTATTCCCAGATCCCCGAAGACAAGGACTTGAACCTCTGCAAGGGTTCCCCGGAGAGACCAGCAGAGAACCCGGCCAACTCCTTGGTCTCGCAAGTACATGCCCATGTACAGCTGGTAAGACTGGACACGGCAAGCAAGCATCGAGCCCTGGAAGCACTTTCTAGCAAAACCATCCAGGTTTCGGGCCTCCCTGCCAGGGGGCACCGCGGAGTGCATCTTCTGACTTTTCAGGCGATGCATGGCCGATTCCACCACCATGGAATGGTGTGGTAGCTGCGCCTTCTGAAAGCCAGGACTCTTCCGGAGTCGATAGATCGAATCGACCCGCTTGCTTAAAACCGGCGCCGAGGCCGGCACCTCCCACATACGGAAGAGGAGCCGTTCCAGCATCGGAGGAACCGGGACAGTAAAGGCCTCCTTCGGAGGAGAGTCGTACTGCAGGGCCTCGAGCTCCTCGGCTCGAGGCTCCTCCTCGGGGTCCGCAGGGATAGCCAACGCAGTGGCCATATCCCGAACGAACTCCGAGAACCGGGTATCCTCCCGGAGGGGATCTACTCCGGGGTTCCGACTGCGGTGAGTCCGATGGGACGCACCGAGTCTTGGAGGTGTCGGGGGACTCCTCGTCCTCCGTCTCCCATGCGGACTTGTCTGATGAGGAATCTGGGTCCGACCTCGCGGGGCCTGCGAGCACCCACCCCGACGCTGAAGGCACCGGCGTCGACACCCTCGGTCCCTAACGGGAGGTCGAGGGAGACCGCGACCGAGGTCGACCTCGAGCCTTTATGGCCTCGAGTATCGGCTCAGTCTCCGGGGTCGACTTCGATGTCCCGGTGGTCGGGGCAGATGCGCCAGACAGGCTGGCCATCAGGTGCCCGCTGCTGTTCCATGAAGGCAGACAGTCCGCTCACCAAGGCTGTCAACCTGAGACCCAGCTCAGGAGACTCAGCAGCTCCCGACTTGGGCCCCGGTGGCGGCAGCGCCGGGCCCGACGTCGGCTCCCTGGGAGGAGAGTCCATGAGGACTACAGGGCTTACGTGTCCAGCAGACTCCGGCTCCAGTCGAGGAACTTTGGAAGGCTTCTCTTGTTCCACAGGCCCGGGGCGATGGTCGGGGATCTGAGACCGAGCTCTCAAGGAACCCGGGACCTCTTCCGACGACGCCCTCACGAGCCGCTTCTTCCTCTTGCGTTCCCAGTCGGGGGACCCCCTGTCCGAGGAGCCACGACGGTGCTCAGGATCCGACTCCCGAGATGTCGAGGCCTCAGACGAGGTCCGGGCCAGCCGGAGGCTGAGTCAGAAAAAAGCTTTTCCTTTTGGTGCTGACGACTTCGCAGTGCCTTGGAAGACATTTTCCCACATGGTCCACACGTCTTAAGGTCGTGACCAGGACCGAGGCACCGAAGGCAGCAGTCGTGTGTGTCGGTGAGAGACATCAGTTTCTTGCACCGATCACACTTCTTAAAACCGCTGTAAGCCATCGGGGAAAAAAGAGTCCCCGCGAGGTCAAAGGACCGGCCTTCCAGGGAAAATGAAAAAAAAAGGGCACGAACGCCAGCCACTAAGGGCAAAAACCGAAAAAAGAAGATCGGGCCCCATGATTGGCGCTCAGCACACTGGCTGGGGACAATCGTGGCCGAGTCGAAAGGAAACTGGATTGAGACCTCAGAGGATTGATTCGAGACTGAAGGGTTTTGAGGATCGGCTCAGCTTCCGGGGACATCTTCGACGTTGAGGGCCCGGTGGTCGGAGTGGAGGAACCAGTTGTACCGGACAACAGTGTCTGCTGCTGGTCCATTGAGGCAGACAAACTGCGCTCCAGGGCCACCATTCTGGACTTCGGGCCAGAAGGCTCCGCAGCCATCGGCGTGGGCATCGAGGGAATTGGGCTCGATGCCAGTTCCCCAAAGGGGAATCCTTGACAAGGATGAAGTCTGGCGACTGAGGCAGAGTCCTTTTGGGGAACCTGTGCAGGCTGCTCCCTCTCCGATCCCTTGAACGAGCGTCTTGGACTGCGGGACCTAGCTCGGGACGCACCTGGCCTGTCACAGCTGTCCAGGGACGCTGCCTTTGAGGTCTTCTTTTTTTCTTGGGTTCCCTCAAGGGAGACTCCCTCTCCAAAGAACCACAGCACCACTCAGGTTCTATGGAGCCGCCCTGAGATGCCATGGCTTCAGATGAGGCCCTGGCCTTCAGAGGTACCGGGGGCTCGGGGAAAACTTTGTCGTACTGCTGCTGCAGGCGGCTCGAGGGCCTTGTTGAACATCTTTTTGCAGAGGTCACATGCTGTAGGGTCGTAGTCCAGCCCAAGACAGCGAAGGCAACAGTCGTATGTGTTGGTCAAAGACAATTTTGCACACCGATCACACTTTTTAAACCCACTGGTAGCCATGGAGGGGAAAAGTGCCCCAGCGAGTTTGAAGACCTGCAGAGCTGCCAGTTGGAAAAAAGGTGCAAAGATGCCAAGGAAGGAAAAACTACAAAAGGACCCGAACTCGATGCTAAGACAGCGAGGTGGGGTGGCAGGAAGAGTACTGGTGTAGTACAGGAGGAGAGTATGAAACTCGGGCTGAAAAAAACAACTTTTTCCAGGGACAAGCCAGATAGATGTCTGAAGGGTTCCACGGAAGAAAAGGAGACTGAGCAAGATGGCACTCTTGGGTGGGAAGGAGACCACGTATGCATGTTGGCATCTCCCAAAGGCTTTCTTTGAAAGCTGGGGGGATACTTCCGCGAGGGTTCCGTCGGTGCCGACATCACCCATATGTGAGGACTGACTTCCTGCTTGTTCCTGGAGAAAGGAGTATAAATCATGGTATCGTCGGCATAAATGTGGCATAAAATGTTGTGATCCTGAATGATGTTGCAAATTGGCTGTAAGTTTATGTTAAATAGTAGTGAGGAGACTTTGCTGAACCTTGTGGAACTCCACGAGTGAGTTTATATGGAGAAGATTTAGTATGGCCTATTCTCACGTGTTGCTGACGTCTTATTAGGTATTAGCGGAGCCATTCAAGGGTAGAATCTTGCACTCCTATGTTTTGAAAGTGAGATACTGAATTGAAAGCAGCCTTTATATCTAGGAAAATTAAAATGAAGCATTGATTAGGGTTTTGTATACCTTTTATAAGCTTGTCAAAGAGGGAGATAAGAGTTTCCATACCAGGGTAAACAGAGAAAATGTTTTTCTGCTAGTCCATTCCAAATTGCTTCCCTCGGAGATGGAACCTGGAACCCCCAACAAGAACAATGACAAGATTAAGCCTTGGAACTCACCCCGAGAGCCTCAGGCATTGGATCCATGCTGGGCTGAGCTCTACTCCCCTGAAGCTGCTTCACTGGCTGAGTTTATTTTAACAGCACTGTGTGAAAGGTGGCTGGCAGGCAGGCAGATCCCTCTGAGAGCCTTCTGCAATCTTCGGGAGAGAGCAGGGTGGAATGGAGGAGGAGGGGAGGGGTGCTGAGGTTGTGTGAGGCTGTTTCCAAATTCTTCCAATTTGTGGCTCTTCCTTTGACTATTGGAGCCTTCCACGTTGCGCTCAAGTGTGTCACCCCTTTACGGCTTGAGGTGGTCATTCACGAGTGTTTACTCAATCTCTCTTACTCTCAATCCGCAGATTTTCTTTAGAGAGGAGAAAATCCATCCACCATCTGCTGGAGACAAAAAAATACTGAGGGATCTCTGGTGGCTGAGGCGAATAGAGGCATGAGGTTGATGTCATTGAAACCTGGGCTTTTCATTGGTTCTTTGATCCACCAATCTGCTGGTAGCGGAACAAACCCACTTGTGTGGACTGGTCCAGCAGGACAATATAGAAATTTTGTTTAAACAACCAGGAAGAATGCTGGGTATTAAAAATGTTAGGGTTCTAAAGGAGGTAAAGAGTTCCTCCCAAACATCCACTTCCCCAGTGCTTATGATCTCCCTTCCTTTTCCCCTGCTGACAACACACGCCTGCTGTCCTGACCATGCTTTTTATCCCAATGATGCCTCCCTCCCTCCACTGCCTTATTCCCATGACAATCCTTCTCTACCATGTCACTACTCATCTATCCTGTTCCTCCACTGGTGCTTCTGGTGATTTCTCCCTCCCCACAACACCCTTCTTAACTTCCTTCCTATAATACTCTACCTCATTTTTGCCTCTCAGTGACATTTATCCTTTCCAACTGCTCCTTCACACTCAGGTCCCTAAAATATGTCTAACTCATGGTGAGGACAATAAGACTCAGTCTTTGAGGGCAGAAGCAGGGTACAGGAACACATCAGAGTGGAAATAGAGTTAGCTGAAAAGAAGAGGCACAGGGGTTGAGGTTGGACGTGAAGTATCATTGGAGAAAGGAGGATGAGGAAAGCATCAATAGAGAAGGAGTTATTGATGTTAGAAGGGAAAGGAGTCAAGGCAGTGAAGTGTCACCAAGGAAAGGGGCATCACCATGGGGAACAGTCTTCTAGTCACAGACTTATAGAGTATATACTACTGCTATAAAACAATGCCCGAAGTCATATCAGAAATGTGATTATCATTCTTTTCTTTTTTATTTATGCAATTTCAAAAATTTATATCCAATAAATACTGAATGACAGACTATTAAGAAATAAACTTAGGAAATTCACTTACACAATATTAAAATAATGGCACAGACCCCAAATAAACCACAATGAGGCAAGAATAGGAAAAGCAACTTGTACAAAAGAAAAAAAAAACACTAAATCGGCAGCTTTTCAGAATAACATCCTCAGCCTGTCCTAACTAGTGGACACTTCAGGGGACACCATTTGGGTTGAAGATTCTTCCTTGGCAGAAATAAACTGCAGAAATTGTTCAGATTCAAAGAAAACAGATTGTTTAACCTGCCATATAACCAAACACTTACATGGAAAAAATAATTTCATTGAAGCACCAAGCTTTAAGGCTCTACTCCTCAGAGCCAAAAGTTCTTGCTGCTTCTTTTGTGTATCCATAGATACATCAGGATATATATATATATATATCTTTGAACCAAGAAAGGTAGCTGACATGTTTTGAAAGAACAACTTCAAGACAGCATTCCCATCTGACTCAAAGGCAGAACAAGCTACTAAAGCTGTCCTTTCTGTGATAATTTCCAAGGATGACTCAAGAAAGGTAGTCAAATTCTAACCATCTGGAGCATATCCTGTTCCAGGGTCTCCACTCAGCACTCCACAATTAGCTGTAAGAGACAGAAACTGGGGCCAAACAACTGGTGGAACTACTTCCCCAGATATTTTCAAGACTTCACAAAGATATTTTCTCAACATATCCACTGATGAAATCAACGGATATTTCAGGGAAATTAAGGACTCTCAAATTGTTTTTGTGAACACAATTCTCCAAAAGTAACATTTTCCTGTTCAAGACTTCCTTTTCTTTAATTTGGGCTGTACTCAAAGACACTAGATTTAAAACGGCGGATTCCACTCGATCTAACCTCACAGCTTGTTGTGCCAGAGACAGTTCCTGTTCTGTTGTCTTGGCAGATAAAACATCCAGGTCAGACTTGAACTTGCCAGCACAGTTAGCCAGGGAAGTATCCACAGCCTTAATGGCATCCCACAATACTTCCAGGGTTACTACAGCCAGCCTAACAGCCACCACCAAAAGCACTCCCTGACCAGAATTCCTTGCCAGTTCCTTAAAAGCCGGCCCAGCCGCTGAGGGGGCCTCCATTGTCGGTGGCAAGCCCTGGGATTCCCCCTGGACTGCCTGTGTCCTCCCCGCAGCATCTAAATCCAGTCTAGGCAGCAGTGGGGCTGAATATTATTCAGTGCTCAATGAAACCCCACTTACACTAGCGTCTGTGGATGACGACACTGACAGGACCAAAGGGGCATGCTGATCCGGGGAGGCAGTGAGTGTGAACTGGAGCAGGGACTGCACCATTGCTTTCGCTGTCGATGTGGAGCTAGGCACCGAAGCTTACTGTATGTGTGGAATCACATCATTAATACGATGATCCTTGGTTCTCTGTGCAACTATAAGAAAAAAAATGCCATGTGTGTAGAGCTGGGAGATGGTGGCATAAGTCATGATTCTCTCTTTCCAATGAATTTTATTTTCGTGCGTTTTGTGAGTACAGAGCCAACTGTTCTGAGGCAAAATGTGCTTATTATTCAAATAAAATCACTCCAGCATTATCTCATCCTGCTGAATTAGAGTAGTTACTCACCTGTAACAGGTGTTCTCCAGGAGCAGCAGGAATCAGTCCTCACATATGGATGACGTCGGCGCCGACAGAGCCCCCATGCGGAGCATTTCCCCAGCTTTCAAAGAAAGCCTTTGGGAATGCAGGCACGCATGCTCGGTCCCCTTCCCGCCCAAAGGTGCCATCTTGCTTAGTCTGATGACATAGCTAAAAGACAGCACAAAAAAGAAAATGAACTATATACAACTGCAACTCCAAGGGGAGGAGGGAGGGCCATGAGGACTGATTCCTGCTGCTCCTGGAGAACACCTGTTACAGGTTGAGTAACTACTCTTTCTCCAGGACCAAACAGAAAGTCAGTCCTCACATATGGGTGACTCCCTAGCTCTGGGCTACCAGGAACCCAGGCTGAAAAATAGAGCTCCCTCTAGAGCCTCAGCAACAGTGAGAGAATCTTCTCTGAGACCACACCTGAACAGTAGCCCAACACCAGGGCCGGAGGGTAGGAGTTGCTTAAACCTCAAAGAGATTACGGAGTACCGCTTGCCCGAAAGCACTGACCCTACAGGACTCCCTCTCGAGGCAGTAGTGGTCCGCAAAAGTCTGGCTTGAAGACCAAGTGGCGGCCTGGCAATGTCTGCCAACGGAACAGAGCAGAAGTGAACTACTGATGAGGCCTTCGCCCTGACTCGGTGGGCTGTGACTCGACCCTCCAGGGAGAGGCCGGCTGCCCTGTACGCCCAGGCGATACAGTCCGCCACCCAGATGGACAACGTACGCTTATAGAGACAGGCAACCCAAATTTATTAGGGTCAAAGGAAACGAAGAGCTGAGAAGCCCTTCTATGGCCCTGCGTACATTCTAGGTAAAAGGACAGCGCCCTTCTACAATCCAGGGTATGCAAGACAGTTTCGGCCCTACTGGCGTGCGGCCTGGGGAAAAACATCGGAAGTACCACCTCCTGGTTGAGGTGGAAGGAGGACACTACCTTTGGAAGGAACTTAGGATGAGTCCTCAAGACTACCCTATTCTTATAAAACCTGGTATACGGTCTATCCGAGACCAGGGCCTGAAGCTCACTCACACGCCTAGCCGAGGTGAGTGCCACAAGAAACAACACTTTCCAGGAAAGGAAACGTAAGTGGCAGGTAGCCATCGGCTCAAAAGGTGGGCGAGTCAGTTGCTGCAAGACCACATTGAGATCCCACTCAGTGGCTGGTGGACGAATAGGAGGCTTGAGCAGAAGCAGGCCTCTGAGGAAGCGGGACACCAGAGGGTGGCCCAAGAGGGATTGTCCATCCACCGACGAGTGGTGAGCAGAGAGGGCACTGAGGTGGACCCGGACAGAGTTGAACTGAAGTCCCAGGTCAGACAGGTACTGCAGCACTACCGGGGCCGAGCAGGAGAAGGGATCTTCCTGCTGTTGAGAACACCAAGTGGAAAACCTTTGCCACTTCAGAGCATAGGTCTTCCGAGTGGAATGCTTTCTGGAGGCCAACGCCACCTCTTCAACCTCCTTTGGTAGGAGTAAGGACTACCCTTTCAGCAGCCAGGCCATCAAATTGAGGGATTTGAGGTTGGGATGCAAGAGGGACCCCTGATCCTGAGTCAGAAGGTTGGGTTGTGGCCCCAGGAAGTGGAGCATCCACTGCCAACTGCAGAAGAAGAGGGAACCACGGCTGCCTGGGCCACCTGGGGCTATCAGGATCACCGTGGCTCGGTCCTGCTGGGTTTTGAATAGAGTCTGGGCCACCAGAGGTGTGGGAGGAAACACATACAGCAGGCCCTCTGACCAAGGGATCAGGAATGCATCTGCCGCTGCCCTCAGAGGATGCGGTTGTCTGGAACAGAACTTGGATAGTTGCCTGTTCAGCGGACTGGCAAAAAGATCCATGGTTGGAAGTCCCCACTTCAGAAAGATCTGTTGGACTCCCCGAGGATCCAACTGTCACTCGTGAGGCTGCAGGAGTCTGCTGAGCCTGTCTGCCAGGTAGTTTTCCTGGCCAGGGAGGTAGACCGCCTTGAGGGTCATGTCCTGATTGATAGCCCAGGAGCAGAGAGCTTGTGCTTCCAGGCACAGGAGTCGGGATCCTGTGCCTCCCTGCTTGTTCACGTAGAACATAGCCACCTGGTTGTCCATCTGAATTAGGACAGTGGTGAGAGGAGACCGGAGAGAAAGTCCGTAAGGATAGTCGAATGGCTCTCAATTCCAACAGGTTGATCTGCTGGGCGGCCTCCCATGGAGACCACAGGCCTTGGGTGCAGGTCCCCTGGCAATGTGACCCCCAGCCTTGCACGGAAGCATCGGTTGCCAGTACCTGAGTGTGCGGGGAGGCCCGAAAGGGAACTCCCCCGACCAGGTTTGGGAGATGCCTCCACCAGCGTAAGGAGTCCACCAAGAGTTTGGACACCTTTATCCTGTCTGACAACTTCACTGTGGCCTGTATCCACTGTGCCCTGAGGCACCACTGAGACGGCCTCATGTGCAGACGGGCATTCGGGGTGACATGCACTGTGAAAGCCATGTGACCTAAGAGCCGGAGGAAGTGTCTGGCAGAGACCAGAGAGTTTGTCTGAAACTGGCCGGCCAACTTCTTAAGCCTGTGAGCTCTGTCCACAGGCAAATAGGCCTTTGCATGGATGGTATCCAACCTTGCCCCTATGAACTCCACGTCCTGTGAGGGGACTAAAGTGGACTTTGGGAAGTTTATAACGAACCCCAGGTGCTGAAGCAAGGCTATGGTTCGGAAGGTGGCCTATCTGGCCTCTTGTGGAGACTGGCCCCTGATAAGCCAGTCTAGGTAAGGGAACACAAAGATTCCTTGGTTCCTGAGGTAGGCCGCAACCACCGTCAGGCATTTTGTAAAAACCCTGGGGGCGGAGGTGAGGCCAAAGGGAAGCACTCTGCACTGGAAGTGGTTCCCTCCCACCACAAATCTGAGGTATTGTGACTTGGATGGATGAGGATGTGAGTATAAGCATCCTTCAGGTCTAAGGAGCATAGCGAATCTCCTTGATGGAGGTAGGGCACTAAGATTCCAAGGGTAAGCATCTTGAACTTTTCCCTCTCCAGAAACTTGAGATTTCTCAGGTCTAGGATGGGTCTAAGGCCTCCTGTGCTCTTTGGTACCAGGAAGTACCTTGAGTAGAAGCCTTGCCCTTCCAGGTGGTGAGGCACCGGTTCCACCGCCTGGTCCTGTAGCAGACCTTCCAACTCCTGGAGGAGTAAGTTTCTGTGCAGAGGGGGTCTTGGAGGCTCCCCTGGAAAGTAGGAGGGGAGTATCTGGGTGAAGTGGAGCAGATAGCCCCTCTCGATGATGTTTAACACCCAAGTATCCCCTGTGATGGGTGGCCACCTGTCTGCGTATAGGGTCAGCCGACCTCCTGTGCCCTGGAGAGGAGGAGAGGCTATGCTGGCATAGTCAAAAACCCCTTCCTGCTGAGCAGGAGCCGGAGTAGGAGGTTTGGGGGCTTTCTGCCTACGGGGCCCATGACTCTGCCCCTTGGCCTGCTGGCCCTGTTGGGGAGCTGCAGAGGCCTGGTAATGAGGGTAGGTTTTGTAGGCAGTGGTCTTCCTTGGGTAAAAGGTCTTTTTCCCTGAGCCCTTCTTCTTCTGAGAAGGGGCAGAGGTTTTCCTGGACAGCCTTGTCGGGGTAAAAATCTCGGTCTCGGGTTCTGCAGCCTTTTCAGCCATGAGCGTGCCAAAGAGGTTTCCACCTCGACAAGGGACATCGACCAACTTGTCCTGTACCCAAGGCTCGAGGTCTGAGGACTGTAGCCAGGCCTGGCGGCGTGCACCGATGCCAGCCCCTGCTACTCGGGCCGAAGCCTCAAATCCATCATAGGCTGCTCGAGAGATAAACTTCGAGCACTCTCGAATACCAGAAGACAAAGCCTTGAACCTCTGCAAAGGTTCCTCGGACAGACCAGCAGAGAACCCGGCAATCTCCTTTGCCAGGTCTCGAAGGTACATGCCCATGTCCAGCTGGTAGGTCTCGACGCGGCAAGCAAGCATAGAGCCCTGGAAGCACTTTCTACTGAGGGCATCCAGGTTCCAGGCTTCCCTGCTGGGAGGCACTGAGGAGTGCATCTTCTGACTCTTCAGGCGATGCATGGCCGATTCCACAACCATGGAGTGGTGCAGTAGCTGTGCCTTTTGGAACCCGGGGCTCTTGCGGACTCGATAGATGGAATCGACCCACTTGCTTAAAACCGGCATCGAGCTCCGGCATCCACATGCGAAAGAGCAACCGCTCCAGAATCGGAGGAACCAGTACAGTAAAGGCCTCCTTGGGAGGAGAGTCATACTGCAGGGCCTCGAGCTTTTCGGATCGAGGCTCCTCCTCGGGGTCCGCAGGGAAGGCCAAGGCTTTGGCCATATCCTGTACGAAATCCGAGAACCAGGTATCCTCCGGGGGGGGGACCTTGTCCGAGGCTCGGATCTTGGTGAGTCCGAAGGGATGCACCGGGTCCGGAAGGTGTCTGGGGACTCCTCTTCCTCGGTTAGGAGGAATCGAGCGGCTCTGAGTGGGCGGGCACCGATGCCATCCGCCCCGATGCCGAGGGTATCGGCGTCGACAACCTCGGTCCCGAATGGGAAGCCGAGGGTGACCTTGGCCGAGGATCGACTCGAGTTCGCATGGTCTCGTGGATCGGCTCGGCCTCCGGGGTCGACTTGGACGTCGAGGGTCCGGTGGTCGGGGCAGATGCGCCGGTGAGACCGGCGATCAGCACCCGCTGCTGCTCCATGAAGGCAGACAATCTGCTCTCCAAGGCCATCAACCTGAGTCCAAGCTCAGGAGACCCAGCAGCTTCCGACTCGGGCCCCGACGTCGGCTCCCCCGGAGGAGAGTCCACGAGGACTACAGTATTCACGTGACTCAGGGCCTCCGACTCTACACGAGGATGCTTTGCAGGCCTCTCCGACTCCGAAGACCCGGGACGGCAATCGGGGCTATGTGACCTGGCCCTCGAGGAGCCAAGAGCGTCCACCGATGCCACCCTCACGGGTTTCTTCTTCCTTCGGTGCTCCCTCGAGGGGGGACTCCCTCTCAGAGGAGCCCCAACGATGCTTGGGGTCAGACTCCCGAGACATCGAGGCCTCTGACGAAGTCCGGACCCGTCCAGACACAGAATCGGAGAAGATCCTCTTACGCTGGTGCTGACGGCTCCGCAATGCCTTCGAAGACATTTTGCCACAGGGACTACAGACCTTAGGATCATGGTCAGGCCCTAGGCACCGGAGGCAGCAGTCATGTGTGTCGGTGAGAGACATTAGTTTCTTGCACCGATCACACTTCTTAAAGCCACTGGCAGCCATCGGGGGAAAAAGGACCCCTGCAAGATCAAAAACCCGGGCTGCCAGGGAAAAGAAAAATTGGCGCGAACGCAGTCTCTAAGAACAAAAAACGAAAAGAGAGATCCGGGCTTGGCACCGGTGTACTGAGTCCAGGCGGGAAAGGGAACCGACGTCGAACCGAAGAAAAACTCGACAACGCAGGAAAATCCACTTTTTCCACGGGTGACAAGGACACAAGTCCATAGGGCTCCGCGGAAAAAAGACGACTGAGCAAGATGGCACCTTTGGGCGGGAAGGGGACCGCGCATGCGTGCCTGCATTCCCAAAGGCTTTTTTTGAAAGTTGGGGAAATGCTCCGCATGGGGGCTCCGTCGGCGCCGACATCACCCATATGTGAGGACTGACTTCCTGCTTGGTCCTGGAGAAATTTTCTATATTTAAATCTTTATTACGGGATGCGGTAAACCGAGGGATAGAGGTACCTACTACGTAATAGTCTGGAAAACATTATTTCCTTCAACAAAATGTTGCTGACCCTGTTGCTGAGATGACAGTGGCAACTGCCCTTTGGGGGGGTGGGGGGACAGTTTTTATAGTGTTTGAGACTGTTTTGCTTCGGTCACAGTGGATGCTGTAAAAAGGTGCTGCAGTCTACGCGTCCACTTGGATCGCCTTTGGATTTAATTACTACAAGATTGGTAAAAATGGCTTGTGATAAAGTCAATGTTTTTTTCACTGATGTAGTGAGGGCTTCACTGACACAGGGACATCTCCTTGATAGTTTGAAGCAAGCGGTGGTTCGCCCAGAATTTAAACATGCACATTTATCTCAGTTATCAGAGGCAAAATTTCAGCCTATTTCTAACTCTTCCATTCATAGGGAAACTTATTGAGCGAGTCATTTGACCACAATTGGATGAATATTTAGAGTTAAACCATGTGTTTGATCCTTACCAACATGGTTTCCAAAGAGGTGGAGACTCTTCTGACTTCTTTATTTAGTCAGTTATTACAGGATCTAGATGACCTGGTTTGGGTTTGTTGCTTATTTTTATTGACATAGCGTTTACGTTTGACTCCATTATCCCACAGCTCCTGGTGGAACAATTGGCTACCCTAGGTTTAGCAAGATCAGTACTTTCTTGGTTTCACTCTTTTCTTTCTGATCATTTCCAGAGAGTTCTGATGGCTGATGAACTGTCTGATTTATTTGCACTGCATAGGGTATTCCTGAAGGCTACTCTCTTTCCTCAACATTGTTTAATGTTTATTTGATTCCTTTGTATCACTTATTGCGTCAAATGAATAGTTTTTTTCGTATTTACGCTGATGATATTTTATTTGTCCCATTTACTTTAGGTGATTGATTTAATGAAACTCCTGATTGTATACAGAATTTGCCACCATCTCGACTTGGTTGATACAGAATGGTTTACAGCTAAATTATGATAAAGATGTACAAGTTATTTTTAAATATTAAAAACTGATGGTATTTCTCTGTTCTATGTAGAATTTCTTTGGTTGAGTGTTCACGAATGGATATTTTTTAAGTGTCTTTGTTTAATCCATAGAATTTTATATGCAGATTATGAAATAGAATTGGCCTTTTTGTTGGCAGCATACCTACAAGAGAGATTGCTATACTAAAGCTAGCAGGCATTACAACAAATTCCTTCCATGACTCAGGTTCGCAAGACACTGCGTTAAGCGCGGGATTTTTTGATTCCTGGACTTAGTTTATGGAATTCTATTCCAGTATTTATTTATCAAATATGGGATTATCTAGCTTTTAGGAAGCAATTGAAAGCACACTTTTTCCCTTTAGATTGATATGTTAGTTTTTCAGGACTCTCGGGATTCAAAATGGCTGTTGTATTTCACATCTCAAAATTGTTTTGTTATATTTATAGTGAAAGTCAAATATTGTAATTTGCTCAGTAATTTTATAATGGGCATATAAGTAGTGTTAATAAACATAACATGAAACAGGGCTAGGCGATGAAAGCAGCAGCAGTACTTTTAGTGCAAGAAGGGCAAGTAACAAAGGTAGAGATGTCAGAGGCTCAAGAAAGTGTAACTGAATGGAGGCAGGGATTGGAAAATGGAGCTTTGACAGTGTTTGAAATGGAACATGAAAATAAAGGAACCATGGAGAAAATCTTTTGAGAGGAAGATTGGGAGTGAAATTATTGGAAGAGAAGAGGGTGTCTGTCAACAGAAAGATAAGAAGAGATGAACCCAGTTTTAGGATGCCAGGAGAGGCTGGGACAAAACCTCTGACTGGCAGAAATGCACAAAATGTTATGGGAATGAGGTAGGGCAGAAGAAGTAGGGTCCATCATCATTATTAGAATGGTGAAGTGGAAAATTGGTGGCAGGATAACGAAGCCTATTACTGCCACTTGAATCACAGATGGGGCCCCTCCTGTTGGAAGGGGATGAGAGTGATGGGAAGGAAAGTGTAGTTATTCACCTGTAACAGATGATCTCCAGGAACAGCAGGAATTTAGTCTTCACATATGAGTGACGTCGGGATCGACAGAGACAGCGTGGGAACGCTCCCCAGCATCCAATTGGAAGGTTTTCCGGAGCACTCCATTGTGCCTGCGCAACTGCCTTCACACCTTCGCAACTCCCTCTCTTCAGTTGAGTTTGTAGCTGAGAAAAGAGAGTAAATTAAACCCTATAACTCCTGGGGAGGAGGGTGGGTTGTAAAGACTGAATTCCTGCTGTTCTCGGAGAACACCTGTTACAGGTGAATAATACGCTATCTCCAGGAACAAGCAGGAATGTAGTCTTCACATATGGAACACCTTAGCTACCAGATAAAGTGACCTCAGAACTGGTAGAGGTTTGCCTTGGAATAGACATGAGGGGATCATGGATCCCACATGGATTTCTGGTATCTTCAAAGTCAGGGACGGAGGGGTAGGAGTTACATCTAACTCTGAAAGAGGTGCTGGAGTACAGCCTGGCCAAACATGGCATTCCAACGGGAGTCCTTGTCCAGACAATAATGAGCAGCAAAGGTATGGATGGAAGACCAAGATGCTGCTTTTCAAATTTCATTGATAGCTCCTGAGTGTAGATTTGCCATCGAAGTGGCCATGGCACGAACGTTGTGAGCAGTGACATGCCCTTCCAGGGAGAGTCCTGCTTTGTCAAAGGTAAATGAAATCAGTCCGCTAACCTTCTGGAGAGCATACGCTTAGAAACAGGTAATCCCAGGTGACTTGCGTCAAATGAGATAAGCTGCAAAGCTTTATGATGATCTTGAGTCCTCTGGAGATAGAAAGCCAAGGCACATTTGCGGTCAAGAGTTTAGAAAAGGTTCAGAGAAGAGCCACCAAAATGGTAAAGGGGATGGAAGGATACTCCTATGAAGAAAGGCTAAAAAGGTTAGGGCTCTTTAACCTGGAAAAGAGACGGCTGAGGGGAGATATGATAGAAGTCTATAAATTAATGAACAGAGTGGAACGGGTAAACGTAAATCGATTGTTTACATTATCAGAATATAGAAAGATTAGGGGACATGCAATGAAGCTACAGGGTAAACTATTTAAGACTAATAAAAGCAAATATTTTTTCACTCAACGTGTAATCAAACTCTGGAATTTGTTACCGGAGGATGTAGTAAAGGCTGTTAGTGTAGCTGGGTTTAAAAAAGGTTTGGACAAGTTCCTGGAGGAAAGGTCCATAAACCATTATTAAGAAGGGACCCAGGATATCAATGCTTGACCCAGTACAAACATTGCAGAACCTGTGTCTTTTGGGGAAACTGCTAGGTATGTATGACCTAGATTGGCCACTGTTGGAAACAGGATACTGGCCTTGATGGACCTTGGTCTGACACAGTATGGCATATCTTATGTTCTTATGTTCTTCAGAGTTGCTTCCGCACTAGACGCATGTGGTTTAGGAAAGAAAACTGGAAGGTAAATTGACTAGTTTAAATGGAAAGGAGACACCACCTGTAGCATAAAGTGTGGGTGAGTCCAAAGGACTATTTTGTCATGTTGGAGATGGGCATAGGGTGGATCCACTAACAAAGCCTGAAGCTCACTAATGCATCTAGCTGAAGTGAGGGCAATTAGGAAGATTACCTTCCAAGGGAGGAACATAGGTGAGGTTGTGGCTAATGGTTCAAAGGGCACCTTGAGAAGTTGTGCTAGAACGACATTGAGGTCCCAAACAGATCTATGTCTGGAATCCCCCAGATCTGGAAGATGTAGGACATTGTGTTCGGATGGAAAGACTATTCTTGGGGAAGAAGGATGTGACTCAGTCTTTCTGCCAAAACATTGAACTCCCCCGGGAGGTACACTGCTTGTAAGTGTATTTGATGAACAATGGCAAAGGACCACAGGTGTAGCGCCTCCTCACAGAGGGCCCTAGAGCCTGTTCCTCCCTGCTTGTTCACACAGAACATTGCAACTGATTGTCCGTCCTGACTAGGACTTCTTGTGCTCTGAGGTGGTGTTGAAACACTGGGAGAGCATAACACCAAGTTCCAGGAGATTGATCTGGAAGTTGTGACTCTTGCATTGTCCAGAGCCCCTGTGTACTCAGGTTGCCCAGTTTGGAGGCATTCGTCATCAGGGTGCATTAAAGTGGAGGCATATGAAAAGGTGACCCTACGAGCAGATTTTCTGGAGAACACTACCACTAAAGGGATGTGGTTAGATGGCAGTGAATTGGATCGTGTCCTGGAGACAGCCCGAAGCCTGCTTCCACTGGGAGGCAAGAGTCCACTAGGTTGTCCGCATATATAGTCGGGCATATGGAACGACATGTATTGTAGAGACCATGTGCCCAAGGAACTGCAAAATCTCTCGGGCCAGATGGTTTCATAGGAGCGTCTGGGGCGCTAGTTCAACTAGACGGGCACAATGAAATTGGGGCAGAAACACTCTGGACTGTTGGGTGTCCAAGTAGGGCTCTGATGAACTCTAGTTTTTGAGTTGGAGTGAGCTTGGATTTTGGGAAGTTTATCACAAATCCCAAGTATTGTAGTACTGTGATGGTACAATGCAAGGAAAGTAGTACCTCTTGGAAGGTGTCTGCTTTTATTAGCCAGTCGTGTAAGTAAGGGAAGACGAATATCCCCAGAGATCTTAGATATGTGGCCACGACCGCCATGCACTTTGTGAAGATTCTTGGGCAGAGGAGAGTCTGAAGGGAAGGATACTGTATTGATATTTCCTGTGTCTCAGATGGATGAGGATATGTGTACATGCTTCTTTTAGATCTAGAGAACAGAGCCAGTCCTGACTCTGGAGGTAGGGAAGAAGAGTCCTGAGAGAGATCATCTTGAACTTTTTGTGGACTAGAAACTTGTTGAGGTTTCCAAGGTCCAGAATGGGCCTGTACCCTCCGATTTTCTATGGAATGAGAAAGTACAGAGAGAGTAGAAGCCCATTCTCTGTTGGGACATCTTCTATGGTGTCCTCAGACAGAATAGAGGAAACCTTGTCCTGTAGGAGAACAGTGAGTGGGGGTTGCGTTTGCTATCTCCCCGTGAAAGTGGAGGGGAGCAGAGTTTGTAGATGAAGTCTATACCCTTCTAGGACTATGGTAAGTGTCCACTGCTCTGAGGTGATGAGGTGCCATCTGTGGGCACAGTGACACAGTCTGCCTTGGGTAGTTTCTCCAAAAGGGTTAGCTTTGCACATACTATGCCACTCATGAACCTCATTTCTAAGCCAGGGTGTGTGGAGTATGATCTTAGTCTCTCATATTTACTGCTAATGCTCGGCATAATACCTGCATCATGCAAAAGACAGCCTCCTGCTGGAGTTCGCTAGATGTAACATGTATGGGTAGTTTGTCAAGATATGCTTGGAAATTCTTCTTTATCAAGCCTGTGGCTCCCAGTACAATAGGAAATATTTCTGTATCTTTCTGTCACAGTTTCTTGGTCTCTGACTGCATTTCTTGGTAGTTCAGGATCTCCTGCCTTTCCACACAGTACAGAAAATAATCACTCGGTACCGACACCACTATTATCAATGCTGTTCTGGCATTCTTGTTCTTTACCACTGTCAGGTTTCCTGGCATCCAGTTTCTTATTCGTCGGAATGGAAATGTCCCAGGTGATCATAATCTCTTCATTCTCTGTTATTCTCTTAGGGTCATGATCCCAGTGCTTTTCAGAACCAGTGATGTTTCAGTGTTTATAGAGTTTCCAGTGGAGGAGGCGTGCTTTGTTGTGCCTTTTTGTATAGAAATCTTCTGCCATCAGATCTTCACAGCCGGCTATGAAGTGAGTCACTGTTTCCAGCTCTTTCTTACAGAATCAGCATATGTCTGTTGTGCCAGTTTTTTCAATACTTGCTGTAACCCATCTCGCCCATAATCCGTTGTCCTAACATAGTAACATAGTAAATGACGGCAGATAAAGACCAGCATGGTCCATTTAGTCTGCCCAGCAAGATGGCATTTCCAAGCGTTGCACCTTTGTGGTGCAGTTTGGTTCTGAGTCCATTAAATTGCGTGTACTGAGGGCCTATTTTAAAAGCAGAGAGGCCCTCTTTTGTGGCTTTAAAGTACAGGTTTTTCCGGATGTTGGCCGTCATACCCAGCTTCGTTGTAAGCAATTTTTGGGTTTGAAAACCCGAGTTGTGGCTCTTGGAGCTTCTTTCTTTTTAAAATTTCCATGTCGATGTATTATAACTCTAGAGGGGCAGACTTATACATTTACTGATGTTTCATCATTGTTAAATTTTCTGAGTGAAAGGGAAACTGTTGGGAAATAGTGGGAGGGAATGGATTTGGTAATTTAGCTCCCTATTGTGGAGTTTCACTCCTAATTGCTGCGTTTTTATGTATATTATGGGTTGGTTTCTCTCTCGATGTGTTTCTTTTTATGTGGTTCAATTTATTCTATGGATCATTTTGGTGTATTATTTAATTTTCTTTATGATTGTGTTGTATTCAAGAAAATACTATAAATAAAAGTTATAAAAAAAAAAGAGTAGGTGCACCTGTTGTTCTGTGCAGGCCACCCCTCCCCATGTCTTTGTTTAGGGGTAAACCCACCACTCCATGTAGGACACCCCTATTTGTTGAGATGTTATATGGTTCAGAAGTTAGATGGTACTGTTTATCTTGTTTTTATCCTATTGCTGTAAAGCAATCCACTGTGTTTGTCCCATGCCTTCTTGAATTCCGTCACCGTGTTTGCCCCCACCACTTCCATCGGGAGGGCATTCCAAGCATCCACCACCCTTTCAGTGAAAAAATATTTCCTGACATTGCCTTTCAGTTTACCACCTTGAAGCTTCCTGTTATGCCCTCTAGTTTTACAGCTTCCCCGTCTTTGGAAGAGGTTTGTTTGTTCATCATTTCTCTTTAAGTATTTAAAGGTCTGAATCATATCTCCCCTGTCCCTCCTCTCCTCCAAAGTATACATATTTAGGTCTTCAAGTCTCTTCTTATAAGGTTTCTGACGCAGGCTCCAAATCATTTTGGTTGCTTTCCTCTGAACCGTTTCCAGTCTTTTTACATCTTTTGCAAGATACGGTCTCCAAAACTGAACACAGTATTCCAAGTGAGGCCTCACCAGTGACTTATACAGTGGCATAAGTACCTCTTCCTTTCTGCTGGTAATCCCTCTTTGTATGCAGCCCAACATCCTCCTGGCTTTTGCCACCGCCTTGTCGCACTGTTTTGCCACCTTGAGATCATCAGAGATAATCACACCAAGGTCTTTCTCTTGAACCGTGCATACCAACCTCTCGCCCCCTATTGCGTACATTCCCCTTGGATTTCTGCTACCCAAGTGCATGACACTGCACGTTTTTGCATTAAATCGTAGTTGCCAAGCATTAGACCAGTCTTCCAGCTTTTGTAGATCTTTCCTCATGTTAATCACTCCCTCGGGGGAGTTCACTCTGTTGCAAATCTTCGTGTCGTCTGCGAAAAGACAGACTTTTCCATTCAGTCCTTCAGCAATATCACTCACAAATACATTGAACAGTGCCGGGCCCAGGACCAACCCCTGGGGCACCCCGCTCATCACCTTCCTCTCATCCGAGTGAGCTCCATGTACAATCACCTTCTGTCGTCTGTCAGTCAACCAATTTCTAATCCAGTTTACCATCTTGGGGCCCATCCCCAAGCTACTGAGTTTGTTGACAAGCCTCCTATGAGGAACAGCATCAAAGGCTTTGCTGAAATCCAGGTAGATGACATCCATCGCATGCCCCTGATCTAGTTCCTTGGTCACCCAGTCAAAGAACTCAATCAGATTTGTTTGGCAAGACTGTCCTTCGGTAAAACCATGTTGCCTCGGATCTTGCATCCTGTTGGTTTTGAGAAAGTTCACTATTCGCTCTTTCAGGAGCGCCTCCATTACTTTTCCCGCCACCGAGGTAAGGCTCACGGGCCTGTAGTTTGACACTTCTTCCCTGTCACCACTTTTGTGTAGAGGTACGACATCAGCCATTCTCCAGTCCTGAGGAACCTCTCCTGTTTCCAAGGATCTGTTGAAGACATCCTTTAACGGTCCTGCAAGAACCTGTCTGAGCTCTTTTAGTATCCTGGGATGTATCCCATCCGGTCCCATGGCTTTGTCCACTTTCAGTTTAGCAAGTTGTTCTAACACCTCGTCTTCTGTGAATGGTGTGGTATTTACTTCATTCCCATTTTTATATTTGGGAGTCACAGCTGGTCCATCTCCAGGATCTTCTTTAGTAAAAACAGAGCAGAAGTATTTGTTTAGCAATTTCGCTTTTTCAGTGTCACTTTCCACGAGTCCTTTCCCAGCACTTTTGAGTCCTGCAATTCCAACTCTGATCTTCTTCCTTTCCCGAATAATATACCTGAAGAAAGTTTTGTTGCTACACTTAACATCTTTAGCCATCCTTTCCTCTGCCTTTGATTTTGCTATCCTTATTACTCTTTTAGACTCTGAGTTGGATCCTGTATTCATTTCTGTGTTCTTCTGTTTGCAAGCTTTTGAATTTTGCGAAAGTTGTGTTTTTTGCCTTTATTTGAGCAGCCACCTCTTTGGAAAACCAAATAGGTTTCCTTCTCCTCTTGTTTTTATTTACTTTTCTTACATATTTTTCTGTTGCCCCTTTTATTGCCTTCTTTAGTTTAGCCCATTGCAATTCCACTTCCTTTATCTCCTTCCACCCCGTCATCTCCTCCTTTAAGTACTCTGCCATTTTATTGAAGTCAGTGTATTTGAGGTTTAGGACTTTGAGCTTGCTATGATTGGCCTGTACCATGGCTTTTATCTCAAACCACACTGTGTGATGGTCGCTGTTGCTCACAGGGGCACTCACGCAGACATTCGACACACTATCACCGTTGGTGAGCACTACATCCAGCGTTGAGCTTTCCCTGGTTGGTTCCATTACCATTTGTCTAAATAATGCATCTTGGAGAGCATCCACAATTTTTTTGCTTCTTTCCAGATGTGCAGAAGGAGTAATCCAATCCACATCAGGTAGATTAAAATCACCCATTATGATCGCTTCCCCCTTTGTTGCTATCTTGGCAATATCTTTAATCAATTCGTTATCTCTCTCTTCAATTTGAGTCGGAGGTCTGTAGACTACAGCAATATGGATGACAGTGCCATCTCTTCTTTCCAACGCAATCCAGAGCGCTTCTTCTTTTCCCCATGAACCCTGCATTTCAGTAGCTTTAATATTGCTTTTGACATACAAGGCTACTCCTCCTCCTTTTCCATTTTCTCTGTCTCTTCTGAATAGATTATAGCCAGCTATGGCTATATCCCAATCGTGCGATTCATTAAACCACGTTTCTGTAATGGCCACAATGTCCAAATTCGTTTCCACAATTAGGGCTTCCAGGTCTGGAATTTTGTTGGCTAAGCTTCGAGCATTAGTGCTCATTGCTTTCCAGCATTTTCCTGGCTTGTGTGAATTTTGCATTGATTTTGTTCTGCCTACTTCTTCCCACATGTTTTTGATGTGTGGTTTAAAAGTGTGGCTGTTTCTGATGGTGTTCTGCTTTTGCTGGGGGTGGCATGCAGATGTTGACCTTCCACATCCGTCACCCCCTCTTCCTAGTTTAAATGCATATCCACATACTGCCTGAATTTTTCACTTAGGACTCTTTTCCCTGCGACAGAGAGATGTAGTCCATCAGCACAGTATAGTCTCTTGTTGGTCCATCTGTTGTCCCAGTTACCAATAAATCTGAATCCTTGTTGTTTGCACCAGGTCTGGAGCCATATATTAAAGCTGTTAATGCGATGCAGCCTTTTTGTCCCCTTACCAAGAACAGGTAGAACTTCTGAGAATGCAACAGTGTTAAAAACGCACTTGAGTTTCTCTCCCAGAGATTGGAAGTCCTTTTGGGCTTTGGAGGCACTGTTCCTAGCCAGGTCGTTTGTGCCTATGTGGATAATAACATCAAGTTCGGAGTGTTCACTTTTTGCGCAAAGTAATTCAACAACTTGGTTTGTATTCCTGCTGGCTGAAGAGCCTGGTAAGCACATGACTATCTTCTCTCCTTTGAACTGTGTTCCCAAGTTGGTGCCTCTGATGATGGAATCTCCAAGTAGCAGTAGTTTTCTGTTTGGTGAGATTTTCTTCATATTTGGTGCTTTAGCAGGGGATTGGGTATTGTCTGACTCATTTAAGGGCCCTTCAGCTTCTTTGGATTGGGCATCCTCATTAGCCAAGGCAGAGAAGGCATTGTGCAGGGATATCTCTTGATGTACAGGATGTCTCTGTGTTACTGGTCGCAATCTACCAGAACGCACTGTGATCAATTTGTTCCTGGGACGTTTGATTCTTTGTGGGAGCAATGGTGGACTTTGTTCAGTTTGTATCCTAGAAGAGGTGCGCTTCATTGCAGCCAGTTCCTCCCTCAGTAGAGACACTTCTTTATGCATGGCAGCAAGGTCTTTCCTTAGTAGAGTCAGTTCTTCATGCATGGCGGCTGACTTTAGGCATATAAAACAAGCTCTTAGGCTCCAAATGATTCGTCTTGGAATGAAAGTACTGCAGTTATTGCACTGAATACACGACATGTTTATGCAGTCCCAGAAGAGGAAGAAGAAGAGAAGATGAAGACGATGTGGCTTTTAATCCAGGTTAGGAATGATAGATGGCACGCATGTGACCACTATATAGGTAATGTAGCCCCTGGGGTGGGTGGGGTGAGGGGTAGGGTGGGCGGGAACCTAAGTGTCTCTGGCCAGTAGACTGTTCCTGAACTGTGGGCACGGGAACCCACCACTAAGGACAAATAGGCACGTGCAGCACAGGAAATGGAGGTCCACAACACTAACTCAGCAGGGGGGAGGGGTAGCCCTTCTGGTAGGCTAAGAGAAAAAGTTTAAAACTCTACAGCAATGGAGTGGGTAAGGGAACCCACTACTAAGGACAGATAGAGAGATAAATATGTGGAGACAAACAGATTCACAGTTATTTGAAGACAAAGACTCACAGTTATGCAGCAAACTCAGTAAAAATCACCTTTTGGGAGAGCTCTGGAAGCACTCCTATTCTTAAGGAACAGAAAGGCAATCTGAAAGGCAATCTGGGCAAGCCCACGTGCTGCACAGGAAATGGAGGTCCACAACACTAACTCAGCAGGGGGGAGGGATAGTAACTATCACTCTTTCATCCTTCGGTTTCAGTTCACCTCTCCTCAACCATTCATGTGGCCATTCTTGATCGACAAAAGGTTCTTGGAGTAACACACTGTATTTTCCACATCTGCCACTTGTTTTTCCTCGCCTCCTGATCTAATTCTTTGAAGAGTTTTTTCGCTTGTTTTGTAAATTCTATTACTTCCTTTCTCATGCACGCCTGTGGATTCTCAATTATAATTATCAGAACGCTTGTCCAAGTTTGGTTATGGAGACAGATTCTGGACGTTTACTTTCATATTTCAGCACTTTTTGCGTATTTGGATCCGATGATGCTGTCAGATAGGCTTGGAGGTCTACAATAGTAGCTTTGTAGGTATAGTCAATCTCTATAAGTCCTAGCCTTCCTTCAACTCTAGGAATGTACAATCTTCTCATACACTGATTTTTGTAAATTACTTCATGAGCATGGAGTTTTCTTGTTTGCACATCCAGTTCTTCAAGATCTTTATGAGGCCAATCCACAATTCCCAAACTGTATGAGCGTACAGGAATTGCCAGATGATTGATGGTTTGTATCTTATTCTGTGATGTTAAAGCACTTTTCAATAACAGTTTTGATCTCCTGTAAAGCACAGTTACTTACCTGTAACAGGTGATCTCTGGGAACAGCAGGAATTAGTCCTCACATATGGGTACGTCGGTACCGACGGAGCCCGTGCGGGAAAGCTCCCCAGCTTCTTAGAATAGAAGCTTTTGGGACCTCCCACTGCACATGCGCACTGCCTTCCCGCCTTCCTGAACAGCTCTCCTCAGTTTCGAGTTTATAGCTGAGTCAACAGAGAGAGGACAGGAAGATAGATAGATAAAAGATACAACTCCTAGGGCAGGTGGGTGGGTTGTGAGGACTAATTCCTGCTGTTCCCAGAGATCACCTGTTACAGGTAAGTAACTGTGCTATCTCCAGGAACAAGCAGGAATAAGTCCTCACATATGGGGACTCCCTAGCTTAGATGCATGGGATCCCCTGTAAAGGTTCGCCATCTTCGTATGGATCTCAGGCATCCATTCTGGGAAGGTGGGCAGGAGTTGTTTAGGAATGGAACAGGTGCTTGAGGACAGCCTGGCCAAACAAGGCATCCCGGCGGGAGTCCTTGTCCAAACAGTAATGGGCTGTGAAGGTATGAACCGAGGCCCAGGTAGCGGCTCGACAGATCTGATCTATGGAAACAGAGTGCAGATGAGCCATAGAAGTTGCCATGGCCCTCACATTGTGAGCAGTGACATGGCCTTCCAGAGAAATGTTTTTGCTCTGGTAAGCAAAAGAAATACACTGAGCAATCCAATTGGAAAGTGTACGCTTGGAGACTGGAAGTCCCAAATGGGAAGGATCAAAGGCCACAAAAAGTTGAGAAGACTTTCGATGTGGCTGAGTCCTATTAAGGTAAAAAGCGAGAGCTCTTTTACAATCCAGAGTATGAAGGTTCCTCTCTGCATTGGATGCATGAGGAGCTGGAAAAAAGACAGGTAGATATACCTCTTGATTAAGATGAAAAGGCGAGACCACTTTAGGCATAAAGTGGGGATTCGTCCTAAGGACCACCTTATCATGATGAAATCTTGTGTAAGGTGGATTAGCCACTAAAGCCTGCAGCTCACTGATGCGGCGAGCCGAAGTGACTGCAATGAGGAAGATGACCTTCCAGGAAAGAAATTTCAAGGAGGTGGAAAACATTGGCTCAAAAGGTGGCTTCATAAGTTGACCGAGCACTAGATTCAAATCCCATGCGACCGGGGGTGGTCTGATGGGAGGTTTAGTGAGAGTCAGGCCTCTCATGAATCTTGCAACAAGAGGATGAGAGGAGATAGGTTGTCCATTTATATGTTGCAAGGATGCTGCAATAGCACTTAAATGGACTCTTACCGAATTCGTCTTGAGGCCTGCATTGGATAGATGCAGGAGATAATCAAGAAGAGAATTCAAAGGAAGTGCCAGAGGGTCAAGACCCTGCTGAGCACACCAAATGGAAAAACGTTTCCATTTGAAAGCATAGGAACGCCTGGTAGAGGGTTTCCTAGAGGCAGAAAGGATATCTTTCACTGGTTGGGAAAGATGAAAGTCTTGAAGGCTTAAGCCTTCAGTAACCAAGCACTGAGGTGAAGGGATTTGGGGATTGTGTGCCACAAAGTCCCCTCCTCCTGAGACAGGAGGTCTGGCGCAGCTCCCAGATCCAAGTAGGATCCCTGGGAGAGCTGTAGAAGTAGAGGGAACCACACTTGGCGTGGCCAGCGTGGAGCTATGAGGATCATAGTTCCATGATCCCTCTGGAGTTTGAACAGAGTCTTGGGAATCAAAGGAATGGGTGGGAAAGGCATATAGGAATGCCTGACTCCAATTCAGGAGAAAGGCGTCCGTAGCCTGAGCTCCCTGACACGGAGTTCTGGAACAGAACCGGGGAAGTTTGGCATTCCACGGACTTGCAAAGAGGTCTATGTCCGGGGTCCCCCATTCCTGAAAGATTCGGTTTATTTGGTCCAAATGTAGGGACCATTCGTGTGGCAGCAGAACTCGACTGAGCCTGTCTGCCCGAGAGTTTTGAACTCCTGGGAGATACACTGCTAGCAGGTGAATCTGATGCTCTCTGGCGAAGGCCCATAGTCTTAGAGCTTCGTTGCAAAGCGACAGAGAGCCCGTCCCTCCTTGTTTGTTTATGTAAAACATGGCCACCTGATTGTCCGTCTGAACTAGGACAGTGAGGTTGGCTAGGAGGGAGTGGAAGACCTTGAGGGCAAGGTAAATTGCTCGCAGTTCCAGAAGATTGATATGAAGGGTGGTCTCCTGTAGAGACCAAGTGCCCTGAGTGGAGAGAGTTTGCAGATGGGCTCCCCACCCTGTTTGGGAGGCATCTGTTGTGAGGGTTGCTTGGGGTAGCAATGGTTGAAATGGAGCCCCCAACAACAGATTCTTGGTGGAAGTCCACCAGTGGAGGGACCAAAACAGACGATCGGAGGTTTGTATTTGGTCTGAGAGCGCTCCTGACGCCTGAGTCCACTGAGTGGCCAGGGTCCATTGAGCTGCTCTCATATGAAGACGAGCATAGGGCACCACATGCACTGTGGAGGCCATATGACCCAGTAGGCGTAGCATTTCCCTGGCTGTCAAGTGAGTGCTGGACTGAGCTTGGGAGGCCAAACTCAGGAGGCGCTGGCCTCGAACATGTGGAAGGTAGGCCCTTGCAGTGATGGTGTCCAACTGGGCCCCTATGAATTCTAGAGATTGAGTAGGGATGAGTTGGGACTTGGGAAGGTTTACTACCAGTCCCAGATACTGCAAAAGGCTCCTTGTGTGGTCCAGGGAAATCTGGGCCTGTGACTGAGTTGGAGCTCGGATGAGCCAGTCGTCCAGATATGGGAAGACAAGATTCCCATGCCTCTTAGAAATGCGGCTACGACTGCCATGCATTTTGTGAATACTCTTGGAGCAGAGGCTAGACCGAAGGGGAGTACTCTGTATTGGAAATGTTTTCCCTGAAACAGAAAGCGAAGATACTTTCTGTGGGATGGATGGATGAGTATATGTATACGCATCCTGTAGGTCTAGAGAACAAAGCCAGTCCTGACCCTGGAGGTAAGGAAGGAGAATGCCGAGAGACAGCATTTTGAATTTCTCCTTGAAGAGAAATTTGTTCAATTCTCTCAGATCTAGGATTGGTCTGAATCCCCCTGTCTTCTTTGGAATGAGAAAATAAGGGGAGTAGAAACCGGACCCTTGTTGAGGAAGAGGAACCTCTTCTATGGCCCCTTGGGCAAGAAGAGAGGAAACCTCTTGACCCAACAGGGTTAGGAGAGATGGGGGAGAATTGAATGGTCTCACCATATGATGGGGAGGAAGGCTGGAGAAATGAAGTTTGTAACCCTCTCGAATGATAGAGAGGGTCCATTGTTCTGTTGTGATTTGTTCCCATCTGGGAGCAAAGTGAACCAACCTTCCGGGTATGGTGAGAGGTTCTGGTTGTGTTAGAACCAGAAGTGGCAAGTTCCCTAGGAGCAAGTCAAAACCCCTGAGGGGTTGGAGCCTGCTGAGCTACAGTAGCTGCTGCAGGCTTAGCTCGTGCTTGTTTGGATTGCTGACGCTTAGCAGTATAGCGAGGTTGAGAAGACTGCTGGCCAGTATTTGAAGCAACTCTGGCCTTCTTATAGTAAGGCCTTTTAAAAGACTTTTTCTTAGTAGGAATTGAAGTGGACTTTGAAAGTCTTTCCAAGGTGGCATTTTCAGCATCCATCTGGGTGGCTTTGATTTGCCACTCTTCCCCAAATAAGTTCTCACCTGTACAGGGCAGATTCCGTAAGCCATCTAGAACCCAAGGTTCCAGATCAGAGGCCTGGAGCCAAGCAAGACGTCGGGCTGCAATAGCAATGCCCGAAGCCCTACTGGCTCCCTCAAAGGAATCATATGCTGCCCTATTAGAGAACTTAGAAACCTCTAAGAGTTGTTTCACTAGGGAAAGGAATCCCTGCTTTTTATCCTCAGGGATAAAGGGGGCAAAATGCCGCACCTTTTTGGCAAGTTCCTCCAGGAACATGCCCATATAGAGACTGTAGGAATTAATCCTGGCTATAAGCATACTAGCCTGGAAAATTTTCCTACCAAAAGAGTCCAAAGTCTTACATTCCCGTCCTGGAGGGGTGGAAGAGTGCCTTTTGGTACTCCTAATCTTCTTCATTGCAGACTTCACCACAATAGAGTGGTGGGGCAATTGAGTCTTTTGGAAACCAGGAGAAGGAGGGACCCTATACATGGTGTCCAACCTACGGGAATAAGGAGACAAAGTCAAAGGATTTTCCCAGAAATCCATCAGTTGTTCTTGAAGGATTTCATGGATAGGCAGGGTAACTGCCTCCTTAGGGGCCTTTGAGTATCCCAAAATATCCAGTTTTTTGGATCTGGGTTCCTTTTCAGAGGATGTGGTAATAGAAAGGGCTGTAGCCATATCTAAAACAAAGTCCTGGAAGGACAAATCCTCTGGAGGGGACATTCTCCTTTTAGGAGAAGAGGGCTCCTCAGGTAAGTTGAGTGAAAACTCAGCAGAATCATCAGAGGAGTGAAAATCCTCAGAGGAATCGGTGCTTTCCTCTAACGCACGATACGCGTACCGATCGGTATCGATATCGGGCGTATCGGGTATGGAACCGGTATGGAGCGAAAGCCCATACGGTACCGACTTGCGTTTAGAGGTGGACGGCCTCGATACCGGCATGGCGGACGATACCGGTATCGGGCCCGGAACCGCTGAAAGCGGAACCGATGGCGTTGCAGCTTTAATGAAAGCCATGACGGCCTGCTGCATGGACTGTACAGTATCGCCCATGGACGCCATAGCTGCCTGGATGTCGGTACCGGAGTGACCCGGTACCCCAGAGCAGGCTAACAGGTGATCTGTCGAGGCCGTAGCATCGATATCAACCTGAGACCCCTGAATTGGCGTTTTTGGAAGTTGGACTTCCCGCCGGGGTTGTTTGGCTGGGGCAGGGTCCTCAAGTTCTAAGCTAAGAGCCTCTCGATGCTTTGAAGGAGATTTGCTCTTTGAGGACTTGCCCACAGAAGGTTTGGTTACCTGAGATCCATCCGGAGAAGAAGACCTGGATGACTGTGATGCTGTATTCTCTGAAGCAAACAGCACATGGAATTTGTTGGCCCGGTTCTGCAGCCCACGTTTAGACATGTGGGAGCAAGATGGGCAGTCCGGTATGGAATGGTCAGGCCCCAAACATTTCAGACACCATTCATGGGTGTTTGTGACTGAAATAACAGCATTACATTTGGTACACTTCTTAAATCCAGGGGCTGGCTTCTCCATGAGGAGAAATTGAGTAGGCCGAGAGGCCTCTCTGAAGTGACCAAAAAGCTAAAAAATAAGAAAAAAGAATTATAATTTTTTAAAGAAAGAAAGAAAAGACCGGCGATACCGGTATCGGTATGGGGAAGGCAGGTACGCGGTCTAAAGAAACAAATAAAATAACAATTTCTTCAGCGGTGACAGGAACACGACCTGCTGGCTCCGCGGAAAAAGAGAAACTGAGGAGAGCTGTTCAGGAAGGCGGGAAGGCAGTGCGCATGTGCAGTGGGAGGTCCCAAAAGCTTCTATTCTAAGAAGCTGGGGAGCTTTCCCGCACGGGCTCCGTCGGTACCGACGTACCCATATGTGAGGACTTATTCCTGCTTGTTCCTGGAGATTATTCTTTACTGATGATCTCTCTCAATAGTTTCTGCTTGAGTGTCATTCCTTCTTCTATTCCGAGATACTTATGCATGCCTTCCAGTTCAATGTTTTTGATGTCACAGCCCTCAGCAAGGGAGATGTTTTCGGTTTTGCTCAATTTTCCTCTGAAAAAGTTTGCCTTAGCATACTTGTCAAGGCCAAAAGACATCCTGATGCCATCAGAAACCTTTCCACCACAATAAGTTGCTCTACTTATTGTTGGTCACTGGAACTGTAGAGCTTCAGATCATGGGAAGTTGCTTCTGGGTTGGTACTGTCTTTAGAATTCAGGCTAAATCCATACACCAAAGAGTTGATAAGAGCACTCATTGGATTAAAAGCCAAACAAAACAGAAGAGGCGACAGGGAATCTCCCTGAAATATTCCTTGCTGGATCTTAATGTTAGGAATGATATACTGACCATCTTCAAATCTCAAAAAGTGTGGATTGCCACATTGTCATAGTGAACTTAATGTACTCTATCAATCTAGAATTTATTTTATACATTTCAAGGCAATGTATTATCTAAGAGTGTGGGATGCTGTCAAAGGTTTTCTTATAATCAATCCATGCTATACTGAGATTTTTCTTTCATAGCATTGGCCATTAAAGCTTTATTCAGCATTAACTGGTCTTTGGTTCCATATGCTCCCCTCTTATTACCCTTTTGCTCTATCGCCATGATATGACTGTATATTCTGTCTGCATCCATCGCAGTAAACAGCTTATAGATTGCAGGTAAACAGGTTATTGGTCTATAATTTTTAGGAATGTTAGTCGGGTCTCCCTTCAGAAGGAGAAACGTTCTTCCTGTAGTAAGCCATTGCAGTGTTAAGTCCAGTTGCTTGAACAATTGATTTTTGCAGTTTGCGAGGTCTTGGTGGAGTGATAACTGTTTGAACCAAAAGTTGGTTACTCCATCTGGGCCAGGGCTCTTCCAATTTGGAGATCATTTTAACCTGCTTTCCAGCTCTTCCTTTGTTACTACAGGCCATTCCATAGGTTTGATGTTTGTTTTTTCTAAATGCTTTGGTATGCTAGATAACCATTCTGCTTTGTGAATGTGCTATATAGGGTCCTCATATAGCTTTCTCCGGGTGGTTTTGGCTTTGGTGGGAGGCGCTTTCATCATATTACTACTCTTCCCAAATTCCCGGCAGAATTCTTTTGGGTTCTCTCTAAATAGTTTATTCTGATATCTTTCTTGCCTGTTTTCTTCATATCTTTGAAGGTTTTGTGCTTCTGCCGCTATTTTCAAACTATTGTTGGAACATAGTCTTGAAGGACTAGAAAGGACTTGAAGGACTAGAAAGGGGGACTGTTACTTCTGGAGAGAAATCTGCAACTGTGAGTATATACTTCTGGTAATTTTCTAAAAAGAATTCTTTGTATTAAAGCTACTTAATCTGTGAACCCACTGTTTTTTGTTGGATCAGTTAGGGCCTAGTAGCAGCAATTAAAGTTTGAATTTAAAACACAGAGGAGAGCTTTCTGGTTACATTTCATACCCAGCAGAGAGCTTGTAGTTTAAATTTAATAGTCACTTAGGGCCAAGTAACAGCAAAGTACTTTTAGCTTAAATTTAACACACAGAAGAGAGCTTTCTGGTTAAATTTAGTACCCAGCAGAGAGCTTGTAGTTTAAATTTCATAAGAAGTTAGCGCCTAACAGCAGCTAAGAGCTATAATTTAAATCAAATCAGAATTTAGCTTACCTCAGCAGCACAAGACAGGGTACTGTGTAGCAGCCCTCTTTTAATAAGTGTTGTTTCTCTCCCTCCCTCCCCACACCCACCCTCCCCTGGGATAATCATAGCTTTATAGGTACTTACACATCTTAAAAGACAGGAGGTGCTTTCAGGTGAAGCTCATTACCCAAATCAGTCATACACTAAGGACCTGAGATTAATTAAGCTTCAGGTGAACAAGGTATATTAAACGTATTAGGTACAGTTTTATTGGTATAAATACCCATAGCAACCCCTAGTAAGTAAGAACTTAAAGATCTAGACACAAACTAATAACTAAGATGCAGACAGCAGTCCAGCAGCGGGATGGGGGCTTTCCAGTCTTTTGCATTGAGTGCCACATGTAAGATTTTCTCCCAGTTGGTGAGAGGTCTTACGTGTGCACTAGGTGCAAGGAGCTCTTTTCTCTCAGGGAACAAGTCCGTTCTCTAGAGGCTAAAGTAGCAGACTTGGAAAACATAAGACAGACAGAGAGGTACATAGACGAGACCTACAGGGATATAGTCCTGAAGTCCCACCTCCAGTCTGGCAGCACCCCTGTTGCCATGGAGGAGAGGTGTCACGTGACAGGAGAGCATCACCCTGGTGTGGCAGGAAGTGATCCTGTAACTAGGACCTGTCCTCCAGGTGATGTAAAACCCTCACGCACCGAGGAAGTTTCTCCAGGGCCATGTGCCCATGAGGGAAGGGTTAGAACAGTCGCTATAGTTGGTGATTCGATCATTAGGCATGTAGATAGCTGGGTGGCTGGTGGACGTGAGGATCGCCTGGTAACATGCCTGCCTGGTGCGAAGGTAGCGGACCTCACGCGCCACCTAGATAAGGTCTTAGATAGTGCTGGGGAGGAGTCTGCTGTCTTGGTACATGTCGGTACCAATGACATAGGAAAATGTGGTAGGGAGGTTCTGGAGGCAAAATTTAGGCTTTTAGGTAGGAAGTTGAAATCCAGAACTTCCAGGGTAGCATTCTCCGAAATGCTTCCTGTTCCACGCGCAGGACCCAAAAGGCAGGCAGAGCTCCGGAGTCTCAATGCGTGGATGAGACAATGGTGCAGAGATGAGGGTTTTGGATTTGTTAGGAACTGAGGAACATTCTGGGGAAAGGAGGGGCTCTTCCGAAGGGATGGGCTTCACCTTAACTGGGATGGAACCAGGCTGCTGGCATTAACCTTTAAAAAGGAGATAGAGCAGCTTTTAAACTAGATATTAGGGGAAAGCTGACAGTCGCCCAAGAGCGGATGGTTCGGAAGAATGTATCCTTGAAGGATACTACCAAAAGCAGAGAGGTTCCACAAAAGAGTAAAGTAGCCCAAATGCCCTCAAGTATGGAGCAGACAGAGCTTAAAGTTCCCAATTTACCCATGTCTAACAATAGCCAAATTAACATGAATAAAATACATTCTCTAAAATGCTTGTATGCAAATGCTAGAAGTCTAAAGAATAAGATGGGAGAGTTAGAATAAATAGCACTAAATGAAAGGTTAGATATGATTGGAATATCAGAGACATGATGGAAGGAGGACAACCAGTGGGACACTGTGATACCTGGGTACAAACTATATCGTAATGATAGAGCTGATCAAATTGGTGGAGGGGTTGCGCTCTATGTTAGAGAGGGCATTGACTCAGAAAGGATTAAAGTTTTGCAGGAAACAAAATCTGCTGTAGAATCTATATGGATTGAAATTCCATATAAAAGGGGGAAGGCAATGGCAGTGGGGGTGTACTATCGAGCACCTGGCCAGAATGACCAAATGGATGATGAAATGTTCAAAGAAATCAAGGAAGCTAACAAAAGTTACAGCGCAGTAATAATAATGGGTGATTTCAATTACCCCGGTATCGACTGGGTCAGTGTCACGTCAGGACATGCTAGGGAGATAAAGTTCCTAGATGAAATAAATGACTGCTTCTTGGAGCAGCTGGTTCATGAACCGACCAGAGGGGAAGCCATATTAGACCTAGTCCTTAGTGGAACACCAGATCTAATGTAAGAGATAAGGGTGTTGGGGCCACTTGGCAATAGTGATCATAGCATGATCGCCTTTGATTTAATTAGTGGAGGAGGGATAGTAAGGAAATCCACAGTACTACCTTTTAACTTTCGAAAGGGAGACTATGATAAAATGAGGAAAACAGTTAAGAAAAAACTAAAAGGAGCAGTTGCGAAGGTTAGAGACGTACATCAAGCTTGGGTGCTGTTGAAAAATACTATCTTGGAAGCCCAGACCAGCTGTATTCCACGCTTTAAGAAAAGTGGAAGGAAGTCCAAAAAACTGCCAGCATGGTTTAAAGGTGAGGTCAGAGAGGCTGTTGTTGACAAAAATGCATCTTTCAGGAAATGGAAAAAAGAGCCAAACGACGAAACCTGGAAACAGCACAAGCACTGGCAAGTCAAATGCAAGGCATTGATAAGGCAGGCAAAGAGAGAATTTGAGAAGAAGCTTGCTGCGGAAGCAAAAACGCGAAATAAAGACCTTTTCAAGTACATTCGTAGCAAAAAGCCTGTGAGAGAGTCAGTTGGTCCATTAGATGATAAAGGGGTTAAAGGAGCACTAAGAGGCGACAAGGCGATAGCGGAGAGACTGAATGAATTCTTTGCTTCGGTCTTTACTGAGGAAGATGTAGGGATGTTACCCATGACTGAAGTGGTATTTAAAGGTGCGGAAGAATTGAAGGAAATATCGATACATCGGGAAGATGTCTTACAACTATTAGCTAAACTGAAGAGTAGCAAATCACCTGGGCCGGATGGTATACATCCAAGGGTGTTGAAAGAACTGAAATATGAGATTGCAGAACTGCTATCAGTAATCTGTGAACTATCATTAAAATCATCTCTAATACCTGAAGATTGGAGGATCGCAAATGTAACACCAATTTTTAAAAAGGGTTCCAGGGGTGATCTGGGAAACTACAGACCGGTGAGCCTGACGTCAGTACCGGGAAAAATGGTAGAAACCATCATAAAGAATAAAATTACTCAGCATGTAGATAGTCACAACCTAATGGGAGACAGCCAACATGGCTTTAGACAAGGAAGATCTTGTCTTACTAATCTGTTATGCTTTTTTGAAGGCGTGAATAAACAGGTGGACAAAGGTGAGTCGGTTGATATTGTGTATCTGGACTTTCAGAAAGCCTTTGACAAGGTCCCTCATCAGAGACTTTTGGCAAAACTAAAGAGTCATGGGATAGGAGGCAGTGTACTATTGTGGATCAGGAACTAGTTAAAAGATAGAAAGCAGAGGGTAGGGCTAAATGGCCAATTTTCCCAATGGAGAAAGGTGAATAGTGGTGTACCCCAGGGATCTGTGCTGGGTCCGCTGCTTTTTGACATATTCATAAATGACCTGGAAAGTGGAATAACGAGCGAGGTTATCAAATTTGCAGATGACACAAAACTATTTAAAGTTGTTAAAACCCAAGAGGATTGTGAAAAATTGCAAGAGGATCTTGATAAATTGGAAGACTGGGCATCAAAATGGCAGATGAAATTTAATGTGGACAAGTGCAAGGTTATGCACCTAGGGAAGAACAACCCAAACTATGGTTACACGATGCAAGGTTCCACATTAGGAACCACCACCCAGGAAAAAGATTTAGGCGTCATTGTGGATACCATGTTAAAACCCTCGGCCCAGTGTGCAGCGGCGGCCAAGAGAGCAAATTGAATGCTAGGTATGATAAGGAATGGAAAATAAAACAAAAGATATTATAATGCCTCTATATCGTTCCATGGTGAGACCGCACCTTGAATATTGTGTGCAATTCTGGTCGCTGTATCTTAAATAGGATATAGCGATTTTAGAAAAGGTACAGAGAAGAGCCACCAAAATGGTAAAGGGGACGGAAGGATACTCCTATGAAGAAAGGCTAAAAAGGTTAGGGCTCTTTAACCTGGAAAAGAGACGGCTGAGGGGAGATATGATAGAAGTCTATAAATTAATGAACAGAGTGGAACGGGTAAACGTAGATCGATTGTTTACCTTATCAGAATATAGAAAGACTAGGGGACATGCAATGAAGCTACAGGGTAAACTATTTAAGACTAATAAAAGAAAATATTTTTTTACTCAACGTGTAATCAAACTCTGGAATTTGTTACCGGAGGATGTAGTAAAGGCTGTTAGTGTAGCTGGGTTTAAAAAAGGTTTGGACAAGTTCCTGGAGGAAAGGTCCATAAACCATTATTAAGAAGTGACCGAAGATATCAATGCTTGAACCAGTACAAGTATTGTGGAACTTGTGTCTCTTGGGAAAACTGCTAGGTACATATGACCTAGATTGGCCACTGTTGGAAACAGAATACTGGGCTTGATGGACCTTGGTCTGACCCAGTATGGCATATCTTATGTTCAGGTCTTCTTCTGTTAATGCGGCATGCTTCAGTTTGATGTCTTGGATCTTCCTTAATATCTTTGATGATCTTAATCCTTTTAGATACAATCCATCAGGGATACCTCTGCACGCAATGATTGTATTTTTTCCTTTGATGCGCTTTTTCCAAGGAGGATCTGTTATTGCTCCCTTTTTCTTCTGGCCTTGCACTCTAGTTGGTAGTATTCTTGCAGTAATAATTTTAGATGCACAATACTGTATTCGATTAATTCCGGTGATGTCAATAAATGGTCCCTTTATACTGGATATGGCCTTGTTCATCTTAATCATCATACTTCTAGCCTTAGGTGTTAAATTTAGCTTGAGTAATCTTCCCCTTGCTTGGAACCCAGCATATTCATCTCTTTCCATATGGACTAGGAGTTCTATCTTGAATTCCTCCACCTCTGGGTCTCTCTCTTTCCTTTCTTCTTCCTCTTTTGCTTCTTTCAATTCAGTTAATTTGTTGACCCTTCCTTTATTCAGCTCACTCTCCTGCAGTTCCAAATCTCTCAACTCCATCCCCCCTCCCAACTACTCTTTCCTTTTCTGTTTCTTCCTTTCTTCTGGTACTTTCACCTAGGTCCCCTCCTCCCTGTATTTCTTTGTCCACGGAATCCCCTAGTTGCTTCAAGATGTTATCATTCACATACTTCTTTTCTTTGATCTTTAAAATTAAAGATCTTAAATTTGGATCTGTTACTTTTTGCAGTTTTTCTGATGGCAATTTTCCTTTTTCTTCCAGCTTTTGGCGGACTCTTTTTGTATACCCGCTTGATTAAATATAGGGTTTGTAGCATAAAAATAGAAGCACATTTACTCCTCTTTATCTGCAGAAGTCCACTTACCCACACAGTTAATCCTCTTAACATTTTCATTAATTTCTGAGGTTTATCCCCTGTCACAATGGATCCATGAACAGGCTCACCATGGCCTTTATCTGTGGCAGGGATGCTATCTGGATCTGCAGCATTTTACTATCTCAACCACCATCATTAGCCCTAGTGCGTAAGCTATGGGTGGCCAGTATGTATTTTACTTCTTCATTCCTAACATACTTTAATTGTAGTGTTACCTTGCTGAGATTTGCTATTGATGTTATACGGGGTCACCACATGAAGGTGCTCAGCAAGACTTGAGGAGAGAACTTTATTCTCTCCCCCTAAGAGATGCACATCAATTCAACAGCTGCTGCCGCCCTGAGACAGAAGAGAAGACACCTTGTCCTGCAGAAGAACAATGAGTGGGTGTTGCGTTTGATATTCCCCCATGAAAGTGGAGCAGAGCAAAGTTTGTAGATAAAGTCTGTATCCTTCCTGGACTATGGTGAGTGTCCACTGCTCTGAAGTGATGAGGTGCCATCTGTGGGCATAGCGACACAGTCTGCCTGTTATGTGGAGGGGGTGGGATCCTCCAGAGGCAGGGTGGCAGTGTGCTCAAGGAAAGAGTCAAAAACCTGGCAAAGACTGTGTCTGCAGAGCTGGATGAGATTTAGCCACCTGTGGCTTCTTTTGTTACTTAGGAGGCTGCTGGCTCTTCTGTGGGGCGTGACCCTGGTACTGTGAAGCAGGAGGGTATGAAGAGAAGAACCTTTTCTTCTTATTGTAGAAAGATTTCTTTGCAAGTGCCTTTCTCCTAGCAGGGTCAGCTGTACAGTCTCTTTAGAGTAGTATCTTCTGACTCTAACTGAGAGGCCTTATATCTTGCCAGCCTTTGCCAAAGAGGTTTTCCCCTATGCAAGGTATGTTGCCAAGCTTTCTTGAACCCACTGTTCAAGATCTGAGGCTTGAAGTCATGCAGTTCTATGTGCATCAATGCATATTGCTGAGGGCCTGTTTCTGCATTCAAAGGCATCGAAGGGAGCCCTATTGACAAACTTTGAAACATTTTGGCTATGCTTAACTAGGCAAGATAATGTGCCCTGTTGTCATCTGAGAGAAAAGGAGCAAAGGCCTCGAGATTCCTGGAGTCCTCTGAGGAACATTCCCATGTAGAGGATATAGGAGATCCCTGGAGTCCTCTTTGAGGAACATTACCATGTAGAGGATATAGGAGTCGATCCTAGACGAGAGCATGGATGCTTGGAAGCATTGACACCGAAAGACATCGAAAGTTCTCGATTTTCTAAGTAAGTCTTTGAGCTTCTGATTCAGTGCATCCCTGATTCAACCACCACAGAGCAGTGGAGAAGCTGTGGCTTTTGGAAGCTGGGACACTCTGGTACCCGATACATGGTATGGCGACATCGACTTTGAGGTGAGACTGTGAAAGGCGTCTCCCACACACAGAGCATAAGGTCATGAAGGATGCGGTGTACCAATAAAGTGGTTGCCTCTTTGGGTACTGTTGGGTATTGAAGGATCTCTAATTTCTCTGCCTTTGGCTCCTTCTCCAATGTCACTGTAATAGAGAGACCCTTGGTTAGGTCTCAAATGAATTCCTGGAAGGACATGTTTTCCAGAGGCAACATGCAGCGCTGTTGAGGTGAGGAAGGGTCCGAAGGAAGGTCCTGGGATCCCCCGGGAATCAAGTGTCTCCACATCCGAAATGGGGGAATCAGAATCACAGGACTTGAAGTATCAACGACCACAGTGTACGCCAGAAGCTAGATGCTGGTACCAATGCTCCGAGGTATCTGCCTCGGTGAGTTGCTTGGGTTTGGAACTGGTATCGGTAAGAGTTTCAAGGGAGGACATGGGTGAGAGCGATGTCAATGTCATCTGCAGCAGCCCAGATGCCGTGCCCGAAACTGGTGTTAATGTCATACCATAACTGGCATCGATGGGGCAGTGCCAGTAACCAAGAGTTTTATAGGTACTGAGGCTGCCAGGAGGGCTGCCATGCTCTGCTCAGTGGTCCCTATGCGCTGATCTACTGAGGCTGCCAATGCTTGGGTGTCGGCGATGGGTATTTGCACTACCATCCTAGAGCATCACACCAGTAGCTCTCTGGAGGTTGAGGCCTAGGGAGCATTGCTGGGGTCCCTCGATGGCTATGGAGGACAGAGCCTCCCACTGGAGATGTTTAGCAGGCTGATCCACCTCCGAGGCAACATCCAAGGGGTCTCAGTGCTTTGAGCGAGATCTTCCCCTGGAGGTATTGTCAGACTTCGATGTGGCCTTGTACTTGGACTTCGAAGACACCTGAGATCCATGGAAGGATGATGAGGCCCTCGACGAAGTGAATGCCATTGATACTGCATCCGAAGTGAAGAGTGCTCCAAATTTAGAAGCCCAGTTTTGTAGGTCTCTCCATATCATTTTCTGACAGAGGGGACAGTCTTTTGGCTGGTGGTCTGGGCCTAGGCATTTTAAGTCATGTGTCTGTCACCGCAATGGTGCTGGCACAATTACAAAATTTTTTGAAACCACTAGTTGGCTTCTCCATGCCTTCAAGGATGTGAAGGTAATGGTAGACTTAAAGCCTAAAAAGGGCATCGACGTCCAAGTCTTTTTTTTTTTGTGAAAAGAAGATAAAGTAGTAAAAGAAAAGAATAAGGGAACCAGAGATGTCTGACGTTGCTGGTGTTGATGGGAAGGCAGAGGCGCTATTCAGAAAAAAAGTTTTTCTGCGGTGACAGGATTTACTTCCTGTTGGCTCCACGGAAAATGAAGAACTGAAGAGAGGGAGTTAGGAAGGCAGTCATGCAGGTGTAATGGAGTGCTCCCAAAAGCTTTCCAACTGGACACTGGGAAGCGTTCCTGTGTGGGCTATGTCGGTACCGATGTCACCCATATGTGAAGACTGCATTTCTGCCTGTTCCTGGAGATAGAAGGTTTAGCAGATGTATGGAGAAGAATCAGAGTTACAGACATCAGCAAGGCAATAGGGCTTAGTAACATGAACTGAAAGGGATATGAGGGAGGGAACTAGGTTAGGAGATGGAGATTATAATGGAGTGAATTGGTAGAAGGAGAAGCAGCAGCACAGAAGGAAAACATCAAAATTCAGATGGAATATATGTGCAGCAGTAGCACATAGGCTGCTTTCTCCAGTCCTCTGTGTAGCAGTTGAACTACATTTGTGTACGTGCATAGTTATTAGCAGGCATGGTATGGGAAAATATCATGGTTATTTTGTTTGCAAAATATTACAGTATAGGAATATTTTTATTACCAAGCAAGATCCTGCCTTTGAAAACACCACTGCAAAAGTATCTGTTTCATAGTTTAAGACAATACTGTAATAGTGGTAATGTAGCTTTAAATATTTTTGTGAGTATGAAATGTCTGCAATGATATCAAAAGTCCAGCTCCATATGTTGTAATAGTACAGTATGTTTTCCTATAATGCGATAGTTCTGTTTCTGGAAAGCCTCGCATTAAGTAAAATAACGCTATAAAACTAATGCCACTTACCTCACATGGTTTGCAGCTTGTCAAGCTGTGAGGGCTTGTGTGCATCAGTGATGCTGAGGGATAAGCTATCAGTAGCTTAGCGTCTGGTAGGGTCTCCCAAGATAAACAAGTCTCAGTTGAGGTGCCAGACTAAGGTAAACCACTCATCTGGGCAGCAGCAGAATGGGACGGTGTTGTAAGCAGAGGATCATATTTCTCTGACAAATGCAACAACACTGGAATTAACTGCGCGGAAGAAAGGCTTGGCAAATCTACTTCTGTATCTTGCCATGAAAACCCAATGGATAGGCACAAAACAAATTGCACTATAGTGCCTGATGAGACCCCCAGGTTGGAAAGCACTCAAATGGCTACTGGGGATGGAGCTGAAGACTTTTCAGAGTAAAGCCAGCATTTATGATGTGGTTGGATCTGCTGATGTAGCTGTGCATGAAAAGAGTCATAAGTTGCAAAGATGTCTTACATACTGGGACATGGAAAATACGAAGCATGAACCAAGGGAAGTTGGAGGTAGTCAAGAATGAAATGGAAGGTGTACAACTCGATCTGTTGGGTGTCAGTGAACTGAAATGGACTGGCTTTGGGCACTTTGCATCTGATGATCATATGGTCTACTATGATGGAAAAGAAAGACAAAGAAGAAATGGTGCTGCATTTATAATTAAGAAGAAACTTGCAAGAACTGGTAATAAAATACAATGCAGTCTGTGAACGCTTAATTTCTATTTGTCTACGAGGAAAGCCCATCAACAGAACTATAATTCAGGTATATGCCCCAACAACAGCTGCAGAAGAGGAAGACATTGATGAGTTCTATGAACAAGAATAAGCTGAAATTGACAGAACATACAAACAGGATATCCTGATAGTCATGGGTGACTGGAATGCAAAAGCTGGCAACAAAAAAGAAGGCAAAGTGGTTGGAAAATATGGACTTGGCAACAGAAACGAAGCTGGAGAAAGACCGAAAGAATTCTGCAAGACTAATGATCTATTCATCTCAAATACCTTCTTCCAACACCACAAGCGCCAACTGTACACATGGACTTCATCCAATGGATTGTACAGAAATCAAATTAACTACATCTGTCGAAGACAACGATGGAAAAGTTTGATAACATCAACAAAGATAAAACCTGGAGCTGACTGTGGTACAGATCACCAACTATTAGTATGCAAACTCAAGCTTAAGTTGAAAAAAGAGCAGGCCACTCATGAATGTAGCAAAATATGACCTTGAGATTATACTACCGTAATTTAAAGACTGCATGAAAAAATCGATTTGCTGCTTTAGATACAAATGACAGAGTTCCAGAAGAGTTATGGGATGACATCAAGAAGTTTGTGTTGGAAGAAAGCGATAAGTCTCTACATAAGGTGAAAAAGCAAAAACTGCCAAAATGGATGACTGAAGAAACACTGAAAATTGTCCAGAAACTCAGAGAAGCTAAAGTCAGAGGAGAAAGAGAGGTAATTGCAGAACTCAACAGAAATTTCCAACATGCAGCAAGATAAGGAGAAGTACTACATTGACACATGCAAGGAAATCGAATCAGAAGCTATAAGAGGAAGAACCAGATCGACTTTTCTAAAGATACGAGAGTTAAAGAAAAAATTCCAGCCTCAAACTGGAATGCTACAATATGTTCAAGGATTCATGTTGAGTGATGCTGAGAAGATCAAGAAATGTGGGAAGGATTTACAGTCATTATACCATAAAGATCAAGTGGACCAACAGCCATTTCAACCGGTACGTTATGATCAGGAACCACTGGTGATGAAAGTCGTCGAAGCAGTATTGAAAGCCTTATCAAAGAACAAAACACCGGACACTGATGGTATTACCACTGAAGTATTATAGCAATCAGATGAAGCTGTTACCAGGAAATTTGGAAGACAAATTCATGGCCAACTGACTGGAAAAATCTGTGTAATACCAATACTGAAGAAAGGTGACCTTAATGATTGTGGAAATTATCGTTATCACACAATCACTCTGATCCCACATGCTAGCAAGATTCTACTCAAGATCATTCAGCAAGGACTACAACCAAACCTGGAATGAGAACTGCCTGAAGTGCAAGCAAGGTTCAGGAAAGGGCGAGGAACGAGATGTGAGATGGATCCTTGAAAAGACAAAAGAATACCAAAAGGATATCCATATGTGTTTATTGACTACAAGGCTTTTGACTGTGTAAACCATGAGAAACTCTGGGCCACATAAAGCAGCATGGGCATACCAGAACACCTGATCGTTCTCTTGCACAACCTTTACACTGATCAAGAAACAGATCGAATGGAACTAGGAGAAGCAGAATGGTTTAAAATCAGCAAAGGTGTATGACAAGACTGCATACTTTCCCCCTATCTCTTTAATTTATATGCAGAATTAATCATCAGAGAAGCAGGACTGTATGAAGACAACAGAGGTGTGAAGACTGGTAGAAGACCCATCAACAACCTTCACTATGCTGATACCACCACATTACTGGCTGAAAGTGAAGATAAATTTATTTATTTACATTCTCTTATATACCGCGCTATTCTGCATCAGTGCGGTTTACATTGAACAAACTGAAATTACATTGAACAGGGCATTATAACTTGGAGATAACTATTTTACAGGGAACATGGGCTATGGAGGGTTAAGTGGCTTGCCCAAGACCACAAGGAGCACCTGTGAGACTAGAAACCCCAGTCCTTCCGGCCCAAGGTTGCTGTCCTCTAGTGGGATTTGAACCCCCGACCTTCCGGCCTGAAGTACCTTGCCCCAACCACTAGGCCACTCCTCCACTCCACAAATTTGAAACATTTGCTTCACAAGATCAAGGAATATAGTCTTAAAATGGGTCTGCACCTCAAAGATCCTGAGAACTGGCAAAATCAGTAAGTTCATCACTGATGGAGAAGAAACTGAAAATAGTTGATAGCTTTAACTTACTTGGATCAACAATCAATAAAGAAAGGACTAGCAGTCAAGAAATCAATTGAAGTATTGCTCTTGGTAGAATGACTATGAAGGACCTAGACAAGATCCTCAACAGCAGAGATGTCTCTCTCCATACAAAGATTCAACTTTTCCAGCCCATGATATTTTCAATATCATATGCATGTGAAAGTTGGACAGTGAAAGTGTAGTTACTCACCTGTAACAGGTGATCTCTGGGAACAGCAAGAATTTAGTCTTCACATATGGGTGACGTCGGTACCAATGGATCCTGCGCAGGAATGCTCCCCAGTGTCCAATAGGAAAGTCTTTGGGAGCATCCAACTGTGCCTACGTTGCTGCCTTCCCGCCTTCACAACTCTCCCACCTCAGTTGAGTTTGTAGCTGAGAGAAAAGGAGAACCCCCCCTACACCCCCTAGGGGAGGAGGGTGGGTTGTGAAGACTAAATTCCTGCTGTTCCCGGAGCTCACCTGCTACAGGTGAGTAACTATGCTATCGCCAGGAACAAGCAGGAATGTAGTCACATATGGGACTCCCTAGTTCCCAGATGCCAGAGAAATGACCTCAGAACCGGTCGGTTTGGCTCAGGGAAGGCTTTGAGAGGTCATGAATCCTGCATGGATGCCTGGTATCGATAAGTTCCAGGATGGAGAGTAGGAGTTGTCCCTAAGTCTGACAGAGGTGCTGGAGAACAGCCTGACCAAACATGGCATCCCGGTGGGGGTCCTTGTCCAAACAGTAATGAGTAGCAAAGGTATGGACCGATGACAAAGTTGCTGCTTTGCAGATTTCGTCAATGGCTAGAGAGCATATATTCGCCATCGAGGTGACCATGGCACAACAATTATGGGCAGTCACATGACCCTCAAGGGATAGTCCTGCTTTTTCATAAGCAAATGAGATGGAATCAGCTTTCCATTTTGAGAAAGTGCGTTTAGAAACTGGCAGACCCAGGTAATTAGGGTCAAAGGAAATGAACAGCTAGAAAGCTCTTTGGTGCTCTCAAGTTCTTTGAAGATAAAATGCTAAAGCACGCCTGCAGTCAAGAGAATGCAGTGTTGCATATGTGCTCTAGGAAAAAAGACAGGAAGACTGCTTCAGATGGAAAGGAGACACCACCTTTGGCATAAAATGGGGGTGAATCCTAAGGAAAACCTTGTCATGGTGGAACCGGGTGTAAGGTGGATCTGCCACCAAAGCCTGAAGCTCACTAATGTGTCTAGCTGAAGTGAGGGCAATAAGGCAGATTACCTTCCATGATAGAAACTTTAGTGAGGTCATGGCCAACGTTTCAAAAGGCAGCTTGAGAAGCTGCCCTAGTATGACATTAATATCCCATGCCATCAGTGGTGGCCTGATGGGAGGCTTGGTCAATAAAAGACCTCTCATGAAGTGCACCACAAACGACTGTGAGGGGATGGGCTGCCCACCCAAGGAAAGGTGAGAGGCAGCAATTGCACTGAGGTGAACTCTCACCGAGTTGGTCTTGAAACCAGAGGAAGATAGATGGAGTAGATACTGAAGAGCCGCCTCCACAGGAGCTGAGAAAGGATCGAGATCCTTCTGTGAACACCAGATATAGAACCTACGCCACTTGAACGCATAAGAACGTCTGGTGGATGTCTTCCTGGAAGCTAAGAGGATCTCCTTTACTTCCTGAGTAAGGTTAAGACCTTGCAAAGCTATGCTTTCAGCAACCAAGATCGGGAACTGACCCAAGACTCAGAGTGCGAGTCTGAGACAGACGTAGCAGGAGAGGAAACCACGGTTGACGTGGCCAGCATGGGGCTATAAGGATTTTGTAACCCCTGTCTGCCTGAAGCTTGAAAAACGTTTTAGGAATCAGGGGAATGGGAGGAAAGGCATACAGGAGACCCCGACCCCAATGGAAGTGTAAAGCATACATTTGTTGGATACTGGACACAGGAGTTCTGGTGCAGAAGTGTGGAAGCTTGGCATTCTGCGGTGTGGCAAAGAGGTCTATCTCTGGAGTCTCCCAGGTCTGAAAGATGAAGGATGTTGTTTCTGGATGGAGAGACCATTCGTGTGGAAGGAGGATCCAACTCAACCTGTCTGCCAAGACATTATTTTCTCCTGGTAGATACATTGCTTGAAGGTGCATCTGATGAGCAATGGCAAAAGATCAGAGATGAAGAGCGCCTCTGCAGAGGGCTCAAGAGCCTGTTCCTCCCTGCTTGTTTACATAAAACATAGCAATTTGATTATCTGTCTGGACCAGAAACCTCTAGCATCATAGATGATCCTGAAACACCTTGAGGGCGTTGAAGATAGCACGAAGCTCTAGTAGATTTATCTGGAGTTCCGACTCCTAGGCTGTCCAGAGGCCCTGCATGGAGAGAGAGCCTATGTGGGCTCCCCGGCCCAATTTGGCGGCATCAGTCGTCAGGGTACACTGATGTGGACGCATCTGAAAAGTGAAGCGATGATGTGGTTTTTCTGGGGCACACCACCATTGAAAGGATGCAGCCAGAGGGACAGTGACTTGGATTCTGTCCTTGAGACGTCCTGAGATCTGCTTCTACTGGGAGGCAAGAGTCCACTGAGCTGTGCACTTATGCAGATGGGCATATGGAACTAAACGTATTGTTGAGGCCACAGGACCTAGAAGCTGCAGCATCTCTTGGGCCGTGAGGTGATCTGCCAACTGAAGGAGTCGGGAACAGCGGGGCTAGGGTAAAAATGCCTTTGACCGCTGAGTGTCTAGGAGGGCTCCTATGAACTCCAGTGCTTGAGTAGGCATGAGATGGGACTTTGGAAGGTTTATTACTAATCCCAAATGTTGCAGTACTTGCACTGTACAAAGGAGGGATTGCTGAATCTCCTGAGAGGTGCCTGCCTTTATTAGCCAGTCATTTAAGTAAGGGAAGACAAATATCCCCAGAGTTCTTAGATATGCGGCCAAGACCGTCATGCACTTTGTGAAGACTCTTGGGGCAGAGGCGAGTCCGAAAGGCAGGACTTTGTATTGATAATGTCTTCCCTGAAAGATGAAGCATAGATGCTTCCTGTGTTCTGGATGAATGAGGATGTGCATACGCTTCTTTTAGATCTAGAGAACAGAACCAGTCCTGACTGACTCTGAAGATAGAGAAGAGGGTCCTCTAGTGAGATCATTTTTAACTTCTTGCGGACTAGGAACTTGTTTAGGCTCCTGAAGACTAGGGTGGGTCTGTACCCTCCGCTTTTCTTTCGTATGAGAAAGTATGCAGAATAGAAACCAGTCTCTTGCTGAGATGAGGAAACTTCTTCTATGGCAACCTGTGATAGAAGAGAAGTTACCTTCTGCAGCAGGAGAACAGTGAAGGGGGGTTGAGATTGATATTACCCCAATAGAGTGCGCTTTGTAAATGAAGTCTATACCCTTCTCTCACTATGGTTAATGTCCACTGCTCTGGGGTGATGAGATGGCACCGGTGGGCATAATGACAGTCTACCTGCTATGTGGAGGAGGTGGGGGTTTCTCCAGAGGCAGGGTGGCTATGTTCTCTAGGAAAAAGTAAAAAAACAGACACAGATTGAGTCTGCGCAGCTGATTGAGCTTTAGGAGCCTGTGGCTTCTTCTGTTGCTTGGGAGGCTGTTGCCTCTTTGGGTACCCTGAGGCTGGTATTGAGAAGGGGGGTTGTAAGAAGGATAAAACTTTCTTCTTACCAAAGTTTTCTTTGCATCTGCTTTCTTCCTAACAGTGTTGGCTGTAGTCTTAGAAAGCCTACTGATAGTGGTATTCTCAGATTCTAACTGAGAAGCTTGATTCTGCCAGTGTTTGCCAAACAGGTTTTCACCTGTGCAGTGAATATTACCCAGTTCATCTTGAATCCATTGCTCAAGATCTGACGCTTGAAGCCAAGCAATTCTGCATGCACCGATGCAGATGGAGGTGACCCTGCTAGTGCACTCAAAGCAATCAAAGGTCACCCTATTACCAAACTGAGACATTAAGAGCATATCTGACATGTGCAAGGTAGTCAGACCTCTTGTTATCGGGGAGAAGAGAGGCCATTGATTCAAGATCTCTGGCAACCTCTTTGAGGAACATACCCATATAGAGCATGGAGGCACTTATTTTGGCTGAAAGCATGGAAGCTTGAAAACACCGATGTCCAAAAGCATCCAGAATTCTCGATTTCTCTACCTGGAGGATTAGAAGAAAGTGTCTTAGAACTCTTAATTCAATGCATCGCCGATTCCACTACCATCAAATGATGTGGAAGCTGTCTCTTTTGAAAACCAGGACAACTTTGTACTCGATACATGGTATCAAGTCGTCGAGCATAGGGAGAAACAGTAAGGAGCGTTTCCCATATCCAGAGCATGAGATCATGGAGTATGCAGTGAAACAGGAGTGTGGCTTCCCCCTTAGGAGCTGTAGGGTATTGGGGGATCTCCAATTCCTCTGCTATGGGCCCCGTTTCGGACGTTGCTGTAATAGAAAGGCCCTTAGAACATAAGATATGCCATACTGGGTCAGACCAAGGTCCATCAAGCACAGTATTCTGTTTCCAACAGTGGCCAATCTAGGTCATATGTACCTAGCAGTTTCCCCAAGAGACACAAGTTCCACAATGCTTGTACTGGGTCAAGCATTGATATCTTCGGTCACTTCTTAATAATGGTTTATGGACCTTTCCTCCAGGAACTTGTCCAAACCTTTTTTAAACCCAGCTACACTAACAGCCTTTACTACATCCTCCGGTAACAAATTCCAGAGTTTGATTACACGTTGAGTGAAAAAATATTTTCTTTTATTAGTCTTAAATAGTTTACCCTGTAGCTTCATTGCATGTCCCCTAGTCTTTCTATATTCTGATAACGTAAACAATCGATCTACGTTTACCCGTTCCACTCCGTTCATTAATTTATAGACTTCTATCATATCTCCCCTCAGCCGTCTCTTTTCCAGGTTAAAGAGCCCTAACCTTTTTAGCCTTTCTTCATATGAGTATCCTTCCATTCCCCTTACCATTTTGGTGGCTCTTCTCTGAACCTTTTCTATAATCGCTATATCCTTTTTAAGATACGGCGACCAGAATTGCACACAATATTCAAGGTGCGGTCTCACCATGGAACAATATAGAGGCATTATAATATCTTTTGTTTTATTTTCCATTCCTTTCCTTATCATACCTAGCATTCTATTTGCTCTCTTGGCCACCGCTGCACACTGGGCCGAGGGTTTTAACATGGTATCCACAATGACGCCTAAATCTTTTTCCTGGGTGGTGGTTCCTAATGTGGAACCTTGCATCGTGTAACCATAGTTTGGGTTGTTCTTCCCTAGGTGCATAACCTTGCACTTGTCCACATTAAATTTCATCTGCCATTTTGATGCCCAGTCTTCCAATTTATCAAGATCCTCTTGCAATTTTTCACAATCCTCTTGGGTTTTAACAACTTTAAATAGTTTTGTGTCATCTGCAAATTTGATAACCTCACTCGTTATTCCACTATCCAGGTCATTTATGAATATGTCAAAAAGCAGTGGACCCAGCACAGATCCCTGGGGCACACCACTATTCACCTTTCTCCATTGGGAAAATTGGCCATTTAGCCCTACCCTCTGCTTTCTATCTTTTAACCAGTTCCTGATCCACAATAGTACACTGCCACCTATCCCATGACTCTTTAGTTTTGCCAAAAGTCTCTGATGAGGGAACTTGTCAAAGGCTTTCTGAAAGTCCAGATACACAATATCAACCGACTCACCTTTGTCCACCTGTTTATTCACTCCTTCAAAAAAACATAACAGATTAGTAAGGCAAGATCTTCCTTGTCTAAAGCCATGTTGGCTGTCTCCCATTAGGTTGTGACTATCTACATGCTGAGTAATTTTATTCTTTATGATGGTTTCTACCATTTTTCCCGGTACTGACGTCAGGCTCACCGGTCTGTAGTTTCCCGGATCACCCCTGGAACCCTTTTTAAAAATTGGTGTTACATTGGCGATCCTCCAATCTTCAGGTATTAGAGATGATTTTAATGATAGTTCACAGATTACTGATAGCAGGTCTGCAATCTCATATTTCAGTTCTTTCAACACCCTTGGATGTATACCATCTGGCCCAGGTTATTTGCTACTCTTCAGTTTATCTAATAGTTGTAATACATCTTCCCGATGTATCGATATTTCCTTCAATTCTTCCGCACCTTTAAATACCACTTCAGTCATGGGTAACATCCCTACATCTTCCTCAGTAAAGACCGAAGCAAAGAATTCATTCAGTCTCTCCACTATCGCCTTGTCGCCTCTTAGTGCTCCTTTAACCCCTTTATCATCTAATGGACCAACTGACTCTCACAGGTTTTTTGCTACGAATGTACTTGAAAAGGTTTTTATTTCGCGTTTTTGCTTCCGCAGCAAGCTTCTTCTCAAATTCTCCTTTTGCCTCCCTTATCAATGCCTTGCATTTGACTTGCCAGTGCTTGTGCTGTTTCCAGGTTTCGTCATTTGGCTCTTTTTTCCATTTCCTGAAAGATGCTTTTTTGGCAACAACAGCCTCTCTGACCTCACCTTTAAACCATGCTGGCAGTTTTTTGGACTTTCTTCCACTTTTCTTAAAGCATGGAATACAGCTGGTCTGGGCTTCCAAGATAGTATTTTTCAACAACACCCAAGCTTGATGTACGTAGCAAGGTCCCGAATAAATTCTTGAAAGGACATATCCTCTGGAGGGGATATCAGCTGCTCCAGTGAAGGAGAAGGGTCTTCCGGAAGACTGTAGTCTTCGAGTATTGATTGATTCATTATCGGAAGAATTGGAATCCTCGAAGTATCGGTGTGAACAATGTCCTTGCTCCAACAAGGCCTGATACTGACAGAAGTTGGTATCAAAATGGGCGGCTTGCCTGACCGATGCCTCAGTACCGGAAATGGACTCGAGGGTAGGCATGAGAGGCAGCGCAGCAAGTGGCATATAACCCGATGTGGTCTGTATCGGAAACGTGGACTGTGCTGGTGTCAGAGGTACCGCCGGTAAGGATTTTACCAGAACCGAAGTTGCTAGTAGAGCCCACCAAGCTCCGCTCTATGGCGAGGATAGCGTAGTTACTCATCTGTAACAGGTGTTCTCCAGGAGCAGCAGGAATCAGTCCTCACTTATGGGTGACGTCGGCGCCGACGGAGCCCTCGCGGAGCAATTTTCCCCAGCTTTCAAAGAAAGCCTTTGGGAATTGCAGCGCGCATGCGCGGTCCTCTTCCCGCCCAAGGGTGCCATCTTAGCCAGTCAGATGACATAGCTAAAAAGACAGCAGAAAAATTTGCAAAAAAACTAAAGCAGATGATTGCAACTCCACGGGGAGGAGGGAGGGTTGTGAGGACTGATTCCTGCTGCTCCTGGAGAACACCTGTTACAGGTGAGTAACTACGCTTTCTCCAGGACCAAGCAGGAAGTCAGTCCTCACTTATGGGACTCCCCAGCTTAAGGCTACCGGAGACCCTAAGCACAAAAATGAGCTCCCTCTAGCTCAGCAGCACAGAAGGAAGGATCTTCGCTGAATTATTACCCACCGGTAGCCCACATCCGGGATGGAGGGTAGGAGTTGCTCAGACCTCAAAGAGATTACGGAGGACTGCCTGTCCGAAAGCACTGTCCCTGCGGGACTCCCTCTCGAGACAGTAATGGACCGCAAAAGTCTGGCTTGAAGACCAAGTAGCAGCCCGGCAGATGTCTGCCAGCGGAACAGAGCGGAGGTAAGCCACTGACGTGGCCTTTGCCCGAACGCAATGAGCCGTGACTCGACCGTCCAAGGAGAGTCCGGCTGCCCCATAAGCCCAAGAGATACAGTCCGCAACCCAGATGGACAGAGTACGCTTGGAGACCGGGAGCCCCAATTTACTGGGGTCAAAAGACACAAAAAGCTGAGCAGCTTTACGGTGCTCCCGCGTACGGTCAAGGTAGAAGTTCAATGCCCTTCTACAGTCCAGGGTATGGAGGACCGTTTCAGCTCGGCTGGAGTGTGGTCTGGGAAAGAAGGTTGGAAGTACCACCTCCTGATTGATGTGAAAAGGGGAGACCACTTTTGGAAGAAATTTCGGGTGAGTCCATAGGACTACCCTATTTTTGTAGAACCGAGTGTAAGGGGGATCAGACACGAGGGCCTGCAATTCACTTACGCGTCTAGCGGAAGTGAGGGCTATCAAGAACAGCGTTTTCCAAGAAAGAAAATGGAGAGAACAGGTAGCCATAGGTTCAAAAGGCGGACAGGTGATCCGCTGTAAAACCACATTCAGGTCCCAGTCAGGCGCTGGCGGGCGCAGAGGTGGTTTAAGTAGAAGGAGACCTCGGAGAAACCTCGCTACGAGAGGGTCGTTGGAGAGAGGTCTGCCGTCCACCGGCACATGATGTGCTGAAAGAGCACTGAGGTGAACTTTGACGGAGTTGGACTTAAGTCCCAGATTAGAGAGGTATAGCAAGTACTGCAAGATCACCGACACCGGGCAGGAGAAGGGATCCTGAGACTGTTGGGCACACCAAACGGAGAAACGACGCCATTTAAGGGCGTAACATTTTCGGGTAGAAGGTCGTCGCGAAGCTAGGACGACCTCCTCCACCTCTGTCGGCAGGAGAAGGGGAGCAAGGACTACCCTCTCAGCAGCCAGGCCATAAGGTTGAGAGACCTGAGGTTGGGGTGTAGCAGAGACCCCTGATCCTGAGTGAGGAGATCCGGTTGAAAACCCAGAGGGAATGGATCCTCCACCGCTAATTGCAGCAGGAGTGGAAACCACGGCTGTCTGGGCCAGCGAGGGGCCACCAGGATCATGAAGGCTTTGTCTCGGAGAACCTTGAAAAGAGTCCGGGAGACTAGCGGGATGGGAGAGAAAGCGTACAGAAGGCTTCCCGACCATGAGAGCAGGAAAGCGTCCGCCGCAACCCGAAGGGGGTGTGGCTGACGAGAGCAGAAGCGAGGAAGTTGCCGGTTGTGAGGACTGGCAAAGAGATCCAACGTGGGGAGGCCCCACTTTAGAAAGAGCTTCTGAACTACCAAGGGATCCAGGCGCCACTCGTGCGGCTGGAGGATCCTGCTGAGTTTGTCCGCCAGGTAATTCTCTTGGCCTGGTAGATAAACTGCCTTGAGGAGAATGCTGTGACTGACGGCCCAAGAGCAGAGCTTCTGTGCTTCCCAACAGAGAAGGAAGGAGCCCGTGCCCCCCTGCTTGTTCACGTAGAACATGGCAACTTGATTGTCCGTCTGGACAAGGACGGACTGATGAGAAGTCAGGTGGGAGAAGGCCTTGAGAGCCAGGCGGATCGCCCTGAGCTCCAGGAAGTTGATCTGCTGAGCAGACTCCCACGTGGTCCAGAGGCCCTGAGTACGCGCTCCTTGGCAATGCGCTCCCCAGCCCAGGAGGGATGCATCTGTTGTCAGCACCCGGGCCGGCTGAGGTGACTGGAAAGGCATTCCGAACATCAGGTTCGGCTGCTGAAGCCACCACCGGAGAGACGAGATCAGCGGCTCGGAGACGCGCACTAGGTCTGCTAGGCCGGCTGTGGCTTGTCGCCACTGCTGGCGGAGACACCATTGAGCAGGCCGCATATTGAGGCGGGCATTGGGGGTCACATGGACGGTGGAAGCCATATGGCCGAGTAGTCTCAGGAAGCGCCTGGCGGAAACCAGGGGCTGGCTGCGAAAACGGTCGGCTAGGTCCATGAGCCGTTGAGCCCTGTCGAGCGGGAGGTACGCTCGTGCCTGAGGAGTGTGCAGCCTTGCGCCGATGAACTCGAGATCCTGTGAGGGGAGCAAAGTGGACTTTGCGAAGTTTATAACAAAGCCCAAGTACTGCAGAAGAGTCACCGTGCGGCGCGTGGCGTTGGTGACCTCCAGAGCGGACGCTGCTCTGATGAGCCAGTCGTCGAGGTACGGAAAGACATAGAGGCCGTGAAGCCTGAGATGGGCCGCCACCACCGCGAGACATTTTGTGAAGACCCGCGGTGCGGAGGACAGGCCAAAGGGCAGTACCCTGTACTGGTAATGATTTCCCTGCCACCACAAATCTTAGGTATTGGCGGTGGCTTGGGTGGATGAGGATGTGCGTGTAGGCATCCTTTAGATCCAAGGAGCATAGCCAATCTCCCTGCTGGAGGTAGGGCAGAAGGATTCCAAGGGTAAGCATCTTGAACTTCTCCTGCACGAGGAACTTGTTGAGGTTGCGCAAGTCCAGGATGGGTCTGAGGCCTCCTGTTCTCTTTGGTATTAGAAAATACCTGGAATAAAAGCCTTGACCTTTCAGGTGGTGGGGCACCGGTTCCACCGCCTGTTCCTGTAGAAGACCTGCTAACTCCTGAAGGAGTAAGTCCCTGTGCAGAGGGAGTCGTGGAGGTTCTCCCGGGAAATAGGGGGGAGGGACCTGGTGGAAGTGGAGAAGATAGCCCTCTCTCACGACTTGAAGCACCCAGGCATCTGAAGTGATGTTGGAACACCTGTGGGCGAAGTGAACCAGCCGGCCTCCGGTGCTGGGAGGAGCCAGCGGAGGGGGAGAGGCTATGCTGAAGGAGTCAAAAGCCCCCACCCTGCTGAGCAGGGGCTGGTGGTGCAGGCTTGGGGGCTTGCTGCCTACGGGACCCGTTACCCCGTCCCTTGGCCTGCTGGCCCTGTTGGGGAGCTGCAGGGGCCTGATAATGGGGGTATTGTTTGTAGGCAGCCGCCTTCCTCGGGTAAAAGGACTTTTTTCCCGAGCTCTTCTTTTTCTGGGAAGGGGCGGAGGTCTTCCTAGAAAGCCTGGTCCTGGTGAGAGTCTCCGTCTCAATTTGTGCAGCCTTTTCAGCCATGGGCTTGCCAAAGAGGTTTTCGCCTCGGCAGGGGACATCGACCAACTTGTCCTGCACCCAGGGCTCAAGGTCAGACGACTGAAGCCAAGCCTGTCGGCGGGCACCGATGCCGGCTGCGGCCACTCGAGCCGATGCTTCGAAGCCATCATAGGCTGCTCGGGACATGAACTTGGAGCATTCCCGAATGCCAGTGGACAAGGCCAGGAACCTCCGCAAGGGTTCCTCGGACAAACCAGCGGAGAATCCGGCTAGCTCCTTAGCCAGGTCTCGGAGATACATGCCCATGTATAGCTGGTAGGTCTGGACACGACACGCAAGCATAGAGCCCTGGAAACACTTCTTACCAAGGCCATCCAGGTTACGGGCCTCCCTGCCAGGAGGCACCGAGGAGTGCATCTTCTGGCTCTTAAGACGATGCATGGCCGATTCCACTACCATGGAATGGTGTGGTAGCTGTGCCTTTTGGAAGCCAGGGCTCTTGCGGACTCGATAGATGGAATCGACCCGCTTGCTCAGGACCGGCGAGGTGGCCGGACTCTCCCACATGCGGAAGAGTAGTCGTTCCAGCATAGGAGGAACCGGTACAGTAAAGTGTTCCCTTGCGGGAGAGTCATACTGGAGGGCGTCGAGCTCTTCGGCTCGAGGCTCCTCCTCGGGTCCGCAGGGAAGGCCAAAGCCTTGGCCATATCCCTTACGAAGTCCGAGAACCGGGCATCCTCCGGGGGGGACTGCTTCCGAGGTTCGGACTCCGGTGAGTCCGAGGGGACACACCGAGTCCGGAAAGAATCAGGCGACTCTTCCTCTTCAGACTCCCAGACCGACTCCGACGAGGACTCGGTGGGGTCGGCCCGGGCAGGGCGCGGCGCCTGCCGCCCCGACGCCGAGGGAGTCGGCGTCGGCGACCTCGGTCCCGAACGGGAGGCCGAGGGTGACCTCGACCGAGGATCGACTCGAGTTCGCATCGACTCGAGGATCGGCTCGGTCTCCGGGGTCGACTTGGACGTCGACGTCCCGGCGGTCGGGGCAGTGGCGCCAGCGAAGCCAGCGAGCAGTGCCCTCTGCTGGTCCATGAAGGCAGACAGTCTGCTCTCCAAGGCCGTCAACCTGAGTCCGAGCTCAGGTGACCCAGCAGCCCCCGACTCGGGCCCCGACGGCGTCGGGCCCGACGTCGGCTGTCGCGGAGGCGAGTCCAGGAGGACCACAGGACTTACCCGAGCAGGCAGCTCCGACTCCAGGCGAGGTCGCTTCGTGAGGTGCTCCTTCTCCAAGGACCCGGGCGGCTATCGGGCTATGCGACCTGGCCCTCGCGGAGCCAGGAGCGTCCACCAACGCCGCCCTCGCGGGTTTCACCTTACGTCGATGGTCCCCAGAGGGAGAACCCCTGTCTGAGGAACTCCGGCGACGGTCCGAGCTGGAACCTTTGGACGCGGAGGCCTCCGACGAGGTCCGGGTACGGCTGGGGTCAGCGAAGATCCTATCCCGCTGATGCCGCCGACTTCTCAACGCTTTGGAGGACATTTTGCCGCAGGGCCCACAGATCATTTCTTCATGATCCGGGCCCAGGCAGCGGAGGCAAAAGTCGTGTGTGTCAGTTAGTGACATATTTCGGTCACACTGACCACACCGCTTGAAACCACTGGCAGCCATCGGGGGAAAAAGGGCCCCGGCAAAGTCAAAGGACCGGGCTGCCAGGGAAAAATCGAAAAAGAAAACTGACTAAGTCAGAAAAACCGAAAAAGAAGAAGAGGACTCGTGACCGGCGTCGCGAGTCCGAGCGGGAAAAAGACCGGCGTCGAACCGAAGAAAAGAATAAAATTATGAAGAAATATCAACTTTTTCGCGGGGACACGACGGGGACGTCTGTAGGGCTCCGCGGAAAAAAGAAGACTGGCTAAGATGGCACCCTTGGACGGGAAGAGGACCGCGCATGCGCGCTGCAATTCCCAAAGGCTTTCTTTGAAAGCTGGGGAAAATTGCTCCGCGAGGGCTCCGTCAGCGCCGACGTCACCCATAAGTGAGGACTGACTTCCTGCTTGGTCCTGGAGAAACATTAATCTAGATAGTTGCGCTGTGTTTAGCTGTCGTGGGGGAGTCTTCTGGTTTGTCGTCGTCGTCGTCATTGTCATCTTCTGCTTTGACTTGACCATAAGCAACAAATTGCAACTCTTCAGTGGGGAGATCATCAGGCTGAACTTCTAGAAGCTCTTCAACATCTTGATGTTCTACTTCCTCAAATCCCACCTGCTTTGCTAGTTGAACACAGCTGGTAGTTATTTTTAGTTTTTGGTCTGAAGGTTCAAAACAACAAAATAAATCCAGGATATGTTTCTGCCACACATGATGCAAGCATGGTTTTGCTACCTCATTCCAAGCTTCTACAAGGTTATTGATGGTCATCTTTATCTCTTACAAAATTCTATTACAGTTTGTGACGCTGCAACAATGCCTGAAGCCATGGAAACAGATGGTGACCCGGTGGAAGGTCCGGGTACTGCAGCTAAAAGCGAGATATTCCCTTCTCAGTACAAGATGGACATAGATAATCAGCCAACACAACTCACCTCGGGGGAGGGGAGAAGCAGAGTTGCTGATTGGGCACGCCCTAGCTGGAGGCGGGCTCCCTAGAGCAGAAGCAGCTTGTTAAACAGGAAGCAGTTGGACGTTCAGCAGCAGTTGGAGAAGGAGAGTGAGAAAGGGAAGCAGTTGGAGCTTCAGAAGCAGTTGGAGACTCAGAGAAGGAACCAACCGAGGAGGTGGAAGGAAATACTGGAACTAGATGAAGCAGGTGTGTGCTTTAGAGATGAAGTAGCCTTGGATGCCAGAACCTTTGAATGTGAAGGAGAAACGTTCCCCAGCTGCAATTCCAAGAGAAGGCGTGTAAAGCCAAGAAGCAGGTACCAGGGAGACTCAGTGCACAGCAGAACCTTCTGGGAGAAGGAGAAGGGCGTGGCACTGAGAGACCCAAGGGTAAAGCCTAGGCTTTTGGAGCAGAGAGCGGATCAATGGAATGAATGGCAGACGGCTGAAAAACATCCAGATATTCCTCAGCACAAGGTACAGGGTACTTTTAATAATAACAGCTTTTATGAGAAGCCAGACTGTGTGAGTGCATATTTTAAAACCCAGGAAAAGCCCAGGTTTTATGAGAGCAGTTGGCTACAGCCAGAAGCTTGTTCAGTTAAACCCTGTTTGTCTCCTCAAACTGCTGACAAGATTAACAAGCAAGCTAGCTATAAGGACATAGCAGAGATATTTTCCAGAGACATTTGCCAGAAAGTTTCAGGAAGCTCTAAGTTTGATTTGTTACCTACAAATGCTTCACCTGCAAAGGAATTGATTTACCCAGCACTTGCTGACAGAGACAAGTGGGGGAGGGGTAACTCCAGTGCAGTGAATGAGCAGAGTAACCAAGCTGAAGCACTCCTGAGAGACTTTAAAGCGTTTCTAGAGGAACGTAATATTCCTGGACCTAGGATAGTTGAACCAGTACAGAGTCCAGAAGCACCAGTACCATTGCCTCATCCCTTACAGACGCAGGATTTGAGTCAGCCAATGGACTGCTCGACGTGCCTTGTAGATAAGCAATGATAGTCAAGCAAAGCTTGTGTGGTCATTCATTATAAAGTGATAAAGTGTACATTGTCAAAGTTCCTTACCTGAAGAGCTTATGAGAGATAAGAATAAGCTAAAGCAGAAGTTGGAAACACTGCATGAACTTTATTGTTTGCCTTTGGTTTAACTGTTTTCAAGTGCAGCTCACATGACTGGAATGTGAAGCGCTGTGAAAAGGACAGTTTTGAAACACAGTGTGGAAAAGCCTATCTTTTCTTTGTTCTTGTTTTGGCTGTAAAAATACTTTGCCTTTACGCCTGTTCCAATTCCACCACGGAGCGGGAGAAATAAAATCCTTATAAAATAAATATTCTTTATACCTGCCTTGTCACTCAACCACCGCAACTACAATTCAACCTCAAGGCACACCCCTCCTTAAACCCTCAAGGTCAAGGGGCGGGTGCATGGTTATAAGTTTTAGCATTTTCCCCTTCAGTAGCATCAATTAGCATCTTTAATGTTCACCTTAAATAGTAAGCTTTGAATGCCGCTATCACAAGTTGGTCAAGTGGCTGTAACAGAGATGTGGTATTTGGAGGTAAAAAGATGAACTTGAGATTTGGGTTGAGCTCAACTATCATCGGGGGCTGGCTTGGTGCATTATGCATAATTATAAGAACTTTGAAAGCCAAGTTCTTTTTCTTGCAATAATTTTCAATATCGATGAAAAATATCCATGCAGATTTGGGCAGTCATCCATCGATTCTGGAGGCATAGCCTAGTGGTTAGAGCACTGTCTTTATAACCAAGAGACCATGGTTTGATTCCCACTGGCACTCTTTGTGACCTTGGGCAAGTCACTTAAACTTCCACTGCCTTGGAGGAAAAGCCTGGCAATCTACTTCCTGTCACACTGCCATGAAAAACCAGGAGCTGCTAGGTCGCCAGGAATCAGCACACATCATCGCCATCCTTTCTTGCTATGTTTGTAGTAAATACCAAGGCTGGCTTTCACAATGTATTTTAAAAGCTCACATGTTAGCAGAGTGATAAATTACCAAAAGCTTGAGCTTTAAGCCACCACTGGCATTGATGCGAGCATTGCACTTATGCAATCTTTCACAGTCTTAAATCCTGGAGCATATTTTTCTGCCCTAGATAGGTTCTTGAAAGCACGCCTTTAATATAGACACCAGTTTCATCAAATTGGAAATTTGATCCAAAGTATAACCACCTTCTTCTATTAAATTTCTGTACCCCTGGTTGAAAATCTTTTGCTGCTTGTTCATTTGCACTCACTGCTTTACCAGTTAGCTGGAGGTTATGGAAATTATGGCAATTTTTGAAACCGCTAAACCAGCCACTGCTAGCACTGAAGGGATCATCATCTGGAGGATTTGGAGATTACTTTTTAAGGTCATCGTCTATAGTGAGCGCTTCCTGTTTGATTGTCAGAAAGGTTGTTCCCAATTTCTTTGTTTGGCCTTCAATCAATATGCTCAACCTTCAATCTCTCTAGTTGGCTTTCTTTTATTTCAAGTTCTCTAAAGGGAATATCAGCATTGACATTGGTCTGTACATAGTCTCCTTAATGGACCTTCTTTAAAGCACAACTGTTATTGGGACAGATTGCTCAGTTGTAAGCACTCTGTTATCCCTTGGAGGTGCTGATGGTTTCTGGGGGAAGGTGCTACTTGGGACGGGGTCTCTAGCTTTGATACCTAGATGGTGATGTGGGTTAGGTCACATCTTTGTTGGGTGGGAGAGATGGGTGGTTCCTTCCTGGGAGGGATGGAGGGGAAAGGTTGGGAGATATACACACACACACACAATATGATATTAAGGGAGGATGGAGGCAAAAGGAAGACAAATTTGTGGTTGCAAGGAAGATATGTAGTATGCTGTGTCTGAATGAGTGTCTGAAAAAATTCAGAGGTGATGGAATATGAGGGAGTTAAACTCTCCTATTAAAAAGAAGCAAGTTCTGACTCAGTTAAAGAAGATAGCATAGTTATTCACCTGTAGCAGGTGTTCTCTGTGAACAGCAGGAATAAGTCCTCACGTATGGGTGACATCACCAATGGAGCCCAGCACATAATGTTCCCCAGCTTCAAAAAGAAACTTTTGGGAGGTACACAGTGCATGTGCACTTGCCTTCCTGCCTGCCATGGCACCATACTCTCCAGTACGACAGCATAGCACGAGCCAAAAAGGCAACTTCCCGGGGAAGTGGGAGGGTTGTAAGGACTTATTCCTGCTGTTCACAGAGAACACCTGCTACATGTAACTATGCTTTCTCGGTGAGCAAGCAAAAATTAAGCCCTCACGTATGGGACTCCCAACCCACAGGCTACCAAAACCAGAGGAAAGAGCAGCCCAAATGGGCAATAAGAACTGAAGAAGTCAGGAAGACCAGAGAGGAAGTCCCATCGAGGGACTGATCTGATTCAGTATCCTCAGCAGATATCAACCTGAGGGGATTTTGAGTAGGTAGCCTGGATAGACAGAAGGGTCAGTGGGAAGGAGTTGCATCTAAGACCCAAATAGATGCAAGAGTATAGCTTGGTCAAAATTGCTAATCAGTCAGGAAACCCCATCCAGACAGTAGTGGGCTGAGAAGGTATGGACCGAAGACCATGTTGCAGCACTGCAGATTTCTTCTGCAGACACAAAAATGAGGTTGGCTACCGATGTAGCCATCACATGGACATTATGAACCATGATATGACTCTCAAGGCTCAAACTAGCCAGAGAATAGGCATGAGTGATGCAGTCTGCTAGCCAGAGTAATTGCGTACATTTCGAGACAGTGACGCCCAGCCTATTGGGTTCGAGGGAGACGAACAGCTGGAAGGACTGACAGTGTTCCTTCGCGGGCTCCAGAGATAAGGCCAACGAATGCTTACAGTCTAGCATGTGCAAGGTTGCCTCTCCACGGTTAGCATGAGGCCGGGGAAAGAACATTGGAAAGACAATGGACTCATTGAGATGGAACGCGGAGACCTCCTTAGGCAGAAAGCGAAAGTGTATGTGGAGCACCACCCGATTATGGTGAAACTTGATCTACAGAGGCTGAGTGAACAGAGCTTGAAGCTCACTGACACGTCGGGCTGACGTGACAATCACCAGCAAGAGGATCTTCCAGGTCAAGAATTTCAGTGGGCACAAATCCAGTGGCTCAAAGGGAGCCAGCATCAGCTGGCTGAGGACTACATTGAAATCCTAAGCGACTGTAGGGGCCTTGAGCAGAGGCTTCAAGATAAGGCGGCCTCTCATGAACTGGGGCACCAGAGGAAGGGCCGACATGGGCTTCCCTTCACAGTTGTGATGGTAAGCCCCAATCGTGCTAAGGAGAACACACAGAGAATAAGACTTCAGTTCGTTGATGGAGAGTTGCAAGTCCAAGAAGCAGGAGAAAGGGTCCAGCACCCCATCTGGCAACCAGACAGCAAACCATGGTCACTTGAGTGCATAGGCCTTGCGTGTCGAGTTCTTGTGGGAAGCCAGCAGAATGTTGGTAACGCCCTTGGGGAGGATCAAGCTCCTCAAGGACTATCCTCTCAGCAATCACTCCATGAGTGCCAGGAAGCGGATGTTGGGGTGCACCAGGGAGCTGGCCTCCTGCGAGATGAGGTCTGGGTTGGAGCACAGGTGAAGAGGCTCCCTCAACACGAGCTGCAGGAGCAGAACGAACCATGGCTGCCGAGGCCAGTATGGGGCAAAGAAAATCATGGAACCTCTCTCGGCCTAGAGCTTTAAGAGAGTTTTCACCACAAGTGGTATAGGGGGGTAGGCATACAGCAGGCCCCCCCCCCAGTGGAGAAGTAAGGCATCTGAGCCCAGGTGACTGCTGGTCAATTTCCAGGAGCAGAATCAGACTACCTGGGCATTTTGCTCCATGGAGAAGAGATCCACTATGGGGGAGTCCCACTCCCAGAAGATTTGGTCCACCACTTCCCTCGAGGGTCCACTCGCGAGGTTGAAGCACACAGCTGAGGCAATAACCAATGCCATTGAGCTCACCGGGCAAATAAGTCGTCCCGATGTCCATGCCATGGAGCAGGGTGAACTTCCAAAAGGTGAACCGCCTCACAGCACAGGAGATACGATCCCGTGCCCCCCTGCTTGTTCACAAAGAACATCTCCACCTGGTTGTCTGTTTGAATCTGGACAACCTGATTCGCTAGGTGTGCACAGAAGGCGCAGAGGGTGTTCACTATGGCCCGAACCTCAAGGAAGTTGATTTAATGGAGACTGTCTTGCTAGGACCACAGCCCCTGGGTGCTGAGACCATCCAGATGCGTACCCCAGCAGAGCTTGGACGTGTCAGTTGTGAGCATCTTGCGGGGGCCCAACGGCTGGAATGGAAGACCCCAAAGCAGAATGTCTAGCTCGAGCCAGTGATACGGTGACCACTATCCTGTCTTGCAGCTGGCCCGATGCCTGCCTCCACTGTGTGCACAAGGTCCACTGGGCCTGTCACATGGAAAGGTGGGCCTGAGGAGAGACATGCACCGTGGCAGCCATGCACCCAAGGGCTCTTAACAGGTGTGGGCCGTGTGGCACTAGTGCTTTAACTCGCACACCACCTCGAAGAGACATTGTAGGGGGTCCACTGGCAGAAAGGCCCGCGCCAGAGTAGTATTGAGGAGGGCTCCAAAGAACTCTAGCTGCTGCACTGGATGGAAGTGATACTTCGGGTAGTTAACCATGAATCAGAGGCCCTTGAGCGCTTGAATAATGAGCGAGGAAGAATGTTCAACATCGGATGGCATGGGAGCCTTTATTAGCCAGTCATTCAGGAATGGGAAGATGAAGACTCCCTGGGTCCAGAGAAATGTAGCCACAACTGCCAGACACTTCGTGAAGGTCGGCAGGCTGCAGCCAGCCCAGAGGGAAGCATGCAGTACTGATAGTGCCGGCCGCCCAGCCCAGCATGAAGCGAAGGTATTGCCTGCGATGCAGGTGGATTGGAATATACTTATATACATCTTTCAAATCCAAGGAGCATAGTCAATAGTTCTATACGAGGTACGAGAGCAGCATCCCTAATGAGACATTTTAAACTTTTTGTGCATCAGGAATCAGTTGAGATTCACCAGTCCAGAATTGGACACAACCTGCCAGTCTTTTTAGGAACCAGGAAGTACATGGAGTAGAAACCTGCAATATCTAGCCCTGGGGGACCAGCTTAATGGCGAGATCAGACAGCAGAGCCTCAAACTCAGTATGCAGCAAGCTCTGGTATACAGGGTCCATGGGATACTCCTTGGGGTCATATGTAGATGGCAGCTGGGTAAAGAGAAGCAGATAACTGCTTTGGATAGTCTGTAGCACTCAGGTGTCTGAGGTGATGAGGGGTAACTGGTGGGCAAAGTGGACAAGCCACCTCTGACGTGGGGGGTACCTCGACAAAAAATGGTCAACTGGCTATGCTCCTGGGATCCCCATCAAAACGCCACACCAGGCATGGGCTGGGGGTGGGTTGCGCCTTCGGAGTCTTCTCCCGCCACTGTGGCCAGGAAGTCTGATTCTATGGCTGGGCTGGGAATACTGGCTTGGGAATAGATAGAAGGCCTTCTTGGCATGATGTTTCTTCTCCGCTGGGTCTGCGGACTTTCTGGAGAGCCTGGTGAGAGTCACCTGCTCCTTTCTCCAGCTCCTCTGCTTTCTTCTCAATGGATTTGCCGAAGAGGTTCTTGCCCCAGCATGGGACGTTAGCAATCTTGTCCTGGACCCACTGCTGCAGGTCTGAAAATTGTAGCCGTAACATCCATCAAGTGGCAATGCCCACAGCCACTATGCTGCCAGCAGATTCAAAAGCATCGTAGGTTCCTCACACCATGAACCTTGAGCAATCCTTGACATGCACAAGACCCCGAAAGGACCTGCAATGATCCTTGGGAACCGGGGCAGCAAAGTCCGCCAGGTCTAATATGGCATCCTTGAGGAACATGCTCATGTAAGTCTGGTAAGCCAGGATCCTGGTGAACAGCATAGAACCCTGCAAGCACTTCCTCCCAAAGGAGTCCAGGGTCCAAGCCTCGTGACTCGGCAGGGCCGAGAAGTACGTTTTAGCACTCTTCATGTGCTTTAAGGCTGACTCCACTAGAATGGAATTGTGGGACAATTGAGGCTTTTCAAACCCTGGGGCCTTCTGGACTCGATATAGGGAATCAAGCTAGCGGCTGACGACTGGAAGCAGGAGCAGCGCTTCCCACAGCTGCAGCAGAAGCTGCTGCAGGACATGATAGACGGAAACTGTCACCTCCTCCTGGGGGCAGAGTGGTACTGGAGGAGTTCCAGTTCCTCCATTCTCGGTTCCTCCTGATTCCAGCGAAAAGGGGATGGCCTTGGCCATGTCCCTAATGAAGTTCTGGAAGGACATGTCTTCCGAGGGTGACCTGCGCCACTCAGGTGGAGGTGACGGGTCGGAAGGGAGGTCTGATGCAGTTGATTCCACCTAGGTCTCCCATTCCGATTCGGATTCTGAGAGGAAAGCAAAACAGTGCCGAGTCTTCTCCTCCTGCTGGCTCCAAAGCTTGAGGGAGGGAGGAATACCGATGTCCCGTGTGCTGCCCTGCATGCTGATGTCCCTGGGTCTTGGACTCTGACACACTGCAAGGGGAGATGGCTCTGGCAACTGGGGTCGATACCTATCTCCCACCCAATGGCTCAACCTCAGCAGGCAGGGTAAGAGTCTCCAGGAGAGTTCCACAAAATAGTAAGTTAGGCTTACCTGCTAATTGTAGTTCCTGGAGGAACTCCAGTCTGGTCCCGGAATATCTGGGTTGTCAACCTCACTCTAGCAGCTTTGGAGACTGAGAAACTTTATTCTTGTGATGTCATTGGTATATATAGCCTGGCTCCTCCTCTTCACACCAGTTTATCTAATGACAAAGCAGACTCACCAGAGCAACAAGTAAGTAGCAAAATACAACACCCACTCACTCCCCCTAGTGATCTGTAAAGGTCCAGGGACCGAACTATGTACAAAAAGCGAAAGAGTAACCCACAGTGGGGACTCAGATATAATTATATGTCTTTTTTTTTTTTTTTACACTACGGCACCTATGTCCTGAGGTCTCCTGTCCACCGTCGTGGAAGCTACATGTAGATGACTTTCTTTACCAGGAAAAGACACCGCTATTCTGCTTCCCCTTAATCGAAGAAAAAGACAAAAGAGTGCTTACCAGTCAGACCGCTCCTGCTTCAGGCCCCAGCGGCACCTTGAACCCGGGCGGGATCCGGGACCAGACTGGAGTTCCTCCAGGAACTACAATTAGCAGGTAAGCCTAATTTACTCTTCCTGATCGTCCCTCCAGTCTGGTCCTGGAATATCTGGGATGTAACAGAGCAGTAACTACACACAACGGGAGGGTCCCGCAAGCCCGGCCTGAAGCACTGCCGAGCCAAAACAGGTGTCACTGCCCGCCTGAACATCGAGACGATAATGCCGCACGAAAGTATGGAGAGACGACCACGTCGCCGCTCTACAAATCTCTACTGCCGGTACCAAACTACATTCCGCCCACGACGCTGCCTGCGCCCTCGCGGAATGGGCCCGCAGACCCTCCGGAACCGGACGGCCGCGCAACAGATAAGCCGAGGCAATAGCTTCCTTCATCCACCTAGCAATGGAGCCCTTGGAAGCTGTCTCCCCCTTCCTTGGTCCTGCAAATAGCACAAAAAGCCTGTCCGACCTACGGAAGGACGCCGTGCGCGCAACATACTTCTTCAAAGCACGCCGAACATCCAAGCGATGTAGACGCTGCGCCAGCTGACCTTTACCCTTTTCCCGAAAAACTGGCAAGGACACCACTTGATTCATATGAAAGGCCGACACTACCTTCGGCAGGAAGGACGGAACCGGCCGCAAAACCACTTTAGATTCGCCAAAAGACAGAAAAGGCTCTCTGCAAGAAAGGGCTTGCAACTCCGAAATCCGCCTCGCTGAGGCCACCGCTACCAAAAATACCACCTTTAGCGTAAGATCCTTCAAAGACGCCTCCGCCAAGGGCTCAAACGGTGCCTTCCCCAAGGCGTCCAAAACCAAAGGCAGGTCCCATGCCGGAACCACGCTACGACGCGGCGGCTGCAGCAGCGAGACCGCCCTCAAAAAACGCTTAACATCCGCATGAGACCCCAGCGTAACACTGCACACTTTACCTCTATAACAGGACAACGCTGCCAATTGCACCCTCAAAGAAGAGGCCGCCAGTCCCTTCTGAAAGCCATCCTGCAAGGAGGACAGCACCTGAGGCACCGAGGCTCGCAAAGGCACATAGTGTTTCTCCGCACACCACGCCTCGAAGATACGCCACACCCGGACGTAAGCCAACGAAGTGGACCTCCGTCGCGCCTTCAGTAAGGTAGTTATCACCGCCGGCGAATACCCTCTCGCCGTCAACCGAGCCCGCTCAAGGGCCAAGCTATAAGCAAGAATCGATCCACCTGGGGCATGCACAGAGGTCCCTGAGTGAGAAGGTACCTGCGGACGGGGAGCTTCCAAGGCCAGTCCACCAGAAGCCGTACGAGGTCCGCGTACCACGGGCGCCTTGGCCAATCCGGCGCAATCAGAACCACCCGACCTTTGTGCCGCTCGATGCGCTGCAGAACGCGACCGATTAACACCCACGGTGGAAACACGTACAGCAGCTGCTCCTCCGGCCACTCCTGAATGAGAGCATCCAAACCCTCTGCCATGCGCTCCTTTCGTCTGCTGAAGAATCGATCAACCTTTGCGGATTGAAAGGTGGCCATGAGAACCATCACCGGAAGACCCCAGCGCCGCACCAACATCGCAAACACCTCGGGGTGCAAGGTCCACTCCCCCGGATCCACCTTCACGCGACTCAGAAAATCGGCCTCCACATTGTCCACCCCTGCGACATGTGCCGCCGACAGAGCCACGAAATGGGTCTCCGCCCACTCGAACAAACTCTCCGCTTCGTCCTCCAGCGCTACGCTGCTGGTGCCGCCTTGATGATTGACATAAGCTACCGCCGTGGCATTGTCCGAGAAGACCCGAATGGCCTGCCCCCAAACAAAAGGAGCCAACTCCCGCAGCGCCAACGCCACTGCTCGCAACTCCAGCCGATTGATTGACCACGTCTTCTCCAAATCGGACCACTGGCCCTGAACCAGGCATCCATGAAAATGCGCCCCCCCAACCGTAAAGACTGGCATCCGTCGTCAGGGAAAGCCACCTGGGAGCATCCAAGCACATGCCTTTCTCCAGAGTCCCCGGCTGCAACCACCAACGGAGCGCCCGGCGAGTCTGTAGAGGGCAAGGCAACCGCTGACAGAGAGAATTCCGTTGATGCGACCACCTGCTCAACAGGACCCTCTGCAACGGTCTCATGTGAGCCCGAGCCCACGGCACTGTTTCCAAGGTCGCCGCCATCGTCCCCAACACCTGCAGATACTCCCAGGCCGTGGGACACCGTAGACTGATGAAATGACGCACCAACTCTCGGAGCCCTAGCGCTCTTTGCGGGGACAGAAACACGCGTCCTACTCCTGTGTCGAACCGCGCACCCAGGTATTCCAGGTCCTGGGTCGGTATCAACTTGCTTTTCGCCCAGATTGACCACCCAACCCAGACTCTGTAACAGGGTTACTACCTTGGCCGTAGCTGCCACACTCTCCTCTCGGGACTTTGCCCTGATCAACCAACTGCCCAAGTACGGATGCACCAAGACCCCATCCTTTCGCAAGGCTGCCGCCACCACCACCATAACCTTGGTGAAGGTGCGCGGAACAGTCGCCAACCCAAAGGGGAGCACCTGAAACTGAAAATGGCCCATCGGTACGGCAAACCGGAGAAATTTCTGATGCTCCCGCCGAATCGGAATATGCAGATAGGCCTCGGATAGGTCTAGGGACGTCAGAAACTCCCCCGTCCTGACCGCCGCAATGACTGATCTGAGGGTCTCCATGCGAAAATGAGACACGCGCAGCGAACGATTTACCCTTTTCAGATCCAGAATCGGTCGCCATGTGCCTTCCTTCTTCGGCACCACGAAGTAGATGGAGTATCGACCGCAACCTAACTGGTCGGGAGGAACCGGTACCACCGCCCCGAGACGTAGAAGCCGCCGTACCGTTTCCCGAACCGCCGCGCGCTTCGCAGGAGCGTTGCACGGTGACCACACGAAAGCATTGGCTACCGGGCGCTGCAGCTCCAGGGCCTAACCGTTGCAAACCACCTCCAAGACCCACTGATCGGACGTGAGCCGGGTCCAGGCCGGATAAAATTCCCGCAACCGACCTCCTACGGGAACCAACTCCCCCTGGACCCTCCAGACTTCATTGTGACTTCTTAAAAGTGGAGGACGAGGACGCTGCAGCAAATCCCCTATTTGCTCCTCAAAACCCCCGAAACCCCTGGGAACGACCAGGGAAACAGCCGCGCAGCCCTAAACTGCTTCTAGGCGGATTGAAGCGCCGAAAGTCCCGCTGTTGCTGTCGTGGACTGGGAACAGAATGGCCCTGCTTCTGTTTGTCCTCGGGCAGCCGGCCACCCTTAGTCTCTCCTAACTCCTTCACCAACTTCTCCAAATCTTCCCCAAAGAGCAGTTTACCGCGAAAGGGAAGCCTACTTAACCTAGCCTTAGACGAACTATCCGCCGCCCAATTGCGCAGCCACAGGCATCGGCGACCCGCGACTACGGACGCCATGCTCTTTGCTAACCCCCGGATCAGATCATAATGAAGATCCGCTAGATACGCCGCTCCGGACTCCAACCTAGCCACCTCCTCAGCAGGCTCAACGGGTCCGGCCCCCTGGATCCGCTGCGCCCAACGCAAACAGGCTCTTGCCACCCAGGCCCCACAGATAGACGCCTGTAAGGATAAAGCATTAGCCTCAAAGACCTGCTTCAGCAAAGACTCCAATTTTCTGTCCTGCGCATCCTTGAGAGCCGCGGAACCTTCCACCGGGATAGTAGTCTTCTTAGTCACCGCCGAAACGGCCGCATCCACTCTCGGGGCCTTAAATAACTTGCGATCTTGATCCATTAACGGGTACAGCCGTGACATCACCCTAGCGCCTTTAAGGGCAGCCTCCGGCATATCCCATTCCTCCTGAATCATCTCCTTAAACACCCTGTGCACCGGAAAAGCCCTCTGAGTCTTCCGGACCGCCTGCAACAATGGATCTTCCAGGGTAGCATCTTCAGCCGGACCAACATCCGGCATATTAAGCGCCTTGAGCGCCTCCGCTATAAGCACTGGCAGTTCTTCCCTGCGGAACACACGGACTACCTGCGCCTGATCCTCCTGTTCTCTAATTTCACCTTCCTCTAGATCCCCCAGACCATCCTCCGAATGGAAGTCCTCCGACATCACGGACTGATCTATGGGATCCCTGTCCAACCTAGCCACCTTAGCACAGACGCCGGAAACACCCGCCGAGCAGGCAGAACTTGGCCTCTTGAGCCCAGACTCAGCCCCCGAGACACCGGCGGCCTGCGCCCCACCAGAGCTAGCTAAAGTCCTCTGGAGCAGGGCCATGAAATCCGACGAGAAAATGGACACCAAACTGCCCCCCACCGACTGTTGCGTAAGGGGAAGATCGGGCCCTAAGGTGGCACCCAGCCCAGACTCCGCAACCGAAAGAGAAGGGATAATGGGCTCCGGCAGTGCCTCCGAAACCTCCTGTTCTGCCACATCCGGGGCAGGGACGAACTCCTTGGCCTCCAATTCCGGAGCACAACCCCTGCAGACACCTTCATGGGAAACGGAACTCCGTTTAGCCCCACACAAGAGACACTGTTGTTTGGACGGCATTCTGAACCAAACGAGAACAAGGCCCCAAAGAATGCCTTTTTTTTTTTTTTATTATTATACTGGAATCTTCTCAGAATCACCCCCCCAGGGGATCCTGGAAGAAAGCCCCCAAAAACGAGGCTCCCAGCCGAAGCTACAGGGCGCTAAAACGCCGCGGTGTAAACTGGGGCCTTTTTCCTGCCTCCGGCACACGCGGTCTGGCCTGCCCTACTCACGCTGGCGATTCCTGCCGAAACTGCGCTAATTTCGCTGCCTTACCTCCGGCTCCTTATGCGGCTGCAAAGGCACCCTCCGTCCTGCTTCCGATCAGAGCCCCTCAATGCAGATGCCGCAGCAGAAGAAAGCAGCGCAAGCTGAGCGGAAGAGCTCTAAGCGCCGGCAGGCAAGGCTTCTGCACACGCTGAGCCAGGCACTCCCCCGGATCAGTTCACAGCTTACCAGGACGGATCTGGGGCGCCAGTCCTCTCTCCCCCAAAAGATGAACAAAAAACAACAAACCACTATGCTGGTCCACCCCAACTGGAAAACGGAGGAGAGCAGAGGACCTCAGGGCAAGGGCAGCCGTGAAGTGCAACCGGCTCTGCAGCCAAGAAACCACTCCCGAGCAGCGCCTTAAAGGGGCCCTTACCCTCTTTATTTTTATTTATTTATTTTTGTACCCAAGGAAATCCGAAAACCTATAACTGCTAACCCCCTACTTAATCGTTTCTCCAGTGAGCCCCGGAATCTCCTGGGCCTACCAACCTCCTAGCTGCTTTGGAGACTGTTAAACTGGTGTGAAGGAGGAGGAGCCAGGCTATATATACCGATGACATCACAAGAATAAAGTTTCTCAGTCTCCAAAGCTGCTAGAGGAGGTTGACAACCCAGATATTCCGGGACCAGACTGGAGGGACGATCAGGAAGTGAGCTTCTAAGACTCAAAGGCGTTCCTCCAGAATCACAACCTGCGAGGGGACCGATGACATAGACATTGGCGATGCCACCTTAGGTGGGGACACCATGATCACAGGAGCATCAGGAGACATTCAGCTGCCCTCCTGGGCACTGGGAGTGGACTCCGCCATTTGGTTGGGTCTTTCCGCTCTCCGGATCTCATTGAGTAGGCCTGTGTGGCTGCTGCACCCGGAACTTCTCCTCACCCTTCGACATCAACAGGGTCTGTGCAGGAAGCCTCCCCCTTAAAGCTCTGGCTCTTCAGCTCTGACTGAGCACGCTGCTCTTTCCCCTTGGCCGCCTCCAGACCTTTTGTAGGCATGGATGAGGGGATCGGGGCTGAAGATGCTGAATCAGATGAGCCAAAGAGGAGGGACTCCTGCCTTTCCCAACTTTTAGCCCTCACAGGACACGGACTTGTGGTCAGGCACAGGGCATTGCAAGCACCAGTTATAACTGTCTGTATCAGAAATGGTCTTGCCACACTTGGTGCATTTCTTAAAGCCACTAGCTGGCTTAGACATGCCAAAAAACACCGCCTCAGCAAAATCAAACTGAAAAACCGCTGTGGGTAGGAAAGCACCCTGAAGGGGAAAAACCACACAAAAGTATTGAAAAAGAACACAAAAACAAACCTAAGAGAGAAAAAAATCTGCTAACCGATGACAGCTGGAAAGAATAAGATCAAAAAATCCCGCCCGCGAGGGCCAGAGAGAAAACCTTTTTCTGGACTGCAGGAACACGTCCTGGAGCTCCAGAGAAAAAAGAAAACTGTAGAGTATGGTGCTGTGGCAGGCGTGAAGGTAGCTGCACATGCGCGGTTTCCCTCCCAAAAGCATCCTTTGGTAGCTAGGGAGCATTCTGTGCAGGGCTCCGTCGGCGATGTCTCTCATACGTGAGGACTTATTTCCTGCTTGTTCACAGAGAAATGATATTCCTGCAGGACACCATCTCTCTGGTTGAACATGAAAGCTAACAAAGAAGGGCTCTACATAGATCTATTCTGCTGCTTGTAAGTCATAAGAACATAAGATATGCCATACTGGGTCAGACCAAGGTCCATCAAGCCCAGTATTCTGTTTCCAACAGTGGCCAATCTAGGTCATATGTACCTAGCAGTTTCCCCAAGAGACACAAGTTCCACAATGCTTGTACTGGGTCAAGCATTGATATCTTCGGTCACTTCTTAATAATGGTTTATGGACCTTTCCTCCAGGAACTTGTCCAAACCTTTTTTAAACCCAGCTACACTAACAGCCTTTACTACATCCTCCGGTAACAAATTCCAGAGTTTGATTACACGTTGAGTGAAAAAATATTTTCTTTTATTAGTCTTAAATAGTTTACCCTGTAGCTTCATTGCATGTCCCCTAGTCTTTCTATATTCTGATAACGTAAACAATCTATCTACGTTTACCCGTTCCACTCCGTTCATTAATTTATAGACTTCTACCATATCTCCCCTCAGCCGTCTCTTTTCCAGGTTAAAGAGCCCTAACCTTTTTAGCCTTTCCTCATAGGAGTATCCTTCCATCCCCTTTACCATTTTGGTGGCTCTTCTCTGAACCTTTTCTAAAATCGCTATATCCTTTTTAAGAAACGGCGACCAGAATTGCACACAATATTCAAGGTGCGGTCTCACCATGGAACGATATAGAGGCATTATAATATCTTTTGTTTAATTTTCCATTCCTTTCCTTATCATACCTAGCATTCTATTTGCTCTCTTGGCTGCCGCTGCACACTGGGCAGAGGGTTTTAACATGGTATCCACAATGACGCCTAAATCTTTTTCCTGGGTGGTGGTTCCTAATGTGGAACCTTGCATCGTGTAACCATAGTTTGGGTTGTTCTTCCCTAGGTGCATAACCTTGCACATGTCCACATTAAATTTCATCTGCCATTTTGATGCCCAGTCTTCCAATTTAACAAGATCCTCTTGCAATTTTTCACAATCCTCTTGGGTTTTAACAACTTTAAATAGTTTTGTGTCATCTGCAAATTTGATAACCTCACTCGTTATTCCACTTTCCAGGTCATTTATGAATATGTCAAAAAGCAGCAGACCCAGCACAGATCCCTGGGGTACACCACTATTCACCTTTCTCCATTGGGAAAATTGGCCATTTAGCCCTACCCTCTGCTTTCTATCTTTTAACCAGTTCCTGATCCACAATAGTACACTGCCTCCTATCCCATGACTCTTTAGTTTTGCCAAAAGTCTCTGATGAGGGACCTTGTCAAAGGCTTTCTGAAAGTCCAGATACACAATATCAACCGACTCACCTTTGTCCACCTGTTTATTCACTCCTTCAAAAAAACATAACAGATTAGTAAGACAAGATCTTCCTTGTCTAAAGCCATGTTGGCTGTCTCCCATTAGGTCGTGACTATCTACATGCTGAGTAATCTTATTCTTTATGATGGTTTCTACCATTTTTCCCGGTACTGACGTCAGGCTCACCGGTCTGTAGTTTCCCGGATCACCCCTAGAACCCTTTTTAAAAATTGGTGTTACATTGGCGATCCTCCAATCTTCAGGTATTAGAGATGATTTTAATGATAGTTCACAGATTACTAATAGCAGGTCTGCAGTCTCATATTTCAGTTCTTTCAACACCCTTGGATGTATACCATCCGGCACAGGTGATTTGCTACTCTTCAGTTTATCTAATAGTTGTAAGACATCTTCCCGATGTATCGATATTTCCTTCAATTCTTCCGCACCTTTAAATACCACTTCAGTCATGGGTAACAGCCCTACATCTTCCTCAGTAAAGACCGAAGCAAAGAATTCATTCAGTCTCTCCGCTATCGTCTTGTCGCCTCTTAGTGCTCCTTTAACCCCTTTATCATCTAATGGACCAACTGACTCTCTCACAGGTTTTTTGCTACGAATGTACTTGAAAAGGTCTTTATTTCGTGTTTTTGCTTCTGCAGCAAGCTTCCTCTCAAATTCTCTCTTTGCCTGCCTTATCAATGCCTTGCATTTGACTTGCCAGTGCTTGTGCTGTTTCCAGGTTTCGTCATTTGGCTCTTTTTTCCATTTCCTGAAAGATGCTTTTTTGGCAACAGCCTCTCTGACCTCACCTTTAAACCATGCTGGCAGTTTTTTGGACTTCCTTCCACTTTTCTTAAAGCGTGGAATACAGCTGCTCTGGGCTTCCAAGATAGTATTTTTCAACAACATCCAAGCTTGATGTACGTCTTTTACCTTTGCAACTGCTCCTTTCAGTTTTTTCTTAACTGTTTTCCTCATTTTATCATAGTATCCCTTTTGAAAGTTAAAGGGTAGTACTATGGATTTCCTTACTATCCCTCCTCCACTAATTAAATCAAAGGCAATCATGCTATGATCACTATTGCCAAGTGGCCCCAACACCCTTATCTCTTGTACTAGATCTGGTGTTCCACTAAGGACTAGGTCTAATATGGCTTCCCCTCTGGTCGGTTCATGAACCAGCTGCTCCAAGAAGCAGTCATTTATTTCATCTAGGAACTTTATCTCCCTAGCATGTCCTGCTGTGACACTGACCCAGTCGATGCCGGGGTAATTGAAATCACCCATTATTATTACTGCACTGTAACTTTTGCTAGCTTCCTTGATTTCTTTGAGCATTTCATCATCCATTTGTTCATTCTGGCCAGGCGGACGATAGTACACCCCCACTGCCATCGCCTTCCCCTTTTTTACATGGAATTTCAATCCATAGAGATTCTACAGCAAATTTTGTTTCTTGCAAAACTTTAATCCTTTCTGACTCAATGCCCTCTCTAACATAGAGCGCAACCCCTCCACCAATTTGATCAGCTCTATCATTACGATATAGTTTGTACCCAGGTATTACAGTGTCCCACTGGTTGTCCTCCTTCCACCATGTCTCTGATATTCCAATCATATCTAACCTCTCGTTTAGTGCTATATATTCTAACTCTCCCATCTTGTTTTTTAGACTTCTAGCATTTGCATACAAGCATTTTAGAGACTGTATTTTATTCATATTAATTTGGCTATTGGTAGACATTGGTAATTTGGGATCTTTAAGCTCTGTCTGCTCCATACTCGAGGGCATTTGGGCTACTTTACTCTTTTTTGGAACCTCTCTGCTTTTTGTAGTATCCTTCAAGGATACATTCTTCCGAACCATGCGCTCTTGGGCGACTGTCGGCTTTCCCCTATTATCTAGTTTAAAAGCTGCTCTATCTCCTTTTTAAAGGTTAATGCCAGCAGCCTGGTTCCATCCCGGTTAAGGTGAAGCCCATCCCTTCGGAAGAGCCCCTCCTTTCCCCAGAATGTTCCCCAGTTCCTAACAAATCCAAACCCCTCATCTCTGCACCATTGTCTTATCCACGCATTGAGACTCCGGAGCTCTGCCTGCCTTTTGGGTCCTGCGCGTGGAACGGGAAGCATTTCGGAGAATGCTACCCTGGAAGTTCTGGATTTCAACTTCCTACCTAAAAGCCTAAATTTAGCTTACAGAACCTCCCTACCATATTTTCCTATGTCATTGGTACCGACATGTACCAAGACAGCAGACTCCTCCCCAGCACTATCTAAGACCTTATCTAGGTGGCGCGTGAGGTCCGCTACCTTCGCACAAGTCACATGAAAGGGATGTAGCAATAAAGATGGTTGCAATTTTATTTTGTCCGAGATAATTGACAAGCAAGGGCGGCATATTATTTTGTTAGGCACCTTAAGTGAACAAAGGATTAATGATCAATGATTAATAAAAAGAGACAAGGAGTAGACTGCTGTTAATCAACCTTCAGACCTAATTGGACTGGGTTGTTTTTCTCACATGAAGGGGAGGGAGGGAAAAGGAGAGGAATAGGGATACACAGGTGGTTTACATTGGAAAATGTGCATTATATGTTGTTAGAGATGAAGAGCTAAAGGATTATGTTATTCTGTATATGATGTACTTGGATTAAGAATGTTATTCAAGGGCAGGTTTCCTTGAAAAATAGTAGTAAAAGCATTTTTTTTAAATTCAATCTGTGGCTTTCTGCAGTTTCTCCTTTGGCATTTTTATTCTCTTTTCTAATTTTTGGTAGACTGACTTTGCAGACTCTCAATAGAAGAGAGGAAACCCCGTTGTACTAGTTCCTACTGAGAAGGTGAAATAAAAAAATCTTTTCCATAAGAAATATGGCAGGATTTACTAAAATATTAAACTGTAGCCCAACTCTATTTACCTAAGGCTACTAGAGGCTAATGAATTCTGTAAAATAGCCTTCCCCGTGCACCAACTCACCAGCACAGAGAATTAAAAACAGGCTATGGACTTTGGAGGCAGTCAAAACCTTGTTATAGATGTTGTGTAGATTGCCATTTACAACTCTGAACTTATGTGATTGTGCTAGTGATGTCTTGGGCTCTTTTACTGATAGGAAGCAATAAAAGGGAGAAAAGGATTTCCTCACTGGAGCACACTCATACCTAGTGAAAGTGGACAGCAAATCGGAAAAGGCAGCAGAAAGGACCTGAAGCACATGATCTTATTACGTCCAGCAATTCTTTTATCTTTCTGAGAGGTTCTCGCTGATGCATGGCATATCCACAAGCTTAATACAAAAAACAACAACCCTTATTTACTCCTTACTTCACACAATATCAACCAATTCAGCAAACTACATCTATCATGTTTCTTAAATAAGGTAAAATGACCTCAGAGAAACCTACCCCTACATTTGGCGAAACAAATCACCATAGGGTTAGATGGTATATTTCACATCACGGGTCAAAAACCTTTAATTTTATAATTCACCTTTAATACTTACAAAATTTATATTACCCAAATAATTACATCTCCAAAAAGTACTTTTCGGGATTCGAAACCTTAATTAACCTCAAAATACTTAATAAATTTACCTATATTTTTAACTACTTATAAGGAATACATTCTTAAAATCATACATGAATTATACAGCCACAGGCGCCTGCAGGCTCATGCATTGATCCCAACCATCCTGCAAAAAAGAGCACACAGGCTTCAGGTATACAGCCGATATTCAATAGCAGATAATAACTGCATACTTATCTGGGAAATGCCGAAACCGCAGGCTACTCCGTTAGCTGAATCACGCACTTTAAAATTCGGCGTTAAAGACACCGACGAAGTTTCCAATATTTTCAGCAAAGCAGTCCTGCTTTGCTGAAAATATGGTTGGGATCAATGCATGAGCCTGCAGGCGCCTGTGGCTGTATAATTCACGTATGATTTTAAGAATGTATTCCTTATAAGTAGTTAAAAATACAGGTAAATTTATAAAATTAAAGGTTTCTGACCCGTGATGTGAAATATACCATCTAACCCTATGGTGATTTGTTTCGCCAAATGTAGGGGTAGGTTTCTCTGAGGTCATTTTACCTTATTTAAGAAACATGATAGATGTAGTTTGCTGAATTGGTTGATATTGTGTGAAGTAAGGAGTAAATAAGGGTGGTTGTTTTTTGTATTAGTTGTATACCCCCTTTTTGCAGTAATTTGGTTTAAATATCTACAAGCTTGTCATATACACCCTCCCTGATGCTTGGTGCTGGCAGTAGAGCCTACATGTTCCAATAGTCATGGCCAAGGCTCTTGAGAAAGCTTCGAAGACACTATAAGTCAAGCAAACTAGATGCTTCCCACATTTACGAGGTACTTTCCCCTTTTCTCATAGGATGAAAAATTCTTCTTGTCCCTCTTGCCTTCTAGAGAGTGGAAAGCGTAGTTAATCACCTTAACAAGTGTTCTCCAGGGACAGCAGAAATCAGTCCTTACAAATAGGTGACGTTGGCGCTGATGGAGCACGTGTGGTAGCTTCCCCCCAGCTTTCAAAGAAAGCCTTTGGTTGATGCACCATGCATGTGTGGGTCCCCTTCCTGCCCAAGGATGCCATCTTGCCTCAGTAGGATGACATAGCTCAAAGGCAAAAATGACACAAACAGCAACTCCATGGGGAGGAGGGAGGGATGTGAGGACAGATTCCTGCTGTCCCCAGAGAACACCTGTTACAGGTGAGTAACTATGCTTTCTCCAAGAACAAGAAAGAGGTCAGTCCACACATATAGGACTCCCTAGCTACAGGCTACCAAGAGACCTGTAAAAAGCCATGGATGACTAGAAAAGGGTGTTCCATGAGTAGCAGCAATGAGCCCTGAGAAGACAGACTCCCTAGTGGCCCAGGTTTCCAGCGAGAAACCAACACTTCGGTAGCCTGAACATACAAGGGCCGGAGGACAGGAGTTGCCTACACCCCAAATAGATGACTGAGTATGGCCTGGCCAAAGGCACTGCCCCTATGGGATTCCCTTCTCCAGGCAGTAATGTGCTGCGAAGGTATGGATGGATGACCAGGTGGCGACATGGCAGATTTCCGACAGAGGAATGGAACGCAGGTTCGCTACGGATGCTACCATGGCCAGCCTGCTCATAGGCAAGGGCGATGCAGTCCACCATCCAAATGGACAGTATATGCTTAGTCACCGCTGCACCAGCTGTCTTGGGTCATAGAAGATGAAAGGTTGTGAGGCTTTCTGGTGGCCCTGGGTATGTTAGAAGTAGAAGGACAGGGCCCCTCTTACAGTCCAGAGTATGAAGGACGGTCTCCACCCTGCTGGCCAGAGGCAGTGGAAAGAAGGTGGAGAGCACCACCTCCCAACTGAGGTGGAAAGGGGACACCACACCATGGGAAGAAACTTGGGTGCCTGCAGAGCACAATCCTGTTCTTATAAGATAGAGTAGGGTGGGTCTGCCACCAATGCTTAGAGCTCGCTGACCCTGCAAGCTGACATGAGTGCCACCAAGAACACGACCTTCCAGGAAAGGTACCATAGGTGGTAGATAGCCAGAGGTTCAAACGGTGGGCCAATGAGATGCGACAGCACCACCGTGAGGTCCCATTCTACCGCCGGCGGGCAGATGGGAGGATTGGAGAACAAGAGACCCCGCAGGACTTGCCCTTGATAAGGTGGTGGTGCATCGTGCCGCGAGAGCACTCAGGTGGATCCTGACAGAGTTGGACTTCAGTCCTGCCTGAGACAGCTGAAGCAAATATTGCAGCACAAGCTGCAGAGAGCATGAGAATGGGTTGACCCATTGCTCCGCGCACAACACTGAAAATCTGTGCCATTTGAAGGCATAAGCCCATCTTGTGGCGGTCCTACAGGAGGCCAGGAGGACCTCATCCACCTTCCTTGAAAGGTTGAAAGGGGCCAAGACTACCCTTTCAGCAGTCAGGCTGTTAGTGTCCAAGATCCCAAGTTGAGGTGTAAGAGGCACTTCCCAGGGGGACCGGGGCACTGTGGATAAGCGAAGGAGCAGTGGGAACCACGGTTGCCTGGGCCACCAAGGGGCTACTAGTATCAGCAATGTCTTCTTGTGTTGAACCTTCAACAAGGTCTCGACTATCAGTGGCGTGGGAGGGAAGGCGTAGAGAAGGCCCTCCCTTCCAAGGGATGAGGAATGCATTCGCTGCCACTCGTGATGGGTGTGGCTGCCTGGAGCAGCATCAGGGCAGCTGGGTGTTAGCCGGATTGGAGAAAAGGTCCATCTGTGGAGTCCCCCAGAGCAGGAAGAGCCGATAGGCCACTCTGGGGTCTAGCTGCCACTCGTGCAGTTGGAGGACCCTGCTCAGTCTCTCCATCAGGGTGTTGTCCTGACCCCAGCAGATACATCGCCAGAAAGAGCATCCCATGGCAGTTCGTGTACAAGCAGAGAGCTATTGCCTCTTGGCAGAGGGTGCAGGACTCTGTGCCCCTATTTGTTGATGTAGAACACTGCCACTTGATTGCCCATCTGTACTAGCATCGATTGGTGTTGCAGGTGCTGACAGAAGGCTCGGAGGGCTAGGGATGTAGCCCGAAGCGCCAAGTGGTTGATCTTCTGCAGACTATCCGTCTGTGACCAACTGCCCTGAGTGCAGAGGTTGTCGCAATTGTCTCCCTAGCTTAAGAGGGAGCTGTCCCTGGTGAGGACCCTCTGGGGGGGGGGGGCGGGGGCCTGGAAGGGCATCCTGGCCAAAAGGTGCTGGGGGGCTTGCCACCAAACGAGAGAGTCGGCCGGTTGGCAGGTCACCACCACCCTGCACTGCAGGACCTGTGGCATGCATCCACTGGGAGCGGAGGCCCCTTTGAGCCACCCTCATGTGAAGGTGGGCATCGAGGGTAATATGAACTCTGGACACCATATGACCCAATAGGCAGAGCAGGAGATGGGTGGACACTGTTGATACTGCATGGCTGCGGCCAGTGCCCTGAGGCCATTGGCCCTCTCCTGAAGGAGAAACTCCAAATACTGTTTTGGGAGGAGATGGGGCTTTGCGTGGTTTATCACAAACCCCAAGTGCTGCACGATAAGGATGGTGTGCATCACTGCATGTTGCACCTCTGCAGCTGTGCGGCCTCTTATGAGCCAGTCATCCAGGCAGATGAAAACAAAGGGCCCCCCCTGGAGATGAAGGTAGGCCACGACTACCATCAGACACTTGGTGAATACCCTCAGTGCGGAGGCCAGTCTGAAGATTAGCACCCTGTACTGGTAGTGGCCACCTCCCACCATGAACCAAAGGAATTTCCTGTGGTTCGGATGGATGAGGATGTGTGTACACGCATCCTTTAGGTGCAAGGAGCATAGCCAGTCTCCCAGCTGAAAGTATGGCGGAAGTGTTCCAAGGGAAAACGTTTTGAACTTCTCCTTCACCAGGAACCTGTTTAGATCCCACAGGTCTAGAATGGGCTGGAAGCCCCTGGTCCTCTTGGGTACGAAGTACCATGAGTAGAACCCTTTGCCCCTGAGGTGTGCAGGCACTGGTTCCATCGCCCTGTCCTCGAGAAGGCCTGCAATAGTAAGGCCTGGTGGAGGGGAGATCTGGGGGGCTCTCCTGGAAAAAATGGAGGGGATGCCTGGGCCAGGTGGAGGAGGTAACCTCCCTCACCACCTGCAGTGCCCAGGAACGTGTGGTGATGGATAGCCACCGGTGGGCATAGAGGACCAGATGCCCTCCTGTGGATGCTGGGCTGGGCCGAGCCCTCCTGGGAGTAACCAGAGGAAAGGAACATATCATTATGAGAGGAGACTTCTGGAGACCAGGATGTCTTCAAGACTTAAGCAGAAACAGAGTTCACGTCCTGTTGCTGTGACTTTGGAGTAGGAATGGCTGTCACTCCTCGCGCCAAGCTCTCAGCAACAAGCATCAATAGGATGTAGAACATTAGCTGCAAAACCTCTGCATGACTGACTGACTGACACTGTAACCACTGATGGCTAACCTTGCTGCAGAGCAATCCTCCTAGTCAATGAGTATGAAGATTGAGACAGTTTCCTGCTTCTGGATCTACTCCTTGCCCTAATATCTTTGAGTACTAAAATTTGCCCTAATTACCAGTAAACCACCAGCAAACAGCACAGCTCACTGTCCTTCGGTACCAATGCCTTCTTGTTTGCTGTTTAATGCCTTATGTTTACATAACTATTATTGTACAATTGTACAATTCTGTTTTATCATGCAATTATTGTATTTCTTATTTGTGTGTTATATCACTAAGACAGGCCTCAACAAATTTTCTCAGGATCTAGGAGCCAGTCCAAAAAACTAGCGACCAGACTTAGAATGACAAACTTTTTTTTTAAATTTATGTGCAATTTATATACAACAGCCTGTCCCAGTGTATTTCCAACCCCATCGATCACAGCAGCCTCTGTCAATGTATTCCTCCTCCTCAAACACAGCAGTGTCTCTCAATTTATTCCTGTCCAACACCACAACAGCTTCTCTCAATCCCCCAACTATTCCCCCAGAAAAAAGCCCATTTGAATTTTGGAGAAATACCTAGCAGCCCCTCAGGTGAACTGCTTCAGCTGCCGCTGCCTCCTGATCAGGCCTGCAGGCACAAGTAAAGGCTATCATCGCTGCCGCTGCCTCTCTATCTTGCTTGCATAAAATTTATACAAACAAGTTTGATCAGGAGGCAGTAACAGCATCTGGAGCCATTGTTTATGCCATAAACAAAAGACTCCCACTGCTGCCTCAACCCCCAATCAGGCCTGCAAGCAAAAGTAATGGCTCCCACCGCTGCCTCCAGCTCTTGTAATAACAGTCCTATAAACCATAATGTCAAATATTCAGAGACATCATCTTCCAATTTACATACAACAAACAGAAATGGCCATCAACTGTATAGCCAGAATACTTACCTCAAGAGTCACCAGTGAAAGCAACAAACTTGGGCCCATCATCACTATTTGCCACTTGGTATTTATTTATTACTTGTATTTAGCTTACACGTTTCCAGTGGTAGTTCAAGGTGAGTTACAATCAGTAGGTATTTCCCTGACCCCAGAGGGCTTACAATCTAAGTTTGTACCTGACGCAATGGAGGGCAAAATGACTTCTGCAAGGCACAAGGAGTGTCAGAGAGATTTGAACCCTACTCGTTCAGTTCCCAGGCTGCTGACTTAACCACTAGGCTACTCCTCCACACACCTGTGTGCATGCAGTGGGGATCAATGTGCTTTAAGACTGTTCCGGACAGAATGTCTCAAACTTTTTTTTTTTTTTTTTAATTCTTTCATTGTGATAAGGGGCTTAGACACGCATGTGAAAAAATAAATTTCTGTAGTACTATCAATAAACCACCCAAAGGTTAATTGGCAGGCAGGGCCAGCCCAAACATATTTGCTGCCCTAGACAAGCTTTCAACCTTGCACCCTCCCCTCTTTGCTGCCACCCCCCCTCCCCACATGGTTGTGAGTTGGCACTCCTCTGCTCACCTGCCCTCATAGCTCATCATCTTTCTCCTCCACCCCCTCGAACCTTCCGGCGCAGCTCCTTTCTTTTTTGATCTTATGATTAGACAACACTGAAAAAGAAAATGAAGCTGCCTTGGAGCCTCACACTAGACTGTAGGCAACTCCATAGTAGTTTTGTTTTCTTTGTCAGCACAGACTTTCATAAAAAGAAGGAAGAAAGGAACCGTGCCCCCCCCCCTAAGGTCTGAAGCGTGTGAACCACGGTGGGAGGGGGGGTGGGAAGAAGTCACTCATTCTCCCGCATTGGGGGGGGGGGGGTGTGGGCTGAGTTGGCTGCCTCCACTTTAATGATGTTTATTTATTTAATGGTATTTATATACCGCCTTATCATTCAATCAAAGCGGTTTCCACGGCAAACAATCAAGGGGGCAAATGTTTTCATGCAGTGTACAGAGTGGTGTGTATGTGTTGGCGGGGATGTGATTAGATTTGGTTTATCTACATAGTGCGCTGTTATACATCATGAGCTATTATACAGTCTTATATACAGTCTTGGGGTGGTGGGGGGGGGGTGATGATCTGACTTGTATGCTGGTTCAGGGGGTATGTCCATAGTAATCGATGAACAGGGTTGTCTTCAGCTGTTTTCGGAAGTCCTTGATTTCTGTGGTTAGTCTCAGATCATCTGGGAGGGAGTTCCATATGAATGGAGCAGCCAGGGAGATTGCTCGTTGTGCGGTGTCTTTGCGGGTCTTGGTGAAGTCTTTTGGGGTGTTAACCCAATTGGAGGTGCCTCTTCTTCTTGGCCGTGTGCTTGTGTCGGGTTGTATGAGTGTGTGTAGGCTTATGGCGGAGGAGTGTTGTTTGATCTTGAATATGTTTATGATAGTCTTGGTATTTGATTCGTGAGATGATCAGGATGTGGTTGCTGCCTATAAAATTATGCTGACCTAGGCATTTGCCTGGCCCACCTAGAGCCAAGTGGGTGGCTGTTAAATTGTGTGAGTGATATCAAGAAATAGGGATTGATGTGATATGGTTTAATCTTATATGACTTTTCAGACAATTATAGAACTTGGAAGTAAAAAAACAGCTTCTCTGGAATAATCAAAAGCTGTGCTTTTTCCATCTAAGAAAGCACAGTTACTCACCTGTAACAGGTGATCTCCGGAAACAGCAGTAAGAAGAAATTAGACCTTACCTGCTAATTGTCTTTCCTTGAGTACTCTTCGGGCCAGTCCAGGAACAGGAGGGTTGTCAACCTTGTCTAGCAGCTGAGGACTGAATTCTAAAGCTTTACTGAATGAACACCTGGCTCCCCCTGCTGGTCGAAGCTCAGTCTTATCCTAACAAAGCAGACTGAACAGCCTAGAAAAACTTGAACAAAACAAACCGAGAAACTATACTACAGTACTAAACCGGCAAGGAAAAACAGCAGAACTACTGACCCGACCGGCAGCTGCTCCCTTCCTATACCTCCCTGTTACTTTGTTTTTTGTTTTTTTTCATATAACCCCATAGGCATTGTAGATGACAGAAATCGAGGCAGCTCCATAGACCACCCCGACCAGGGATTCGAACAAACCAAGCACCGCACGCCAAACCGATCTTCGTTGCCTGATAAGCCCTTGCGGGAACCCGCGACAAGGGTTGAAGGAGGACCCGAAACTGATGATCCTCCATGCTCTAACACAAATGACCCGGGTGGGCCCTGGACTGGCCCGGAGAGTACTCAAGGAAAGACAATTAGCAGGTAAGGTCTAATTTCTTCTTCCATTTCGTCTCTCCGGGCCAGTCCAGTAACAGGAGGGAAGTACCAAAGCAGTAACTAACCTCGGGAGGGACCTGCTAAGCCCGCTATGATGGCGGAAGCCCCCACCTTTGCATCTCCACAGGCTTGCACATCCAAACGGTAATGCTTTGCAAACGTGTGAAGCGAAGACCAAGTAGCCGCCCGGCAGATATTTTATTTTATTTATTTAGCTGTATTTATATCCCGCTTTTCACCGGGTCAAAGCGGTGGAACATACAATAATCAATTACAAGGGTTTGGGGCCGTCACCTGGTGGCCAACAATAATGATTGTTAACAATTAATTGGGACGTAGACATAGACATTGTGTTATGGTTACATATGACATATGTTCAGGGGGACGAAATATGGTGGTTGGGAGGGAGTCAGTGGTGGGTGCTTGTCTCTGGTCCGAGGAATTCTTGGAATAGTGCAGTTTTAAGTTGTTTCCTGAAGGATAAGAGGTCTGTGTTGCTTCTGATGTGATTTGGTAGAGAGTTCCAGAGGGATGGTGCATATAGTTCGAAGGCTCTGTTGCAGATCCGTTGATTGTATTTCGTTCTTTTGTGTGGGATGGTGAGGGAGTTATTGGTGGTTTGTCTGGTTGTTCTGTTGTGGGCTGGCTGAGGCAGTAGAGTGCGGAGCTGGGAGGTTTGAGTTTGGTAGAGAGCTTTGTGGGTGAGTAGGGCGGATTTGTATTTGATTCTTGCTTCTAGAGGGAGTATGTGTAGCTCCCTCAGGACTGGGGTGATATGGTCCTGTTTTTTTGCATTCTTGATAATTCTTACTGTGGTGTTTAAGATATCTACCGGTGGAATCAGCGCCAACTCGGCCCAGGACGCCGCCTGGCCATGAGTGGAATGAGCTCTAAGCCCTTCCGGGGGCAATCAACCCTGTGCCTGATATGCTGCCACTATGGCCTGCTTCACCCACCTAGCAATGGAAGCCTTGGACGCTGCTTCTCCCTTCCTAGGACCCCCAAACAGCACAAACAATCGTTCCGACTTACGGAAAGACTTGGTCCTGTGAAGGTACTTCTTGAGCATTCTACCCAAATCCAACTTCTCTAGGACTCGATCGATAGGAAGCTGACCCTGCTTCTGAAAAGTCAGCAGCGAAATAGTCTGATTCAAGTGAAATTTGGACACTACATTAGGCATAAACGAAGGCACCGCTCGTAACATCACTTTTTCCGTCGAAAACTGGAGGTACGGAGCTTTACATGAAAGCGCCTGGAGATCGGAAATTCACCGAGCCGAGCACAAAGCCACTAAGAACGCCACCTTCCAGGAAAGCTCTCGCAGAGAAGCTTCCGCCGCCGGCTCAAAAGGAGGCCTCACCAACGCCTCGAGCACGAGATTGAGATCCCAGGCTGGAACCACTGCCCGCAGCGGAGGACGAATGTGCTGCACCGCCTTCAGGAACCGAAGGACATCTGGATGAGAAGACAGCCTGAGACCTCTGATTGAGCCCCTAAAACAGGAAATGGCCGCTAAATGAACCCGGATAGTACTGAGGGCTAAGCCTTTATCCAGCCCATCCTGAAGAAAAGACAACACCTGCGGCACCAAAACGGCTCGCGGACTAAAACTCCGTTCCTCGCACCAGCTCTCAAACACCCACCAAACTCGAACATAAGCTAACGATGTTGAGCGCCGCCTAGCCTGTAATAAGGTGTCAATGACTGAAGGTGAATAGCCTCTGCGTTTCAACCATTCCCTTTCAATAGCCAAGCCGTAAGCGAGAAGCGATCGACATCTGGCATTACCAGCGGACCCTGAACCAACAGGTTCGCTCAAGTGGGAAGCTTCCAGGGATGGTCTATCAAGAGACGAACCAAATCGGCATACCAAGCTCTCCTGGGCCAATCTGGAGCTATGAGAATCACTCGACCGGAATGACCTTCTATCCTCCGAAGTACTCTTCCTATCATCAGCCACGGAGGAAATACATAAAGCAACACTCCTGTTGGCCACGGCTGCGCCAAGCCGTCGAGCCCCTCCGACATACGTTCCCTGCGCCTGCTGAAAAACTGACTGGCTTTGGCATTGACGAATGTGGCCATCAAGTCCATCACCAGTGGACCCCACCGACGGGTTATGTCGTGAAAAACTGCTGCGTTCAACTCCCATTCCCCAGGATCGACAACATGGCGGCTGAGGTAATCGGCCTGCACATTGTCTTTTCCTGCCACGTGCGCTGCCGAAATGGCTACCAGATGTAACTCGGCCCAGGCCATCAAGCGCAGACTCTCCTCCAACAGGGCACTCCCTGTTCCCCCCTGCCGATTGATATAGGACACCGTTACTGCATTGTCTGAAAACACTCTCACGGCTTTGTGATCTACCAGGGGAAGAAACTCGCGAAGAGACAGAAAAACGGACCTGAGCTCCAAAAAATTTATGGAAGCACCCTGCACCTCCAGAGGCCAAGGACCTTGCGCCACGGAATCTTGACAATGCGCTCCCCAGCCTGAGAGACTGGCATCTGTCGTTACAAGCACCCAGTCCGGTTGCCGCAAAGGAATGCCCGCTCTCCGGTGGGCCGGATCTAGCCACCACTGCAGGCTGTCTCTCACTTCCTGTGAACTGGGTAACCTCCGCGTGAGAGGATGCTCCTGAGGCGACCACCTTGAGAGCAACGCATGCTGCAACGGACGCATATGGGCTCTCGCCCAAGGCACCAGGTCTAACGTCGCCGCCATCGAACCGAGGAGTTGTAAATAACGCCACGCCGTCGGAGCTTGCAGACGTAAAAACTCCGCCACCTGCCGAAGAATCTTTTGCACCCTGACCTCTGGAAGAAACACCGCGCCGATCTCTGTATCGAAAACTGCACCCAAGTAAAGGAGATGACTCACCGGCTGCAAGTGACTCTTTGCTTGGTTTATCACCCAACCAAGCTGTTCCAGGAGATGAACTACCCACGCCGTCGCCGATACTGACGCTGACACAGACGGAGCTCGAATCAACCAGTCGTCGAGGTACGGATGCACCAGGATGCCTTCTCGCCTCAAGGCAGCCGCCACCACCACCATCACCTTCGTGAAGGTTCGCGGCACCGTGGCCAAGCCAAACGGCAAGGCGCGGAACTGAAAATGACCCATATGCACCGCAAACCGTAGAAAACGCTGGTGGTCCGGCCTGATCGGAATGTGAAGATAAGCCTCGGTAAGCATCTCGGTAAGCATCTCCGTCGGACGCACAGACGCTATCACTGACCGAAGCATCTCCATGCGGAAATGAGGCACCCTCAAGCAGTGGTTCACGTGTTTGAGATCCAAAATAGGTCGAAAAGAACCCTCTTTTTTGGGCACGACGAAATAAATCGAGTATCGACCTGAGCCTAACTGGCTTGGAGGAACCGGAACTACCGCCTGCAGGCGCAGTAACCATTGAAGAGTGTCCGTAACTGCTCTTTGTTTTGCCACAGATCCGCATGGGGACATCACGAAGGCCTCCGACAAGGGACGAGCGAACTCCAGAGCATAGCCCTCTCGAATAATTTCCAGAACCCATTGGTCGGACGTTATAGTGGTCCAGACAGAAAGAAAACCCTGAAGCCTTCCCCCCACTGGGATCTCTGTCTGGACCAGCCTCATTTCATTGCGGCTTTTTATTGGGAGCTTGCTGGGCTCCGAAATAACCCCTACCGAATCCTCTAGCTCCTCGAAAAGGCTGACCTCTGGGAGCAAAACGGCCCCTCGGGTACAGGGCAAAACGGGAACCCCGGAATCTTCGAAACTCTCTCGAAGCACCCCTGTGCAAAACGCCAGGTTTCTGAATTTTCGGGCGGTCCTCAGGGAACCGGCCGCCTTTCGAGTCACCGAGATCCTTCACGATCTGTTCCAAAGCCGCCCCAAAGAGTAGAGTGCCTTTGTACGGAAGCTTACTCAGCCGCGCTTTGGAGGAGGCATCTGCCGCCCAATTTCTTAACCAGAGGAATCTTCGAGCCGCTACCACAGTCGCCATGGACGTCGCTGAAATCCTGACCAGATAGCGTAGTTACTCACCTGTAACAGGTGTTCTCCAGGAGCAGCAGGAATCAGTCCTCACATATGGGTGACGTCGGCGCCGACGGAGCCCTCGCGGAACAATTTTCCCCAGCTTTCAAAGAAAGCCTTTGGGAATTGCAGCGCGCATGCGCGGTCGCCTTCCCGCCCAAGGGTGCCATCTTAGCCAGGCAGATGACATAGCTAAAAAAGACAGCATAAAAATTTGCAAAAAAACTAAAGCAGATGATTGCAACTCCAAGGGGAGGAGGGAGGGTTGTGAGGACTGATTCCTGCTGCTCCTGGAGAACACCTGTTACAGGTGAGTAACTACGCTTTCTCCAGGACCAAGCAGGAAGTCAGTCCTCACATATGGGACTCCCAAGCTTAAGGCTACCGGAGACCCTAAGCACAAAAATGAGCTCCCTCTAGCTCAGCAGCACAGAAGGAAGGAATCTTCACTGAATTATTACCCACCGGTAAGCCCACATCCGGGATGGAGGGTAGGAGTTGCTCAAACCTCAAAGAGATTACGGAGGACTGCCTGTCCGAAAGCACTGTCCCTGCGGGACTCCCTCTCGAGACAGTAATGGACCGCAAAAGTCTGGCTCGAAGACCAAGTAGCGGCCCGGCAGATGTCTGCCAGCGGAACAGAGCGGAGGTAAGCCACTGACGTAGCCTTTGCCCGAACGCAATGAGCCGTGACTCGACCTTCCAAGGAGAGTCCGGCTGCCCCATAAGCCCAAGTGATACAGTCCGCAACCCAGATGGACAGAGTACGCTTGGAGACCGGGAGTCCCAATTTATTGGGATCAAAAGACACAAAAAGCTGCGCAGCTTTACGGTGCTCCCGCGTACGGTCAAGGTAGAAGTTCAATGCCCTTCTACAGTCCAGGGTATGGAGGACCATTTCAGCTCGGCTGGAGTGTGGTCTGGGAAAGAAGGTCGGAAGTACCACCTCCTGATTGATGTGAAAAGGGGAGACCACTTTTGGAAGAAATTTTGGGTGAGTCCGTAGGACTACCCTATTTTTGTAGAACCGAGTGTAAGGGGGATCAGACACGAGGGCCTGCAATTCACTTACGCATCTAGCGGAAGTGAGGGCTATCAAGAACAATGTTTTCCAAGAAAGAAAACGGAGAGAACAGGTAGCCATAGGTTCAAAAGGCGGACAGGTGATCCGCTGCAAAACCACATTCAGATCCCAGTCAGGCGCTGGCGGGCGCAGAGGTGGTTTAAGTAGAAGGAGACCTCGGAGAAACCTCGCTACGAGAGGGTCGCTGGAAAGAGGTCTGCCGTCCACTGGCACATGATGTGCTGAAAGAGCACTGAGGTGAACTTTGACGGAGTTGGACTTAAGTCCCAGATTAGAGAGGTATAGCAAGTACTGCAAGATCACCGACACCGGGCAGGAGAAGGGATCCTGAGACTGTTGGGTACACCAAACGGAAAAGCGACGCCATTTAAGGGCGTAGCATTTGCGGGTAGAAGGTCGCCGAGAAGCTAGGACGACCTCTTCCACCTCTGCCGGCAGGAGAAGGGGAGCAAGGACTACCCTCTCAGCAGCCAGGCCATTAGATTGAGAGATCTGAGGTTGGGGTGTAGCAGAGACCCCTGATCCTGAGTGAGGAGATCCGGTTGTAACCCCAGAGGGAATGGATCCTCTACCGCTAATTGCAGCAGGAGTGGAAACCACGGCTGTCTGGGCCAGCGAGGGGCCACCAGGATCATGGAAGCTTTGTCTCGGAGAACCTTGAAAAGAGTTCGAGAGACTAGCGGGATGGGAGGAAAAGCATACAGAAGGCTCTCCGACCATGAGAGTAGAAAAGCGTCTGCCGCAACTCGAAGGGGATGTGGCTGACGAGAGCAGAAGCGAGGAAGTTGCCGATTGAGAGGGCTGGCAAAGAGATCCATCGTGGGGAGGCCCCACTTTAGAAAGAGCTTCTGAACTACCAAGGGATCCAGGCGCCACTCGTGCGGCTGGAGGATCCTGCTGAGTTTGTCCGCCAGGCAATTTTCTTGGCCTGGGAGATAAACTGCCTTGAGAAGAACGCCGTGACTGACGACCCAAGAGCAGAGCTTCTGTGCTTCCCGACAGAGAAGGAAGGAGCCCGTGCCCCCCTGCTTGTTCACGTAGAACATGGCAACTTGATTGTCCGTCTGGACAAGGACGGACTGGTGAGAGGTCAGGTGGGAGAAGGCCTTGAGAGCCAGGCGGATCGCTCTGAGCTCCAGGAAGTTGATCTGCTGAGCAGACTCCCACGTGGTCCAGAGGCCCTGAGTACGTGCCCCTTGGCAATGTGCTCCCCAGCCCAGGAGGGACGCATCCGTCGTCAGCACCTGGGCCGGCTGAGGCGACTGAAAAGGCATGCCGAGTACCAGGTTGGGCCGATGAAGCCACCACTGGAGAGACGAGGCCAGCGGCTCGGAGACGCGCACTAGGTCTGCTAGGCCGCCTGTGGCTTGTTGCCACTGCCTGCGAAGACACCATTGAGCAGGCCGCATATTCAGGCGGGCATTGGGGGTCACATGGACGGTGGAAGCCATATGGCCGAGTAGTCTCAGGAAGCGCCTGGCGGAGACCAGGGGCTGGCTGCGAAAACGGTCGGCTAGGTCCATGAGCCGTTGAGCCCTGTCGAGCGGTAGGAAAGCTCGTGCCTGAGGAGTGTGCAGCCTTGCGCCGATGAACTCGAGATCCTGTGAGGGGAGCAAAGTGGACTTTGCGAAGTTTATGACAAAGCCCAAGTACTGCAGAAGAGTCACCGTGCGGCGTGTGGCGTTGGTGACCTCCGGAGCGGACGCTGCTCTGATGAGCCAGTCGTCGAGGTACGGAAAGACATAGAGGCCGTGAAGCCGGAGATGGGCCGCCACCACCGCGAGACATTTTGTGAAGACTCGCGGTGCGGAGGACAGGCCAAAGGGCAGTACTCTGTACTGGTAATGATTTCCTGCCACCACAAACCTTAGGTATTGGCGGTGGCTTGGGTGGATGAGGATGTGCGTGTAGGCATCCTTTAGATCCAAGGAGCATAGCCAATCTCCCTGCTGGAGGTAGGGCAGAAGGATTCCAAGGGTAAGCATTTTGAACTTTTCCCGCACGAGGAACTTGTTGAGGTTGCGCAAGTCCAGGATGGGTCTGAGGCCTCCTGTCCTTTTTGGTACCAGAAAATACCTGGAATAAAAGCCTTGACCTCTCAGGTGGTGGGGCACCGGTTCCACCGCCTGTTCCTGTAGAAGACCTGCTAACTCCTGAAGGAGTAAGTCCCTGTGCAGAGGGAGTCGTGGAGGTTCTCCCGGGAAATAGGGGGGAGGGACCTGGTGGAAGTGGAGAAGATAGCCCTCTCTCACGACTTGAAGCACCCAGGCATCTGAAGTGATGTTGGACCACCTGTGGGCGAAGTGAACCAGCCGGCCTCCGGTGCTGGGAGGAGCCAGCGGAGGGGGAGAGGCTATGCTGAAGGAGTCAAAAGCCCCCACCCTGCTGAGCAGGGGCTGGTGGTGCAGGCTTGGGGGCTTGCTGCCTACGGGACCCGTTACCCCGTCCCTTGGCCTGCTGGCCCTGTTGGGGAGCTGCGGGGGCCTGATATTGGGGGTAGTGTTTATAGGCAGCTGCCTTTCTCGGGTAAAAGGACTTCTTTCCCGAGCCCTTCTTTTTCTGGGAAGGGGCGGAGGTCTTCCTAGAAAGCCTAGTCCTGGTGAGAGTCTCAGTCTCTAGTTGTGCAGCCTTTTCGTCCATAGGTTTGCCAAAGAGGTTGTCACCTCGGCAGGGGACATAGACCAACTTTGTCCTGCACCCAGGGCTCAAGGTCAGACGACTGAAGCCAAGCCTGACGGCGGGCACCGATGCCGGCTGCGGCCACTCGAGCCGATGCTTCAAAGCCATCATAGGCTGCTCGGGATATGAATTTTGAGCATTCCCGAATGCCAGTGGACAAGGCTAGGAACCTCCGCAAAGGTTCCTCGGACAATCCAGCGGAGAATCCGGCTAGCTCTTTAGCCAGGTCTCGGAGATACATGCCCATGTATAGCTGGTAGGTCTGGACACGACACGCAAGCATAGAGCCCTGGAAACACTTCTTACCAAGGCCATCCAGGTTACGGGCCTCCCTGCCAGGAGGCACCGAGGAGTGCATCTTCTGGCTCTTAAGACGATGCATGGCCGATTCCACTACCATGGAATGGTGTGGTAGCTGTGCTTTTTGGAAGCCAGGGCTCTTGCGGACTCGATAGATAGAATCGACCCGCTTGCTCAGGACCGGCGAGGAGGCCGGACTCTCCCACATGCGGAAGAGTAGTCGTTCCAGCATGGGAGGAACCGGTACAGTAAAATGTTCCCTGGCGGGAGAGTCATACTGGAGGGCGTCGAGCTCTTCGGCTCGAGGCTCCTCCTCGGGATCTGCAGGGAAGGCCAAAGCCTTGGCCATATCCCTGACGAAGTCCGAGAACCGGGCATCCTCCGGAGGGGACTGCTTCCGAGGTTCGGACTCAGGCGAGTCCGAGGGGACACACCGAGTCCGAAAAGAATCAGGTGACTCTTCCTCTTCAGACTCCCAGACCGACTCCGAGGAGGAATCGGTGGGGTCGGCCCGGGCAGGCAGCGGCGCAGGCAGCGGCACCGGCCGCCCCGACGCCGAGGGAGTCGGCGGCGACGACCTCGGTCCCGAACGGGAGGCCGAGGGTGACCTCGACCGAGGATCGACTCGAGTTCGCATGGACTCGAGGATCGGCTCGGTCTCCGGGGTCGACTTAGAGGTCGACGTCCCGGCGGTCGGGGCAGCGGCGCCAGCGAGGCTAGCGAGCAGTGCCCGCTGCTGGTCCATGACGGCAGACAGTCTGCTCTCCAAGGCCGTCAACCTGAGTCCGACCTCAGGTGACCCAGCAGCCCCCGACTCGGGCCCCGACGGCGTCGGGCCCGACGTCGGCAGTCTCGGAGGCGAGTCCAGGAGGACCACAGGACTTACCTGAGCAGGCAGCTCCGACTCCATGCGAGGTCGCTTCGAGAGGTGCTCCTTCTCCAAGGACCCGGGACGGCTATCGGGGCTATGCGACCTGGCCCTCGCGGAGCCAGGAGCGTCCACCGACGCCGCCCTCGCGGGTTTCACCTTCCGTCGATGGTCCCCAGAGGGAGAACCCCTGTCGGAGGAACTCCGGCGGCGGTCAGAGCTGGAACCTCTGGACGCCGAGGCCTCCGACGAGGTCCGGGTACGGCTGGGGTCAGCGAAGATCCTATCCCGCTGATGCCGCCGACTTCTCAACGCTTTGGAGGACATTTTGCCACAGGCCCCACAGATCATTTCTTCATGATCCGGGCCCAGGCAGCGGAGGCAATTATCGTGTGTGTCAGTTAGTGACATATTTCGGTCACACTGACCACACCGCTTGAAACCACTGGCAGCCATCGGGGGAAAAAGGGCCCCTGCGAGGTCAAAAGACCGGGCTGCCAGTGAAAAAACCGAAAACGAAACTGACTAAATCAGAAAAACCGAAAAAGAAGAAGAGGACTCGTGACCGGCGTCGCGAGTCCGGGCGGGAAGAAAACCGGCGTCGAACCGAAGGAAAAAAGAGAATATTACGAATAAAATCAACTTTTTCGCGGGGACAAGACGGATACGTCTGTAGGGCTCCGCGGAAAAAAGAAGACTGGCTAAGATGGCACCCTTGGGCGGGAAGGCGACCGCGCATGCGCGTTGCAATTCCCAAAGGCTTTCTTTGAAAGCTGGGGAAAATTGCTCCGCGAGGGCTCCATCGGCGCCGACGTCACCCATATGTGAGGACTGACTTCCTGCTTGGTCCTGGAGAACATAAAAGGTATCCGCTAAGTAAGCCGACGCTGACTCTAGCTTTGCGCCTTCGTCCTCCTCCTTTCGGGAGAGAGTGCTGCCCTGGATCCACCGAATGGAGGCTCGAGAAACATACGCTCCACAGATAGCTGCTCTGAGTGCTAGCGCGCAAGACTCAAAAGCCTGCTTCAACAGGGACTCCAGCTTCCTATCCTGCAAGTCTTTCAGGGCAGCCGCCCCTTCCACAGGAATAGTCCTCTTCTTAGTGACCGCCAAAAACCAGGGCATCTACCTTAGGTAATTTTAATAAATCCTGCTCTTCCTGAGGTAAAGGATATAAGCGGCTGATAGCCCGAGCTCTCCGTAGGGTAGCCTCCGGACACTCCCACTCAGATTCTACCATGTGCTTCATGACCCTGTGAACTGGAAAACACCGCTGCTCTACTTTAAACCCCTGCAAAAGAGGGTCCTCTAAAGGCTCTTCCTGTGCCGCTGGCAAGGCAATATTCAAAACTGCCAAAGTTTGGGCGATGAGAGCACCCAACTCCTCTTTCCGAAACACCCTAAACATATTAGGATCCTCACTAGTGCTCTGCTCAGTGTCTTCCAAATCCACAGGCCATTCCATCCCAGACTCTGATAGGATCTCTCCTTCCTCTATTCCTTGCCACTCCAAACTGGACTAAACGATGCCATCAGCCCCCGTCCCAGCTCCCAAGGACATTTTGGAGGAGCCTTCCCCCGGGTCCAATGAAGAAGGCTGTCTGACCACAGGATGGTCGGGTAAAGGAGCAGAACCCTTTCCCTGCGCTTGCTGCCATTTCAAACAATAAGCTTGATGAAGAGCTAAAATAAAATCCGCAGAACACAAAGACCCCAAGTCTCTTTGTACTGCACTCAGAGATTGTGGAGGAGCTACCCCCACGTGCTCTGAGCGTTTTGATTTATATTTCTTTTTAGCAGGCTTTTCTTGACTAGATGGTAACCCAGGAGCAGCAGCAGACATGGCCGCCGTTCCCGCCTTTTCTGCGCTGGACTGGAGCCCCCCTACAGCCCCGGTACCATCGGGCTTGCTCTCCATGGCGTTTAAGGAAGCAGAACTTCAAACCGAACGCTGAGCCACAAACGCCAACCGCTCAAAGAAAAGCAGCGCCTTAGAAGCTTGCCCTCACAGCCAACCGCGCCGACGAAAAAAACCGCTGTTAAGAAACCGCGGGAACCGGCTGATCAAAAGACAAAAACCACATACCTGAGCCCGACATCGGGAAAGGCGGTCCCTAACGCAAGCCACTCACCCCCGCAGCTAGCGGCAGCGTGGACATGCCTTCAGGGGCGGCCGGATGGTCTCTGGGGCTCCCAGCACCTCGTTGCCTGACCCCCTGGTATCCGGAGCTGCTGAATGAGGCAGGCCCTGCCTCCTGTGCTCCGGACTGAAGACTGCTCCGTGCCCTGACAGAAAATACCTACTCTGCAGTCTGGTTCTGTAGAACCCTGCTAGGGCTCTACACTTCAAATACCAGCGAAAGCTAAAGAAAACAAAAAAGAAGGGAATCGCTGAAAGTTTCAAAACTCTTCTCTCTCCGTGAGCCAGACAGGAGCATGCGACCTACAGCTGCTGAGGACTGAATAGACTGAGCTTCGACCAGCAGGGGGAGCCAGATGTTCATTCAGTAAAGCTTTAGAATTCAGTCCTCAGCTGCTAGACAAGGTTGACAACCCTCCTGTTCCTGGACTGGCCGGAGAGACTAAATGGAATTTAGTCTTCACATATGGGTATCGTCGGTACCGACGGAGCCTGCACAGGAACGCTCCCCAGCGTCCAATAGGAAAGCTTTTGGGAGCATCCCACAGCGTCTGCATGCTGCCTTCCTGCCTTTCCCAACTGTCCCTCTCCAGTTGAGTTTAAAGCTGAGACAAAAGAGAGAGGGAAAGAGAAAGAGATAGAAAGATACAACTCCTAGGGGAGGTGGGTGGGTTGTGAAGACTAAATTCCTGCTGTTCCCGGAGATCCCCTATTACAGGTGAGTAACTATGCTATCTCCAGGAACAAGCAGGAATGTAGTCTTCACATATGGGGACTCCCTAGCTGCAGATGCCAGGGAGATGGCCCCAGAAAGTTGTGTGCCCTTGTGAAAGGGCTCCACTTCCCCCCATGGATCTCTGGCATCCTACCAGGGATGGTGGGTAGGAGTTGATTAAGTCTGGAAAAGGTGTTGAAGAACAGCCTGACCAAAGAAGGCATCCCGGCGGGAGTCCTTGTCTAAGCAGTAATGGGCTGTGAAGGTATGTACCGAAGCCCAAGTAGCTGCTCGACAGATGTCATCGATAGATACAACGTGAAGATGAGCCATTGAGGCTGCCATGGCTCTCACATTGTGAGCTGTGACATGGCCTTCAAGAGGAAGGTTCCTACTCTCATAGGCAAAAGATATACACTGTGCAATCCAGCTGGACAGTGTCCTTTTGGAGACTGGAAGTCCCAAATGACTAGGATCAAAAGCAACAAAGAGTTGAGAGGATTTTCTATGTTGCTGTGTCCTTTGCAAGTAAAAGGCCAAAGCTCTTTTACAGTCCAAAGTATGAAGGTTTCTTTCTGCATTTGAGGCGCGAGGCCTTGGAAAGAATACAGGAAGGTAAACCGCTTGGTTTAAATGAAAGGGCGAAACCACCTTTGGCATAAAGTGTGGATGAGGACTACCTTATCATGATGGAACCTTGTATAAGGAGGATCAGCCACCAACGCTTGCAATTCACTGATGCGACGTGCTGATGTGATTGCAATGAGAAAGATAACCTTCCAGGAAAGGAATTTCAAAGAGGTGGTGGCTAATGGTTCAAAGGGCGGTTTCATGAGCTGCCCAAGAACCAGATTCAAGTCCCATGTCACCGGTGGTGGCTTAATGGGAGGCATCGTTAAAAGAAGGCCTCTCATAAATCTCGCTATGAGAGGATGAGAGGAAATAGGTTGTCCATTTAGAGGCTTGAAAGAAGCTGCAATAGCACTCAAATGGACTCTCACTGAATTGGTCTTAAGCCCTGCATTTGATAAATGAAGGAGGTACTCCAGTAATGATTCCAGAGATATCGCAAGAGGGTTAAGACCCTGCTGCGAGCACCATATGGTAAATCTTTTCCACTTGAATGCATAAGAGCGTCTTGTGGAAGGTTTCCTGGAAGCATGAAGGATATCCTTTACCTGCTGGGAAAGGTTAAGACCGTGAAGTTCTAGGCTTCCAGCAACCAGGCCCTGAGATGCAGACACTGGGGATTGGGATGCCACAGCATCCTGTCCTCTTGAGAAAGAAGATATGGAGCAGATCCTAACTCCAGAGGTGGAGCTTGAGAGAGATGTAGGAGCAGAGGGTACCACGGTTGCCGTGACCAACGTGGAGCTATGAGGGTACCATGGTTGCTATGACCAACGTGGAGCTGTCTCTCTGAAGCTTGAACAGGGTTTTGGGAATTAGGGGAATGGGTGGAAAGGCATACAGGAAATCCTGGCCCCAATGAAGGAGGAAAGCATCCCTGGTCTGACAACCTTGAGCTGGAATTCTGGAACAGAACTGAGGAAGTTTGGCATTCAGCGGACTTGCAAAGAGGTGTATGTCCGAGGTTCCCCAAATTTGAAAAATTTGGGCCACCTAGTCTGCACGGAGAGACCATTCGTGTGGAAGCAGAACTCGACTGAGTCTGTCTGCCCAAGAGTTCTGAATGTCTGGAAGATACACTGCAAGGAAATGAATCTGATGCTCTCTGGCAAGGGCCCATAGTTGCAAAGCTTCATTGCACAGCGACAGAGTCGGTTCTGACCTGCTTTTTCACATAGAACATGGCTACTTCATTGTCCGTTTGAAATAGGACTGTCTTGTAGCTGAGCTGGGTGTGAAATACAAGAAGAGCAAGGAAGATTGCTCTGAGCTCCAGGAGGTTGATATGGAGATAGGCCTCCTGTGGAGTCCAGGTACCCTGGGTAGAGAGGCCGTGCAGGTGGGCTCCCCAACCCACCTGTGAAGCATCTGTTGTTAGAGTGGCTTGGGGTGGGGGTTGCTGAAAAGGAGACCCCACCAGAAGGTTTTTGGGTGACTGCCACCATTGGAGGAACAAAATAAGGTGATCTGAGTTTGCTATTTTGTCTGACAGGCAACCTGATGCCTGAGTCCACTGAGTGGATAAGGTCCACTGGGCTGCCCTCATATGGAGGCGAGCATAAGGAACCACATGCACGGTGGATGCCATGTGGCCCAGCAACTGTAACATTTCCGGAGCAGTGAGGTGAGGTTTTAGCACTGCTTGGGAAGCTAACTGACAATGCGAAGGCAGCGGGGCTGTGGAAGGAAGGCCCTTGTCTGTCTGGTATACAGAAGAGCTCCTATAAACTCTAGGGATTGAGCGGGAGCAAGGTTGGACTTTGGGAAGTTTATGACAAGTCCCAAATACTGAAGGATGCGCACTGTGCGAGACAGAGCAACCCTGGCCTCTAGCTCTGAAGGGGCTCGAATGAGCCAGTCGTCTAAGTAAGGGAAGACGAATATTCCCAGGGTGCAGAGAAATGCTGCTACCACAGCCATGCATTTTGTGAACACCCTTGGTGCAGAAGCCAGACCAAAAGGAAGAACCCTGTATTGGTAGTGCTTCCCTTGAAACAGGAATCAAAGGAACTTTCGGTGAGTTGGATGGATGAGAACCTGAGTGTACGCATCCTTGAGATCTAGAGAACAAAGCCAATCCTGACTCTGAAGGTATGGCAGCAGAGTTCCTAGAGAAATCATTTTGAACTTCTTTCTAAACAGGAATTTGTTCAATTCTCTGAGATCTAGAATGGGTCTGTGCCCTCCTGTTTTCTTTGGAATAAGGAAATAGGGGGCGTAAAACCCTGTACCCAGTTGGGGAATGGGCACCTCTTCTATTGCCCCTTGAGCAAGGAGTATAGTGACTTCTTGACCTAACCGGTCGTTGAGAGAGGTCTGAGAATTGAACTGTCTTACTATTGTAGGAGGTGCATGCTGAGGAAATGAAGCTTGTACCCCTCTCTTACAATAGACAGAGTCCAATCTTCTGCTGTTATCTGACACCATCTGGGGGCAACAAGACATAACCTTCCTGGGATGGTGGATGGTTCTGGCCCATTTAGGGCCAGGAAGGCAAAGTTCTCTAGACAGGAGTCAAAGCCCCTGTGGAGGCTGAGTCTGCTGAGCCGGTTGAGGCTTAGCTGCTTTTGGCTTCCTGTTGCCTAGGTTGTTGCTGCTGTCCCTTTTAGGCAGACTGACCTGAACCATGTCCCTGCTGGGTATAGGAGGGATAAAACTTCCTCTTCTTGCTGAAGAACGGTTTCTTAGAGGATCTTTTCCTCACAGGATCAGCTGTAGATTTGGACAATCTATCCAAAGAGATATTGTCAGCATCAATCTCATTAGCTTTTTCCTGCCAATTCTTGCCAAAGAGATTCTCTCCTGTGCAAGATATATTCCCCAGTTTGTCCTGTACCCAGATTTCCATGTCAGAAGCCTGGAGCCAGGAAATTCTACGTGCACCTATGGGAATAGCAGAGGTTCTGCTTATCCATTCAAAGCAGTCAAAGGCTGCACAATTCACAAACTTGGAAACATCCTGAGCATGTTGAGCAAGATAATCTTGCCTTTCATTATCAGGAAGGAGAGGGCTCATAAGCTCTAAGTCTCCTGTGACTTCCTTAAGGAACATTCCCATATACAAGATATAGGAACTGACCCTAGCAGAGAGCATGGAAGCCTGGAAGGATCGACGTCCAAAGGCGTCAAGAGTCCTGCACTCACATCCTGGAGGATTAAATGCATGCCTTTTTGCACGCTTTATCCGTCTCATGGCTGATTCCACCACCATGGAATGGTGTGGTAATTGAGTCTTCTGAAACCCAGGACAAGGAGGAACTTGATACATGGTGTCGAGTCTTGGTCAGAGGTGTTTCCCACATCCTTAACATAAGATCATGCAAGATCTCATGAATAGGTAAGGTAGCTGCCTCCTTGGCAGCTTTAGGGTATTGTAGGATTTCTAATTCCTTTGCCCTAGGCTCTTTTTCCGGAGCCATTGTGATGGAAAGACCTCGGGCCACATCTTGGATAAAATCCTGAAAGGACATATCCTCTGGTGGAGACATCCTACGCTGAGGAGAAGAGGAATCCTCGGGAAGAAGTACTCTAGTATCGGCAGAGCTTTCAGAGTCTTCAGACTCATCCAAGGATTCGAAGTATCTCCGATCCGGGTGATCATGCAAGGCACAGTACCAGTACCGATCGAAGTCGGCATCGGAGTGGTCCGGTACCGACTTGTCAATGCCGGATAGACACACATGACTCAGTCCCGGTAGAATACCTGCCAATGTCGATGCAGTCGGTGGCAGTATCGGTTGAATTGTCTGAAGCGGTTTCAGGGGCATCAATGCCGTGAGAAGAGTCGCCAGACTGCGTTCAATAGCCAAGAATCTTTGGTCTATCGATGCTGCCAATGCTTGGGTATCGTGCCAGATAAGGCGGCTGAAACCCCAGAGCATGGCACCAGTAGTTCTGCCGAGGTTGAAGCCTCGAGAACATCCTGGAGCCCAGTTAGTGCTTTGGAAGACAAAGCCCCCCACTGGGGCAATTTTGCCGGTGAAAGTCCCTCAAGGGCAACGCCAGAGGCATCTCGATGTTTAGAAGGAGATCTACCCTTTGAGGAATGGCTAGATTTATGTTTAGTTACCTGAGATCCATGGGAGGAAGATGAAGCCCTGGAGGACGTCGATGCCACGGAAGCTGCATCGGAGGGAAAAAGGGTGCTAAGCTTAGCAGCTTGGTTTTGCCGACCCTTTTTTGACAACATCCCACAGTCAACACACTCTGAAATAGAGTGGTCAGGACCTAAACATTTGAGGCACCACTCATGGGTGTCGGTGATGGAGATAGTACCGCCACATTTAGGACACTTTTTACAACCTGAAGCGGGTTTTTCCATCTTGAAGAAAAAAACTGGGCCTAGTGCCCAAAATGGCATGTGGCACCTGAGAAGAAAATTACTGGAGAAAGACTCAGAAACAAAGTTTTATTTTTTTGTTTTAAAAAGAAAAGAACCACCGGCGGTACCGGTATAGCGTCAAGGGAAGGCAGACGCGACCACAAACAAGAAGTATAAGAAGGTAATTTTCTGCGGTGACAGGATGTGCGACCTGTCGGCTCTGCGGAAAACGAAGAACTGGAGAGGGAAAGGCGGGAAGGCAGCACACAGGCGCTGTGGGATGCTCCCAAAAGCTTTCCTATTGGATGCTGGGGAGCGTTCCCGCACAGGCTCCGTCGGTACCAACGATACCCATATGTGAAGACTACATTCCAGCTTGTTCCTGGAGATGCAACTGTACCACCTTTATGGGAAGGAAAGTTATTAAGCAACTAAGATGGAAACCGTATGCAAAGTCTTATTTAGCAATGGATGGATTCAAAGCTATAGTTCAAGACTGTAGCTAACAATGCTTTGAATCTTGTTAAAGGTTTGTGGGAAGTTTTTGTACTAACAATGCATTTTCTACATGTGGGACATCAGGCAACGTCTGTCATGGACCACATATGATTATTCAAGTTAGAAACATCTTTTCATTTCATTCTTTCTGAATGACCACATAACTAAGTCCTCAAGTAATGCAATGCAATGTGTGCCTTTGAGTCAGTCCAGAAGCTCCTGGGTTTTCTTGGCAGTGTCACCGGAAGTAGATTGCCAGGCCTTTCTTCCGAGGCAATGGAGGGTTAAGTGACTTGCCCAAGGCCACAAGGAGTGATACTGTCCTTTTATTTTCCATGATGTATTTTGTGCCTGTTGGTATGACCAAATAGTGCATATTCTCCATTATATGAAGAGAAAATATGTGACAATACCTCCTTGACATATCATTAAGGCAGTATTTGACTCACTCAAAAAATTCAGGAATTGAAATAATGAATATAATAGCCTACATATTCCAAGTATTTTCATGCGCCATTGGTGGATGTAAAGAAAAGCATATTAATATTATGAAGTTGGGTTAAATAAATGTTTCAAAAGCATATTTACACCTTTTTTTTGTTTTAAATAGACAACTGTCATCAGCGGAATCACTTGTGAAGTGGCATTTTAGAAAGGGCGCCCAAGTGAATTTCTGGGACCTCCAGAGAAGAAAGTCTGTTTCGGCCCAATTTTAGAAACACAGATGCCCCCAACGTGCACCTCCATGCTGATGTCCATACAAACATCCCCGCTATGAAACCGTGGGGCGGGGATGTCCACCACAAGCAAGGCAGCACGTGGGGACATTCAGCCGAGTGACAAAAAGAAAACATGAGCTACTATTTCCTGTCAGTGTTCATTGACAAATTCTAAACTTCAGCCTCTAGATGTTTGCCTGGTAAAACAAGCATTTTTCAGATGCCTATTTGTGCCTGGAGCAGGTACAACTTTTGATGCAGCTCAGGACATCCAGGACGTTTCTGAAATCTGGCAGGGACATCAGAATTCCTGGGAATGCCCCAGCGACACCTCCACTATGCCCCCGTTCTGACTTGGATGTCCTCACACTGGGGAAATCCATAGACCTGGCTTCTACAATGGCTCTGGGGACGTCTCTCTGCTTTAGATGTCTCTATGCCCATTTTCAGATGTCCAAGGCACAAATAAGACTTTTAAAATAGCCTCCTTAATGTCCAAAGAGCAATAAGATGACATTATATTTTAATGAGACTATAATTTTGTGGATTGGAGCTGGGCTGGACCCAAAATCCCATTGTGGTCCTAATTTACTAAGCTGCTCTCCTTCCCCCCTCCTATGACAGAGATGGAATAAAGCCTTAGTTAATCAGACTCCATATGGTCAGAAATTAACTATTTACTCCATTCAGGCTCCTGAGGACAGCATTTAAAATATTCACCTGATGCTGCCTAAAAAGCCATTTGAGAAGGCCTACTTACGAGTGAAACTACTGTAAACGAGAGTAACTCCAGAAAGACATTATTTTTAATAAAAAAATATATGTGAATGGTACACTTACCACTGACAGGCAAACTTCTCACTATCTATTTCTATTATTCCTGGAGGTGGAGCAGCATGTGATGGAACTGTTCTGGAAACTATGTAAGGAAGGAAAAACACATAAACCTCATTAATTTTTCCCATGTATGCAGTGTATGATTTCCTATATATGTGGGTAAATTTGTATGTTGGAAAATTTCACTCTGCAAAGAAATTGAGAATTATGTGCAGTATTCCACACAACGTATATGGTAAGACCACATGCATACTTGCAACTACATGAGCTACTCAAAACCGACCACAAGCACATTCATAAATAGGTCTTATAAGGAATACAAATTTACATTGTCTTCATTTTACAAAACATTTATAATGGTGGAAAAACCACTTTTTTCTAGAACATGAACTATACTTACCCATATTAGGTATACATATTGGCATGATATGGTCAAATATAAATTCTTTGAATGCAATAAGCAAGCATTAAAGCAGACATACCCAATAAATTACATATCTTTTCTTTTTAAACACTATTAGGGATTTTTATTTATATCTTTCAAGTAGCCATGCCTTAGACCAGTCAAACTAAAAAATACAGTATATTCGAGGCACGTGCATTCATTTTCAGAAAAATGGTAAAACACGAAAAGGACATTTTAATTAGCGTTTCTTTAAAGTAAAGAAATTGACAAAGGGATGGTGTGAACAAAATCCTCATCCATTTCATTTGTTTTTGGTGGCTAACCACACCTGCAGAGAAGGCAGACAAAGTGCAGCCATTTTGGGAGGATGAGAAAGTGGAAGCACAAGGCACTTTACCAATCATGTTGAAACTTTTGGACAAATAGCCAAACATATCTATCCTAACCATCTTCCCCTAAATCCAAGGGCCAATGTCATTGGCACCTGACTAGAAAAATGAAACAAAACTGCAGCACAGCTCCATTTTCTGTTCTGCATTCTGACAGAGGACAGAAAAAGGGTGCTAGCTTGGAAAAGAAAAGGTTTGCTGAAAACCAAAACTTGGGGAAAAAAGCAAACCTCATAACAGAACACACAAAGTCTGGAGTACGGGAAAGGGGCATAAGCACTATCACAGTGAGAGAAAACCAGTATCTCTTTTGAGAATCCCTAAGGTTGTCTGTCTGCCTAAAGTACCAAAAAAAGCAGTCAGTGACACAGAAATGTGGCAAACGATACAGAGATATTTCCCATAATATTGGGAGCCACAGCCCTGATAAAGAGGAATTTCCAATCACACCTTGACAAGTTGCCTATACATGTTACAAACTCCAGAAGGAAACTCTTTGGCAAAAGTCAATTACCACAGCAAACAGCAGTAAATTATAGAAACTGAGATCCCATTCCACATACCATAGCTTAGAAGGGAGGTTCATTGATGGCAAAACTAAATAAATACTCAAAACGAAATAAATATAACTGCCTAAGGATAAACTTAAATAAACTGACCAATAATATCCTTAGTAAACCCCAAAACTTAATTACTACCTCCAAACAGTTTTTTTTACAAATCTACTTTCACCAAATTTCATATAACAATAAAGCAATACGGCATTATAAGACCTCAGGATGGCCTAACCCCTACATTTGGTGAACCTAACCACCATAGGGAGATGGCAGACGCTCACATGATAGGTCTTTTGCCTAATAATTTTAATATTTTTAATTTAATAAATTCAATTTTCACTACAATCCAATTCTTATAACGACAATAGCACTTTCAAGGATCCCTCAAAGTTCAACATAACACAATAACATTAACATTAAAAGTAAAGCGCCTGCATTTCAGCATGGTGTATACCAAATACTCTCCAGTGCCCAAAAATCTCACAGGAAAGTTGACCAATTTCCCCGTAACGAAACAAAGGGACAATCTTATAAAAAACACTTTATCTACCTATCTTACGAAGTACACATCTACTTATCTGAACAGCTTCCTGGATGCGGCACACAGAAATAGTTGTAGATCACGTCTTTCAACCGCTACTGCAGCCGCGGTCAGCTAACGGACAGACTGTCCGACACCGCGACTCAATACCCGACAAAAGCTTCTGTTTCGCCTAAATCGGCTTTCTCAAGGATTCTTAATGCAGTTAATGAATCAGACGCATATTATTAATGCAGGTGAAGATCAAACAAATAGAATATCTCCTCCATAACAATTAACCTGCAAAATACTCTTCACCGCTATCAAGACCTAAGCGTCTGACGTCAACAATTTTAAACGGACCTTCTACCAATAGAATCGCTGACACTTGAGGACATCACTCAAAACACTTTTCGTCACACAAAATTACAAAAAATACACGCAATTCCAAAGAATACTACACAAATTTTTTTTTTTTTTAAAAAGAGAGATAAGAGACCAGAACTTCATAGCTACCCGACTTATTATATAAACAAGATCCAATCAATTTTATCGTTCAGTCCATGCAGATCTATGGTATTCAGTTCATAAATCCACTTCTGCTCTTTCTGTAACAAAAGACGTCCTCTATCTCCTCTACGTATGTTCCAAGGGACATGCTCCAATACTGTACATTGTAACTCTTCAAATTATGATTAGATGTTAAACAATGTACTAGAGGCGTCTCTATTTTTGCTCAAAACTAAACCATTAGGAGAAATTGCAGGATGATATGGAAGAGGACATTGAATAACAAGTGCATGGAGTGAGGGCAGCAGCTGCAGTCTATGAAGCAGGTGGTTTGCATGCTCTCTTTAATGAACTGGACAGTCAAAACACCGCAGAACTGACCAAAACAATAGGACAGATGACTCAAGTGGATGGTCAGTGAGATGCAGCATTTAGATCCCAGATATGGGAGGAAGTGACATTATCACTGGTATGGCTGCATAATCCTTCAGCTCCATGGCCGGGTGAAGGCAGTTACCTGCATTAAACTAGTTTGTAGGCTGTGATAAGGAAGCTTATCATAGTTTAGGAAGGAGCTATAAAAGAGGTGAATTGGCTCTGAACAAGCAACCTGTCTTTACTGGTAGAAATACTAAAACAGAATGTTTTCATAAAAGACTACCAGTCCCAGAATGCACCAGGTTTCAAACAGCCTCTAGAAGAGCTGAAGTGGGGAAACGTGTGTTCAATCAGGAGAGCTATGAGGTAATCCCCAATCACTCATCTCCAAGGGCAGGGCTTGATTCAGCACAGCTGAGCTGTGCTAGGGTGGAGTATCCCTCTAAACAAGTTAAAAGTAAAACAATCTACACAGAATCAGTTCCAGATCAGGAAGCAGCAGCAGCCACAACGTGGAAGAAAGAAGAGAAAAACATCTTGGAGGTCTAAAGAAGGAGCCCATAGCAGTATGTGTGGTGGGAGTCATTCCAGAGGCAAGCATACTCCATTGGACTGGAGGAAGCCAGAGGAGTGGGGTTACAGAGCCAGGAATTCCCGAACGGCACCTGTGAAGAAGACAGCTGCATTTGGAAGGGGCCCTAAGACCAGTGCAAGAAGGTATGTGAAGAGAGATCCAGTGTCCAGGGATCTTGATTGGAAGGTTGGACATAAAAGCTGGACTACTTACTGGCCAGGATATCTGGAGAGGAAACCTAACAGCAAAGGAAGCTATCTATGCCCTAGCTCTTCATTTGGAAGACAGCAGGGAAACAACTATTATCCTGAGAGTGCTCCCTTAAGGAATTCCTCTGAGCCAGACCATGATATTGATTCTATGATATTTGAAGAAGAAGGAGATATTTTAAATGATCAGAATGAATACATGGATTGCTCTCTGAATAAGCTGCTGTGGTAAAATACTTTCAGAAATACAACCACCATCAAAAGGGAACTATAACTTGTTCTTTTATCTACCCAGAAAAGCCTGCAAGAAAGCTTTAGGATAGGATTTGAGCCACGTAGAGAAAGGGAACCAGCAAAGGGGTTTGCAGCTGGCTAATGATTGGTAATTAAGCCATGCACAGTTGCACGTGAGCTCTGAAAGGAAACTACTGTTTGTGTGTGAAAATAGAAGAAAGTTATCCTTGAAAAAGAACAGTTTTTGGTTACTTTTGGGTTTTGTTTTTGCTTTTGGAGCACTGCTAAAAGGTATTAGCAGGAGCCCTTAAAAAGACCTTTTCTGTTTCCCATCAAGGTCTTTATTGTTTGATTGTCTAAGAAGTTCAGTTGCTTATATCATGATTTGTTTGTCCTAAGTACAATACTGAAGCAAGTGTCCTTTTGTGTTACCAAGTAAATCTGTGTGGGAGAATTAACCCCATCAATAAAATATATTTTTCTTTGCTTACACTCGAGCAACACAACTCATTATTTGTGAACGGCTGATTCTGGTATGAATGGACTACATTCCCCACAATCCTTTGCAAGTCATAATAGTATTTTGCCTTTGCCAAGACTGTGGACATTCACGCCCAGCGCCCCCGTTTACAAGGCCCAAGAAAGTTAAGCAGCGAGAGTGCCGGACTTCATAACCATCTGAGTGGATGGCGGCGAGGAAAGTATCCCCCGATCTCAAAGCTTTCGCATTCAAAAGTGGGAGTGAAGTGGTGGCGGGGAAAACTAAAATGGTGGCTAGCGGTGTCTTCAATAGAGAAAAGAAACACCATATATCTGAGGCCCGAAATGAATCAACCAGTGAGATTCAGCAGCTAAGAGAGGATTTAAAAGACTGGTTCTCCACCCTTCACCAGGACATTTCAAGTTTGAAACAGGAAGTGCAAAAATGGATGAAGGACTTGCAGCAAGACATGGGCCAACACGTGGAAGGCACAGAGAATAAGTTGGATGAGTGGACTAATCAATTGCAAACGTTGTCGCAAGAAAATGGCAAACTCCATGGTAAGCACGAGGAACTCGTAGCAAAGCTGGAAGACCTAGAAAATAGGTCTAGCATGGCGAATTTGCATATAAGGGGACTTCCTGAGGCTGAGGATAAGGAGGCCTGTAAGAAAATAACAGAAAGCGTATGTCGAGCGGTGGTGTAAGCTGCAGGACTAGTGGAGTCTGAGCTGTGTTTTAAAATTGAAAGAGCCCACCGTACGCTAGAGCCCCAAAGAGAAGGGAGACCGTGGGACATAATCGCTTGTTTTCACGAGTTTTCCTCTAAAGAAGCTATTCTCACTGTAGAGTGTAAAAGGGGGAAGATAAACTACAATCGACAGGACATTGAAATCTACGGAGACCTGTCGCCAATTACACTGCAGAGACGCCAGACCTTCAGAGCGATCACACAGTGGCTTAGAGAGGAACGGGCGAGGTATCACTGGCTTTTCCCGGCAGGAATACACTTTTCAATTGATGGAACTACCACCATAGCAAAATCCCTGGAGGTGGCCATTAAAGCAATGCAAGCTGCAGGGTGGGCCAGGTTGCCGAGTAGGGAAGAAGGACCAGCTACTATGAGACCTGTGGAGAGCAAGCGCGGTGTAGGGTGGTCCCGAGTTTCTGGAGGAGAAAAAAAGACTGTGCAAACAGAAGAAGCTGGCGGAAAGAGATTGCGAACTGAACATAAAGGATAGAAGAACTGTTTCTCAGGCTGTGAGGAAGAGGCCCGGATGGGTGTCAAGATACTGGGGGAGGTGGAGAAACAAAATAAAAAGAACATGAGGAAAATAATGAAATAACAGGGTGGAATGGGGATTAAGTTAAGGCCTCATAATGGGATAATGGAAAGGTTTGTGTTGAGTGGGGAATTAATGTAATTGGGAGGGGCACTTTTAGGGGAGGGTGACACAAAGAGGGTATGGGTGAGGGATTATAATAATAGGATATATGCAGGGAGAGGATACATGATATAAAGGGAGTAAATGGGCAGTGACAACACATCTCGTGAAACCTGGGAGTAGTGAGGAGTGTACTGGGTTGTAAAGAGGTGGGGGGAGGGTAAAAAGAGAAGTGGGAGAAGAGATGAAGGACATAGTGAGGAACAGCACTGTGCCATCTTGGACAGGAAAAACCAAGAGTAATGAGGGAGTTTAATATAGCAAAGTTGAATGTAAGAGGACTGAATGCTCCAAGAAAGCGGCAGTTAATGTTCAAAGAGCTGGAGAGGCTGGGCTGTGAAATAGGCTTTATACAGGAGACACATCTCCATGTCATAGATGAGAGGCTAGTAAGTAGCCAGAGGTTTCCAAACAGTTTCTTTGCCTCAAACAGAATTGAGAAGAAAAGGGGGAGGAGGGTCGCTATTCTGTGTCTGTGGGGGTGCAATGCCTATCCTGGAGGTAAAGAGAGATAGGGAAGGGAGATATCTGATGGTTAAAGCAATACTGGGTGGTCAAAGTCACCCTGGTAAATATATATGCTCCTAATAAAGATCAATGGGGATTTTATAAGAGGCTAAAAAGGGTGGTATTAGAATTTGCTGAAGGCCCTATTATAGCGGGGGGTGATTTCAATTTGGCATTGGACCGACAAATTGAATCATCCAGGGGAACGAGTGTGGCTTCTGCAAAAGCCAGACGCCCCATGAAAGATTTGATAACAAATATGGGGTAGTGGATCTTTGGAGGGAAAGAAGCGGAACTACTCATTCTACTCAGCAGTCCATGAATCTTACTCACGTATAGATATGCTTTGGGTAGATAGAGGATTATGTGGGAAGGCCAAGGATAGTGGAGAGTTGCTTTGGACGGATCTTGCTCCAGTATGAGGAGTTCTGGAAGGATTGGGGGAGAACAGAAGTGGCAGTTTGTGGCGGCTAAATGATTCCCTATTAGATAAGGATACAAGAAGCCAGATAACAAAGGCGATCAGGGAATATTTAGTTCAAATATGTTTTATTGTTTACAGCAGGAAAAGCATTACAACCGTCAAGGCAATGATAAACCAATGAGACAAATGAAACAGTGAGACAAATAAAACATATGAAACAAACAGCACCAACTTCAGGCAATCATTGACAAGAAGAACAATAGAACCTCCCATCCCTACTAGAGAGGGGGGCACCTCAGGTCCACACTGCATGGATCAATGTTTATTTAACCATGGGGAGTGCCATGGATGCAAAAGGAATAGAAAAGAATACAGTCACCAGACCTAAACCATGCGGACCTCCCTTCCCCCCACCCACCTCATGGCTGCCGCTAGCTATTGATTAAATACAGATCCAGGGTTTACTCTTCTCCCAGAACTGTATCTTTGCAGAATAACCTAACTAGCTATAACTCCCCCTCTACCCCCCCAACCCCCCCCCCCCCAAAAAAACCCTATATAAGCTTCATCGAGTGTGTAGAAGAAGGTAGGTAACTTGGAGATGACAGAGAGAACATGAAAGCAGCGGAGGCCTAGCGCTCTTGATTTCCCAGAACCTCCAACCAGCAGGCAACCAAGTGACCTAGCTAACTTGGAGAGGTGGGAAAAAAAGGAGAAATGAGCAAGGAATACGGACAAGGGCCAAGAGAAAGACAAAAAGACATAACAGCACAGAGACAGACCCCCCAGCGAAAACGCTCCAAAACCAAAAATGAACCAGGGCCACGCTCATTGCAAGGTAGGTGAAGGCATGGCTTTCCAGGAAGTATGGTAGCTCAGTGACCCCCCAAGACTCGACGGCGAGCCCCAGCAGGCAACAGCTGTAGATGGGGTCCCCAGCTCCAGAGGAAACGAGCCCAGCGCCGCTCATTACCAGCCGCCGCTAATCGCTCCATTAGGAGGAGCTTATGAAGTCGGACCCGCCATATCCCATATACCGGGCCCCGGGCATCTAACCAGTGCTGCATAATAGTCATTCGTGCGGACATCAGCACCAAGCGCAGCCAACGCAGCACCCAGCTCCCCAACAGAGTCCCCCAATTAGCTTCCCATAAATCCAAGACCAAGTGGCGTGCAGTAAGAGGTTCCATTTGCGGCACACATCTACCAAGGTGCGATGTCACCCGCCCCCAAAACAGCTGAGCCCTGGGGCATCGCCAGTACATATGTCCCAACGTCGCTTTGTCTGTCCCACACCTGGGGCAGCCAGGGCTTACCGCAAGCCCAGCCCTCCATGCCCGAACAGGAGCAAAATAAAGGCGACGCACCAGGCGATATTGGGTATCCCGATGCAGAACTTGAGTGCTCACAGTGGAAATGGCCGCCAGCCCTCCCAACAGGGATTCTTCCCCAATGTGTTCACCCAAGTCTGCCGACCAAGCTGCCGCCAGGGCAGCGACACCGCTCGGTAACAACCCGTCCCACAACATCTGGTATAGTGACGACACTCGAGTGTGCTGGGTACCCCCCATAAGAGTTAGCTCAAGGTCTGAGCATATTGATCCTCGCAATGTTTGTGCCGGAATCGTGCGAATGTAGCTCCGGAGCTGTGTATACTGGAACACATCCCACACCCCCAATGGGCACCGACATCGCAGCTCAGCAAAAGCCACCAGCGTACCCTCTGGAGATAGCACGTGCTCGAGGTTCACCAGGCCCAGGTCTTCCCAGACTCGGAAACGGCTCCGCCCCATGCCGGCTGCAAATTCCGCATTACCCCGTATGGGAAGATATGGTGTACAGTAGGCAGAAATCCGACGACCCGCACAGAAGAATTGCCATGCTCTCCGAAACGGAGCCAAAAAGAGATCCCTGATGATCGGCGCCACCCCGCGTAAAACCCGAGCGTGTAACAGATACCGAGGATGCAAGGGCGCCAACAGAGCCACGAACTGTTCCGTCGGAGTCCAGTCAGACAAGTCCCACAGCCAGTCCCGGGCGTGGCGTAATAGACAAGCCATGTTGTACCGTCGAACATCGGGAAAGCCCACCCCCCCCAAGGATCTAGGTTGTTGCAAGATGGCCAGACGGGCCCGGGGTTTACGACCCCGCCAAAGGAATCTATTGAAGTGACGTTCTAATTGACGAAGGTCCGCCCTTCGTAAGAGCAGTGGGAGGGTCTGGAGGGGGTAAAGGATCTTAGGAAGCAGGGTCATTTTACATAGAGCCACCCTTCCCCCCCACGATAAGGGGAGATCCTTCCAACGATCCACACACTTGGAGATCTCATCCAGGATCTTAGTAACATTTAACTGATAGAGATCCTCCACTCGCGCCGACAGATATACACCAAGATATTTAAAATGGCCTGTCGCCCATCGCAAAGGAAACGGTCCCTGCCATCCCAATCGCCCCGCAGGGGCTAAGTATAGGGCCTCAGATTTGTCTAAATTAAGGCGGAGACCGGAGGGGATGCCATATTCCTGGATAAGCCGCAACAAATGGGGCAAGCCCTCCTGTGGGTCCCCAAATGCACCAGCAGATCGTCAGCGAAGGCAGCCACCCGGAATTCGTCATTTCCCACCCGAATACCCCGGAAGTGGGAATCAACTCGTATACGGAGTAGCAGGGGCTCTAGTGACAGTACAAAAAGCAACGGTGACAGTGGGCAGCCCTGGCGGGTCCCTTTTTGAATGGCAAACGTAGGGGACATAACTCCATTGACCAGTATGGCCCCTAGAGGATCAGCGTATAACAGTTTAACCACGTCGACGAATAGGCCCTCAAACCCCATCATCTCTAAGGTCTGGTGCATAAAGACCCAACTAACACGGTCAAACGCCTTCTCTGCATCGAAGCTGACAAGCAACGAGGTCTCCCCAGTCAGTCGCCCTGCGCAAATGGAAAGCAGAATCCGCTGTAGATTATGTGCAACCTGTCGCCCCCTAACAAACCCGGCCTGGTCACGGTGTACCAAGGAGGGTAGGATATGTGACAGCCTATCCGCCATAATCTTGGCCAAAAGTTTGATATCTACATTTAATAGGGAAATTGGGCGATAGGATCCGGGCAGAAGCGGGTCCCGACCTGGTTTAGGCAAGATGGTAATCAACGCCTTGTTGGGCTCGAATGGAAATTTCCCGCGTTTCAATAGGTCCTCAAAATATCCGATAAGTGGGGCCACCACCGCGTCGCTCAGCGTCTTATAGAATTCGCTCCGGAACCCATCTACCCCCGGAGCTCGCCCGTTCTTAAGATGTCGAATGGCCACTTGAACCTCCTGACCGGACAGGGGCAAATTAAGGGCTGTCAGTTGCTCCGCCGTCAGCTTAGGGAGTCCACAGCCCTCAAGGAAGGAGCGCCCCACCGAAGTCCCGGCCTCCTCATGTGCGTATAACTGCTGATAGAATTCCGTAAAAACCTTTTCAATTTTAGCAGAATCACGGGTAACCATTCCATCAGATTGTCGTATAGCCCCTATCTGCCGAGAACCACCAGGGGGTTTCAACAGTGAGGACATCAGCTTACCGGCCTTGTTCCCGAACCGGTAGAGTTTATAACGGTAATACAGCATCGATTTGTACGCTCGTTGATGAAGCAACGACTCTAATTCGGTTTGCACTTCCCGGAGTCTGCGTATCAGGGAATATTTAAAACTTAATGATGTTGAGGGATGCCCACCGGGCCTTTTATGGGAGGGGCTCAAAGCGGTGATCAAGGGAAAACTGATTGCATTAGGGACCTATAAAAAATGCAAAAAGAACATATAATCTCCTGTAAGCGAAAAGAGTTAAAGAATTGGAAGATCTGCATAAACAGAATAAGTTGGATAGGGAGGGGATGAAAAAATTGGGCAGGGTGCACCAGGAGTTTCAAGAAGTACAGTTGGAAGAAATTAAAGGGGATCAGGAAATTTTGCAACAACGTACATTTGAGTTTAGTAACAAAGCTAGCCGACTGTTAGCCCATCAGCTGAAAAACCGTCAAAATAAAAATGTGATCCTTAAGATTAAGGATAAAGCAGGGGATCTTCAGAGAGGCCCCCTTATCACAAACAAAGCAGTACCTGGAGGGGATTCAGTTGCCTTGGAATCTGAAAAGGTGATGTTCTCCCGTCCAACTGAGTACAGTAAGTAATATGGGTGATTAAGGGCCTCCCGTAAGGTAAAGCCCCAGGATTAGATGGATTCTCTAATAAGTTCTACAAAATGTTTGGGGATGTTATAGCAGAACCCCTGACCCGGATGTTTAATGCATTTACAGATCAAGGGGAGATGCCGGAAACTATGAGGGAAGCAAGTATTATGATACTACCTAAAGAAGGGAAGGACCTCTCACAATGTGGCTCCTACTGCCCAATTTCTCTTTTAGGCTCAGACCTCAAATTATTCACCAGGGTCTTGGCAAATAGGCTCCTTAGAGTAATGCAAAGCTTGATACACCCAAACCAATCGGGTTTCATTCCGGGCAGGCAAGCACCTGACAATATAAGGAAAGTACTTAATCTTATCTGGAAATGCAAGAAGGAAAAGGAAGAGATATTATTACTAGAGATAGATGCTGAGAAAACCTTTGACAGTGTCTACTGGCCTTTTTTTATTCCAAACCTTACTGAGCATGGGGATAGGGGGATGATTTTCTCAAGTGGGTAAAGATCCTCTATAAAAAAAACAATGACACGCATGAAAGTAAATGGAGGGTATACAGAGACATTTGAGCTTTTTAGGGGGACCAGGCAAGGCTGCCCTCTGTCACTACTGCTCTTTGTTTTAGCAAAGGAGCTACTGGCGCAAAAGATCGGGAAAATGGATATATTAAAGGAGTGCATATAGGGGCGAAGTAACACAAGCTATCCCTTTTTGCGGATGATGTGCTCTTTTCCTTGACATAACCTAGGGAATCACTAAGGGAAGTGGTGAAAACTCTGGAGGCATATGGGCAAGTGGCTGGATTCAGGATGACTGCTACCAAATCTGAAATATTGGATGTTTCCCTGACGGGGGAAGTGCGGATCAGACATTCAGAGTGAACAACCATTCAAGTGGGCTAAGGGGAGCATTAGATATTTGGGGGTTAATATTACCCCTGCAGTGGAGGAGATGTTTAAGGTGAATTATCCACCACTGTGGGAAAGTGCAGATTTGGGAAAGCGGCATAGGGAGCGATTCAGCTGGATAGGGCAGATAGAAGGGGTCAAAATGATGGTATTACCAAAATTATTATATTTGTTTACTACCTTACTCAAACAGGTACCAAGGCACTTTTTGAAGGGGATCCAGGCAAAAATAACAAAGTATATTTGGGCAGGTAAAAGGCCTAGAATTGCCCAAGTTATTTTAGGAAGGGGTAAAGCACTGGGTGGATTGGCTGTTCCCCAATTTGAACGATATTATGAGGCTGCCAGGCTGAGAGCAGCACTGGAATGGTGGCAGAAGGGGGGAAAAAGAATGGGTTGACATAGAGGAATCATTTGAAGGTAATGCAAATCTTGGGGGAAGGTTATGGCTACCTGAAGGAGGCGGCATGGGTGAGGGTGTGTCAGGGAACCCTTTTATAGGCTTGACAATAAGGATTTGGAGGAAATGGAAGAAGGTGTGGCTGGGAACACCTGGGAACACCAGATATACACCAATCGCAGATAATTGGGATTCCCCCCAAGGATGGGTAAAGGCCCTTTTGGAAAATGGCATAATAAGGGACTTCAGTGGGTGGGCCAATGCTTGGAACAAAGACAAATGGTAGGATTTTCCAAACTGAGGGAGGAGTATGGGTTGGAAGCTTCAGATTATTTTCCATATATGCAGTTACGACATTATTTAGTGACAAAAGTGGGACAGGGGTTAAAAACACCAGAAACCACGATAGAAAAATTATTTTTGAAGGAGGTGGTTAAGGGAGCTATTGCGACCATATACCAATTAATGGCACACGTCAAGGAGGGTAAGGATTGGTACCAACGCCAATGGGAAGAAGATATTGGGATTTCATGGGATGAAAGTGTTTGGGACCGGATTTATAGATTTATGCACAAGGGGGTTTTAGCTAGTAATCTTATGGAACAAAACTACAAAATGCTCTAGAGATGGTATCTGACACCAGAAAGGATAGGGAGGCAAAATAAAATGGGGAGGATGGGATGTTGAAGGGAATGTGGGGGTCCAGGTACTTTTATACACATGTGGTGGACATGTGAGAGGATACAGCCTCTATGGCAACAGATATTTGGGTGGATTAGTGCGATTTTGGGGTATCGAGTGGATAAAAGATCAGAGGTGGCCTTACTGAATCTCCCAGTGGACACGAAAGACCTGGGGAGATTCAATATGGATTAGGGCTGTATGTGTGGCGGGTAGAATGGCTATTGCTGGAACATGGAAACAAGTTCACCCACATTCTTTGGTGGTGGTTCAGACTAGGGTGCACACATATATTTAATATTGCCTGCACTGAAGCATCATAGGCTTTGTGTATTTGAAAGAGTTTGGAGCAAATTTAAGTTAAACACTGGGAAATGGATATAGCTGCTGTGCGCTGATATGCAATATTAATTTGTGCTGTAGGGGGTGGCAAGATGGGTGCTGGTAATGGAAGAGAAGATATGTTTATGTATATTATCATGGATTTGTTTGTGGTGTAACAGTTAGGGGGGAGATGGGGTGTTGTGTGTTATATGGTTTGTTGGAAAAATCAATAAAAAAATTAAAATGGTAAAAGATCCCAGATATGGACACACCATGCACCCCAGCTGCAAAGGAAGAGACTCCTGAGGTGAGCACTATGCAACCAACTCAAGGGGAAAGGGCAAATTATTCTACTGCCAAGGTGGTTTGGAGAGACCACACAGGCAAAAGAAAAGGGGGCTAAACTATTGATGCTGAATAAAATTATGTACATATTTATGAAGAAAAAATAGCCAGGGGTGACCATAAAGTGTGAGGTAGCTTAGCAAAGGAGGCTAAGGAGCATGGTAAGGATGAGAAGGATAATAAACAGGAAGCCACCATCTCACCAAAGCCTGGCGGGTATATATGCGCCATGAGATCTTTAGGTAACTATGTGCCGCTAATGATCAAGGAGAAAATATGGAATAATGGCTACATAGATATGTTTTCACTATTAAACAAGCAGACAGAAACTAAATCAGATGCAATGTCTGCCATGGCAAATGCAAAGAGGAAAGGGAAAACCCCCCCCGAGTCTTAAAAAACAAAGAGGGGAATATTCAGCTGCAACGGCTAGCCATCACCACTGAACTTTAAACCCAGATATTCAATGCGGAGGCCATAGCCGGCCACCAGCACTGAATATCCAGGTTAGCAGTGTGGTAGGCGAAGGCCTATGATCCATGCTAATTGAACTAAACAGACAGGCCTAAGCAGCTTGACCTGTAAATGAAGCCTGTAGTTAGGCGCAGAGGAATGAAAACCCCCCTGAATGATGACACCGTAGAATTGAAACTTAACTGAACACAATTTAGTATAGCTAAGCAGAATCGAAACTTAGAAAATACAGAAAAACAAGTCTAATTGGTACTGATAAGAGAGCACAGCTTCTATGGAATTAATTAACACTGCTGAAAGAAAAGTTACAGTGCCCTGCTTTCCCACATGTTCTAACTAGCTAAATGACCTTGGAGGAGGAAAGTATCTAAGTTGGTGAACTGACCATTGTAATTGGGACTAGAAGGGGGGTAAGCAGGTGCTGAGCCCAGACCAGAGTCCTAATTGGACAACTACGTAATGTTACCGGGACCAATAGATGGGTGAGAGGGGTTACTGGGACCAATGAAAAGTTTGCCTATGTCTAGAATGGAGAAGAACGGTATAAAAGTTGTTGTTTTGCTAGAAACCATTGCTCAGCCATTTTGAATTTGATTCTGCTTGAGTCTTGTGCACAAATAAATGATTTGGACCTTCTGAACTGACTCCTGGTATTATTGGGTTGTCTGCGCTCTGCTGCTACAGCAGAACAGCGGCAAAGCTAATAGGGCAGCGGCAATATTCAGATGCTGTCCATTTAGCTTCTGTGGTGAATGTTAAGCCAACCTTTAAGGTGAATATCATCACTGCCAAGGTATCCCCAGATGCTGCCTCCACTTCGCCCCTGGAATGCCAAAATGCTAGCCGGCTAGCATCAGGGCATTTAGTAGCGGCACCAGGGGATATTCAACAGCACTAACCACATTAATACTACTGAATGTCCTAGTCATTGCGATTAATATGCTTAGTATGTCTGCTAACTGCATTAATTGCTCTGAATATCAGCCCCATAGTTAAGTGGCGCGCAGTCTTTAGAATACTAGCAAGTATAGTGCGTGACAAAGAACCCGAAAAATGCAGAGAACTGTTTAAATATCAAGATATGATATACTTTTTATTTATTTGTTTGGTTTTATATACCGCGCTATTTTAAATCAGTGCGGTTTACAGCATAACAACTCAATACATGGAACAGGTTTACACTGAACAAGTAATATCTCTTATGGGGGGAATGCTTGGTTAGAATACAACAAGCAATTCCACAGGAACATGGCAGAGAACAGCAGCCTGTCATGGGACCACAAGGATATAGTCCTGTGGAAAAGTTGATGACAGTCACAGAAACAAAACAAAAGGTCAGCTACAGGTTGGGCAGCCTCACATACATGAACACAGTACAGCATGCAGTGGAATAACTAGCTATCTCAGAAGGATAGGCAGGTTCTGCAAGGGGCTCTGAATTTTCAGAACCTAGTGAGTTTGGGAATCCACAGGGAGGTATGCAAATTAAACAACAGTGGCTAATAAAGGCTGAAGTGGAGAAGTAGCCTAGTGGTTAGGGAAGGGTTCAAAAAATCCCAGGCACCAGGTTGCCATGGTGACCTGGAATTTATTTGCCACCCCCCCCCCCCCCTCCAACAAAGATCAAGATCACAGGCAAGAATTCTTCTATCTGTCTGAGGGAGATCGATCCCTGGGGACAGAAGAGAAGGGGATAACTGCGATTGCTGCTCCGATGCAAGTTGTCCACCCATGGGGAGACAATCTCCCGAGGGCAGACAGCTTGCATCAGGGTTGCAATCGTAGCCACCCCCTTCTCTTCTGCCTACTGGGATTCACATCTCCTGCTGGCAGAAGGGGATAGCTGCAATTGTAGCCCTGATGCAAACTGTCTACCCATGGGAGATCAGATCCCTGCAGGCAGACAGCTTGCATCAGGACAGCGGTAACAGCCATCCCCATCTGTTTTGCCCGAAGTGATCCCATCTCCTTGTGGTAGGCGAAGGCCTATGATCCATGCTAATTGAACTAAACAGACAGGCCTAAGCAGCTTGACCTGTAAATGAAGCCTGTAGTTAGGCGCAGAGGAATGAAAACCCCCCTGAATGATGACACCGTAGAATTGAAACTTAACTGAACACAATTTAGTATAGCTAAGCAGAATCGAAACTTAGAAAATATAGAAAAACAAGTCTAATTGGTACTGATAAGAGAGCACAGCTTCTATGGAATTAATTAACTCTGCAGAAAGCAAGGTTACAGTGCCCCGCTCTCACTCATATTCTAGCAAGCCAGTGACCTTGGAGGAGAGAAGTATCAAAAGTCTAAGAACTGTCCATTGTAATGAGGACTGAAAGGGGGGCAACCAGGTGCTGAGCCCAGATCAAGGTCCTCATTGGATAGCTACGAAGTGGTACCGGGACCAATAGATGGGTGAGAGGGGTTACTGGGACCAATGAAAAGTTTGCCTATGTCTAGAATGGAGAAGAACGGTATAAAAGTTGTTGTTTTGCTAGAAACCATTGCTCAGCCATTTTGAATTTGATTCTGCTTGAGTCTTGTGCACAAATAAATGATTTGGACCTTCTGAACTGACTCCTGGTATCATTGGTTTGTCTGCGCTCTGCTGCTACATATTCTTGGTGCGTTGGACCGGGAAGATGTGGTAGTAGAGGGTATACAGGGCAATATACCACGACTTTCCGCCTCAACAGGTTTGGTCCTGCCGGGATTGTGCCCTCCCGACGTGGGCTCGGCTCCCAGGCGCCACCGGTCCAGTTGCATCGGAGGGAGCTGGCCAGGCCTCGGAGGGTGCCGGGCCCGGTTGGAACCAACACCTCGAACCCGAGTGAGGGGAGTCCGAGGTCCAACTCATACGCTTGCTTGGGAACTTTGAGGACCGGATCCGGTGAGTAGAGTTTTGATTTCGTATGTCTAGACAGATGAGTCAGAGCAGTACTGCCATTTGAATCTTGAATTTTGGAACTTGGAACTTGGTAAGAGAGCTTGATCACCTCTCAAGACGGACCGACTACCCCTGCATGAGTATTCGCGGGGCGAAACTCCCGTCTTCTTGTATTTTGGAACTTGAACAAGACTAGTCAGAATGACAGGATTGGATTGCATTCTTGGGATACGTTGCTAGCATGTGTGTCGTTTGTCTATGTGTCTTTGTTTAATGTAAGATTATATTCTGTTGGGTAATGTATGATAATTTACCGCTTGACTCACTGAAAAATCAAGAACATGTCTCACTCAGTCAGAGCTTTTCCTACAGTACAGTGTGAGGCTGACAAGGGGCGTGTCTGTGCAGAGGTGCCTTTTAACCCTATGAAGGCATGTTTTCAGCGTTCTGCTGCTGGGCTAATTAGAGCTTATTTTAGGGCAATTATTCACTGTGTTTTAATGGTGATGTTCCTTCTACTATGGTCAGGTATTATATACCATTCGATAGGAATATTTAGTCAGACTTTTAGCTTTAAAGGTCGAATTAACCTCATCGGAGCTCCGTAAACTGCTTTTAGTTATATTCTCTGCTCTGTCTGTATTTTTTTACGTCAACTGCTCCTGTTATATTATTGTTACCTTTCAGAAATGATAGAGAAACTAAGCAAACTGTTTTTGGGTTTTTTTCCCTTTGATTTATAAACCTATAAAGTAATTATTAGATCACAACTTGACACTGATTTAAATGATTCTTGCTAGCATGTCTCTGTGTGTCTGTGAAACTAAGTGTGATCATTTCGTTTCCAGTGAGCGAAGGAGTAGGGCTCACACAGCTTGCTAGAAGGGAAAAAAAAGACTCCCGATTGAAAAGTCTCTTGCTTGTTCAAAATAAAGGATTCATTCAATCAAAGTGTGATAGGAGATGAATTTATAATTAGTTTTCTAGTTATTACTTTGCAGCTGTGATAACTACAGTGACTCAGGAGTTCTTTTGTTTTTTGAAGTTTATCTGTCGTTCCAAAAAAACTAACTGACACGGACAAGAGAGAGCAAATAAAGTGTTTTTCCTTTGACCCTCAAAAATAGAGGTTAAGAACCTTGGGGGACGGTGCGGCATTCTGGGTTGGAAGTGTACCAGATTGCAACCTGAGAGTGAATGGTTTAAATTCTGAGTGAATAAGAAATTATGTTAGGATACAAGTATAAGTCGTTTGAATGCATGCTTCCCCATACTGTAAGATTTAAGGTAATTACTTTGAATAGTTAAACTCTGTACTAGTGACTAATGACAACCTTTACAATTCAGGATAAATTCATCTGCTTTTCTGTATTTGAACTTTGTGTGTCTGTGTCCAGAGGAAAAGGGGGTACTTTGTTTTTTTTTAGAGTCTTTTAAAAATTCCAAGACGTTATTTCCTGATTTACTGTGGCAAGCACCTGATACAAGACATATTTATTGTTAAAAAACAAAACAAAAAGAGGGTGTATATGCATTCTAGATATCCACCACAGCTATGGAAAAGTATCCGTTTCATGTCTCTTGAATATCTGCTTTCTGAACTGTAAGATTTAATAAAAATAAAATAATATTTTCTTTTGCAGACACATGCAGACTACGGCTGGCAGTTAGTTTCTATGCTAAGTAATTTCATTCCAGTCATACATAACAGATAGCTATAGTTCTCTCTATAAGATATTTTAAGAACTGTATCTAAATTGTATGTCTGTGCTTAATCTAAGCTTATGTTTTCTGCCTGCCCTATGCGTTCAGAGTGCTTAAGGGGGGGATGGGGCCCAGTCCACCGATGATGTCACCCCCCGGTAGGCGTGAACTAATGTGCCCACAGCAGAGAAGTAGAACATTAAAAAACAAAACAAAAAAAAACCTCCCGGATAGAGCGTTGCTAGGAGAAACATTGTGGGCCTAGGGCAGGGGGGGACTCCACCCTGTAGATTCCCAAGTAGTTTGCCAGCCAGTCAGCTGACCAGACTTGTTTAGGTGCCTTTCCCTCTGCCACTGATTTATTGAACTGAAAGCTTTAGGATTTAATTGAACAAATGAACAGTGTTATTCAGACAGTATTATTCAGCCTCACTATATACCCCATGCAATCCAGCAGCCCAGGAGAATTTGCATTTTTGTCAGTCAGTCCCAGAGAGATATAAAACAGAAATTACAGAAACTGGATGGATTTGCGGGCATGATAGTTACTGGACGTTGAACAGAAAGTATGTGAATTGTTGAATGTGATAGAGAAAGTAAATGTAAAGATGGAGAAAAGAACAGATCTTCTTGCTGATGCTTTAGTTGAATGATGTGGAGGAGGTTATCCTGATCGAAGGAGCAGAGGAAGTAAAAACTGGGTGCGAGTCAGTGCGCCCATTGCAGAAAAGAAGGACATTAGAGAAGTGAATGCCCGCATCTTATCTCCACCCCAGGGGGGGAGGAGGGAGTACTTGATTTAAAAAAAAAAAAAAGCCAGCCGGAGAAGGCTACATCATGAATGAAGACTAGGCCAGACTGGACTCCAAGTTTCCCTGGGTCCCCAGGAGTCAGTCTGAAAATAGGGGACCAATATATGGACTTTATGGGGGGTACAGGAGCAGAATACTAAAGCCAGTAGCCCCTGTGTTTTTCTCGATGCATCACCATTATCAGAGCTACTGGAGCTAAGGCCACAAAGCCTTTTCTGCAGAACTGCGTGTGTGAACAAGGGGGACAGAAAATAATGCACCAGTTCCTGTATATGCCTGAGTGCCCTATTCCACTTTTTGGAGCCCAGATCTGCTTGCAAAGCTTCAGGCACAGATATCCTTTGCTGGAGAGAGAGAAATGCAAATGACTGTGAACCCAGAGCCTGCTGGATTGATGGTGCTGACTGTTCCCCGAGAAGAGAAGTGGCGGTTCTATAACACACCTCCAGTCAAGTCAACAAGTTCCTGTATACCCGCCAACCTTATAGCCCCACCAGAAGTATGGGCAGAAGATAATGCACCTGGCCTAGCGAAGAACATAGCCCCTGTCATCGTCATCCTCAAGCCAGAAGCGGAACCAGTGCATGTGAAGCAGTATCCTCTTCCCTGACCAGCCATTGCAGGAATCCACTGCCATTTAATGAAACTGCTGAAGTACGGACTTTTCAAAGGAATGTCAGTCACCTTGGAACACTCCCCTTCTTCCTGTTAAGAAGCCTGGGACAGGTGATTACCGCCCAGTGCAGGATCTAAGAAAGAATGCATGATGCAGCTGAAACTATACATCCAGTTGTGCCAAATCCTTACACACTCTTAGGACTGATCTCTGCTGAAGCTACACACATTTCACCATTCTGGATTTAAAAGATGTTTTTCTGCATACGCTTAGCCCATGACCCCACTACAGGAAGGCGGGGCCAACGCACCTGGACAAGATTACCTCAAGGATTCAAGAACTCGCCTCACTCAGCAAAAGATTTGACAAGTTATCCAGTAATTCCAGAAGAAAGAATTCTACTTCAATATGTGGACAACTTGCTTATAACCACCAACTAAGAAAGTGAATGTCTACAAGCCACCAGTGAACTCTTGCACCTTTTTAATGAGACTGGATACAAAGTCTCAAGAGCTAAGGTGCAATTATGCCAAACAAGTTAAATACCTAGGATTCCAGTTGTCCAGCGGAATTCGACGCCTGGGACCCTTACCAGAACGCAAAGCAGCTGTATGCAGTATTCCTACTCCAACCACCAGGAGGCAAGTGAGAGCCTTCTTGGGTGCCACAAAGTATGTTGTATATGGATCCCCAATTTTGCGCTGCTAGCAAAACCGTTGTATCAAGCTATCAAAGGAATGGAAAAGTCTCCATTGGAATGGGGACTTGAACAGGATGCAGCCTTTTGATCTTTGAAAAAACACTCTGATGTTGTCACCAATTCTGGGTCTACCAGATGTCCTTTCAGTCTCTATGTTCATGAGTCACAAGGAAATGTTCTAGGAGTGTTGACTCAATCTCTTGGACCTTATTTGAGAAGCTGTTATAGCTACAGGCTTCCTAGTGAGCAAAAACTAACAAAAAAATCCCTTTGAGACAGAATCTTCAAGTTACTGTACCACACTCTGTTCTAACCAATATGAAATACAAAGGAAACTACTAGCTAACAAATCTATGAATGTTGAAGTATTAGAGTATGTTGCGTGAAAACCCTCAGATACAACTGAAGGTCAGTCAAGCTTTCAATCCTGCTATGTTGTTATCAGTTGGTCTTGATCCCCTGATCATGACTGTTTAGAAATTATGGACACTGTATTCTCAAGCCGCCTGGATCTGACTGATGTTCCTATGGAGAACCCTGAACCTGAACAGACTTTCTTTGTGGCTGAAGGCAGTTTCATCATCAATAGACATTGTTGTGCTGCTGACCCCTGATTTGGTAGTTGAGTCCTCAGCCCAGGCCCCAGAAACTTGACCACAAAAAGCTGAACTGATAGCCCTCACTAGAGCACTAACAATAGGAAAAGGGCTTTGTCTAAATGTGTACCCAGATTTCAAGAACGCCCTTACAACCTTGCATGCACATGGGACCCTGTACAAATAATGAGGGTGGATAACCTTAGGAAGCAAGTCCATCAAGTATGGCCCCAAGATATTGACATTATCAGGTGCATACTACCTACAGCTTTCAAAACTTTAGGAAATGTAGAATGTATGAATAGAACCTTGAAATCTCAGTTGTCCAAACTTTGCCAAAAGGTTTACCTGAAGTGGCCCCAGGTTCTTCCTATAGCCCTTCTTAGGATATACTTAGCCCCTGCTAAGTCTTTAGGAGTTCCCCTTTTTGAGATTCTGAGAATCTGTAGCCTATTTATAGGGAATAAAAGGAGATGTGAGACAGATAGGATCTGAAATTATTAGGCATGAACTATTGGTTTTAAGTTCTGTTTTGCAGAGTCTTCATACCTGGGTACAAAAATCGATCACCCATCAATTTGCCTGAACCCCTGCATCCTTTCAAGCCTGGAGTCTCGGTGTGGATCAAAGAGTGGAGAAGGATACCGTTAGCCCTGCATTGGAAGGGACCCTATGTTGTCATCCTGTCAACTCCAACTGCAGTAAAAGTCGCAGAATTCGAACCTTGGATCCATTATAGTCGAGTAAAGCCAGCAACTGCTTTTGAACCTGATCACTGGACTACTGTACAGCATCCTGAGACTCCATTGCGCCTCACCCTATGACAACAACCACGGACCTAAGACTTATTGGTCCCTCAGAAACTGCACTATTTCAAGACTATCTGTTTATCTGAAGGTAAGCCTCGCATCTGGAGAAAGCTGCAATCATCAGAAATAGACTGTGTTGTGTTAAGAAATTGAGTCTTCTAAGAAACTGTGTTCAAATACTCTGATCTCCTCAAGGCAATAATAGCCTGAGAGACTGTACTATGATATTTTAAGAACCTGAGACATCCCAGAGGACAGTGATAATTTGGGATCTACAGCCCTACTCCTGCCACAAAGCTGGTAGGTCTACATACGGCAGAAGCTTGAGGATCTACAATCAACTCTACATTTGTTATCTATTGTGGATGCCAACAGTTCCACCAATTCTCCAGAGACTATGCCCATTATGAATTCTTATTATTGCTTTATTTTGGCAGCAGCCTTGGAGTGCTTTGAAATGACTTTTGCTTTACCTCCCTGTGCAGCCTGTATAAGTAACACACGAACTGGGCTAAAGGTTCTTCATGCCTCCCAGAACTTGTTTCTTGAACTTGCTGAAGCAGTAGCATCTAGTCTCCACATTTATGACTGTTTGTTCTCAAGAACTGAATTATTCCATCCCCTATGATCAGACTGATCTACATAATACTACTAGTGAGTGGGTATTGGCCCACCCCATTGTTGACAGTTTGTGTTTTGTTCGCACCGGACCACAATTTGCTATGAAGATCGGACAGCTGGACTGTCTAAATCAGAAGTTTTACAACAGCACAACAAAGAAGACATCTTGGTGGTCCGGCATAAATGCTCCTGAACCTTCTAATCCTTTAGTTCTTTTTCCCACTCTTGCCAAACTATGGACTTAGACTATCTGCTTGTTGCTCCCTTGTTTCTTGTCATTTTGCTTGCGGATGCTAACTTCAGTTATTAATAACCCTGTAGAGCGTAAGGCAGCTACAAAGCTACCAGCTATGTGAAACTACTACCCTATACCACAGAGTGATATCTTTACCTAGTATTATGTGATTTGATTCTCACCCTTTCTCACTTGCGGGTGAGAATAATCAAAGGGGGGAATGTGGTAGGCGAAGGCCTATGATCCATGCTAATTGAACTAAACAGACAGGCCTAAGCAGCTTGACCTGTAAATGAAGCCTGTAGTTAGGCCCAGAGGAACGAAAACCCCCCTGAATGATGACACCGTAGAATTGAAACTTAACTGAACACAATTTAGTATAGCTAAGCAGAATCGAAACTTAGAAAATATAGAAAAACAAGTCTAATTGGTACTGATAAGAGAGCACAGCTTCTATGGAATTAATTAACTCTGCAGAAAGCAAGGTTACAGTGCCCCGCTCTCACTCATATTCTAGCAAGCCAGTGACCTTGGAGGAGAGAAGTATCAAAAGTCTAAGAACTGTCCATTGTAATGAGGACTGAAAGGGGGGCAACCAGGTGCTGAGCCCAGATCAAGGTCCTCATTGGATAGCTACGAAGTGGTACCGGGACCAATAGATGGGTGAGAGGGGTTACTGGGACCAATGAAAAGTTTGCCTATGTCTAGAATGGAGAAGAACGGTATAAAAGTTGCTGCTTTGCTAGAAACCATTGCTCAGCCATTTTGAATTTGATTCTGCTTGAGTCTTGTGCACAAATAAATGATTTGGACCTTCTGAACTGACTCCTGGTATCATTGGTTTGTCTGCGCTCTGCTGCTACATCCTGCTGGCAGAAGAGAAGGGGATGGCTGCATCGCGGCCTCGATGCAAGCTGAATGCTTCTAGGAGATTAGATCCCCACAGGCATCGGGGTCACGATCGCAGCCATCCCCTTCTCTTCAGCCCATAGGACATATGGGGAAGGCCAGGATCATAGAGGAGAGCATATCGGGGCTGCAATTTAAAATAAAAAAAGCTTAGATGGGAGTGAGGGGTTGGTTAAAACTGCATAAAAATTAAAGAGTCAGTAAGAAAAACAAAGGAAAGAGGACATGGGAATGGGAGTGCTTGGAGGGAGGGAGAAGGGAAACAGAGAGTGGGGAGGGTATGGGGGGGGGGAGGAAGATTGCAAGGTGTTGAATCTTAAAGGGATGAAATCATGGGGACAAAAGGGCACAATGCATATTTGCCAAAAGGTGCATCCCCTCCCCACAGAACACAAACATAGGCACCTCACCTTCATAGAACAGACATGCATTCCAACTCCACACTACGTACACATATATAGGCACCTTACCTCACACCGCACACACATTCACATACAGACACAGGCACCCCACCTTTGCAGCACACAGACACAGACTCCCCCGCTCTGCACCCCACCCACAATTGCACCCACTGCCACAGCCTTCCACCCCACCCACACAAAGGCATCCACTGCAACATCCCATGCACAGACAGGCACACCACCGTTGCACCATACACCCACATAGACACGTGATATCTGAAGCTATAACTGTCATCATCTAAAGATGAACTCTGGCACTGGTCTCATGAGGCTTGAGAACATGATACCAGCTTGAGAGACAACTGAGGGTAGGGTGGGGTGGGGTTGGGGGGGCCACAAGGTTGTCACAAGCACTGGTTCCTAGGATTTTGGCATGACTCCTAAATCCACAAAATATCTGTCAAGACCAGGGTTAGGTAACAGCCTGGGACCAGCAAACCAGGATCAAATCCCACTGGTACTCCCTGTGGCCATGGGCTAGTCACTTAACCCCCCACTGTCTCGGGTACAAACTTAGATTGTAAGCCCTGTGGGGACAGGGAAACGCCTATTGTACCTGAATGTAATGCACCTTGAACTATATATTACTGGAAAAGCATAAACTAAACACTACTAAATAAATAAATTTCAGAATTACAAGTATAAGCAGGCCTGCACCATATGCTGTGAAGGATACCCACAAGACAAATATAGCAAGAGAAGTGATGATGAGCAATAAAGATTCTAGCCCATGGGAAGAGGTGACAATGTCGTTAGCATACACGTCCATCAAAATACAGGCATTAAAAGAAAAGCTACTGGGATACAGCAACAAGATGTGAATGGCTTATTGAAGGGTTCATGAGAAACTTCATCATACCCACACCAGGGCCTCCCAGGTCTCTGATCAGCAAGCCCTTTTAACACAAAACCTATGAAGGACCTAATTTTTTCTCCACTACACTTGGTTCTAGAGAAAAAAAATCAGTGAGTTCAGGCTAATACATCACTTATCCAATTTAAAGGACAGGTCCATTAATGATTTCCTCAACCAGGCTCTCTGCTCAATCATATCTTTTGATCAAGCAGTGGATATGGTTAAAGCCCAGGAGCAAGACACTGAATCCACCTTCAGGCTATTGCAAGTCTGTCTAGATAGATTCCAGTTGCTAGGTTTTAAGTTTCAGGACCAGTTCTATTTTGACACGTGCATGCTAATGGGCTGTTCCATTTCCTGCACGTACTTTGAGAAATTCAGCATTTCCTTGCAATGGGTGGCAATTTAGTAGAAGACAGAAAAAGGTGCAATCATACACTCCCTGGGTGACTTAATAGTCAAGAGGAAGCATCTGAGTACCAAAAATATTTGACAACATTCCAAAATAAAGCAGTGAATTTGGGAGTTCCACTAGCACAAAACAAAATAAATGGCCCAGCCAACCTTTTCAAGCACTAAAATGACTAACAGATTACCCATAGCCAAACTGATAGCATTAAAAGACCTAATAGATCGAACCAAGCAAGCAAAGAAGGTCACACCTGAATTTTGCATGCAGAGCTGTGTCCATGGGGGGTGGGGGAGAGAGGAACATTTGGCATACCATTTCATAAGTGTAAATAAAGGCAATAAGGAAAATCTAAAGGTAGGAAACAAATTTGTGCAAGATTATAACGGAATGAATATATGGCAAAACCCACTGGTCAGCAACAAAGATTTAGACTTGTAAGCAAATATTGCTGGCAATAGGGGCTTTGGCAAAATTCAAGGTAGATGGTACTGTGAGAGTTGACACATCAGAAGGAACTATGTGGCCATAACTAAAAACATCGCAATTCCCGGAGCTCTTCCCTATAATAATCATCTTACTGTTACGGGGCAAAAATTTTAGGAACAAGAGTGTGATTTTTAGAACTGATAATGTAGTTTAACACAATCAAAAAACAGCAAGGTGAGATAGGCTGATGATACAGATACGTAAACTAGTGTTGCTATGCCTGCAACTGCACACATGCATCATAGCTAAGCAACTGCACACATGCATCATAACTAGGCACTTGCCAGAGGTAAGAAAAGAAATTGCTGATGTTCTTTCCTGTTTATAGTTGGCCCACTTCTAGTGCTTGGTGCCGGAAGCTGAGCAGAGCAATAGAAATGCTCAGTGGATATGGAACATTGATGGATAAAGGCATTTAGCATGCTACAAAATTCACTAACACAGAACACTTAGAATATAAGATATGCCATACTGAGTCAGACCAAGGATCCATCAAGCCCAGTATCCTGTTTCCAATAGTGGCCAATTCAGGTTCCCAAAAGGTATTCTATGCTGCTTGTCCCATGGGTAAGCAGTGGATTTCCCCAGTCCTCTTTAATAATGGCTTATGGACTTTTCCTCCAGAAACCTCTCCAATCCTATTTTAAATCCAGCTACACTAAGAGCTTTTACTACATCCTCTGGTAACGAATTTCAGAGTTTGATTACCGCAGAGGATGGTCCAACCTAAACCCATTTATACAAGACACTGGTAGGGACATGAATAGCCACATACACAGTTCTACATTGGTTGTCATGACATGACTCAAAAGGAAGAATATGCCAAGGCCTTCTTTGCTAAGATCTCATTCTTCCTCAATTCAAAGGCAGAGAAGATACCACTTAAGGTATTTATAGTTAGGAAAGTACTGGAGGGATAGTCTAGGGATAGCCCCCCTCCTCCCACCACCAGTAAAAAGGAAAATCATAATCACTGAGATGCTAACCACAGTGCTAAAAGAACTTAAGACATTAAAACACGATGACTATGAGTGGAAGCTATTCAGGCACACCTTTCTGCTGATGTTCTTTGGGGCATTCAGGATTGGTAAACTGATAGCCCGATCAAGAAATGATATTGAGGGCCTAGCAGTAGAGGAAAAGAGCATCTTCCGACTTGAAGACAGAGTAGGAATCAGAGTGGATAAATCAAAAATAATAAGGAATGAAAGGGCAAACTGTTGTGGTTTCACAGAAACTCACCAATCAAGGGCTCTGCCTAGTTACAGCCAAAGAGGGCATACTGTTAATCCACAGGGACAGCAACTTCCTGTCGCAATACCAATTCAGTAAGATGCGAGTGGAAAGGATGGTAAGCAACACACTTCAAAAAAAATAAGGGTGTATCGTCACACCCTAGCATGCAAATTGAGAATGCCCCAGGAACAAAGTAAGTGATTGGGTAAGTGGAAATCTGACAGATATAAGACCTATATAAGGCTAGCCAACTTATTATGCTAAGGTTAAAAAACCATGTCTTTCCTCATCATTAAAGGGCAGTACCGCATAAAAATCGAGAATATTGGCAACTCCTATATTTACTGCTCAAGAAAGGGGGTGATAATGATCAGCCATTATGGCAAACAGTTAGATCTTTTTGTCCGAACAGGAGAAATACAATGGTTGGGAAGAGGAATATGCACTAAGGCTAGTTCCTGTCAGCCATGATGAACTAAGCAAAGAGGCAGCAACCCCCCGAACGTGGCCATCATCCACTTTAGAGGCGAGGATTCGGTTAAGGGTAGAAAACAATGACTTAATCATCAGGATAAAGACAAGACATTGCATGCGAAAGAGAAGTCATTCCAGGATGGGGGGAACAGGTACCGTCTCCTGAGGAGGGGCCTCGTACTGGAGGATTTCGAGGCCCTCTGACCGAGGCTCCTCCTCGGACTCTGTGGTAAAGGTCAAGGCCTTTGACATGTCCTGGACGAACTCCAAGGAGGAGAGGTCTTCGTGCATCGGTCTCTAGAGGTGAGGGGTCCAAAGGGATACCCTGAAGGAGGCGGGTGTTGGGGGACTTGTCATCGGTCTCTTAGTCTGACTCAGAGTAGACCTCGAGAACCCGCCAGGCCTCGGACTGCACCGGGTCACTGGCACAGCGAGACCCCCGAAGACGCTGGCCGGGGATATCCTCTGTCCCGAATGGAACCGATATCAATGCCTGGAATAGTCTTGAAGTCGAAGGCACATGAGGATCGGTTCCATGACCTCCAGAGAAGCCCTTGCGGTGGAGGGGCCAGTAGTCGGGACCAATAATCTGGAAGAACCAGGCATCAGGCCGCGCTGCTGGGCCAAGAAAGCAGCGATGTTGCACTCGAGGGCTGCAATTTGACCTCAATGCCAGATGGCTCTGCAGCCACCAGCGTGGGCACCGAAGGCTTCAGGCCCGATGCTGGCTCTGTCAAGGGGACATCCTTGATAAGGATGGGTTCGGGAGAATGGGGTCAATCTCCCGATACAGATGGCACTTTTTCCCGTTGAGGCAGCTTGGAGAGCCACTCCCAGCCATTGCCCTTGGCATCACACCGGAGGCTCCGATGTGGAGACCGTGGGACTTACCCATGGCTCCAGCGTCATCATCTGCCTATGCCACCGATGACGTCTGGCTCTTCGGGGGATGGCCTTCAAAAAACAATCCCCAGTCCAATGTCCAGCAACCTTTTCCAGGATGCAGACAAACATCCAATGAGCTCCGTGGAAAAAAGGACACCGAGGCAACATAGCACCTTTGAATGGGAAGGCGGGAAGGCAGTCAGGCATTCATGGTAGTTCTCCCAAAGGCTATTTTTGAAAACTGGGGAGAGGTTACCGTGCGGGCTCCGTCAATGCTGATGTCACCCATATGTGAGGACAGACTTCCTGTTTGCTCCCGGAGAAAGCACAGTTACTTACCTGTAACAGGTGATCTCTGGGAACAGCAGGAATAAGTCTTCACATGTGGGTATCATCGGTACCGACGGAGCCTGCGCGGCCCACAGCGCCTGCGCGCTGCCTTCCCGCCTTTCCTAACTGCCTCTCTCCAGTTCGAGTTTTAAAGCTGAGACAAAGAGAGAGAGAGGAAAGGAAAGATAGATAGAGAGATACAACTCCTAGGGGAGGTGGGTGGGTTGTGAAGACTTATTCCTGCTGTTCCCAGAGATCACCTGTTACAGGTAAGTAACTGTGCTATCTCCAGGAACAAGCAGGAATGAGTCTTCACATATGGGGGACTCCCCAGCTAGAGATGCCTGGGAGATCACCCAGATTGTGAGTCCTTGGGAAGGGCTCCACCTGCACCCACGAATCTCAGGCATCCAGTCAGGGATGGAGGGTAGGAGTTGATTAGGTATGGAACAGGTGTTTGAGAACAGCCTGACCAAACAAGGCATCCCGGCGGGAGTCCTTGTCCAAGCAGTAATGGGCTGTGAAGGTATGAACCGATGCCATGGTGGCTGCTCGACAGATTTGATCGATGGACACAGAGTTAAGATGAGCCATAGAGGCTGCCATGGCTCTCACATTGTGAGCTGTGACATGGCCCTCCAGAGAAAGATTCTTGCTCTGGTAGGCGAAGGAAATACACTGAGCAATCCAATTAGACAGAGTTCTCTTGGAGACTGGAAGTCCTAAATGAGAAGGATCAAAAGCAACAAAAAGTTGAGAGGACTTTCTAGGTTGCTGTGTTCTTTGTAAGTAGAAAGCAAGTGCTCTTTTACAATCCAGGGTATGAAGATTCCTCTCTGCAGTTGATGCATGAGGTCCTGGAAAAAAGACAGGTAAATACATCTCCTGGTTCAGATGAAAAGGTGAGACCACTTTAGGCATAAAGTGTGGATTAGTTCTGAGGACTACCTTGTCATGATGGAACCTTGTATAAGGAGGATTAGCCACTAAAGCTTGCAACTCACTGATACGGCGAGCTGAGGTGACTGCAATGAGAAAAATAACCTTCCAGGAAAGGAATTTCAAGGAGGTAGTGGTTAAGGGTTCAAAGGGTGGCTTCATAAGCTGGCCAAGAACCAGATTCAAGTCCCATGCCACTGGAGGTGGTCTAATGGGAGGTTTAGTCAAAAGAAGGCCTCTCATGAATCTTGCTATAAGAGGATGAGAGGAAATAGGTTGTCCATTGAGAGGCTTAAGGGATGCTGCAATAGCACTCAAATGGACTCTGATTGAATTTGTTTTAAGCCTGCATGGGATAAATGCAGTAAATAGTCTAATAAAGAATTCAAAGGTATTGCAAGAGGGTTGAGACCCTTCTCTGCACACCAAATGGAAAACCTTTTCCATTTAAAAGCGTAGGAACGTCTGGTGGAAGGCTTTCTGGAAGCATGAAGGATATCCTTTACTTGCTGAGAAAGGTGTAAATCCTGAAGGTCTAGGCCTTCAGCAACCAGGCTCTGAGATGAAGAGACTGAGGATTTGGGTGCCACAAGGTTCCCTCCTCCTGGGAGAGGAGATCTGGAGCAGACCCCAGGTCCAGGGAGGGAGCTTGAGAGAGATGCAGAAGTAGAGGGTACCACACTTGGAGTGGCCAATGTGGTGCTATGAGGATCATAGACCCCTTGGTCTCTCTGAAGCTTGAACAGAGTTTTGGGAATGAGGGGAATAGGTGGAAAGGCATAGAGGAAGTCTTTCCCTCAATGAAGGAGGAAGGCATCCCTGGCCTGAACTCCCTGACATGGAATCCTGGAACAAAACCGGGGAAGTTTGGCATTCCACGGACTTGCAAACAGGTCTATGTCTGGGGTACCCCAAATCCGAAAAATCCTGGCTATCTGGTCCCCATGTAGGGACCATTCGTGTGGAAGCAGAACTCGACTGAGTCTGTCTGCCCAAGAGTTTTGAACCCCTGGAAGATACACTGCCATGAGATGGATCTGATGCTCTCTGGCGAAGGCCCACAATCTGAGAGCTTCGTTGCAAAGCGACAGAGAGCCAGTTCCTCCCTGCTTGTTCACGTAGAACATGGCTACCTGGTTGTCCGTGTGGATGAGGACTGTCTTGTAGCTGAGCAGGGTGTGGAAGACTTTGAGAGCCAGAAAGATTGCTCTGAGCTCTAAAAGGTTGATATGTAGAGATGTCTCCTGTGGAGACCAGATGCCTTGGGTCGAGAGATCTTGTAGATGAGCTCCCCAACCCTTTGGAGAGGCATCTGTTGTTAGGGTTGCTTGGGGTAACACCTGTTGAAAGGGGGACCCCAGCAACAGATTTTGAGTGGACTTCCACCAGTGGAGGGACCAAAAAAGGCGACTGGAGGTTGCTATTTTGTCTGACAGGCAACCTGATGCCTGAGTCCATTGGGTGGATAGGGTCCACTGAGCTGCCCTCATGTGAAGGCGAGCGTAAGGAACCACATGCACCGTGGAGGCCATGTGGCCTAAGAGTTGTAACATCTCTCGAGCAGTTAAATGGGATTTTAACTGAATCTGGGAGGCTAACGGCACCAAGCGTAGGCAGCGGGCCTGGGGAAGATAGGCCCTTGCAGTTGTGGTATCCAGTAAGGCCCCTATGAACTCTAGAGACTGAGTAGGGGTGAGATGGGATTTTGGAATGTTGATTACCAGTCCCAGATACTGAAGAACACGCCTTGTACATGTCAGGGAAGTCTGGGCCTCTGACTGGGATGGAGCTCGGATGAGCCAGTCGTCCAGATATGGGAATACGAATATTCCTAGAGTGCGTAGGAATGCAGCTACTACTGCCATGCATTTTATGAACACTCTTGGAGCAGAGACCAGACCGAAAGGAAGCACTTTGTATTGGTAGTGCTTTTCTTGGTAAAGGAACCGAAGGAACCTTCTGTGTGTTGGATGGATGAGGACATGGGTGTACGCATCCTTGAGATCTAGAGAACAAAGCCAGTCTTGACTCTGGAGGTACGGAAGGAGAGTTCCAAGAGAAGTCATCTTGAATTTCTCCTTGCATAGAAACTTGTTCAATTCTCTGAGATCTAATATGGGTCTGTAGCCCCCTGTTTTCTTTGGGATGAGAAAATAGGGGGAGTAGAACCCTGAGCCCTGTTGAAGAAGGGGTACTTCTTCTATTGCCCCTTGGGCAAGAAGGGTAGCAATCTCTTGACCTAGAAGGTTGAGGAGAGATGTTGGAGAATTGAACTGTTTCACCATGGTGTGAGGAGGAAGGTTTAAGAAATTAAGTTTGTACCCTTCCCTTATGATGGAGAGGGTTCACTGCTCTGCTGTGATTTGTTCCCATCTGGGAGCAAAGTGAGCTAACCTTCCTGGGATGGTGAGAGGCTCTGGATTTTCTAGAGCCAGAAAGGCTAAGTTCTCTAGTGGGAAGTCAAAGGCCCTGAGGAGGCTGAGGCTGTTGGGCCGTAGCAGTCCTCGCAGCCTGGGTTTTGGCCTGTTTTGGTTGTTGCTGTCTCTTTGTAGCAAAACGACCTTGAGAAGAGGCCTGACCATAAGTAGAAAATTTCCCTTTCTTTGGGAAAGATCCCTTTTTGAACAACCTCTTTTTAAAAGGAGCAGTAGTAGACTTTGAAAGTCTATCTAAAGCAGAATTTTCAGCATCCATCTGGTTGGCCTTTGCTTGCCAATCTTTGCCAAACAGGTTTTCGCCTGTACAGGAAAGGTTACCTAGACCATCCTGTACCCAGGATTCCAAATCAGAGGCTTGCAACCAAGCAACTCTGCGTGCACCTATGGCAATGGCCGAGGCTCTACTGGCCCCCTCAAAAGAGTCAAAGGCTGCACGGTTGGAAAACTTGGATACATCCTGTGCATGTTTAAGCCAGGTAATATATTCTTCTCTCTTATCTTCTGACATAAAAGGAGATAAGGTTTGCAGATGATCTGTAACTTCTTTCAGAAACATCCCCATATAGAGACTGTAGGAGTTGATTCTGGCTATAAGCATACTGGCCTGGAAGATTTTCCTTCCAAAGGCATCTAGGGTTCTGCATTCTCTTCCTGGAGGAGCAGAGGAGTGCCTTTTTGTACTCTTGATCTTTTTCATAGCAGACTCTACCACAATGGAGTGGTGAGGAAGCTGAGTCTTATGAAAACCAGGACAAGGAGGAACACGATACATGGTGTCCAACCTTCTGGAATGAGGGGAGGTGGAAAGAGGAGTCTCCCATATGCCCAACATGTGATCAAAAAGAATCTCATGTATTGGCAAGGTAGCTGCCTCTTTAGGAGCCTTAGGATATTGAAGGATATCTAATTTTTTGGCTCTAGGTTCAGTTTCAGAGGTCACTGAGATGGACAGGCCTTTGGCCACCTCCCTAATGAAGTCCTGAAAAGACAAATCCTCAGGAGGAGACATTCTCCTTTTTGGAGAAGAGGGTTCCTGAGGAAGGATCCCCAATGCTTCAATTGAGGCCTCTGAAGAATCAGAGTCTTCAGAGGAATCGAAGTATCGACTGTCTGGATGCTCTCGCAGAGCCCGATACGGATACCGGGAGGTATCGACCTCGGGAGTAAGCGGTACCGAGTTGGTACTGATGGGCATCACTGGATAGCGTACCGCTGCCGTCGATGCTGATGTCGATGCAAGCGGTACTGGTATTGGAACCGGAATCGGATCCTGTACCGGAATCGGTACGGGTACCGACAACGGGGTTTGTTGCGGTACCGTAGGCGTCGCAGCTTGTATGAATGCCATGATGGCACGCTGCATGGTCAGAATATTCTGATCCATTGACGCTACCAATGTCTGGATGTCGGTACCGGTGGAGAGCATCGGTACCCCAGAACATTGTAACAGGAGATCAGTCGAGGCCGAGCCATCGATGTCAACCTGTGACCCCATAGGTAGTGCTTTGGAAGCCGGAGCCTCCCGCCGGGGTAATTTTGCTGGTGTGGGTTCCTCAAGAGTAAGCCCGGGGGCATCTCGATACTTGGAAGGAGATGAACTCTTTGAGGACCGACCAGATTTAAGTTTGGTTACCTGAGATCCATGGGATGAAGAAGCAGCCCTGGAAGACGTCGATGCCACAGAAGCTGCATCGGAGGGAAACAGGACACTGAGCTTGGCTGCCCGATTCTGTAACCCTCTTTTAGACATCATGGAACAGGACTCACAATCCGCAATGGAGTGGTCAGGACCTAAACATTTCAGACACCAGTCATGGGTGTTGGTGACAGAAATAGTGCTACTGCACTTCGTGCACTTTTTAAACCCGGAGGCGGGTTTTTCCATGAGGAAAAATATATCTGTAGGCCTAAGGCCCCAGAAGAAAAAATGCACTGAAGAGTAAAAGGTTTTTTTTTTTTTTTTTTTTAAAGAAAGGAAAAAGACTGGTAGTACCGGTCCGGAATCGAGAAGGCAGACACGCGACTAAAGAAAAATAAAAGAAAATAAGAAATTCTTCAGCGGTGACAGGAAACACGACCTGCTGGCTCCGCGGAAAAGAAGAACTGGAGAGAGGCAGTTAGGAAAGGCGGGAAGGCAGCGCGCAGGCACTGTGGGATGCTCCCAAAAGCTTTCCTTTTGGACGTTGGGGAGCGTTCCCGCGCAGGCTCCGTCGGTACCGACGATACCCATATGTGAAGACTCATTCCTGCTTGTTCCTGGAGATCTGATTTTACCTTTTATTTGCCTCTTCATCAGATGTATTCTACAATTAAATTTTTTTCAGTGTGTCCAGTGATGTGATTCCAGAGATGAACAGCAACAAAAATAGTGGTTACCATTCTCTCAAATCACACAAGCATTATGACATTGAACTGCCATCGAACATCTAGCCAGCAGAAAATCTGAAGGTTTAATGGGGGTCACTGGAAGATGATGATTTTAAGACTATGGTCAACATAATGATGATCTGGAGTTTTCAATGGATATCTGGTGGGATACCCTTAAAACATCTCTCTGGGAGGATGATCATGGGAATGATCAGAACTCAAAATCTGGAAAATGAAATTGAAAGGCTAGAAAGGGACTGTAGCGCCAATAAGAAGAGCACATCTCTGTGAGCATTTCAGAAAGTAAAATACAAATACAACATACTGCTTAGTAATCAGGCTGGCATAGCTCTTGCTACGCAGGATGCTAGATATATGCAAAGAATACTAATAGCGTTAAACTTGTAGTGCACTATCTGAAAGGGAGGACAGATGGAACTCTGACTGTCTTGCTGATGGGTCCCGCCTCCTGTCAGATCCTATTATTCTCCATCAATTTCAGAAGTATTATAAACTTTTGTACGTGGATTCACCTGAGACTTCTACTCAGACCGATACTTTTCTAAGTTCGATAGGTATCATAGCTTAAATAAAGTTCAGAATGAAGAGCTGAAGCAGTGATTATAGTGCAGAAAATTATATTGGCAATTAAATCGTTATCCTTTAATAAAGCTCCTAACCCTGATGACTATACTGTTGATTATTAGATAGCTCTTTCTCTCCAGATGTAGCTCTAATATTACATCTAGTTTTTCATTCATTTTTTGACAAGGGAGGAGTGAAAGGATCATTTATAGAGGCAAAGTTAATGGTAATAGCTAAACCTGTGAAGGATCCAGAGAGTACAGGTAATTATAGACCAATCTCATTCAATGTGGAAAGTAAAATATACTCAAAAACATTGGCTTATTAACTTAATAAGGTGTTAGGAATTATTAAACATCAGGACCAAAATGGTTTTATGAAATATAGGATAGAATTTAGACAATTTGAGATTTTTTTTTAATACTATGTCCTTGGCCAGCAAAAAGTTGAAATTAGACCTTATTTGCTAATTTCCTTTCATGGAGTCCTTCCAGTCCAGTCATATGGATTATGGCCCACCACCAGAAGATGGAGACTGAGAATGCCAAGTTCTGATGATGTCACAGTATGAACTCTGTGCACCTCTCATCAGACCAGCATCCTACTAACAAAGCAGACTAGAAACAGAACCATTAATATGCCATCAATTCAGATAGATCAATTAACTTTGATGCACCACTGTCTTTTTTTTTTTCATATAGACTACAGAAAAAGAAATGATCTTTGTCAAGAGCACTTCCAATGGAAGTAGAAGAGACTAACAAGGCGAACCAACACCAATCTCCTGCGAGTCATTCTATTACTTTACTGGAACACACAACTCTTCTGTTCCGGCCTCGCCAACAATTACTGAAAAATATGGGCGGGTTCTGGACTGGACTGGGCTCCACGAAAGAAAATTAGTAGATAAGGTCTAATATCAACCATCATTATAGTCCCTTCCAGTCCAGTCCAAACATATGGGATGTACCACAACAGTACCTATATATGGGTAGGACCTGCGAGCCCAGACCATATAAACCGTGCTCAAAAACATACATCCTATCTGGCTTGGACATCCAGATGGTAGTGCCTTGTAAAAGTATGAAGAGACAGCCAAGTTGCTGTCTTACAGATCTCCAGCGGAGGGTACAAGACTCGACTCAGCCCAAGAAGTTGCTTCGGCACTTGTGCAATGCGCATGTAAGCCCAGAGGCACAGGTCAGTGTTTAAGCAGATATGCCAATGCAATGGCTTCTCTAACCCATCGGGCTAGAGAGGCCTTGGAAGCCGACTTTCCCTTAGGTTGACTTTCAAACAGCACAAAAAGACTATCCAATTTTCGAAAGGATTGAATGCATTTCAAATACCTGTGCAGAGTCCTGTGAACATCCAACAGATGCAGCTGCCGATCATCCGCTCCACTATTCTCGTCCACAAACATCAGAAGCGAAACCACCCGATTCACATGAAATGAAGAAACCACCTTAGGAAGAAAGTGCGGTATAGGCCTCAGAACCACTTTCTCCTTAGAAATCATAAAAAAATGCTTGCTACACAAAGCCTGAAACTCAGACATTCTGCGTGCAAAAGGCCACCAAAAAGGTGACCTTCAGCATCAGATCCTTCTAAGGTCACACTGCCCAGAGGTTCAAAAGGAGCTTCTGGGAGAGCCGATAAAGCGTAGTTACCTGTAAGAGTAGTTACTCACCTGTAACAGGTGTTCTCCAGGAGCAGCAGGAATCAGTCCTCACATATGGGTGACATCGACGTCGATGGAGCCCTTGCGGAGCATTTCCCCAGCTTTCTATGAAAGCCTTTGGGAATACTGCACACATGCGCGGTCCCCTTCCCGCCTAAAGGTGCTATCTTGCTCAGTCAAATGACATAGCTAAAAAACAGCACACAAAAATGTAAAATAAACTATGTACAACTGCAACTCCCAGGGGAGGAGGGAGGGTTGTGAGGACTGATTCCTGCTGCTCCTGGAGAACACCTGTTACAGGTGAGTAACTACTCTTTCTCCAGAACCAAGCAGGAAGTCAGTCCTCACATATGGGTGACTCCCTAGCTCTGGGCTACCAAGGAACCCAGGCTGAACAAGAGAACTCCCTCTAGTCCCAGCATCAAAGAAAGGCTTTTCACTGAAAGAACCTCCACCGGTAGCCCAATGGAGGGCTGGAGGGCAGGAGTTGCCTAAACCTCAAAGAGATTCCAGAGTACCGCCTGGCCAAAAGCACTGTCCCTACGGGACTCCCTCTCCAGGCAGTAATGAGCTGCAAAAGTCTGGCTTGAGGACCAAGTTGCAGCCCTGCAGATGTCTGCCAATGGTACAGAGCGGAGATGAGCTACTGAGGCAGCCATTGCCCTGACACGATGGGCCGTGAGTCGTGACCCGACCCTGCAAGGGAAGGTCAGCCGCCCTGTAAGCCCAGGTGATACAGTCAGCCACCCATATGGACAAGGTACACTTGGACACAGCTAACCCCAAATTATTAGGGTCAAAAGAGATGAAGAGCTGAGTAGCCCTTCTATGTCCTTGCGTACGGTCAAGGTAGAAGGATAAGGCCCTTCTACAGTCCAGGGTATGGAGAAACGCTTCAGCCTGGCTTGCATGAGGCCTAGGGAAGAATGTTGGAAGAACCATCTCCTGGTTGAGGTGGAAAGAGGAGACAATTTTAGGGAGGAACTTTGGATGAGTCCTAAGGACTACCCTGTTCCTATAGAAGCGGGTGTAAGGCCTGTCACAGACCAGGGCCTGAAGCTCACTCACCCGTCTGGCCGAGGTTAAGGCTACTAGGAAGAGTGTCTTCCAGGAAAGGAAGCAGAGAGGAGAAGTAGACATCGGCTCAAAAGGTGGGCGAGTCAGTTGCTGCAAGACCACATTCAACTCCCACTCAGGAGCTGGAGGACAGACAGGAGGCTTGAGCAACAGCAAACCTCTGAGAAACCGGGACACCAAGGGGTGAACAGACAAAGAGTGTCCTTCCACCAGTGAGTGGTGAGCTGCTAGAGCTGAGAGGTGGACCCGAACAGAATTGGACTTAAGGCCCTGATTGGATAAGTGCAGCAGGTACTGAAGCACCACTGGTACAGCACAGGAGAAAGGATCCTCTGTACGCAGCTGACACCACACAGAAAACCTCTTCCACTTCAGGGCATAGGTTTTTCTAGTGGACTGCTTCCTAGAGGCCAGGACGACTTCTTCAACTTCAGGAGGTAGGCCCCAAGGAGCCAAAACCACCCTTGCAGCTTCCAGGCCATCAAATTGAGAGATTTGAGATTGGGGTGCAGAAGAGACCCCTGGTCCTGAGAAAGAAGGTCGGGCTGCAACCCTAGAGGCAGTGGAGTGTCCACTGCTAGCTGAAGCAGAGGATCGAGGCCTGGTCCTTTAGAATCTTGAACAGGGTTCGGGCCACCAGAGGTGTGGGAGAAAATGCATACAGAAGGCCCTGGGACCAGGAAATCAGAAAAGCATCTGCTGCTAGTCTCAGAGGATGCGGTTGCCTGGAGCAGAACCTGGTCAGCTGTCTGTTCAGGGGACTGGCAAAGAGATCTGTGGATGGAAGTCCCCATCTCAGGAAGATCTTCTGAACTACCAAGGGATGGAGCTGCCACTCGTGGGGCTGCAGAATCCTGCTCAACCTGACTGCTAGGTAATTTTCCTGGCCAGGGAGATAAACCGCCTTGAGCAACATGTTGTGCCTGAGCGCAAACAAGCAAAGGTCCTTCGCCTCCTGACAAAGGAGTCTGGACCCAGTTCACATAAAACATGGCTACCTGATTGTCTGTTTGCACTAAAACAGACTGGTGGGCCAGGGTTTGAGAGAAAGAATTGAGGGGTAAGCGAATAGCCCATAGTTCCAGTAGATTGATCTGCTGCTGGACCTCCCAGGGAGACCACAGGCCCTGGGTGCACTTGCCCAGACAGTGTGCACCCCAGCCCTGCAGGGAGGCATCGGTGGTCAATACCACTGTGGACCCAGGTGTCTGAAAAGGCATCCCTTTCAGTAAGTTGGGGGGATTCAGTCACCAACGTAGGGAGTGCAGGAATGGTCTGGACACCCTTACTCTGTCGCTGAGGCTCCCTGTGGCCTGCGACCACTGATTCCTGAGACACCATTACGCAGGCCTCATATGAAACCTGGCATTGGGAGTCACATGTACTGTCGAAGCCATGTGGCCGAGAAGCCTCAGGCAGAGCCTGGCGGAGACCAGTAATCTGCTGATAAACTGGTTTGCCAAGGTCATCAGTCTTTGGGCTCTGTCCTCTGGCAAGAAAGCTTTTGCCTGCAGAGAGTCTAGCCTTGCCCCTATGAACTCCAAGTTTTGGGAGGGGAGCAAAGTGGACTTTGCGAAGTTTATGACAAACCCCAGATGTTGGAGTAGAGAAATCGTTCGGAGGGTGGCTTGCCTGGCCTCCTGGCATGTCTGACCCCTGATGAGCCAGTCGTCCAGATAGGGGAAGACAAAGATTCCCTGATTTCTCAGGTAGGCCGCCACCACTGCCAGGCATTTGGTAAAGACCCTGGGGCGGAGGTGAGGCCAAATGGCAGCACCCTGTACTGATAATGGTTTCCTCCCACAATGAACCTGAGGTACTTTCTGTGGTCTTGATGAATGAGGATGTGAGTGTACGCATCCTTTAGATCTAAACAGCATAGCCAATCTCCCTGCTGGAGGTAAGGCAGAAGTGTTCCAAGAGTAAGCATCTTGAAATTCTCCTTCTGTAAGAACTTGTTGAGATTTCTGAAGTCGAGAATAGGCCTGAGATCCCCTGTTCTCTTTGATACTAGGAAATACCTGGAGTAGAAACCGCCTGGTCTCGTAATAGACCCTGGAGCTCCTGCAGGAGGAGGGCTGTATGGAGAGGAGGCCTTGGAGGCTCTCCTGGAAAATAGGGAGGAGGCAACTGATGAAAATGAAGCAGGTAGCCCTTGTGGACTATGCTTAAGACCCAGTTGTCCCCTGTAATAGGTGGCCACCGGTGCGCAAACAGGGCTAGTCGACCTCCTGTGCAGAGATGGGACAGCAGAGACGGAGAGGCTATGCCTTGAGAGTCAAAAACCCCCACCCTGCTGAGTGGGAGCAGGAGCCGGAGGCTTGGGGGCCTTCTGCCTACGGGGCCCATGTCCCTGCCCCTTGGCCTGCTGATCCTGTGGGGGAGCGGGGGAGGCCTGGTAAGGTGGGAACTGTTTGTAGGCAGTGCCCTTCCTCGGGTAAAAGGACTTTTTACCCGAGCCCTTCTTCTTGTGTGAAGGGGCAGAAGTCTTTCGAGACAGCCTTGTCCTCGTGAGGTGTTCGGTCTCGAGCTCAGCAGCCTTCTCGGCCATGGGCTTTCCAAAAAGGTTCTCACCACGGCAAGGGACATCGACCAACTTGTCCTGAACCCATGGCTCGAGGTCCGATGACTGCAGCCATGCCTGGCATCGAGCCGCGATGCCGGCAGCCGCAACACGGGCCGAAGCCTCGAAGCCATCGTAGGCCGGTCGGGACATGAACTTAGAGCATTCCCGGATCCCCGAAGACAAAGACTTGAACCTCTGCAAAGGTTCCCCGGAGAGACCAGCAGAGAACCCGGCAAGCTCCTTTGCCAGGTCCCGCAAGTACATGCCCATGTACAGCTGGGTAAGACTGGACACAGCAAGCAAGCATCGAGCCCTGGAAGCACTTTCTAACGAACGCATCCAGGTTCCGGGCCTCCCTGCCAGGGGGCACCGCGGAGTGCATCTTCTGACTTTTCAGACGATGCATGGCCGATTCCACCACCATGGAATGGTGCGGTAGCTGCGCCTTTTGAAACCCAGGGCTCTTACAGAGTCAATAAATGGAATCGACCCGCTTGCTCAGAACTGGCGCCGAGGCCGGTGCCTCCCACATCCGGAAAAGGAGCCGTTCCAGCATCGGAGGAATCGGCACAGTAAAGGCCTCCTTCAGAGGAGAGTCATACTGGAGGGCCTCGAGCTCTTTGGCTCGAGGCTCCTCCTCAGGATCCGCCGGGATCGCCAAAGCAGTGGCCATATCCCTCACGAACTCCGAGAACCGGGTATCCTCCGGAGGGGACCTACTCTGGGGCTCAGACTGCGGTGCGTCCGACGGGACGCACCGAGTCTTGAAGGTATCGGGGGACTCCTCATCCTCCGTCTCCCAGGCGGACTCATCCGAAGAGGAGTCGGGCTCCGACCGCGTGTGGCCCGGCAGCACCTGCCCCGATGCTGAAGGCACCGGCGTCGACGCCCTCGGTCCCAACCAGGAGGTTGAAGGTGACCGCGACCGAGGACGACCTCGAGCCTTCATGGTCTCGAGTATCGGCTCGGTCTCCGGGGTCGACTTCGACATCGATGTCCCGGTGGTCACGGCAGATGCGCCAGCGAGGCTGGCCATCAGCACCCGCTGATGATACATGAAGGGAGACAGTCTGCACTCCATGGCTGTCAGCCTGAGACCCAGCTCAGGAGACTCAGCAGCCACCGACTTGGGCACCGGCGGCGCCGGGCCTGACGTCGGCTCCCTGGGAGGAGAGTCCTCGAGGACAACAGGACTTACATGTCCAGCAGACTCCGGCTCCACCCGAGGTACTTTTGACAGCTTCTCCTGTTCCACGGGCCCGGAACGGTGGTCGGGGGTCCAAGACCTAGCCCTCGAGGAGCCAGGGACCGACGACGACGACGCCCTCGCGGGCCGCTTCTTCCTCTTTCGCTACCGCTCGGGGGATCCCCTCTCTGAGGAACCCCGACGATGCTCAGGGTCAGACTCCCGAGATGTCGAGGCCTCAGATGAGGTCTGGGCCCGGCCGGAGGCCAAATCGGATAAAAGCCTTTCCTTTTGGTGCTGACGACTTCGAAGTGCTTTAGTGGACATTTTCCCACACGGTCCACAGATCTTAGGATCATGATCAGGACCGAGGCACCGAAGGCAGCAGTCATGTGTGTCGGTGAGAGACATTAGTTTCTTGCACTGATCACACTTCTTAAAACCATTGGAAGCCATCGGGGAAAAAAAGAGTCCCCGCGAGGTCAAAGGACCGGCCTTCCAGAGAAAAGGGAAAAAAGGGCGCAAACGCCAGCCACGAAGGGCAAAAACCAAAAAAATAAGATCGGGCTCGATACCGGTGTACCGAACCCGGCGAGAAGGGGAACCGGCGTCGAACCGGAGAAAAAAACACGAAGAAATCGAAAGGAATTGAAGAAAAAAATCTAACTATTTTACAGGTGAACTAGGACACACGTCCGACGGGCTCCATGGAAAATGAGAGACTGAGCAAGATGGCACCTTTAGGAGGGAAGGGGGACCGCGCATGCGTGCAGTATTCCCAAAGGCTTTCATAGAAAGCTGGGGAAATGCTCCGCAAGGGCTCCATCGACGTCAATGTCACCCATATGTGAGGACTGACTTCCTGCTTGGTCCTGGAGAAACAGGTGATCTCAGGGAACAGCAGGAATTTAGTCCTCACATAGGGGTATTGTCGGTACCGACGGAGCCTGCACGGGAACGCTCCCCAGTGTCCAATAGGAACGCTTTTGGGAGCATCCCTCAGCACATGCGCACTGCCTTCCCTCCTTTCCAACTGTCCCTCTTCAGTTAAGTTTGTAGCTGAGTTAAAGGATAGAGGGAGAGAAGAGAGACAAAGAGAGAGAGAGAGACAACTCCTAGGGGAGGTGGGTGGGTTGTGAGGACTAAATTCCTGCTGTTCCCGGAGATCACCTGTTACAGGTGAGTAACTACGCTATCTCCAGGAACAAGCAGGAATGTAGTCCTCACATATGGGGATTCCCTAGCTGAAGATGCCAGGGAGATAGTCCCAGGAAGGTGGCACCATCGAAGGTGAGAATCCTTTCTCCCATGGATCTCTGGCATCCCACCAGAGTTGGTGGGTAGGAGCTGGTTTAGGTTTGAAAGAGATTGTGAAGAACAGCTTGGCCAAAGAAGGCATCCCGATGGGAGGCTTTATCTAGGCAGTAGTGGGCTGTGAAGGTGTGTACCGAAGCCCAGGTGGCTGCTCAACAAATGTCATCGATAGGCACAGAGTGAAGATTAGCCATAGAATCTGCCATGGCTCTCACATTATGAGCTGTGACATGGTCCTGAAGAAAGCACAGTTACTTACCTGTAACAGGTGATCTCTGGGAACAGCAGGAATTAGTCTTCACATATGGGTACGTCGGTACCGACGGAGCCTGCACGGGAATGCTGCCCAGCTTCCAATCAGAAAGCTTTTGGCAACATCCCTCGCGCCTGCGCGCTGACTTCCCGCCTTCTCCAGAGCCTCTCTTCAGTTGAGTTTCAAAGCTGAGACAAAGGCGAGGAGAGAAAGGAAGAAGATAAAGAGATGCAACTCCCAGGGGAGGTGGGAGGGTTGTGAAGACTAATTCCTGCTGTTCCCAGAGATCACCTGTTACAGGTAAGTAACTGTGCTATCTCCAGGAACAAGCAGGAATGAGTCTTCACATATGGGGACTCCCTAGCTAGGAATGCCAGGGGGAGATCCCATAAAAATGCAGAGGCCTCGGCCAGGGATGCATTTTGTCTCCAGGAATTCCCGGCATCCTTCGTGGGATGGAGGGTAGGAGTTGACAATAAAGGAGCTGTGAGGAAAGAAACAGCATAGCCAAGGACTATAGGGGAGAAGTCCTTGGTATATATGATAAGTAACATTAAACACATTTAATGTACACTTAAAATATGCAGCTTACCTACTGAATCGTAGGAAGTCGAGAGCATGATGGAGTCTACTGGATAAGCAGTGGCGGAATCTTCAAAGTGACCTCACAGCAGTGAGGATGAAGGTCCAGACCTAGAGGTAGCAGACGATCCAGGTGTCAACTGGGTAGGATTAGACGTCAGGTCTTCAACGGAAAGCTTTCTGGGAAAAAGCTGAAAACTCCTTTAGGCATAAAGTCATTAACAATGAAGGCTAAAGGAAGAAGACTGACGGAGGTAGAGAACTAGCCCAGTCCTGGCGGGAAGAAGGGGAGTGGAAAAAACCCCTATTCCCAAGGAGAACAGTTGTCTACTCAAGATAAAGATGTACACTATTTTTCCTAGCTGGCGAGAGATAGGAAAAAATATTGAAGCTTGATGCTTCAAGGACTTAAAGAAAAAATGGAAGATGTTAGCACCACAGTAGTTATTGGTGCCTAACAGTTCCTGCATCATAATATGGTATGCAAGTAGGGCGATAGACTGTCTAAACCCTCTAGAAGGTAAAACATTTAGTATAGACAGTAAGGGTTATAGTGTGTAAGACATATCAACCCTTGAGAAGCCCTCCAACAGACACATATATATACAGATATATATATATATATATATATATATATATAATTAGAGATAATATAAATATATATATATATATATATATATATATGTGGATGGAATATATATATATCTATATATATGTATAGATATATACATATGTCCATATGTGTATATTAGGATATGGGTGGAGAAATGTATAAAAAAAAAAAAAAATATATATATATATATATGATATACGGAAATATATATACATTGGTGGGGCATGGAATTGCACCACCAGGGTAATGAGATAGGTATGTAGACATATATGGAGATGCTACATACAAGATAGAGATTGAAGATACATATCTACCACCCAGCCCCATAGTTGTATATGGGGAATATAAAAGAAAAGATTCTCTGCTCCACAAGAGGGTGAACCCACTTGGGATATGTGTAAAGAATCTATTTCCGTGGATTGAGGGAATCCAGTAAGATAATTTGATGTTTGCGTGAGAACAGATGATGATATCAGTCTGTAAATAACAAGGTGGGAGTTGCAAAGAACACTGACATGGCAGATGTTCAGCAACGCAAGAAGATACCAGAGGGACCTGCTGGAGGGACCCAGAGGGAGCATGCGAAACATCAGCCTTGGATCTTCACGCAGAAAAACTTATATATCATACCAACAGCCCAGATCAGAGGGTTTGGAGAACCCTCATAGGCATGGGAAGGAATTAAGCTTTTCCCTACTGATAGCTTCAGAGATAAGGTCAATGCTCTAAAATAAGGCCCTCATAGTAGAAAGCTTCTCTGAGAGTGCAGAGAGCATTGTGCAGGAGAAAGAGGAGATAAACTGACTGAAGTCAGTGGTATTGCCATATCCTAAGAGAGGAGATGGAGGAAGATTGTGAAAAAGCCAAAAAGTAGGAGGATCCAAGATAGCTGAGGAGCAGCCTGGAATCACTACTGAGGCTAGATAAACCTTGGAACAAGGGACTGGAACTAGAAAGTACCAGTAACACAATCATTGTAACTCCTGCAGGCACAGCTGGTGATAGAAACCAGCAGAGAGATTGTACTGTGCCCATTTAAGAATAAGAGACAAGGAAGGAGAGGAGGCATCTCCTGTCTCTTTCTGAGGAATAAGCGTGCTAAGAAGCTTCTCAGTATGGTACCCCTCAACCAGGAAGAAGTCCTGTAGAGAGGGTAGGCAAGTAAGTGGAGGGTGACGTACCCTCAGGGTAAGTGCAACTTGAAGGAAAAAAATGTTCAAAGTGGGACAGAACTATCAGGGGATAGTAGTAACTGCTCCTCTAGAGAGTAAAGGAGGAGAAGTGCGTAGTCCCTGAACAAGAATGTTCCGACATCTAAGTACACTGAGAAAGAAAAGCACAGTGAAGCAACTTCTAATAGGTAGAAGTGAACTGCAGGCTATAATTCTCAGCCCCTATGGTTGTTGGGAATGCTGAGAGTGGCCAGAGCTGGAGGACTTCAGACTAGGCTGAGGTGTCCCTTGCTTAGGTACCTCTGAATGATGGGCAGGAGAGGAATGAAACTTTCTTTTCTTAGGGAAAGAAGGTTTGGTAGGACATTTCCTACCCCTCGAAGAATGGGATGGCTTAGAATGGTCTGTAGTGGAAGGAGAGTCAGTGGAGCATTGAGCAACCTGACGTAAAGCCTCCTTACCAAAAAGACAATCTCCTGTACAAGGAGAATGAGCCAGTATAGTTTGTGCCCGTCTATTCAAGTCTGAAGCTTCGAGCCAGGCTCTGCGACATGCTGCAATGGCAATAGCAGAGGATCTGCTAACAGACTCAAAAGAGTCTATAGAAGCACGAGACAGAAACCAGGATATATTCCGGCTATGATAGATGAGCAAGGAATAATCAGTAGCCTTCGGCTCTGGCAAAAAAGGGGCCAAGAGAGACAATTTCTCTGTGACCTCCTGGAGTGTTAGACTCATGTGGAAAATATATGAAAGAATTCTGGAGGCCAGCATAGATGTTTGGAAGGCTTGACGACCAAAAGCATCGAGTGTTCTTGAAGAACGACCTGGCGGATAAGAAGAATGCTTCTTCTTGCTCTTAGCCTTCCTCAGTGCTGATTCTACTACCAGGGAACGATGAGGAAGTTGCGGCTTCTGAAATCCTGGAGAGGGAGGCACTCGGTACCGAACCTCAGTAGCTGTGGAAGCTAGAGGAAGCCGTAAGGGTGATTTCCAAACCCTCAGAAGGAGATCCTGCAGAGCAGGATGTAAAGGAAGCATGATATTTTCCATTTGTGCCGGTGGGCTATGAGTATCAGCACAACCAGGGATAGAGATATTAAGAAAGGTTGCCATGTCTCGGAGAAAAGTCTGAAAAGACTGATCCCCTATGGGAACCAGCCCTGGTAAGGCCAAAGAAAGAGGCTGAGCACCAGAGGACGTACCATGGTGTGAAGTAAGAGACGTAGTAGATGGACCGGGATACTGGCGTGTTAACTCAGAGGCAGTAGGTACTGCATCAGCAATGCCAGGTATCGGTTCCAACGGAGGCATCGACATCGATTGTGATACAGGACCAGCGGTCAAAGTTGTCATCGGGGACTGCTGCAGTGGTACCGAGATCATGAGTTTAGAGTTATAGCTAGGATCTGCGGAACTGCTTATCTGGAAGCGAGCTGAGTCGGTTCCAGGACGCGTCGGTACCCAGTCCTCGAGACTAGAAATCGATTCAAGACTCGGCATCGATGGAAGCGAGTCTATCGATGCATGCCTCGAGGGTACCGACGTCAGTGGCAGTATCGGTGATGCCGATACTGATAAAGCAGTCTGGGTTACATCGATCGGTCCCGAAGGTACCGAGGATACCCGATGATACCCACCTGCGAGAAACAGGTTACTGCATCCCGATGTCGTAGCCAGGGCATCGGAACCGCTCGACGGCGGTACCGTCTCCGAGCATGGCTGGGATATAGAAATGTCCATGCGTAGCGTATCGATAGGCCCCGAAGGTACCGAGGACGCTTGAGGACGATCCCTGGTGGCGAGTGGAACACTCGACACCGGTGCCGATGCCGGGGTATCGGTACTGCTCGAAGCGGATACCGGACACGGTGGGGATCGAGGGAAGTCAATCTGAAGCGTATCGATCGGCCCCGAAGGTACCGAGGACGCCAGATGACGATCCCTGGTGATGAGTGGAACACTCGACACCGGTGCCGATGCCGGGGGATCGGTACCGCTCGAAGCGGATACCACCCCCGAGCATGGCTCAGGTATGTTCTGTGAGGGATGAGCCCCAGGAACAACCTGAAACCCCTTTAACGCTTTGGAGCCCATAGACTCCCGCAGGGGTAATGCCAATGGATTCTTGAGGGTAAGGCCGGAGCCGTCACCATGCTGGGCATGGGACATACCACTCAAGAATTGACTAGTCTTAACAGACTGTTTGTGGGTTACCTGATCCTGTGAAATGGAAAAACCGGGTACCCTCACTGCCGAGGAAAAAACGGCATCAAGGGAAACTTTAAAAACTGAAGGTTTCCTCACAAAAATATCTCCTGACATGTCAGGGGAAAAAGGGTCAGGACCCACACAGTTGAGACACCAGTTATTGGAGTCTAAAAGGAAACAAGTGTTTCCACATCGAATGCACTTCTTAGGGAAAGAAGGCTTCATGAGGCCTGGTAGGCCTAACAAGTTAAGGCAGAAAAAAATGAAGAAAATGTTTCTCAGAATTTAGGCAAAAATCCACCGGCGGTACCGGTGGCGGCGGGAAATACAGCCGCGACCACAAGAAAACAAAAAACTAAAGAAATTAAGTAAGTAAAAAGAAGTTTCTGCGGTGACAGGAAGGACGTCCTGCCGGCTCCGCGGAAAAACGAAAACTGAAGAGAGGCTCTGGAGAAGGCGGGAAGTCAGCGCACAGGCGCGAGGGATGCTGCCAAAAGCTTTCTGATTGGAAGCTGGGCAGCATTCCCGTGCAGGCTCCGTCGGTACCGACGTACCCATATGTGAAGACTCATTCCTGCTTGTTCCTGGAGATGACCCTTACTCTCATAAGCAAAGGATATGCATTGGGCAATCCATTTAGATAAAGTTCTTTTGGAGACTGGAAGTCCCAAATGACTAGGGTCAAAAGCTATAAAAAGTTATGAGGACTTTCTATGTTGCTGTGTGCTTTGTATGTACAATCCAAAGTATGAAGGTTTCTTTCTGCATTAGAGGCATGAGGCCTCGGAAAAAATACAGGAAGGTAAATTGATTGATTTAAATGAAAAGGCGAAACCACCTTTGGCATAAAATGTGGGTGAGTTCGAAGAACAACCTTATCATGATGAAATCTAGTATAAGGAGGATCAGCCAGTAAAGCTTGCAATTCACTGATGCGGCAGGCAGAGGTGATTGCAATTAGGAAGATGATCTTCCAGGTCAAAAACATAAGAGCTGCAGTGGCCAAAGGCTCAAAAGGCAGCTTCATGAGCTGCCTGAGAACTAGATTTAGATCCCATGCCACCGGTGGTGGCTTGATGGGAGGTTTAGTTAATAAAAGGCCTCTCATAAATCTTGATAGGAGTGGATGAGAGGAAATTGGTTGTCCATTTAGAGGCTTATAAGAAGCTGCAATTGCACTAAGATGGACTCTTACCAAATTGGTCTTTAACCCAGAATTCGATAAGTGAAGGAGATACTCTAGTATCGATTCTAAGGGTATGGACCAGGGGGTTTATTCCCCTCTTGAAGCACCATATAGTAAAACGTTTCCACTTGAAGGCATAAGATCATCTTGTGGAAAGTTTCCTAGAAGCCTGAAGGATATCTTTTACCTGCTGGGACAGGTTGAAATCCTGGAGGTCAAAGCCTTCAGCAACCAGGCCGTGAGGTGCAGGGACTGGGGATTAGGGTGCCATAGCGTCCTGTTCTCCTGGGAAAGGAGATCTGGAGCATGTCCTAACTCCAGAGGTGCCGCTTGAGAGAGATGCAGAAGCAGGGAATACAACGTTTGGCGTGGCCATCGTGGTGCTACGAGAATCATGCGACCCCTGTCTCTCTGAAGCTTGAAAAGTGTTATGGGGATGAGGGGAATGGGTGGGAAGGCATAAAGGAAGTCCTGACCCCAGTGAAGGAGGAAGGCATCCCTTGCCTGACAGCTGTGTGCCAGAATCCTGGAACAGAACCGGGGAAGTTTGGCATTCAGTGGACTTGCAAAGAGGTCTATGTCTGGAGTGCCCCAGAGATGAAATATCTTTGCCACTTGGTCTAGGTGGAGTGACCACTCGTGAGGTAGCAGTACTCGACTGAGTTTGTCTGCCCAAAGGTTTTGAATGCCTGTAAGATATACCACTAGAAGGTGAATTTGATGCTCTCTGGCAAGGGCCCATAGTCAAAAAGCTTCATCGCATAACGACAGAGAGCCCGTTCCGCCCTGCTTGTTCACATAGAACATGGCTACCTGATTGTCTGTCTGGACTAGGACTGTCTTGTAGCTGAGCTGGGCGTGGAACACTCGAAGAGCTAAATAAATTGCTCTTAATTCCAGGAGGTTTATGTGTAAACCAACCTCCTGTGGAGTCCAGGTGCCCTGGGTAGAGAGATGATTCAGGTGTGCTCCCCAACCCACCTGTGATGCATCTGTTGTTAGGGTGGCCTGAAAGAGGGGTTGATGGAAAGGAGAACCCACTGTCAGATTTTCTAGTGATTGCCACCATTGGAGGGACAAAATTAGTCATTGAGAGATTGTTATTTTGTCCGACAAATGACCCGTGGCCTGTGTCCACTGTGTGGAGAGGGTCCACTGAGCTGCTCGCATGTGGAGGCGAGCATATGGGACTACATAAATTGTGGATGCCATCTGTCCCAGTAACTGCAGTAGCTCCAGAGCAGTGAGGGGGGGATTTGCCTACTGCTTGGGAAGCTAGCTGCATAATGTGAGGACACCGGGCTTGTGGAAGGAAAGCCCTTGCCTGTCTGGTATCCAGACAGGCCCCTATGAATTCTAGGCATTGGGAAGGAACTAGTTGAGACTTCGGGAAGTTTATTACCAATCCCAAGTATTGGAGGATTCGCATTGTACGGGACAATGCAGTGCTGGCCTCTGCAACTGTGGAGGCTCGAATGAGCCAGTCGTCTAAAGTAAGGGAAGACAAAAATCCCCAGGGTTCGTAGAAATGCCGCTACTACTGCCATGCATTTCACGGACACCCTTGGTGCTGAAGCCAGACCAAAAGGAAGAACCCTGTACTAGGAATGTCTTCCCCTGAAAAGGAAACGTAAAAATTTCCTGTGATCTGGATGTATGAGAATGTGAGTGCATGCATCCTTTAAGTCTAGAGAGCAAAGCCAGTCCTGGCTTTGAAGGTATGGCAGAAGAGTTCCTAGAGAAATCATTTTGAATTTCTCTCGAAACAGATATTTGTTCAATTCTCTGAGGTCTAGAATGGGTCTGTGCCCCCCTGTTTTCTTTCGAATAAGAAAATAGGGGGGAGTAGAACCCTGTCCCGTTGAAAAATGGGTACTTCCTCTATTGCCCCTTGGGCAAGAAGTGTGGAGACCTCGTGATCTAGCAGACTGTCTGCAGAGGTTTGTGAATTGAATTGCTTTAGAATTGTAGGAGGGAGTATCCTGTGAAAATGAAGTTTGTACCCCTCTCCTACAATGGACAAAGTCCAATCTTCTGTTGTTATCTGATGCCATCTGTTGACAAAGTGGCATAACCTGCCCGGAATATTGGCGGGTTGGGGATCCCTCAGAGGCAGGAAGGCAAAGCTCTCTAGGAAGGAGTCAAAGGCCTTGAGTGGGCTGAACCTGGAGAGCTGGTTGGGCTCACAGGCCTTTTGGTTTTTTTTGCTGTCTAGTTTGTCCCTTTTGGGCAACCTGGAGTCTGACTCTGCTGGGTATAGGAAGGATAAACCTTCCTCTTTTTGCTAAAAGAGGGTTTTTTATAAGGCTTCCTTTTGGCTGGAGTGGCTGTAGACTTTGACAATCTATCTAAGGTAGAATTGTCAGCATCTAACTCCTTAGCCTTCTCCTGCCAGTTCTTGCCGAAGAGATTCTCCCCCATGCAAGGCAAGTTGCCTAACTTGTCCTGTACCCAAGTCTCCAAGTCTGATGCCTGTAGCCAGGCAATCCGTCGTGCGCCAATGGCAATTGCAGAAGTTCTGCTGATGCATTCGAAGCAGTCAAAGGCTGCATGATTGACAAACTTGGAGACATCTTGAGCATGTTTAACTAGAGCAAGAAAATCTTGTCTCTTATCATCTGGGAAAAATGGGCTCATAAGTTCCAAGTCTTCTGTGACTTCCTTAAGGAACATTCCCATATATAGGATATATGAACTGATCCTAGCTGAAAGCATGGAAGCTTGAAAAAGTTCTGCGTCCAAAAGCATCCAGAGTCCTGCATTCACGACATGGAGGATTGGATGCATGCCTCTTTGCACTTTTCATCCTACACGCATGGCTGATTCCACTACCATTGAATGGTGTGGCAGCTGAGTTTTCTGAAATCCAGGACATGGTGGAACTCGATACATAGTATCAAGTCTCCTAGAGTGAGAAGTCATCAGAGGTGTGTCCCACATTCTGAGCATCAAGCTATGCAGAATTTCATGGATAGGCAGAGTAGCTGCCTCCTTAGGAGCTTTAGGATATTGGAGGATTTCCAATTCCTTTGCTCTGGGTTCCTCTTCAGGAACTACTGTGATTGAAAGACCTTTGGCCATATCACGGATGAAATCCTGAAATGACATGTCCTCTGGAGGTGACATTCTGCGTTGGGGAGAAGAGGGATCTTCTAGTAGAAACTCTCTAGTGCCAGCAGAATTGTCAGAGTCTTCGGAATCGGAGGAATTGAACTATTCCTGACCCCGATGCTCTTGCAAAGCACGATCCTGGTACCAATCGAAGTCGGTACTGAGGTGACCCGGTACTGCTTTGTCCACTCCAGCCAGAGATGGCATGGGAAGAGTTCCCACCGGGGCCGGTACCATCGGTACCGTCATCGCCGGTGTCGGTACCGGTGTCTGTACCGTGTCTTTGGGACCACCGGTACCGCAGCCGAGAGAAGAGCTGCGATACTGCGCTCGATAGCAAGGAACCTCTGATCTATCGACGCTGCCGATGCCTGGGTGTCGGTACCAGTAAGGACGGCCGGAACCCCTGAGCATGGCACAGGTAGTTCTTGCGAGGTCGAGGCCTGGAGAACATCCTGAAGCCCCATCAATGCTTTGGAAGCCGAAGCCTCCCGCCAGGGTGTTTTGCCGGTGGGGTTCCCTCAAGGGCAATGCCAATGGCCTCTCGATGCTTAGCAGGAGAGCTACCCTTTGAGGACCGGCTTTTATGTTTAGTTACCTGAGATCCAAGAAGAGGCCCTTGACGATGTCGATGCAATGGATCTGGCATCTGAAGAAAAGAGGGTACTGAGCTTTGCGGTCTGGTTCTGTCTTCCTCTTTTGGTCATTTCCATGCAGGAGAGACATTCAGTTGGAGAATGATCAGGTCCTAAACATTTTAGACACCAATGATGGGTGTCAGTGACGGAAATGGTACCGTCACACTTAGTACATTTTTTAAAACCACTAGTTGGCTTTTCCATGATTTAGGAAAATGGGGCGTAATGCCCAAAATGGCGTCTAGCACCAAAGAGGAAAGTTTCTGAGAAAAAACAGTCTAAGCTTTTTTTTTTTTTATGAAAAAAAAAGAACAGGCGGTACCGGTAGGCGTCGTGCGGTTGGCAAACACGACCACAAGAAAGAAATTTAAAGACGGAATTTTCTGCGGTGACAGGGAATAGGTCCTGTTGGCTCCGCGGAAAACGAAGAACTGAAGAGGGATAGTTGGAAAGGCAGCGCGCATGTGCTGAGGGATGCTCCCAAAAACGTTCCTATTCGACGATGGGGAGCATTCCCGTGCAGGCTCTGTCAGTACTGACGATACCCATATATGAGGACTACATTCTTGCTTGTTCCTGGAGATAACCAGATTCAGATCCCAGGAGGGAACGAAATATCGTATCGGGGGATGAACCCATTTGACTGCTCAAAGGAAACATATCACGTCCAGATGAACTATGGACATGCCCTGAACTCTACCACAATAACAAGACAAGGCCGCCACCTGCATGCATAATGAATTTATGGCGAAGCCCTTGTCCAATCCTGTTTGCAAGAAGGCCAAAAAGTCCACTATCATCTCCAACAGCGCTCTTAGACTGCGCTCCTCACACCAGTCTTCAAACACTCATCATACTCTAATATACGACAAAGAAGTCAACACTTTCGGGACCATAGCAGCATGGCTGTAACTAGAGGAAAGCAACTTCTGCTCCTAAATATAGGCCTTTCAAGAGCCAAGCCGTAAGTGAGAATTGATTCGCTTGAGGCATGAAAATCGGGCCCTGCATCAAGAGGTTGTGCTTGTTGGGTAGCTGCCATGGCCCACATACTGCCAGACACATGAGAACCGCATACCACGGTCTTCAAGGCCAGTCTGGGGCCACCAGGATCACTCAAACTTTGTGTAATTCTATTCATTGGAGAAGTCACCTGATGAGAGGCCAAGGCAGAAATATGTACAGCAGTCCCATGCTCATCCACGGCTCAGCTAAGGCATCTAGGCCCTCAGATATATGTTCCCAACATCAGCTGAAGAATCAACTCACTTTGTCATTGGAAGCCGATGACATCAAGTCAATTACTGGCTGACCCATCGTCAGACTATGCTGTGAAACACTGAATGCTCAAGAGACCACTCCCCAGGATCCAATTGAGTCTGCTGAGAAAATCAGCTTGCACATTTTATTTGCCTGATATATGAGCTGCTGAGTGCCCGGAGGAGATTCGGCCTCCACCCACTGAAGAATCGAGGCCACCTCCGCTGCTAGCATGGCGGTTCCCGTGACACCTTGTCTGTTTATATACACCACCGTGGAGGTGTTGTCTGAGAAAACCCTGACCACCTTCTGCTGAAGCAGTGGCAGAAAACGTAGCAGGGCTAGCTACACTGCCCTCACCTCTAAGCAACTGATAAACCATGTACTCTCCCCCTTCCCGAGACCACAGTCCCTGTGCCACCGACGCTTTGCAGTGAGCTCCCAACCTGAGACACAGGCATTGGTCATCACCATTACCCAGTCCGAAATCTCCAATTGCATCCCCTTTGCCAGCTTCTGCCGATCCACCCACCACCTTAAGTGCCTCAATTGGACATTGCAAGCGCCTTGACAGTGGGTGATTCTGGGGTGACCACCTTGACAGCAGCACCCTGTGAAGTTGATACATGCACACCCTGGCCCATGGAACCAGTCCAATGCCACTGCCATGAATAGGAGTAGCTCAGGTACTGCCACGTCAACGGCGCCTTCATCCACAAAAAACTGCGTTACTTGCTCCTGCAGCTTGGCTATCCTCTCCGGAGGTAACAACACTATTCTGCTTTCTGTGTCAAACCATGCACCGAGATATACTAGTTGCACAGATGAGGCCAGTTTGCTTTTGTAACATTGATCACCCAGCTGACACTCTGCAGAAAAGTCATGACTTTTTGCATAACAATGCAACTTTCTGCCTGGACTTTGCCCTGATTAGCCAATCATCCAAGTATAGATACACTAAGAAACCCTCCTTTTGCAGTGCAGTTGTCACAGCTACCATCACCTTTGTAAAGATTCTCGGTGCCACTGTCAATCGAAAGGGCATCGCCCGAAACTGAAAATGTCCCAACGGGATTACAAACTGAAGAAAACAGAGAAACACGGAAAAATGATGACGAAAAAAGACCACATGGCCTATCTAGTCCATATCAACAACTACAACAGTCCCCTTTTTTCCTTTAGAGATCCTCTGTGTTTGTCCCATGCTTTTTTGAATTCAGATACTGTCCTCATCTCTATCACCTCGATTGGGAGACTATTCCACGGATCCACCACACTTTCTTGTAAAGAAATATTTCCGCATATCACTCCTGAATCTATCCCCTTTCACCCTCATCCCATGTCCCCCCTTAGCAGACATTGCTTTCAATAAAAAGAGGCTCTTCCCCTGTGCATTTATGCCATGGAGGTATTTAAACATCTCAATCATATCACCTCTATCCCGCCTTCCCTCTAAGGTGTACATATTGTCCCCCGCAGCCCCCTCTGGTGGCGGCGTAGTGGTTCCACCGGGGCTGGGGAGCGCATAAGAATAGGGGTATCAGGGTTGGCCTGTTGCGAGGGTCATGAGGTAGCGGCCCTCTGTGGCTACCTCGTTGCCAACTTCCCAATAAAGCGACTTTCAGCCAAGTGTAGGGAAAAAGGAAAAAGGCTTTTATTTCACCTTTACGCAAAATGGTTCAAAATATGCGGTTAAGACAATAACAGGGCTGTATCATTCCTTGTATCAGGTTCAACTCACAAAACGTTCAAAGTAACATTGTTAATCTTCACAGAAACTTAAAACATAAAGCATCCTGTATTCTCTTCATACATTCTGTTGCTCCAAACAGCTTAAAGCTTTCCTACTGTACAATAAATACAATCCATGGGTTCATCTGCCTCATCAACCTCAGATTCCCCTGGCATCCATTCCATCTCTGAGGGGTCTGAATCTGAAACCTCAGGAGGGTTGAATTCGGGCTTTCTGAAAGCATGCCACACTGTGTTCCAATGCTGGTTTGTCAGCTTGGGGCGTCGGTTTTTGGCTATGGTATAGAACCCTGGCTGTTCATCTGCTACAGGTTTAAAAGTTCGCTTGTCCCAGCCTTTAGCATTACTAGCTTTCTTCTTGGAGAGATTATCTGTTACTTTTTGCATAAAAGTGTCCTTATCATACAGATAAAACTCATTCTTTTGTTTCTCTCTTGTGCTAGGTTTAGGCAAGCAATTGCAGGCAACAACTGTTTTACCTTTAAACTTCCTGCAGTCTCTTACAGGAAAGGCTTGCGGCCTAGCCTGATTGTCCTCCAATTCTTGCAGGCTCAAGTATTCCCTGTGTGTCTTAATTAATTCTTTAGAATGGGGAGAAACTTCTCTGAGGCATGGCTGCAGCTGATGCGCTTGTCCTTCACTTCCACCCCTGTGGCAGTTGGCTAATGGCCGCGCCCTCTCAGCTCTTCCCTGTTCCCCAGGCCTCTGAGTTTTCCATTCCTCCTTCAGGTTACTTCTATAAAAATCTTTAAAAGTACCTTTCTCTCCTTGGGTATTCTTTTCAGCTGGATATCTCTTTCTCAGATTGTGTCCCAGCCCTTCTCCCTGGATAGGGCTTTCTCTCAGGCTGGAAGGGAGAGCACCTCCTTCCTTGGCTGCTCTCTGCAGTGCTGCTCCTTCCAGTTGTCTCTGGCCTTCCTCTAGGCCTGCTCTTTGGCCTTCACCTCGGCCTGCTCTCTGAGTTACTCCTTGGCCTGCTTCTCGGCCTCCTCTCTGGCCTGCTCTCCAAGTTGCTTCCACTCCTCGAGCTGCTCTGGGTCTGACACCGACTCCAGCTCTGACTCTGACTCCCACTCTGACTCTGTCCCTGCTTAAATCGGGACTAACTGATTCTAGGTCCTGCCCATAAAGGCGTGGTTCCTCTGCTTCCAGGCTGGCTCTCCTGCTCCCTCTATGTGGACTTTCAGGAAATTGCATGTGAAGCTTGTTTTTTTCAAAATTTAAAACTTTTTTTCTTTCTGCCAGAGGGTCCGCTGTATCACAATTTTAAGATCCTTAAGTCTGTCCTCATATGCTTTATAATGAAGACCACTAACCATTTTAGTAGTCACCCTCTGTACTGACTCCATCCTGTTTATATCCTTTTGAAGGTGCAGTCTCCAGAATGGCACACAATACTCCAAATGAGATCGCACCAAAGACTTATACAGAGGCACTATCACCTCTTTTTTTATGCTAGCAATTCCTCTCCGCATGCACCTAGCATCCTTCTAGCTTTTGCTGTTGCCTTTTCTACCTGTTTAGCTACTTTAAGATCATCAGACACAACCACGCATAGGTCAGGCACTGCTTTAGAGGACAAAAGTACTTCACCCCCTATACTATATTGCTCCCTTGGATTGCTGCAGCCCAAATGCATGACCTTACATTTTTTTAACATTAAATCCCATTCTAGAGCATTCTTCACACTTAGCTAGATCCCTCCTCATGTTATCTACACCTTCCTGGGTGTCTACTCTATTGCAGATTTTGGTATCATCCGCAAAGAGGCAAACCTTACCCAACAGCCCTTCCGCTATATTACTAACAAAGATGTTAAAAAGAATCGGACCAAGGACAGATCCCTGGGGCACACCACTGGTAACTTCCTTCTCCTCAGGGTGAGCTCCATTAACCTGTACTCTTTGTCACCTCCCACTCAACCCAAGCAGCAACTTTAGGGTCCATCTCTACGGTGCTCAGTTAGTTTATTAGTCGCCTGTGAGGAACAGTGTCAAAGGCTTTACTGAAATCTAAATACACCACATCTAGGGCTCTCCCTTGGTCCAACTCTCTGGTCACCCAGTCAAAGAAATCAGATTTGTCTGACAAGACCTGCCTCTGGTGAATCCATGCTGCCTCGGATCCTGTAATCCGCTGGACTCCAGAAACCTCAATATTTTCTCTTTCAGCAGCGTTTCCAATAATTTACTCACCACAGAAGTTAAATTAACCGGCCTGTAGTTTTCAACCACATTCTTACTCCTGCTTTTGTGTAAAGGCACCACATGAGCCTCTCTCCACTCCTTTGGCACCACTCCCAACTCCAACAAGGCATTGAAAAGATCAGTCAGTGGAGCTGCTAGAATGTCCCCAAATTCCCTCAGTATTCTAGGTTGTATCCCATCTGGTCCCATCGCTTTGTCTTCTTTACGTTTAGCTAGTTTCTCACGAACACAGTCTTCTGAAAATTGTTCAAGATGCCCCTCACTTCTGTTCCTGTTAGTGGGTGTTTTCTGAGGTCCTGTTCCTGGTTCTTTATCTGTGAACACAGAACAGAAATATTTGTTATGCAATTCCGCTTTATCCTCATCAGCTTCTACATATTCCTCCCCTTCACCCTTGAGTCTGACAATACCACTTTTGCCCTTTCTCTTCTAACACATCTGAAAAATGTCTTATCCCCTATTTTATTGCATTGGCTATTTCCTCCTCTTTTTGAATCTTTGCTTTCCTGACTTATTTGCTAGCTTCTCTAAGTTTTTCCAAATATAGATGCCTATCTTCCTCTCTCTGTGATCTCTTGTATTTCATGAAGGCCTCCCTTTTTTTCTTCACCTTTTCAGCTACTTCTTTCAAAAGCCATAGTGGTCTCCTTTTCCTTTTACCTTCATTTACCATTTTAACAAAAAGGTTAGTTGCCCTTAAAATATCACCTTTCAGTTTTGCCCATTGTTTTTCTACATCCCCCAGCTGTTCCCATCCTGCTAACGACTCCCTGAGGTATTGGCCCATCTTGGCAAAGTTAGCTTTCCTAAAGTCTAAGACCCTCGCTTTTGAATGGATTCTAACAGCCTTAGTCCTAATACTGAACCACACTATCTGGTGATCACTGGATGCAAAATGATCTCCCACTATAACATCAGAAACACTTTCACCATTGGTAAGCACCATGTCCACATGTGGGGTCTGTTACCAATTGCCTGAATAGTTCTCCCTGTAGAGAATCCAGGATCTCCTTATTCTAGATGATACTGCAGCAGGAATGTACCAATCAACATCTGGCATATTGGAATCCCCTATCAGTAGCACTTCCCCTTTCCTAGCAATGCTGCGTATGTCTTCAATTAACTCTGTCCACCTCTTCCTCTTGTGAGGGAGGTCTGTATATCACGCCAATGCAAATAGATTTCTTTCCCTCTTTCTAGTTTAACCCACAGTGCCTCCTCTCTCCCTTCTAAGCTCTGTAATTCCAAAGCTTTAATATTATTTTTTACATATAGTACCACTCCTCCTCCCTTTCTACCTACCCTGTCCTTTCTGAATAAAGTATAGCCTGGTATAGTTACATCCCAGTCATGGTTTTCTGTGAACCATGTTTCTGTAACTGCCACTAAATCCAAGTCAGCCACTCCCACCAAAGCTTCAACAATAGGGATCTTATTTCCCATGCTACAGGCATTTATACACACTGCTTTCCATATGTTACCCCTTTTACTCATTTCCATAAAGGTATTTAACGTTTCACTTACCTGGGGGCTTTCTTCACCTATCCCCAACGAATCTAGTTTAAAGCCCTCTTCAGTAGATTAGCCAGTCTGCTACTGAAGATGCTCTGCAACCCTTGGAACAGCATCCCATGGTCCAGGAAACCAAAACGCTCTCGATGACACCATCCACGCAGCCATTCATTCATCTCCAAGATGCAAGCTTCTCTGCCTTGGCCTTTACCCTCAACAGGGAGGATTGAAGAGAACACCACCTGCACCCCTATCTGCTTCACCCTCTATCCCAGAGCCATGAAGTCACTTTTGATGCGCACAGAAGGATACCTGGCAGTATCATTTGTGCAGACATGGATTAGCAACATTGGGTAATAGTCAGTGGGCTTGATGAGACATCTTGGATTTTGGCACCTAGCAGACAGCATACCTCTTTGGACATCAAGTCTGGTTGGCAGATGGGCGCCTCAGTACCCCTCAGAAGAGAGTCACCAACCACCACTACCCTGCTTCAAGAAAGTCTCTAGGTTCCGATCCTGAGCATCCTTCAAGGCCGCTCCACCCTCAACCAGAATAGTCATCTTCTTATTTACTGTTGACACCAAGGCATTGAGCTTTGGTACCCAGAAGAGGTCTTTCTCTGCTGGGAGAATGGGGTAGAGAAGGGCCACTGCTCGACCTCCTCGCAAGCCCGCCTCCAGTAAGTCCCATTCTGCATCCATCATCTGCATGATAGCTTTATAGGCAGGAAAGGAATTCTGAGGGGAGCAAATTCCCTTAAGTAACAGATTTCCCCCCCCCCCCCAATGTAATCTCCTCCTCAGTAGCTCCAAACTAACTCCTCTCTGCTAAAAACACAGACAATATTAGGATCATCCCTTGGAGGGATCTCTCACTCCTCATGCTCCAATGATACAGAATCTCCATGCAGACCTGAAGACCCCTCCAATGGGTTCTCCAACGCTTCCAAGTGATCCGAGGTGCATTCTGACTGCTCTGGCTCCTCCTCTATCCAGTGACACTTATTAAGAGGTTCAGAGGAATTTCTTAGGGACCTCATACTTTCTGTTACTCCAGCTGAAGGGGACCCCCTGCCTTCAGTCTCTCCCCCAGGCCCTGCATCATACAGTAAGCCCGATGAAGAAGCAATACAAATTCCGGAGGAAAAGGCATAACACCTGTACCCTGAGCGCTGCCACCGGCTAGAGGAATCGAGTTAGCTGCCACGTTCCCCTCGACGAACCTTCAAATTAGCCACTGCCCCTGAAGTGCAGGAAAAGCACAGTTACTTACCTGTAACAGGTGATCTCTGGGAACAGCAGGAATAAGTCTTCACATATGGGTACGTCGGTACCGACGGCGTCTGCGCGGGAACGCTTCCCAGCATCCAATCAAAGAGCTTTTGGAAGCATCCCACCACGTCTGCGTGCTGCCTTCCCGCCTTTCCCAACTGCCTCTCCTCAGTTAAGTTTTAAAGATGAGACAAAGAGAGAGAGTGGAAAGGAAAGATAGATAGAGATACAACTCCTGGGGAGGTGGGTGGGTTGTGAAGACTTATTCCTGCTGTTCCCAGAGATCACCTGTTACAGGTAAGTAACTGTGCTATCTCCAGGAACAAGCAGGAATGAGTCTTCACATATGGGGAGACTCCCAAGCTGAGATGCCTGGAGTCCCAGCATGTCATAGGTTGGAACATGCTATCCCCCACAACACCAGGCATCCTGAGGATGGAGGGTAGGAGTTGAAGAAAGAAAGGTGCTGTGGAACAGCTAACCTAGCATAGGAATGCAGACAAGGAGTCCATTGTGTGGATGATAATTGTCATCAATGATATTGCAAAGAAAAAATACTGCAATATGGACCTCCCCTAACAGGACTTCAGAGAAGTATGGAGGTTCATGGGATCTACTGGGGAACCCAGTAGAGGAACCTCGAGAAGGACCTCACTGTAAGTGGAAAGTAGTAAACCTGTAGGAAAAGCAATGGAGGTCAGAATCCTGAAAGGTAACAGGTAACCCCAGTAGGAAAAACTGGAGTAGTACAAAAACGGTGGGCCTTCAGCGGAAGGCTTTATGATAAAAGCCGAACTCTTTTGGCGGCAGAGTGGCTCACTCTTAGGAACAAAAAGAGAAAGGCTAACCGATTTGGACAAACAGGCCCAGTCCTTGTGGGGAGAAAGGGTATGGGAACCCCTTGTATCCCAAAAGAAAGGACAAACGCCAGAGGCGTTAGAGCCTGTGATGAGCTGAAGATCCGCAATGTCTCTCCTAACTGAAGTCAGCTGGGAGAGATATTGGAACATGGAGAGCTTCAGAGGTAACTAACCTTAAGGTTATGGTAGGTGTTAACTACCACCAAAGTGGTTGTGAGTGTAGGACCCCAAAACATGCTGGATAGCATAAGTATGGGTAAAGCCCATCTGTCAGAATCATATGGCTATATGAGCCTCGACAGTCAGGTAGATAAAGCAGAATACATATCTACCGATAGTAAAATATCTCAACAGATATATTCTCATATATCTATATGTTATATATATATATATATATGGTGAGATATGAAGGGCATAAAATACACACAAATGATAGACATAGACATCTGTAAGATGTGTGCTATAGGTATGAATATATAGGAATCTATATGGAAGTCTGCAATGAAGCAGACAGAGATATGCCTACAAAAAGGTATTCACATAGGAAAATGTGGAGAGGAAAGATTCATCTAATAACAAGAAGGTGGAACCTACTTGAGAAGATATATAGAGAATCAATTCCCACTGGTTATGGCTACAGGGATGCTAGGTAGTAGAATAACCAGGATGGTTACCTGACAAGCAGAGGATGATATCAGTCTGCAGCCAGCAAGTCCCGAGTATTGTAGAACTCTAGCATGGAAAGTGAACAGAAGACGCATAGGAATGAGATACCTTTTTGCCCTTAAGCAGGTCAGCATGGTATCATGCGTTCTTACCATGAGGACGAGCTGGAAGGAGAAAACATATTCCCGATTGGAAATACTATGGACCAAAGCAGGGAATTAGCAACTCCTTAAGCTTTCACGTAAGAGGAGGCCTATGTCCTTTATATTAAAAAGGAGAACTTTTATAGTCATGGGAGACATGACTGAAAAAGCCTTTTTCAACCATCTAGTATAGCTGTTGGAGAAAAAGCCCCCCATGCTCTCTAGCAAGGGCCCATAGTGGAGAGCTTCTCTGTAGAATTGCAGAGAGCATGATGCAGGAGAATGAGGAGATAGAACTGGCTGCAGGAGAGCCAGTACCTATGTCAACTATGCTGCCAAACCCAGGGGAATGGAGATGGCAGAAAGAGAAGACAATCCAACAAGCTTGTAGTGAAAAAATTTCCAAGACAGATGACAGCACTGACTTGGAGCCACTACTAAGACCAGACAGAATGTTAGTGGAGGACAAATCTGGTTGCTGGTGGACAAGAACCAGTGGTCCAAACATTAAGGCTCCTGCATTGGCAGCTGCTTGCCAGACAGCAGAAAGAATGGTACTGTTTAAAAACAGAAAGAACAGACAAAGCAAGAGTAGAAAACTCTGGACGTGTCTGATGAACTGCTTCAAAGCAAGATTGAAAAAGAGGAGTCAACTCAGAGAAGAGAACTCCGCATTGGAAAAGTAAGAGAACTAGAGAGGCTGAAGAAAAGCCCTCCAGTGAAGCAATACCGCTCTTACAGAGGAAAAACCTGGTAAGAGGGTAAAGAGAATGGAGCTGAAGAAAACTTACAAAGTAGTAAGGTTATAGAAAGGAAAAAAGACATACTGGCACAGGAAACTATCGTTTGATAGTGGATAGACCTCTTTCCCTAGCAGGATGAAGAGGAGAACCCTGTGACCTAGAAGCATGAACATCCTGACAGCTCATAGAACATAGAAAGAATGGATGTCTTTCGGGAAGAGATCCATGTTTAGGATTTAGAATGACAGCAGTGGATTGCCTCTATTGAGAAGAAGCAACTGCAGATTCTAATCCCAAGAGTCACAAGCATCTGATGGATTGATCAGAAACCCTGTGGTTGCTGGGTTTGCTGAGCCTGGCGAGAGGTTGAACTCTGCAGACCAGGACGATGTTTCCCCTCTTTGGGAACATCTGTATGATGGGCAGATGATGCATAAAACCTTCTTCTCCTATGGGAAGAAAGTTTGGCAGGACATTTCCTACCTACTGGGACAGAAGGTGCAGAACAGCCCCTAGGAACAGGTAAGTCAGTGGACAACTGAGTAACCTGACGTAAAGACTCCTTGTTGAAAAGATTGTCTCCAGTGCAAGGAGTATGTCCCAGTCTGTGCTGTGCCCATTTGTCCAAGTCTGAAGCTTGGAGCCAGGCTCTACGTCATGCCCCTATAGTTATAGCAGAAGTCCTGCTAACAGACTCAAAAGAGTCTAGGGAAGCACGAGTAAGAAACCAAGAGATATTCTGGAGATGCTTGAGCAGTGAAGAATAGTCTGCACTCTTGGACTCTGGAAGGGAAGCAGTCAAAAGATGTAATTGCTTTGTGACCTCCTCAAGAGATAGACTCATATAGAAAATATATGAGAGAATTCTTGCAGAAAGCATAGATGTCTGGAAGGTTTGACGTCCAAAGGCATCTAGTGTCTTAGACTCACGACCTGGCGGATAAGAAGAGTGCTTTTTCTTACTCTTTACCCGCCGCATTGCTGATTCCACTACTATGGAATGATGAGGAAGTTGAGTCTTTTGAAACCCTGGAGAGGGGGGGCACCTGATATAAGAGATCAGTTGCTCTGGAAGGTGGGGGTACCCTTAAAGGTGTTTCCCACATTCCTAGAAGGAGATCCTGCAAGGAATGATGCAAAGGAAGCATTATGTTCTCCTTTGCTTTGGTAGAAACAGAGCCTTGTGCAGGATCATGTCCTTGGATAGGAATGGCAAGAGATCTTGCTATATCCAGGAGGAAACTCTGAAAAGAGGGATCCCCAACAGGACTCTCCCTTGGACAGGTTAGATCTGAAGAACTAGCCTGAGCACCGACAGAGCTATCCAGATATATAGGAATAGAAGATCCTGCAGAGTGCAGTGTGGAATGCTTAAAAGATGGTTGCCGGTACTGGCTGTCAGGAGCAGCGACCGTCATTACCACATTGTTCATGCCAGGTATCGACTCCAAGCTTGGTATAGAAGGGAGCGATCCTGTTGAAAAAAGCATGGCAGGAGTTGGCCACGATGCTACTGTGGATACCGGTACCGATGCCAATGCCGGTACCGATGTCGGAGTCGAGCCCCGACAGAGACATCAGAGCAGTCATCAGTGACCGTTCAATCGGTACCGAGGTAACCGAAAACCTCCGGGCGCTATCCTCGGTACCGAGCCACCAGTATCGATCAGTGTCGGTACCAAAGCGTATTAAGTACCCAGTCGCCCAGACTAGAGATCGATTCCAAACTCGGCATCGAGGGCAGCTCAATCGGCTTCGAGGGAACCGAGAGTTGCAGATCCGAATCATTGGAACCGAGCCTTCGGTACCGCCGAGAGCCGGTACCAAGGCGAGTCGGTACACAGTCCTCCAGACTGGAGATCGATTCGAGACTCGGCATCGAAAGAAGCGAGGCTATCGATGCACGTCTGGAGGGTACTTACGTCGGTGGTAGTATCGGTGCTGGTACCGATATTGGAAAGTCAGTCTGGAGTGTATCCACCAGTCCCGAAGGCACCGAGGACGCCAGATGACCATCCACGGTGAGGAGTGTCTCATCCAACACCAGTGCCGATGCCGGGGGTATCGGTACCGCTCAAAGCGGCTGCCACCACCGAATACGGCTCAGGTATGTTCTGTGAGGGGTGAACCCCAGGAACAACCTGAAACCCCTGAAAGGCTTTGGAGACCGAAGACTCCCGCCGGGGTTTTGAAGCCAGTGGGCCCTCAAGGGCAAGGCCGGAGCCGTCTACATGTTGTGCATGAGACCTACCACTCGAGGGCTGGCTAGTCTTAACAGACTGTTTGTGGGTTACCTGATCCTGTGTGGAAGAAGAAGGGGACGGTGCCCCGAAGTTGGAGGGAAACCGTGTATCGAGGGAATCTCGATGTTGAAAACCTCTTCTCACCAAACTGTTTTAAGGACCCAAGCAGGTTAGACACCGACTTCGAGGGTCTAAAAATAAAGTTGTACCGCCACAGTCTGAACATTTCTTGGAGAAAGTGGCTGGCGGTTCCATGAAGGAAAAGAAGAGGCCTGAAGGCCTAAGAAACCGCGGGACACTATGAAGAAAAAATATCCCGTGAAAAAGGAAGATTTTACAAGAAAAGAAAAGAAAACACCGGCAGTACCGGTGGCGTCAGGAAGACAGCTGCAACCACAAGAAAACTAAAGAAATAAAACAAGAATTTTCTGCAGTGACAGGAGGACGTCCTGCCGGCTCCGCGGAAAATGAAAAACTGAGGAGAGGCAGTTGGGAAAGGCGGGAAGGCAGCACGCAGGCATGGTGGGATGCTTCCAAAAGCTCTTTGATTGGACGCTGGGAAGCGTTCCCGCGCAGACTCCGTCGGTACCGACGTATCCATATGTGAAGACTCATTCCTGCTTGTTCCTGGAGATAGCGTAGTTACTCACCAGTAACAGGCGTTCTCTGTGGACAGCAGGAATCAGTCCTCACATATGGGTGACGTCGGCGCTGATGGAGCCCTCATGTAAGCATCCCCCCAGCTTTCAAAGAAAGACTTTGGGAGATGCCACCACGCATGCATGGTCCCCTTCCAGCCCAAAGATGCCATCTTGCTTAGTCAGATGACATAGCTAGAAGATGGCAAAAAATAAAAGATGGCAAAGAAGCAACTCTAAAGGGAGGAGGGAGCATTGTGAGGATTTATTCCTGCTGTCCCCGGAGAACACCTGTTACAGATAAGTAACATAGTAACATAGTAAATGACGGCAGATAAGAGTAAATATGCTTTCTCCGGGAACAAGCAGGAAATCGGTCCACACATATGGGACTCCCTGCTACAGGCTACCGAAAGCCCATAGAGAAAAATCACTGTCACCCTCAGGAGAAGCTGTGAGCAGCAGCAGCAATTGAGACCGCAGGTGCACATTGCAGCAAGACCCGTGTGTCCAATGGGAACCAGCACTCCAGTAGCCTGAACACAGAAGGGCCGGAGGGTAGGTGTTGCCTAGATGGAGGAGTGGTTGGGGCAAGGTACTTCAGGCCAGAAGGTCGGGGGTTCAAATCCCACTAGAGGACAGCAACCTTGGGCCGGAAGGACTGGGGTTTCTAGTCCCACAGGTGCTCCTTGTGGTCTTGGGCAAGCCACTTAACCCTCCATAGCCCATGTTCCCTGTAAAATAGTTATCTCCAAGTTATAATGCCCTGTTCAATGTAATTTCAGTTTGTTCAATGTAAACCGCACTGATTCAGAATAGCGCGGTATATAAGAGAATGTAAATAAATAAATAAATTAAATAAAAATAAAATCCTCAAAAGATTACGAAACATGGCCTGGCTGAAGGGGCTGTCCAGTCAGGGCTCCCTCTCCAGGCAGTAATGAGCTGCGGAAGTATGGACGGAAGAACAGGTGGCGGCCTGGCAGATGTCCACCATTGGAACAAAATGCAGGTTTGCCACAGAGGCCACAATAGCCCTGACACGGTGCACCATGACCCGGCCTTCCAGCAAAAGCCCTGCCTGCTCATAGGCGATAGTGATACAGTCCACCACCCAGATAGATAGCATACGCTTGGTCACCGCTTACCACAGTATACTAGGGTCATACGATACAAAAAGCTGAGAAGCTTTACGGTGGTCATGGGTACACTGAATGTAGATGAACAGGACCCTCTTACAGTCCAAGTTGTGGAGGACAGTCTCCGCCCTACTGGTGTGAGGCCTCGGGAAGAAGGTGGTTCCTGGTTGAGGTGAAAGGGTGATACCACCTTTGGAAGGAATTTGGGATGTGTGCAGAACACAACCCTGTTCTTGTAGAACCTGGTGTAAGGTGCCTCTGTTACCAAGGCTTGAAGCTCGCTGACCTTGCGAACGGAGGTGAGCGCAATCAGGAAAGCATAGTTATTTACCTGTAACAGGTGTTCTCCAGGGACAGCAGAAATCAGTCCTCACTTATGGGTGATGTCGGCACTGACTGAGCCCATGTGGAGCAATTCCCCAGCTTTCAAAGAAAGCCTTTGGAATTGCTGCCACGCATGCGTGGTTCTCTTCCCGTCCAAGGGTGCCATCTTGCTCAGTCAGGTCCCATAGCTAGAGCCTTACTAAGCATATGGCAAGGGAAGGACAAAAATAGCAACTCTTCAGGGGAGGAGGGAGGGTAGTGAGGACTGATTCCTGCTGTTCCTGGAGAACACCTGTTACAGGTGAGTAAATACGCTTTCTCCAGGAACAAGCGGGAAGTCAGTCCTCACTTATGGGACTCCCCAGCTACAAGCGACCGAACCTGTAAGCCAAAAACTCCTATTAAAGGCTGTGAGCAGAAGCCAATGTCCAAAGGAAGCCCGAGTCCTCGGGCCTTTGGGTCAAGCTCTTCCCAGTGTTCCCGAGAGTTGGACAAGGAGCGGCCTCGAAATGTACCTCGTAGAGACACGGAGGTCTCCGGTGACGGCGCCTGGTCTCCTGAGGGTCGTCCCAATGAGGACCCCCTCTCCTCATCTACGCCTGACCCGGTAACCCTGGTGTCGGCGGCGCAGGGACCCATGCCCGCATGGGAGTCCTGCATGCTGGCACTAAAGTGCAGTGTTTCTGCCTTCTTAGCTGCCCAGCAGACGCTCGCGCACAGCACGGCTGGCCCGCACCTCGAGACCTCTGTTCCCTTGAGAGGGGTACCTGAACCCACCCTGGAAACCCCAGAGAGCCGTGGGCCGCTTGAGGGTCCTAGGCATCAGTCTCGCTCGCCTTCCCATTCCTTTTAAGCGAGATCCTCCAAGGCCTCTGCCTCCGGACAGGACGACCAGCCCAAATCGGACTCCTTCTAGGACCTCTCGGTCTGGGAGTCCAACGGGGAGACCTCCCCAGAGACCTGTGCCCACCGGGACCTCCCTTCAGACCCGTCTCCACCGACCTCTCAGAGGCGTTCGCCACCCGAGGACACATCCTTTCTGGTCTTCTTACAGGACATGGCACGAGTCCTCAACCTTGCAACGCAGGCTGAAGAGATCCGGGCCGAGGAGCTCGACATCTTACAGTACAAGTCCCCGTCTCGGGAGTCTCTTACTGTCCCAGTTCCTCCCATCTTGTCCAGGCTGCTCCTCCGCATGGGTGAGGCACCTGCTTCGGTACCCATTGTGAGCAAACACCTTTATGCCATGTATAGGATCCAGCACTGCCCGGGTTTCCAAAAGACCCAACTTCCACACACCTCCATGGTTGTGGACTTGGCAATGCGGAAGCAAGAGAGCCCGAAATCACACTCTTCGATCCCACCGGGCAGGGGGTCTATAGCCCACGACGCAAAACCTATCAAGGGTCCATGCTCACATGCCTCATCCAGTCTTACCAATTGTATATGGGCATGTTCCTGTGTGACCTCGCCAAGCAACTCTGTGGTTTCTCCACAGGTCTCGGAGGTGTGCCCCTCTCCCCAGGTTCCAAACCCTCCTGAGGTCCGTCGCGGAGTGCTCGAAGTACCTCTCCCGTTTCACGTATGATGGATTTGAGTCCTCCAACCGAGTGGCAGCAGCTGGCATTGGTGCCTGGCGTGGCGCCAGTCCTTGGACCTGGAGCAGTGCGTCCAGGAGAAGCTCCTGGACATCCCCTGCCTCGGCAAACAACTGTTCAGCAAGCCCATGGAGGACAAGGCCGCCGAAACAGATGGAGTTCGTGACTCAGACCTGCCTCTCGCGTAAGACGTCTTCTCTCCCTCAGAAGAAACAGCAAACTAAGAAACCATTATTCCAGAGGAAGGGGCTTTCCTCCCGGGATACCCATCCTACACACCCACTCCCATGCCGGCCTCCTGCACACAGGGAAAGGGTAGAGTGCATGGCCATCGCAAGCCTAAAGGGCCCAGGGCCCAGCGCCACCCACAACCCGCTCAAGGTTTATAACGCCAACAGCATAGCCTCTTGCCCCCTGGCAGCACTTCCACCAGTGGGGAGACGTCTGTCCTTTTTTGCCTCCCAATGGGCGTCGATCACGTCGGACACCTGGGTCCTCCGGGTGGTCCGGGACGGGTATTGTCTTCACCTGGACAGGCTTCCTCCTCCCTTCTCCTTAGCGGAGCCTTCTTGACTCCCCTCGCACCAGACTTGCTTACAACAGGAGCAGATCAACCTCCTCGCCCAGCAGGTGGTTGAGAAAGTACTACCACACCTCCGAGGTCACGGGTTCTACTCCCGTTACTTCCTCGCTCCGAAGATGAGGGGCCTCGAAATGGAGGATTTCTAGCTCCTCCATCAGAGGGTCCTCTTCTGATTCCATTGGAAATGCTAGGGCCTTGGACATCTCCTGACGAAGTCGAGGAATGCCATGTCCTCGGGTGGGGACCGATCCCTGGGCTCCGAGGGAGGGGAGTCTGAGGAGATGTCACGGTAGCGACGGGTGTCCGGTAACTCCTCGTCTTCCGTTTCCCACTCAGAATAGTTCATCGAAGACTCGAGGGAAGGATGGATCACGGGCTCCAGGGCTGATCCCCGTTCGCAGCCCTCAGATGTCCCATGGCTGGCGCCAAGCACAATGGCTGGGGAAGATCATGGCCCCATGGAACATAAGCCGGATCGAGACCTCGGCTAAGGATTGACTCAAAGCTGAAAGACCTTGATGATCGGCTCAGCCTCCAGGAACATCCTCAACTTCAAGGGCCTGGTGGTCTGGGCAGAGGAACCGGTGGTACTGGACAACAGTGCCCAATGCTGGTCCATAAAGGCAGAAAGCTGTGCCCCAGGGCCACCATTCTGGACTCCAGGCCAGAAGGCTCCGTAGCTATCAGCCTGGACACCGAGGGAATTGGGCCTGATGCCGGTTACTCCGAGGGGGGAGTCCTCAATAAGGATGATGTCAGGTGACCGACTCCGGTCTGAGGTGGAGTCCTTTTGGGGAACGAGCGTCTAGGACTGCGGGATCTGACTTGGGACTTACCCAGCCTATCTGAGCCGTCCAGGGATGCCGCCTTCGAGGCCTTGAGTTCCCTTGAGGGAGACGCCCTTTCCAAGGAACCACAGCGTCGGTCGGGGACCATAAGACTACCCCGGGATTCTGCAGTTTCATCGGAGGTCTAGGCCTTCAGATGTATCGGGGACTCCGGGAAAAACTTATCGTGCTGCTGCTGCTGCTAGCAGCTCCAGAGGGCCTTGGTGGGCATCTTCTTACAGTGGCTGCATGATGTGGGGTCGTGCTCCGGTCCCAGGCAACGAAGGCAGTAATCGTGTGTGTCGGTCAGGGACATTATTTTGGCACACCGATCACAGTTTTCAAAACAACTGGTAGCCATGGGGGAAAAAAGTATTCCAGCGAGGTCGAAGAAACACGATGCCGCCAGTTGGGAAAAAAGGTGCGAAGGCGCCAAGAAGGAAAAAGACTACGAACCCGAGACTCGATGCCGGGCAGCGGGCTGAGGTGGCGGGAAGAGAACCAAAGTATGAAACTCAGGTCGAGAAAATCAACTTTTTCCGGGGAAAGACCAGACAGATGTCTGAAGGTTCCCATGGAAAAAAGGAGACTGAGCAAGATGGCACCCTTGGGCGGGAAGGGGACCACACATGTGTGGTAACATCTCCCAAAGGCTTTTTTTGAAAGCTGGGGGGATGCTTCCGCGAGGGTTCCATCGGCACCGACGTCACCCATATGTGAGGAATGACTTCCTGCTTGTTCCTGGAGAAACACCCGTGACTGAGGAGAGGCGTAGATAATTGATTTGGGCTGTCCTCTGAGCTCTGCAAGCAGTCCATCCTCGAATTATTTACCTCCAATTGTTTCTCCACTGCCCGACCCTCCTCCTCACACCCTGAGATAATGAAAAGGGAGATGGCCATAAGTTTTGATGCAGAGAAGGTTTTAGACTGTGTAAAATGGACTTATTATAGAACGTTTTAGTTTAGTTTGGACCTGGATTCCAAAAGACGGTGTATATATGATATGCACAATCTATTGTCCACATATATGCTAGCAATTTGCTCTCTCCAGTGTTACCTTTGTATAGAGGAGCCTGACAAGGAAGTCCTTCGACTTCTTTATTGTTTAATATAGTTTTAGAGCCCTTGGCATTGGCCATAAGACAGTGTCCTGAAATTCAAGGGGTGAGGAGTTCAGCTATGGAGTGTAAACTATCCATATATACTAATGACACTTTGGCATTCATTACCGTCACATTATATGGTATTATAGGTATGTTATTGTATAAAATTAATTGGGGCAAGACTGAGTGTTTACAATTAAATGACCTTGCCCTTAAAGAATAACTAGCTCAGTATCTTTATAATAAAGGCATGATTTTATAAAATAGCTAGCATCCTGTTTGAAAGAACACAGATGTTTTAGCCTCTATAATGAAGTACCTAATCTCATAGTGGTTCCCTCTCTCTCAGTGGGGGGAGACTGGAGGTTATTAAAATGGTGACTGCACCAAAGCTTAATTATATATTTAGTATAGTACCCCTGAAAATTAGACACAGCTTACAGAACCCTAGAACAACTGCTAATGAGATTTTTGTGGTGTATTAAACCCACACAAAGAGCACTGGACAAACTGAAGCTATCAAAGGGTAAGAAGGAAGTCAATTAGTTCTGATTTTTGCAAATATCATGTGTCATTTCCTTTAAGGTCGGGGATGATGATTCAATACCCTGAAAGTTCATGAAATTCCTATGTGGCTCCGCTTAGAAGAAGATTTTTCCTAGACTAATATATTTTCACCAAGAAATGTGTCTCCGTTATGAGTTTGAGCAATGGATAGCATTGGCATTCATTCAATGGGCTTTCAGAGCATCAGAGCACTCAACTTCAGATGCCTACAGTTGTTCAAGACAGACCCTCATCTGGCATAATCCAAGAATACCTATTAACAGTAAAGTGGTGGTTTAGAAGCAGTGCCAAAATAAGGAATAATTGATACCCTTGGGCAGGAAGGGGACCACGCATGCGTGGTAACATGTTCCAAAGGCTTTCTTTGAAAGCTGGGGAAATGCTCTGCGTGGGATCTGTCGGCACCGACATCACCCATATGTGAGGACTGACTTCCTACTTGTTCCTGGAGGAAAAACCCCCACATTGAAACCAGTTTTACTTTCCCTTTTCAAACTGGAGGAGAAAGGAACGCTAAATTGAAGAAAAGAAAGAAAAAGGAACGAAAAACGCTGGAACCACATCAGGAGGGGAGAGCAGCAGCCATTTGCTGAGAAGTAAAAATAAAAAACCTGTCTTCTCTATGTAGGGACATTCGGCGGGAAGAGGCTCGCTAGGGGAGAGCCAGCACAAGTGCTGTCAGCGGACACCATAGTGTGCCTGTATCACCCTGCTTGAAGACAGAGAAAGATCATAGCAGTATTGAACTTGCAAGTGGACCTATCGTTTGAAGTAGTGATCTGAAAATCATTAGTTACAGGTGGAATTGACTGTTGCTAATGCCTATTTACTTGATTTTTTGCTAGAAAAAATTATGATTAATACTTGGAGGAAATATCTGATGGTATACAAGGTGTTTTAAATGAAAAAATATAGGAGTCCCACGTGACGCATGAGCGAGTGAGAACGCTTCTCAGCTCGCTCCAGGGCTGCCTCGATATTAATCGGCAAATAATTGATCTTAGCCTTCAATAATCGGCCAGCAGAGTGATTTAACAGTTGGAGAAGACTGGGTGGCCTCAAACAGGTGACGAGAGCAGTAAAGAAAATGCCCTTATCGACAAGGAAAGACCGGGAGAAGGTTCAGAAACCTGGGGCCTCATCATCCGCGTTATCACAGCCAGCATCACCCGGTGCTGAGAGTGCAGACTCAGCTAAGGAGGAATTAGCAAGAGAGGTAGTGAAGCTGCTGGACCCCAAATTTGACCAAATTATTAAAAATATTGGAGTCTGTTGGGGAGTCGCTTGCAGGAGATGAACACAGAGTGGATGAAGTGGAGCACAGAGTGGCGACGATTGAGGATGAAGAAGGGAGAAGGTCTCGAGGAAGGGAGGCACAACGTCTAAAAATTGAGGTCCTGTTGGAAAAAGTAGATGACCTGGAGAACAGGTTGAGGAGGAACAACCTGCGAATAGTGGGGGTCCCCAAATCTACAACAGATCAAATGTTACTACCGTTAATTGAAAAATGGTTACCCCAGGACCTGGGACTATGCACCTTAATTGGGGATATTAAAGTTGAGCGGGCTAATCGGATGGGAGCCAAAATGGAGTCGAGACAACGCCCTAGGGTGGTAATCGCCAGGGTGCTCAACTTTTACCATAAAGCTCAATTCCTCCAGGCGTATCGGAGGAAGCGACACTTACTACTAGAGAACCACAGAATCCTGATTTTTCAGGATTACTCTGCAGCGGTCGCAGCAAAGAGGAAGGAGTTCACACCAATCTGTGTGGCCTTATTCCAAAGAAAAGTGCGTTTTATGTTAGCGTTCCCTGCAGTCCTGCGAGTGTCGAAAGCGGGTCGGAGCCACGCGTTCAGCTCGCCTGAGGCGGCAAAGAAATTCCTGTCGGATCTGGACACAAAGGCACCAGACGAGGGAGCCACAACATGAAAGAACTAAAGGCTACAGTGGCCGAAGAGTGCAAAGCAATAAATGGATGTAAGCAGACCGGCGGACACTTGGAACTTTGGATGGAACTGTATGTGGACGTAAGAGCCCAGTGTCTTAATGGACTTGATGCTGTGTCAGTTTTATTTGGTTAGTGTTGAGTTGTTATGAAGGCATTAACTAGTTGTGTGCGGGTTTGTGTGGTTGTGTTTAAAGACATTGAACAGAGTTCAGATGCAGGGGGGAGAAGGGTGTGATGTCGAGGCAGCCCTGCAGCGCCGGTTGGGGGACTAATTCCTCAGCTAGGAAGTGCTGAGGCTAGGAATTTAGAACTTTTACGGAGCAAAGGAGGGGGGGGGGGAGAGGGGGGAGATGAAGCGAAACCACAAAGGGGGGGGGGGAAGGGTAGGGGAGGAGTAAACAAATAAAACGAGTGAAGAGACAGGATTTAGAGATGGAGTATTTAATGGTAAGACTCAAAGAAGAAGGAGGGGACCAAGCTAATTGAATTCTGCTGGGGGTTGAGGCTGGGCAACCTCGAAGCAAAACTGAAAATGCTAGGTAGGGCAGTTGTGAGAAATAATAAAGATATGTGGCATCAATGAGACCCCAGAAATGTATTATCACTTGGAATGTAGGGGGCTTAAGTACCCCCATAAAACGTGCAAAGGTTTTGCAAGCGCTGAGAAAAGGGAAAGCCCAAGTGGCCCTTTTGCAAGAGACCCATCTGAATGCAAAAGAGCATGCTAAGCTGAAGGAGGACTGGGTGAGTCAAGTGTATGCGGCATCGGGGGGAGGGGAGAAAGAGGGGGGGGGGAAGCGATACTAGTAAAAAAGGGATCCAGGTGGAGGTATTAAGAGAGGAGATGGACCAACTGGTGAGGTTTATTTTACTGCATGCTTGATTGAATAGAGAAGAAATCCTTTTGGGCAACATATATGCACCAAACGTGTATGATCATAAATTTTTCCAGAGCCTGCTGCAGAAAATTGAAATTGCGCTGAAGGTCCCGATAGTGCTGTCAGGGGATTTTAATTGCCCACATGACCCCAAGCTAGACAAATCTAACTCACAAGGTGGAGAAGGGTGGAATAAGAGAGGAGTGAGCTATTTGTGCCAAATGGGAGGCTTGGTAGATGTCTGGAGAACATTACATGAAGGGGAAAGGGATTACACGCATCTGTCGAGAATCCATCAAACATGGTCAAGAATTGATTATGTACTGGTTTCCAAAAAAGATTTTGGGAAGTTGCTTAATGCAGAGATTGAACCAATTGTAGTATCTGATCATGCAATGGTGAGGATAGATTGGAGAGGAATAGAGTCTGGACGCTATAGATGGTCATTCCCTAGACATATGTGGAAAAATTTGGAATTTCAGAAATTCTTAGAACAGAAATGGGAGGATAACTTAGGATATGATGAGGACTGCACTGAATCGGTGACACTATTGTGGGAAGCGGGAAAGGCGGTGATGCGGGGGCATGTGATCGCATACATAGCAAGAGAAAAGAGAAAAATTAATGATGGTATATTGTAGCTGATACAAGATCTACAAGAACTGAAGAGGGTGACTTTAGAGCGTTCTACAGGGTTAACATTGCAGAACTACTTGGAGGCCCAAAGGAAATTAAACAACTTGTTGCAAGAGAGGGCAGTATATGATATGCAATATTATAGGCACCAATGTTTTCGTTACGGGAACCGCTCATGTAGACTTTTAGCACGACTAGTTAAAGAGTGGGGGAGCACTAGGCTGATAGCTACTATCCGAGATAAAGAGGGGACTAAGCACCATGAGGCAAAGAGAGTGGCTGAGGTCTTTAGGCAATTTTATAGAAGGCTGTATACTCCAGAGGAGGAAGATAGAGAACAGGAAAAAATCTTTTTAGATAACATTCAATTACCACAGTTGACCCAGCAGGACTTATTAGAGCTAAATAGCCTATTTCCAGTGGGGAAATTCAGAAAATTATTAGAGCAGGAAAGCCTCACAAGACGCCTGGGCCAGATGGCTACGGATCAGAATTCTATAAGATGTTGGAGCCTCAGGTGGCTCTCACGTTGGCAGCTCTGTATGCAGAGGCACTGGAGGCTAAGGGTTTCCCGAGAGATATGCGGACGGCTTCCATCTCCCTTATACATAAAGCGGGTAAGGATCCGGAGGACCCAGCCTCCTATAGGCCAATTTCATTAATAAATTACGATTTGAAGATTTTGGCCTCCATCATGGCAGGGAGACTACAAGCTCTTCTCCCGAGATTGGTAGGCTCTCATCAGTCCGGGTTTGTACAAGGTAGGGAAGCGTCCCTGAATATAAGCAGAATAATACTGGGGATGGAGAGATGTGTGCAGAAGGGAACCCCATTACTCCTAGTCAGCTTAGATGCCGAAAAGGCATTTGATAGAGTCTCATGGGAGTACATGTTCGAAGTGTTACACAGGTTTGGTTTTGCAGGGGCATTTGTAGGATGGGTGAGGGTACTATACACGGACCCCTTGGCATATATAGCAGTAGGGGGAGAGAACTCCAAATCTTTTACATTACAAAGAGGGACAAGGCAAGGATGCCCCCTATCGCCTTTACTGTTTGTGCTCCAGTTGGAGCCCTTGTTAACAACTTTATAGCAGTTGGAAGAGATACAGGGGATAACGTGGAAAAAGGGGGGAATAAAAATTAGTGCTTTTGCGGATGATATGTTGTTATGCCTGACGAACCCCCAGAGGTCGTTGGAGCTGGCGCTATAGCAGATTGAGAAATTTGGAACTTTCTCTGGATTGAAAATAGAGCCAAGTCTTTGGCGTTGGATGCAGGGGGCTGCGTACGCAAACAGTGGAAGGGTGCTTTTCCCTTAGTATGGGCCGAAGGGCAGATTCGATACTTAGGCATTCAAATTCCAGAACGGATCGCTCAGCTATATAATGTTAATGTGAAGCCTATGATGGAAAAGACGATAGAACGGTTAAAAAAATGGCGGGAGCTACCTATTTTGTTGAAAGGTCGAATAGCACTTTTTAACAAGGTGGAGGCCCCCAGGTGGATATACATGTTATGGCATATTTCAATGCGGCTACTGAGAAAGGATGTACAAATCTTGCAGGGCCATATCTCCAGATTTTTGTGGAACGGGTGTAAGGCTCGTATTGCGATGGAGATGTTGATGAAACCTGCGGAGGACAGCTTTGCTGACTTGTTGTCACTATGAGCTTACAATTTGGTTTGTTTAACTAGATCCTTATGAGACCTAATAGAGGGCACGACAGAAATTATGCCGATAGAACTAATTGATGATATGTCGGTACGGCAACATAGAGTGCGCCTGCTGCACAGAAATCAGGGTGAACTACCGGCAATTTGGAAGGACTCTGTGTACTTATAAGCACTTAGGCAAGCATGGAAAGTTCTCTGTTGCCACAAGAACATCGACTGAAAAAGATCAGACTGCCTTCCATTGACAGGAAATGTAGACTTCAGGCCAGTAATGCAAGGGCCAATAGCTACGAAATGGGCCCAGAGTGGTTTGCACTACATAGGACATTTGAGAATTGAAGGGGCAGGAGAGATGGATTCTTACATCTCGTTGAGAGACAGGTACCTGTTAGATCCTCATAATTTTTACCTGCACCTACAAGTAAGGCATTATGTGAGAAGTCTACAAACACAAAGCAGTCTATTATTAAGCAGGAACGGAATGATAGATCTTTTTAGAGCCCTAGAGGGGAAGATTAAGGTATAGGGGCTATGGAAGGAATTATGTCCTGGGGAGAGAAAAAAGGACTGGAGTCTTTAGCAAGAAAGTGGCAAAATGATAAAATGCCGGCAGGATCAGTAGAGAGGCTACAAAGAGCCTTCAAAACAAAGGAAGTTACAGAGTCCGTACAAATGCAAGAAATACAGTATAAGTTTTGTGGCGAGCCTATGTACACGACGTGTGGGCAGCAAGGGCAGGCTTGGCCTCGACAGATGTATGTAAACTCTGTGGGAAAGAAAAGGGCACATTAGCCCATCGTTTTTGGTTCTGTAACTGTATTCAAGGTTTTTGGAAGGAAACAGGGGTGAAATGAAGTGGATGGGTATCATGTCAATTGAAGATGACATCAGAGTGGTGTCTTTTTGGGTCATATGAAGCAGAGACTCATAATAAGCTGCAAGTGGAAGCTGTGTGAAAAAGGATTCCTAGTAGCATAGCAATGCATATTGAGACACTGGATGGGAGAAAAGACACCAACAATAGGGGAGTGGATACAGTCAATGTCGGAGCTAATGAATATGGAACAGCGCAGAGCGCGAATATTGGGGGGAAATGCCATTGAAATGTGTACACGAGTCTGGTCCCCAGTCCAAAGTCTAAGTCAAAGCTGAAATATGCGCCAAGAGCCTGCTGGACGAGGGATGGAAAGGGGGTTCACTGTCTCAGCGTTGAGAATCTGAAGATGTGAAAGGGTATCGGGAGGGTGAGGGAAACAGAGGAGCGCATGCGGAAAGGAACAAAGGGGAGGGGTAGGGAGGGGGTAACGAGTGCAAGGGTGAATGAGTGAGTGTGTGATTGAAGGGCGTAGGTAGATTGGGGGAAGCAATAGGCTGCTGTTGGAGGGCAGGGATAGTTACAGATATCGGTGCTAGAAGGATGCTGATTAGTGGAAAAATAGTTAAGAATATAAACCTGGACAACGAAGTAGTGTGCCAGCTAACAGTAATGATTGATTGAAGATGGCCATATTGATACGAGAATGCGATAGGCTAGCAATACCACCTCTTGATAAGGAAACCTACGTGAGTCAGGAGCTGGGAAAACAATGCAAAGAAAGAGTAGTTACTCACCTGTAACAGGTGTTCTCCAGGAGCAGCAGGAATCAGTCCTCACATATGGGTGACGTCGGCGCCAACGGAGCCCTCGAGGAGCAATTTCCCCAGCTTTCAAAGAAAGCCTTTGGGAATTGCAGCGCGCATGCGCGGTCCCCTTCCCGCCCAAGGGTGCCATCTTGCTCAGTCTGATGACATAGCTAAAAGACAGCAAAAATAACAAATCATATGACTGCAACTCCAAGGGGAGGAGGGAGGGTTGTGAGGACTGATTCCTGCTGCTCCTGGAGAACACCTGTTACAGGTGAGTAACTACTCTTTCTCCAGGACCAAGCAGGAAGTCAGTCCTCACATATGGGACTCCCTAGCTTAAGGCTACCGGAGACCTCAAGCGGAAAAATGAGCTCCCTCTAGCTCAGTAGCACAGAAGGAAGGAATCTTCTCTGAAAACGCCCCCGACCGGTAGCCCAACACGAGGGCCGGAGGGTAGGAGTTGCCTAAACCTCAAAGAGATCATGGAGGACTGCCTGTCCGAAAGCACTGTCCCTGCGGGACTCCCTCTCCAGGCAGTAATGGGCGGCAAAGGTCTGGCTTGAAGACCAAGTAGCGGCCCGGCAGATGTCTGCCAATGGAACAGAGCAGAGATGAGCCACTGACGCAGCCTTCGCCCTAACACGATGAGCCATGACTCGACCCTCCAACGAGAGGCCGGCCACCCCATAAGCCCAAGCGATACAGTCAGCAACCCATATGGACAAAGTACGCTTGGAAGAACACAATCACAGGCGTGAGATAAGTGGAAAGACAGAGTCCTTTATTACCAAACGGCTCTGTCTTTCCACTTATCTCACGCCTGTGACTGTGTTCTTCTGTGTTTAGCATGAGCTGTGCTCTTACGGTGTTGTTCTCCAAAGTACGCTTGGAGACAGGGAGCCCCAACATATTGGGGTCAAAAGAAACGAAGAGCTGAACAGCCCTCCGATGCTCCCGCGTACGGTCAAGGTAGAAGGACAAGGCCCTCCTACAGTCCAGGGTATGCAGGACCATCTCAGCCCGGTTGGCGTGCGGCCTGGGAAAGAAGGTCGGAAGAACCACCTCCTGGTTGAGATGAAAAGGAGAAACCACTTTTGGAAGAAACTTAGGGGGAGTCCGTAAGACTACCCGATTCCTGTAGAACCTAGTGTAAGGAGGATCAGACACTAGGGCCTGCAGTTCACTAACGCGCCTAGCAGAGGTAAGGGCTACCAAAAACAAGGTTTTCCAGGAGAGAAAACGGAGAGGGCAGGTAGCCATAGGTTCAAAGGGCGGATAGGTAATCTGCTGTAACACCACATTCAGATCCCATTCTGGGGCTGGTGGCCGCAAAGGAGGCTTAAGGAGAAGGAGGCCTCGCAGAAAACGAGCCACCAAAGGATGGTTGGAAAGAGGCCTGCTGTCCACAGGTGCATGATGCGCAGAGAGAACACTGAGGTGGACCCTGACAGAGTTGGACTTAAGGCCAAGGTTGGAGAGATAAAGCAAATATTGCAAGACCACTGCCACCAAGCAGGAGAAAGGATCCTCACACTGCTGAGTACACCATACGGAGAAGCGACGCCACTTAGGAGCGTAGGATTTCCGGGTGGATGGCCGCCTGGAGGCCAAGACGACCTCTTCCACCTCCCGAGGCAGCAGGAGGGGAGCAAGAACTACCCTTTCAGCAGCCAGGCCAGCAAATGAAGGGACCGGAGGTTGGGGTGTAGGAGAGTCCCCTGATCCTGTGACAGGAGATCGAGTTGAAACCCCAGAGGAAGAGGAGTGTCCACCACCAGCTGCAGCAGAAGCAGGAACCAGGGTTGCCTCGGCCACCGGGGAGCCACCAGGATCATCGAGGCTCTGTCCCTGAGAACCTTGACGAGCATCCGAAACACTAGTGGCATGGGAGGAAAGGCATACAAGAGGCCCGTGGACCATGGAATCAAAAAAGCATCCGCCGCTATTCTGAGAGGATGCGGTTGTCGAGAGCAGAATCTGGGAAGTTGTCAGTTCAGAGGACTGGCAAACAGATCTATGGTGGGGAGGCCCCACTTGAGAAAAATCCGTTGAACCACCAACGGATCCAACCTCCACTCGTGTGGTTGGAGGATCCTGCTCAGCTTGTCTGCCAGGTAATTTTCCTGACCTGAGAGATAGACAGCTTTGAGGAGGATGCCATGGCTGATGGCCCAAGAACACAGTCTTTGTGCCTCCTGACAGAGAAGGAAGGAGCCTGTGCCTCCTTGTTTGTTCACGCAGAACATTGCAACTTGATTGTCCGTCTGGACCAGCACAGACTGGTGAGAAGTGAGGTGGGAGAAGGCTCTCAGAGCTAGGCGGATGGCTCTGAGCTCCAGGAAGTTGATCTGTTGAGCAGACTCCCAAGGAGTCCAGAGGCCTGGAGTACATGTCCCTTGGCAATGTGCTCCCCAACCCAGGAGAGAAGCATCGGATGTCAGTGCCCGAGATGGCAGAGGAGATTGAAAATCCACTCCCAGCACTAGGTTCGGCAGATGAAGCCACCACCGCAGAGAAGAGACCAGCAGGTCGGATATCTGTAATGAGTCCGCCAGGCTTCCTGTGGCCTGATGCCATTGAGTGCGAAGGCACCACTGAGCAGGTCGCGTGTTCAGGCGGGCATTGGGGGTTACATGGACCGTGGAAGCCATATGGCCGAGCAGTCTCAGAAATTGCCTGGCAGAGATCAGGGAGTTGCTGTGAAAGTTGCTGGCGAGATCCATGAGCCTGTGGGCCCTGTCCTGAGGCAGGAAGGCCCGCGCCTGAAGAGTGTCCAACCTGGCGCCTATGAATTCGAGATTTTGAGAGGGGAGCAAAGTGGACTTTGCGAAGTTTATGACAAATCCCAAGTGCTGGAGTAGAGTCACAGTGCGATGAGTGGCCTGAGTGGCTTCCTGGGAAGACTGGGCTCTGATGAGCCAGTCGTCCAGGTATGGAAACACAAAAAGGCCTTGAAGTCTTAGATAGGCCGCCACCACTGCTAGGCATTTGGTGAACACCCTGGGGGTGGAGGATAGGCCAAAGGGTAGTATTCTGTACTGGTAATGATTTCCCCCCACAACAAATATGAGATATTGTCTGTGGTCTGGATGAATAAGGATGTGAGTATACGCATCCTTTAGATCTAAGGAGCATAGCCAGTCTCCCTGCTGGAGGTAGGGCAGCAGGATTCCAAGGGTAAGCATCTTGAACTTTTCCCTTTCCAGGAACTTGTTGAGGTTTCGCAAGTCCAGGATGGGTCTGAGGCCCCCTGTTCTTTTTGGTATCAGAAAGTACCTGGAATAAAAGCCGTAACCTCTCAGGTGGTGGCGCACCGGTTCCACAGCCTGTTCCTGAAGAAGACTTGCTAACTCCTGAAGGAGTAAGTCCCTGTGCAGAGGGAGTCTTGGAGGCTCCCCTGGAAAGTAGGAGGGAGGTACCTGGTGAAAGTGTAGAAGATAGCCTTTTTGAATTATATGAAGCACCCAGGTATCTGATGTGATGGCAAAGTGGACTAGCCAGCCTCCTGTGCTGAGAGAAACCAGCGGAGGGGAAGAGGCTATGCTGACGGAGTCAAAAGCCCCCACCCTGCTGAGCAGGGGCCGGTGTTGTGGGCTTGGGGGCCTGCTGCCTACGGGACCCATTACACCGTCCCTTGGCCTGCTGACCCTGTTGGGGAGCTGCTGAGGCCTGATAATGAGGGTAGTGTTTATAGGCAGCCGCATTCCTCGGGTAAAAGGGCTTTTTCCCCGAGCTCTTCTTCTTCTGAGAAGGGGCAGAGGTTTTTCTGGACAGCCGAGTCCTGGTCAGAGTCTCGGTCTCGATCTGTACAGCCTTTTCAGCCATGGGCTTGCCAAAGAGGTTTTCACCTCTGCAGGGGACATCGACCAACTTGTCCTGTACCCATGGCTCGAGGTCGGATGACTGAAGCCAAGCCTGTCGGCGGGCACCGATGCCGGCTCCGGCTACCCGAGCCGATGCTTCGAAGATATCGTAGGCTGCTCGAGAGATAAACTTCGAGCACTCCCGAATACCAGTGGACAAGGCCTGGAACCTCTTCAAAGGTTCCTTGGAGAGACCAGCAGAGAACCCGGCAATTTCCTTTGCCAGGTCCCGGAGATACATGCCCATGTAGAGCTGGTAGGTCTGGACTCGACAAGCAAGCATAGAGCCCTGGAAGCACTTCCTACTGAGGGCATCCAGGTTCAGGGCCTCCCGGCCAGGAGGCACCGAGGAGTGCATCTTCTGACTCTTGAGTCGATGCATGGCTGATTCCACCACCATGGAATGGTGCGGTAGTTGTGCCTTTTGGAACCCGGGGCTCTCGCGGACTCGATAAATGGAATCGACCCACTTGCTTAACACCGGCGATGACGCCGGGCTCTCCCACATGCGGAAGAGAAGTCGCTCCAGCATCGGAGGAACCGGTACAGTAAAGGCCTCCTTCGAGGGAGAGTCATACTGGAGGGCATCGAGCTCTTCGGCTCGAGGCTCCTCCTCGGGATCCGTGGGGAATGCCAAGGCCTTGGCCATATCCCGCACGGTCCGAGAACCGGGTGTCCTCCGGGGGGGACCGTCTCCGAGGTTCGGACTTGGGCGAGTCCAATGGGACGCACCAAGTCCGAAAAGTACCTGGTGACTCTTCGTCCTCCGTCTCCCAGCCCGACTCCTCGGAGGAAGAATCGAGCGGCTCCGGTCGGGCGGGCACCGATGCCCTCCGCCCCGACGCCGAGGCCGGCGTCGACGACCTCAGTCCCGAACGGGAGGCCGAGGGAGACCGTGACAGAGGATCGACTCGAGCTCGCATGGACTCGAGGATTGGCTCTGTCTCCGGGGTTGACTTGGACGTCGACGTCCCGGTGGTCGGGGCAGATGCACCGGCAAGGCCAGCGATCAATGCCCGCTGCTGGTCCATGAAGGCAGCGAAACTGCTCTCCAAGGCCGTCAACCTGAGTCCGAGCTCAGGAGACCCAGCAGCCCCCGACGACTACAGTACTCACGTGTCCAGGAGACTCCATCTCGAGACGAGGATGTTTTGAAGGCCTCTCCGACTCCGAGGACCCGGGATGGCTATCGGGGCTAAGCGACCTGGCCCTCGAGGAACCAGGAGCGTCCACCGATGCCGCCCTTGCGGGTTTTTTCTTCCTGAGCGGGGGGCTCAGAGGAACTCCGACGATGCTCAGGACCGGAGTCCCGGGACGTCGAAGCCTCTGACGAGGTCCGGGCCCGGCCGGATGCGGAGTCAGAGAAGATTCGTTCTTTTGGATGCTGCCGACTCCTCAACGCTTTTGAGGACATTTTGCCACACGGACCACAGATCATCGGGTCATGATCGGGTCCGAGGCAGCAGTTGTATGTGTCGGTAAGAGACATAAGTTTCTTACATCAATCACACTTTTTAAACCCGCTGGCAGCCATCGGGGGAAAAAGGGCCTCTGCGAGGTCAAAAGACAGGGCTGCCAGTGAAAAAAGAAAAATGGCGCGAACGCTAGTCACGAAGGACAAAAACCGAAAAAATAAAGAACGGACTCGATACCGGTGTATTGGGCCCGGGCGGGAAAAGGTTCCGGCGTCGAACCAAGAATATTAAAGAAAATCAACTTTTTCAGCGGCGATCACAAACAACGTCTGTAGGGCTCCGCGGAAAAAAGAAGACTGAGCAAGATGGCACCCTTGGGCGGGAAGGGGACCGCGCATTCGCGCTGCAATTCCCAAAGGCTTTCTTTGAAAGCTGGGGAAATTGCTCCGCGAGTGCTCCGTCGGCGCCGACGTCACCCATATGTGAGGACTGACTTCCTGCTTGGTCCTGGAGAATGACAGGTACGGCATGTGAAACTACACTGCGGGGATTAAACTGTGGGGTCACAGATGTCAAAGAGGTAGTGGGGGGGATGGGGGAATCTTGGTATATAGGTTTGATTATTGTTAAAAATTTATAAATTGTTAGGTTATCATTAGGGAGCGAGTACTGTATGTCTAGCTTGTAGTAGAATAGGTTATATGAGCAATGGCTGTGATCATCTGAAGCAATTTGGAAAATGTGATGTAACATCATGTATGATTTGTACTATAACAGCAGCTGTGGTGAATAATAATAAAAGAGAATTTCCATAAATGAAAAAATATGAAATTGTAATTGCTAGAAAATATAATCAGACTATTTTTAATGCACAACAATGGAAAACTTTACATACCTATGTATCAAGCGTATATAGTGACCTCCCTTTTAGGTCTCTTTTTTAATTTAATAAAATTTGATAGATTTCTTCCCTTTTTCCTCCTTTTGTGATCTTAGATACCATAATTGTGGACCACTGGATTTACAATAATACTCATATTACAATTTCCCATTTATGTTAACTTTACCTTAAGATTGCCTTTATTTACCAGTGTGATTCCTTTTCTGTATTAAAATTTCTTAAAGGAGAACTTTGGTCTTCCTGCTAACCTTCTACACTTGAAGTCTATCAGACCAATCTATACATGTGGGTTTTGCCCCCCTAAAAGCAGACAGAGACAGAGTAAGAGCTCACAAATCCTGCCCAATATTGGGGCAACATGCAGATTGCAGCTCCTCAATAGTTTTGTAACATTGCAAACTCCCATTCTCTGGATCCCTCTCAGAGCGGAAAGGGAATGGAGGGCTAACCCATGGTTTCCATAAATCTAGCCCCCCAAGAAATCCACCAGGGAGAAAACCCACACAGAAGAAATACTCCCAACTCATCATCCAGCCCACCAGATAAAGCATAACAGAACAGGAGGGAGCATGGACTGATCTGGTAGGACTCATGGAAAGAAAATTAGCAGGTAAGACCAAATTTCTCTATCGCTGTCATCTACAAAACCAGTGCAGATGAGCAGTATATAATAAAGCACCCCTCTATTCTCAGAGGGTCTTCAAGATGTAGGTCTTGAGCATTCCAGCCCTAAAAAGACATCCCTGGTCTGAACATCCAAATAGTAATGCCTCAAAAAAGTATGCAAGGATGACTAAGTATCTGCCCTATAAATATCCTCATGAGATATGGCATGCAACTCAGCCCAAGACACACTAACTGAGCCCTCAAGTCCACCGGGACTATGTGACCCTTCAGCAAATAAGCTGACGAAATTACCTCCTTCAGCCACTGAACTACTGTGGACGTTTGACACCATTTCTTCCTTCTTCGATCCCTCAAAGAACACAAATTGTTAGATCTCGGAAAACCATTTGTGACCATCAAATAACGCAGATGCATCCTATGCACATCAAGTAGGTGCAGCTCCCAAAAGCTGTCCCAACAGTCTTCCCTCTGAAAAGAGGGCAATGTGGCAATTGATCGACTTAAGCAGAGACAACTTTAGGCAGGAATAAGAGCACTGCACGAATGGAAAACAAAGTTACATATCTGTAGTAGGTGCTCTCTATGGACAGCAGGTTAACGCCTCATATATGTGCAATGCCGTCAACCAAGCCCTGTGTGGGAAACATCTTCCAGCTTTTTCTAAAAGCTTTTGGAGTGGCCCCATCACACCTGCATCCCATCTCCTCAGTCAATGGCTAAGGTATAATGCAACTCCAAGGGCAGGAAGATAGGGCTGTGGGGACTTATCCACTATCCACGGAGAATACCTGCTACAGGTTAGTAACATTGTTTTCTCCATGCACAAGCACTCAAAAATCGGATTCCCTAGCTACAGGTATCCTCAAAAGAAAAAAAGGGGAAAAATGGTGTCACAACAAGCTGACACTGGGTAAACAGATATCTTTGGTGGCAATGCACCAGTCTAGCGTTTTGTACATCTTATTTATTTATTTCTATTTTTAAATCTATAGAGGGAGTGCCCTAGTCCCAAAAGATACTTAGAGCAATTTATTTATTTATTTAGCCATATTTATATACCGCCTTTCTCCGGGTCAAAGCAGTTATAATTGGGGGATACATTTAACACAAGGGGATATGAGACATATACACTAATACTTACAGGGAACATGGGCAATGGAGGGTTAAGTGGCTTGCCCAAGACCACAAGGAGCACCTGTGGGACTAGAAACCCCAGTCCTTCCAGCCCAAGGTTGCTGTCCTCCAGCGGGACATGAACCTCCGACCCGAAGTACCTTGCCCCAACCACTAGGCCACTCCTCCACCCTGGCCAGGATCCCTTAGTGAGGTTGAAGGACATGGCTCGGCCTGTCTGCTAGGATATTATCCTTAACAACCATGCAAGTGGCCCTGAGAGTCATCCCCTCAGGGATAGTGAAGTTCTGCATCCTGCTTCCCCAACACAGGAGATACAACTATATTTCTTCCTGCTTGCTAATGTAGTACATGGCTACCTGGTTGCCTTCTGAAACAATCTCTAAAAGCCCTTACAGCATTTGAAATTGCTCTCTGTTCCAAGAAATTGATATGATGGAGACTCTTTTGGGAAGGCCACATGAGTGTGAACCCCATCTACATGGGCGCCTCAGCCCAGTTTGGATATGTCTGTCATGAGTAGTACTTTTTTTTATCAGGAGGAATTTGGAAAGGCAATTCTTTGGCCAAACTGCAGTGGACCATCCACCATCAGGAGTCCAGGAGAGGAAACTGTAAAGCATAGTTACTCACCTGTAAGAGGTGTCCTCCAGGGACAGCAGGAATCATTCCTCACATATGGGTGACGTTGACGCTGATGGAGCCCGCGTGGAAGCATCTCCCCAGCTTTAAAAGAAAGCCTTTGGGAGTTGACACCACAAATGCGTAGTCCTCTTCCTGCCAATGGTGCCATCTTGGTCAGTCAGATGACATAGCTAGACCTGACAAAAGAAGATGGCAAAAATAGTACAGCAACTCCAAGGGGAAGAGGAAGGGTTGCGAGGACTGATTCCTGCTGTCCCTGGAGAACACCTGTTACAGGTGAGTAACTGCTTTCTCCAGGAATAAGTAGGAAGTCAGTCCTCAAATATGGCGCTCCCTAGCTACAGGCTACCGAGAACCTGTAGAAAAAACACAGCCAGCTGTGAGCAGCCGCAGCCGAATCTGAGAACAGACTGAGCACCCGTGTCCAGGAAGAACCATGGCTCCAGTAGCCTGAACAAGAAGGGTCGGAAGGGGTAGGAGGCGCCTAAACCTTGAACAGATTGCAGAGCACGGCCTGGCCGAAGGCACTGTCCCATCAAGACTCCTTCTCCAGGTAGTAATGAGCTGCAAAAGTGTGAACATAAGAACATAAGATATGCCATACTGGGTCAGACCAAGGTCCATCAAGCCCAGTATTCTGTTTCCAACAGTGGCCAATCTAGGTCATATGTACCTAGCAGTTTCCCAAAGAGACACAAGTTCCACAATGCTTGTACTGGGTCAAGCATTGATATCTTCGGTCACTTCTTAATAATGGTTTATGGACCTTTCCTCCAGGAACTTGTCCAAACCTTTTTTAAACCCAGCTACACTAACAGCCTTTACTACATCCTCCGGTAACAAATTCCAGAGTTTGATTACACGTTGAGTGAAAAAATATTTTCTTTTATTAGTCTTAAATAGTTTACCCTGTAGCTTCATTGCATGTCCCCTAGTCTTTCTATATTCTGATAACGTAAACAATCGATCTACGTTTACCCGTTCCACTCCGTTCATTAATTTATAGACTTCTATCATATCTCCCCTCAGCCGTCTCTTTTCCAGGTTAAAGAGCCCTAACCTTTTTAGCCTTTCCTCATAGGAGTATCCTTCCCTCCCCTTTACCATTTTGGTGGCTCTTCTCTGAACCTTTTCTAAAAACACTATATCCTTTTTAAGATACGGCGACCAGAATTGCACACAATATTCAAGGTGCGGTCTCACCATGGAACGATATAGAGGCATTATAATATCTTTTGTTTTATTTTCCATTCCTTTCCTTATCATACCTAGCATTCTATTTGCTCTCTTGGCTGCCGCTGCACACTGGGCCGAGGGTTTTAACATGGTATCCACAATGACGCCTAAATCTTTTTCCTGGGTGGTGGTTCCTAATGTGGAACCTTGCATCGTGTAACCATAGTTTGGGTTGTTCTTCCCTAGGTGCATAACCTTGCACTTGTCCACATTAAATTTCATCTGCCATTTTGATGCCCAGTCTTCCAATTTATCAAGATCCTCTTGCAATTTTTCACAATCCTCTTGGGTTTTAACAACTTTAAATAGTTTTGTGTCATCTGCAAATTTGATAACCTCACTCGTTATTCCACTTTCCAGGTCATTTATGAATATGTCAAAAAGCAGCGGACCCAGCACAGATCCCTGGGGTACACCACTATTCACCTTTCTCCATTGGGAAAATTGGCCATTTAGCCCTACCCTCTGCTTTCTATCTTTTAACCAGTTCCTGATCCACAATAGTACACTGCCTCCTATCCCATGACTCTTTAGTTTTGCCAAAAGTCTCTGATGAGGGACCTGTGAACGGAGGACCAGGTGGCGTCCTGAAAGATGTCTGCTTTAGGGACAGAGTGAAGGCTCACAACAGAAGTTGCCATAGCCCTGACATTGTGTGCTATGACCCAGTGCTCTAACGGCAGCTCAGCTTGGTGGTGGGAGAAGGGGATGCAGTCTGCCACCCAGATGGACAGAGTCCGCTTGGTGACAGCCTCCCCCATATGACTGGGGTCATATGAAACAAAAAGCTGAGAGGTTTTGAGGTGGCCCTGAGTGCACTGAAGGTAGGACGGACTGGGCCCTTTGGCAGTCCAAAGTGTGGAGAACGGCAGATGCCTTGTCAGTGTGGGACTGTGGAAAGAAGGTAGGAAGTACCACCACCTCCTGGTTGAGATGGAAATCAGATACCACCTTTGGTAGGAATTTCGGGTGAGTGCGGAGCACGACCCTGTTCTTGCATAACCTGGTGTAGGGTGGTTCGACCATCAAGGCCTGAAGCTCACTGATTCTACGGGCAGAATTGAGTGCCACCAGGAAGGACACCTTCCTAGACAGGTAGCATAAATGGCAGGTAGCCAAGGGTTCGAAGGGCGGCTTAGTAAGCTGCACTAGGATCACATTGAGATCCCATTCCACCAGGGGCGAATGGATGAGAGGCTTAGAGAGCAGTAAGCCTCACATGGATCGCGTAACAAGGGGCTGCACAGAAAGAGGCTTATAAGAACATAAGATATGCCATACTGGGTCAGACCAAGGTCCATCAAGCTCAGTATTCTGTTTCCAACAGTGGCCAATCTAGGTCATACATACCTAGCAGTTTCCCCAAAAGACACAGGTTCCACAATGCTTGTACTGGGTCAAGCATTGATATCCTGGGTCCCTTCTTAATAATGGTTTATGGACCTTTCCTCCGGGAACTTGTCCAAACCTTTTTTAAACCCAGCTACACTAACAAAAAGAGTACACTTGGCTCTGAAGGACAATGAATATTTCCTTTAGATGTCTGATACTACTCCCCAAATTCGATTTTCCAGGGTGTGCTGCATTCACCCATAACTCACTCTGCTATTTCCAGGTAGCCACAGGAGGCTGCCACGTGCAGTGGTGTCCAGCCTTCATTGTCCGCTTGGTTCAAGTTGGCACTGTGATCCACAAGGAACTCTACCACTTCCAGGTTCTCATCAATGCAGGCCTAAAGAGACAGAAAGACAGGACATCCATGAACCCACAGACAGCATGTGCAGCTCTAGCTAATTGCTATCAGTGTTTCTAACACCCATCAATCAGTCCTCAGATATTCAATATGCACCCAAAGTGACATGGGGAGGGGAGGGGGGAATATTCAGCAGCAACAGCTAGCCATTTTAATGCGGCTGGCCACCACCACCGAAACTTAAGGTGAAATTAGACCTTATCTGATAAATTTCTTTCCCCTCCAGTCCAGATACATGGGTTATGCCGTATCACTAGCAGATGGAGACCGAGAAACAATGGAGTCAATGTCATCACGCTATAAAGGATCTGTGCACATCTGCTCACTCTAGTATTTCTATTAACAAAGGCAACTCCACAAAAGACAAATATTATGCAATTTATGAACCAACATTTAGCAACTATTTACCTTAAGAAAACTCAGGAATCGAGAGTCACTGCTCCTAAAAAAAATGATAACAGCAACTCCAGCATTATTTAGGGGCTGACTCCTTATCAAGACACTAGGGAGCACCACAGAAAGCAATGAACGGACACAACTGCGCACACATATTCCTTATACATACAGGCTCGCCACAAGAACACAATGGCCTGGTTCTGGACTGAACTCAAGAGACTAGAGGAAAGAAAATTAGCAGGCAAGGTCAATTTCACTTTCCTCATCGTCCCTGCAGTCCGGTCATATGGGATGTACCAGAGCAGTACTCAACTATGGGTGGGATTACAAGAGCCCAGCCTCCACCACTCGTGCACTTAACTGCACATTTCCTCATGTCTGAGCATCCAAGCAGAAATGCCGTACAAAGGAATGGAGCAATGACCACACCTCTGTTTTACAGATGTCAACAAGAGAAACAAGACTGTCCTCTGCCCACAACATCGCCTGGGCTTTTGTTGAGTAGGCTCGCAGTCCCTCTGTAAGTGACCTAAGCTTAAGCAGATAAGCAGCAGCCATAGCCTCCCTTCAGCCAACATGCAATGGATGCATTTGAAGCCACTTCCCCTTTGCGTGGCCCTCCAAAAATAACAAAAGATGATCTGATCTCTGAAACGCCTTTGTCCGCTTCACATATTGCCAAAAGACCAACAGGTACAACTTACGAGACTCTTGAGTCCTTGTCGAACCCAGAAAACACTGGAAGTGTTACTGTTTGGTGAAGGTGAAATACCAAAACCACCTTAGACAGAAAAGGATAGATCCAGATGAAGAACCACCTGTTCCTTGGAAATCATCAGAAAGGGCTCCCTACATGACAAGGCTTGCAGCTCTGAAATCCTATGCAATGAGCAAATGGCCAAAATAAAGACCATCTTCAATACAAGATCCTTCAAAGAAGTTTGATTGAGAGGCTTGAACAGAGCTTCCGTAAGGGATGATAGAACCAAATTCAAGTCCCATGGCAGCACTAGGGGTCGCAACATAGCAGATGAATATGCTTTAAACTTTGCTGTTTTCCGGGTCATGCAGCATCTTCCTAACTGGCTTGTCCTCTATGGAGTGATGGTTCACGGAGAGTGCACTCAGGTGCATCCTGATGGAGCTGGAATAAAGCCCGGACTGCGAGAGCAAGTACTGCAGTACCGTGTGCACCGGGCAGGAGAACGGGTTCACTCAGTGCTCTGTGCACCACAAGGAAAATCTGCGCCATTTGAAGCGTAGGCCCATCTCATAGAGTCCTTGCGAGAGGCCAGAATGACTTCCTCTACCTCCCAGGGGAGGTTGAGGGGTGCTAAAGTGACCCGTTCAGCAGCCATGCTGTGAGAGACAAGGATCCCAGGTTGGGATGGAGGATCGAGCCCTCCTCCCATGTCAAAGGTCCCGGGAAGATCTCGAGAGGGAATGGGGACTCCGTCGACAGATGAAGCAGTAGGGGAAACCAGGGCTGCCTGGGCCACCTCGGGGGTCACCAGAATCATGGAAGCCTCGTCTCGCTGGACCTTGAAGAGGGTCTGCGCAATCAGTAGTGTGGGAGGGAAGGCATACAGTAGACCCCCGAACACGAGATGAGGAAGGCATTCGCTGCTACCCGACCCAGGTGCAGGTGTGGGCAGCAGAAATGCAGTAGTTGGGGGCTGGCAAAGAGGTTGAAGTTCAGGGTGCCCCACAACCTGAACAGCCGCTGTGCCATCTTGGAGTCCAGGTGCCACTCGTGTGGTTGGAGGACCCTGCTCAGCCCGTCAGGATATTGTCCTGGCCTGGAAGGTATACCGCCTGGAGGAGCATACCCTGTTTGGCAGCATACGAACAGAGGGTTACTGCCTCATGGCATAGGTGATAGGAGCCTGTGCCCCCCTTGCTTGTTCAGGTAGAACATCATGATCTGATTGTCCATCTGGACAAGCGCTGACTGGTGCTGTAGACGGTGCTGGAAAGCCTTTAGCTCAAGGAAGACAGCCCTGAGTTCCAGCAGTTTGATCAGCTGCTGGCTTTCCTCGGGCGACCATATCTCCTGGGTGAGCAGCTCCTCACAGTGGGCACCCCAGTCCAGTAGGGAAGCATCCACCGTGAGAACCCTCTGGGGCTCAGGAGTTGGAAGGGCATGCCCTGGTGCAGGTTCAGTGTAGCCTGCCACCAAGTGAGTGACCCTGCCAGCTGAATGGACACTGAGACACTGTCCTTGAGCCGGCTTGTGGCCTGAGTTCACTGTGAGCGGAGGCACCACTGAGCCGCCCGTATGTGGAGGCGGGCATTGGGGACCACATGGACTGTAGAGGCCATGTGGCCGAAGAAGTGAAGCATGGACTGCACTGACACCATGTGGCAGCGCTGTACCTCAGCTGCTAGGGCCGTGAGGCAATCCGCCCTGCCCAGGGGGAAGAAAGCCTTGGCCTGGATGGTGTCCAAGAGAGTCCCTGTGAACTCCAAGTCTTGTGTTGGAGTGAGGTGGGATTTTGGGTGATTTATCATGAATTCCAGATGTTGTAGGACCTTGATGGTGAGGCCTGTGGCCTGCAGTGTCTCTGAGACTGTCTCTCCTCTTACTAGTCAGTCGTCTAGATAAGAGAAGGCGAAGGCCCCTTGGAGATGAAGATAGGCAGCCACCACTGCTAGGCATTTAGTGAAGACCCTTAGTGCAGAGGCTAGGCTGAAGGGAAGTACCTTGTACTTGTAGTGATCACCCCCGACCATGAATCTTAGGTACTGCCTGTTACTGGGATAGAGGAGGATGTGGGTATAGGCATCCTTCAGGTCTTCCATGAAGAGCTGATAGGGCAAGGGCAGACATCCTTTGCCCTCTTCAACCACCACTCAGCATGGTCCACCAGTCGCAACCTCGTCTCGATTCCTGCTACTGTCAGCCACTCCAACAATACCACTACTAACAGAGCCTTCTCCTATTATGCACCATTCATTTGGAACTCCCTCACCCCAGAAATCCGTGCCCTCAGAGACCTAGGCGAATTCTGGCATAAGCTAAAAACCTCCATCTTGTTGGAACACTTTGGCACAGACACTTAGCTACCCTCCCATCACATCATCAAATGGATCTCCCACAGCACCAATTCAGCCTTATATAAATAGTTATTTTGCACCCAGTTATATATTGTTTCCTATAATCGATGTAAAGTTACTTGTTCTTTTGTTCCATGTAAAACGCTGTGACCGGTAGTACAGCTGTATAAAAAAAGTTGCTAAATAAATAAATAAAATACGATGCTACATGGGACGGAAGCATAGTATTATGAAAGAATTTCCTCCTAAAAAGAAGAGCAAGACTTCAAACTCTTGGTTCTTTTGAGAGCAGATTTGACAACCATGGAGTGATGCAGCCACTGAAGCTTCTCAAATCTGGGAGCCTTCTGGACTGTGTACACATAGTCAATCATCTTGCTGACTGAAAGCACGGGGGGGGGGGGGGGCTGCAGCCTCTGAAGAAACACTGCCTCCTTAGGGGAGGGGGTCACAAAACTGGAGGATTTCCAATTCTGCTTTGGGGTCCTCCTTCATTTCTAACTGAAATGATATGGACATGGCCATAACCTGTACAAAATTGTGGAAAGCAAGCTCATCTGGTGGAGTTGGTTCAAGATGTTGGTGCCCTAGGCAGACCTTAAGCCTTATACTTTTCTTGGCTGTCAATTTTTTTTTTTTAGCTTTGAATACTCTGTTCTTTGCCTTAGGCACCCACCTAGTTTTCCTGATGGTTAGGCTAGTTTTGCCTGCATTGATTGTGAGGCAGCATGGGATCTGAGGGAAACTCAGGAGACCTCTCTGATGAGAAATACTTCAAAATCAAAATCAAGAGTCTCAGGAGGGCTCAGATGCACACAGAGAGGTATTCAAGAAATGTCTGAACCTCTGCCAGGACAGACATCTGCTCTGCATAGGTGGTAGAATTCCTCCGGGAGTGTTGGTACACGCTCTGATATTTTGGAGAGTGATCTCCCCCCCCCTCCCCCTGATGCACTTGAGATGGACATTGGCTAGACGGTTATTAGTGTCAAGTCCCTTTGAACACTCTGTAACAGTGCCACTCCCCCAGGCAGACAGTGAGTTTCAAGGATTGGCTCGATGTTGTGATGCAGCTTCGCAAATGGCAAGGAGCAGTCCATCCTTTCCTAGAGCCTCTCATGAGACTCTTCAAGGGCTGACATTGACAAAGGTGTGGGGTTCCAGCAGAATCAGTAGATATCTGTAGAGGAGTACTGGCAGATGGTCCTGGCCTCATGAAGATTAGTGTGGACCCTCTCAGAAGGCTGAGTGGTCCTCTCATTGGGGCCACTTCAAAAGCCGTGGATCATAAGATACCTTAATGCTTTTAACACCATGCCCTGATGCAATTCAGCCTCTGTCCAATTGTGTCCGGAACATGCAAAGTCTAAAGATAAGAACTAATTTCCTCTTCTACAGATGGGAGAAAATGGATGATCCTTCTTGGTATACCCTACTAATGCTCAGCTCTACGTGGGCCAGATGAATACTCCATGTCGATGTATCTAATGAACCACTCAAACAGTTGACTATTTCACCACTGTAACTAACTAAGATGCGCTCCATGTATATAACTTGTAAATAGTTTGAAAAGCTCTGTTATAGTTAATGTTCAAAATATGTTCAAAATGTTGTTCAAAATATGTTCAAAATATGTTCCCTGGTAAGCACACCTGTATATATAGTTAAAGCATAATGTTCCTTGTAAATGTATACAGAAGTATACAATTGTTCTGTTTAAAGTTCGATGTAAACCGCCCCTGATCTCTGGAAGGGGCGGTATAGAAAAGACCGTTAAATAAATAAATAAATAAATAAAATAAATCTCCACCATCCGATACAGTCCCTGAAGCCACGAGGACCAATGACAATGTATTAGACTGTTTAAAGTTCGATGTAAACCGCCCCTGATCTCTGGAAGGGGCGGTATAGAAAAGACCGTTAAATAAATAAATAAATAAAATAAATCTCCACCATCCGATGCAGTCCCTGAAGCCACGAGGACCAATGACAATGTATTAGACTTATCTATGCCATAAATTATTTTCAAATTCTCCTCCTGATCCTTCTTTTTGTCATCTGCAAATTGAAGTGACAAGAAAGTGGTTCATGGTCGGGTCCCAAGCACTGCATGGTTATGGTTATGGTTATGGTTAGGCATTTGATATACCGCCCTTTTACTTACACATCAGAGCGGTTTACATGTATATACTAACAGGTACTTTTTATTCCCTTGTCCCCGAAGGGCTCACAATCTAAGTGTACCTGAGGCAATGGAGGGTTAAGTGGCTTGCCCAAGGCCACAAGGAGCAGCCATGGGACTAGAGACCTCAGTCCCTCCGGCCTGAGGTTACTTGTCCCCATGCGGGAATTGAACCCCCAGCCCTCCGGCCTGAGGTAACCTGTCCCAACCACTGAGCCACTCCTCCCTCCCACAAAATCGCTGTAGTTTTGGGTCATTCGATTTTTTTTTTTTATAAAGAGTTTTATGCTTTGGCAGCGCTATGACTCAGGCTGCTTCAGCAGGAAGATTTCTTTAAATGCCAGCCTGTTGCCCAATCTGATTATACATATTGCTGTTTAAACAAAGAGATCATGATCCAGTAAGCGTTCTGGGATTTTTTGCAGTTTTAAAGTCGACAGTGTTTTTTAATTATGTTACACTGCTTTTTAGAGCCATATGATTGGGTTATGTTGCCCTGTTTTGACTGTTTTGTACATCTGTTCAGATGCAAGCTTTTCTTTAGGTTTACTTCTTTCTGGTGTTATGATAAGTTCTGGTGCTTGTTTTTTGCTTGATCTTTGGCTGTTTTAAATTAAGTACTACAGAGCACAGTTAGCAGCCAATACAGTATGTATTTATTTCAAGGAGATGACACTGTATGGTATGCTCATACAGAAATTTAAGTTTTACAAAATAATTGCCAAAAGAACCAGAAAGGCCGAAATAATAATCCAAATTCAATAAGCCCTCCAATAATAAGGCAGCATAAAATCATGCAAAGAATGTCGGAGCCTTGAAATAGAGAGGGGAAACTTATCCACTCACTATCTAGCTCCCTTTTAATCATTTTTATCAAATCAGAAGAAAAATGTTTTTTTTATATTTTCTCAACTTTCAATGTAAAAGCTGAGGGAGGAGTAGCTCAGTGGTTGAGACAGGTTACCTCAGGCCGGAGGGCCGGGGGTTCAATTCCCACATGGGGACAAGCAACCTCAGGCCGGAGGGACTGGGGTCTCTAGTCCCACTTAACCCTCCATTGCCTCAGGTACACTTAGAATGAGAGCCCTTTGGGGACAAGGGAATAAAAACTACCTGTTATTATACATGTAAACCGCTCTGATGCACAAGCGCGGTATATCAAGTGCCTAAACCATAACCATAACCATGATGCACTTATCTCAACAGCGCAACTCCAAAAGCCAACAGGAAGCCCCCATACACGACATGGCACATTTTGAGTCCAATCATGTGGCATTCTGCTTCAGGTTTTTGAGAAACTTCCTGTGAAATGAACGTTGAAAACAGCAGCGCCTTAGACAGCACAATCAAGTTTGCGCCTTTAGTTAAAGATCAGCGTCTGACATCACGATCTATTCACCAATCGGAGCCATCAAAGGGAGAGTGCCATAAAGAAGGAAAACCCCTCATGCAATTGGTTTGATTAGAAAACACTTGACCAATCGATCTCAAGGATCAAGCCAGAGGGAAACAGAGAAAAAGGGAGCTAGATAGCGAGTGAATAAGCTTCCCCTCTTATTTCAAGGCTCTGACATTCTTTGCATGATTTTATGCTGCCTTATTACTGGAGGGCTTATTGAATTTGGATAAATTTAAGTCTGGAATGACTTCATGGTGTCCTATAGATATAAATGAATTATATATATCTACCTATATGCTGTATATATGTTTTTGAGTAAAGATGAAAACATTTTCACTCTAAAAGTTAAGTATATGATCAGGGCTGGCCCAAGGGTTTCTGCCACCCCAAACCCCTGGTGCACCGAGCCGTCCTCCCCCTGCCTTCCCTGAGCTGCACCGCCGTTGATTCTGGTAGCGAGATTGGGGACAGCTCGGCGGTGGTGGAAGGCATGGCCTGCTGCTTCTAACTTCTCTGACACAACTTTAGGGGGTCAGAAGAGGCAGACCATGTGTGTCAAAGCCTGCCTATGCCACCAAGACAACCAGTCGCCAGACTCAGCAGCAGCTGGCATGAGACGGCTTAGCACAAGGAGGCAGAAAGTCATGTGTGCTGTGCTGCCCATGGAGGCCCAAATGGCCACCTAGCACACCTAGTGGGCGGGCTGGCCCTGTATATGATGTGGTGCCTAAAATTGGTATTTCTTGTTTCTAATCACTTTGTTGCTATAGTAAATGTGATCAACACGCAGTGTTGTATAGTAACAAAATAAAAGTAACTAGTTATTGTACTTAAATAAAACCCCTACTAATTTTACTTATAACGATGTACTGGAAAATACTGAATACTTTAACTTATAACAAAATATTTACTTATATTTTTAATTACTTTTACTGACAAAGCTGAATGTTTTGAGGCATAGACAAAAATTCTCAGTGTGCATTTACCAAATATCAAGGACCTTGGAACAAATACAGATGGCTCTACATTGGCTGCTGATAAAGTTATCGATTCATTCAGATTGGGTCTAAAGACACCAAACGAGATTTGATGGAACTCTGTACTTCTTTCAGATAGAAAGGCTCGTTGGATTGGTCCAGCAATATTGTGAAGATCCTGTTTAGTGTAAACAGCATCAAGTGAATGTCCAAGACTGACCACAGGTGAGATGACTTTCTTGGCTGATTATTTTTCAGTAATGAAACCTGTTGTCCAGTCTTGAAACGTCTTGCAGTCAGAAAAGATGATGAGCCCAATATTCGAAGGCCTTTACACAGGTAACTTCCTTAGTTACCCATGTAAAGGCCTTATCCGGGATATTCGAAGGGCATCTTTCGGCCAAAGTGATGGGATGCTTCTTTAGTAAGTTTTGGAGCCTTCATATTTTGTCAATATATCAAGATGAGGGGATAAATTGTTGTTGTTTTGTGTATTTTAGGCAGGTATGGTTATAACCTGAAGTTTTCCAAATATATGGAGTGGCGGCATAGTGGTTGGGGCAAGGTACTTCAGGTCGGAAGATCGGGGGTTCAAATCCCACTAGAGGACAGCAACCTTGGGCCAGAAGGACTGGGGTTTCTAGTCCCACAGGTGCTCTTTGTGGTCTTGGGCAAGCCACTTAACCCTCCATAGCCCATGTTCCCTATAAAATAGTTATCTCCAAGTTATAATGCCCTGTTCAATGTAATTTCAGTTTGTTCAATGTAAACCGCACTGATGCAGAATAGCGCGGTATATAAGAGAATGTAAATAAATAAATAAATATGGTAAGACATCTCTCAATGAGGTTTGTTTCCATTTTTTATTTTTGTTTTTTGTCATTATTGTGCTTCTCTGATTATGATTTGCTCAGTCTTATCATTAATGTATGTTTGTCTGGCCATTCCTCTCCCTGTGCACCCAAACTAGAAGGATGCTTGGGTGCATAGGGAGAGGAATGCCAGCAGAAACAAAGGAGGTGATAGTGCCTCTGTATAAGTCTTTGGTGCAACCTCATTTGGAGTATTATGTGCAATTCTGGAGACCGCACCTTCAAAAGGATATAAACAGGTTGTAGTCAGTGCAGAGGGAAGACAAACTTCATCCACAACATGGTGCACAGTTCACTGACCCAAGGAATCATGCCAAACCAGCTAAAGCTAGCTACAATAAGACCAATCCCGAAGAAATCCCCACTCGACAAGAGCAACCCAGTTGCTTACAGATCTATCTCAAGCATACCACTACTGGCAAAAATTATTGAAAAGGCGGTACAGCATCAGCTCCAAGATCACATTGACAATCATGCACCAATGGACATCAACCAACACGGTTTCTGCCCCAACCATGGAGTGGAAACACTCCTGTTATACCTCTTTAACAACATACTCCACCTCATAGACAAATGCAAGAATGGAATACTTATGACCTTCATAGACATCTCATCAGCGTTTGACACAGTGGATCACAGAAATCTACTAGCAAGATTACAGAACATTGGACTACACGGAGCCACTCTGAGATGGTTCCACTCATACCTAACAGACAGAAAGATACAGGTAAAGGTCAGCCCCAACACATCCCGACCCATAAAAGTCAAGAAAGGCGTCACACAAGGTTTCGCCCTATCGGCGCTATTATTCAATCTCTACATTCAACCAATCTGCAACATCATGAAAGAACACAAAATACAATACACAATCTATGCCGACGACATCATGATATACACACCAGTCACCCTCGACAACCCAGACTACACCAAAATAACAGACTGTCTCAGGCATATGAACTGGTTTCAAGACAACAACCTGACGATAAACTACAGCAAGACCGAGGCACTAATCATCTCCCGAAACACCAACTTCGTCCCGCCACCCAACGTCAAGTTCAACAACACAACAATACCCATAAAACAGGAAGTGAAATACCTTGGAGTGACCCTCGATAAAGAACTGAACCTACAATCACACATCAGCAGGACCACCAAGAATACATACCACAAGATAAGACTAATCCAACGACTCAAGCCCCTCCTCTCTCAGGAACACTTCCGCACAGTCTGTCAGGCACTAATAACACCAAGCCTAGACTTCTGCAACACAATCTATCTCGGCCTAACAAAGCAGACACTCAGGCCACTGCAAATGGCTCAAAACACAGCAGCACGCATAATATCTGGCTCATCAAGACAAGAGCAAATCACACCCATTCTAAAAAACCTCCACTGGCTACCAATCAGCTCCCACATCAGATATAAGACAGTCATAAACATATTCAAAATCAAACAACAGATCTCAGGCTCTCAGCCTACAACCACTCATACAATCCGATAGCAGCACAAGACCGAGGAGGCGAGTCACCTCCAACCTCATCAATACCCCAAAAGACTTTACCAAGGTACGCAAGGACACTGCAAAACGAGTTCTATCGCTGGCTGCACCTGCAATTTGGAACACCCCCCCTCATGACCTACGATCAACAATAGACATCAAGGACTTTCGGAAACAACTCAAAACGACCCTCTTCATCGAACACTACGATGACGTCACATAACCTGCCCGCCAGCCAGAACTACAGACCAACCCCCCTCCCTTCTCATTAATGTACATTGTATTGTATAATAGCGCACGCTGTAAATAGCCCACCACGAATCAAAACCACCCTACACACACACGCATTCACTGTTTTTCACTGCATGCACACACAAAAGTCAGTATTTCTTCGATTGTTTGCTGTGTAGACCGCCTTGATTACAGGAGAAGGCGGTATAGAAATCCTTTTAAATAAATAAATAAAAATAAATGAATACTAAAATGCTTAGTGATCTTCGTTATAAAGCATATGAGGATAGACTTAAAGATCTTAATATATATACATTAGAGGAAAGGTGGGATAGAGGAGATATGATAGAGACATTTAAATACCTCTGTGGTATAAATGCACAGGAGGAGAGCCTCTTTTGATTAAAAGCAAGCTCTGCTAGGAGGAGTCATAGGATGAGGCTGAAAGGGGATAGACTCAGGAGTAATATGCAGAAATATTTCTTCACGGAAAGAGTGGTAGATGCGTGGAATAGTTTCCCCGTGGAGGTGGTAGAGATGAGGACAATATCTGAATTCAATAAAGCATGGGACAAACACAGAGTATCTCAAAGGGAAAAAGGGGGACTATTGTACTAGTTGATATGGAAGAGCAGACAAGATAGGCCATGTGGTCTTTTTCTGCCGTCGTGTTAGTTATTCACCTGTAACAAGTGTTCTCCAGGAGCAGCAGGAATCAGTCCTCACAAATGGGTGACGTCGGTGCCGACAGAGCCCCCATGCGGAGCATTTCCCCAGCTTTCAAAGAAAGCCTTTGGGAATGCAGCGCGCATGCGCGGTCCCCTTCCCGCCCAAGGGTGCCATCTTGCTCAGTCTGATGACATAGCTAAAACACAGCAAAAAAAAAAATAAATCATATGACTGCAACTCCAAGGGGAGGAAGGAGGGTTGTGAGGACTGATTCCTTCTGCTCCTGGAGAACACCTGTTACAGGTGAGTAACTACTCTTTCTCCAGGACCAAGCAGGCAGTCAGTCCTCACATATGGGACTCCCCAGCTTAAGGCTATCAGGGACCCAAGCTGAAAAAATGAGCTCCCTCTAGAGCCTCAGCATATGCGAAAAGAATCTTCTCTGATATCGCCCCCGTACGGTAGCCCAACACCAGGGCCGGAGGGTAGGAGTTGCCTATACCTCAAAGAGATTACGGAGTACAGCCTGTCCGAAAGCACTGTCCCTGCGGGACTCCCTCTCGAGGCAGTAGTGGGCCGCAAAAGTCTGGCTTGAAGACCAAATAGCGGCCCTGTAGAGGTCTGCCAACGGAACAGAGCGGAGATGAGCCACTGACACAGCTTTCGCCCTGACACGGCGGGCTTTAACTTGACCCTGCAAGGAGAGGCCGGCTGCCCTGTAAGCCCAGGCGATACAGTCGGCTACCCAGATGGACAAAGTACGCTTGGAAACACAAAGGAGCAAGATACGAAGATGTGGATGTTGATAGAGCCTTTAATGGTGATGGTCAGAGACCCCGACGCGTTTCGGCGTGGGACGCCTTCTTCAGGGGGTACAAAGCTGAGTCGATTTATTAGTTTGTTTGCATCATGTTCAAGAATTGTTCAATGAACCAGACTCAAAAGGTGCGTTGATCGTGTCGTCTTAATATAGGGCAGGAGGAGCCGCTATTCTGAAAAAATGAATTTCCTGCCGCCAGCAGTAGAGGGTATGCAAGACCATCTCAGCCCGGCTGGCATGCGGCCTGGGAAAGAAAGTTGGAAGAATCAACCTCCTGATTGAGGTGGAAGGAGGAGACAACCTTTGGAAGGAACTTAGGGTGAGTCCGTAAGACTACTCTGTTCCTATAGAACCTAGTGTATGGTGCATCTGACACCAGGGCTTGAAGCTCACTCACTCGCCTTGCTGAGGTAAGAGCTGCCAAAAACAACGCTTTCCAGGAGAGAAAGCGCAAAGGACAAGTAGCCAGAGGCTCAAATGGTGGGCAAATAAGCTTTTGCAAGACCACATTTAAATCCCACTCAGGGGCAGGCGGACGAATTGGAGGCTTAAGCAAAAGCAGGCCTCTGAGGAAGTGAGCCACCAAAGGGTGGCTTGAGAGAGACTGACCCTCCACCGGTGAGTGGTGCGCTGAAAGAGCACTGAGATGAACTCTAACAGAAATGGATTTAAGGCCTAAGTTGGACAGGTGAAGCAAATATTGCAGCACCACTGGTACCAGGCATGAGAAAGGATCCTCGCTGTGTTGAGCACACCAGGTGGAGAATCTACACCACTTAAGGGCATAAGACTTCTGGGTGGACTGCCTCCTAGAGGCCAAGACCACATCCTCCACTTCCCTAGGCAAGAGTAAGGGTGCTAGAACTACCCTTTCTGCAGCCAGGCCATCAGATTGAGGGACTGGAGGTTGGGGTGTAAGAGAGATCCCCGCTCCTGAGACAGGAGATCGGGTTGCATCCCCAGAGGAAGAGGAGTGTCCACCGCTAGTTGCAAAAGAAGTGGAAACCACGGTTGCCTTGGCTATCTGGGGGCCACCAGGATCACCGAGGCCTTGTCCCGGAGCACTTTGAACAGTGTCTGGGGCACTAGAGGTGTGGGAGGAAACGCATATAGGAGGCCTGTAGACAACGGAATGAGAAACGCATCCGCTGCTAATCTGAGAGGATGCGGTTGTCTGGAGCAGAACCTGGGCAGCTGACGGTTCAGTGGACTGGCAAAGAGATCTAAGGTTGGAAGACCCCATCTTAGGAAGATCTGTTGAACCACTAGAGGATTCAACTGCCATTCGTGTGGCTGTAGGATCCTGCTCAATCTGTCTGCCAGGTAATTCTCCTGTCCAGGGAGATAGACCGCCTTGAGAAGTATGCCATGATTGACTGCCCAGGAGCACAGGTTCTGTGCTTCCTGACAGAGAAGTCAGGACCCCGTGCCCCCGTTTGTTTACATAGAACATAGCAACTTGATTGCCCGTCTGAACTAAGACAGACTGGTGAGAGAGGACATAAGAGAAAGTCCGCAGGGCTAAGCGGATAGCTCTCAGTTCCAAGAGACTGATCTGCTGTGCGGCCTCCCAAGGAGACCACAGGCCTTGAGTGCATGCTCCCTGGCAATGTGCACCCCAACCTTGAAGAGAAGCATCGGTTGTCAGCACTTGAGAGTGTGGAGGTGCCTGAAAAGGCACCCCTTGCACCAGATTCGAAAGATGAAGCCACCACTGTAGAGAAGACTCTAGTAGCGTAGACACCCTCACCTTGTCCTTCAGGTTTCCTGTGGCATGGTGCCACTGAGTTCTGAGGCCCCACTGAGCTGGCCTCATGTGCAGACGGGCATTTGGAGTTACATGGACCGTGGAAGCCATGTGGCCTAAGAGCCTCAGGAATTGTCTGGCGGAGACCAGAGAATTTCTGTGAAATTGTCTGGCCAGATCCATCAACCCGTGGGCCCTGTCCACGGGTAAAAAGGCCTTTGCCTGAAGGGTGCCTAGTCTTGCTCCTATGAACTCCATGTTCTGTGAGGGACGCAAAGTGGACTTTGCGAAGTTTATGACAAACCCCAGATGCTGGAGAAGAGCGACAGTGCGGAGGGTGGCTTGATTAGTCTCCTGTGGAGAATAACCCCTGATGAGCCAGTCATCCAGGTATGGAAAGACAAAGAGTCCTTGAACCCTGAGGTAGGCCGTCACCACCGCCAGGCACTTGGTGAAAACCCTGGGGGCGGAGGTTAGGCCAAAAGGCAGTACCCTTGTTCTGATAATGGTTTCCTCCCACTACAAATCGTAGATATTGTCTGTGGTCTGGATGAATAAGGATGTGAGTATAAGCATCCTTTAGGTCTAAGGAGCATAGCCAATCTCCCTGCTGGAGGTAGGGCAGCAGGATTCCAAGGGTAAGCATCTTGAACTTTTTCCTCTCCAAGAACTTGCTGAGATTCCTCAAGTCTAGGATGGGCCTGAGGCCTCCTGTCCTTTTTGGTACTAGAAAGTACCTGGAATAGAAGCCTTGACCTCTCAGGTGGTGGGGCACCGGTTCCACCGCCTGCTTCTTTACAAGACTTGCTAACTCCTACAGGAGTAGGTCCCTGTGCAGAGGAAGTCTTGGAGGCTCCCCTGGAAAGTAGGAGGGGGGTACCTGGTGGAAGTGGAGGAGATAGCTCTTCTGGATTATGCTTAACACCCAGGTATCCCTTGTTACGGCTGACCACCTGTGGGCATACAGGGTCAGCCGGCCTCCTGTGCTGAGAGGGGCCAGCTGAGGAGGAGAGGCTATGCCACTGGAGTCAAAATCCCGCTCCCTGCTGTGCAGGAGCCGGAGCTGGTAGCTTGGGGGTTTTCTGCCTACGGGGCCCATGTCCCTGCCCCTTGGCCTGCTGACCCTGTTGGGGAGCTATGGAGGCCTGGAAGTGAGGGTAGGATTTGTAGACAGATGACTTCCTCGGGTAAAAGGTCTTTTTCCCCGAGCTCTTCTTCTTCTGAGAAGGGGCAGAGGTTTTCCTGGACAGCCTTGTCTGGGTGAGAGTCTCGGACTCGAGCTCTGCAGCCTTTTCATCCATGGGCTTGCCAAAGAGGTTTTAACCTCGGCAGGGGACATCGACCAACTTGTCCTGAACCCATGGCTCGAGGTCCGATGACTGTAGCCAGGCCTGACAGCATGCACCGATGCCAGCCGCGGCTAATTGGGCCGAAGCCTCGAAGCCATCATAGGCTGCTCGAGAGATAAACTTCGAGCACTCCCGGATCCCAGATGACAGGGCTTTGAACCTCTGCAAAGGTTCCTCGGAGAGACCACCAGAGAACCCGGCAATCTCCTTTGCCAGGTCTCGAAGGTACATGCCCATGTACAGCTGGTAAGTCTGGAGATGGCAAGCAAGCATAGAGCCCTGGAAGCCCTTTCTACCGAGGGCATCCAGGTTCTGGGCCTCCCGGTCGGGAGGCACCGAGGAGTGCATCTTCTGACTCTTGAGACGATGCATGGCCGATTCCACAACCATGGAGTGGTGCGGTAGCTGTGCCTTCTGGAACCTGGAGCTCTTGCGGACTCGATAGATGGAATCGACCTGCTTGCTTATTACCGGTGTCGAGGCCAGCGCCTCCCACATGCGGAAGAGCAACCGCTCCAGCATCGGAGGAACCGGAACAGTAAAGGCCTCCTTGGGAGGAGAGTCATACTGCAGGGCCTCGAGATCCTCAGCTCGAGGCTCCTCCTCGGGGTCCGCGGGGAAGGCCTATCATTTAAAATCATTAAAATCATCTCTAATACCTGAAGATTGGAGGATCGCCAATGTAACACCAATTTTTAAAAAGGGTTCCAGGGGTGATCCGGGAAACTACAGACCAGTGAGCCTCATGTCAGTACCGGGAAAAATGGTAGAACCCATCATAAAGAATAAAATTACTCAGCATGTAGATAGTCATGGCCTAATGGGAGACAGCCAACATGGCTTTAGACAAGGAAGATCTTGTCTTACTAATCTGTTATGTTTTTTTGAAAGTGTGAATAAACAGGTGGACAAAGGTGAGTCGGTTGATATAGTGTATCTGGACTTTCAGAAAGCCTTTGACAAGGTCCTTCATCAGAGACTTTTGGCAAAACTAAAGAGTCATGGGATAGGAGGCAGTGTACTACTGTGGATCAAGAACTGGTTAAAAGATAGAAAGCAGAGGGTTGGGCTAAATGGCCAATTTTCCCAATGGAGAAAGGTGAATAGTGGTGTACCCCAGGGATCTGTGCTGGGTCCACTGCTTTTTGACATATTCATAAATGACCTAGAAAGTGGAATAACGAGTGAGGTTATCAAATTTGCAGATGACACAAAACTATTTAAAGTTGTTAAAACCCAAGAGGATTGTGGAAAATTGCAAGAGGATCTTGATGAATTGGAAGACTGGGCATCAAAATGGCAGATGAAATTTAATGTGGACAAGTGCAAAGTTATGCACCTAGGGAAGAACAACCCAAACAATGGTTACACAATGCAAGGTTCCACATTAGGAACCACCACCCAGGAAAAAGATTTAGGCGTCATTGTGGATAACATGTTGAAACCCTCGGCCCAGTATGCAGCGGCAGCCAAGAGAGCAAATAGAATGCTAGGTATCATAAGGAAAGGAAAGGAAAATAAAACAAAAGATATTATAATGCCTCTATACCGTTCCATGGTGAGACCGCACCTTGAATATTGTGTGCAATTCAGGTCGCCGTATCTTAAAAAGGATATAGCGTTATTAGAAAAGGTTCAGAGAAGAGCCACCAAAATGGTAAAGGGGATGGAAGGATACTCCTATGAAGAAAGGCTAAAAAGATTAGGGCTCTTTAACCTGGAAAAGAGACGGCTGAGGGGAGATATGATAGAAGTCTATAAATTAATGAATGGAGTGGAACGGGTAAACGTAGATCGATTGTTTACGTTATCAGAATATAGAAAGACTAGGGGACATGCAATGAAGCTACAGGGTAAACTATTTAAGACTAATAAAACAAAATATTTTTTCACTCAATGTGTAATCAAACTCTGGAATTTGTTACCTGAGGATGTAGTAAAGGCTGTTAGTGTAGCTGGGTTTAAAAAAGGTTTGGACAAGTTCCTGGAGGAAAGGTCCATAAACCATTATTAAGAAGGGACCCAGGATATCAATGCTTGACCCAGTACAAGCATTGCGGAACCTGTGTCTTTTGGGGAAACTGCTAGGTACATACGACCTAGATTGGCCACTGTTGGAAACAGGATACTGGGCTTGATGGACCTTGGTCTGACCCAGTATGGCATATTTTATGTTCTTATGTCCCGCACGAAGACCGAGAACTGGGTGTCCTCCGGGGGGGACCGTCTCAGAGGCTCAGACTCCGGCGAGTCCGAAGGGACACACCGGGTCCGAAACGTGTCCGGGGACTCCTCGTCCACCGTTTCCCAGCCCAACCCCTCGAAGGAGGAATTGAGTGGCTCCGGTCGGGCAGGCACCGATGCCATCCGCCCCGACGCCGAGGGTACTGGTGTCGACGACCTCGGTCCCGAACGGGAGGCCGAGGGAGACCTTGGCCGAGGATCGACTCGAGAGCACATGGACTCGAGGATCGGCTCGGCCTCCGGGGTCGACTTGGACGTTGATGTCCCGGTGGTCAGGGCAGATGCACTGTTGAGACCGGCGATCAGTGCCCGCTGCTGTTCCATGAAGGCAGCCAAGCTGCTCTCCAAGGCCGTCAACCTGAGTCCGAGCTCAGGAGACTCAACAGCTCCGACTCGGGCCCCGATGGCGTCGGGCCCGACGTCAGCTCCCCCGGAGAGTCCACGAGGACTACAGTACTCACGTGACTCGGGGATTCCGGCTTTACACGAGGTTGTTTAGCAGGCCTCTCCGACTCCGAAGACCCAGGACGGCGGTTGGGGCTATGCGACCTGGCCCTCGAGTAGCCAAGTGTGTCCACCGACACCGCTCTCGCGGGTTTCTTCTTCCTGCAGTGCTCCCGCGAGGAAGACCCCCCTTTCAGAGGAACCCCCGGCGATGCTCAGGATCGGAGTCCCGAGACGTCGAGGCCTCTGACGAAGTCCTGGCCCGGCCGGATGCAGAGTCAGAGAAGATTCTTTCCTTCTGATGCTGACGGCTCCTCAACACCTTCGAGGACATTTTCCCACACGGGCCACAGACCATCGGGTCATGGTCGGGCCCAAGGCATCGGAGGCAGCAGGCATGTGTGTCGGCGAGAGACATAAGTTTCTTACACCGATCACACTTTTTAAACCCGCTGGCAACCATGAGGGAAAAAGGGCCCCTGCAAGGTCAAAAGACAGGGCTGCCAGTGAAAAATAGAAAAATGGCACGAACGCTAGTCACAAAGGACAAAAACTGAAAAAAGAAGTCCGGGCTCAATACCGGTGTACCAGGCTCAGGCCGGAAAGGGAAACCGACGGCGAACCGAAGAAAACCACGGATCCACACAGAAAATCAACCTTTTCCTCGGATGAAAACAAAACACATCCGTCGGGCTCCGCAGAAAAAAGAAGACTGAGCAAGATGGCACCCTTGGGCGGGAAGGGGACCGCGCTTGCGCACTGCATTCCCAAAGGCTTTCTTTGAAAGCTGTGGAAATGCTCCGCACGGGGGCTCCGTCGGCGCCGACGTCACCCATATGTGAGGACTGACTTCCTGCTTGGTCCTGGAGAAAGCATAGTTACTCACCTGTAACAGGTGTTCTCCAGGAGCAGCAGGAAGTCAGTCCTCACTTATGGGTGACGTCGGCGCCGACGGAGCCCTCACGGAGCAATTTTCCCCAGCTTTCAAAGAAAGCCTTTGGGAATTGCAGCGCGCATGCGCGGTCCTCTTCCCGCCCAAGGGTGCCATCTTAGCCAGTCAGATGACATAGCTAAAAAAGACAGCATAAAAAAATTTGCAAAAAGAACATAAGCAGACGATTGCAACTCCAAGGGGAGGAGGGAGGGTAGTGAGGACTGATTCCTGCTGCTCCTGGAGAACACCTGTTACAGGTGAGTAACTACGCTTTCTCCAGGACCAAGCAGGAAGTCAGTCCTCACTTATGGGACTCCCAAGCTTAAGGCTACCGGAGACCCTAAGCGCAAAAATGAGCTCCCTCTAGCTCAGCAGTACAGAAGGAAAGAATCTTCGCTGAATTATCACCCACCGGTAGCCCACATCCGGGATGGAGGGTAGGAGTTGCTCAGACCTCAAAGAGATTACGGAGGACTGCCTGTCCGAAAGCACTGTCCCTGCGGGACTCCCTCTCGAGACAGTAATGGACCGCAAAAGTCTGGCTCGAAGACCAAGTAGCGGCCCGGCAGATGTCTGCCAGCGGAACAGAGCGGAGGTAAGCCACTGACGTGGCCTTTGCCCGAACGCAATGAGCCGTGACTCGACCTTCCAAGGAGAGTCCGGCTGCCCCATAAGCCCAAGTGATACAGTCCGCAACCCAGATGGACAGTGTACGCTTGGAGACCGGGAGCCCCAATTTATTGGGGTCAAAAGATACAAAAAGCTGAGCAGCTTTACGGTGCTCCCGCGTACGGTCAAGGTAGAAGTTCAAAGCCCTTCTACAGTCCAGGGTATGGAGGACCGTTTCAGCTCGGCTGGAGTGTGGTCTGGGAAAGAAGGTTGGAAGTACCACCTCCTGATTGATGTGAAAAGGGGAGACCACTTCTGGAAGAAATTTTGGGTGAGTCCGTAGGACTACCCTATTTTTGTAGAACCGAGTGTAAGGGGGATCAGACACGAGGGCCTGCAATTCACTTACGCGTCTAGCGGAAGTGAGCGCTATCAAGAACAGTGTTTTCCAAGACAGAAAACGGAGAGAACAGGTAGCCATAGGTTCAAAAGGCGGACAGGTGATCCGCTGCAAAACCACATTCAGGTCCAGTCAGGCGCTGGCGGGCGCAGAGGTGGTTTAAGTAGAAGGAGACCTCGGAGAAACCTCGCTACGAGAGGGTCGCTGGAGAGAGGTCTACCGTCCACCGGCACATGATGTGCCGAAAGAGCACTGAGGTGAACTTTGACGGAGTTGGACTTAAGTCCCAGATTAGAGAGGTTGTAGCAAGTACTGCAAGATCACCGACACCGGGCAGGAGAAGGGATCCTGAGACTGTTGGGTACACCAGACGGCAAAGCGACGCCATTTAAGGGCGTAGCATTTGCGGGTAGAAGGCCGTCGCGAAGCCAAGACGACCTCCTCCACCTCTGCCGGCAGGAGAAGGGGAGCAAGGACTACCCTCTCAGCAGCCAGGCCATGAGGTTGAGAGACCTGAGGTTGGGGTGTAGTAGAGACCCCTGATCCTGAGTGAGGAGATCCGGTTGTACCCCCAGAGGGAATGGATCCTCCACCGCTAATTGCAGCAGGAGCGGAAACCACGGCTGTCTGGGCCAACGAGGGGCCACCAGGATCATGAAGGCTTTGTCTCGGAGAACCTTGAAAAGAGTCCGAGAGACTTGCGGGATGGGAGGGAAAGCGTACAGAAGGCTCCCCGACCATGAAATTAGAAAAGCGTCCGCCGCAACCCGAAGGGGGTGTGGCTGACGAGAGCAGAAGCGAGGAAGCTGCCGGTTGCGAGGACTGGCAAAGAGATCCACCGTGGGGAGGCCCCACTTTAGGAAGAGCTTCTGAACTACCAAGGGATCCAGACGCCACTCGTGCGGCTGGAGGATCCTGCTGAGTTTGTCCGCCAGGCAATTCTCTTGGCCCGGGAGATAAACTGCCTTGAGGAGAATGCCGTGACTGACGGCCCAAGAGCAGAGCTTCTGTGCCTCCCGGCAGAGGAGGAAGGAGCCCGTGCCCCCCTGCTTGTTCACGTAGAACATGGCAACTTGATTGTCCGTATGGACAAGGACGGACTGGTGGGAAGTCAGGTGGGAGAAGGCCTTGAGAGCCAGGCGGATCGCCCTGAGCTCCAGGAAGTTGATCTGCTGAGCAGACTCCCACGTGGTCCAGAGGCCCTGAGTACGTGCCCCTTGGCAATGTGCTCCCCAGCCCAGGAGGGATGCATCCGTGGTCAGCACCCGGGTCGGCTGAGGTGACTGGAAAGGCATTCCGAATATCAGGTTCGGCTGCTGAAGCCACCACCGGAGAGACGAGATCAGCGGCTCGGAGACGCGCACTAGGTCTGCCAGGCCGCCTGTGGCTTGACGCCACTGCTGGCGGAGACACCATTGAGCAGGCCGCATATTCAGGCGGGCATTGGGGGTCACATGGACGGTGGAAGCCATATGGCCGAGCAGTCTCAGGAAGCGCCTGGCGGAGACCAGGGGCTGGCTGCGAAAACGGTCGGCTAGGTCCATGAGCCGTTGAGCCCTGTCGAGCGGTAGGTACGCTTGTGCCTGAGGCGTGTGTAGCCTTGCGCCGATGAACTCGAGATCCTGTGAGGGGAGCAAAGTGGACTTTGCGAAATTTATAACAAAGCCCAAGTACTGCAGAAGAGTCACCGTGCGGCGTGTGGCGCTGGTGACCTCCGGAGCGGACGCCGCTCTGATGAGCCAGTCGTCGAGGTACGGAAAGACATAGAGGCCGTGAAGCCGGAGATGGGCCGCCCACCCACCGCGAGACATTTTGTGAAGACTCGCGGTGCGGGAGGACAGGCCAAAGGGCAGTACTCTGTACTGGTAATGATTTCCTGCCACCACAAACCTTAGGTATTGGCGGTGGCTTGGGTGGGATGAGGATGTGCGTGTAGGCATCCTTTAGATCCAAGGAGCTAGCCAATCTCCCTGCTGGAGGTAGGGCAGGAAGGATTCCAAGGGTAAGCATTTTGAACTTCTCCCGCACAAGGAACTTGTTGAGGTTGCGCAAGTCCAGGATGGGTCTGAGGCCTCCTGTTCTCTTTGGTATCAGAAAATACCTGGAATAAAAACCTTGACCTCTCAGGTGGTGTGGCACCGGTTCCACCGCCTGTTCCTGCAGAAGACCTGCTAACTCCTGAAGGAGTAATTCCCTGTGCAGAGGGGGTTGTGGAGGTTCTCCCGGAAAATAGGAGGGAGGGACCTGGTGGAAGTGGAGAAGATAGCCTTCTCGCACGACATGGAGCACCCAGGCATCTGCGGTGATGCTGGACCACCTGTGGGCGAAGTGAACCAGCCGGCCTCCGGTGCTGGGAGGAACCAGCAGGGGGGGAAAGGCTATGCTTAGCGAGTCAAAAACCCCCACCCTGCTGAGCAGGGGCTGGTGGTGCAGGCGTGGGGCTTGCTGCCTACGGACCCGTTACCCGTCCCTTGGCCTGCTGGCCCTGTTGGGGAGCTGCAGGGGCCTGATAATGGGGGTATTGTTTGTAGGCAGCCGCCTTCCTCAGGTAAAAGGACTTTTTTTCCCGAGCCCTTCTTTTTTCTGGGAAGGGGCAGAGGTCTTCCTAGAAAGCCTGGTCCTGGTGAGAGTCTCAGTCTCAATTTGTGCAGCCTTTTCAGCCATGGGCTTGCCAAAGAGGTTTTTCGCCTCGGCAGGGGACATCGACCAACTTGTCCTGCACCCAGGGCTCAAGGTCTGACGACTGAAGCCAAGCCTGTCGGCGGGCACCGATGCCGGCTGCGGCCACTCGAGCCGATGCCTCAAAGCCATCATAGGCTGCTCGGGACATGAACTTTGAGCATTCCCGAATGCCAGTGGACAAGGCCAGGAACCTCCGCAAGGGTTCCTCGGACAAACCAGCGGAGAAGCCGGCTAGCTCTTTAGCCAGATCTCGGAGATACATGCCCATGTATAGCTGGTAGGTCTGGACACGACATGCGAGCATAGAGCCCTGGAACACTTCTTACCCAGGCCATCCAGGTTACGGGCCTCCCTGCCAGGAGGCACCGAGGAGTGCATCTTCTGGCTCTTAAGACGATGCATGGCCGATTCCACTACCATGGAATGGTGTGGTAGCTGTGCCTTTTGAAAGCCAGGGCTCTTGCGGACTCGATAGATAGAATCGACCCGCTTGCTCAGGACCGGCGAGGAGGCCGGACTCTCCCACATGCGGAAGAGTAGTCGTTCCAGCATCGGAGGAACCGGTACAGTAAAGTGTTCCCTTGCGGGAGAGTCATACTGGAGGGCGTCGAGCTCTTCGGCTCGAGGCTCCTCCTCGGGGTCCGCAGGGAAGGCCAAAGCCTTGGCCATATCCCTGACGAAGTCCGAGAAACCGGGCATCCTCCGGGGGGAGGCTTCCGAGGCTCGGACTCGGTGAGTCCGAGGGGACCCACCGAGTCCGGAAAGAATCAGGCGACTCTTCCTCTTCAGACTCCCAGACCGACTCAGACGAGGACTCGGTGGGGTCGGCCCGGGCAGGGCGCGGCGCCTGCCGCCCCAACGCCGAGGGAGTCGGCGTCGGCGACCTCGGTCCCGAACGGGAGGCCGAGGGTGACCTCAACCGAGGATCGACTCGAGTTCGCATCGACTCGAGGATCGGCTCGGTCTCCGGGGTCGACTTGGACGTCGACGTCCCGGCGGTCGGGGCAGCGGCGCCAGCGAGGCCAGCGAGCAGTGCCCGCTGCTGGTCCTTGAAGGCAGAGTGTCTGCTCTCCATGGCCGTAAACCTGATTCCGAGCTCATGTGACCCATCAGACCCCGAGTCGGCCCCGACGGCGTCGGGCCCGACGTCGGCTGTCGCGGAGGCGAGTCCAGAAGGACCACAGGACTTACCCGAGCAGGCATCTCCGACTCCAGGCGAGGTCGCTTCGTGAGGTGCTCCTTCTCCAAGGACCCGGGGCGGCTGTCGGGGCTATGCGACCTGGCCCTCGCGGAACCAGGATCGTCCACCGACGCCGCCCTCGCGGGTTTCACCTTCCGACGATGGTCCCCGGAGGGAGAACCCCTGTCGGAGGAACTCCGGCGACGGTCCGAGCTGGAGCCTTTGGACGCGGAGGCCTCCGACGAGGTCCGGGTACGGCTGGGGTCAGCGAAGATCCTATCACGCTGATGCCGCCGACTTCTCAACGCTTTGGAGGACATTTTGCCGCAGGGCCCACAGATCAGTTCCTCATGATCTGGGTCCAGGCAGCGGAGGCAAAAGTCGTGTGTGTCAGTTAGTGACATATTTCGGTCACACTGACCACACCGCTTAAACCACTGGCAGCCATCGGGGGAAAAAGGGCCCCTGCGAGGTCAAAGGACGGGCTGCCAGGAAAAAATCGAAAACGAAAGCTGACTAAGTCAGAAAAACCGAAAAAGGAAAGAGGACTCGTGACCGCCGTCGCGAGTCCGGGCGGGAAAAAGAACCGCGTCGAACCGAATTAAAAAGAATAAAATAATGAAGAAATATCGACTTTTTCGCGGGGACAAGACGGGGACGTCTGTAGGGCTCCGCGGAAAAAAGAAGACTGGCTAAGATGGCACCCTTGGGCGGGAAGAGGACCGCGCATGCGCGCTGCAATTCCCAAAGGCTTTCTTTGAAAGCTGGGGAAAATTGCTCCGCGAGGGCTCCGTCGGCGCCGACGTCACCCATAAGTGAGGACTGACTTCCTGCTTGGTCCTGGAGAATCTATGTTGCTATACATTGGAAAAATAACTTTTTAGCCATATCATTGTACTGTTTTATAAGATGCCCCGACACAAGCTTAGCCCAAATATGCTGGGGTTTTTATAATTATATGCTGTATGGTTATTTATATTTTTATATATGTGATAACATTTTAATTTCTTTTATTGATGGAATTTTTTGGGACTGCTATTTTCTGTATATATATATTTTTTAAATTTAACCGTTTATATTAATTTTTTCAAATGTGCAACAATTTCACATATTACATCGTAATATTTTAGCTCTGTGGTTGGTTTTACCTCTTATTTTGATCGGCACTTTTACCGGTAGGGCCATATGTCTTAGATATCATCCACCCACACTTCTCTACATAGAGATTCCATCACAGTGTAATCCTCCTTTAATTCTTCATCAGCCCATTTCCCCCTTAAAATAAAATCTTGCAATTGAAAATACCAAAGTCTATCCCCTTGCCCTAATCACAAAAATTTCCCTCAATTCCTCAGAAGTCAACATCTCTTCATCATACATTCATCTCCCAATCTAACTATACCCAACTCTTAACATTTTGTAAACACCCCATATTCAAGTCCAGGAATGAATGCAACATTAATGCATAATGGCATCATAAGCATACCCCATCTATCCCACAGTTGCAAAATATGGCTCGTATATGGGATCCCCCTCCTTCTTGCTATCCACCTTCTCCCTTAAACTAACCCACAATCTCCAACCTCCCAACCCCCCTCAATTCCTGCTCTATATCCACCCATGCCTTCAAAGGATGACCATGCCACTCACAAAATGCCTTCAACTGTGCAGCTACTTAATACTTTTTGAGGTCTGGTACCAACATCCCTCCCTTTCTTTTTGGCTGGGATAGCATTCTAAACACCACTCTTGAAGGTTTACCTGGCAAGATAAACGTGACAGTTCCCTCAGATACAGCAATAAGCAATATCTGAAATAAAGGAAAATGAGTAGAGTCACCACTTTTATAGTGGCCACCCTCATCAATTGGGAGAGTTGTAGTCTGTCTCATTAAATCAAATCCAATCCCAATTTCAAAATGAGCCCCTGATAATTAGCCTTAAACAAAGCATCTGGATTCACAACTCCCAAATACTTAATGATCTGGGTTGCGGATCTAAATTAAAATTTCATTTTTAACTAAACCTGTGACATGTCCAAGTATATCCTTAGAATTTTTGACTTTTGCATATTTACTGTAAACCCAGAAAAGCGTCCATATTTCTGAAGCTCCCAAATGAACATGGATAAAGTGACAATTGGATGTGTCACTGTAAAAAGTTTGTTGTCCACAAACAGCGATATACAATAAAGGGGATTAAAGTAGGGGAAAAAGATGAAGTCTGAACTTGTCTGGACTCAAGCCACTAGTGGTTCAAAAGATAAAGCAAAAAGCATTAGTGATAAAGGGTGCCCCTGCCGAGTGCCTCTCCCCCAAGTATTCCCCATTAAGCTTAATGCACATCTTAGATTCTTTATAAAGAGCCTTTATCCAGGTCAGAAAAGTTTCTCCAAATCACATTTTCTCCAAGGTTTAAGACATAACTTACCAAATTACCTATTGAAATGCTTTTTCAGAGTCAAATCCTAAAAATAACACTTGTACATTATTCTTCCACCTTATACTCGTATTGTCACTGTCCTGTTGGCCAGACATAAAATTCACCTAATCTTCATGAATTAGCTTTAAAATCACTTTAACTAATCTAGTGGCCAAAATTTTTGCCAGCTTGGCATCTAAATTAAAGATATTGGTCTGTAGCACTCACACATCTTTGGATCAATTACCCAAGGAAGCATAGTTACTCACCTGTAATAGGTGTTCTCAGGGGACAGCAAGAATCAGTCCTCACATATGGGTGACATCAGCACTGATGGAGTCAGCACGGTAATCGCTCCCCAGCTTTAAAAGAAAGCCTTTGCGAGTTAGACCGAAGAATGCGCGGTCACCATCAGTATAATGACATAGCTCAAGCAGAAAAATGAAAACCCCACCACAGGGAGGAGGGAGGGTTGTGAGGACCGATTCCTGCTGTTCCCGGAGAACACCTGTTACGTTTTATCCAGGAACAAGCAGGAAGACAGCTCTCACATATGGGACTCCCCAGCTACAGGCTACCAAAAAACCTGTAGGAGCCAAGGGCGACTGAAAAAGCGAACCATGCATGGCAGCAAGGAGCACTGAAAGGTTTGAAGTACAGAGAAGCAGTCCCAACACTTACTAGGGAATCACCTCACCGGTAGCCTGGACACAACGGACTGGAGGGAAGGAGATGCACTATTCCCCAAAGAGATGACGAAATACTGCCTGGCTGAAGGCGCTGTTGCGCTGTAAGCTTTCCTCCGAGCAATAATGCACTGCGAAGGTATGGACCAAAGATCAGGTGGTGGCCCGGCAAATGTCCAGGAGAGGGACCGAGCACCAGTGGGACACAGAGGCTGCAATGGCACGCACATTATGCATGGTAATGTGACGCTCCAGGGAGCGTCCAGCCTGCTCGTAGGTGAAGGAGAAGCAATCTGCCACACAGGTGGACAGGGTATGCTTGAAGACGAAACAATTGCAATGAGTAGCGATCGAGTTGTGTCATCTGAAGGTAGAAAGACAATGCCCTCTTGCAATCCAAGGTATGTAGCTCGGGATGCATGAGGCCTGGGAAAGAAGGTGGGAAGGATCATTTCCTCGTTCATGTGAAAAGCGGACACCACCTTAGGTAGGAACTTTGGGTAGGTCTGGAGAACACTACTGATTCTGTGGAACCCAGTATAAGGAGTGTGGGACACCAATGACTGTAGCTCACTAACTCTTCTGGCTGAAGAGAGCGCTACCAGGAAGAGCACTTTCCACAACAAGAATTTGAGATGGCACGTAGCTAGGGGTTCAAAAGGGGGAGCCATCAGCTTCCCGAGAACAACATTTAGATCTCACATCACCAGCAGTGGGAGGTAGGGGGGGGGCTGGGCTGTGAGAGGAGAAGCCCCCTTATGAAGCGGCTCAGCAGGGGTTGCACAGAGACGAGCTGGCCATCACAGTAACATAGTATATGACAGCAGATAAAGACCAATATGGTCCATCTAGTCTGCCCAGCAAGGCGCTAAGAGTAGGTGCACTTGAAGCTCCATGCATGTCACCTCTCCCCGTGCCTTTCTTTAGGGATGTACCCACTACTCCATGTAGGTCACTCCTATTTGTTCAGATATGAGATAGATTTATTTTGATTTTATCCTGTTGCTATAAAGGGATCCACTGTGTCTGTCCCATGCTATTTTGAATTCTGTAACTGTGTTTGCCCCACCACTTCCAAGCATCCACCACCCTTTCAGTGAAAAAGTATTTCCTGACATTGCCTTTCAGTTTACCCCCTTGATTCTTCATGTTGTGCCCTCTAGTTTTATAGCTTCCCCGTCTTTGGAAGAGGTTTGTTTGTTCATTAATACTCTAAGTATATAAAGGTCTGAATCATATCTCCCCTGTCCCTCCTCTCCTCCAGAGTGTACATATTTAGGTCTTCAAGTCTCTTTTCATACATCTTCTGATGCAGGCTCCAAATCATTTTAGTCGCCTTCCCCTGAACTGCTTTCCAGTCTTTTTATATCCTTTGCGAGATATGGTCTCCAGAACTGAACACAATATTCCAAGTAAGGCCTCACCAGCGACTTGCACAGTGGCATTAGTACCTCTTCCTTTCTGCTGGTAATTCCTCGCCGTATGCAACCCAGCATCCTTCTGGCTTTTGCGACCACCTTGTCCTTCTCCTGGTCCTTGCACACCAATCTCTCGTCCCCTATCGCATACAATTCCCTTGGATTTCTACTTCCCAAGTACATGACACTGCACGTCTTCATATTAAATCTTAACTGCCAAGCATTCTTCCAGCTTTAGTAGATCTTTCCTCATGTTATCCACTCCCTCAGGGGAGTCCACTCTGTTGCAAATTTTGGTGTCATCTGCAAAGAGACAGCCTTGCTGAGGTGATGATTTGATGATGTGCCGCTAGGGTGCTGAGGTGCACCTTGACAGAACTGGACTTTAGACCAGCCCAGGATAGGTGCAAAAGATATTGCAGAATGTCCTGCACTGAGCAAGAGAAAGGGTTGAGATTCCTGTCTGTGCACCAGACAGAGAATCTATGCCACTTGGAGGCATATGCATAACGTGTTGAATTCTTGTGTGATGCTAGTAAGACATCCTCCACATGCTGGGAGAGTTGGAGGTGTGCTATGGCTTGCTGTTCAGAATCCACGCCATCAGGGCGAGGGACTGGAGGTTGGAGTGAAGAAGGGGCCAACCCTCCTGCAAGAGAAAGTCTGCGTCCTGGACCAGTGGTATGGGGCCGCTCGGAACAACTGCAGGAGCAGAGGAAACCATGGCTGCCTGGTCCATCAAGGGACAATGAAGATTACGGAGACTCGGTCCAACTGGATCTTGAGCAATGCCTTGGGAACCAGTGAGGAAGGTAGGTATGCATGCAGCAGACTCCCAGAGCAAGACAAAAGAAAGGCATCCGCCACTACCTAGCCTGGTGTCAGCCTCCGCGAGCAGAAGTGCAGCAGCTGTGCATTATTGGGACTGATAAAGAGATCCAACATCAGGGTCCTCCAACCTGGGAAGATGGAGTTCATCACCGCTCCATTAAGGCGCCACTTGTGGGGCTGAAGAACTCTGCTGAGCCGATGTGTGAGCAGATTGTCCTGGCCCAGCAGATAGACTGCCAGGAGGATCATGCCATTCTCCGTGGCGAAGTTCCACGGGTGAACTGCCTCCCAGCAGAGGAGGTATGAATCCATTCTCCACTGTTTGTTGATGTAAAACATTGCCACTTGGTTGATCGTCTGGATGAGTACAAACCGGTCCACCAGGCAGGCCTGGAACACCTGAAGGGCGATGGTCACAACTCGGAGTTCCAGAAGGTTGATTTGGAGGGCACTTTCTTCCCCGAGGCATGCGGCCTGCGACTATACACTGTCGCAGTAAGCTCCCCAGCCAAGCTTGGATGTGTCCGTGGTTAAGATGTGTTGTGTCGGTGGGGCCTGGAAGGGTAGACTGGCCATGAGATTTTGTAGGCCGACTTCTATAATTCCGTCCTAGCTGGTCTCCCTTCAACGCAACTTCACCGCCTCCAACGCATTCAAAACACTGCTGCCCGTCTCATCTTCCACTCTTCTCCACGCGATCACATCACGCCCCTACTTATTCATCTTCACTGGCTACCTGTCAAATTCCGCATCCGCTTCAAAATTCTTGTACTGGTCCATCGTGTCCTCTATACCCACTCCCCCCCCCAGTATTTGGCTGAACTCGTTCACTTTCATACCCCAGCACGCTCCTTACAATCTTTGCATCTCAACCGCCTACATCTCCCATCCCCCACTTGTGCTCACCTCCAGGCTACTCGCTCTTCTGCTTTCTTCTACATTGGTCCCGCCCTTTGGAACTCCCTACCCTCCTCCATCCAGCTTGAGCAACAGCATACTGCCTTCAAGAACAGTCTCAAAGCCACCTGTTTGCCCTTGCCTTTGACCTCCCTGATCCCTCTGTGTAATCTTACTCTCCCTCTCCCCCTTTCTCTCTCTCCTCCCGCTTGTCTCGTTGTATGACTCTTGCTGGTTTGCTTTCCTATCCACTATTGTAACTTCCTTTCTTCTCTTCTACCTTTTTGTATATGCTATGTAAACCGCTTTGATGTTATCGTTTAGCAGTATATAAAGTTAATAAACAAACAAACATAAGAGGCCACCAGAGGCTGGGTGATATGGACCAAAACCTCCAGTTGGCATGTGGCCCAAGTCCATTGAGAGCTGAGGGTCCATTGTGCCTATTGCATCCTTAGATGGGCCTGCGGGGTCACATGAACCGTTGAGGCCATGTGCCCCAGTAGGCGCAGCAGAAGATGTGCGGCTGCCAATGAACGGCCCTGTACCTCCCCTGCTAGGGATGCCAGATGCTGCGAACGGTCCCAAAGGGAGGCTCTGACCTGGGTCGAGTCCCAAAGGGATCCTATTAACTCCAGGTGCTGAGTCGGGTGCAGATGCAAATTTATAAGAACAAGAGAACATAAGATATGCCATACTGGGTCAGACCAAGGTCCATCAAGCCTAGTATTCTGCTTCCAACAGTGGCCAATCTAGGTCATATGTACCTAGCAGTTTCCCCAAGGGACACAGGTTCCACAATGCTTGTATTGGTTCAAGCATTGATATCCTGGGTCCCTTCTTAATAATGGTTTATGGACCTTTCCTCCAGGAACTTGTCCAAACCTTTTTTAAACCCAGCTACACTAACAGCCTTTACTACATCCTCCGGTAACAAATTCCAGAGTTTGATTACATGTTGAGTGAAAAAATATTTTCTTTTAATAGTCTTAAATAGTTTACCCTGTAGCTTCATTGCATGTCCCCTAGTCTTTCTATATTCTGATAAGGTAAACAATCGATCTACGTTTACCCGTTCTACTCCGTTCATTAATTTATAGACTTCTATCATATCTCCCCTCAGCCGTCTCTGTTCCAGGTTAAAGAGCCCTAACCTTTTTAGCCTTTCTTTATAGGGGTATCCTTCCATCCCCTTTACCATTTTGGTGGCTCTTCTCTGAACCTTTTCTAATAACGCTATATCCTGAATATATCCTGACTACTACTCCAACTCCAAGAAGAGGTCAGAAAGTTAGATGAAGATTTCTACCCTGTAGTCCACAGGGAACACCTGCTACATTTTTTCCCAGGGGACAAGCAGATTGCAAGCCCTTGTTGGGGCTCCCTAGTTATAGATTACCTTAAAAATTAAAAAAGGAAAACAAGAAAAAAGGAAAAATAGGACTGCCAGCAGGGAAATAGCCATGGTTTTGGTTTTGTTGGCAAAACAGGGTTTTTTTCCTTCAGTTTTTATCTTTTGTTTTTATTTTTTTAAGTAAAGGCAACCTGGGAATTATAAAAATGGGCCCTAAAGATATGAAGTTGCATTCTAAACCTCAAAGAGAAGCCACAGTAAACAAATCTTATCATACATTTTTTTCGAAGAATAATGAGATGCAAATGTGTGGACCGAAGTCTATGATGCAATCTGCAAATCATGTTCATAGAGGCTGATGTTAAATGGACTACCGATGTGGTCATGGTTCTGCTGCTGTAAGCCTTTGAATGACCTTTTAGGTTTTTGTCTCCTTGGATCTAATCAAAGGAGAAGCAGTCCACTGGCTAATCAGACCGTGTGATGTTTACAACGCCAATCCTAAGCTTATTGGGATCAAAAGAAAAATGCTGAATGGATTTGAGAACATAAGAAATGCTTTACTGGGTCCATCAAGCCCAGTATCCTGCTCCCAACAGAGGCCAATCCAGGCCACAAGTAACTGGCAGGTTCCCAAAGAGGCACACAGGTTGCACAATTTTCTAAGGATTCTTTTGCAAAGCAAACTATAAAAGACATAGTCGCTCTCATGGGCTTGTTGTTTGGAGTAAAATGTTCAAAGGATGACCCACTGGCTAATGTGGAAATCAGACACCACCTTAAGTAAGAGTTTTGGATGCATGTACAGAACCACCCTATTACTGAAAAACATCATATAAAATAGATCAGACACTTACAGACTCTGCATGACAATGTCACTGCCACCAAAAAAAAGGATATTTCAAGGTTAGGTATTTTGGTTCACAAGATTCTAGTGGCTCAAAGGGAGCTTTCATCAGCTGTCTTAGAACCACAATTACATCCTAAGACACAACAAGAGGCTAGGCAAATATGAGTTTACCTTATATATAATGGTGATATATACCAACTGCACTAAGGAAAACCGAGTGGGAGGTCCTTTAGACTGGACTCTGAAAGATGTAGCCAGTATTCAATCAGTTTTTTTATGGGACAGAAAAAAACAGTCCAGAGTCTTATTACACCACTCTGCAAATATCCTGCCCTGTAATATCTTTTGGCCGACTATTTCCTAGAAGCACCGAAGACATGCTATCACAGAGACTCAAGGAAGCTAAGGTTAGGCTCTCAACTTCCAGGATGAGAGACCTAACATTGGGATGTAATATAGAATCCTATGTTTATGAGATTGTTTGCGTTTTATGTTTTATTATGGTTTAATATACCGCCCCTTTGTGGGAAATACAGAGCAGCTTACAAAAATAATAAAAACCCACATAAAACTGGGATGACTGAGAAAGGAACTACAAAAGACCAAATGCAGCAGGAACCAAGCAATCCACAAAACATACAGCAAAAGGCATACTACTATTAAAAATAAAAAGCATGTTTTTTAAAATCAAGTAGAAAAAAATGCAATTGCAATTACAGCCTAGGGAGCAACTGGATCAAACGTCTGCTCAAAAAGGTAGGTCTTCAACATGGACATAAATTTGGGGAGAGCTCCAACCGAATGTAAGAGTTAGACAGTTCCAAAGGGAAGAGCAAGAGAAAAGAATATGTTATGTCTTGTAGAGTCAAATTTGATGTGACATTAGTGCTGGGGAATTCCTCAACCTGATTGGCTCCCTGATGGATAGTTCCTGAATGAGGGAAAATCAGACCGGTCCTAGGAGCTATGAGAAAGCATAGTTACTCACCTGTAACAGATGTTCTCCAGGGACAGCAGGAATCAGTCCTCACTTATGGGTGACGTCGACACCAATGGAGCCCACGCGGAGCAATTTCCCAACTTTCAAAGAAAGCTGTTGGGATTGCTGCCACATATGCATGGTCCTCTTCCCACCCAAGGGTGCCATCTTGCTCAGTCAAGTCCCATAGCTAGAACCCTACTAAGTGGATGGCAAGGAAAGAAAAAAGAAATGGCAACTCTTAAGGGGAGGTGAGAGAGTAGTGAGGACTGATTCCTGCTGTCCCTGGAAAACACCTGTTACAGGTAGTAACTACGCTTTCTACAGGAACAAGCATGAAATCAGTCCTCATGGGACTCCCCAGCTACAGGCTACCGAAGCATATAAGCAAAGCGCTTCAGCGAAGCCATGAGCAGATGCCGACGATTTGAAGGAAGCCAGAGTCCTCGGGGCCAAGCTCCCAGTAGCCACAGGAGGTGGTCAGAGGGCAGGAGTTGCTTATACCCCTAACAGATTATGGAATACAGCCTGGCCGAAGGCACTGTCCAGGTGGGACTCCCTCTCCAGGCAGTAGTGCGAAGCAAAGGTATTTGCTGAAGACCAGGTCGCAATATGGAAGATGTCCGTCAGAGGCACTGAGCGCAGCGAAGCCACCGATGCAGCCTTGGCACAGACATCATGCCCGGTTACTTGACGATCCAGAGGGGCCACAGCCTTTGTCTGGGCAAAGTCGATGCAGTTTGCCACCTATATGGAGAGGGTGCACTTGGTGACTGCAAGCCCCGGACGGTCGGGATCGTAGGCGATGAAGAGCTGGTCGGAATTGTGATGGCCCTGGGTGCGCTTCAGGTAGAAGGTGAGAACCCTCTTGCAGTCGAGGGTAAACAGAACTGCCAATGCCCGGTTGGCGTGAGGTCTCGGTAAGAATGTCAGTAAGACAATCTCTTGGTTGAGATAGAAATCTGAGACAACTTTCGGTAGGAACTTGGGGTGGATGCGAAGGACCACCCTATTCCCAAAGAACCTCGTGTAGGAGGCTTCGGCCATGAGGGCTTGAAGTTGGCTGACTTGCCAAGCCGAGGTCAACACCATCAGCAAGACTATCTTCCAGGAGAGGTGCTGAAATGAGCACGTTGCCACTGACTCGAAGGGCGGCTGCATCAGCTGCATGAGCACGATGTTCAGGTCCCACTCCATCAGCGGAGGCCGGACTGGGGGGGGGGGGGGGCTTGGAAGGTAAAAGGCCCCGCATGCAGCAGGAGACCAGTGGCTGGTCCGAGAGGGGTTTACCCTCGACAGGGAAGTGGTTGGCTGAAATGGTGCTCAGGTGAACCCTGACCAAATTGGATTTCAGCCCCTCCTGCGAGAGGTGGAGGAGGTACTGGAGAACCCACCAGGTGGAACAGGAGAACGGATCGATCTGGAGCCCGGAGCACCAGAATGAGAAGCGCCGCCACTTGAGGGCGTAGGCCCGTCTCGTCGAGTCCTTCCTCGATGCAAGCAGGACTTCCTCAATTTCCTCTGGCAGGTGCAGCGAGGCTAAAGAGAACCGTTCAGCCGCCAGGCTGCTAGAGATAGCGAGTCCAGGTTCGAGTGAAGCACGTGCGTCAGCAGAGCTGGAGCACTGCCCAGGGGGATAGGGGGCTCTGACGAGTCGTAGTAGAAGCAGGAACCAAGGCTGTCGAGACCACGAGGGAGCCATGAGAATCACCGATGCTTGGTCCCGCTGAATCTTGTGGAGGGTCCTCGCTATGAGGGGAGTGGGAGGGAAACGCATAGAGAAGGCTGGAGGTGCAGTTCAGGAGGAAGGCGTCCAGGGCTACCCTGCTCGGATGCGGTATCATCCCGCAAAAGCAGGGAAGCTGTGCGTTTGCCGGGCTGGCGAACAGGTCTATGGACGGAGTCCCCCAGCAGTGAAACAGGTGGAAAAAACACCTCCGGACTCAGGTGCCACTTGTGCGGGCGGAGATGCCTGCTGAGCCTGTCCACGAAGACATTGTCTTGGCCCAGGAGGTAGATAGCTCTTAGGGTCATGCCCCGGCGCAATGCGAAGGAGCAGAGGAGGACTGCCTCCTGGCAGAGGCAGCGGGAGCCCGTACAATCTTTCTTGTTTATGTAGAATATCGCGACCTTGTTGTCGGTCTGCATGAGCACAGACTTGCCTTGCAAGTGGTGCTCGAAGACCTTCAAGGCCAATCAGACCATTCGAAGTTTGAGCGGGTTGATCTGCTGCCGGGATTCCTCAGATGACCACAGTCCCTAGGTACAGAGGTTGTCGCAGTGGGCTTCCCAGCCCAACGAGGCATCCGTTGTCGAGCTCTTGTTGCAGAGCCTGAAAGGGCATGCACCGAAGTAAGCTTCAGAGATTATGCCACCAAATCCAGGAAACTGAATAGGCTGAGTGAGAACGAGATGGGATCCCGGAGCAGACTCGAGGCTTGGGACCATTGCGCTCTAAGGGACCATTGAGCTGCTCGCATATGCATGCAAGCATGGGGAACGATGTGTACGGTCGAGGCCATGTGCCCCAGGAGGCACAGCATGTCTCGAGCCAAGACCCTGGTCCGGCTTTGGACCTCAGCAGCCAGAGTGCAGAGGCAGTCCGTGCGTGGTCGAGGAAGAAAGGCGGTCACCCGTTCCGGGTAGAGCAGCGCACTAATGAACTCCAGTGCCTGCACCGGTTCAAGGTGGAGTAATTGATCAGGAAACTGAGGCGCTTGAGGAGGACCAACATGCGCGATGCCAAGCAGAGTGCCTCCTCAACCAATGCGCCCATAACGAACCAATCGTCTAGGTAGGGATAGACTGATATGCCCTGCAGGAGAAGGTAGGCTGCAACCATCAACAGGCATTTGGTGAAGACTCAAGGGGCAGTCGCGAGCCCGAATGGGAGCACTCCATACTGATAGTGCTCCCCCTGTACCCTGAAACGCAGGTACTTCCTGTGATTGAGGTGAACAGGGATGTGAGCGTTAAGTGTCTTTGAGATCCAAGGAGCATAGCCAATTGCCCTGTCAGAGGAAGGACAGCAGGACACCAAGCGATACCATTCTGAAGTTCTCCCTCTCCAGAACTTGGTTCAGGTTCCTGAGATAAGAGAATGGGGCGCAGGCCCCCTATCCTCTTCGGAACGAGGAAGCAATGGGAGTAGAACCCCCGATCCTGGGGATGCGGCGGGATGCTTTTGACTGCTCATTGTCAGAGGAGGTTGTCCAATTCCTGCTTTAAGCAAGCCTGGTGTGAGGGAAGCAGAGTAGGCTCCGCTGGGGAGAAGGGAGGGGGGAGTCCGTCCCTTTTCGCCCCCGAGTGGGAGGCCATCATATCAGACACCATTAGATGGAGATGGTAGCCATCCCAGATGACCTGGAGGTCCCAGGTGTCCGATGTGATGGCCTCCCACTCAGGGACAAAAAGGCACAGACTTCCTCCTACTGGTGGGAGCGCTGCCAGAGGATAAGAGATTATGCATATGGCGTCAAAACCCCGGAGATGGCTGGGGTGGCACCGGTGGTTGAGTCTTGGGCACCTTAGGTTTCCGGTAGCCCTGAGCTCCGCATTTGCCTTGGCCGCTGGATGTCGGTGCGGAGGAGGGAGGATAGGGTAGGTATCTCTGGTAAGGAAGCCCCTTCCTCTGAAAGAAGGGCTTCCTGCTATGCAGTTTCTTCTGAGGAAGGGATGAAGTTTTCCGAGAGAGATGGGTGTGGGTTACAAACTCCGTTTTGATCTCAGCTGCCTTTTCCCACCATGGGCTTGCTGAACAGTTGTTCACAGAGGCAAGGAACATCCAAGAGTTTCTCCTGTACCCACTGTTCCAGGTCTGAGAACTGGAGCCATGCTTGACGCCAGGCTCCGATGCCAAATGCTGCAGCATGGGCGGAGGACTCGAACCAGTCATACACGGTGCGAGAAACGTATTTCGAGCAGTCTGTGACCGATCTCAGGAGGGTTTGAAACCTGAGAAGGTGGTCACCTTCGAGGCCCGCAGAGAAACCGCCAAGCTCTTCAGCGAGCTTATGAAGGAACATATCCATATATAGGAGGAGTGGCTCAGTGGTTGGGACAGGTTACCTCAGGCCGGAAGGCTGGGGGTTCAATTCCCGCATGGGCACAAGCAACTTCAGGCCAGAGAGACTGGGGTCTCTAGTCCCATGGCCACTCCTTGTGGCCTTGGGCAAGTCACTTAACCCTCCATTGCCTCAGGTACACTTAGATTGTGAGCCCTTTGGGGACAAGGGAATAAAAAAAAAAGTACCTGTTAGTATACATGTAAACAGCACTGATTCTAAAGAGCGCGGTATAATAAATAAATATATAGTTGGTATACCTGGATGCGGCATGCCAGCATGGATCCCTGTTAAGCCTTACGCCTGAGGGCATGGGATTCCCTGCCAGGCAGAACCGAAAAATGCGACTTCGGGATCTTCTGTTTCCGCATCGCAGATTCCACTACCATAGAGGTATGAGGAAGCTGGGCCTTCCAAAACCCAGGGCCACGCTGGACTCTGTACATGGCATCAAGTCTTTTACTTATGATACGGACCAAGGCGGGTGCATCCCACATCCGGAGGAGCAGTCAGTCAGGATGGATGGCACAAGGACTGTGAGAGACTCCCTTGGAGGAGACTCATATTTCAAAATGTTGAGTATCTCTCCCCTTGGCTCTTCCTCGGTCTGCGTGGGCAGATTGAGGGCCAGAGCCATATCCCGCACGAAAACCAAGAAGGAGGTATCTTTGGGGGGTGACCGCCTTCGTGAGGCGGGTGGGGAAGGGTCAGAAGGAAGATCCCAATGGGCGCGGGTTTTAGAGGATATGTCCCCGTCCGATTCCCAGCCCGAGAGGTCCGAGGAGGACTCAAGTCGGGCTGATCGCCATGTCCGATGGCCGAGGCCCGTCTGGAGCTGGAGGCACTGATTCTGGAAGACCTCACCCCCGAGGAATGGGAACGCGAGTGAGACCGGGGGTTTCCAAGGCAGTTTTCAGGACCACAGTTGAGGGACTCTCTGTCTCGAGGCGTGGACCAGCCATGCTGGGCAAGAAGGCCTGCTGGGCGGCTAGGAAGGCAGAAACGATGCGCTCTAGTGCCAGCATACGGGACTCCCACTCAGGAGTGGGTTCTTGGGACACCGACGCCAGGGTTACCAGGTCTGGCGTGGAGGAAGAAAGGGGGTCCTCACCAGGATGACCCTCAGGAGACCGTGTGCCATCGCTCCTTGTCCGACTCTTGGGAACGCCGGGGAAGGCTAATGGAACGAGTACGAGACCGCTCACACTTATTCAGAGCCCTCAACATTGTCTTCGAGATCTTCTTTTTTCGCCGTTCCACCTCGGGCGAACCCTGACCAGAGTGATGCCTGGGATGCAGAGTCACTGCGGAGGACCCCGCAAGCGGTGGAGCGGGGCACAACTGGGAACTCTGGTGCTGACCTATGGAAAATGTCATCGGACTTCTGCTTACGGCTTTGTAAGGCCTTAGCAGACATTTTCTTGCAAAGCGATCAGAGCACCGGGTTGTGGTCAGCCCCCAGACACCGCAGACAACAGTCGTGAGTGTCCGTGAGCGATGTGTTTTTGGAGCATCTGTCACATTTTTTGAAGCCGGTGGCCATGGGGGCGAAGAGAGCCTCTGCGAGGTCGAAAACCCTTGAGGCCAGCAGTTAGAAAAAAAGGGCACGAAAAGGGGCCCGAAGTAAGAAAAACTGAAGAAGGGATCCCTAGCCCACAGCCGAAGTGGGAGCGTTGGGAGGATGGGAGAGGACCGATGCAATCGAAAAAAAGGCCCAAAAGGCTGAAGGCGAAAAACCTTTGTCCGAGGGACGAGGATGTGCATCCGAAGGGCTCCGCGGAAAAAGGGAGACTGAGCAAGATGGCAACCTTGGGTGGGAAGAGGACCATGCATGTGTGGCAGCAATCGCAAAGACTTTCTTTGAAAGCTGGGGGAATTGCTCTGCGCGGGCTCAGTTGGTGTCGATGTCACCCATAAGTGAGGACTGACTTCCTGCTTGTTCCTGTAGAATCATAGGTTTTTTGGTTCTGTCTGAGTTTTATGAGGGTCTTTGCTAGGACTGGAATCATAAGCATACAAAACACCGCCCCCCTCCAAAGAGGAAAGCAGGCAGGCAGGCAAGCATACAAGGCCAGTTTGTCTAAAGTCCCTGCCCTAGGGTACACCCAACAGTCTTCTTCTTCTGGAATGATGCAAAAAAAAGATATATCGCTGGTACTCCCAAGTTTGAAGACTTTTGAGGTTGCAATGCTCAAATGGATTAGTATAAAGGATGTTGTCTTTCCCTCACAGATATATAGCTCCGGAGGTCAACCCCTGAGAGATAGCAAAGTACCACATTCTAAAAACACAAGTCTAGAGTAAGATGACTAACGGCAGAAGCAAGTTTATTGGAGTATGCACTAAAAACAACCACAAGATGCCCTACATGGTCATGTTTCAGCTAAACCTTCATCGGGGGTAGCAACCTTGAACATAAAAAATCCATACATATAAAGAACGTAAAAATACATATATAAAAAATAAATCAAAAGATAAGACAAGTTGATAAAAAACAATCAAAACTTCCAAAAGCGGAAAATTAATATACAAAAATATATAAGGAACACAATGAAATGGGGCAAAACAGAGAGGTAAAACTAGCATACTAAACAAAGCGCAGTTACTCACCTGTAACAGATGCTCTCTGGGGACAGCAGGAATCTGTCCTCAAATATGAGTGACGTCGGCACTGACAGAGCCCTCATGGAAGCATCCCACCAGCTTTCCAAGAAAGCCTTTAGGAGATTCCACCATGCATTGTGGTGCCCTTCCCGCCCAAGGGTGCCATCTTGCTCAGTCAGATGACAGATAAAAGACTGCAAAAAATTAAAAGATGGTAAAGAAGCAACTCCAAGGGGAGGAGGAAGGGTTATGAGGACTGATTCCTGCTGTCCCTGGAGAACATCTATTACAGGTGAGTAACTACAGTTATGGAAGGACATCAAGAAGGTTGTGTTGGAAGAAAGCGAGAAGTCTCTACAAAAGGTGAAAGAAAAAAATGGCCAAAATGGATGACGGAAGAAACTCTGAAAATTGCCCAGAAACACAGAGAAGCAAAAGCAGAGGAGAAAGAAAGACAATCACAGAACTCAACAGAGATTTCCAACGTGCAACAAGACAGGACAAGGAAAAGTACTACTACGACGCATGCAAGGAAATAGAAGCAGAAACTATTAGAGGAAGAACAAGATCGGCTTTCCTAAAAGCTACGAGAGTTAAAGAAAAAGTTCCAGTCTCGAACTGGAATGTTACAAGATGCTCAAGGTTCTATGTTGAATGATGCAGAGAAGATCAAGAAAAGATGGAAGGAATATACAGAGTTTTTATATGATAAAGATCAAGTGGACCAACAGCCGTTTCAACCTGTACCTTATGATCGGGAAAGCACAGTTACTTACCTGTAACAGGTGATCTCTGGGAACAGCAGGAATAAGTCTTCACATATGGATACGTCAGTACCGACGGAGCCTGCGCGGGAATGCTACCCAGCGTCCAATCAGAAAGCTTTTGGGAGCATCCCACAGCGCCTGCGTGCTGGCTTCCCGCCTTTCCCAACTGTCTCTGCTCAGTTAAGTTTTAGAGCTGAGACAAAGAGAGAGAGAGAGGGAAAGGAAAGAGAGAGAAAGAGAGAGACAACTCCTAGGGGAGGTGGGTGGGTTGTGAAGACTTATTTCTGCTGTTCTCAGAGATCACCTGTTACAGGTAAGTAACTGTGCTATCTCCAGGAACAAGCAGGAATGAGTCTTCACATATGGGGACTCCCTAGCTTTAGATGGCAGGGAGAGAGCCCATAAGTTGTGTGTCCCTGGAACAGGGCTGCACTTCCCCACATGGATCTCTGGCATCCCATGAGGGATGGTGGGGTGGGTAGGAGTTGATTAAGTATGGAACAGGTGTTTAAGAACAGCCTAACCAAACAAGGCATCCCGGCGGGAGTCCTTGTCCAAGCAGTAATGGGCTGTGAAGGTATGAACCGAGGCCCAAGTGGCTGCTCGACAGATGTCATCGATAGATAAAGAGTTCAGATGAGCCATTGAGGCTGCCATGGCTCTCACATTGTGAGCTGTGACATGGCCCTCCAGAGAAAGGTTCTTGCTCTGGTAAGCGAAAGAAATACACTGGGCAATCCAGTTAGAAAGTGTTCACTTGGAGACTGGTTGTCCCAAATGAGAAGGATCAAAGGCAACAAAGAGTTGGGAAGACTTTCTATGTTGCTGTGTTCTTTGTAAGTAAAGAGCCAAAGCTCTTTTACAGTCCAAGGTATGAAGATTCCTCTCTGCACTTGATGCATGAGGTCCTGGAAAAAAGACAGGTAGGTAGACCTCCTGGTTGAGGTGAAAAGGCGAGACCACCTTAGGCATAAAGTGTGGATTAGTTCTAAGGACCACCTTGTCATGATGGAACCTTATATAAGGTGGATTAGCTACTAGTGGAGGAGTGGAGTGGAGGAGTGGCCTAGTGGTTGGGGCAAGGTACTTCGGGCCGGAAGGTCGGGGGTTCAAATCCCACTAGAGGACAGCAACCTTGGGCCGGAAGGACTGAGGTTTCTAGTCCCACAGGTGCTCCTTGTGGTCTTGGGCAAGCCACTTAACCCTCCATAGCCCATGTTCCCTGTAAAATAGTTCTGTGTGTGCTGTGCTTTCCTGTCTAATCAATGTGTTTATACCTCAAAAATTTCCTGTCATGATTTGACAATTTCCAATCTGTAATCAAACCGCTGCTGATCGCTGGAAGTAGCGGTATACAAATGTATACTAAATAAAAAAAATAAAATAATAGTGCTTGCAATTCACTGATGCGGCGTGCAGATGTGATTGCAATAAGAAAGATAACTTTCCAAGAAAGGTATTTCAAGGAGGTGGTAGCTAAAGGTTTGAAAGGCGGCTTCATAAGCTGACCAAGAACCAAATTAAGTCCCATGCCACCGGGGGTGTTCTAATGGGAGGCTTTGTTAAAAGGAGGCCTCTCATGAATCTTGCTACAAGAGGATGAGAGGAAATAGGTTGTCCATTTAGAGGCCTAAGGGAAGCTGCAATAGCACTCAAATGGACTCTTACTGAATTTGTCTTAAGGCCTGCATTAGACAGATGAAGGAGATACTCCAGCAACGATTCCAGAGGTATGGCACGGGGGTTAAGACCCTTCTGAGAACACCAGATGGTAAACCTCCTCCACTTAAAAGCATAGGAACGTCTAGTGGAAGGTTTTCTGGAAGCATAAAGAACATCTTTTACCTGTTGAGAAAGATGAAGATCCTGGAGATCTAGGCCTTCAGCAACCAAGCCCTGAGATGCAGACACTGGGGAATGGGATGCCATAACCTTCCGTCCTCTTGAGAGAGGAGGTCTGGAGCAGACCCTAACTCTAAGGAGGGAGCTTGAGAGAGAGGTAGAAGCAGAGGGTACCACACTTGCCGTGGCCAATGTGGAGCTATGGGAATCATGTGGCCTCTGTCTCTCTGAAGCTTGAACAGGGTTTTGGGAATTAGGGGAATGGGTGGAAAGGCATACAGGAAGTCTTGACCCCAGTGAAGGAGGAAAGAATCCTTTGCCTGAGCCCCCTGAGCCGGAGTTCTGGAACAGAACCTGGGAAGTTTGGCATTCCACGGACTTGCAAAGAGGTCTATGTCCGGGGTTCCCCAAATTCGAAAAAACTTGGATACCTGGTCCATATGTAGGGACCACTCGTGTGGAAGCAGAACTCGACTGAGTCTGTCCGCCCAAGAGTTTTGAATACCTGGAAGATAAACTGCCAGAAGATGAATGTGATGCTCTCTGGTGAGGGCCCACAGTCGCAGAGCTTCGTTGCAAAGCGACAGAGAGCCAGTTCCTCCCTGCTTGTTTACATAGAACATGGCTACCTGATTGTCCGTGTGGATAAGGACTGTCTTGTGGCTGAGCAGGGTGTGGAAAACTCGTAGAGCAAGGAAGATTGCTCTGAGTTCCAAGAGATTGCTATGTAGACAAGTCTCCTGTGGGGACCAGATGCCCTGGGTGGAGAGGTCCAGAAGATGAGCTCCCCAGCCCATTGGAGAAGCATCTGTTGTAAGAGTTGCTTGGGGTAGAGGTTGTTGAAAGGGGGACCCCAGCAACAAGTTTTGAGGGGACTTCCACCACTGGAGGGACAAAATGAGGCGACTTGTGTTTGCTATTTTGTCTGACAGGCAGCCTACTGCCTGGGTCCATTGGGTGGATAAAGTCCACTGAGCTGCTCTCATGTGAAGGCGAGCATATGGTACCACATGTATGGTGGATGCCATGTGGCCTAGTAACTGTAAAATCTCTCGAGCAGTTAGTAGGGGTTTCAACTCTGCTTGAGAAGCTAACTGCACCAAGCGAAGGCAATGGGCCTGGGGAAGATAGGCCCTTGCCCTTGTGGTATCCAGCAATGCCCCTATAAACTCCAGGGACTGAGTAGGGACTAAATTGGATTTTGGGATGTTTATTACCAGCCCTAAATACTGAAGGATACGCATTGTGCAGGTGAGAGAAGTCTTGGCCTCTGATTAAGTGTGAGCTCGAATGAGCCAGTCTTCCAGGTAAGGGAAGACGAATATTCCCAGGGTGCGCAGAAAAGCAGCAACCATTGCCATGCATTTCGTGAACACCCTTGGTGCAGAGGCCAGACCAAAAGGGAGCACTTTGTATTGATAGTGCTTTTCCTGAAAAAGGAACCGAAGGAACCTTCTGTGTGATGGATGGATGAGAACATGAGTGTACGCATCCTTGAGATCTAGAGAACAAACCCAATCCTGACTCTGAAGGTATGGCAGCAGAGTTCCTAGAGAAACCATCTTGAATTTTTCTTTGACTAGGAATCTGTTCAACTCTCTGAGATCTAAGATGGGTCTGAAGCCCCTGTTTTCTTTGGAATAAGAAAAAAGAAGGGGGGGGTAGAACCCTGTGCCCTGTTGTTGAAAGGGCACTTCCTCTATGGCCCCCTGGGCAAGAAGAGTGGCAACCTCCTGCTCCAACAGGCTGAGGAGGGAGGTTGGAGAATTGAACTGGTGCACTCTTGTGAGAGGGGGCAAGCTTGAAAAATGAAGCTTGTACCCCTCTCTTATGATGGAGAGTGTCCAATGCTCTGCTGTAATTTGCCCCCACCTGGGAGCAAAGTGACATAACCTTCCTGGAATGGTGGAGGGCTCTGGTCCTTCTAGAGCCAGGAAGGCTAAGTTCTCTAGCAGAAAGTCAAAGGCCCTGAGGGGGCTGAGGTTGCTGGGCTAGAGCAGGCCTCGCAGCCTTTGCTTTGCTCTGTTTGGAGGATTGCTGACGTTTGGAAGGGAACTGAGCTGCAGAAGATGCCCGCTGACCATAAGCAGGATAGAATCTTCCCTTTTTAGAAAAAGGTGTTTTCTTGAACAACCTTCTCTTCGCAGGAGCAGCTGTAGATTTGGATAGTCTATCCAAAGCAGAATTTTCAGCATCCATCTGATTGGCTTTTGCTTGCCAATCCTTACCAAACAGGTTTTCACCTGTACAAGGGATATTTCCCAATTCATCTTGAACCCAGATCTCCAAATCAGATGCTTGAAGCCAAGCAATCCTACGTGCACCTATGGCAATAGCTGAGGCTCTGCTGACGCATTCAAAGGAGTCGAAAGCTGCACAGTTGGAGAATTTGGAGATATCCTGGGCATGTTTGAGCCCAGTGAGAAATTCCTGCCTTTTATCTTCAGACATAAAAGGACTTAAAGTCTGCAAACGGTCAGTGACTTCTTTTAAGAACATTCCCATGTAAAGACTATAGGAATTAATTCTCGCAGCAAGCATGGAAGCTTGGAAGACTCTTCTTCCAAAAGCATCCAGGGTTCTACATTCATGTCCTGGAGGATTAGAGGCATGTCTTTTGGCACTTCTAATCTTTCTCATTGCAGACTCAACCACAATAGAGTAGTGAGGAAGTTGAGTTTTATGGAAACCAGGACAAGGAGGGACATGATACATAGTATCCAACCTATGAGAATGAGGAGAGGTGGTTAGAGGTGCTTCCCACATCCTCAACAAGAGATCATACAGAATCTCATGAATAGGTAAGGTAGCTGCCTCTTTAGGAGTTTTAGGATGTTGTAAAATATCTAACTCCTTGGCTCTGGGCTCTGATTCAGGTGCCACTGTAATAGAGAGACCCCCAGCCACCTCTCTGATAAAGTCTTGGAAAGACAAATCCTCTGGAGGAGACATCCTTCATTTAGGAGAGGACTCCTCCTGTGGAAGAAGCATCACTGCATCGACCGACTCTTCAGAATCCTCAGAGTCATCAGAGGAATCGAAGTATCGTCTGTCCGGATGCTCCTGCAAAGCCCGATACCCGTACCGACCGGGATCGGTATCGGGAATCACCGGTACCGGGGTATCGGTACTGGAGGGCTTCAGAGGACAGAGTACCGGCATAGCAGACACCGATGCCGATGTCAATGCCACCAGTACTGGGATCGGTGCCGATGGCGATGCTAGAGACGGTACCGGCGGTGTAGTCTGTTGCGGTACCACGGGCATCGATGCCACAAGGAAAGCCGCCAGACTGTGTTCGATGGACAGAATCCTCTGATCCATCGACGCCGCCAATGCCTGGAAGTCGGTACCGGTGGAAGCCACTGGTACCCCAGAGCATGGCACCAGGAGATCTGTCGAGGCCACGCCATCGAGATCATCCTGGAACCCCGATGATGATGCTTTAGAAGCCGAAGCCTCCCGCCGGGGTAATTTTGCCGGTTTAGAATCCTTGAGGGCAAGGCCAGAGGCATCTCGATGCTTAGAAGGAGATCTAACCTTCGAGGACCGGCTGGATTTATGTTTAGTTACCTGAGATCCATGTGAGGAAGAAGCAGCCCTGGAAGACGTCGATGCCACCGAAGCCGCAACAGAGGGAAACAGGGTACTGAGCTTGGCAGCTCGGTTCTGCCGACCTCTTTTAGACATCATGGAACAGGACACAATCTGTTATGGAATGGTCAGGACCTAAACATTTTAGACACCAGTCATGGGTGTCGGTGACGGAAATAGTACCGCCAAATTTTGTGCACTTTTTAAAACCTGAGGCAGGCTTCTCCATATTTAAGGAAAAAAATGTTTTGGGCCTAAGGCCCAAAACTGAAGTGCACCTGAAGAAAAAGAACGGAAAAAAGGTTTTTGTTTTGTTTTTTTACAAGAAGAAAAGAACAAAGACCAGCGGTACCGGTACAGCGTCGAAGAAGACAGACGCGACAGAAAAGAAATAAAGAAAAAATAAGGAAATTCTTCTGCGGTGACAGGAACACGACCTGCTGGCTCCGCGGAAAAAGAAGAACTGAGGAGAGACAGTTGGGAAAGGCGGGAAGGCAGCACGCAGGCGCTGTGGGATGCTCCCAAAAGCTTTCTGATTGGACGCTGGGGAGCATACCCGCACAGGCTCCGTCGGTACCGACGTACTCATATGTGAAGACTCATTCCTGCTTGTTCCTGGAGATCCATTGGTGATGAAAGAAGAAGTTGAAGCAGCATGGAAAGCCTTATCAAAGAACAAAGCACCAGGCATTGATAGCATTCCCATAGAAGTATTACAGCAATCTGATGCAGCTGTTACCATACTTACAAGGCTCTGCCAAGAAATATGGAAGACATCACGGCCAACTGACCGGAAAAGATCTGTGTTTATACCAATACTAAAGAAAGGTGATCCAAATGACTGTAGAAATTATCGCACAATCGCTCTGATCCCACATGTCAGCAAGATTCTACTGAAGATTATTTAAAAGAGACTACAACCATAACTGGAACAAGAACTACCTGAAGTGCAAGCAGGGTTCAGGAAAGGGCGAGGAACAAGAGACATCACTGCGGATGTGAGATGGACCCTTGAAAAGACTAAAGAATACCAAAAGGATATCTATTTGTGCTTTATCAACTATAGCAAAGCTTTTGACTGTGTAAAGACTGGGCATCAAAATGGCAGATGAAATTTAATGTGGACAAGTGCAAAGTTATGCACCTAGGGAAGAACAATCCAAACTATGGTTACACGATACAAGGTTCCACATTAGGAACCACCACCCAGGAAAAAGATTTAGGCGTCACTGTGGATACCATGTTAAAATCCTTGGCCCAGTGTGCAGCGGCGGCCAAGAGAGCAAATAGAATGCTAAGTATCATAAGGAAAGGAATGGAAAATAAAACAAAAGATATTATAATGCCTCTATATTGTTCCATGGTGAGACCGCACCTTGAATATTGTGTGCAATTCTGGTCGCTGTATCTTAAAAAGGATATAGTGATATTAGAAAAGGTTCAGAGAAGAGCCACCAAAATGGTAAAGGGGATGGAAGGATACGCCTATGAAGAAAGGCTAAAAAGATTAGGGCTCTTTAACCTGGAAAAGAGACGGCTGAGGGGAGATATGATAGAAGTCTATAAATTAATGAACGGTGTGGAACAGGTAAACGTAGATCGATTGTTTACGTTATCAGAATATAGAAAGACTAGGGGACATGCAATGAAGCTACAGGGTAAACTATTTAAGAGTAATAAAAGAAAATATTTTTTCACTCAACGTGTAATCAAACTCTGGAATTTGTAACTGGAGGATAAAATAAAGGTTGTTAGTGTAGCTGGGTTTAAAAAAGGTTTGGACAAGTTCCTGGAGGAAAGGTCCATAAACGATTATTAAGAAGGGACCCAGGATATCAATGCTTGACCCAGTTGTGGAATCTGTGTCTTTTGGGGAAACTGCTAGGTACGTATGACCTAGATTGGCCACTGTTGGAAACAGGATACTGGGCTTGATGGACCTTGGTCTGACCCAGTATGGCATATCTTATATTCTTACGTTATGTTCTAAACCATGAGAAACTCTGGGCCACATTAAGAAGCATGGGCATACCAGAACACCTGATCGTACACTCTTGCACAATCTGTACATTGATCAAGAAGCAACAGTTCGAACGGAACAAAGAGAAATAGAATGGTTTAAAATAAGCAAAGGTGTAAGACAAGGTTGCATACTTTCCCCTACCTGTTTAATTTATATGCAGAACAAATCATCAGAGAAGCAGGATTGTATGAAGACAACAGAGGTGTGAAGATTGGTGGACACTATGCTGATGAAACCACATTACTGGCTCAAAATGAAGATGCTTCTCACAATCAAAGAACATAGTCTCAAAATGGGCCTGCACCTTAATGTAAATAAAACAAAGATCATGAGAACTGGCATAATCAACAGGTTCATCGTTGAAGGAGAAGAAATCGAAATCGTGAACAACTATTTTCTAATTGGATCAACTATCAATAAAGAAGCAACAAGCAGTCAAGAAATCAGACGACGCATTGCTCTTGGCAGAATGGCTATGAAAGACCTAGATAAGATTCTCAAGAGCAGAGATGTCTCTCTCCATACAAAGATTCGACTTGTTCAAGCCATGGTATTTTCAATAACATCATATGGATGTGAAAGTTGGAAAGTGAAAAAGATAGACAGGAAGAAAATTGATGCCTTTGAATTATGGTGCTGGCGGCGAATACTGTGTATACCATGGACTGCCCGAAGAACAAACCAGTCAGTACTAGAGGAGATCAAACCTAAGCTTTCTTTAGAAGCTCAAATGATAAGACTGACTTTCATACTTTGGACACATCATGCGAAGAGAGAGATCATTAGATAAAGACATCATGCTTGGCAAGATAGAAGGTCAACACAAAAGAGGAAGGCCAGCAGCTACAGGTACCATTCTGTCAACAATGAGACACCTGACTGAAGACCGAACATAATTTAGGATAGCTATCCAGAGGGTCGCCATAAGTCGACTCCGAACTCGAAGGCACTTAACAACAACAACTACACTTTCACTGGGAACAAGAAGAAAGTCAGTCCTCACATATGGGATTCCATAGCTATAGGCTACCGCAAGCCCATAGGAAAAAAAAACCCCACGGTCTCCCTCAAGGGGAGCCGTGAGTAGCAGCAATTGAGTCTACAGATAAACATTGCAGTAGGACCCGTGTACCCAATAGAACCAGCACTCTGGTAGCCTGAACACAAAGGTTGGAGGGTAGGAGAAGCCTAAAGCCCGAAAAAATTACAGAGCATGGCCTGGCCGAAGGTGCTGTCCTGTTGGAACTCCCTTTCTAGGCAGTAATGAGCTGCAATGGTGTGAACTAAAGACCAGTTGGCGGCCCAGCAGTTGTCCAGCATAGGGACGGAGTGCAGGTTTTCCACAGAGACTGCCATGGCCCTGGACTCTGCCATCCAGCGTGACCCCCACCTGCTCATAGGCGAGGGCAATGCAGTCTGCCACCCAGGTGGACAGTGTCCGTTTGGTCACTGCTTCCCCCAGTCGACTGGGGTCAGAGGAAACAAAATGCTGAGCAGCTTTCCAGTGGCCCTGGGTACGCTGAATGTACAAAGACAGGATCCTCTTACAGTCCAAGGTGGGAAGGACAGTCTCTGCACTACTGGAATGAGGCTTTGGGAAGAAGGTAGGCAGCACCACCTCCTGGTTGAGGTGAAACGAAGATACCACCTTTGAGAGGAATTTGTAGTGTGTGCAAAATAATGACCCTGTTCTTGTAGAACCTAGTTTACGGCGCCTCTGCCACTAGGGCTTGGAGCTCGCTGACCCTGTGAGTGGATGTGAGTGCCACCAGGAATACAACCTTCCATGAGAGGCATCTCAGGTGGCAGGTAACCAGAGGCTCAAATGGTGGGTGAGTGAGCTGCACCAATACTACGTTGAGTTCTCATTCGGTTGCCGAAGGGCAGACAGGGGTTTTTGACAGTAGAAGCCCTCTCCAGAAGCGGGTCACCAGAGGCTGGACCAAGAGGGGTCTGCCTTCCACCAGGTGGTGATGAGTCACCAGGGTGCTGAAGGTGCACTCTGACGGAGTTCGATTTGAGCCCAGATTGCGAGAGATGAAGAAGGTATTGCAATACCAGCTGCACCGGGCAGGAGAATGGGTTCACAACTTGCTCCGTGCATCAGACTGAGAATATGCGCCATTTTAAGGCGTAAGCTCTCCTGGTGGAAGCCTTACGGGAGGCCAGCAGGATCTCTTCCACGTCCCCCAAGAAGTTGAAAGGGGCTAGGGTCACCCTTTCAGCAGCCACACCTTCAGTGATAGGGACCCCAGATAGGGGTGCAGGAGACAGGAGCCCTGGGTACCTCCCTAGTGGGATCGGAGTCTCTACTGAGAGCCGGAGGAGCAGGGGGTACCACGGCTGCCTGGGCCTCTGAAGGGCCTGAAGGATCAATGAGGCTATATCATGGAGAGCCTTCAACAGTGTTTTGACTATCAACACCGAAGGTGGGAAGGCATACATGAGACCTTCTGACCATGGAATGAGAAACACATCTGTAATAGTCTGTTACAGGGTATACCAGTCAAAAACAAACACCCTTCAGAGAGCACAAAACATCACTGCCAGAATTGTCTGCAAGACCTGACTAACTGAACATATAACTCCTATCCTATATGACCTACACTGGCTCCCAGTATTGAGTTGGATAATATACAAGATGCTTATAACAACTTTCAAACTGCTCAACATTTCCGTCTCATACCTATCCACTCTTCTCTAAACACCACCAGATTTCAAGTCTCGTAGACAAAACGCAAACCACGCGCTTCTTATACACCACTCTATTCGTAGGACGAAACAACATGAGCTCCAGAGCCTTCACATTTACTGCCCTTAGTCTCTGGAACTCATTGCCATTACCACGTCACATGATCAAAAATCTCCAGTTATTTAGAAGGGAACTCAAAACATACTTATTCATTGAGCACTATGGAAATACAAATGAAACCCCCCCTCGCAAACAGACAGAAAACACACCCAATAAGCAACACTCTGACTCAAACACCTCACTCACCATTACACAATCACAATCAACACACCCCAACTCTTTAACCCTCCGTAATCAGTGAATTTGTAAATAGTTTCATAGTCCCTTGTTTTAGACTACAGTATTTATAAAGTAGATCCTCTACTACTTGTTAAATGTAGAATGTAACATGTATCTATGTACATAGTTTTATTTAGACTAGTGTTTATGTACTAGATCAACTACGATTTGCTAAATGTAAAATGTAACATGTATCCATTAAATAGTTAAATTACTGTTCTCTGTAATATGTTCTGTTGATTGTATACCGCCCCTGATTGCTGGAAGGTGCGGTATAGAATTAACTAACTAAATAAAATAAAATAAAATAAATCTGCCAGCACCCGGGAAGGGTGGGGCTGCCGGGAGCAGAAGCGGGGCAACTGGCAGTTGTCTGGGCTGGCAAAGAGGTCCACCCAAGGGGTCCCCCAAAGCCGGGAGAGCCAGTTGGCTACCCTGGGGTACAGCTGCCACTCAAGCTGCTGGAGGACCCTGCTCAGTTTGTCCGCCAGGGTGTTGACCTGGCCTGATAGGTATACCGCCCACAGGAGTATGCCCTGTTGAACTGCGTAAGAGCAGAGTGTCACCGCTTTGCAGCAGAGGGTGGAAGACCCTGTGCCCCCTTGCTTGTTCACACAGAACATTGTCACCTGATTGTCTGTTTGGATTATCACCGGCTGGTACCTCAGGCAGTGGCAGAATGCTTCAGGAGGTTGATCTGCTGGCTGCTCTCGGCCTGTGACCAGCTGCCCTGGGTGCAGAGTTTTTCAGTGGGCTCCCCATCATAAGAACATAAGATATGCCATACTGGGTCAGACCAAGGTCCATCAAGCCCAGTATTCTGTTTCCAACAGTGGCCAATCTAGGTCATACGTATCTAGCAGTTTCCCCAAGGGACACAGGATCCACAATGCTTGTATTGGTTCAAGCATTGATATCCTGGGTTCCTTCTTAATAATGGTTTATGGACCTTTCCTCCAGGAACTTGTCCAAACCTTTTTTAAACCCAGCTACACTAACAGCCTTTACTACATCCTCCGGTAACAAATTCCAGAGTTTGATTACACGTTGAGTGAAAAAGTATTTTCTTTTATTAGTCTTAAATAGTTTACCCTGTAGCTTCATTGCATGTCCCCTAGTCTTTCTATATTCTGATAAGGTAAACAATCGATCTACGTTTACCCGTTCCACTCCGTTCATTAATTTATAGACTTCTATCATATCTCCCCTCAGCCGTCTCTTTTCCAGGTTAAAGAGCCCCAACCTTTTTAGCCTTTCTTCATAGGAGTATCCTTCCATCCCCTTTACCATTTTGGTGGATCTTCTCTGAACCTTTTATAAAATCGCTATATCCTTTTTAAGATACGGCGACCAGAATTGCACACAATATTCTGCACACAATATTACTGGCTGAAAGCGAAGATGATCTGAAACATTTGCTTCTCACAATCAAAGAACATAGTCTCAAAATGGGCCTGCACCTTAATGTAAAGAAGACAAAGATCATGACAACTGGCATAATCAACAGGTTCATCGTTGAAGGAGAAGAAATTGAAATTGTGAACAACTTTAACCTACTTGGATCAACTATCAATAAAGAAGCAACAAGCAGTCAAGAAATCAGACGACGCATTGCTCTTGGCAGAATGGCTATGAAAGACCTAGATAAGATTCTCAAGAGCAGAGATGTGTCTCTCCATACAAAGATTCGACTTGTTCAAGCCATGGTATTTTCAATAACATCATATGGATGTGAAAGCTGGACAGTGAAAAAGACAGACAGGAAGAAAATTGATGCCTTTGAATTATGGTGCTGGCGGCGAATACTGTGTATACCATGGACTGCCCGAAGAACAAACCAGTCGGTACTAGAGGAGATCAAACCTAAGCTTTCTTTAGAAGCTCAGATGACAAGACTTCGACTTTCATACTTCGGACACATCATGCGAAGAGAGAGATCATTAGAGAAAGACATCATGCTTGGCAAGATAGAAGGTCAACGCAAAAGAGGAAGGCCAGCAATGAGATGGATCGCTACAATAACAGCAGCTACGGGTACCAGTCTGTCGTCAATGAGCCGCCTGACTGAAGACCGAACACAATTTAGGATAGCTATCCAGAGGGTCGCCATGAGTCGACTCCGACTCGACGGCACTTAACAACAACAACATTCAAGGTGCGGTTTCACCATGGAACGATATAGAGGCATTATAATATCTTTTGTTTTATTTTCCATTCCTTTACGTATCATACCTAGCATTCTATTTGCTCTCTTGGCCGCCGCTGCACACTGGGCCGAGGGTTTTAACATGGTATCCACAATGACGCCTAAATCTTTTTCCTGGGTGGTGGTTCCTAATGTGGAACCTTGCATCGTGTAACCATAGTTTGGGTTGTTCTTCCCTAGGTGCATAACCTTGCACTTGTCCACATTAAATTTCATCTGCCATTTTGATGCCCAGTCTTCCAATTTATCAAGATCCTCTTGCAATTTTCCACAATCCTCTTGGGTTTTAACAACTTTAAATAGTTTTGTGTCATCTGCAAATCTGATAACCTCACTCGTTATTCCACTTTCCAGGTCATTTATGAATATGTCAAAAAGCAGCGGACCCAGCACAGATCCCTGGGGTACACCACTATTCACCTTTCTCCAGTGGGAAAATTGGCCATTTAGCCCTACCCTCTGCTTTCTATCTTTTAACCAGCTCCTGATCCATAATAGTACACTGCCTCCTATCCCATGACTCTTTAGTTTTGCCAAATGTCTCTGATGAAGGACCTTGTCAAAGGCTTTCTGAAAGTCCAGATACACAATATCAACCGACTCACCCTTGTCCACCTGATTATTCACTCCTTCAAAAAGCACAGTTACTTACCTGTAACAGGTGATCTCTGGGAACAGCAGGAATTAGTACTCACATATGGGTACGTCGGAACCGACGGAGTCTGCGCGGGAAAGCTCCCCAGCTTCCCAGAAAGGAAGCTTTTGGGGCCTCCCACAGCGCATGCGCGCTGCCTTCCCGCCTTCCTGACCAACTCTCTTCAGTTCGAGTTTAAAGCTGAGACAATAGAGAGAGGAAAGGAAAGAGAGAGATACAACTCCTAGGGGAGGTGGGTGGGTTGTGAGGACTAATTCCTGCTGTTCCCAGAGATCACCTGTTACAGGTAAGTAACTGTGCTATCTCCAGGAACAAGCAGGAATGAGTCCTCACATATGGGGACTCCCTAGCTAAGATGCCGGGGAGATCCCCCTGCAAGAATTCCTCATCTTCCCATGGATCTCAGGCATCCACTCAGGGAAGGTGGGCAGGAGTTGTTTAAGAATGGAACAGGTGTCTGAGGACAGCTTGACCAAACAAGGCATCCCGGCGGGAGTCCTTGTCCAAGCAGTAATGGGCTGTGAAGGTATGAACCGAGGCCCAAGTGGCTGCTCGACAGATCTGATCGATGGATACAGAATGAAGATGAGCCATAGATGTGGCCATGGCTCTCACATTGTGAGCTGTGACATGGCCTTCCAGAGAAAGGTTCTTACTCTGGTAAGCAAAAGAAATACACTGAGCAATCCAATTGGACAGTGTTCTTTTTGAGACTGGAAGTCCTAAATGAGCAGGATCAAAAGCAACAAAAAGTTGAGAAGACTTTCGATGTTGCTGTGTCCTGTGGAGATAAAAGGTAAGAGCTCTTTTACAGTCTAGAGTATGAAGGTTCCTCTCCGCATTTGATGCATGAGGAGCTGGAAAAAAAACAGGTAAATATACCTCTTGATTAAGATGAAAAGGTGAGACCACTTTAGGCATAAAGTGGGGATTTGTCCTAAGGACTACCTTATCATGATGGAACCTTGTATAAGGTGGATTAGCCACTAAAGCCTGCAGTTCACTGATGCGACGAGCAGAAGTGATTGCAATAAGGAAAATGACTTTCCAGGAAAGAAATTTCAAGGAGGTAGTGGCTAAGGGTTCAAAGGGCGGCTTCATAAGCTGACCAAGAACTACGTTTAAGTCCCATGCCACTGGAGGAGGCCGAATGGGAGGTTTAGTTAAAGTTAGACCTCTCATGAATCTTGCGATAAGAGGATGAGAGGAAACAGATTGTCCATTGATAGGCTGAAGAGATGCTGCAATAGCACTCAAATGGACTCTTACCGAATTGGTTTTAAGTCCTGCATTGGAAAGATGCAGGAGATATTCAAGTAAAGAAGTTAAAGTTAGTGTTAGAGGGTTAAGACCTTTGTTAGCACACCAAATTGAAAATCTTTTCCATTTAAAAGCATAAGAACGTCTTGTGGAAGGTTTCCTCGATGCATGGAGGACATCCTTCACCTGTTGAGAAAGATTCAAGTCTTGAAGGTCTAGGCCTTCAGTAACCAAGCTCTGAGGTGAAGGGACTTGGGGTTTGGGTGCCACAAAGTCCCCTCCTCTTGAGACAGAAGGTCTGGAGCAGCTCCCAGATCCAGGGATGGTGTCTGGGAGAGATGCAGAAGTAGAGGGTACCACACTTGGCGTGGCCAGCGTGGAGCTATGAGGATCATGGATCCTTGATCCCTCTGAAGTTTGAATAGAGTCTTGGGAATCAAGGGAATGGGTGGAAAGGCATATAGGAAGGCCTGACCCCAATGAAGGAGGAAGGCATCCTTGGCCTGAGCTCCCTGACACGGAATCTTGGAACAGAACCGGGGAAGTTTGGCATTGTACGGACTTGCAAAGAGGTCTATGTCCGGGGTCCCCCATTCTTGAAAGATTCTGAGTACCTGATCCATGTTCAGGGACCATTCGTGTGGCAGCAGGACTCGACTGAGTCTGTCTGCCCAAGAGTTTTGGATTCCTGGGAGGTACACTGCCAGGAGATGGATCCGATGCTCTCTGGAGAAGGCCCACAGTTTCAGAGCTTCGTTGCAAAGCGACAGAGAGCCAGTCCCTCCTTGCTTGTTTATGTAGAACATGGCTACTTGATTGTCGGTATGAACAAGTACTGTCATGTTGATGAGGAGGGTATGAAAGACCTTGAGAGCAAGGAAAATTGCTCGCAGCTCCAAAAGGTTGATATGAAGGGTGGTCTCCTGTGGAGACCAAATGCCCTGAGTGGAGAGGTCTTGGAGATGAGCTCCCCAACCTGTTTGGGAGGCATCTGTAGTGAGAGTTGCTTGGGGTAACAAAGGTTGGAAGCGGGCCCCCAACAACAGATTTTGAGTGGATATCCACCATTAGAGACCAAAAAAGACGTTTTGAGGTTGCTATTTGGTCTGAGAGGGCTCCTGATGCTTGGGTCCACTGGGTGGACAAGGTCCATTGAGCTGCTCTCATATGTAGGCGAGCATAAGGCACCACATGAACTGTGGATGCCATGTGGCCAAGCAGTTGTAGCATCTCTCTGGCAGTCAAGAGGCTTCTGGACTGAATTTGAGAGGCCAAGTGCACTAGACGGTTGCAAAGGGCCTGAGGAAGATAGGCCCTTGCAGTGGTAGTATCTAGCCAAGCCCCGATGAACTCTAGGGATTGAGTAGGGGTGAGTTGAGACTTTGGCAGATTGATGACAAGTCCCAGATACTGCAATATGCGTCTGGTGTGGTCCAGGGAAGTCTGAGTCTCGGACTGAGATGGAGCTCGAATGAGCCAGTCGTCGAGGTACGGGAAGACAAAGATTCCCAGAGTGCGTGGAAATGAAGCTACTATTGCCATGCATTTGGTAAATACCCTTGGAGCAGAGGCTAGACCGAAGGGGAGTACTCTGTATTGGAAATGTTTTCCCTGGAATATGAACCGTAGGAATTTTCTGTGGGATGGATGGATGAGTATATGTGTGTACGCATCCTTGAGATCTAGAGAACAAAGCCAGTCCTGACTCTGTAGGTAGGGAAGGAGAGTACCTAGAGAAAGCATTTTGAATTTCTCTTTGTAGAGGAATTTGTTCAATTCTCTGAGATCCAGAATGGTTCTGTATCCCCCTGTTTTCTTGGGAATCAGAAAATAGGGGGAGTAGAAACCTGACCCTTGTTGAGGAAGAGGAACCTCTTCTATTGCCCTTTGGGCGAGAAGAGTGGTCACCTCTTGTCCCAACAGGTACAGGAGAGATGGGGGAGAATTGAATTGTCTCACCATGGTATGGGGAGGAAGGTTGGAGAAATGTAGTTTGTAGCCTTCTCTGATGATAGAGAGGGTCCACGGTTCTGATGTGATTTGTTCCCATCTGGGAGCAAAAAGAGCCAACCTTCCTGGAATGGTGAGAGGTTCTGGCTGTTGCAGAGCCAGAAAAGGTAAGTTCTCTAGAACCAAGTCAAAAACCCTGAGGAGGTTGGGACTGCTGGATTGTAGCAGTCCCTGTGGCCTTTGTTCTTGCCTGCTTAGTTTGCTGACGCTTAGGAGCAAAGCGAACTTGGGAAGATTGCTGGCCAGTATTTGTGGAAAATCTGGTCTTTTTATAGAAAGTTTTCTTAAAAGGTTTTTTCTTGGCAGGGATAGAGGTAGACTTAGAAAGTCTATCTAAAGCAGCATTCTCTGCATCCATTTGAGTGGCTTTGATTTGCCACTCTTTGCCAAAGAGATTTTCACCTGTACAGGGCAAATTGCCCAAGCCTTCTTGTACCCAGGGTTCCAAATCAGAGTCCTGGAGCCAAGCCAGTCTGCGAGCAGCTATGGCTATGCCAGAGGCTCTGCTTGCCCCCTCAAAAGAGTCAAAGGCTGCTCTGTTTGAGAACTTGGAAACATCTTGAGTGTGCTTTAGTAAAAGAAGAAATTCCTCCTGTTTATCCTCTGGGATAAAGGGGAGAAATTGACGTATCTTTAATGCAATCTCTTTCAAAAACATGCCCATATAAAGGCTGTATGAATTGATTCTGGCAATAAGCATGCTAGCTTGGAAGATTTTTCTCCCAAAAGCATCCAGAGTCCTACATTCTCTTCCTGGAGGGGTAGAAGAGTGTCTTTTGGTACTCTTTATCTTTTTCATAGCAGACTTCACCACAATAGAGTGGTGAGGAAGCTGAGTTTTTTGAAAACCAGGAGAAGGAGGAACCCGATACATGGTGTCCAAACGTCGAGAATGTGGAGATAGGGTAAGAGGAGCCTCCCACAAATCCATCATGTGTTCTTGAAGAATTTCATGTATGGGTAAGGTGGCTGCCTCTTTAGGAACCTTAGAGTATCCTAAAATATCTAATTTCTTTGCTCTAGGTTCCTTTTCTGAGGATACAGATATGGAGAGTCCTTTAGCTACTTCAATAATGAAGTCTTGAAAGGACAAATCCTCTGGAGGAGACATTCTCCTTTTTGGAGAAGAGGGCTCCTCAGGAAGAGTGAAAGAGACGTCAGCAGAATCATCTGAGGTATCAGACTCTTCAGAGGATTCAAAGTATCGTCTATTTGCTTCCAGAGATCGATACGCGTACCGATCGGTACCGACATCAGGCGTACCGGGTATCGGAGCGGTATCGAAGAAAGCTCCGGAACCAGAGACCGGAACCGGCATGCTACTGGAAGTAGATGCTCTGGATACCGGTATCGGTTGCGGTACCGGAATCGGAGTCGGAACCGATTGTCGTGGTACCGATGGCGGTGCAGCATTAATGAAGGTCAGTAAGGCCTGCTGCATGGATTGTACCGTAGTACCCATAGCCGCCACAACTGCCTGGAAGTCGGTACCGGTGTTAGCCGGTACCCCAGAGCAGTCTAACAGGAGATCGGTCGAGGCCGTGCCATCGATGTCTACCTGTAACCCCATAGGAGGAGCTTTGGAAGCCGGAGCTTCCCGCCGGGGTTTTTTGGCTGGGGCAGGGTCCTCAGGGTCAATTGCAAGGGCCTCTCGCTGTTTAGAGGGAGATTTGCCTTTTGAGGACTTGCCCGAAGAATGTTTGGTTACCTGAGATCCATCAGGAGAAGAAGACCTGGAGGATGTTGATGCTGGAGTATCGGTAGAAAACAGCATATGAAATTTATTTGCTCTGTTCTGTAAGCCCCTTTTGGACATCAGAGAGCAGGATGGACAATCCGGAATGGAATGGTCAGGCCCCAAACATTTAAGACACCACTCATGGGTGTCTGTAATTGAAGTAGTACCGGTACACTTAGTGCATTTTTTAAAACCAGAAGCTGGTTTTTCCATGAGGGAGACCTGAGAAGGCCTAGAGGCCTCACAGAAAAAATACACCAAGTGTAGGAAAGAGTAATATATATATATATTTTTTTTTTTTAAATAAACAAAAAAAGGACCGTCGGTACCGGTCCGGAATCGGGGAAGGCAGACACACGGTCAAAGAAACAAATTAAAATAACAATTTCTTCAGCGGTGACAGGAACACGACCTGCTGGCTCCGCGGAAAAAGAAGAACTGAAGAGAGTTGGTCAGGAAGGCAGGAAGGCAGCACGCATGCGCTGTGGGAGGCCCCAAAAGCTTCCTTTCTGGGAAGCTGGGGAGCTTTCCCGCGCAGGCTCCGTCGGTTCCGACGTACCCATATGTGAGGACTCATTCCTGCTTGTTCCTGGAGATAAACATAACAGATTAGTAAGACAAGATCTTCCTTGTCTAAAGCCATGTTGGCTGTCTCCCATTAGGTCATGACTATCTACATGCCGAGTAATTTTATTCTTTATGATGGTTTCTACCATTTTTCCCGGTACTGATGTCAGGCTCACCGGTCTGTAGTTTCCCGGATCACCCCTGGAACCCTTTTTAAAAATTGGTGTTACATTGGCGATCCTCCAATCTTCAGGTATTAGACATGATTTTAATGATAGTTCACAGATTATTAAGAGTTCTTTCAACGCCCTTGGATGTATACCATCCGGCCCAGGTGATTTGCTACTCTTCAGTTTATCTAATAGTTGTAATACATCTTCCCGATGTATCGATATTTCCTTCAATTCTTCCGCACCTTTAAATACCACTTCAGTCATGGGTAACATCCCTACATCTTCCTCAGTAAAGACTGAAGCAAAGAATTCATTCAATCTCTCCGCTATCGCCTTGTCGCCTCTTAGTGCTCCTTTAACCCCTTTATCATCTAATGGACCAACTGACTCTCTCACAGATTTTTTGCTACGAATGTACTTGAAAAGGTCTTTACTTCGCGTTTTGCTTCTGCAGCAAGCTTCTTCTCAAATTCTCCCTTTGCCTGCCTTATCAATGCCTTGCATTTGACTTGCCAGTGCTTGTGCTGTTTCCAGGTTTCGTCGTTTGGCTCTTTTTTTCCATTTCCTGAAAGATGCTTATTTGGCAACAACAGCCTCTCTGACCTCACCTTTAAACCATGCTGGCAGTTTTTTGGACTTCCTTCCACTTTTCTTAAAGCATGGAATACAGCTGGTCTGGGCTTCCAAGATAGTATTTTTCAACGACAGCCAAGCCTGATGTAAGTCTTTAACCTTTGGAACTGCTCCTTTTAGTTTTTTCTTAACTGTTTTCCTCATTTTATCATAGTTTCCCTTTCGAAAGTTAAAAGGTAGTACTGTGGATTTCCTTACTATCCCTCCTCCACTAATTAAATCAAAGGCGATCATGCTATGATCATTATTGCCAAGTGGCCCCAACAACCTTATCTCTTGCACTAGATCTGGTGTTCCACTAAGGACTAGGTCTAATATGGCTTCCCCTCTGGTCGGTTCATGAACTAGCTGCTCCAAGAAGCAGTCATTTATTTCATCTAGGAACTTTATCTCCCTAGCATGTCCTGACGTGACACTGACCCAGTCGATACCGGGGTAGTTGAAATCACCCATTATTATTACTGCACCGTAACTTTTGTTAGCTTCCTTGATTTCTTTGAGCATTTCATCATCCATTTGGTCATTCTGGCAAGGCGCTCGATAGTACACCCCCACTGCCATTGCCTTCCCCCTTTTACATGGAATTTCAATCCATATAGATTCTACAGCAGATTTTGTTTCCTGCAAAACTTTAATCCTTTCTGACTCCATGCCCTCTCTAACATAGAGAGCAACCCCTCCACCAATTTGATCAGCTCTATCATTACGATATAGTTTGTACCCAGGTATCACAGTGTCCCACTGGTTGTCCTCCTTCCACCATGTCTCTGATATTCCAATCATATCTAACCTTTCATTTAGTGCTATATATTCTAACTCTCCCAGCAGGGAGGTGTCCGCAGTGAGGATCCTCAGAGGACTGGGGGTTTGGAAGCACATCCCTGCCTGGAGGTGATGGGGGTTTTGTCATCAAATCAGAGATTTCGCCAGCTGGTGGATCACTGAGACTGTCCTGGAGATGGCCTGTGGCCACTGGTCTCAAAGGCACCACTGAGCCTCCCCCTCAAGTGCAGACGGGCATCCAGGGTGACACGGACCGTGGAGGCCATGTGCCCGAGTAGGCACAGCAGAAGCCGAGCTGACACTGAGCGACGGTGTTGTACGTCTATGGCCAGTGCCCTGAGATGGTTGGCTCGGTCCACAGGGAGGAAGGCCTTCACCTGGAGAGTGTCTAGCCTTGCTCCTATGAACTTCAGACATTGTGTCAGGAGAAGGTGGAATTTGGGGTAGTTAATCACAAACCCCAGATGTTGCAGAACATGGATGGTGCGTGTGGTGACCTGCTGTACTTCTGCGGCCGTGCCTCCTTTTATGAGCCAGTCGTTCAGGTAGGGGAAGACAAATAAGGCAGCCACTACTGCCAGACACTTAGTAAAGGCCCTAGGGGCGGAGGCAAGGCAGAAGGCTAGTACCCTGTACAGGTAATGGCTGCTCCCCACTATGAAGCGCAGGTACTGCCTGTGGTTGGGGTGGATGAGGATGTGGCTATAAACATCCTTCAGATCCATGGAGCATAGCCAATGCTTGAACATCCAAGCAATAATGCCGAGTAAACATATGCAGAGAAGAACACATCACCGCCCTGAAAAATCTCCACTGGCAAAATCAATTCGAACTCTGCTTAGGATGTCGCCTGTGATTTTGTGGAGTGAGCCCGAAGACCCACAGGAAACAACCTACCACTGAGGAGATAGGCCGATGCAATCACCTCCCGCACCCAACATGCAATAGAAGCCTTAGAGGCTGCTTCTTTCTTCCGCTGCCCCCCCAAACAGCACAAAAGCCGCTCTGACTTATGGAACGAACTAGTATGCTTCAAATAGTGTTTCAGAATTCTACGCACAGCTAACAGGTAGAGCTGACCCCCTCCCTCCGAATCTTTTCAGGAGGAGCAATTGGGCAAAAAGACCAGCTGGTTCATGTGAAAACCTGAGACCACTTTGAGCAGAAAGGAGTGAACTGTTCTAAACACTACACTATTTCATCACCACCAAATATGGCCTCCTACAGGATAATGCTTGTAACTCCAACACCCTGTGAGCTGAGCAAATCACCACCAAGAAAACCACAAAGGTTCAAACAGTTCCTCCGTCAGAGCTGAAAGTACCAGGTTAAAATCCCATGGCGGCATCACCGGGTACTGCCGAGGATGCAGTTGCTTCATGGCCCTAGAAAACGCACGATATGTGGATGAGACCAAACCGAGTGCCCCTGCACTCTTCCCTAGAAACAGGCCAGTGCTACCACCTGAAACCACAGCAAATCCAATGCTAGTCCTTTCTCAAAACCCGCCTGCAGCGAGGAGAGCAAATTCGGGAGTGAGGAAGCCAGGGGCCAAACACCCTGCTGACACCAAGCCTCAAATACTCTCCATACACCAATGAGGTAGATGATCTACATGATCTCAGGAACGTGGCTATCACAGCCAGTGAATAACCCTTTCGACTCAACCTGGCCCTTTCATGAGCCAAGTTGTAAGCAAGAACCAATCCACCTGTGGCATTAGGATCGGCCCCTGCGCTAGCAGATTGACTCTGTTAGGCAGCCTATAAGGAGTGTCTATGAGAAATGATCAGATCGGCACACCATGGTCTGCACGGCCAATCCGGAGTGATGAGAATCTTCTGGCCATCTCTACAGCAAGGCTTCGAGCCCCTCGATCATCAACTCTGGGCATCTGCTGTAAAACCAGTTGACCTTGAAACTGGAGAAGGTAGCCATCAGATCAATGATGGGCATCCCTCACCACCTTGTTAGCTCGTGAAAGACAGCCGCGTTCAGCTCCCATTCCACCGGGTCTAGCCAGTGCCGAATAAGGAAACCCACTTGGACAGTTTCCTTGCCCGCTTCATGAACTGCAGAGATGGCAATGAGGTTGGCTCCAGAAGAGTCATCATCTCCGTGGCGAGAACTGCACTGCCCGTGCTCCCTGGCAGTTGATGAAGGCCACCGTCACCGACCAGGTCCGTACCAGCTCCTGAAAGGACTGGAGGACCAGAAAAAAATGCCCTGATCTTCAGACAAGTTTTCATGGACCACGTCGTTTTTTTCCAGAGACCACTGACCTTGCGTGACATGCGACTCGCAATGCACTCCCCAACCCGTGAGAATGCCATCAGTTGTCACAAGAACTCAATCTAGAAAAGGCAATGGCATCCCAGCAGCCAAGTGCTCTAGCTAAAGCCACAATTTCAATTGTGCACGGACAAACTTTGGACACACCAGAACATGATGCCGGGGAGATCACCTGGAGAGCAGGGGCCTCTGAAGCATTTGCAAGTGGAATCAGGCCTAAGAGACAATGTCCAAGGCCATCAACATGCACCCCAACAGCTGCAGATAAAGCATAGTTAATCACCTGTAACAGGTGATCTCCAGGAACAGCAGGAATTCAGTCTTCACATAAGGGTGACATCGGTACATACAGAGCCTGTGGGGGAATACTGCACAGCGTTCAATTGGGAAGCTTTTGGGAGCACTCCACTGCGCTGCACAACTTCCCTCTTTCCCAACACCCCCTCTTCAGTTGACTTTGTAACTGAGAAAAGAGAGTAAATGAAAACAGTAAAATTCCTGGGGGAAGAGGGTGGGTTGTGAAGACTAAATTCCTGCTGTTATCAGAGATCACCTGCTTAAGGGGAGTAACTACGCTATCTGCAGGAACAAGCAGCAATGTAGTCTTCACATATGGGACTCCCTAGATCTCAGACACCAGATGACGTGACTTCAGAACCATTAGAGATTTGCCTCGGAGAAGGCATGATGAGGTCATGGATCCCACATGGATTTCTGGTATCTTCAAAGTCCAAGACAGAGAGTAGGAGTTGCATCTAAGTCTGAAAGAGATGCTGGAGTACGGCCTGACCAAACATGGCATCTCGATAGGAGTCCTTGTCCAGACAATAATGGGCAGCAAAGGTATGGATGGAAGACCAAGTTGCTGCTTTGCAAATTTTGTTGATGGCTACTGAGCATAGTTTTGCCATCGAGGTGGCCATAGCATGAACAATGTGAGCAGTGACATGCCCTTCCAAGAAGAGTCCTGCTTTATCTTAGGCAAATGAAATGCAATCTGCTATCTAACTGGAGAAACAGGTAATCCCAGGTGATAGGGGTCAAATGAGATAAACAACTGTGAGGCTTTATGATGATCTCGAGTCCTATGGAGATAGAAAGCCAAGTCACGTCTGCAGTCAAGAGTGTGCAGAACTTCCGCTCTAGACGTATGCAGTTTAGGAAAGAAAATTGGAAGGTAAAGTTTGTCTTTAGACCTGTCAAGGACAGTTGGAGGAGATACTGGAGGAGTGACTCCACTGGAGCAGAAAAGGGATGGAGATCTTTCTGGGAACACCAAAGAATCTATGCCACTTAAAAGCATATAACCATCTGGTGGAGGGCTTTCTAGAAGCCAAAAGGATCTCCTTAACCTCTTGAGTAAGGTCAAAGCCTTGTAAAGCTATACTCTCAGCAGCCAAGTTGTGAGGCGGAGAGACTGTGGATAGCCAAATCGAGATATGGAGATAAGCCTCCATGAGATCCAGAGCCGCTAGATACTCCCCTGGCTGCATGGCCAGGATCACTGATCGCAAGGTATCCATAAGGAAGTGCGGTACCCTCAAAGCTTTGCTCAAGTGCTTGAGATCCAGAATGGGTCAAAAAGAACCTTCCTTTTTCAGCAATGCCAAATAAATCTAGTAATGACCTGACTTGCATTGGTCTGGGGGCACTGACACTGGTACCACCACCTGTAAATCCAGCAGGTGCTGCAGCATATGATGAACCTTGCAAGGAAACCACACAAACGCTTCTATCAGAGGGTGTGCAAACTCCAGTGAATAGCCTTTGTGGATGATCTCCAGCATCCATTGGTCAGTAGTAATTTCAGCCCAGGCAGATAAAAGTGCTGTGCCGACCCCCTACAGGTACTACCCCATCTGGACTTGCCTTGCTTCATTTGGGCTTCTTGACAGGAGCAGCGTGAGTGGAGAAGTAACCCCGAAAACTGTCCTCTAGGAGTGTACCATCCCAGTTGATAGGCGCAAAGTGTATTCAGCGGAACCTCCTGTAATTCTTGGGCTGTCCTCTCTGAGTCACCCCAACCTTTGGCATTTTAAGTTGGTCCTCAGGCAGCTTTGCACTATTCGTCTCCCTAGGATCTTTGACTACCTTATCCAAGGCCTCCCCAAAGAGCAACCTGCCCTTGTAGGGAACCTGGATTTAGAGGATACATCTGCCACCCAGTTACACAACCTGAGAAAACCTCTTGTCGCAATAATTGACGCCACTGATTTGGCCAAAGCACGAATCATATCAAAAAAAGCATCGGCCAGGTATGCTGATGCCGATTCCAGCTTAGCCACTACCGGACTCTCCTCTATAGGGGAATCTGTCGGCAGAAGGATCTGAACCCAGTGGATGGAGGCTCTGTTAACATAGGCCCCACAGATAGTGGCCTGAAGGTTCAGAGCACACGTGTCAAAAGCCTGCTTGAGGAATGTCTCTACTTTGCAATCCTGCAAGTCCTAGAGGGCTATGCCATCCTCCACGGGGATCGGGGTCTTTATAATCACTGCTGTGACCCAAAGCATCAACCTTAGCCATTCTCAGGAGCTCCTTTTCCTCCTGTGGGATGGGATAAAAACGGGCCAGAGCCTTCCCATCCTTGAGGCCAGCCTCTGACACCTCCCATTCTTTTTCAATCATCTTTTTAATTATCCGATGAACCGGGAAGGCGTTATGAGTTGGTCGAAACCTCCACAACAAGGGATTCTCCAACAGATCTTCTGTTGCTGCCAGAGTGAGCAGAATATTCAAGGCTGTGAGCAAATCCTTAATCAAAGCTGCCAACTCGTTCCTATGAAAGATCCTCATGGCATTGGGGTCTTACCCCTGTGGAATCTCCCCTTCTTCCAGAATCTGTTAATCAACATCACCTAATAAGTTTGAAGGTCCTTCCTCTGGATCCTTGGATATATGGAGCAAAGGAGAGCCCTGGTATTCCCAATCCAATTCCTTTCTCTTTGTCCTCTTTCTCAGAAGCTCCTCAGGCTGCTCCTCTGAGACTCGTCGAGGGTCAGGCAAGCTCACTTTCTAGCCCTTGCTGGGAGTTCGCCCTACTCCCTGGAAGCCCTGCACCCTTCTTGAGACAATGAGCTTTATGTAATAAGAGTATAAAGTCAGAGTAAATACTGCGTCTGGACCCTCACAGATTGACAGAAAACACTCCGGAGTAGGGACAGACATTTTTTTGCTCCAAGAACCCTTTGACGCCTTTTTGCCACTCTTACCTGCATTTGTAGAAGAAATGGCAATTGGTGCCGCTATGGCCACATTTCCCACCAAAACTGCTGCCTTGGCAGTATCCACTGCATCATGGCTCAACTCCCCAGCATGGATCTCCATGTCCTTGGGTTCCAAAACCACCACAAAAGTCATCAAAAATACACACCCAGGCCAAGAAAGGAAAAGACCTACCCTGAAGCCATCAATGAGGCCACAGTAACATCTCAACCACACAATGAGGAAAACTTGGTGGTCCGACGGACAGAAAAACAGCTGCTCTGCTAAGTCGACTAAGGGAAACAAATTAACCACCAAAATTAAAGCTACTCACCCACACCTAACCACGCTCACCGAGAAAAGCTGTTTCTTGGACGCAGAAAGACAGGACAGGACTCTAAATTCCATCGTACTCGCACTGGGAGGAGGGTTTTTTTTTGTTTGTTTGTTTTTTTAAAGCTCAACTTGAAACGAGCAATTAGTTGCCTGTCCCCATTTAAGGGACATCACCTGCGAGTCTGTGTGGCTAGCAGGGTTTGTCTGGCTTGGAAGAAAATGGACCTGGCTCTCCAGGTATTTATTAGGCAACCCCAGGGCCCTGCCAAACCCACTCAAGGGTTCTGGCAGCCAGACCTTTTAATCTGATGGACCTCTGCACTGTCCTATAATAGGTCCAGTGATACCCAGCTCCAATCTTTGCTGCCTTGTGCTCTCTATCCCTCTCTCTCAGAGCTGATCACCTCAGAAAATAAAAAAGGAATAGGCTAAGGCCCTACAGTGGAGCCCAGCAACGCAGAGGCTCCTCCTTCAGCTGCTGATGACTGAGCTACTGACTTCTGGGCTCCAAGAAGGGAGGCTCTCATATTATGACATCAGAAATGTGGGCATGTTGCGTTCTCAGCTGCTGAAGAGGAGTGACAACCCACAAGTGCTGGCCTGGACTGGAGGGACAATATGGAAAGAGCTCTTAAGCAACTATGCAGGAAGAAAGCACAGCATTCTGAAAATCTGTCCTCCAAGGCAGGCCCAAAGTACAAGTCTCTCTCCCCAGGGGTGTCAAGGAGTGAGTTTCAGTAATCTTGACTCCCTTGAGGGGATTTGATCACCTCTGAATGGTATGGTAGCTGCATTTCATAACTGGAAGTTTTTTGAACTCCACAAAGAGTTCACCCTCTTATTCACAGGGTACAAGAGGAAGGAGCAAAATATCCCACATTCTCGTCTGTGCAACTTAAAGATTATGTGAATGGATACTGCCATGCCTTAATCTGGGGAGGGGGAGGTAGTAGAGAAATTGGAGGCAAGCCTATATTTCTGCCCTGGGCTGTCCTCCATCCCTAACTGAAAAAGGATGGTTCTAGCTATTTCCTTGACAAAATTGGTAAAAGAAAGATTCTCTGGGACAGACTTTCCCCTTTCCTGAGGAGGAGAGGGGTACAAGATGAAACCAGTGGAGCCCTCCTTTTCAGAAAACTCTCCTGGCTCACAGTATGAACCCCCAGGACTGCTCAGATTCCATTCCAAAGAATCATTTTGCTGTAGAAGTCCAAGTGTGTACTTGACTAGCAGTGACGACCTCAGTAAGAGTACCTCTTGAATGCCAATATCTAGACAGTAAAGGAAACAAGACTGATTTCCTGTTATCCTACCCCACACCCCTTAACCACCAACTCCACTGGCTGTTTTTCTTCTAAAAGCGTTTGGAGAGTGGCATCCTCTGCCAATTTAAAATGACCCCATATTTGTTTATGTTTTTTCGACAGGTTTGTCTTAAGTACCAACAGATACATTGTATTGGATTTTGTAAATGCCCTCACTTTCTATTTTCTATCAAAAGTTCTGAATACAGATTATACTACCGATTCCACTAAAGATCTCAGAAACTTTATCTAATATTCTTCACTTCTTCGTTTTCTCTCTTTTAAACCATTGTTGTGTGTACTGCCTGTTGTCATTTTTGACCAAAGGTCAATATATCAAGTTGGTAAATAAATTATACTACCATTCTATTAATGGGTGAAAGGGAAGAAGAAGAAGAGAAAGAGAAAAAATGTTGATTTAAGTGCATGACTATACTTCAGAAGCCACATTTGCTCCTCCACATACCTCTGTCCCTTATGTCCATCTGTCATTTGGTCTAAGTTCTACTTAGCAGGGATTGTCTTCTGTGTATTTGCAACTAACTTGTAGTGCTATATAAATGTTTACTTGTAGTAGTAATCAAAGTTTAGGTTAAAAAAACAGGTCTATATTATCTGATATTCATATAAAATTTCGTATATGCAGATACATATCATGTAAGACAGTCTGCAGTGATATTACTAACCTGGAGCAGGTGCACCATGGACTTGTGTAGAAACATGTTCCACTGCCTGTGCCCTAACTTCTGAGACCACTTGATTGTTGGAGCTTTGATGCTCAATTAATTTCACTGCCGATAATGCATCAGATCCAAATATCTGGATGTCCATAGAAACCAGACATACTAACATATCTAAAATATTAAACACCAAAAGAAATTATTTCAACAAAATGGATATTCATGAGTGGCACAGAATCAACCTATGTTGAATCATTCAGAGGACATTTTTCAAGGATAATTTAACTGATTTTAATCTATTTTTAAATTAAAATTACTTATTAGTCCCATCAGGTGTCTATTCATGTTGAAGTCATCTGGTACTATCTTTAGATTTTTTTTTGGGGGGGGGGGGGTTCTTTACTAAAATAAGTGAAAGTAAGTGCAAGACCAAATAAACAAGCTTATTACATAGCCTACATAATTTACTTTCACATCACAAAATACTCAGCAAATATCTGGTTCACCATAAGATTTCCTTAAAATTAATAAATGACTCATTTTTGGCCATTTTTTCTCTTAAATATTTCACCATCAGAAAATGGCAAAGTGATCCACTCAAAAAGCCTCTCTTTAGTAACTAACAGTTTTAGCATTAAGTCTTCAAAATAAACACACACTGCTCATCTATAATATTTTGTAATCTTGTTAATTTTAACCCACCTGGTAATGTGACCACAATAAAAAAAGATGTCTTTAGACAAGTACATTTTTTTAGCATAGTTACTCACCTATAACAGGTGTTCTACAGGGACAGCAGGAATCAGTCCTCACATATGGGTGACGTCGATGCTGACGGAGCCCCGCGCGGAGCATTTCCCCAGTTTTCAAAGAAAGCCTTTGGAAATGCTACAACGCATGCGTGGTCCCCTTTCCGCCCAAGGGTGCCATCTTGTTCAGTCAGATGACATAGCTTAGGCACACGGTGAAAAGTTAAAGAAGGTAAAGAAGACATCTCCAAGGGGAGGAAGGAGGGTTGTGAGGACTGATTCCTGCTATCCCTGGAGAACACCTGTTACAGGTCAGTAACTATGCTTTCTCCAGGAACAAGCAGGAAGTCAGTTCACACATATGGGACTCTCTAGCTCCAGGCTGCCGGGGACAGAACCACCATTATTGGTCTTTTTCTCTGAGCATAAATATGTCAAAAATTAAAAAATGAAGCACGCCCAATTAAATCTATAAAGGATCAAGATTTTTTCAAAACCATGTCTTCTGATGGTTACTTTTACATTATTGAGGGTCTCAGACTTTTTGCCACATACTTTTTAGACTTATAAAATGTCTAACTCTTGTGCCTAATAGCATCAATGAGGGATAAGAGTTAATAACGAAGTTGGAGTAAAGTTGAAGCGAGAAGACACTGCTGAAACAAAAGTTAAGCATTCGTTGTTTGCTAAAATATATAAGAGCAACTGTGAATGTATATTGAGTGGAGGACAGTGTGTCAAACGCTTTATATGTTTTAGTTTTCACAAAACCCCGAATCGAAGTAGTTTGTTGAAGATCATTGATGCTATTAGGCACAAAAGTTAGACATTTAATAAGTCTAAAAAGTATGTGCCAAAAAGTCTGAGACCCTCAATAATGTAAAAGTAACCATCAGAAAACATGGTTTTGAAAAGATCTTGATCCTTTATAGATTTAAAAGGGGACCGAACCATGACAGCACCAACTAGTAGGGAGGCTGTGAGAAGCAGAGGGTGAGCCCCTACCAAGAAACTCTGCAGACCCCTGCATCCAGCATCACTATTGCTCCAGTAGCCTGAACACAAAAGGGTCGGAGGGCAGGAGCTGCCTATACACCGAGAATGCTTCGGATTACTGCCTGGCCAAAAGCACTGTCCTTGCAGGGCTCACTCTTGAGGCAGTAGTGAGCTGTGAAAGTATGTACTGAAGACCATGTGGCGGATTTACAAATTTCTGTCACCGGCACTGAGCGTAGGTTGGCCACTGACATGGCCATAACCCTCACATGATGAGCAGTGATTCGGTGCTCTAGGGAGAGGCTAGCTCGCTCATAAGCGAGGACAATACAGTCTGCCACACAAGTGGACACGGTTCGCTTGGTCAGAGGTAGCCCCAGCCTGCTGGGGTCATAAGAGGCAAAGAGTTGAGGAGCTCTGCGGTGGGTCTGGGTCCTTTGTAGATAGAAAGACAGGGCCCTCTTACAATCCAACATATGCAGAACAGACTCTGCCTTACCAGTATGATGTTGTGGGAAGAAGGTGGGAGGACCACACTTCCTGATTGAGGTGGAAAGCAGACACCACCTTCGGGAGGAACTTGGGGTGCTTGCGAAGCACAACCTTATTTGTATAAATCTGCCACCAGGACCAGCAGCTCACTCACTCTCCAGGCAGATGTCAAGGCCATCAGGAAGGCCACCTTCCAGGAAAGATACCTCAGGAGGCAAGTTGCCAAGGGCTCAAATGGCGGTATGGTGAGCTGTGAGAGCACCACATTGAGATCCCATGATGGTGAAGGTGGGCAGAGGAGGGGCTTTGATAGCAGAAGACCTCTGAGGAACCTGGAGACCAGGGGCTGGCTGGAAAGGGGCCTCCCCTCCACAGGGTGATGGTTAGCTGCTATGGTGCTGAGATGCACCTTGACTGAATTAGATTTCAACTCTGAGCAGAGAGATGCAGCAGGTACTGCAGAATGAGCTTCAGATGGCAGGAGAAGGGATTATCATTCTACTCTGCACACCATAGAGAAAATCTCCTCCACTTGAAGGAATATGCCCTCCTGGAGGAGGGTTTCCAAGGTTTCCGAGAGGCCAGGAGGATCTCCTGCACTTTCGCCTATAAGACAGTGCTACCCTTTCAGCATCCATGCAGTTAACAACAGGGATGCAGGTTGGGGTGGAGACGGGAGCCCCCCTCCAGCGAAAGAAGGTCCGGCTGATGGCCCAGTGTCACCGGCGGTGCCACTGACAGGAAGAGTAGCAGGGGGAACCAGGTTGTCTGGGCACCCGGAAGCAACCAGGATTACTGCGGCATGGTCACTCTGGATCTTGAAAAGGCAACTGGCTATTAGAGGGATTGGTGGGAAAGTATGAAGCAGGCCCCGCAACCATGATATGAGGAAGGCATTCGCTGCCACCCTGCTGTGGTGTGGCTCAGTTGAGCAGAATCTGGGTAGCTGTGCATTGTCCAGGGAAGAAAACAGGTCCAGCCACGTTCTGCCCCAGAGGCAGAAAAGCCTCTGTGCCATCTTGGGATCCAGACACCACTCGTGCGGGGGTAGGATCCTGCTGAGCCTGACTGCCAGGAGATTGTCCTGACCCGGCACATACACCGCTCTGAAGAGCATGCTGTTGCACGCTGCAAAGAAGTGGAGGGCTACTGCCTCCTGACAGAGGGAGTAGGAGCCCGTGCCACCCTGCTTGTTCACACAGAACATGGCAACCTGATTGTACGTCTGTATGAGGACCATTGCTCAGGAGGTAGCGGAAGGCCTATAAGGCCAGAAAGATGGCCCTGAGCTCGAGGAGGTTGATTTATAACAGAGACTTGTCTGGGAACCAGTTTCTCTGAGTGCAATGGCCCTCATGTGCTGCCCAGCCCGCCACGGAGGCATCTGTTGTCAGGCTCTTTTGTGGTGCTGGTGCTTGGAAAGGCATCCCTGCCCAGAGGTGTTGCAGGGACTGTTACCAGTTGAGGGAGCCCCCCAGTCGGTGGGTGACCCTTACCTTGTCTCTCAGCTTGCCTGTGTCCATTGGGATCTGAGGCACCACTGGGCTGCTCACATGTGCAGGCGAGCCCAGGGCATGACATAAACCGTTGAGGCCATATGGCCCAATAAGTGAAGGAGTAGACGGGCTGGCACCGACCTGCAGCTTTGAACCTTTTCCGCTAACTGCATCAGGCGATGGGTCCTCTCTATCAGGAGGAAGGCCTTGATCTGCAGAGTGTCCAGCTGGGATCCTATGAACTCCAGGTCTTGAATTGGAGAGAGGCTGGACTTGGGGTAGTTGATTACGAAGCCCAACTTCTGCAGGATGTGGATTGTAAAGCCTTGCGGCTTGGCTGGCCTTGAGGGCCTTACTGCCTCTGATGAGCTAGTCGTCCAGGTAGGGGAAGACATGGGCCCCCTGGAGGCGCACATGGGTGGCCATGACCGCCAGGCACTTTAAAGACCCTTGGAGAGGAGGTGAGGCCGAATGGCAGTACCCTGTACTGGTTGTGCTGCCCCCCACCACGAATCTCAGGTACTGTCTGTGGGAGTGATGGACCAGGATGTGAGTGTATGTGTCCTTGAGGTCCAAGGAGCACAGCCATTCTCCCTGGCAGAGGTAGGGCAGCAGTATCCCAAGGGAGAGCATCTTGAACTTCTCCCTCACCAGGAACTTGTTCAAATTGCGCAGGTCCAGGATGGGCCGGAGGCCCCCTGTCCTTTTTGGGACAAGGAAATACCTTGAGTAGAACCCCTTTCCCCAGAAATCTTGGGGTACAGGTTCTACTGCCCTGTCCCTGAGTAAGCCTGCGAGTTCTGTGATGAGCAAGGCCTGGTGGAGGAGAGGCCATGATAGTTCTCCTGGGAAGAAGTCTGGAGGGTTCAAATGTGGATGGAGTTGGTAACCCTCCCTCACCACCTGCAGGACCCACTTGTCTGTGGTGATGCTGGACTAGTTGTGGGCAAATGAGGCCAGCTGACCCCCTGTGGGCTGAGGTGGGATTCCTGGGGGAGGGGAGGCCCTGCTCAAAGAGTCAAAAGCTTCCCCCGGTTGGGTGGGGGCTGGTGTCTGAGGATTCGGGGCCTTGGGCTTCTGGGGCCCATGTCCCTGGCTTTTAGGCTGTGAGGCCTGGTGCTGCTGCCCTGAGTAAGGCTGGTAAGGCCCGGACTGGAGATAGCCCTTTTTTCCCCTGGTAAAAAGGGATTTTCCCCCCAAATATTTTTTCGGGGGGGGGGGGGGTTGAGGTCTTCCTGGACAACCTTTGTTGGGTCACTACATCAACCTCGATTTCAGCCGCCTTGTCAGACATCGGCTTTCCGAACAAGTTCTCGCCATTGCAGGGGACATCCAGCAACCTTTCTTGCACCCACTGCTCAAAGTCTGTAACCATTCCTGGCACCGATCCCCGTGGCTGCCACCCTGGCCACAGACTTGAACCTGTCTCAGGCAGCCCTAGTGAGGAATTTGGAACAGTTCCAAATGCCCGCCGCCAGGGACTGGAGCCTCTGCAGGGATTACCAAGTGAGGCCCACCGAGAACCCCTAGAGCGCCTGGATCAGGTCTTTTAGGTACACTCCCATGTACAGTTCATATGCCTGAATACAACACCCAAGCATGATGCCCTGATAATACTTATGGCCCAGGACGCTGAGGGCCCGGGCCACCCTGCTGAGCAGAACCGAAGCGTATGTTTTTTGGCTCTTCAGTTTCTGCACAGAGGACTCCACCACCGTGGAGTTGTGGAGGAGTTGCGGTTTATGGAATCCGGGGTCCTTCTGGACGCAGTAGATAGCGTCCAGGCGCCGACTGACTACTGGCAATGAGGCTAGGGTCTCCCACATCCTGAGTAGCAGCCTCTCGAGGATGGGTGGAACTGGCACCGTGAGAGTCTCCTTGGAAGGAGACTCATATTGCAGGATCTTGAGTTCCTCAGTGCACGGATATTCCTCCGACTCTTTCTGGACTGAAAGAGTCCAGGCCATATCGTGAACAAAGTCATGAAAGTCTATGTCCTCAGGTGGGGAGTGGCACCGAGGCTCCGGGGGAGAGGGCTTGGTCTCCTGAAGACCCAAATCAGCTGGACAAAGTAATGCTCCACTCACTCACGGCTCGCCGTGAGCTTTTATGGGCACCCAACAGGTTTAGATGATGTTTCAAGATGGGGTGGAGTCACTACCAGCACTTTGCAGCTACAGGCTCTTCCTGCATCAGGAGCCCCCTAATCCACTGCACTCTCCTGCCGACCCAAATCAGCTAGACAACAAGGTATCACTCCCAGCATTGTTGTATTTTATTTGCTTGTTTTTGCACATTGCCTCTTATAAACCAAGATTCGGGGAGACAGTATATGTTTAAAAATATTGTAATATTTAATAGAAAACCAATCTTACATGCTCAGAGACTTTTGGCAAAACTAAAAAGTCATGGGATAGGAAGTGATATACTATTGTGGATCAGGAACTGGTTACAAGATAGAAAGCAGAGGGTAGGGCTAAATGGCCAACTTTCCCAATGGGAAAAGGTGAATAATGGAGTACCCCAGGGATCTGTGCTGGATCTGCTGCTTTTTAACATATTCATAAATTACCTGGAAAAGTGAATAACGAATGAGGTTATCAAGTTTGCAGATGACACAAAATTATTTAAAGTTGTTAAAACCCAAAAGGATTGTAGAAAATTGCAAGAGGATCTTGATAAATTGGAAGACTGGGCATCCAAATGGCAGATTAAATTTAATGTGGACAAGTGCAAAGTTATGCACCTAGGAAAGAACAACCCAAACTATGGTTACACGATGCAAGGTTCCACATTGGGAACTACCACCCAGGAAAAAGATTTAGGCGCCATCTTGGATAACATGTTAAAACCCTCCGCCAAGTGTGAAGCGGCGGCCGAGAGCGCAAATAGAATGCTAGGTATCATAAGGAAAGGAATGGAAAATAAAACAAAGGATATTATAATGCCTCTGTATCGTTCCATGGTGTGACCACACCTTGAATATTGTGTGCAATTCTGGTCACTGTATCTTAAAAAAGATATAGCATTATTAGAAAAGGTACAGAGAAGAGCCACCAAAATGGTAAAGGGGATGGAAGGATACTCCTATGAAGAGAGGCTAAAAAGGTTAGGGCTCTTCAACCTGGAAGAGATCGCTGAGGGGAGATATGATAGAGGTCTATAAATTAATGAATGGAATGGAATGGGTAAACATAGATCGATTGTTTACGTCATCAGAATATAAAAAGACTAGGGGGGGCATGCAATGAAGCTACAGGGTAACCTATTCAAGTCTAATAAGAGAAATTATTTTTTCACTCAACGTGTAATCAAACTCTGGAATTTGTTACCGGAGGATGCAGTAAAAGCGGTTAGAGTAGCTGGGTTTAAAAAAGGTTTGGACAAGTTCCTGGAGGAAAGGTCCATAAACCATTATTAAAAGGGACACGGAATATCACTGCTTGACCCAATACAAGCTTTGAGGAACCTGTGTCTTTTGCGGAAACTGCTAGGTACATATGACCTAGATTGGCCACTGTTGGAAACAGGATACTGGGCTCGATGGACCTTGGTCTGACCCAGTATGAAATATCTTATGGAGGGGACATCCCTCTGCTGGGAGGTCTCCGGAGAGGCCTTATCATTGGTTTCCCATTCGGATCCCGAGGGCGTCGAGGAATCGGCCTCGGGAGTAGCCCTGAGGAACAGGGACCCCCCTCCCCCAGAGGATCTGGGGTCGGAATCCCGAAAACACATCGGGGAAGACCGGATCCCCAAGGAGCGTGACTGAGACCTCGATCGATGGCACTCTGTGCCCAGCTTGACGCCTGGGGACTCCCCCGAGGTCTGGGGCCCGGTGTCAGGGCCGATGATGCTGAAAAAACAGACATCAACGCCTGCTACAAGGCCAGGATGGAGGAGATACTCTGCTCCATGGCCGCCATTCTGGACTCGAGACCCGATGGCTGTGCAGCCCTTGGCATGGATACCGAGGGCCTCGGGTCTGATGCCAGCACTCCAGAGAGTGCGCCCTCGAGGAGGACTATAGGTTCACGGGTCCTGGCGCACTCTCTGCCAGCCGAGGACTCCTGTCTCGAGACTTTCTGAGAGTGCTGCTCAGAGTTGCCAGAATCCTGCCAGATTTCATCAGAGGCACCTCGGCAGGCTTCGGCGCCTTTTTCTTTTTCTTGGGAGGGTCCAGGGCCACCTGGAGGAGCTGCTGCCGCAGGACTCCGAGGACTCCCAGATCTCACAGGAAGTGCCGGCTTTGGGGCTCGGCGATGGGGAGGCTGGGGCAGGGGCACAGACAGATCTCAAACAGCTTCCCTTGCAACTCAGACTGCTTTTTGTTTGTTTTGGGGGTCATGGCCTGGCACAGGTCACAGGTGGAGCTGAAGTGGTCTGGGCCCAGGCAGCGGAGACAGTAGTCATGGGTATCAGTAGAAGAAATAGTCTGACTGCAGCGGTCGCATTTCTTGAACCCACCAGGAGTCATGGTGGGAGAACACCCAGCCGGGGTCGATGACCCTTGGGCGAAAAATGGCGTGAAGGCCGGTTGAGAAGGAACCTCGAGGAAAAAAGGGAAGGTGAGCCAAAAACGGCACCGAAAGTGCCGGCTTGAGGCAGAAAGAGAACCGGTATGCAAACCGGATATTTTGAAGAATTTTAAGAACTTTTTACGGGGAATTGGGGACTACGTCTGTTGGGCAGTGCGGAGAAAAAGAGACCGAACAAGATAGCACCCTTGGGCAGGAAGGGGACCATGAAAACTGGGGAAATGCACCACATGGAGCTCCATTGGCGCCGATGTTACCCATATGTGAGGACTGACTTCCTGCTTGTTCCTGGAGAAAATTAGCTTTCATGGAATAAAGTTCAAATATTTCTCTCAAATCCTTGCTCCCAAATGTAATCTATGACTCAAAAAATCTGGTTTGTACAGATGAAAGCATTAAACTATGACTAAAGACATTTTAAAAATATTTTATGATAATAGATCTTACAATTTAACTTAACTATTTTTGTTCAAATAAAAAGCTGGCCCTCCGTTTCCGCTTCATCTTACCTATGCTCTTGTCCACATTAGCAATTTTCATGCAGGTCACATCTCCCAGCTCTGCAAGCATGTACAGCACCTCAAGAGTAGAGATTACCAGCAGCACATCAGGTAAAGTGAGATGACAAATTATTTCCCTGTAGGATTCCTGATCCACATATTCGCAAATTAATACCCCGTTATCTTCAGCTTTACACAGATTTCCCAAGATTTCCATGGCTGGAAACAAACAGCTCATTTTAATAAAGTACTAAGCCACTGACACTGCCAAAAGTACTAGTGAGCAGTCATAAAACCTTACCCCTCATTTTCAAGAATCTATCTCTTGACATTAGACATTTTGTTATGGTATGAAATATTAGATGAGTAGCTTTGAAATCAACGGGATCCAACTGAAGCTAAAAACAAAATGAAGACATTAACAATTAGTGCAACAATGTTTTTTAAACATAACCATCTTAGCAGTTTTCAGTAAAATGCTGAATGATGCAATCAAGTGTTATGAAGTACCCAGATAGGAAGATAAGATGATAATGAACTCATGAAGCTTTGTAACCTTTTATTCTAACAAGACCATCTAAACAATCCAAGACAAATAACTATCTAATCAACTCTGAAAAATCTCCAATAATGATGATGCTACCACTTAACTACATAAAACTTGCTCTAGTGTGCCACTATCCTTATATTTATTAAGTTCTTCCTAATGTCTAATCTGTATCTGCCCTGTTGAAATTTAAGACCATTGCTTTTCATTTTCCTCTAGTGAAGATGGATTAAAACTGATCACTTTCATATTTAGAATGCCCTTTAGGTAGTTAAATACCACTCAAGTCACTACTCAGTCTTTGCTAAATAAAAAGTAGTTACTCACCTGTTGCAGGTGTTCTCCGTGGACAGCAGGAATAAGCCCTCAAGTATGGGCGATGTCACCAATGGAGCCTCACATGGAAGCGCACACCAGCTTCCACTGGAAGCTTTTGGGAGGCTCCACCGCACCTCTCTTCCTGCCTGGCACGGCGCCATCTTCTTCAATATGATAACAAAGCTGTAGCAGAACACAACTTGGGGAGGTGGGAGGGTTGTGATGACATATTCTGACACCAGAAGACTGCATTATCTTCCCTATCATTTTTTAATATTTTTTTTTCCGTCTCACTTTTTTTATTCAACAGCACCGCATATTGGCATAGGATAACATTTTTCTTCTTCAGCACACAAATCCATTTGCCCCAGGCCTATCACCATTCAAATACTGCCTCAGATTACCTCCTGGATGTCTGCCAATTTCTTACATCTCAACTTCGTGAAGACTGCTGCTGTATGGTTCAAGACTAGGAGCCCCTGTCCATCTCTGGCTCCTACACTTCTGAACTCCACTATCCCTCTGGTTCATTCCCTCCATTATCTAGTGTCATTCTCAATTCTTCTCTGTCCTTCCAGGATCATCTTTCCTCTCTCATTCATGGTATTCCTTCGATAGATTCGGGCCATCTGACCCTTCCTTCTTTTCTCTGCTCTGACCACTCTGGTCTAGTGGTTAGGACATGGTACCTCAGACCAGGGGTTCAAGTCCTACATGGGGACAGCAATCTCAGGCCGGAGGGACTGGGGTTTCTAGTCCTATAGGCACTCCTTGTGGCCTTGGGCAAGCCATTTAACCCTCCGCTACCTCAGGTACACACAGATTGTGAGCACTCTGGGGACAAGGGAATGTATCCAGTACCTGTTTGTAGTGATTACATAATGTAAACCGCTTTGATTGAAGGATAAGACGGTATAAAAAACTGGTTAAACAAATACATACATTATGACCTGGATTAATTATCGTAATGTGGTTCTTGCAGATATTCCTCAATATCAGCTTCAACAACTTCAGCTCATACAGAACACTAATGCTCGAATCCTCGCATAAACATCTCGCACCGATCACGTCACTCATCTTCTTATGAATCTTCACTGGCTCACGCTCAAGTACCGGATACAGTTTAAGCTCCTTACTCTGGCTCACAAGGCTTTGCCCACAAGCACTCCTGTGTATCTTTCAAATATTCTTCACCTTCACTCCCTGCACTGTATTATCTGCGCTATCCATGCTAACCGCCTTCACCTTCCACTGGCCTCAAAGTTCGATTAGAATCTACCCGCTATTCTGCCTTCTTTTTTGGCACTTTACTCTGGAAAGCTCTCCCCTCTGACCTCCATCTGGAACTGTCCTTTGAAAACTTCAAATCTAAGATCAACCCATCTATTTCAACTAGTCTTTCACCTACCATCACCTCACATATAGTCCCCCAATCTTTCATCCCCTCTGTTTCTCTCTTACCTTCTCTGTCCTTTCCGTATGACTGCGTTATCTTCCCTATCAGACTAGGGCATTTCTTTCTGTTCCCTGCCTGTTTTAAATTATTCTTATAATTTGTACACCATCCCGCTGTTCATGTGAAGGTGCAGTATATCAAGTCTAATAAACATAAAGATAGCAACCAGATAGCTGAGTTGAATGCTGGACTCCATCCGGAATAGTGCTTTTTATGAGTCACCCAAGTAAGGGAAGACAAAATCTCCTAGTGTTCTGAGATAGCGTAGTTACTCACCTGTAACAGGTGTTCTCCGGGGACAGTAGGAATCAGTCCTCACATATGAGTGACGTTGGCACAGACGGAGCCCTCGCGGAAGCATCCCCCCAGCTTTCAAAGAAAGCCTTTGGGAGATGTCACCATGCATGCGTGGTCCACTTCCCACCCAAGAGTGCCATCTTGCTCAGTCAGATGACATAGCTAAAATACGGCAAAAATAAAAGTTGGTAAAAAGAGCAACTCCAAGGGGAGAAGGGAGGGTTGTGAGAACTGATTCCTGCTGTCCCCGGAGAACACCTGTTACAGGTGACTAACTACGCTTTCTCCAGGAATAAGTAGGAAGTCAGTCCTCACATATGGGACTCCCCAGCTACAGGCTACCGAAAATCCATAGCAAAATAGGGGCTCCCTCATTGGGAGCTGCAAGAAGAGGCAATTTAGACTGTGTACACAGACCACAGTAGGGCCCCTGTTTCTGATGAACCAGCACTCCTGTAGCCTGAACACAGAAGGGTTGGAGGGAAGGAGTTGCCTAAACCCCAAAAAGGTTACTGAGCACAGCCTGACTGTAGGCACTGTCCCATCGAGACTCTCTTTCCAGGCAGTAATGGGCTGCGAAGGTATGGACTGAGGACAAGGTGACGGCCCAGCAGATAACCACCATCGGGACGGAGCGCAAGTTTTCCACCAAAGCCACCATGGCCCTGACACGGTGTGCTGTGATGCGGCCTTACAGCGGAAGCCTCACCTGCTCGTAAGCAAGGGCGATACAGTCCGCCGCCCATGTGGACAGCGTGCTCTTTGTCACCACCTCCCACATCTTACTGGGGTTGTAGGAGATGAAAAGGTGAGAAGCTCTGTGGTGGCCCTGAGTGCATTGGATATAGAAGCACAAAGCGCTCTCACAGTCCACGGTGTGAAGGACTGTATCCGCCCGACTGGAGTGAGGTCTTGGAAAGAAGGTAGGGAGCACCACTTCCTGGTTGAGATGGAAGGGTGACACTACCTTTGGCAAGAATTTGGGGTGCGTATGGAGAACCACTCTGTTCTTGTAGAACCTGGTATAGGGCACCTCTGTCACAAGGGCCTGAAGCTTGCTGATTCTGTGAGTGGAGGTAAATGCGACCAGGAAAAACAGCTTCCAAGAGAGGTAGCAGAGGAGGCAGGTGGCCAGAGATTCAAAGAGTGCACGAGTGAGCTGCCCCAACACCACATTGAGGTTCCATTCGGTTGCCGGAGTGTGAACCGAGGGCTTCGATAAGAGCAGGCCCCAAAGGAAATGGGTAACCAATGATAGGGCCAAGAGGGGCTTATCATCCACTGGATGGTGGTGCGCCGCCATGGCACTAAGGTGCACTCGGACGGAGTTAGACTTGAGCCTCGACTGGGAGATGTGGAAAATGTACTGAGACACCAGAGCCACCGGGCAGGAGAAAGGGCCAGCCCCATGTTCGATGCACCAAATAGAGAACCTGTGCCATTTAAGGGCATAAACCTTCCTAGTAGAGGTCTTATGAGAGGCCAGCAGAATGTCTTCCAATTCAACTGGAGGTTGAAAAGGGTCAGAGTCACCATCTCAGCAGCTAGGCTGTCAGTGACGGGGGACTCCAGGTTGGGGTGCAGGAGAGGGCCCCCCTCCTGAGATAGGAGTACAGAGGAGGTCCCCAAGGGGATGGGGGTCTCCACCATCAACTGTAGAAGTAGCAAGAATCATAGTGGCCTGGGCAACCAGCTATCAGGATGAGTGAGGCCCTGTGGCAGATGATCCTGAACAATGTCTTGGCGATCAGCGGCATGGGAGGGAAAGCGTACATGAGGCCTCCGACCATGAGACCAGGAACGTGTCTGCTGCCACCCTGGAGGGGTGAGTCTGTTGAGAACAGAAGCGAGGCAACTGAAAGTTGTCTGGGCTGGTAAACAGGTACATCACAGGTTTCCGCCAGAGCCGGAAAAGCCAACTGGCTACCCTGGGGTCCAGCTGCCACTCGTGTGGCTGAAGAACTCTGCTGAGCATGTCGGCCAGAAGGCTGTCCTGGCCTGGCAGGCACATAGTGCCCGCAGGAGGATACCCTGTTGGACTGCATACGAGCAGAGGACCAGTGTCTCCTTAAAAAGAGTATGAGATCCCGTGCCCCCCAGTTTATTCACGTAGAGCATCGTCACCTGGTTGTCTGTCTGGACTAGCATCAGCTGGTGACGCAGGTGGTGACAAAAGATCCTCAGGGAGGGTGTATGGCCTGAAGATCCAGGAGGTTGATATGCTGGGTGCTCTTGTCTGGTGACCAACTGCCCTGGGTGCTGAGATCTTCGCAGTGGGCTCCCTAGCTGAGCAGGGAAGCATCTGTGTTGAGGACCTTTGAGGGGACTGAGGCCTGAAAAGGCATGCCTGCCTCGAGATGCTGGGGCGACTGCCACCAGACCAGGGAGTCTGTCAATTGGCAGGTCACAGAAACTCTGACTCGGAGGTGGCCCATGACCTGAGACCACTGGTCCCAGAGACACCACTGCGCCGCCCTCATGTGGAGGCGAGCATCTGGGGTGACATGGACTGTGGAGGCCATGTGCCCGAGGAGGCACAGAAGAAGCTGAGCGGGTACCGAGGGACAGTACTGTATGTCCTGAGCCATAGTCCTGAAACGATCGGCTTCAGTCCCTGGGCAAGAAAGCCTTCGACTGGAGAGTGTCTATCCTTGCCCCAATGAACTCCAGACACTGCATCAGGAGGAAGTGAGACTTGGGGTAGATTATGACAAAGACCAAGTGTTGCAGAACCTGGATGGTGTGTGTGGAGGCTTGCTGCACCTCTGAGGCCGTGCCTCCCTTTATGAGCCAGTCGTCCAGGTAGGGAAAGACGAAGACCCCCTGGAGCCGGAGGAAGGCGGCCACGAGTGCCAGGCATTTTATGAAAACTCTTGGGACAGAGGCTAGGTCGAAGGAGAGCACCCTATATTGAAAGTGCCTTACCCCCAACTACAAACCAAAGGTACTGCCTGTGGTTGGGATGGATGAGGATGTGGGTATAAACATCCTTGAGGTCTAAGGAACATAGCCAGTCTCCCTGCTGGAGATATGGCAGCAATGTTCCAAGGGAGAGCATCTTGAACTTCTCCCTCACCAGGAATTTGTTGAGGTTGCGCAGATCGAGGATGGGCTTTAGGCCCCCTGTCCTTTTTGGCATGAGGAAGTACTTGGAGTAGAATCCCTTGTCCTTGAGGTGGTGGGGAACCGGTTCCACTGCTTTGTCCTCGAGAAGACCTGCCAACTCCTTCAAAAGAAGGGCCCAGTGGAGGGGAGACCTGAGGGGCTCTCCCAGAAAATAAGGGGGGGGGGGGTCTGAGTCAGGTGGAGGAGGTAACCCTCCTTGACCTCCCTTAGTACCCAGGAATCGGTGGTAATGGTCACCCACCTCTGGGCATAGAGGGTCAAATGTCCCCAGTGGGCTGCTGATCTCCATGGGGTAGAGAAGCTATGCTCAAGGACTCAAAAACTCCCCTCTGGCTGGGCCGGAGCCAGTGCCTGGGGTTTTGGAGCCTTCTGCTTACGTGGGCCATGCCCATGTCCCTTCCCCAGACGACCCTTTTGGGGAGCTAGGGAAGCCTGAAAAGGTGGGTAGTTTCTGTAAGCAGATCCCTTCCTCAAGTAAAAGGACTTTTTGCCTGAGCCCTTCCTTTGGGGAGGGGCAGTGGTCTTTTTAGAGAGCCTGTTCCTCATCATGAACTCAGTCTCCAGCTCGGCAGACTTGTCGGTCATGGGTTTGCCAAAGAGGTTCTCTTTGGCAGGGAACATCAACCAATTTGTCCTGAACCTACTGCTCGAGGTCAGACAACTTTAGCCAAGCCTGGCGGCATGCACTGATGCCCATCGCCGCTACTCGGGTCACCGACTCGAACCCATCATAGGCCATTTGAGATATGAATTTGGAGCATTCACAGACTGCCTTGGCCAGGTTCTTGAACTGCTGCAAAGGTTCCTCAGAGAGACCAGCCGAGAACCCGGCGAGTTCCTTTGCCAGGTCTCTCAAGTACATGTCCATGTACAGCTGGTAGGCCTGGATGCGGCTGATGAGCATTAAGCCCTGGTAGCACTTTCTGCCGAGAGCATCCAGGGTGCGGAACTCCCTGCTGGAGGGCACTGAGGAGTGCGTCTTCTGCCTTTTCAGCCGATACATGGCCGACTCCACCACCATGGAGTTATGCAGCAGCTATGACTTTTGGAAGCCAGGGTTCCAGCGTACTCAATACATCGAGTCGAGCCATTTGCTCACCACCAGCACCGAAGCTGGTGTCTCCCAACATTTGGAGCATCAGCCTTTCCAGGATGTGAAGGATGGGCACAGTGAGCATTTCCCACGGAGGGGCCTCATATTGGAGGATTTCCAATTCATCCACCTGAGGGTCCTCCTCCGACTCGGTCGGGAATGCCAGGGCCTTAGACATGTCCTTGACAAAATCAAGGAAGCCCATATCCTCAAGCGGGGACCGCCATCGAGGCGCCGAGACAGGAGAGTCAGATGGGACGTCGCAGTGGCAATGGGTATCGGGGGACTACTCGTCCTCTGTCTCCCAATCGGAGTAGTCCGTTGAAGACTCATAAGAGGGCTGATCCGCAGGCTTCAGGGCCCCAGATGCTTTGCGGACCATGCCCAGTAAACTTGTGGGGATGATTGTGGTCCCGTTGAGTGGGCCTCAGATTGCAACATCAGCCAAGGATCGGCTCAGCCTCTGGGGACGTCTTGGACATTGAGGGCCCTGTGGTTGGGGCAGCTGAGCCGGTCGTGCTCGAAAACAGCGCCCACTGCTGGTCCATGAAGGCAGACAAACTGCAATCCAGGGCCACCATACTGGACTCCAGACCAGAAGGCTCCGCAGCCTTTGGCGTGGGCACCAAGGGATTCTGGCCCGATGCCAGCTCCCCCAAAGGGGAATCCTCGATGAGGAAAGTGCCTGGGGACCGAGGTTGGTCCATAGCCTTATCTTTCCAGGGTACTTATGCAGACCGCTCCTTCTCTGATGAACACCTTGGACTGCGGGACCAGGGAGCACCCGGCCGGTTGGAACTGTCCAAGGATGCCGCCCTCGAGGGTTTCTTCTTCTTCCTGGGTTCCCCTTGAGGGAGACCCCCTTTTCTGAGGACCCATGACAAGGCTCAGGTTCGGAAGGCTCTGCCTGATATGTTGGGGCCTCAAACGAGGCCCTGGTCTTCGGAGGCATCAGGAACTCGAGGAAAAATTTATCGTGCTGCTGCTGGCAGCTCTTGAGGGCCTTACTGGACATCCTCTTGCAGAGACCGCAGGCTGCCAGGTCGTGGTCTGGCCCAAGGCAGCGGAGATAGCAGTCACGTGTGTCGGTCAAAAACATAATTTTGGAACACCGGTCACACTTCTTAAAGACACTGTTAGCCATGGGGGGAAAAAAAGTACCCTTGTGAGGTCGAAGACACGCTGGGCTGCCAGTGGGAGAAAAAAGGCACGAAGATGCAAGGAAAAGAAAAGAATGAAAACTACAAAAACAGGCCGAACTCAACGCCAAGGCAATGAGGTCAGTAGGCGGGAAGAGTACCAGTGAGATACCCGAGATGAGTATGAAACTCAGAGAAAAATCAACTTTTTCCGGGGACAAGCCAGACAAATGTCTGAAGGGCTCTGCGGAAAAAAGGAAGTGGAGCAAGATGTCACCCTTGGGCGGGAAGGGGACCACGCATGCGTGGTGGCATCTCCCAAAGGCTTTCTTTGAAAGCTGGGGGGATGCTTCCGTGAGGGATCCATCGGTGCCGATGTCACCCATATGTGAGGACTGACTTCCTACTTGTTTCCGGAGAAAGGCTGCTACCACAGAAAGGCACTAAGACTTGGGGTGCTGAGGCCAGTCCAAAGGATAAGACTCAGTATTGAAAGCACTGACTTCCCAGGACAGATCAGACATTTTCGGTGGGCAGGATGGATCAGTATCCTGGAGGAGTGGCCTAGTGGTTGGGGCAAGGTACTTCAGGCCGGAAGGTCGGGGGTTCAAATCCCACTAGAGGACAGCAACCTTGGGCCGGAAGGACTGGGGTTTCTAGTCCTTGTGGTCTTGGGCAAGCCACTTAACCCTCCATAGCCCATGCTCCCTGTAAAATAGTTATCTCCAAGTTATAATGCCCTGTTCAATGTAATTTCAGTTTGTTCAATGTAAACCGCACTGATACAGAATAGCGCGGTATATAAGAGAATGTAAATAAAATAAATAAAGTATGTGGGTATATGCATCCTTTAGATCCAGGGAGCATAGCTAATCATCTTTCTGAAGATAAGGGAGCAAGGTCCCTAGAAAGATAATCTTGAACTTTTCTTGAACCAGGAAGGTGTTGATGTCTCTGAGGTCCAGGATGAGCCCCCCCCCCCTCCCCAATCTTCTTGAGGACCAGAAAGTACCTGGAGTAAAATACCCATCTGATCTGTATCAGAGGCATGGGCTTGATGGCAAGATTGGCCAGGAGGGTGAAGTTTTCCCCTTGAAGAAGGTTTAGATGCAGAGGGACGAGGGGAAAGACCCTTAGGAGGGGGCAATGAGGCTGCAGTTCGGTTAAGTGCCACTTGTAGCCCCTTTGGATTATATGTAACACTCAAGCATCCAAAGTGATGACGAGCCACCTGTGGGCAAAAGCTGTGAGCCATCCCCCCAACAGAGGGTTCCCCCTCTGCGGTCACAGGTAGATTGGCTATGTTCTGAAGGAGCCAGACAAAACCCTGTTTCTGGCTTGGGTCGAGGGGAAGGCAAAGCCTTTTGGGCCTTCAACCGGCACTGCAGGTGAGGAGCTTCTGACTTTTGCTGGGAGGCTTGAGGACCAGGAAAGTACTTGAACTTACGTGGGTAGGTGGCTTTCTTCTAGCCTTCCCCTTGATACTTTTTGTGATAGGGATCGGACGTGCGTCTCGAGAGCCTTGTGAGGGTGATGTGCCGCTTTTCTATGATGCCATATTTTTACTCCACCAGATCTGTGAAGAGGTTTTCTAGTCAGCACAGCATGGCCACGAGCTTATTCTGCACCAACTGCTCCAGGTCAAAAGACTGAAGCCAGGCAAGGCGGTGGGCTTCAATACACACTGCTGCCACTCTAAAATTGTCTCAAAGGCGTAATACATCACCCTGACCAGTAACTTTGAGGAGTCATTGCATTGGCCCACCAGGATATGATAATGCTCCAGCTTCTCCAGAGGGAGGAATGGGCACAAGTCGGCGAGATCACACATGCCGTCCTTCAGGAACATGCTCATGCAGAACTGGTAAGAGAGTACTCTAGCCACAAGCATGGACCTCTGGAAGCACTTCCTGACGAAGGAGTCCAATGTCTGAGCCTCCCTACCTAGGGGCATTGAGAAATGAGGCTTTGTGCTCCAAATCCACCTAAGGATGGACTCAACCACTAAGGAGTGGTGACGAAGTAGAGGCTTCTCAAAGTCCAGGCTTTCTGAACTCGGTACATTGAGTCTAATCTCCTACTGACCGAAGGCAAAGTGAGGGGAGTTCTCTCACATCCTCATTTGCAGCCTTTGTAGGACACCGTGCACTGGCACTATCATCAATTCTTTAGGAGCCAAACAGTACTGGAGGATCTCCAACTCCTCTGCCTTGGGCTCATCCTCCATCTCCAGGAAAAATAGGATGGCCTAGGCCATAAACCTCACAGGGTCCTAAAGAGGACATGTCCTCCAGAGGAGACTTCTGCCATTCGTGCTGAGTTGAAAGTTTTAGGAAAGCTCAAGGGGGACCTGCCCTCCAACAGGTGCTCCGATTCCACATTCCACCCAGCCATCAAAGTCAGACTCGAAGAGAAAGATGAAGTAGCACTGAGACTCAACCTTGAGCTCCCTCTGGTCTCGAGGGGAGGAGGAGCATCGATGGGATAGATAATGCACTGAGCGCTTTCAAGGTTTCGTCGGGACAGAAGAATCCAGGAACTGGCAATGGATCTCTTTGATGCCCCAATGTCAATGCTTCTGCAGACAAGGCATGCATTTTGAGGATCGGCTGCACAATGGTTGATGCCTTGGGCACGGAAGAATCAACTAGCTGTTCTCTGGCATCGATGCGATGCGAGCCTCACACGCCTTAAGGTGTTCCTCCATGGCTGCAGAATCCAAATGTCTTGGGCCTGAGCAGCTTCGACCAATGTTTCCGGCATCCACATAGGAGTATTGACATCACCTCAGTCATCGGGAGACCATCAGTGCACCTCCCAAGGCTATGGGAGTGGATTCCTCTCTTTGGAGCACCTTGGTGGGCTGTTCACAGCCATCGCATCGGGAAGAGCTCCGATGCAGACGCACATGGGGCTTTGCCCGGTGCTTGGAAGGGTCCCCCTTAGATGCTGATGGAATCAAGGTTTTCTTCCATTTCATGAGACGACTAACCGACAGCTGATGCTCCAAGACAATATGGGCCCTCGGCACCGATTTGAGCCCGGGAACCTCTTGATGTCGAAGCACCATCAGTGGAACAAAGGGGAGCCATTGAGATTGATGCCGGTCCTGAAGACACTGAATCAGACCTCTGGCCAAAGAGGGATTCATTCTGCTTCTCTCGACTCTTCAGGCATCTCCTTGTCATCTGTAAGCACAAATTGTAAGAGGAGGACTGGTAATCAGGACGGAGACACTGGATGCACAAATTCTGTTTGCCAGTGACAGAGATGGTCAGGGCAAATTTGGTGCATTTCTTGAACCCTCTTGCCGATTTCTGGGACATGTCTGGGAAGATACCTATGGCAAAATTAATTGATTTGATTGCGATCAGAGGGCCCAGCTGGACCATGGGAAAAAACAACGAGAAAATAAAAGTATCAAAAAAAGCACCGAAACAGAGGTGGAACCGTGATTGACGGACCCAATGCTACTAATCGCAGGCAGGAAAGTAAAATAAAGGGAGAGGGAAATAAAAAAAAGAGATCCTGAAGGGGAAAACAAAACGTTTACCGGTGGACAAGCGATTCACGTCTGTGGGGCTCTGTAGAAAATGGAGAAGATGGTGATGTGGCAGATGGGAAGACCGGCACAGTGGAGCCTCCCAAAAGCTTCCAATAGCAGCTGGGGAGCATTCCAGCAATGGGCTCTGTCGGTGATGTCACCCATACACAAGGACTTCATTCTTGCTTGTCCACAGAGAAACAAAATTCCACAAACTTTAATCAAAGATCATATTGTTTAAGCTGCTATTTTTATTGCTTTCTCCAGTTTTTGACATCCTAAACAGCACCGCTCAAAGGAATTGAATGCTATGTATGACATTAAATGAGTAACAATTACTTCACTTGTATTGTGTTTGACACTTGAATTAATAAATTCCAATATAATATTCACTTTTTCATTTACTTACAGAATATATTGTTCACTCATGCAATTTTGTCTACTATAATCCTCAGATCCTTTCCTGCAAAATTACTGCTACCCAGTCAGTACTGATTTTATGCTGATTTTATCCCTAATCGCAATGTACATATCCCTAATTACTGGCCCGTACAGCCAATCTCACCATGTATAGCAACCGCTGCTGATCACTGGAAGCAGCGGGATACAAATGTACGCTAAATAAATAAATGCTTATGAATCTTTCCTTGCTAATTACAGTACCTTGCATTTTTCGCTGTGACATGTTAATTAGAATCTCTATGCCATCATCCAAGTTAAAACAAAGTTACTCACCTGAGCATACTTTCCCCCTACCTGTTTAATTTATATGCAGAACAAATCATTAGAGAAGCAGGACTGTATGAAGAGAACAGAGATGTGAAGATAGGTGGAAGACTCAAACAACATTCACTATACTGATGATACTATAATACTGGCTGAAGTGAAGAGGATCTGAAACATTTGCTTCTCAATATCAAGAAATATAGTCTTAAAATAGGCCTGTACCTTAACGTAAAAAAGGCAAAGATCCTGACAACTGGCAAAATAAGTAAGTTCATCATTGATGGAGAAGAAATTGAAATAGTAGATAACTTTAACCTGCTTGGGTCAATAAGCAATAAACAAATGACAAGCAGTCAAGAAATCCAACGATGCATTGTCTTGGCAGAATGGCTATGAAAGACCAAAACAAGATTCTCAGAATGTGTCTCTCCATACAAAGATTGATTTGTCCAAGCCATGGAATTTTGAACAACAACTTATGGATGCAAAGGTTGGAGAGTGAAAAAGATAAACAGGAAGAAAATCAATGCCTCTGAATTATGATGCTGGCAAAGAATACTGTGTATACCATGGACTGCCAAAAGAACACTGTGTATACTATGGACTGCCAGAACAACAAATCAGTCGGCACCAGAGGACATCAAACCAAAGCTTTCTTTAGAAGTTCAGATGACAAGACTTTGACTTTCATACTTTGGACACATCGTGTAAAGAGAGCGATCACTAGAGAGAGACATCATACTTGGCAAGATTGAAGGTCAACACAAAAGAGGAAGGCCAGCAATGAGATAGATCGATACAACAGCAGCAGCTAAGGATGCCATTCTTTCAAGACCAAACACAGTTTAGGACAGCTGTCCAGAGGGTCATCATAAGTCGATACTGACTCGTCGGCACTTACCACCACTCACATGTAGCAGATTTTCTCCGTGGATAGCAGGATAAGTCCTCACATAGGTATGTTATTGACAGAGCCCCATATCGGAACCTCCTCAGTTTCTTCCAGAAGCTTTTAGAAAATTCTCTACACATGAACAACTATTAATATCTGCTGCCACCATACCAGAGGACCTCAGTTGTATAACAACTCAATGGGAAGAGGGGGATGGGTCGCGAGGACTTATTCTGCTATCCACAGAGAACACCTGCTACAAGTAATTTTGTTTTCTCTGTGGACAAACAGGGTAGATCCTCAGGTATGGGAATCCATAGCTATAGGCTGCCTCAAAAGAAGAAAGGCCATTACGAATGCAGCAACAAGCTGACAGTAACAGAACTGCTTTTGTTGGAAACAGGCCTTTTTAATTTTTTTTATTTTTAAAAGGCAGCCTAAACAGAAAAGAAATGCCTAGGTGCTGAGTTGGCTTTTAAACCTTGAACAGATTCCGAAGGACTGAAAGCATAGTTATTCATCTGTAGCAGGTATTCTCCATGAAGAGCAGGAAGAAATTCTCATGTATGGGCAACATCACCATGGAGCCCTTCACGGAATGCTCCCAGGTTCCAAAGGAAGCCTTTGGAAGGTACAGCGCATATGCGCACCTGCCTTCCCGCCCGCCGTGGCGCCATACTCTCCAGTACAACAACATAGCAGGAACCAAAAAGGAAACTCCTTGGAGAGGTGGGAGGGTTGTGAGGACTTATTCCTGCTGTTCATTGAGAACACCTGCTACAGATAAGTAACTATGCTTTCTCAATGAACAAACAGGAGATAAGTCCTCACATATGGGACTCCCAAGTTACAGGCTACCAGAACCTGAGGAGAGAAATAGACCAACCAGGCAACGAGAACTGGAGAAGTCAGGAAGACCAGAGAGGAAGACTTATCTGATTCAGTAGACATCAACCTGAGGGGATTTTCAGCAGGTAACCTGGATGGACAAAAGGGCCGGTGTGCAGGAGTTGGCTCTAAGACCCAAAGAAATGCTGAAGCATGGCCTGGTAAAAATTGCTGTCCTGTTGGGAATCCCTATCCAGACAGTAGTGGGCAGTGAAGGTTTGGACCGAAGATCACATCTCAGCCCTGCAGATTTCCTCTGCAGACACTGAATGGAGGCTGTTCAGTGATGCAGCCATTGCATGGACATTATGAGCCATGACATGACCTTCAGCCAGAGAATACGCATGAGTGATGCAGTCCGCTAGCCAGAGGGATAGCGTACATATCAAGCCAGCGACGTCCAGCTATTGGGGTAGACTGAGACGAACAGCTGGATGGACTGACAGTGTGCTTTCATGTGCTGCAGATAAAAGGCCAACGAATGCTTACATGGAAAGGCGGGCTGGAGTGGCATGCATCATGGCAGCCATGTGTCCAAGGGCTCTCAAATGCCCGCAGGCCATGGTGTGGCACTGGCAACGTAACGTGCCCATCACACCTCAACAAGGCGCTGCAGGCAGTCGGCTGGCAGAAAGGCCCATGCCTGAGTGGTATCGAGGAGTGCCCTGATGAACACCAGCTGCTGTGTCGGATGGATGCGAGACTGGGTAGATCACAAAGCCAAGGCTTTCGAGCACCTGAATTATGAATACGGCAAACTGCCAAACAAAAGCTGGCATGGTAACCATGATCAACCAGTCATCTACGTATGGGAAGACGATGAAACCCTGGGTCCAGAGGAAAGCAGTCACGACTGCCAGACACTTCGTGAAGGCGGGCTGTGGCCAACCCAAAGGGAAGCACACCATACTGACAATACCAGCCACTTACTGTAGCACAAAGTGAAGGTACTGCATGTGATGCGGGTGCATTGGAATATGTGCATATGCATCTTTCAGATTCAAGGAGCATAGAAACATGATGAAAGAAAAAGACCACATGGCCTGTCTAGTCTGTCCTTCCATATCAACCACTACAACATTCACCTTTTTTCCTTTAGAGATCCTCTGTGTTTGTTCCATGCTTCTTTGAATTCAGATACTGTCCTCATCTCTACTACCTCCACTGGAAGACTATTCCACGGATTCACCACTCTTTCCGTAAAGAAATATTTCCTCATATCACTCCTGAATCTATCCCCTTTCACCCTCATCCCATGTTCCCTTGTAGCAGAGTTTGCTTTCAATCAAAAGAGGCTCTCCCTCCTGTGCATTTATACCACAGAGGTATTTAAATGTCTCAGTCATATCACCCCTCTATCCCAGCTTTCCTCTAAGGTGTACATATTAAGATCCTTAAGTCTGTGTTCATATGCTTCATAATGAAGACCACTAACCATACGAGGGGTAAGGGAACAGAGTCCCTAACGAGACCGTTTTGAACTTTTCTCACACCAGGAATTGGTTGAGGTTTTGCAGGTCCAGAATTGGACAGAACCCACCAGTCTTTCTGGGAATCAGAAAATACCTGGAATAGAAGCCCTGCCCAATCTGGGCTGGGGGGACCTGCTCAATGGACAGTAGAGCCTCGATCTCAATCTGCAGCAAGTTCCAGTGCGTGGGGTCCATGGGGTACTCCCCGGGGCCGAATGGAGGCAGCAGCTGAGTAACGTGCAGCCGATATCCACTTTGGACAATCAGCAGCACCCTTGTATCTGAGATGATGAGGGGCCACTGGTGGGCAAAGTGTACGAGCCATCCCAGACATGCTGGGAACCTCAATGGGCAATGGTCAGCTGGCTATACTCCTGGGGACCCTGTCAAAACCTTAAAACCAGCTTGGGCTGGGGAGTGGGTTGCACCTTCTCCCTCTGCTGTGGGTGGGGAGTCTGTGCCTGGGTTGGGAAATACCAAAGCAAGCGTAGATAGGTCTTTTAGGCACAATGTTTCTTCGGTGCTGGGTCTGCGGTTTTTCTGCAGAGCATGGTGCGAGTCACCTTCTTCTCCAATTCCTTGGCTTTCTCCTCCCGACAGGAGACATTGGCGATCTTGTCCTGAATCCACTGCTCCAAGTCTAAAAAATGCAGCACACCATCCAGCGAGCAGTGATGCCCACAGCCACCATGCTGCCAGCAGATTCAAAGGCATAGAAGACGTCCCACATCATGAATGTTGGGCATTCCTTGCCATAAGCTACGGACCCCTAAAAGACTCGCGACAATATGTTAGTGAGAAGAGGAAGGGCAAAAGTGGTACTGTCAGACTCAAGGGTGAAGGGTCTGACAATACCACTTTTGCCCTTCCTCATCTCACTAACATATTAGCCTCTTCTCGCTAACATATTAGTCTCAGAACAGGTTAGCCTCATTTTCAAAAGACTGTGTTCGTGAGAAACTAGCTCAACTTAAAGTAGACAAAGCGATGGGACCGGATGGGATACACCCTAGAATACTGAGGGAACCTGGGGACGTTCTAGCAGCTACACTGACTGACCTTTTCAATGCCTCGTTAGAGTCTGGAGTGGTGCCAAAGGACTGGAGAGAGACTCATGTGGTGCCTTTACACAAAAGCAGAAGTAAGAATGTGGTTGAAAACTACAGGCCGGTTAGTTTAACTTCGGTGGTGAGTAAATTATTGGAAACGCTGCTGAAAGAGAAAATAGTGAGGTTTCTGGAGTCCAGGCTTGCATTCCACAAAGCTTCCACCGTTGCCAAGTGAGTTTCTAGGGCTCGAAGGTGTTCCTCCAGAACTGCCATCTGCGAGAGGGCCAATGCTGTGGACATTGGCGACGACACCTCAAGTGGGGATTTCACGATTATAGGTGCATCGGGAAATATCCTGCTGCTCTCCTGGGCACAGGATGGACTCCGTCGTTCAGGTCATGTCCTCCCACCGGGGAAACTTGGCCTGTCGCTCCCGGCCATCACTCCCCACATCATATTGAGCAGGGCTGCAATGACGCTGTACCGAGAACTTCTCCCGGTGCTCCAGCCTTCGATGTTGATGGGGTCTCTGCAGGGAGCATCCCCGCTTGGGCCCCTCTGCTCCAACTGAAACACTGCTCCTTCTCTTTGGCTGCCTCAGGATCTTTTGCAGGCATAGACTAGGGGATTAGGGATGAGGATGCTGAATCAGAGGGGCCAAAGAGGTACTCTGCCTGCTTTTCCTGACCTTTCAGCCCTCATTGCAAACAGAGCTCGCAGGACGCTGCCTTGGGGTCCTTCCCAAGGCACTGCAAGCACCAATTATGACGGTCAGTGACAGAAATGGCTTTGCCACACTTGGTACATTTTTTTAAAGCCACTAGTTGGCTTTGACATCCCGAAAACACTGTCTCAGCAAAATCAAACTAAAAAACTGATGTGGGTGGGAAACCACCCAGAAGAGGGAAAAACACGCAAAAGCATTGAAAGCCAAACAAAAGAACCCCTAAAAGTGAAAACAAAAGCTAACCGACGACAGGTGGAAAAGGATAACAGAAAAAAAACAGGTCATGAAGACCAGATAGAAAACCTTTTTTCCGGAATGCAGGACACGTCCTAAGGGCTGTGCGGAAAAAAGAAAATAGGAGAGTATGGCGCCGCTGCGGCGAGAAAGCAGGCAAACATGCATGGTGTATGTCCCAAAAGCTTCCTTTGGACGCTGGGGAGCATTCCGTGCAGGGCTCCATTGGTGATATCAGCCATACGTGAGGGCTTATTTCCTGCTTGTTCACGGAGAATCTGCTGTCACATTGAGAATCCCTCTCCAAACAGTAATGAGGCATGAATGAATGGACTGAGGTCCAGGTTTCAGCCCTGCATATCTCTTCTATAGAGGTTGATCACAAGCACGCCAGTGATACAGCCATGGCTTGGACATTATGAGCTGTGACATGACCATTAAGTGTCAGACCTGCCTAGATATAATCGGAAGAGATGCAGCCCACTAGCAAATTTGAAAGTATATATTTGTTCACAGGAGCCCCAACTCTGTTGGGGTCAAAAGAAACAAAAAGTTGGATGGACCTTCTAAGGGCATTAGTCCATATCAGATAGAATGCTAAAGCTCTTTTGCAATCCGTGTGCATTGCAGTTTCACCTTTGTGGGCATGGGGTCTTGGGAAAAATGTTGGCAGGACAATTGATTGGTTAAAGTGGAAGTTTGACACCACTTTCGGAAGGAATTTTGATGAATACACAGCACTACCATATTGTGAAAAAACTTAGTGTAGGGTGGGGTCCGCCACTAGTGCCTGGAACTCACTAACTTTGCATGATGAAGAAACGGCCACCAAAAATAGGACTTTCTAATCAGTCCACTGGTACCTAGTGTCTCAATAAGGCGCTTTCATCAGCTGAGTCAAAACCATGTTGAAATCCCAAGGCACTACTAGGATAGAAGCCGCGCAATAAAGCAAACAACTAAAAGCTGAGGAGGTGGGCTTCCCTTCTACACAGTGGTGTTCAGTGCTAAGACTGGACCCTTACAGAATTGGTCTCAAGACAAAACTGCAAATATTCAAGCAGTTATTGTGTGGGGTATGAGAAGGGATCTAGGGATCTATTTGAAACCTTAAGGCCTCTCAGTGGACTCTCTCCTGGAAGCCAGGAGAACATCGGCCACCCGAACTGGCAGCTTCAGAGATGAATTTTAGACTCTCAACATCCAAGTTGCAAGAACAAGCGACTTGTCATTAGGATGCAGAAGTCTCCCTTGATCCTGAAAAATCAAGGCTGGAGAGCCGCCCAGATACATGGGTTTCTGAATGGACAAGTCCTGTAGAAGAAAAGATTAAGGCTGTCTGGGCTAAGGCAGTACAATGAGAACCATGGTGCCTCTGTCATGTTGGCATTTCAAATGAGTTTTCACTATTACAGGAAAAAGAAGATATACATACAGGAGAGCCATCTCCCCCCCAATGGAGGAGGAAAATATCCTAAGCTAATAGGCCATTTGACCCTAATATGGAGCAAAATGAGGGAGTAGTTTTGGGGAGAACTAGCAAGAGATCTATCAAGAGATGTCTCGCTCTTGAAAGACAGCCCTTTCCACAATCAATTTGTGAGGATGAAAGAATTGACTCAGCCTGTCTACCAGTGCTGTTCTCTCTCACCAGATATGTGGTTCTGAGTGTCATTCTGTAAGAAATGGCAAAGTTTAACAATCTGATGGTCTCCCAACACAGGACGTTGAGCCTGTTCTTCCCTACTTGTTGATGAACATGGCAACCTGTCTGCTTGAATCATTACAATTTGGTTGGCCAACCAATCCCTGAAAGCCTTTACAGAGTTCAAAAATGACCTCAGTTCCAAGAAATGATCTGATAAGAGACTCTCCTGGAACACAATCCCTGGATATGAAACCCATCGAGATAAGCTCCCCAGCCCAGATTTTGGTAAGGTTGTACCTTAAAGGGTGATCCTTGGCTATACTGGAGGGCAGCATTAACCAGGAGAGAGATTCCCAAAAGGGCTTGGTGACAGAGATGGGGTTGTTGAAATTGTGAATGGACTGGGTCTACTGGGTATGCAGGGTCTACTGCGGTTGCCTCAAATGGAGACATGCCATTGGAGCAACATGAACTGTAGAAGCCATGTGGCCCAACACTTTTAACATGTGCCTCACTGGTATCTGCTCTTTTCAACCTCCCCTACTTGCTGCACCAAGCAAGCATGCCCTTTATGTGATAGAAAAACTGTCACCAAAGTTGTGTCTATCAGGGCTTCAATGAACTCCAATCAAGGTGACAGGGTTAAAACGCCTACTTGGGATAGTTGATGACTGAACTTAGCAGCTCCAGCACTGGAAGACAGCAAGTAGATTCTTGAACTCCTCGCGTTGTATGCTTGATGAGCTAATCATCCAAGAAGGAAAACATGTGCACCCCCAGTCTACGTAAATACACTACAATGATGGGCAGACATTTGGCAAAAACCTAAAGGCAGATACATGGCCAAAGGGCAGAATATGATACTAGAAATGGTGTTTCCTTACAACAAATGATTATGGTTATGTTTTATTTAATATACCACAACTCTGAATGTACAATCTATGTGGTTTACAATGTTAAAAATAATTAAAATGTTAAAAACAAATAAAAACAATATTTGACAGGAAAGTAAAAATAGCACAGTAACAGGGTGTGAGGCATAGGGGTACAGATTTAAAAGGGAAAAACAGGGTCAAGGGTAAAAGACAAAGGACAAGTAGAGGCAGATTGCTGTCGAATCAGATACTTCCAGTGTATCTAGATGAGAGTATAGGTATCTTGAAAGTTCAGAGACTATAACCAATCTCCTTTTCGTGGAAAGAATAGCAGGATGCTGAGCAAAAGCATTCTGAACTTCTCCTGTATGAGACATATGTTCAGATCTCTCTGAATACTCTGGGGGCAGGGGAGGGTTTCTGCCACCAAGGAGCACCTAGAGTAAAACCCCTGCCCTTCCTGCTAGGGTGGCATAAGCTCAATGGTGTTTGACATATAAAGGGCAGAGATTTCCCATAGAAGTAGTGTCTGGTGCTGCTGGGAGACTAGCAAATGTCATCTTGGGGGAGAATTTGGAGGGAGTATGAATAGACAATCTCTATCTAAAGCAGACTGTTTTTAGTATCCAGCTTTCAAGAGTTATGAGGGGCCAGCAGTCCGCAGAGACAGTGAGCTTTCATTCAAAAGGGAGGATGTCGGACCCCAATACTGATAAGATCAGCTATGCTCTAGGACAGGCCTTGACAAATGTTCTTGGAATCTAGGAGACAGCCTAAAAATCTAAGTCACAGTGCATGTCCCTGCCCTCCTAAAATGTGTATGGCAGTTATTTTTCAGATTTTAGGGTCTGATTTACAAAGACTGTTTTCCCATTTTCTATGGGAAAAAAGCTTAACAAATCAGGTTTTTAATGGGCAATTTCACAGTGTCAACACAAGGCTATATACCCACCCCTCCCCCAGTCCTTTAAGCTATACCTATGTATGTGTGTTTGTGAAGCAGAGGTGAGGGGGCTGCATGTATTTGCAGTGTGGAGGTTGGTGTGTGTGGGTGTGCGTGCGCGCACGCACGCATGTGTGTCGTAAGAGATAGATGCGCCTTTTGCACATATACATTGTGCCTTTTACTTCCCATGCATTCATCTCTTCATCCTCCATCCCCTTGAACTCTTTCCCCCAACCCTAATCCCTATCTGCTGTCCCTCCCCCACCCCTAACTCTGCTTCCCTTCCCAGACACTGCCCTTCAACCTTCCCCCTTGCACACCCCCTTCCCTCCATTCCCCTCACCATTCATTATTTATTAAATCCTCCTGTTCCTTTATTCAGTCATAAGTGCAGCAAACTCTCCCTCTCAACCTTTTCTTTTTTTCAGGCCTGCAGACAGAGACGCTCCTGGCTGGTCTTTTCAGCACATCTGCCTGTGGGGGTTAGGATGCCCGCAGACAGCTGCTGATGCTCTCAGTTGCGCTAGCACTTCTACCCATGGGTATTAAGATCTCTATGGGTAACTACTGATGCTCCTGTTCATAATCAACATTTTTAGCAATTCTGCCAATGGGGGATGGAATCCCCATGGCAGACATTGTTGATCCCGGCTGCAATCAAGTGCTTCTGCCCATATGTCTGAGCTCCAAATGCCATCCGATTTTTTAGTCGCCATGGTGACCTTACATCTCAGGTTTGTCGAGTCCTGCTCTAGAAGACTGTCCAAACCCCATCCATAGTTTTGGCCGAGGAACCGGCTGGGTCTTCTGAAGCCTCTGCTACCTGGGACAGAAGGGGCCTGCTTTTAATGCAAAGAGTGTTGAGAAAGGTACCTCTATGCCTGTGCAAGGAAGAGGACCTCCTCTACCTTCCTCTCTAGAACCTACTGAAAGGAAGCTTGTCTGTACAGGGCTGTGTACACAGAGAGGGTACTTAATAACATTATATTACTGAAAGCCCTCAGAAAGAGTTAACACCACAGATTCAGTAACTCAGACATTACAGGGCTTATTACTCAGCAACAACCTTGAAAGACTCTACTGAAATAACTAGGCTGAACTTTCCAAAAACAAAGACACTAGGTTTGTTATGAAAAAGATAGTGCAGGAAGAAGCTGTCTCTTCAGTCTCTCAGTCTCAAATCAGAGATATCAAAACTGCTAGTGTTAGAATTATTGTTTAAGAAGTTATGTCTGGGAATACATGTATGTCTCCTTATGATGACCCACGCTAATAAGATCTGACCTATGACAGAGATGCACATTATGAATATACGCGATGCTTGACATAGAACAATAAGGTGAAAATTATGCTGTGTAATGGAATTTTGACCTATAAATAAAATAGCCAACCTCTGTGATGGTAGGGAGACATGATGTAAGCTGTGATCTCCCTCCCAAAGCGTTGGTGTTTTTTACAATACAAGTGTCTATTGTGGTTTGTATTATTACCTGTATTTGCTTCCTTCTCATTGCTCCGGGTGTGGAAATCTGTTACCCAAGAACGCAGGTGCTGTTACTGGTGAGGGGAGGTGCAGAGTAGCCGTGCCGGATACGGATCTCTGCATTCAGGGCAAAGGCGTAAGGTGCCAGAAGATTTGTGAGTATTACCAGTGATGGGTAATCTGTTAAGTAGACAGGCTCTGTTTCAGATGCGTGAATGACATGACAGAACTAGGGCTTTAGCGTTTAAGAAACGTAGCCCTTCTTATTGTATGCTTCTATTGTATGTATGAGAAGCATGGTGATGCAGCCATCGATTCTGTAGCACCCAATTCAGTGACTAGAGGCAATGAGAATTTGCAGTTTCCTCTGGAGGGAATTTTCTCTGTAGATAAGGTCCATTACCAGAGATATGAGTTGGCGGTTAAAGGTATACCATGCAATAGTCATGAATGGATTGTGCTTACATGGTGGGAACGGATGGCACATGAAGAAAAACATAGGAATGAAGTTCAAGATTTGAAACAAAAGTTGTTTGTGTTAGGAAATGTAACTAATGACCAGCTGAGCGAGTGCGGGTCTCTCGTGCAGCGGAACTAAGAGAAGAAATACTTAAAGAGAAATAGAAGTTAGGGGGAATAGAATTGTGTATTTTCGATATTTGTAATATCTCCCAGCTCAAAGAATTGAGAGTACGTGTGAACAGAGAAATAGAGAATGTTGTACAAGTAATAGGGACCTTAAGAGTGGCAATAGGTCATAGTGTTACTGTTGCAAAGGAATTAAGAGTAATTGATGAACTTATTGACAGAATTGAGAGAGATATGAACAGACATTATGAAACTTATAAAGAGGAGCATGACAGATTATATCATGCTCTATTTAGAAAGCTATGCACCAGCAAAATAACTCACGTTCTAGCACAGTTAAATCTGAAACAGCTGAGGGAAATGAAATTGTGCTTACGTATCCTTTCCGTTTGTATCCAGTGGGCCTGACAGGTTCTATGACTGTGCCTGCAAATTGGAGCCCTAAGGAAGCGTTTGATTTGGCTAAAACCTTTCCTAATTACAGGGATAACCCTGGTAATTATTTGAGACCGTAAGGACACAAATCTAACGGGCAGATCTAGATAATTTGTTTAGGGCTGTGTTTTTTAATCCAGTTTATTTTCATCCAATCCATGTGGATAACTGGCAGTGGCCACTCAAAGACCCTGTGATAGATTTTCAAGAAAAGACTCAGAGATAATTTTGTTTTGAGTAGAGAAAAATTGTTAAAATCTATTAAAGTAGTATGTAAGCCTGTAAAGGATTGGTCGAGACTAACTTCTTTAAAGCAGGATAGGGATGAAAAGGTTACAGATTTTCACAATAGGTGTATGCTAGCTTTTAAGGACTATTCTGGTAAGGCAGAAGAAACACTTTCAGGATTCCCTACTATTTTTGTAAACGTCTTGCATCTGAGAATAAAAGAAATTTTGGAGACTTCAATAATAGATTGGCCAGCTAGAACAGCAGATGCAATTCTGGAAGGTGCTCGATACAGTGAATTGAAATTTATCAAGGAACAGCAAGAAGAGCAAACCAAGATAGATACGAAAAAGATTAAACTGCTCAATTTACAGATTGCTTCTATGCAGCCACGCATGGGACTTCCTAGCAAGGACATGGACAGTAAAAAGGAATGCGAGCTTGTGGTGAGATTGGACATTTACAGCGTGACTGCCCCCAGAGTCAGAATCTTGACATCCAGAAAGCTGATTTCCCTCTAGTAAAAGCTGAATTCACTCCTGTATATCAATGTTACTCTAGCCCAGAAGACTTTGGAGGAGATACATGGGATGCATGACTATTATTGAATTTGAATTTAACCCCTCAGGGTGAGTTAGAAGCTAAGCTGGAAGGATCTAATTTGAAGTTTATTATTGATACTGGAGCTACTATTTCAGCACTGCGTTTACAAGATTTGCCTGCCATTTATCATGCCCAGCTAAGTCAAGCACTGATAGTACACTGTGAAGACACTGAAGGTAAGATAATTCTTCATCGTAAGCTTGAATTTTTACCTTTGCAGATTGGAGAGACTATGTATCCTACTAACTTTCTTGTGGGAGACACTTTACCAGTAAATCTTTTAGGTCGGGACTTTTTAGCTTCACACCGTGATACTCTATCCTGGATGAGTGGAAAGTTGTTTTTCCAGCTGTATTCTCTCTCTGAAGTGCCGTCCCCTGCAGATGCTAGTACCATTCATCCTGCTCTTGCAGAACGTCCTTCTACCCTGTGGGCAGTGCCAGAATCCAATGTTGGATCCCTTTCCATTCCGCCTGTGAAGATCACTGTGGAACCTGGAGCCCAGCTTCCCAGACTCAAGCAGTACCCACTACCAGCAGCTGTCATTGATGGAATTCGTTCTGTGATTGAAGATCTTCAGAAACAAGGTGTCATCTATTCTACTTCACCATGTAAACTCCAATTCTTCCTGTGCTAAAGGCACACAGATTTGTGCAAGACCTACGAGCAATAAATAATGTGATTTTGTCAATTTTTCCCTTGGTACCTAAGCCACATGATATCTGGACACAGATAACTACAGGGACTGCCTGGTTCTCTGTTGTGGATTTGAGTTCTGCTTACTTTTCAGTGAGAATTAGCAAAAAAAAAATCAATTTTTATTTGCTTTCCAATTTGACAAACAATATACTTGGAAGGGTACGCCAATAGTCCTATGTAATTTGCGCAGGCCCTAAGAATTGCACTGCTTGATGTAAGGCTCGATCATTCCTCTTTAGTTCAGTATGTTGATGATTTGCTTTTATGTTCACCAAATTATGAGATTTGTTTGTCTGATTCCTTGTCTTTATTGTCTCACATTGCTGATTTAGGATTGAAAGTCAATTTGTCAAAACTGCAATTTGTATCTCAAAATGTTACTTTCCTGGGTGTTGTCCTAACACCATCTGGTTGTGCAATTACCTCTGCTAAATTGAAACCTATTCTTTCATTGTCTTTCCCAGCAACACCAGTATTACTGCACAGATTCCTGGGTTTGTTAATCTTTTGTAAACAATGGCTAGCAAATTTCTCAGACCTTACTGCTCCGCTTTATGCTCTCCTTGGGAAAAAGGACCTGAAGGTCTCATTGTACCTACATTACCACAGTGGGAAGCCTTTTTGAATATAAAGTCTGCCCTAGAAAATGCGCCATGTTTATCTTTGTCAAATTATTCTCTGCCATTCAAACTGCATGTGGCTATTTCTGATTCCTCTGCTACTTGTGTGCTCTTACAAGCCTTCCCGACTGGTTGCAAGCCAGTAGGCTATTTCTCAAAGCGATTTGATTCAGTGACTTTGGGACTCCCACCATGTCTACGCAGTTCGGTAGCAGTGGCTTTTGCAATTGAAATTACTGATTTTTAAGTTTTCTCAGCTTCAATTTACAGTATATACTACATCAATATGCAACCCTTCAACACTTCTAGATCCATTGACAAACCTTGTGGAGGATGATGGGTCTCATGATTGTTTTCAAACCATTTTGCAGACCAAGAAGCACAGCAAGCTGCCCTCCGAGCATCAGTGTCACCAACATTGTTGTACTTAATACCATCCAACATGACACTGTTTTCCCTTTCATTTCTCTTACAGCACTATCAAGATACTCCCTTTGAAATTCAGACTCTGTGGACTTTGTGATGCACAGGGCTACTGGAAAAAAGATCATCTGCTCATTTGCCCTGACAGTCTATTGTTTCCACTTGCCCTGTTCCTGCATCATAGGCTTCACCTGTCTGCTGTGGCTATGAATCATGCCTTTTCGGTTCTCCGGTATCACCTAAAGTTTTTTTATGTGGCACAGCTTGTCTGCACTGTTTCAAGGCTGGCAGAGTAGGGTTAGATTAGGGTCAGTTATAAGGGTTTCTGCCACCCTTCCCAAACCTTCCGGACTCTCTTTGATTTTGCAGCTTGATTTTACAGACCTGTCCTGTGCCAGAGGGGGGAAACGGTATTTGTTATTGATCATTTATCTTTTCTCCGGATGGGTAGAAGCTTATCCCCTACCAGGGTCTCCAGCTACTTCTCCACATGAATTGACAGTAATCCCAGATCCTCAACTGTTGCGCAGCGATATTTTGACTTATTGCTCAAGATTGCACTCTATCTTGTCTGTTTCCCCTTTTATTGCAGGTGAATCCTCAGCAAGATACTCTTTCAGAGTCATCACATCCAGAATTGAAGCCAGGGGATTGGGTCCTGATTAAGAATTTGCATCCAAAGACACTTTTGGCTCCCAAGTTCCTAGGTCCATTCCGTGTGCTCCTAGTGGAATACTCAACTTGTACAATGGAAGGAAAATCTCGTTGGATACATCTTTCCCAGTGTAAAAAGGCTCCTTCAGAGGATCCAGAAGGCGGTTCCCTGCATCTGTGAATCAAGAGAGGTGCCTTCTGTTGTTGCAACGCAGAGACTCATTCAGACTTGGACAACAGTGATATTGCAGAAAAGACTATCATGATTAAGTGCTTTTTGAATGAATTGTGTAAGAGATATTTTCCAGCATCTATACTGCTTATTAGGTTGATAAAATTAGTATGAGTTAGTTCTTTACTGATATATAAGCAATGACCTTTTGGCACTTAACCTCTACTTTGTGAAGAGATTGGGAGTTGGGGGTGGTTATAGTTATAGTGTTTATCTTCATAGTCCTAAGAAGGATAGTTGTGTTTTCATTTCTTTCCTAGAACATTTACTTTTTGAGTACTTAATAGGTTTAGATATTCAGAGGTCTGTTAAGAATATTTCCTGATTTGGTCGTAGTTGTGTTATGGCATATTATTGTTAATGAAGCAGTACTGCATTCAGAATTTTGGGAATGTTATGGGGAATACCCAAATATTTTTGAGTCACATCTACACTCAGTTACAAAGCACTTTAATCTGTCAGACTGTGCTGTTTGCCTTCCAACTGTGACAGCCACTCAGCATCGGTTCCTGCTATGAGTTAAGCCTAAACCCTTTCAAGACTTTCGTGACATAGCTTTTAATCTAACCACTGTAAAATGGTCTCATACAACCACAGACCCTAGGGTGATTAGCCCTATGCCTCTAATGTCCCCTCCAATATGTTTTACGGCTTAAAATACAGGGAAAAAGGTAGGGGATACTCCTTGGAACATTTGTAAAGCAATAATGCTACATAATTCCTCTGCCTGGTTTAAAAAATTCCATGTAAGAAGTTCCTATATTTCAATAGAACAATTAGTGCCAACTCAAGGGAACCAAGTGCATGATCATGAATTGTTACAGTATAATAGTTCTGGATCCCCAACCCCTTTGAATGACTCTAGTTCAGACCCAGACATACCTAACTGGAGTTGCCACTTGTTAGGGTATTACCATCCCTGGGAACGTAATCTATCTGTAGGAATTGAAGAGATGAGTATTACTCAGTGGGCTTTGAATAACTGTACACAGAATATATTTTGTCCCCACAATTGACAATTTGGGAAAGTGGGTTAGTGGCTTTAGAAGGAGATTATTTTGTGTGTGGTAATCTTGCATATACAGAACTGCCTAGAGGTTGGTCAGGTACTTGCTATGTTGCCCAGTTAGATACCCCGTGGCGATTTTTACCATACCAAAATATTACTTTATTATCAAGCCCAAATGATTCTTTAAGAAGAAAAAGAGATATCTCCCCTCAGGATAAGGCCATAGCAGCTGCACAGCAACTAGTAGACTCTACAAGCCCTTTAACTAAATCTCAGATTGATATATTTACGGGTACCTTCTCTCTTCCTCCAAACTTACTACCTGCTCTTCTGATCCCTTCCCCACTCATCTCCTTAGCTCCATCTTTTCAACTATTGTCCCTTCTATTTCTCATATTCTTAACCTCTCTCTCTCCACTGCAACCTTCCCTTCTGATTTCAAGCATGCTGTGGTTACACCCCTCCTCAAAAAACCCTCACTTGATCCCACCTGTCCTAACTATCGACACATCTCTCTCCTTCCTTTTCTCTCTAAACTACTTAAGCATGCAGCCTACCACAGTTGTCTTGATTTCCTCTCCTCTCATGCCCTCTTGGATCCTTTACAATCCAGCTTCCGTCCCCTACACTCCACTGAAACAACTCCTACTAAGGTCTCCAATGATTTGTTCCTGGCTAAGTCCAAAGGCTTCTACTCTGTCCTCATTCTTCTCGATCTATCTGCTGCCTTTGACACTGTTGACCATAACCTTCTTCTTATCACCCTGTCCTCACTTGGTTTCAAAGACTCTGTACTATCTTGGTTCTCCTATCTCTCCCATCGCTCTTTCAGTGTGTGCTTCGGCGGCTCCTCCTCTTCTTCAACCCCACTACCAGTAGGTGTTCCTCAGGGTTCTGTCTTAGATCCGCACCTCTTTTCTCTCTATACCCAATCCCTTGGTGCCCTTATCTCTTCCCATGGCTTTCACTATCATCTCTATGCCGACGACTCTCAAATCTATCTTTCTGCACCTGTTATCTCTCCTGAAATTCAGTCTAAGATCTCTCTCTGCCTCTCTGACATTGCTATCTGGATGTCCCACCGCCGCTTAGAACTTGAACATGGCCAAAACTGAACTCCTCATCTTTCCCCCTTATGCCTGTCCTCCTCTTTCCCCTTTCTCTCTCTCTGTGGATAACTCTGTAATCCTCCCTGTCTCTTCAGCACGTAACCTTGGTGTTATTTTTGATTCCTCTCTTTCTTTCTCTCCACATAGCCAGCTCATTGCTAAAACATGCCGTTTCTTTCTAGACAATATCTGCAAAATTCGCCCTTTTCTCTCTGTTGATACCACTAAGATGATTGTCCACTCCTTAATCACCTCCCGTTTTGATTATTGTAACCTTCTCCTTGCCGGCCTCCCTGCGAGCCACCTCTTTCCTCTTCAGTCAATTCAACACTTCGATGCTCGACTTATTTTCCGCCAGTCTCGCTTTTCCCACATCACTCCTCTCCTCATCTCGCTTCATTGGCTTCCCATCCGTCTCCATATCCAATTTAAACTTCTCCTCCTAACCTATAAATGTAATCACTCTTCTGCCCCCCAGTACCTTTCGTCTCTTATTTCTTCTTACACCCCCTCTCGGTTACTTCACTCTTCTAATAGTCTTCGTTTATCTGTGCCCTTTACTCATACTGCCAATTCCAGACTTCGCTCCTTCCAACTGGCAGCACCCTTTGCTTGGAATAGTCTTCCTATCTCTGTGCGCCAGGCGTCCTCCCTGCCCATTTTCAAGTCCAGACTCAAATCCCACCTCTTCACTACTGCTTTTCGTTCCTGTTTTGCCCTATCTTGATCTCTCCATCAACTTTTGTTAACTTTGTCCTGTAAATTTTGTTAGTTGTGTTTTGTAACTTATTTTGAATTCTGTCTTATTAGATTGTGAGCTCTGATGAGCAGGGACTGTCTCTCTTGTATGTTTGTACAGCGCTTCGTATGTTGTGGCGCTATATAAGTGTTTAATAATAATAATAATAATACCGTTTGGCTTTCAACCTTTGGAGCAATAGCACTCACAAGAGAATATGGTACCCAGATTATGCGTTTAATCGCAGTTGTTGAACTTACAGCCCTGGATCTCACAGAGGCAATTAGTGTTACAAGGTGCAGTGGGACAAGGTGTCTGCCTATGCAGCAAAGAATCGCATGGCTTTAGACTATCTCCTAGCGAAAATGGAGTGTGTGGATTAATCATTGTTATTCTCTGCTGGATAATGAAGGAAAGGTAGTGAAAGGCCTACTAGATAAGATTAGAAATTATATTTTTGTCCCAAGTAGTAGTTATGTAAGTTCTTTTTCTGATTCTGTTTCTTCTTTCTGGAATTCACTGTCTAAGCCCCTGCGAGGAATGTTAGCATCACTGTTCGGATTTTTAGGGGTTTTATTTTAGGAGCATTGATTCTCTGTGTAATGTCTGCTTGCTATAAGAAGCCAGTGGACTCTTTGATCCCTAGAATGATGTTGCAGATTGACCCAGAGTCTTTTTACAATCTTTCTTTAATATCAATGTCTGAGTTTCCTTACCTTTGAAATGATTCTTTGCAGAATCAGAGGGAGGACTGAAAGGAAGCTTGTCTGTACAGGGCTGTGTACACACTGAGGGTACTTAATAACATTATATTACTGAAAGCCCTCAGAAAGAGTTAACACCACAGATTCAGTAACATAGTAACATAGTAAATGACGGCAGATAAAGACCAGTAACGCAGACATTACAGGGCTTATTACTCAGCAACAACCTTGAAAGACTCTACTGAAATAACTAGGCTGAACTTTCCAAAAACAAAGACACTAAGTTTGTTATGAAAAAGATAGTGCAGGAAGAAGCTGTCTCTTCAGTCTCTCAGTCTCGAATCAGAGATATCAAAACTGCTAGTGTTAGAATTATTGTTTAAGAAGTTATGTCTGGGAATACATGTATGTCTCCTCATGATGAACTATGCTAATAAGATCTGACCTGAGACAGAGATGCACATTATGAATAAACGCGATGCTTGACATAGAACAATAAGGTGAAAATTATGCTGTGTAATGGAATTTTGACCTATAAATAAAATAGCCAACCTCTGTGATGATAGGGAGACATGGTGTAAGCTGTGATCTCCCTCCCAAAGCTTTGGTGTTTTTTATAATACAAGTGTCTATTGTGTTTTGTATTATTACCCATATTTGCTTCCTTCTCATTGCTCGGGGTGTGGAAATTACCCAAGAACCCAGGTGCTGTTACCGGTGAGGGGAGGTACAGAGTACACAAACGCATACTACACCTAACCTGGATGACTAGGATAACCTAATGGTTAAAGTAGGAGGCTAGGAACAGGAAAGCCAGGGTTCAAATCCCACTACTTTTATTGTTGATGGGCGAGAATTAGGCAGCTGACATTTAACACTAAAAAAATGCAGGGTCATGCATATGAGCTGCAAAAATCCAAGGGTTCGGTACAGTATAGAGGGTGAAGTACTTATGTTCACAAAAGAAGAACAAGACCATGGCGTCACAGTTTGTAATGATTTTAAGGTGGATAAACAGGTAGAAAACGCAACAGCTAAATCACAAAGGCTGCCTGGGTGCACAGGGAGCTGAATGATCAGCAGGAAGGAGGTGGCGATAGTGCCTCTGTAAAATGGTAAATAAAGGTAAAAGGAAAAGGAGACTGCTATGGCTTTCGAAAGAAGTAGCTGAAAAAGTGAAGAAAAAGAGGGAGGCCTTCATGAAATACAAGAGATCACAGAGAGAGGAAGACAGGCATCTAGACTTGGAAAAACTTAGAGAAGCTAGCAAAGTAATCAGGAAAGCAAAGATTCAAAAAGAGGAGGAAATAGCCAATGCAATAAAAATGGGGGATAAGACATTTTTCAGATATGTTAGTGAGAAGAGGAAGGGCAAAAGTGGTAATGTCAAACTCAAGGGTGAAGGGGTGGAATATGTAGAAGCTGATGAGGATAAAGCGGAATTGCTTAACAAATATTTCTGTTCTGTGTTCACAGATGAAGAACCGGAAGCAGGACCTCAGAAAACACCCACAAACAGAAGCGAGCGACATCTTGAACAGAAGATTGTGTTCGTGAGAAACTAGCTCAACTTAAAGTAGACAAAGCGATGGGACCGGATGGGATACACCCTAGAAAACTGAGGAAACTTGAGGACTTCTAGCAGCTCCACTGACTGACCTTTTGAATGCCTCGTTGGAGTCGGGAGTGGTGCCAAAGGACTGGAGAGAGGCTCATGTGGTGCCTTTATACAAAAGCGGAAGTAAGGATGTGGTTGAAAACTACAGGCTGATTAGTTTAACTTCGGTGGTGAAAAAATTATTGGAAACGCTGCTGAAAGAGAAAATAGTGAGGTTTCTGGAGTGCAGCGGATTACAGCATCCGAGGCAGCATGGATTCACCAGAGGCAGGTCTTGTCAGACAAATCTGATTGATCTCTTTGACTGGGTGACCACGGAGTTGGACCGAGGGAAAGCCCTAGATGTGCTCTATTTAGATTTCAGTAAAGCCTTTGACACTGTTCCTCACAGGCGACTTATAAACAAACTGAGCACCCTAGGGATGGACCCTAAAGTTACTGCTTGGGTTAGAAATTGGGTGGGAGGCGACAAAGAGTACAGGTAAATGGAGCTCACTCTGAGGAGAAGAATGTTCAATGGTGTGCCCCAGGGATCTGTCCTTGGTCCGATTCTTTTTAACATCTTTGTTAGTGATATAGCGGAACGGCTGTCGGGTAAGATTTGCCTCTTTGCGGATGATACCAAAATCTGCAATAGAGTAGACACCCAGGAAGGTGTATGTTTATGTTTATGTTTATTTAAAAATTTGTTATACCGCTCAATACCAAGGGCACCTGAGTGGTTTACAATAATAAAATAAGGCAAGTTAAAACAAGCAAGTTAAAACAAGCACTTGGCTGCAGGAAAAAAGGAAAAGAACGCCATCAGATTATAGGAAAGAAGGTAGGAGAGAGACAGGAAAGCTGAGAGCAAAGATAACATAACATAAAAAGTAACAATAAACAAACACTATCAAGGGGGGGATATATGGTATGTGGGTGATGACAATGGAAAAGGGGAGGAGAGAAAGACTAAGGAGGAGGGTCAAACGCAAGGGAGAAAAGGTGGGTTTTCAGCTGGGCTTTGAATGATTGGTAGGAGTCTTCTGCACGGAGAGAGGGGGGGAGTGAATTCCAGAGGCTTGGGGCCAGAAAATAGAAGGCAGAGGAGCGGGTTTTTTCCAGACGGGCATGTGCGGGGGAAGGAAGAACCATGCGGTTTATGTGTATGGAGCGGAGAAGACGGTGGGAGGTGTGGAAATGTATTTGATTTGCCAGATAAAGAGGAGTGCCAGAATGGATTACTTTGTGTGCAAAGATTAGAAATTTATATTGAACACGGAAGAAGATGGGTAACCAGTGATGTTGATAGAGAAGGGGAGTGACGTGATCGAAACGGGAAGCATGAGACAGTAAACGGATAGCAGCATTTTGGACACGTTGAAGGCGAGACAACTGGGACTTGGAGAGGCCGGCAAAAGAGACATTACAATAATCGAGACGGGACAGTACAAGGGAAAGCAAGAGGGTGGTTAGGGCAGGAGTGGAAAGAAAAGGACGGACTGCTCTAAGTTGACGGAGGGAAAAGAAAGAACGCTGAACGATTGAAGAAATGTGATCTTTGAACATGAGGGCAGAATCAAGGACAACACCTAAATAGCGGAGTGATGAGACCAGAGGGATGGGTTGTGAGGACAGGGAAGGAGCACAGGTAGGAGAGGGACTGCCAAAAGTGAACCAAATAGCGAAAGATTTTGCTGGATTAACATGTAAAAAGTTGGAAGAAAACCAAGACACCACGGCAGTAAGACAGAGGTTGAGAGGGGAGATGTCAGGGGAGGAAGAGTCAGTATGGTGAAGGAGGATGATGTCGTCTGCGTAATAATATGCGGAGATGCTAAACTGTTGGACTAAAAGAGCAAGAGGGGCTAAGAAAATATTAAAGAGAAGAGGGGCGAGAACAGACCCCTGGGGAACACCACAGGAGAGGGGAGTAGGAGCAGAGGAGGAGGATGCAGAAACAACGGAAAAAGAACGACAGAATAGAAATGAATGAAACCAACGGAGAACCGCACCCGAAAGCCCAGCTTCCCGAAGGCGGAAAAGAAGAGTGCGATGGTCCACCAAGTCAAAAGCCGCAGAGAGATCAAGGGAGACAGCCAAGGTGATAAGACCACGTTTGTGAGCAATGTGAAGATCATTAAGGAGAGAAAGAAGAATGGATTCAGTGCTATGACCAGGGCGGAAACCAGATTGACGGGGGTGAAGAGTGAGAGAAAGTTCAAGATGAGAAGAAAGTTGAGAAAAGACCAGCTTCTCAAGGAGTTTTGACAGGAAGGATAGATTAGAAACAGGGCGCCAATTAGAGAGAGTGGAGGGGTCAGAGGAACGAGACTTCAGAATAGGGCGGACAGTTGCATGCTTCCATGAGGAGGGGAAGGAACCAGAAGATAAACTTGTGTTAAATAGGGAGAGGATATACGGGGATAGGGCCAGAGAGGGTTCTAAGAGCCAATGAGAGGGAATGGGGTCAGCCAAACAAGTGGTCTTGCGAATAGTGGAAAAGGTCTCAATTAAAGTTTCGAATATAATAGGGGTAAAAGAGGACCAGGAGTGTGATAGCGTAGGAATTGAGGATGGGGAAGCAGGGGTAGAAGGAAAAGGGAGCTCAGGGGGGGAAGAGAGAGGTGGTAGGCATTGGGAAAAAGCTTGGCGAAGAGTATCAACTTTGGAAATGAAGAAGGAAGCGAGGGAAGAGGAATCTGGGGAAGAGGAGGGTACGTCGGAGGGGGAAGATGCTGAATGAGAGGCTGTGAGAGAGCAAAGGACGGAGTATAACTGACGGGATGAGTTTGATGAAGAGGAAATGAGGTTGGAATAATAGTCACGCTTTGCCATGTGTAGAAGAGTGCGGTAATGACGGTGACAGGCATGAAAATCCGCAGAGGTAACAGGGGAGGGGTGTTTCAGCCAGAGGCGTTCTGCATGACAAAGGTGCTTGCGGTGTAAAAGCAAGCCATGGTGAAACCAGGGATAGTGTGGAAGACGGCGGCGAGAGAAGTGGGAACGGAGAGGGGCTGCAGAGTCCAGGGCGGAGGAGAGGGATGAGTGCAGTGTATGAACTTGGGCGTCGAGAGGGAGAGTATCAAAGTCTGCCGGGAGTAGGGAGGCTGGGGAGGGGAGTTGGGAAAGGGTGTTAAAAGTAATCCGGCGGGAGAGGGTGGCGGAGGAATTGGTGGCGGGTGAATTGGTACTGGAATTCAGAGAGGGGCTAGCAGGCGGAGCAGGAACATCAAAGAGAAAACATACGTGATCAGACCAGGGAAGGGGCGAAGTGGAAAGGGACAGAGGTGAAAAAGGGAAAGAACTCGGCGCAATGAGGAGATCTAGTGTATGACCTGCAGTGTGAGTAGGGAAGGAGACGAATTAGCGAAGGGAGTGATCGGACAGAAAGGTGAGAAAGGAAAGATCTCTCGCTGAGGAGGGGGCATCAACATGAATGTTGAAATCACCTAAGATTAGAAGACGAGGGTAACGGAGTGAGACTTCAGAGATGGTGGTTAGCAGGGAGTCCCAAGAGGGAGAGGAAAGAGAAAGAGGGGCATAGATCAGGAGGAAATAATATGGGGAAGGGAAGGGGAAGAGTCCAATCGTACGAGAAGGGACTCAGGATAGGATGGTGCAACTAAAGGGGGAAGCTCAGATAGCGGGGCAGAGGAATGGTAGATGACTGCAATGCCGCCGCCGCTTTTACCCCGACGCGAGGTAGACAAGAAAGAGTAGCCAGGCGGGAGACACCGGTTGAGGAAGGGCTCGTCGCCCTCCCTCAGCCAGGTTTCAGTCAAAAAGAATATGTCCAGGCTGTGCAGTAAGATAAGGTCTTGAATCAGGGCGGTCTTGGTCCGAATCGAGCGGCAGTTTAAGAGAGCTAAATGCAAAGGCGGACAGGAAGGCACGGAGGAAGGAGAGGACTGAGACAGGGAGGAGGCACAGTAGGTTAGGTTGAGGGGCTGTCGATAACATGAGGAGGAATTTAGCTCAGCTTGAAGAATGGTCTAGAATTTGGCAGCTGGGATTTAATGTTAAAAAATGTAAGGTCATGCATTTGGGCTACAGCAATCCAAGGGAGCAATATAATATAGGGGGTGAAGTACTTTTGTCCACTAAAGAAGAGCGGGACCAATGCGTGGTTGTGTCTGATGATCTTAAAGTAGCTAAACAGGTAGAAAAGGCGATGGCAAAAGCTAGAAGGATGCTTGGGTGAATACGGAGAGGAATGGCTAGCAGAAAAAAGGAGGTGATAGTGCCTCTGTATAAGTCTTTGGTGTGACCTCATTTGGAGTATAATGTGCAATTCTGGAGACCGCACATTCAAAAGGATGTGAACAGGATGGAGTCAGTGCAGAGGGTGGCTACTAAAATGGTTAGTGGTCTTCATTATAAAGCATATGAGGACAGACTTAAGGATCTTAATATGTACACCTTAGAGGAAAGATGGGATAGAGGTGATATGACTGAGATGTTTAAATACCTCCGTGGCATAAATGTTCAGGGGGAGAGCCTCTTTCAATTGAAAGCAAGTTCTGCTACAAGGGGACATGGGATGAGGGTGAAGGGGGATAGATTCAGGAGTGATATGCGGAAATATTTCTTTACAGAAAGAGTGGTGGATCTGTGGAATAGTCTTCCAGTGGAGGTGGTGGAGATGAGGACAGTAACTGAATTCAAAAAAGCATGGGACAAACACAGAGGATCTCTAAAGGAAAAAAGGGGACTGTTGTAGTTGTTGATATGGAAGGACAGACTAGACAGGCCATGTGGTCTTTTTCTATCGTCATGTTTCTATGTTTCTATGCTAGTCAGATTAATATGAATAAAATAAAGTCTCTAAAATGCTTGTATGCAAATGCTAGAAGTCTAAAAAATAAGATGAGAGAGTTAGAATATATTGCACGAAATGAGAGGTTAGACATGATTGGAATCTCAGAGACACAGTGGAAGGAGGACAACCAGTGGGACACTGTGATACCTGGGTACAAACTAAATTGCAATGATAGAGCTGATCAAATTGGTGGATAGGTTGCATTCTATGTTAGAGAGGGTATTGAGTCACAAAGGATTAGTTTTGCAGGAAACAAAATTCACTGCAGAATCTCTATGGATTGAAATTCCATGTAAAAAAGGGGAAGGTGGGGGTGTACTATTGACCGACTGGCCAGAATGAACAAATGGATGATGAAATGCTCAAAGAAATCATGGAAGCTAACAAAAGTTACAGCACAGTTATAATAATGGGTGATTTCAATTACCCCGGTATTGACTGGGTCAGTGTCACACCTGGACATGCTAGGGAGATAAAGTTTCTAGATGAAATAAAAGACTGCTTCTTGGAGTAGCTGGCTCATGAACTGACCAGAGGGGAAGCCATTTTGGACCTAGTCCTTAATAGAACACCAGATCTGGGGCAAGAGATAAGGGTGTTGGGGCCACTTGGCAATAGTGATAATAGCATGATCGTGTTTGATTTAATTAATGGAGGAAGGATGGTAAGGAAATCCACAGTACTACCTTTTAACTTTCGAAATGGAGACTATGATAAAATGAGGAAAATAGTTAAGAAAAAACTAAAAGGAGCAGTTGCAAATGTTAAAGACTTACATCAAGCTTGGGTGGTGTTAAAAAATACTATCTTGGAAGCCCAGACCAGCTGTATTCCACTCTTTAAGAAAAGTGGAAGGAAGACCAAAAAACTGCCAGCATGGTTTAAATGTGAGGTCAGAGAGGCTGCTGTTGCCAAAAAAAGCACCTTTCAGGAAATGGAAAAAAAAAAGAGTCAAATGACGAAAACTGGTAACACAAGCACTAGCAAGTTAGATGCAAGGCACTGATAAGGCAGGCAAAGAGAGAATTTGAGAAGAAGCTTCCTGTGGAAGCAAAAACGCATAATAAAGACTTTTTCAAGTACATTCGTAGCAGTTGGACCATTAGATGATAGAGGGATAAAAGGCCATAGTGGAGAGGACAAGGCCATAGTGGAGAGACTGAATGAATTCTTTGCTTCGGTCTATACTGAGGAAGATGTAGGCATGTTACCCATGACTGAAGTGGTATTTAAAAGTGATACTGCAGAAGAATTGAAAGAAATATCGATACACCAGGAAGATGTATTACAACTATTTGATAAACTGAAGCATAATCACCTGGACCGTATGGTATACATCCAAGGGTGTTGAAAGAACTCAAATATGAGAATGCAGACCTGATATTAGTAATCTGTGAACTATCATGGGACTAGAAACCCCAGTCCTTCCGGCCCAAGCAACCTCCAATCCTGTGGGACTAGAAACCCCAGTCCTTCCGGCCCAAGGTTGCTTGGGCCGGAAGGACTGGGGTTTCTAGTCCCACAGGTGCTCCTTGTGGTCTTGGGCAAACCACTTAACCCTCCATAGCCCATGTTCCCTGTAAAAATAGTTATCTCCAAGTTATAATGCCCTGTTCAATGTAATTTCAGTTTGTTCAATGTAAACCGCACTGATGCAGAATAGCGCGGTATATAAGAGAATGTAAATAAATAAATATCATTAAAATCATCTGTAATACCTGAGGATTGGAGAGTGGCCAATGTAATTCCAATTTTTAAAAAGGTTTCCAGGGGTGATCTGGGAAATTACAGACCGGTGAGCCTGACGTCAGTACCGGGAAAAATGGTAGAAACAATCATAAAACAAAATTACTGAACATGTAGATAGACATGGCTTAATGGGAGCCAGCCAACATGACTTTAGACAAGGAAGATCTTGTCTTACTAATCTGTTATGTTTTTTGAAGGTGTGAATAAACAGGTAGAAAAGGTGAGTCGGTTGATATAGTTTATTCTAGACTTTCAGAAAGCTTTTGACAAGGTTACTCATCAGAGACTTTTGGCAAAACTAAAAAGTCATAGGATAGGAGGCAGTGTACTAGTATAGATCAGGAACTGGTTAAAAGACAGAAAGCAGAGGGTAGGGCTAAAAGGCCTATTTTCCCAATGGAGAAAGGTGAAGAGAGGAGTATCCCAGAGATCAGTGCTGGGTCCGCTGCTTTTTTACATATTCTTAAATGACCTGGAAATGGGAATAATGAGTGAGGTTATCAAATCTGCAGATGACATAAAACTATTTAAAGTTGTTAAAACCCATGAGGATTGTGGAAAATTGCAAGAGGATCTTGATAAATTGTTAGATTGGACATCCAAATGGCAGATGAAATTTAATGTGGACAAGTGTAAAGTTATGCACCTAGGAAAGAACCACCCAAACTATGGTTACACGATGCAAGGTTCCACATTAGGAACCACCAACCAGGAAAAAGATTTAGGCATCATCGTGGATAACATGTTAAAACCCTACATCCAGTGTACAGCAGCAGCCAAGAGAGCACATAGAATGCTAGGTATCATAAGGAAAGGAATGGAAAATAAAGTAAGGATAGTATAATGCCTCTGTATCGTTCCATGGTGCGACCCAGACCTTGAATATTGTGTGAAATTCTGGTTGCCATATTTTATTTTATTTATTTGAATCCATTTGAATGAGGACAGCAACCTTGGGCCGGAAGGACTGGGGTTTCTAGTCCCACAGGTGCTCCTTGTGGTCTTAGGCAAGCCACTTAACCCTCCATAGCTCATGTTCCCTGTAAAAATAGTTATCTCCAAGTTATAATGCCCTGTTCAATGTAATTTCAGTTTGTTCAATGTAAACCGCACTGATGCAGAATAGCGCGGTATATAAGAGAATGTAAATAAATAAATAAAATTTTATACCGCTCCTTCCAGTGATCTTCAGCGGTTTACATTTTAACATTTAATTCTGCAAGGACAGCAGTTACATATAACATTATAGAACTATATACAGAGCAAAAGGTAGCATAGGAAATCAAAACTCAAAACTATTTACAAAGAGAACCAGGTATGTTCAGTTAACTATATACATAATCTTTACATTGACATACAATGGGAATGTCACATGTCTTAATGGGTTACATTTTAATATACTCTGTTGGGCTTGGTGTGTCATATGACGATGGAGTTGTTGGAATCCGCCATGTTATGATTTATTCTTGAATACAATTTGATTTATATTATTTCTGACAGATTATAATATTCTTGGAATAAGTGAGTTTTGAGGTTTTTTCTGAATGATTGCAGGTCCTTGTTGGCTCTTAGTGTTTCAGGGAGTTTGTTCCATTGTGTGGGGGCTAGGTAAGTAAATGTTCTATTGCTGGTATTCATTTTTACCTTGCGTATAGAGAGTGGAATCTGTAGAGTGTTTAGATTGTGTGTACATCTGTTTTGTTGGGGGGGGGGGGTGTATTTTAATGAGTGTGGCGAGGAATGATGGAGCAATACTGTGAATTAACTTAGAAATAGAAATATGACGACAGAAAAAGACCACATGGCCTATCTAGTCTGTCCTTCCATAACAACTACAACAGTCCACTTTTTGCCTTTAGAGATCCTCTGTGTTGGTCCCATGCTTTCTTGAATTCAGTTACTGTCCTCATCTCTACCACCTCCACTGGGAGACTATTCCACGGATCCACTACTCTTTCCGTAAAGAAATATTTCCGCATATCACTCCTGAATCTATCTCCCTTCACCCTCATCCCATGTCCCCTCGTAGCAGAACTTGCTTTCAATTGAAAGAGGCTCTCTCCCTGAACATTTATGCCACGGAGGTATTTAAACATCTCAATCATATCACCTCTATCCCGCCTTTCCTCTAAGGTGTACATATTAAGATCCTTAAGTCTGTCCTCATATGCTTTATAATGAAGCCCATTAATCATTTTGGTAGCAACCCTCTGCACCGACTCCATCCTGTTCACATCCTTTTGAAGGTGCGGTCTCCAGAATTGCACACCATACTCCAAATGAGGTCGCACCAAAGACTTATACAGAGGCATTATCACCTCCTTTTTTCTGCTAGCCATTCCTCTCCGTATGCACCCAAGCATCCTTCTAGCTTTTGCTGTCGCCTTTTCCACCTGTTTAGCTACTTTAAGATCATCAGACACAACCACGCCTAGGTCCCGCTCTTCTTTAGTGGACAAAAGTACTTCACCTCCTATACTGTATTGCTCCCTTGGATTGCTGCAGCCCAAATGCATGACCTTACATTTTTTAACATTAAATCCCAGCTGCCAAATTCTAGACCATTCTTCAAGCTTAGCTAGATCCCTCCTCATGTTATCTACCCCTTCCTGGGTGTCTACTCTATTGCAGATTTTGGTATCATCCGCAAAGAGGCAAACCTTACCCGACAGCCCTTCCGCTATATCACTAACAAAGATGTTAAAAAGAATTGGACCAAGGACAGATCCCTGGGGCACACCACTGGTAACATCCTTCTCCTCAGAGTGAGCTCCATTTACTTGTACTCTTTGTCGCCTCCCACCCAACCAATTTCTAACCCAAGCAGTAACTTTAGGGTCCATCCCTAGGGTGCTCAGTTTGTTTATAAGTCGCCTGTGAGGAACAGTGTCAAAGGCTTTACGGAAATCTAAATACACCACATCTAGAGCTCTCCCTTGGTCCAACTCCCTGGTCACCCAGTCAAAAAAATCAATCAGATTTGTCTGACAAGACCTGCCTCTGGTGAATCCATGCTGCCTCGGATCCTGTAATCCGCTGGACTCCAGAAACCTCACTATTTTCTCTTTCAGCAGCGTTTCCAATAATTTACTCACCACCGAAGTTAAACTAACCGGCCTGTAGTTTTCAACCACATCCTTACTTCCGCTTTTGTGTAAAGGCACCACATGAGCCTCTCTCCAGTCCTTTGGCACCACTCCTGACTCCAACGAGGCATTGAAAAGGTCAGTCAGTGGAGCTGCTAGAACGTCCCCAAGTTCCCTCAGTATTCTAGGGTGTATCCCATCCGGTCCCATCGCTTTGTCTACTTTAAGTTGAGCTAGTTTCTCACGAACACAGTCTTCTGAAAATAGTTCAAGATGTCCCTCGCTTCTGTTCTTATTTGTGGGTGTTTTCTGAGGTCCTGCTCCTGGTTCTTCATCTGTGAACACAGAACAAAAATATTTGTTAAGCAATTCCGCTTTATCCTTATCAGCTTCTACATATTCCCCCCTTGAGTCTGACAATACCACTTTTGCTCTTCCTCTTCTCACTAATATATCTGAAAAATGTCTTATCCCCCATTTTATTGCATTGGCTATTTCCTCCTCCTTTTGAATCTTTGCCTTCTTGACTACTTTGCTAGCTTCTCTAAGTTTTTCCAAATACAGATGCTTGTCTTCTGCTCTCTGTGATCTCTTGTATTTCATGAAGGCCTCCCTCTTTTTCTTCACTTTTTCAGCTACTTCCTTCGAAAACCATAGCGGTCTCCTCTTCCTTTTGCCTTTATTTACCATTTTAACAAAAAGGTTGGTTGCCCTTAAAATACCCCCTTTCAGTTTTGCCCACTGTTTTTCTACATCCCCCAGCTGTTCCCATCCCACTAACGACTCCCTGAGGTATTGGCCCATCTTCGCAAAGTTAGTCTTCCTAAAGTCTAAGATCCTCACCTTGGAATGGATTCTAACAGCCCTAGTCCTAATACTGAACCACACCATCTGGTGATCACTGGAAGCAAAATGATCTCCCACTACAACATCAGAAACACTTTCACCATTGGTAAGCACCAAGTCCAGTATGGCCCCTTCACGTGTGGGGTCTGTTACCAATTGCCTGAATAGTTCTCCCTGTAGAGAATCCAGGATCTCCTGCTGTAATTATTATTTTGTATCTTATGCGTGCTTGGATAGGTAGCCAGTGAAGTTCCATTAGAATGGATGTGATGTGATCTGAAATCAGCACATTCATTAATATTCGAGCTGTGACGTTCTGGGCCATTTGGAGTATGTTGATTGTTTTTTTAGGTAGTCCATGGAGGATACCATTACAATAGTCCAGATGTGGGGTTATGAGTGTTTGCACTATTGTTCTAAAATCTGATTGTTCAATGATATTGCGTAGCGGTTGTAAGATTCTTAGTTTGTGGAAAATTGTTCTGTTTAATAGTCTTAGATGAGTTTCCATGCTAAGAGCCTTATCAAGCGTCACACCTAGGTACTTTAATTCTAGCTTGATGTTGTAAGAAATATTGTTTAGTAGGATTGTGGGGGGTGTTTAAATTCTGGGTTTTTAGAGATAAACGTTACTTCCGTTTTCTTATGGTTGATGTTCATGTTGTTTTGTTGGAGCCATAACTGGGTTTCTTTAAGGCAGGCTTCTATGTGGCTATAAATCTGGGTTACATATATCCAGTTGTGTATAAAGCATTATATCATCCGCGTATAGATGATAATTAATTTTGTGCTTTTGAAATATTTTGCAAATGGGCCTTAGGTATAAGTTGAATAGTATGGCAGATATTGCAGAACCCTGTGGAATACCTTGTGTTTGTGGGAAGGCATTGGATACGTTTTGGTCAAAGTATACTTGCTGTACTCTATTGGATATATAGGAGGTGAACCATTTTAAGGGAGTTCCCTTTATTCCTATTGATTCCAGTCTTGATATGAAGGTCTTATGATTCACAGAGTCAAAGGCCGCTGTTATGTCTATGAATATTAAGATGAACATTTTCTTGCAGTTTTCAATGCCTTTATATAGCTTATCAAATAACACAAGTAGAAGTGTTTCTACTCCATGGGAGTGACAAAAACCATATTGTTGGTCATCAAGTGCATTTGTGGCGTCTATATGATCCTGTAACTGACATTGGACTGTTTTTTCAATGGTTTTGGCTATAAACGGGATACTTGATATGGGTCTATACGCAGATGGGTCTTTGTTGAGCGTTTTGTTTTTTAGGATAGGTCGTAGGAGTGATCTTTTTAGTTCTGCTGGCATGGTTCCTTGGCGGAGTGATTGGTTTACTATGTTTAGTATTATGTGTGCAGTTTATGTTTTTGTAGTCTTGATCCAGGCTACCGGGCAGGGATCTAGAGAGGATGTAGTGGTGTTTATGTTTGTAATTATGTTTAGCATTTGTCTAAGATCTATGTTATGGAAATTTTCCCACTCTTCTGCGGAATCAATAGTCTATGGTGTCCTTTGAAATACATTGCTTACTATTATTTTATGAGAGGTTTTTTTCTTCTGTAGGATTCAATTTGCTAGAATAATGATCAGCAAGTGTTTGGGCATTTATTGGATATTTTGTATTGGTGTCCTTAGTGGGTTTAGTAAAGGACTTTAAAAGTTCGAACAATTCCCTAGGTCTATTTAAAGCATTATTTAGCTTTTTGGTATGGTAATTCTTTTTTGCAGAATTTATGGTTTCTTTGTAGCTTGCAAGTAATAACAGATATTGTGCTTTGATTTCTAATGACGTTTTAGTTCTCCATTTTTTTTCCATTCTTCTGAGGTTTTTCTTTGCTTTGACCAAGTCAGAAGTGTACCATGCTTCAGTTTTGTTCTTTAATTTGGTGTTTACATTAGGAGAACCTTTGGATGGTGGTTTTGAAACTGCTTCTATTCCATTATTCCATTGTTTTATTAAGACATCCAGATTTGTAGTTTCTGTATTTGTGTGAGATAAAATTGATTTTATTAATGTGTCTTTATCCAAATTTTTAAACATGCGTTTATGTGCATGTGCTTTGGCTTCTAGATTGGGAGGTTGCATTGGCATGTAGAAGGTGAACTGGATAAGGAGATGATCAGACCATGGAACCTGTGTTATGGTTGGTGTTGAGCTTGTTACTGTGTTTGAGTGCTTTTTAGGTAAGAATTCCATGCCAAGTACATTTCCCTTGTTGTGGGTGGGTGTTTGAATTATTCGCTGATATCCCATTTGGTCCATGGCTTCTATGAATGCATTTGTGTGTGTGATGTGAAGTGATGCAAGGTTTATGTCCCCTAATATCTGATTTTTTTTATTGAGGTTTCACAGACTGCTTCAAGAGCTGTTGCTAGGGCTTCATGTTTAGAGTGAAAAAATCAGATATGTGAGCTTAGAGCGAACATTGTTCAGGAGTAATATGCAGAAAGGTAACTTTTACTTACCAGTTAATGCCCTTTCCTCGAGTCCTGCTAGACCAGCCCAGACAAGTGGTTATGTTCCCCTACCAGCAGATTGGTGGAGACAAAGAACCAATGAAAAGCCCAATTTTCAATGTCATCACTCACATGCCTCTATTGGCCTCAGCCACCAGAGGCCCCTTCAGTACTGTCCCAAAGCATATAGGAGAAATATGGCAAGCCATACACAACCTCAACCGTGGACAACAATGAGTGATCAACAGTAGAGAATTATGTAAAGGCAAGCATAAAAATAAGGCTGACAGTAGAAGACGAACCTCCAGAGACAAGTATAAAAATCATAGCGGACCCAAGGGTACCGCAGCAGAAGAACAGAGCACAGTTTCAGAGGCATGCCCTAAATTGATCTGGCAGGACTCAAGGAAACGATATTAACTAATAAGTAAAATGTCACCTTCCATACCGTCGTGTTAGACCAATCCAGACAAGTGGGATGTACCAAAGCTACAACTCCACTGGGTAGGAAGAAGACACAGCAGCTTGCAAAAACCCTTCAGCCAACGGCCATGTCTCCCTGCGCGCTAACATCCAAGCGGTAATGTGTGACAAAAATCAAAAGTGTGCCCATGTCACTGCCTGAAAAATGTCTGCAGAAGCTACAGAGCTCCATTCTACCCATGAGGACACTTGCACTCAGGTAGAATAGGCACGCAAACCCTATGGAACCACGGGCAGCCCAAGGGGAGCGTGGGGCCAAGTGCGGAGACTCGGTGTGGGGCCTCATTTGCATAAGGGACCTCATTTGCATTAATATTTGCATAATAACATATTCATTAAGAGGCATGTTTACTAAAAGTTAGTGTATGGACTAAAAAAAAGACTAAAAGATTTCTACATTGCTATAATCCAGTGTAGTGTAGGAACTACTACAAACACTGCCCATTTAGAACCCATAGCAAACCTGCTGTATCGTAACAGCACTACCAGGACTCACAAAGCACCATACTCTACCTTTCAAAAGGCAACACTGCAAATATTAAACCAATACATTTCAGAGAATAACAATGCATGACCTACTGGGGGAAAGAGAACAAGTGGCAATGTCAAATAGAAACTACATAAATCTCAGCTCAGTTACTCCCCAAATCGTGCTACTCAATATCCTTCTAGACTACTCTGGCATGATCTGGAGTCCTGGGGCGGTTTGTGGGCAGATCAAGAACTTATCTGGAGAGCGGCAATATTCAGACTGGTATCTGTATAACTGTCCGGATAACTTTAGAACTGTAAAAACTGTCCTAAATTTATGCAGGTAGCTATCGGGATAGTGGACTCAACATACTGGCAGTGCTTGCTGCTTTCTCTGGATATTCAGCAACAGTCACTAGGGCCAGCACAATGTTAATAAGATACCCTAGATGAAATTTCAACCCTGCATTCCTTGATTATCTTTCATACTCCTTTGCCCCCTCCCCCAAACAAACTCAGCAATCATGATTCTCCTAACATCAGACATCCCAGCACAATTCCATAACAATGCATAGATGGACATAACATCTTTAAATATTAAAATTTGCTTTGGCTATTTGAAAATTACCCAACTTTTATGTGGGCAAAAGCACTTGCTAATGGTTGTTTGCGTTGTCTGGCTGTCAGGATCTTAGACTCCCCCGAGGGAGCGGTTAACATGAGGAAAGATCTACAAAAGCTGGAAGAATGGTCTAATGCTTGGTAATTAAGATTTAATGCAAAGAAGTACAGTGTCATGCACTTGGGTAGCAGAAATCCAAGGGAAATGTACGTGATAGGGGTGAGATGCAAATGAGGTAATGCAAATGAGGTTGGTGTGCATGGATCAGGAGCAAGACCTTGGTGTGATTATTTCTGTAGATCTCAAGGTGGCAAAACAGAGCGACAAAGCGGTGGCAAAAGCCAGCAGGATGTTGGGATGCGTACAAAGAGGAATTACCAGCAGAAAGGAAGAGGTACTACTAATGCCCAGTGTATAAGTTACTGGCGAGGCCTCACTTGGAATACTGTGTTCAGTTTTGGAGACCATATTTTGCAAAGGATGTAAAAAGAATGGAAACTGTTCAGAGGAAGGCGACCAAAATGATTTGGAGCCTGTGTCAGAAGCCTTATGAGAAGAGACTTGAAGACCTAAATATGTACACTTTGGAGGAGAGGAGGGATAGGGGAGATATGATTCAGAACTTTAAATACCTAAAAGAGAAAACATAGTTACTCACCTGTAACAGGTGATCTCCGGGAACAGCAGGAATTTAGTCTTCACATATGGGTATCATCGGTACCGACGGATCCTGCGCGAGAACGCTCCCCAGCGTCCAATTAGAAAGCTTTTGGGAGCATCCCACAGCGCCTGTGTGCTGCCTTCCCGCCTTTCCCAACTGTCCCTCTCCAGTTGAGTTTAAAGCTGAGACAAAAGAGAGAGGGAAAGAGAGAGAGAGATATCGAAAGATACAACTCCTAGGGGAGGTGGGTGGGTTGTGAAGACTAAATTCCTGCTGTTCACGGAGATCACCTGTTACAGGTGAGTAACTATGTTATCTCCAGGAACAAGCAGGAATGTAGTCTTCACATATGGGGACTCCCTAGGTTTAGATGCCAGGGAGAGAACCCAGAAGTTGTGTATTCCTGTGAAGGGCTCCACTTCCCCCCATGGATCTCTGGCATCCAACCAGGGATGGTAGGTAGGAGTTGATTAGGTATGGAACAGGTGTTGGAGAACAGCCTGACCAAACAAGGCATCCCAGCGGGAATCCTTGTCCAAGTAGTAATGGGCTGTGAAGGTATGAACCGAGGCCCAAGTGGCTGCTCAACAGATGTCGTCGACAGACACAGAGTGCAGATGAGCCATTGAAGCTGCCATGGCTCTCACATTGTGAGCTGTGACATGGCCCTCCAGAGGAAGATTCTAACTCTGATAGGCAAAGGAAATACACTGTGCAATCCAGCTGACATGAAGCGCAAGTTTGGTGAAGCGCCCTTATGTTAACATTCACCAAGGGGGAACAGTTTGCCGTTCCCCCTTGGTGGAACATTTCAGTAGGACAAACTGTTAGTTACAGTATGAAATGGCTTTTGAAGCAAATCTCATACCAGTCACTGACTTTGTGTTTGAAAAATTTAAAATCAAGTGTTTAGGATGGATATAAAAGGAACTGAAACTTACAGGGAAATACTTAAGTCATTGCTCTATGAAACAATAGAATTAATCAAAGTTTTGAAGGACTAATTTTCATGTCATAATTGTAGTATGAAGTTTGTTTTCTCTAATTTAGTGCTTAGGGAAGTGTGCTGTGCAGTATAAGTTTTGTTTTTTACTGCAGTAATAATTTAGAGGTTTCCGGCAAGATAACAGCTTGGCATAACTGCAGTATTAGCAGGAAGAAAGTCTTGAGCAACCGTGGTAAGATTTTCTTTTGATAGACTAACCATAAGCCTTATTGGGGAAGTTAAAAAAAAACTCCAAATGTAATTAACCATTTCTCTTACTTGTGTATGTATAGTAAATAAGTTTTGTTTTCTAGGTCTGGATCTGAACTTATTTTGGGTTATGAGAATTTATCTACTGATTCCATTCTATGTGTAATAATGCAAATGCTGAAAATATCGGTGCTTCTTATGTCTCTGGATACTTTTGGAAATGATTGATGATATATTCTCCAAATTGTATTTTTAGTTATAATTGATGTGAATGAATGGGAAGATCTTCCATGCTTTGATATATTTAGATATTTGATAAATTGTGTGATGTGATAAAGGTTTAAAAAATTAAGTTTTTTTAAAGGAAAGAGAAGTTAGTAACTTAACTGGAAAAAAAATTGAATTGCTTGTCAAGTTAAGTCAAGCAAGTTTGTTTAAAGGGAAAAAGTGAATGATACAATTACATTCAAACAAGTGAATTAAGTAATTAAAACAGTATGGTGAATATATGTATAATGTTTTATTTTTTCTTTTATGATAGTGGACTAGTTGAAAATTACAACTGTGATAGTGTATGAGTAACAATGTCTGAAGAAAAAATGCTGATATTTCTCCTAGTCTGTTTTAAACTAATCTGCAGGAGTCGATTGGAGGAGTGATCTTAAATCCTCATGTCATATATGTTTTAGTTATTATGAAAGACCTCTGCAGAACTGATGTTATTAATTGCAAGTGTGAAGTGAATGCCTTGTTGCTAGTGGAATAGTTTTAAATTAGTACTATAACATGCCTCTCATTCAGTTTTCGTATCTTTTACACTTGGAAAAACCAGCTTTCTTCCAGCTCTTTTATTGTTACTGTTTGACCTCACTCTGTACTGATGGTTTTTCTTTGTGCAATGAATAAGGAAAATTGATGCAATTATAAGAGATGATTCTGTGGCAGAGTCGGCTGCTTTGTTATTTGCTAATGCTCAACTAGCTGAAGTGTTCGCTCTTTCTAGAGCTCTTGAGTTATCTGCTCACTTGATCAATACTGATTTTGTCTCAGGCTTCTTGCATGAGGAGCTCTATGTGCTGATACTACTATGCTGTTTTGTTCTGAAAATAGTGTAACAAAGATAGAACTGTTAAGTTATTAAGAAGTGGTAAATGATTTTCTAGTTGGTTTAAATTTGATGTTAAAAAGGTTTTATAGTTTATGAATGTACACACCCTTATATAAATGTTCCTTCCTTTGTGAGCTTAGATGTCTATGCGAATTAGAATGGAATAGAGAAGTAGTCTAATGACTGGAGTACTAGCACTCCTTGTGACCTTGGACAAGTCACTTAACCCCCATTGCCTTACAAAGCAAAATTCCAAGTTATCAATGTTCCTGTTTAATGTGCTGTACCAAGTTTTAGTTGCAATGTGAACTGCTGTGATTAGTGGGGAAAGTAGTATTAAAAAAACATAAAAAGGAAAAGGGTACATAACTGATAATGTTTAAAGTAATGTGAGTTGAACCATCACCTAAGATAAGACAGCCTTCCTAATAATTACAAACAATTGAAATGAGTTTAATTTGTCATAAACTGCTAGTTATGTTTTAATGTTGTTACCCCTTGAATAACCAGATTGACTATATCTTCTATATTGTTAAAGCTGGAGAATACATCACAAATATAATTAGTGATATGAATATGTACAATTGTGTTCCTGACAGGAAAAAGCAATGTGTCTTATCAGGCCACATGTTAAACTTTTGATTTGGCAAGTAGACAGAATAAGTTTAGGAATGTAGATGAAAATAATAAGTATGTTACAGGCTAGCTATGTAATAATTTAGTGCTAGCTATAGATGTATTGTAATCAACAATAGATAATATAATTCTGTTCAACAATTTAAGACTGTCATTAGGGATGAATAATTGTGCTTCTTTGCAATTGTATGGCATCAAGAGAGATGCTGTAGTGGAGAGTTGGGTTTTTACAAATTATATATTGTATGCACTGAATCTAATGGGCCGAAAAGGAAAATGACTTAATGATATGCTACTGAATATGGAGACTCCTGATAAAGATCAGCGATTCCAGCGGAACTACTCATGTATGTGCAGCAGTGAAGCCTGGGTAGACGGTCACTGAAAAAGATTGATCTAAGATGTGCATGGCACAGCCCATGGTGTGAAAGGATGCTGCTGAAGAATCTGGAGTGATGACTGGTGTCATGATATGAGGGACTAATCTCTGAATTACTGCTAGATCTACAAGAAGCAGTTGGCCACTGTTAGATGAGGTAGTGCTTACAAGAATAATTGGTAAAGTCTTGCTCTCTGTACACATTTTTATTGAGGCTAAACAGAGGTAAACAATGTCACATGATTTTGTATAACAACTTCTTCCAACGAACAAGATGGAGCTCACCTATGGACCACATGTGCCTAGGACTTTGAAGGACTATCTTCAAAATGAAGCCTATTGTAGAAGATTTATTCTGGATTTGGACATGTTTCAGCTACCGCTCTTTTGTAATGATTCTTTATAGAATCATAGGGAGGACTGTAGAAATGGACAGATAAAGGCATACCAGAATCCCCAATATGTAATTGAAGATGGATGAATTTCTTAATACAGAATGTGTTTAGAAGTTTAGCTTTTCACCTACTTCCTCTTAAGTAGAATAGGATGTCATGATCATGAGTTCTGTGTAACCGTTTTTAAAATAGTCTGGAACATTGTTAACGCAAGCATAAAGGGTAAAAATAGGCTATGAACTGTGCAACCATAGTTCATTGTACAGTCAACTATAGGTCCTGATGACACAACATAATTTTTGCAACTTTTGCAATTATAAATAACTTTGTCATAATCAAGTGAATTTCATCTAATACACTGTAATCAGATCTTACTCTATAAAAATAACTTTGGAGACACCGTGTGTTATTTCACGGTTATAATAAATGACTGTTACTTCCCCTTTTTCTTTAATAAAAGGAGCTTTTTAGGAGGAAGAATTTGAATTCAATAAGCGTGGAACTATGCATGTCCATAGACCGTTTGTCTTCCTCTGAGCTCAAAGAAAGTAGCACTTGTGTGTGTAATTGTGTTCTGTATTACTCTCTGCCTGTTTCTCACTGTTTGAGGACCAGAGACCTAAAGAGCCGTGGTATTGTGGCCAGATCACGGAGTTTTCTTCAGTGTCCTCTTGGAGACTGGAAGTCCCAAATGAGAAGGATCAAAAGCAACAAAGAGTTGAGAGGACTTTCTATGTTGCTCTGTTCTTTGCAAATAAAAGGCCAAAGCCCTTTTACAGTCCAAAGTATGGAGATTCCTTTCTGCATTTGATGCATGAGATCTTGGAAAGAACACCGGCAGATAGACAACTTGGTTAAGATGAAAAGGCGAGACCACCTTTGGCATAAAGTGTGGATGAGTCCTAAGGACTACCTTGTCATGATGGAACCTTGTATAAGGTGGATCAGCCACTAGTGCCTGCAATTCACTGATGCGATGTGCTGATGTGATTGCAATGAGAAAGATAACTTTCCAAGAAAGGAATTTCAATGAGGTAGTAGCTAAGGGTTCGAAAGGTGGCTTCAGGAGCTGACCAAGAACCAGGTTTAAGTCCCATGCCACCAGAGGTGGCCTAATGGGAGGCTTAGTTAGAAGGAAGCCTCTCATAAATCTTGCTATAAGAGGATGGGAGGAAATAGGTTGTCCATTTAGAGGCATGAAAGAAGCTGCAATAGCACTCAAATGGACTCTTACTGAGTTAGTCTTAAGTCCTGCATTGGATAAATGAAGGAGATACTCCAGTAATGATTCCAGAGGTATCGCAAGGGGGTTAAGACCCTTTTGCGAACACCATATAGTAAACCTCTTCCACTTAAAAGCATAAGAGCGTCTTGTGGAAGGCTTCCTGGAAGCATAAAGAACATCCCTTACTTGCTGAGGGAGGTTAAGATTATGAAGATCTAGGCCTTCAGCAACCAAGCTCTGAGATGCAGAGACTGGGGATTGGGATGCCATAACATTCCATCCTCCTGTGACAGGAGATCTGGAGCAGATCCTAACTGCAGGGAGGGGGCTTGAGAGAGATGTAGAAGCAGAGGGTACCACACTTGCCGTGGCCAATGTGGAGCTATGAGAATCATATGCCCTCTGTCTCTCTGAAGCTTGAACAGGGTTTTGGGAATTAGGGGAATGGGTGGAAAGGCATAAAGGAAGTCTTGATCCCAGTGAAGGAGGAAGGCATCCCTGGCCTGAGAACCTTGAGCCGGAACTGTGGAACAGAACTGGGGAAGTTTGGCATTCAACGGACGTCCAAAGAGGTCTATGTCCGGGGTTCACCAAATATGAAAAATCTTGGCCACCTGGCCTGCATGTAGAGACTATTCGTGTGGAAGCAGAACTCGACTGAGTCTGTCTGCCCAAGAGTTTTGCATGCCTGGAAGATACACTGCCAGGAGATGAATCTGATGCTTTCTGGCAAGGGCCCATAGTCGCAAAGCTTTGTTGCAAAGCGACAGAGAGCCTCTTCCTCTCTGCTTGTTCACGTAGAACATGGCTACTTGATTGACCATCTGAATGAGGACTATCTTGTAGCTGAGCAGGGTGTGGAACACTCGAAGAGCAAGGAAGATTGTTCTGAGCTCTAAGAGATTGATATGTAGGTGAGTCTCCTGTGAAGTCCAAGTGCCTTGGGTGGAGAGGTCTTGCAGATGAGCTCCCCAACCCATTGATGAAGCATCTGTTGTGAGAGTTGTCTGGGGTAAAGGCTGTTGAAATGGGGACCCCAACAACAGGTTCTGAGTGGACTGCCACCATTGGAGAGACAAAATAAGACTATTTGTGTTTGCTATTTTGTCTGACAGGCACCCTGATGCCTGGGTCCATTGAGTGGATAAGGTCCACTGGGCTGCTCTCATATGGAGGCGAGCATAAGGGACCACATGCACTGTAGATGCCATGTGGCCTAGCAGTTGTAACATTTCTCGGGCAGTAAGATGAGGTTTTAGCACTGCTTGAGAACCTAACTGCACCATGCGAAAACAACGGACCTGGGGAAAATAGGCCCTCGCTTTTCTGGTATCCAGCAAAGCTCCTATGAACTCTAGAGACTGAGTGGGAATTAGACTGGATTTTGGGATGTTTATGACCAGACCCAAATACTGAAGGATACGCATTGTGCAAGATAGGGAAGTCCTGGACTCTGACTCTGATGGGGCTCGAATGAGCCAGTCGTCTAAGTAGGGGAAGACGAATATCCCTAGAGTACGAAGAAATGCTGCCACCACAGCCATGCATTTCGTGAACATGCTTGGTGCTGAGGCCAGGCCAAAAGGAAGCACCCTGTATTGGTAGTGATTTCCTTGAAAAAGGAACCGAAGGAACTTTCTGTGAGTTGGATGGATGAGAACATGAGTGTACGCATCTTTGAGATCTAAAGAACAAAGTCAATCCTGACTCAGAGGGTATGGCAGCAGAGTTCCCAGAGAAATCATCTTGGATCTCTTTGAACAGGAATTTGTTCAATTCTCTGAGGTCTAAAATAGATCTGTGTCCCCCTGTTTTCTTTGGGATAAGGCAATAGGGGGAGTAAAACCCCGTATCCTGTTGGTGAATGGGTACTTCTTCTATTGCCCTTTGGGCAAGAAGCATAGTAACCTCTTGATCTAACAGGTTGATGAGAGAGGTCTGCAAATTGAACTGTCTTACCATTGTGGGAGGGGGCATGCACAGAAAGTGAAGCTTGTACTCCTCTTTTATAATGGAGAGTGTCCAATGTTCAACTATTATCTGCGCCCATCTGGGGGCAAAGCGACACAACCTTCCTGGAATGGTGGAAGACTCTGGACCATTGAGGGGCAGGAAGGCTAAGTTCTCTAGATGAAAGTCAAAGGCCTTGTGGAGGCTGAGACTACTGAGACGGTTGAGGCTTGGTTGCTAACCTTTCCCGGACAGGCTGACCTGCAGAACGTCCCTGCTGGGAATAAGAGGGATAAAACCTCTTGTTTTTTGAGAAGAAAGGTTTCTTGAAAGATTTCTTTCTTGCAGGATCAGCTGTGGCTTTGGATAACCTATCCAAAGTAGAGTTGTCAGCATCCAACTCATTGGCTTTTTCTTGCCAATTTTTGCCAAATAGGTTCTCACCTGTACAAGGGATATTTCCCAATTTGTCCTGCACCCAGAGCTCCAAATTGGATGCCTGGAGCCAGGCAATTCTATCTGAACCTATGTCAATGGCAGAGGTTCTGCTTATGCACTCAAAACAGTCAAAAGCTGCACGATTGACAAACTTAGAAACATCCTGGTCATGTTTAACTAGTGCCTCTTGTCATCAGGAAGGAGAGGGCTTAAAATCTCCAAGTCTACTGTGACTTCTTTAAGGAACATTCCCATATATAAAATATAGGAACTGATCCGGGCAGAAAGCATGTAAGCCTGGAAAGTACGACGTCCAAAGGCATCCAAATTTCTACACTCACGTCCTGGAAGATTAGAGGCAGGCCTCTTTGCACTCCTGATCCTTCTCATAGCTGATTCCACTACAATAGAGTGGTGAGGAAGCTGAGTTTTCTGGAAACCAGGACAAGGAGGGACTCGATACATGCTATCCAGTCTGCGAGAGTGAGGAGAGGTGGTAAGAGGTGTCTCCCACATTTTCAACATGAGGTCATGTAAAATCTCATGGATAGGCAGAGTAGCTGCCTGCTTAGGAGCTTTGGGATATTATAAAATCTCCAACTCCTTAGCCCTGAGATCTATTTCAGGAGCCACAGTAATGGACAGACCTCGAGCCACCTCCCTGATAAAATCCTGAAAGGAGACATCCTATGTTTAGGAGAGAAAGGCTCCTCCGGGAGAAGTATACCGGTACCGGCAGAGCTGTCAGAATCCTCAGAGTACTCCGAGGATTCGAAGTACTGTCTGTCTGGATGCTCTTGAAGAGCCCGATACCCGTACCGACCGAAATCGGTACCGGTGTATTGGTACCGGAAGGCATCGCATGACTGGGTGCCGGCAAAGCAGACACCAATGTCGATGCTGTCGGTACCAGTACTGATACCGGTGCCGGTTGAACTGTCTGATGCGGTTCCGAGGGTGTCGATGCCGCAAGGAGAGCCGCCAGACTGCGCTCAATAACCAGGAACCTCTGGTCTATCGATGCTGCCAATGCCTGGGTATCGGTACAGGAGGAAGCAGCCAGTACCCCAGAGCATGGCACCAGTAGTTCTGCCGAAGTTGAGGCCTCGAGAACATCCTGGAGCCCCGATAATGCTTTGGAAACTGAAACCTCCCGCCGGGGCAATTTTGCCGGTACAGAACCCTCAAGGGCAATGCCAGAGGTATCTCGATGCTTGGAAGGAGATCTACCCTTTGAGGACCGGCCAGACTTATGTTTAGTTACCTGATATCCATGGGAGTAAGACGAAGCCCTGGAAGACGTCGATGCCACAGAAGCTGCATCGGAGGGAAAAAGGGCGCTGAGCTTAGCAGCTCGGTTTTCTCGACCCCTCTTGGACATCATGGCACAAGCCATACACTCGGAGATGGAGTGGTCAGGACCTAAACATTTAAGACACCACTCATGGGTGTCGGTGACAGAGATGGTACCGCCACACTTGGTGCACTTTTTAAAACCCGAAGCGGGTTTTTCCATAGTGGAGGAAATTTTGGGCCTAAGGCCCAAAATGGCGCGTGCACCTGGAAAAGAAAGGTTTGGAAAAAAATAGCGTGTGTATATATATATTATATATATATATAATTTTTTTTTTTTTAAAAGACAGAAAGAACCACCGGCGGTACCAGCATAGCGTCGAGGAAGGCAGACGCGACCACAAAAAAGAAGGAATAAGGAAAACATTTTCTGCGGTGACAGGGACGACGACCTGCTGGCTCCGCGGAAAACGAAGAACTGGAGAGAGGCAGTTGGGAAAGGCGTGAAGGCAGCACGCAGGCGCTGTGGGATGCTTCCAAAAACTTTCTAATTGGACACTGGGGAGCGTTCCCGCGCAGGGTCCATCGGTACCGACGATACCCATATGTGAAGACCACATTCCTGCTTGTTCCTGGAGATATAATGAACAAACAAACCTCTTGCAAAGACGGGGAAGCTGTAAAACTAGACAGCATAACATGAAGCTGCAAAGTAGTAAATTGAAAGGCAATGTCAGGAAATACTTTTTCACTGAAAGGGTGGTGGATGCTTGGAATGCCCTCCCGATGGAAGTGGAGGGGGCAAACACAGTGACGGAATTAAAAATGGCATGGGACAGACGCAGTGGATCCCTTTACAGGAACAGGATAAATTCAAAATAAACGGAACCATCTAATTTCTCAACAAACAGGGGTGTCCTACATGGAACAAAGACATGGGGAGGGGTGGCCTGCACAGAGTAGCAGGTGCACCTACTTTTGCCACCTTACTGGGCAGACTAGATGGACCATACTGGTCTTTATCTGCCGTCATTCACTATGTTACTATTGCTTTGCTTTGACTGCAGCCAGTCTTTGTCTCCCCCAAAAGCTATGCCCCAAGCAACTGCCTGGTTTGCATAATGGTCGAGCCAGCCCTGCTGGTCAAATTCCAGATATCTGACTGCGGTGTTTAAATATGGGCCAAATAGGCCCTTGTTTCTCCTTAGAGAATAGCGACATAGGTCCCACAGAAATTGCAGCTAAAATACAGCCACACACATTTATACAAGATTGGGGCAGAATCGGGTGTCGCGCGGCCACCTTCCCCTGCCTGGCAGAGCCCTCCCTTCCTCCCTCCCTGCATTAGTCCCTCTCCGCGCCGGCTTTTAGAGCCACTAAGGGAGAGTTTCTCCCTCGCGGCTCTGTTAAGCCCGCCGGGGCTGATGGGAAAGAGTAGTTACTCACCTGTAACAGGTGTTCACCAGGAGCAGAAGGAATCAATCCTCACATATGGGTGACATCGACATCGATGAAGCCCTTGCGTAGCATTTCTCCAGCTTTCCATGAAAGCCTTTGGGAATGCAGGCACGCATGCGCGGTTCCCTTCCCGCCTAAAGGTGCCATCTTGCTCAGTCACATGACATAGCTAAAACAGCACACAAAAATGTAAAAATAAACTATGTACAACTGCAACTCCCAGGGGAGGAGGGAGGGTTGTGAGGACTGATTCCTGCTGCTCCTGGAGAAAGCGTAGTTACTCACCTGTAACAGGTGTTCTCCAGGAGCAGCAGGAATCAGTCCTCACTTATGGGTGACGTCGGCGCCGACGGAGCCCTCGCGGAGCAATTTTCCCCAGCTTTCAAAGAAAGCCTTTGGGAATTGCAGCGCGCATGCGCGGTCGTCTTCCCGCCCGAAGGTGCCATCTTAGCCAGTCAGATGACATAGCTAAAAAAGACAGCATAAAAATTTGCAAAAGAACATAAGCAGACGATTGCAACTCCAAGGGGAGGAGGGAGGGTAGTGAGGACTGATTCCTGCTGCTCCTGGAGAACACCTGTTACAGGTGAGTAACTACGCTTTCTCCAGGACCAAGCAGGAAGTCAGTCCTCACTTATGGGACTCCCAAGCTCAAGGCTACCGGAGACCCTAAGCACAAAAATGAGCTCCCTCTAGCTCAGCAGCACAGAAGGAAAGAATCTTCGCTGAATTATCACCCACCGGTAGCCCACATCCGAGATGGAGGGTAGGAGTTGCTCAGACCTCAAAGAGATTACGGAGGACTGCCTGTCCGAAAGCACTGTCCCTACGGGACTCCCTCTCGAGACAGTAATGGACCGCAAAAGTCTGGCTCGAAGACCAAGTAGCGGCCCGGCAGATGTCTGCCAGCGGAACAGAGCGGAGGTAAGCCACTGACGTGGCCTTTGCCCGAACACAATGAGCCGTGACTCGACTTTCTAAGGCGAGTCCGGCTGCCCCATAAGCCCAAGAGATACAGTCCGCAACCCAGATGGACAGAGTACGCTTGGAGACCGGGAGTCCCCAAATATTGGGGTCAAAAGACACAAAAAGCTGAGCAGCTTTACGGTGCTCCCGCGTACGGTCAAGGTAGAAGTTCAATGCCCTTCTACAGTCCAGGGTATGGAGGACCGTCTCGGCTCGGCTGGAGTGTGGTCTGGGAAAGAAGGTTGGAAGTACCACCTCCTGATTGATGTGAAAAGGGGAGACCACTTTAGGCAGAAACTTAGGGTGAGTCCGTAGGACTACCCTATTCTTGTAGAACCGAGTGTAGGGGGGATCAGACACGAGGGCCTGCAACTCACTTACGCGCCTAGCGGAAGTGAGGGCTACCAAGAACAGTGTTTTCCAAGACAGAAAACGGAGAGAACATGTAGCCATGGGTTCAAAAGGCGGACAGGTGATCCGCTGCAAAACCACATTCAGGTCCCAGTTCGGCGCTGGCGGGCGCAGAGGTGGTTTAAGTAGAAGGAGACCTCGGAGAAACCTCGCTACGAGAGGGTCGCTGGAGAGAGGTCTACCGTCCACCGGCACATGATGTGCCGAAAGAGCACTGAGGTGAACTTTGACGGAGTTGGACTTAAGTCCTAGATTAGAGAGGTGTAGCAAGTACCGCAAGATCACCGACACCGGGCAGGAGAAGGGATCCTGAGACTGTTCGGTACACCAGACTGCAAAGCGACGCCATTTAAGGGCGTAGCATTTGCGGGTAGAAGGCCGTCGCGAAGCCAAGACGACCTCCTCCACCTCCGCCGGCAGGAGAAGGGGAGCAAGGACTACCCTCTCAGCAGCCAGGCCATGAGGTTGAGAGACCTGAGGTTGGGGTGCAGTAGGGACCCCTGATCCTGGGTGAGGAGATCCGGTTGCGCCCCCAGAGGGATTGGATCCTCCACCGCCAGTTGCAGCAGGAGCGGAAACCACGGCTGCCTGGGCCAGCGAGGGGCCACCAGGATCATGAAGGCTTTGTCTCGGAGAACCTTGAAAAGAGTCCGAGAGACTAACGGAATGGGAGGGAAAGCGTACAGAAGGCTCCCCGACCATGAGATCAGAAAGGCGTCCGCCGCAACCCGAAGGGGGTGACACGGCTGACGAGAGCAGAAGCGAGGAAGTTGCCGGTTGCGAGGACTGGCAAAGAGATCCACCGTGGGGAGGCCCCACCTGAGGAAGAGCTTCTGGACGATCAAGGGATCCAGACGCCACTCGTGCGGCTGGAGGACCCTGCTGAGTTTGTCCGCCAGGCAATTTTCTGGGCCCGGGAGATAAACTGCCTTGAGGAGAATGCCGTGACTGACGGCCCAAGAGCAGAGCTTCTGTGCCTCCCGGCAGAGGAAGAAGGAGCCCGTGCCCCCCTGCTTGTTCACGTAGAACATGGCAACTTGATTGTCCGTCTGGACAAGGACGGACTGTTGGGAGGTCAGGTGGGAGAAGGCCTTGAGAGCTAGGCAGATCGCCCTGAGCTCCAGGAAGTTGATCTGCTGAGCAGACTCCCACTTGGTCCAGAGGCCCTGAGTACGTGCCTCTTGGCAATGGGCTCCCCAGCCCAGGAGGGATGCATCGGTGGTCAGCACCCGGGTCGGCTGAGGTGACTGGAAAGGCATTCCTAATACCAGGTTCGGCTGCCGGAGCCACCACCGGATAGACGAGACCAGCGGCTCTGAGACGCGCACCAGGTCTGCTAGGCCGCCTGTGGCTTGTCGCCACTGCCGGCGGAGACACCATTGAGCAGACCGCATATTCAGGCGGGAATTGGGGGTCACATGGACGGTGGAAGCCATATGGCCGAGCAGTCTCAGGAAGCGCCTGGCGGAGACCAGGGGCTGGCTGCGAAAGCGGTCGGCTAGGTCCATGAGCCGCTGAGCCCTGTCGAGCGGTAGGTACGCTCGCGCCTGAGGGGTGTGCAGCCTTGCGCCGATGAACTCGAGATCCTGTGAGGGGAGCAAAGTGGACTTTGCGAAGTTTATGACAAAGCCCAAGTGCTGCAGCAGAGTCACCGTGCGGCACGTGGCGTGGGTGACCTCCTGAGCGGACGCTGCTCTGATGAGCCAGTCGTCGAGGTACGGAAAGACAAAGAGGCCGCGAAGCCGGAGATGGGCTGCCACGACCGCGAGGCATTTTGTGAAGACTCGCGGTGCGGAGGACAGGCCAAAGGGCAGTACTCTGTACTGGTAATGATTTCCTGCCACCACAAACCTTAGGTATTGGCGGTGGCTTGGGTGGATGAGGATGTGCGTGTAGGCATCCTTTAGATCCAAGGAGCATAGCCAATCTCCCTGCTGGAGGTAGGGCAGAAGGATTCCAAGGGTAAGCATTTTGAACTTCTCCCGCACAAGGAACTTGTTGAGGTTGCGCAAGTCCAGGATGGGTCTGAGGCCCCCTGTTCTCTTTGGTATCAGAAAATACCTTGAATAGAAGCCTTGACCTCTCAGGTGGTGTGGCACCGGTTCCACCGCCTGTTCCTGCAGAAGACCTGCTAACTCCTGAAGGAGCAACTCCCTGTGCAGAGGGGGGCGCGGAGGCTCTCCCGGAAAATAGGAGGGAGGGACCTGGTGGAAGTGGAGAAGGTAGCCCTCTCGCACGACCTGAAGCACCCAGGCATCTGCGGTGATGCTGGACCACCTGTGGGCGAAGTGAACCAGCCGGCCTCCGGTGCTGGGGGGAACCAGCGGGGGGGGAGAGGCTATGCTGAGCGAGTCAAAAACCCCCACCCTGCTGAGCAGGGGCTGGTGGTGCAGGCTTGGGGGCTTGCTGCCTACGGGACCCGTTACCCCGTCCCTTGGCCTGCTGGCCCTGTTGGGGAGCTGCAGGGGCCTGATAATGGGGGTATTGTTTGTAGGCAGCTGCCTTCCTCGGGTAAAAGGACTTTTTTCCCGAGCCCTTCTTTTTCTGGGAAGGGGCGGAGGTCTTCCTAGAAAGCCTGGTCCTGGTGAGAGTCTCAGTCTCAATTTGTGCAGCCTTTTCCGCCATGGGCTTGCCAAAGAGGTTTTCGCCTCGGCAGGGGACATCGACCACTTGTCCTGTACCCAGGGCTCAAGGTCGGACGACTGAAGCCAAGCCTGTCGGCGGGCACCGATGCCGGCTGCGGCCACTCGAGCCGAGGCTTCAAAGCCATCATAGGCTGCTCGGGACATGAACTTTGAGCATTCCCGAATACCCGTGGACAAGGCTAGGAACCTCCGCAAGGGCTCCTCGGAGAGACCAGCGGAGAATCCGGCTAGCTCTTTAGCCAGATCCCGGAGATACATGCCCATGTATAGCTGGTAAGTCTGGACACGACAGGCGAGCATAGAGCCCTGGAAGCACTTCTTGCCAAGGCCATCCAGGTTACGGGCCTCCCTTCCAGGAGGCACCGAGGAGTGCATCTTCTGGCTCTTAAGACGATGCATGGCCGATTCCACTACCATGGAATGGTGTGGCAGCTGTGCCTTTTGAAAGCCAGGGCTCTTGCGGACTCGATAGATAGAATCGACCCGCTTGCTCAGGACCGGCGAGGAGGCCGGACTCTCCCACATGCGGAAGAGTAGTCGTTCCAGCATAGGAGGAACCGGCACAGTAAAGTGTTCCCTCGCGGGAGAGTCATACTGGAGGGCGTCGAGCTCTTCGGCTCGAGGCTCCTCCTCGGGATCCGCAGGGAAGGCCAAAGCCTTGGCCATATCCCTAACGAAGTCCGAGAACCGGGCATCCTCCGGGGGGGACTGCTTCCGAGGCTCGGACTCCGGAGAGTCCGATGGGACACACCGAGTCCGGAAAGAATCAGGTGACTCTTCCTCCTCAGACTCCCAGACCGACTCCGACGAGGACTCGGTGGGGTCGGCCCGGGCAGGGTGCGGCGCCAGCCGCCCCGACGCCGAGGGAGTCGGCGTCGGCGACCTCGGTCCCGAACGGGAGGCCGAGGGCAACCTCGACCGAGGATCGACTCGAGTTCTCATCGACTCGAGGATCGGCTCGGTCTCCGGGGTCGACTTGGACGTCGACGTCCCGGCGGTCGGGGCAGCGACGCCAACGAAGCCAGCGAGCAGTGCCCGCTGCTGGTCCATGAAGGCAGACAGTCTGCTCTCCAAGGCCGTCAACCTGAGTCCGAGCTCAGGTGACCCAGCAGCCCCCGACTCGGGCCCCGACGGCGTCGGGCCCGACGTCGGCTGTCGCGGAGGCGAGTCCAGAAGGACTACAGGACTTACCCGGGCAGGCATCTCCGACTCCAGGCGAGGTCGCTTCGGGAGGTGCTCCTTCTCCAAGGACCCGGGGCGGCTGTCGGGGCTATGCGACCTGGCCCTCGCGGAGCCAGGAGCGTCCACCGACGCCGCCCTCGCGGGTTTTTCCTTCCGACGATGGTCCCCGGAGGGAGAACCCCGGTCGGAGGAGCTCCGGCGACGGTCCGAGCTGGAGCCTTTCGACACGGAGGCCTCCGACGAGGTCCGGTACGGCTAGGGTCAGCGAAGATTCTCTCGCGCTGATGCCGCCGACTTCTCAACGCCTTCGAGGACAGTTTGCTGCAGGGCCCACAGATCAGTTCCTCATGATCCGGGCCCAGGCAGCGGAGGCAAAAGTCGTGTGTGTCGGTTAGTGACATATTTCGGTCACACCGACCACACCGCTTAAAGCCACTGGCAGCCATCGGGGGAAAAAGGGCCCCTGCGAGGTCAAAGGACCGGGCTGCCAGGGAAAACGAAAACGAAAGCTGACTAAGTCAGAAAAACCGAAAAAACGGAAGAGGACTCGAGACCGGCGTCGCGAGTCCGGGCGGGAAAACGATCGGCGTCGAACCGAAAGAAAAAAGTATAAAATAAAGAGGAAAATCAACTTTTTCGCGGGGACAAGACGGGGACGTCTGTAGGGCTCCGCGGAAAAAAGAAGACTGGCTAAGATGGCACCTTCGGGCGGGAAGACGACCGCGCATGCGCGCTGCAATTCCCAAAGGCTTTCTTTGAAAGCTGGGGAAAATTGCTCCGCGAGGGCTCCGTCGGCGCCGACGTCACCCATAAGTGAGGACTGACTTCCTGCTTGGTCCTGGAGAACACCTGTTACAGGTGAGTAACTACTCTTTCTCCAGGACCAAGCAGGAAGTCAGTCCTCACATATGGGTGACTCCCTAGCTCTGGGCTACCAAGGAACCCAGGTTGAACAAGAGAACTCCCTCTAGTCCCAGCATCAAAGAAAGGCTTTTCAGTGAAAGAACCTCCACCGGTAGCCCAACGGAGGGCTGGAGGGCAGGAGTTGCCTAGACCTCAAAGAGATTCCGGAGTACTGCCTGGCCAAAAGCACTGTCCCTACGGGACTCCCTCTCCAGACAGTAATGGGCCGCAAAAGTCTAGCTTGAGGACCAAGTTGCAGCCCTGCAGATGTCCACCAACGGTACAGAGCGGATGTGAACCACTGAGGCAGCCATTGCCCTGACACGATGGGCCGTGACCCGACCCTGCAAAGGAAGGTCAGCCGCCCTGTAAGCCCAGGTGATACAGTCAGCCACCCAGGTGGACAAGGTACGCTTGGACACAGCTAACCCCAAATTATTAGGGTCAAAAGAGATGAAGAGCTGAGTAGCCCTTCTATGCCCCTGAGTACGGTCAAGGTAGAAGGATAAGGCCCTCCTACAGTCCAGGGTATACAGAACTGCTTCAGCCTGGCTTGCATGAGGCCTAGGGAAGAATGTTGGAAGAACCACCTCTTGGTTAAGGTGGAAGGAGGAAACAACTTTAGGGAGGAACTTTGGATGAGACCTAAGGACTACCCTGATCCTATAGAAGCGGGGGTAAGGCTTGTCACAGACCAGGGCCTGAAGCTCACTCACTCGCCTGGCCGAGGTTAGGGCTATCAAGAAGAGTGTATTCCAGGATAGGAAGCGTAGAGGGCAAGTAGCCATCAGCACAAAAGGTGGGCGAGTCAGTTGCTGCAAGACCACATTCAACTCCCACTCAGGAGCAGGACGACGGATTGGAGGCTTGAGCAAAAGCAAGCCTCTGAGAAAACGGGACACCAAGGGGTGAACCGACAGAGAATGTCCTTCCACCAGTGAGTGGTGAGCTGCTAGATCTGAGAGGTGGACCCGAACAGAATTGGACTTAAGTCCCTGATTTGATAAGTGCAGTAAGTACTGAAGCACTACTGGTATAGTACAGGAAAAAGGATCCTCTGTACGTAGCTGACACCACACAGAAAACCTTTTCCATTTGAAAGCATAGGTTTTCCTAGTGGACTGTTTCCTAGAGGCTAGGACAACCTCTTCAACTTCCTGAAGCAGGCCCCAGGGAGCCAAAACTACCCTTGCAGCCTCCAGGCTATCAAATTAAGAGCTTTGAGATTGTGGTGCAGAAGGGAACCCTGATCCTGAGAGAGAAGGTTGGGTTGCAACCCCAGAGGCAGTGGGGGATCCACTGCCAGCTGAAGCAGAAGTGGAAACCAAGTCTGTCTCGGCCACCTGGGAGACACCAGCAGGACAGAGGCCTTGTCCTGAAGAATCTTGAACAGGGTTCGGGCCACCAAGGGCGTGGGAGGAAACACATACAGGAGGCCCTGAGACCATGGGATCAGAAAAGCATCTGCTGCTATCTGCAGAGGATGCGGTTGTCTGGAGCAGAACTTTGGCAGCTGCCTGTTCAGTGGACTGGCAAACAGATCTATGGATGGAAGTCCCCATTTCAGGAAAATCCTCTGAACCACCAAAGGATGGAGCTGCCACTCGTGGGGCTGCAGAATCCTGCTCAACCTGTCGGCCAGGTAGTTTTCCTGGCCAGGGAGGTACACAGCCTTGAGAAGCATGTTGTGCTTGAGGGCAAACAAGCAAAGGTCCTGTGCTTCCTGACAATGGAGCCTGGATCCAGTTCCGCCCTGCTTGTTCACATAAAACATGGCTACCTGGTTGTTTGCTTGAACTAAGACAGACTGATGAGCCAGGGTAGGAGAGAAAGTTTTGAGGGCTAACCGAATAGCCCTGAGTTCCACTAGATTGATCTGTTGTGCGGTTTCCCAGGGAGACCACAGGCCCTGGGTGCACTTGCCTAGACAATGAGCTCCCCAGCCCTGCAGGGAGACGTCCGTGGTCAACACCACTGTGAATCCAGGAATCTGAAAAGGTACCCCTTGCAGTAGATTGGGTGGGTGCAGCCACCAGCTGAGGGAGTTCAGAAATTGTCTGGACACCTTTATCCTGTCTCTGAGGCTGCCTGTGGCCTGTGACCACCGAGTCCGAAGGCACCACTGTGCAGGCCTCATATGGAGCATGGCATTGGGGGTCACATGTACTGTCGAAGCCATGTGGCCAAGAAGCCTCAGGCAGAGTCTGGCGGAGACCAGTGACCTGCTGAGAAACTGGTTTGCTAAGTTTATCAGTCTTTGGTCTCTGTCTTCTGGCAAGAACGCCTTTGCCAGCAGAGAGTCCAACATTGCCCCTATGAACTCCAAGTTCTGGGAGAGGAGCAAAGTGGACTTTGCAAAGTTTATTACAAACCCCAAGCTTTGAAGAAGAGCAATAGTTCTGAGGGTGGCCTGTCAGGCCTCCTGGCACGTCTGACCCCTTATGAGCCAGTCGACCAGATAGGGGAAAACTAAGATTCCCTGATTTCTCAGGTAGGCCGCCACCACTGCCAGGCATTTGGTAAAGACCCAGGGAGCGGAGGTGAGGCCAAAAGGCAGTACCCTGTACTGATAATGGTTTCCTCCCACAATGAACCTGAGGTACTTTCTGTGGTCTGGATGAATGAGGATGTGAGTGTGCGCATCCTTTAGATCTAATGAGCATAGCCAATCTCCCTGCTGGAGGTAGGGCAGCAGTGTTCCAAGAGTAAGCATCTTGAACTTTTCCTTCTCTAGGAATTTGTTGAGATTTCTGAGGTCTAGAATAGGCCGAAGGCCACCGGTTCTTTTGGGTACCAGGAAATAAATGGAGTAGAACCCTTGACCTTGTAAGTGGGGAGGCACAGGCTCCACCGCCCTGTCCGCCAACAGACCTTGGAGCTCCAGAAGGAGAAGATCTGTGTGCAGGGGAGGCCTTGGAGGCTCCCCTGGAAAGTAAAGAGAAGGCAGTTGTTGGAAGTGTAGCAGATAGCCCTTGTGGACTATGCTTAACACCCAACTGTCTCCAGTGATGAGTGGCCACTTGTGGGCAAACAGGGAGAGGCGACCTCCTGTGCAGGGCTGGGAGAGTAGGGACGGAGAGGCTATGCCTAAGGAGTCAAAAAACCCCACCCTGCTGAGTGGGAGCAGGGGCCGGAGGCTTGGGAGTCCTCTGCCTACGGTGCCCATTACCCTGCCCTTTGGCTTGCTGACCCTGAGGGGCAGCTTGGGCGGCCTGGTACTGTGGGGTACTGTTTGTAGGCAGTGCCCTTCCTCAGGTAAAAGGGATTTTTACCCAAGCCCTTCTTTTTGTGAGAAGGGGCAGAAGTCTTCCTATACAGCCTTGTCCTCGTGAGGTGCTCGGTTTCGAGCTGTGCGGCCTTCTCGGTCATGGGCTTGCCAAAAAGGTTCTCACCTCGGCAAGGGACATCGACCAACTTGTCCTGAACCCATGGCTCGAGGTCCGATGACTGCAGCCATGCCTGGCGTCGAGCCGCGTTGCCGGCTGCCGAAACACAGGCCGAAGCCTCTAAGCCATCGTAAGCAGCGTGGGACATAAACTTGGAGCATTCTCAGATCCCCGAGGACAAGGACTTGAACCTCTGCAAGGGTTCCCCGGAGACCAGCAGAGAACCCGGCCAGCTCCTTGGCCAGGTTTTGCAAGTACATGCCCATGTACAGCTGGTAAGACTGGACACGGCAAGCAAGCATCGGCAAGCAAGCATCGAGCCCTGGAAGCACTTTCTACCAAAACCATTGAGGTTCCGGGCCTCCCTGCCAGGGGGCACCGCGGAGTGCATCTTCTGACTTTTCAGGCGATGCATGGTCGATTCCACCACCATGGAATGGTGTGGTAGCTGCGCCTTTTGAAAGCCAGGGCTCTTCAAGAGTCGATAGATAGAATCAACCCGCTTGCTTAGAACCGGTGCCGAGGCCGGTGCCTCCCAAATCCGGAAGAGGAGCCGTTCCAGCATCGGAGGAACCGGAACAGTAAAGGCCTCCTTCGGAGGAGAGTGGTACTGTAGGGCCTCGAGCTCCACGGCTCGAGGCTCCTCCTTGGGGTCCGCAGGGATAGCCAACGCGGTGGCCATATCCCGGATGAACACCGAGAACCGGGTATCCTCCGGGGGGGGGGATCTACTCCGGGACTCGGATTGCGGTGAATCCGACGGGATGCACAAAGTCCGGAAGGTGTCGGGGGACTCCTCGTCCTCCGTCTCCCAGGCGGACTCATCCGATGAGGAATCAGGGTCCGACCGCACGGGGACTGTGAGCACCCACCCCGATGCTGAAGGCACCGGCGTCGCCCTCGGTCCCAAACGGGAGGTTGAGGGAGACCGCGACCGAGGTCGACCTCGAGCCTTTATGGCCTCGAGTATCGGCTCTGTCTCCGGGGTCGACTTCGATGTCGATGTCCCGGTGGTCGGGGCAGATGCGCCAGACAGGCTGGCTATCAGTGCCCGCTGCTGTTCCATGAAGGCAGACAGTCTGCTCTCCAAGGTTGTCAGCCTGAGACCCAGCTCAAGAGACTCAGTATTGGCCCCTCTCCTCTCCTCTTCAACCTCTTCCTGGCCCCCCTTGCCCTTTTGATACAGCAATCCGGCATCACTGCATTTAACTGTGCAGATGACATTGTCTTATTACATCACACCTCCCCCTCCTCTCCTGACCTCTCCATGTTGAACTCCTGCCTCTCAACGGTGGCCAACTGGCTAACACAAAACTGCCTGCACCTTAACCTTACCAAGACCATTGCAATTTGGTTCTCCCATAGCACCCCCCCCCCTCCCCGGCTCCTTCTTTTTCTGGTACTCCTATCCCACTAGTCACCACCTTCCGCTACCTCGGGGTTCATTTTGACTCAGAGCTCTCTTTTCATTCCCACATTTCACACATCACTAAGACTTCCTTCTTCTTCATTTGGCAAATTCGTGCCATTCGCCCATTTCTTACCCCCACAGCCCTCAACACCCTATTGCTATCCCTGGTCATGGCACGCGTGGACTTTTCAAATTCTGTTCTCCATGGCTTACCTAAATCTCAACTATCACGGCTTCAAAGAATTCAAAACACTGCAGCCCGGCTCGTCACTCACTCCTCCTTCCGTGATCACGCAACTCCTCTACTCTTACACCTTCACTGGCTTCCGATCTCTGCCCGCACTCACTTCAAATTACTCACTCTGGATCATAAAGTTCTCTACACCAGCATCCCTCAGTATCTTGCCGATCTTATCAGCCTCCACTCTCCCAGGTACACACCACGGTCGTTCCACCTCAACCGCCTTACTCTTCCCTCCCCCTCATATGCTCACCTGCAATTAACCCGTTCTTCCGCCTTTTTCTTTGCCGTTCCTGCTCTTTGGAATGCTCTCCCTTCCTCCCTACGCCTAGAAACCCATCACCCTACCTTTAAACGCAATCTCAAGACTCACCTATTTGCACTAGCCTTTGACCTCCCCTCTCCTTTTGTCTGACCTCTCTCCCTACCCAGCTGTTTCCCCTACAACATACAGTCTCTCTCATCTCGTGTTGTCTTGTCCTCTCTCTTCTTCTTTCTCCTACTTTCCTGTCAATTGAAACTGTAACTTCTTTTCCTACCTTCACTGGCTTCGGCCGCGAACCTCTCTTTGTTTGCATATTGTACACCGCCTTGACTTATGTAGAAAGGCGGTATATCAAATTCAATAAAAAATAAAACTCAGCAGCCCCCGACTCCGGCCCCGGTGGCGCCGGGCCCGACGTCAGCTCTCTGGGAGGAGAGTCCACGAGGACTACAGGACTTATGTGTCCAGCAGACTCTGGCTCTACTCGAGGTACTTTGGGAGGCTTCTCCTGTTCCACGGGCCCGGGGCGACGGTCGGGGGTCTGAGACCTAGCTCTCGAGGAACCAGGGACCTCCTCCAACGACGCCCTCGCGAGCCGCTTCTTCCTCTTAAATTCCCGGTCGGGGGACCCCCTATCCGAGGAGCCCCGACGGTGCTCGGGAATCTATTCCCTAGATGTCGAGGCCTCAGACGAGGTCCGGGCTCGGCCGGAGGCCAAGTCAGAGAAAAGCCTTTCCTTTTGGTGCTGATGACTTCGAAGCGCCTTGGAAGACATTTTTCCACATGGTCCACACGTCTTAGTATTGTGGTCAGGACCGAGGCACCGAAGGCAGCAGTCGTGTGTGTCGGTGAGAGACATTAGCTTCTTGCACCGATCACGCTTTTTGAACCCACTGGAAGCCATCGGGGAAAAAAAAGAGTCCCCGCGAGGTCAAAGGACCGGCCTTCCAGGGAAAAAGAAAAAAGGGCGCGAACGCCAGCCACGAAGGGTAAAAACCGAAAAAAGAAGATCGGGCTCGATACCGGTGTACCGAACCCGGCAGGAGGGGAACCGGCATCAAACCGGAGTAAAAATAGCGAAGGAATAGCGAAAAAAATCTAACTATTTTCCGGGAGGACTAGGACACACATCCGGTGGGCTTCACGGAAAAAGAGAGACTGAGCAAGATGGCACCTTTAGGCGGGAAGGGAACCGTTCATGCGTGCCTGCATTCCCAAAGGCTTTCATGGAAAGCTGGGGAAATGCTCCGCAAGGGCTTCATCGACGTCGATGTCACCCATATGTGAGGACTGACTTCCTGATTGGTCCTGGAGAAACAGGCATTTCCTGTTTCCCATCAGCCCCGGCGGGCTTAACAGAGCCGCGAAAGGGAGAAACTCTCCCTTCGCGGCTCTCAAAGCCGGCGTGGAGAGGGACTGATGCAGGGAGGGAGGGCTCTGTCGGGCAGTGGGACACTCGATTAGCCAGGTTTTTTAAAATTTTACACTTACTTTTAATGCAGAATGTTGTTTGCAGGGGGCCCCCTGAAACACAAGGCGTTGTGCAAAAAACATTCTCGCTCAATGGACGGGCCGGCCCTGTATGGAACCGGCTGGATCTGCAAGAGATATGCCAAGGCAATGCCCTCCTTAATCTAGCGTCCCGATGTCGACTTGGCCACCACGTCATCCTTGTATGGCCCAGCAAAGAGCACAAAAAATGCTAAGACTTATGAAAGGAATTCATAACCTCCAAGTACCCTCCAGACAACCACAAGGTAAAAATCCTTATCCTTCCCCAGACACTGCTCCTTTGAAAAGGAGGGCAGACAGATCACCTGGTTCATGTGAAAGGGAGAAATCACCTTAGGCAAGAAGGAAGGCACAGGCCAAATAGAAACAGACTTCTCAAAAAGCAAGATAAGGTTCTCAGCAAGACAGAGCCTGCAGCTCAGAAATCCGCCTTGCGGAACAAATCACAACGAAAAAGACAGTCTTAAGCATCAAATCCTTTAAGGTAGCATGCTTCAAAGGCTCAAAGGGCACCATCAGGGGCCCTGAGCACCAGAGACAGATCCCAGGAAGGTATCACAGATCAAAGGGGAGGACATAGATGCCAAACCCTCTGGAGAAAGCATGAGACATCCAGGTGAAAGGCTAGAAACTTACCACCCTCTGAACCTTGGAAACAGGATAAAGCTGCTGCCTGAACTTTCGGGGAGCTGAGGGATGGCCCTTCTCCAAGGAAATCCTGTAGAAAGGCCAACAGAGATAGCACTTTAGCCGCCTCAGGGGCCAACTGCCAAGAGTCACACCATCGCTCAAAGAACCACATTCAAGGATCCAGAATGTGCCAGCTGAGGAATTCTGCTTCCACACTGTCAACCCCACGCAATGTGCTGCGTTAACACAGCTTGGAGGTTCTTTTCCACCCAGGCAAACAGGAGAGACATCTCCAGAGCTACTCCAGCACACCTCGTGCAACCCTGCCGACTGTCATAAGCTACTGCCATGATGTTGTCTCCAAACACTTGAAACATTTGGCCCCTGAACAGCGGCTGGAAACGCAGAAGAGCCAACCTGATGGTCCTCACCTTGAGGTAATTGATGGATCACACCGCTTCCCTGCAGTTCCAACGGCCCTGGGTCATACAGTCTTAGCAATGGGCTCCCCAGCCTGAGAGACTGGCATCTGTCATCAGGAGGATCCAGAAGAACTCAGGCAGAAGCATGCCCTTCCCTGGATGACAGAATTGCTGCCACCACCAAAGGCTGTACGTCACCATCAACGGGAGCGGGAGTCTATGCTCAAACTCCTAAGAAAGTGTAGTTACTCACCTGTAACAGGTGTTCTCCAGGGACAGCAGAAATCAGTCCTCATTTATGGGTGACGTCGGAACTGTTGGAGCCTGCACGGAGCAATTCCCCAGCTTTCAAAGAAAGCCTTTGGGATAGCTGCCATGCATGCGTGGTCCTCTTCCAACCCAAGGGTGCCATCTTGCTCAGTCAGGACCCTTAGCTCGAGCCCTACCAAGCAGATGGCAAGGGAAGGACAAAAATTCAGCAACTCATCAGAGGAGGCGGAAGGATAGTGAGGACCGATTCCTGCTCTCCCTGGAAAACACATGTTACAGGTGAGTAACTATGATTTCTCCAGGAACAAGCAGGAAGTCCATCCTCAATTATGGGACTCCCCAGTTATAGGCTACCAAACCCATAACAAAAAAAATGGCTCTTTGAGGCAGTCAGCAGAAGCCAATGCCCGAAGGAGCCGGAGTACTCGGGTCCTCGGGGCGAAGCCCTTCGTAGCCATGAAGAAGGGTCAGAGGGCAGGAGTTGCTTATACCATGAACAGGTTACGGAGTATAGCCTAGCCGAAGGCACTGTCCCGGCGGGACTCCCTCTCCAGGCAGTAGTGGGCAGCGAAAAGTATTCATGGAAGACCAGGTCGCCGCCTGGCAGATGTCCAGCAAGGCCACCGAGGCCGCTTTGGCCCGGACCTAGAGTGCGGTGACTCGACGATCTAGCGGGGCCCGCCTTCGCATGAGCGAAAGCGATGCAGTCTGCCACCCAAACCGAGAGGGTGCGTTTGGTAACTGCCTGCCCCAGCCTATTGGGATCGTAGGTCATAAAGAGCAGGCCAGACTTGCGATGGAGTCTGGGTACGCTGCAAGTAAAAGGCAAGGGCCTGTCTGCAGTCAAGGGTGTAGAGAGCTGTCAATGCCTGGTCGGCATGGGGCCTCGGAAAGAAATTTGGCAGGACTATCTCCGGGTTAAGATGGCAGTCGAAAAGACTTTAGGCAGGAATTTAGGGTGGGTACGGAGGACCATCCTTTTTCGATAGAACCTGGTGGAAGGGGCGCCAGCCATGAGAGCCTAGAGCTCACTGACTCAGCGGGCCGAGATCAGCGCCACCAGGAAGGCCACCTTACAGGATAGATGCTGGAGCACGTTGCCATTGGCTCAAAGGGTTAACAGGTGAGCTGCATGAGCACCACATTCAGGTCCCATTCCGCCGGGGAGGATGGATGGTTGGCTTGGAAAGCAGAAGACCCCACATAAAGCACGAGACTAACAGCTGCCCCTAGAGGGGGTTTTCCTCAATGGAAAGGTGATTCGTTGAGATGGCGCTTAAGTGTACCCTGACAAAGTTCGACTTCAGCCCTTACTTCGAGAGATGGAGGTGGCACTGGAGGATCAATCGAATGGGGCACAAGAAGGGGTCGATCTGGAGCTCCGAGCACCAGACTGAGAAGCGTTTCCATTTGAAGGCGTAAGCTCGTCTAGTGGAGTCCTTTCTCGAGGCAAGGAGAACTTCCTTGACCTCCTCTGGAAGGGCCAGAGGGGCCAGGAGGACCCGTTCAGCCGCCAGGCCGTGAGAGATAAGGAGGCTAGGTTTGGGTGCTGCACCTATGCCTCTTCCTGTGTCAGCAGACCTGCGGCAGAGCCCAGGGAAAAAGGAGGCTCTATCGACAGCCAGAGCAGGAGCGGAAACCAAGGCTGCCGAGGCCATGAGGGGGCTATGAGAATCAATGATACCTGGTCCCGCTGAGCCTTGAAAAGGGTCCCCTCAATGAGAGTGAAGGGAAGGAATGCATAGAGCAGGCTGGCCGTTGGGCAAGGAGAGAGTGTTATTCCCGCTGCAGTAGAAGCTGGTGCGCGGGGAGTAGAGGAGGCTCCGCCAGAGAGAAGGGAGGTGGAAACCTACTGAAGCGAAGCCGATAGCAATCTCGGATGACCTAGAGAACCCAGGTGTCTGAGGTGATGGAGGCCCACAATGGGGCGAAATGAGACAGGCATCCCCCCACTGGCTGTTGTGTCACCGGAGGGCGAGGGGCTATGCTGATGGCGTCAAAACCCCTGAGCGGCCCTTTCAGCCAAAAACCCTTTTGGCTTACGATGCCCTTGGCCAGATTTACCATGCACTGGCGTGGTCGGCGTGGGGGTAGCCGGGTATAGCGGATAGACCCGGTACTGGAGGCCCTTCCGAGGAAAGAAAGGCTTCTTAACTGGTTGCTTCTTTCGGGGCAGCGTGGAGGTCTTGCGTGAGAGACAGGTTCTGGTGACGAACTCAGTCTCTATTTCTGCAGCTTTATCATTCATCGGCTTGTCAAAGAACTGCTCGCCGAGGCAGGGCACGTCCAGGAGTTTCTCCTGCATCCACTGCTCCAAATCAGAGGATTGGAGCTATGCCTGGCGGCGGGCCCCAATGCCAGGAGCCGCCACCTGAGCCGATGACTCAAACCCATTGTAGGTGGCTCGGGAGAGGTATTTAGAGCAGTCTGCGATGGACCTCAGCAGTGCCAAATCTATTGAGGGGCTCACCCTCGAGGCCCGCGGAGAACCCTCCGAGCTCCTTGGCTAAATCGCGCAGGAACATACCTATGTATAGTTGGCAAGCTTGAATGTGACAGGAGAGCATGGAGCCTGGGCAGGCCTTGCGGTCCAGGGCATCAAGGGGTCTCGACTCTCAGCCGGGCGGAACCTATGAGTGTGATTTTGGGCTCTTTTGCTTCCATATGGCTGACTCCACCACCATAGATGTCTTCCTGAAACTCAGCCAATGTTGTACCTTGCACATAGTGTCAAGGCACTTGCTTATGATGGGGAACGAGGCAGGGGTCTTTCACATGCAGAGCAGCAACCAAGATAGAATAGGAGGAACTGGCACAGTGAGGGATTCCCTGGGCGGGGAATCATACTGAACAATATCGAGTTCTTCAGCAAGAGAGTCCACCTCGGCCTGAGTGGCAAGGTTAAGGGCCCGTGCCATGTCACGAACGAACACCAGGAAGGAGGTGTCCTCGGGTGGCGAGCACCGCTGGAATGCGGGCGGGGAGGGGTCCGATGGAAGATCCCGGAGAGTACGGGTTGCCGGGGAGGTGTCCCAATCGGACTCCCACTGCGAGAAATCGGTCAAGGAGTCCGAATCGGGCGGATCACACTGTCAAATGGCCAGTGCCCCTTGGAGACGGAGGCCCTGGAAGATCTCACCTCCGAGGAACGGGAGGGTGAGCGAGACCGACGTAGAGGACCCTCATGAGGCCCGCAGTTCTCGGGAGTTTCCTGGATGGATTTCGGTGTCCCATGCGAGAGACTCACAGTCTCTGGGCGCGAGTCAGCAAAGCTGGCCATGAGTGCCTGCTGGGAAGCAATGAACGCAGAAATGCTGCACTCCAGCGCCAGCATGCAGGACTCCCACACAGGCGTGGGGCCCTACAACGTCGATCCCGGGGTCACTGGGTCAGGCATCAAGGAGGAGAGGGGGTCCTCACCAGGACGGCCCTCAGGAGACCGGGCGCCTTCGCCGGAGGCCTCTGCTTCCGTGAGGAGTACCTTGTGTGGCTGCTCTCTGTCCAACTCTCGGGAACACCAAAGGGGGCTAAGCGACCGAGCGCAGGAGCACTCGCGCTTGTCGGGAGCCCCCGAAATCGACTTCGAGGCCTTCTTCATTTTGTGCCGCTCCACCTCCAGGGGATCCCTGGTTGGAGTGCTGCCAAGAGCGGGGGGGGGGCCGCAGGGGGGGGAGAGACAATTGAGGGTGTCACCAGGGATTCCGAGGCGGCCTTTCAGAAAATGTCTTCGGAATTCTGCTTAAGGCTGAGCAGGGCCTTAGAGGACATTTTCTTGCAGAGCGAACAAAGCTCCGGATCATGGTCGGCTCCAAGGCACCGCAGACAATTGTATTGAGTGTCCGTAAGCGACATGTTCCTAGAGCATCTATCGCATTTTTTGAAGCCGGTAGTCATGGGGCAAAAATGACACCTGCGAGATTGAAAACGCACGTGGCCAGTGGTTAGAGGAGAAAAAAGGGCACGAAGTCCGTAACAAGAAATGAAAAGGAGAAGACTATCCCCTATAGCTCTAACAATGAAGAGCAGGGGAAGGACGGGTGCAACTGGAAAAAAAAAGGCCTGTAGGCCCAAAAAAACAAAACTTTTTCCAAGGGACGAGGACGTGCGTCCGATGGCCTCTGCGGGAAAATGTAGACTGAGCAAGATGGCACCCTTGGGCAGGAAGAGGAACACGCATGCATGGCAGCAATCCCAAAGGCTTTCTTTGAAAGCTGGGGAACTGGTCCACGTGGGCTCTGTCGGTGCCGACGTCACCCATAAGTGAGGATAGACTTCCTGCTTGTTCCTGGAGAACTCGGGGACCACCTAGCCAGCAAAGACCACTGGAGAGGTCACAGGTGAGCACATACTCACAGCACTATCTCTATGGTCGCCGACATCAATCCAAGCAGCTGAAGATAAAACCAGACTCTGGGAGCCTGCTGCACACAAAGCAGCTCCAGGCAATCCAACAGTCTTAACTTTCTCTTCTGGCAGGAAGACTGCCCACTCAAGTGTTGAAACGTGCACCCAGAAACTCCAAGGACTGGGAAGACAACAGCTGTTTTTTTTTCCTGATTTATCACTCTGCTGAGGTTTTCAGAAAGGACAGCACTCGGGATGCCAGCGGAGGTGCTTCTGAAAGGGAATGGGCCCGCATGAGCCAGTTGTCCAGATGTGGATGGACACAGATCCTTTGGAACCGCAGCCCTTAACACCATGACATTGGAGAACGTCCTCAGAGCAGTGAAAAGCCCAAAAGGGAGGGCAGCAAACTGAAAATGCGAGTCAAGCAGATCAAAACGCAAATACTTCTGCTGATCCACCCAGATCGGGATATGAAAATACACCTTAGCCAGAGCAGAGAGGCCAAGAATTCTCTTCACTACACTGCTTGAATCATAGAGTGCAATGTTTCCATCCAGTAGCACAGAATGCTCAAATGCTCATTGACTCCCTTGAGGTCTAGAATGGACTGGAAGAACAGTCCTTTTTGGGCATCACTAGACTGTATCCACCCCTTGGCCCATTCATTCAGTGGGAGGGGCACCACTGTCTTTACGCACAACTTGTCAAAGGTAGCCTGCACAGCGGCACTTTGCTTGCAGACAAACATGGAGAGATGATGAAGGCATCCAGAATTGGCTCTTTGCCATTCTAGACATAGCCAAACTGAATGGTGTCTAACACCCAGTGACGCCTGCTTCAACTGGAGGAACCTGAGAATGGGTCACCAAACCTTTATTGCGCAGCCTGGGAAGGTCCGCCCCTGGAAGGGACCGAGCACCTGGGCTGCTACGCTCCACAAAAGGATTGAGAACGAGTTCAAAGCTCAGAAGCGGAGGGAAAGAAAGTTTCCAGGTCAGTAAAACTAAGAGTATCGAGCGCCCAGGGAATCTGGCCAGCGTGCCCTCGTTGAACGGGCTGACAAGAAAGGGGAAGCAGCACGCTTCACAGGCTCCTTGGACCAGTCCTCCAGAAGGCAGTAAGATTTTGTTTTGCCCAGGTCCTTCACCAGCTTCTCGAAATTGGCTCCAAACAGAAGCTTCCTCTTAAAGGCCAATTGGGTCTACCGGGCTGGAAGATGTGTCTGCTGCCCAGTGCCTGAGCCAAATCCAATGCAGTGACATCATTGGCAGGGCACCATCCCTGGCTGCCAAACGCACCAGGTCATACATGACATCATAAAGGAAGGCCATAGCAGACTCCAAAAGAGGGGTAGTATCATCCAGCGGAAGAGACTGAATCCACTGGAGCAGGGCTTGAGATGTCAGGCTGGTGCATACTGCCAACTGCAGGATAGCATCTGCTACAGTGAACTGGCTCTGCAATAACAAATCCACCTTGGGATCCAGAAAATCATTTAAGGCTGATCTGCCTTCCATAGGGTGGTCCATCTAGTAACTGATATGACCTGTGCATCCATCTTGGGAAAGCCAAACCATTTGCTGCACTCTTCCAGGAAGGCATAGATCTTTTTACACACCCTTAGCTCCTTAGGCGGGGCATCAGGATAGTCCCACTCTGACCAAATCAAATCCTTGATCACATCCAGGAACAGGAAGACAGTAGCGGATTTCGGCATCCCTTTAAGGAGCAGGTGTATCTTCTGCTCCTGCTCTGCGCCGGAAGCATCCGTCAAATTCAAGGCAGATGAGACCCTGGCAATTAACACCGCCAGCTCCTCCTTCCAGGATAGGCGGATCATTCCATCCTCTGCAAAATCTTCTGAAGGAGAGAGTACATCTTCATCAACATCAGAGCCCAATACTGAGCCACCTGACGGAGTCATAGTCAAAATCTCAGACAGCTCCCAACTGTTCCCCATCTCCAGGAGGGTGCCCCTCGCCAGGAATGCTTAGTCAAAGATAATTGAACAGGGCTTCCACTCTCAGCCTGCCCCGCATGAGAATGAGCCCGTGGGCACCCAGAGACAACAGGGTCTGAATTTTTATGCCAGAAGGACCAAGCCTGCTGCAAAAAAGAAAGAATTCCGGGGAGGACAATCTGGAGCCCGGACGCTTTCATCTTGGAAATGACTCCCCAATGCCAGAAGGCACAGCCGCAACAGACCACCTAGAGGATGATGAGTAGCTCACAGAACGGTCACCAGATTCTCCATCCGGTTGAATATCCTTACCCATAGCGCCATCTTTCACCTTCTGTTCTGAAGCAGGCAAGGCCGGACTAACTGTATCCCCCAGCTAGGAGAGGGAAAGCAGGCCCTCCAGGGATGACTCAGAAGCTGCCATGCAAGAAAAGCAGAGTCCAGAATCCAGAGATGGAGGCAGCTCACTTGCCACAGGTCAAAAAATGTTTTCTGGAAGAAGATATAAAGAGTTAGGCAATTAACATAACAGTACGTGCTAAGTCTGCAGCGGCCCGGAGGCATGCGTTAACTGTACTTTTATGCAATGGACGTTACAGGCGCTAGGGAAGAAGTGCACGACCACCAGGCACACAATAGGTAAAAACACTACTAACGCATGCAGAAAATGGCAGGAAACCCCCACACTGTGCCAACAGCCACCGCGGTCCACCCAGAATTGCATCCCATGAAGACTGAATCAGGAGCCCCCAACAAGGACAATGACAAGGTCAAGCCTTGATATTCACCCCGAGAGCCAGAGGCAGAGGATCCGTGCCGGGATCAACTCTACACCCCTGAAACTGTGTTACTGGATGGCTGTGCAGCACTGTGTTTAAGGTGGTTGACAGGCAGATCCATCTGAGAGTCTTCTGCAATCTTCAGGAGAGAGCAGGGGTTAACAGAGGAGGAGGGATGGAGGCACTGAGATTGTGCGAAGCTGCTGAATTCGGACATCCTTCCAGATCCTTCTAATTTTCTGGCTATTCAACAGACTCTTATTCAGGGTAAGAGGGTGGAGTTGAACCAATTTTCCTTTCTCTTATGGCTACCGAAAAGATTGCAGTCTAGAGGGGCCTCTCACGTTGTGCTCGAGTGTGTGTGTCACCTTTTTAGGTCATTCACGAGCATTTAATCAATCTTTTCCTCTCAATCCTCAGATTTTCTTCAGAGGGGAGAAAATCCATCCATCATCTACTGGAGACAAAAATACTGAAGGGACCTCTGGTAGCTGAGGTGAATGGAGGCAACGGAGTGATGTCATTGAGAATTGGGATTTCCATTGGTTCTTTGTCACCACCAATTTGCTGGTAGGGGAACATAATCTAATTGTCTGGACTGGTCTAGCAGGGCGATATGGAATATTTTTTTTTATAGAAAGAGTAGTAGAGACAAGGACTGTATCTGAATTCAAGAAAGTATGGGGCAAACACATAAGACCTCTAAAGAAAAAAACGGATTAAAGTAGTTGGTATGGAAGGACAGATTGAATAGGCTATATTTTCTTTTTCTGCTATCATCTTTCTACTGGAAGAGGAGGCCAGCTAAGTAGTAGGTCTGGCGAGGGTTCACTATGCTATTTGATCATGGCAGCAGCCTCCTGAACCTCGTCTCCAAAGATATTCTCCCCACAGCACAGCAGTAAGTTTCTCCTGCAGACTGGGCTATGCTGTGGCTCAGAGGCATGACTCTCTGGGCACCAATATTCATTGTGGAGGCTCTCATGCCATATCAAAAATATACATCACTTGGACCAAATATTTTCTGAATGCCTTCCCCTTGTCCTAACAAGGAACAGAATTCTAAGATCATGTATGGAGGGAGAAAGAGTAGTTACTCACCTGTAACAGGTGTTCTCCAGGAGCAGCAGGAATCAGTCCTCACATATGGGTGTCATCAGCGCCGATGAAGCCCCAGCGGAGCATTTCCCCAGCTTTCCATGAAAGCCTTTGGGAATACAGGCACGCATGCGCGGTTCCCTTCCCGCCTAAAGGTGCCATCTTACCTCAGTCAAATGACATAGCTAAGAACAGCACACAAAAATGAAAAAACAAACTATGTACAACTGCAACTCCAAGGGGAGGAGGGAGGGTTGTGAAGACCGATTCCTGCTGCTCCTGGAAAACACCTGTTACAGGTGAGTAACTACTCTTTCTCCAGGACCAAGCAGGAAGTCAGTCCTCACATATGGGTGACTCCCTAGCTCTGGGCTACCGAGAAACCCAGGCTGAACAAGAGAACACCCTCTAGTCCCAGCTGCAAAGAAAGGCTTTTCAAGGACACATCCTCCACCGGTAGCCCAACAGAGGGCAGGAGGGCAGGAGTTGCATAAACCTCAAAGAGATTCCGGAGTACTGCCTGGCCAAAAGCACTGTCCCTCCGGGACTCCCTCTCCAGGCAGTAATGGGCTGCAAAAGTCTGGCTTGAAGACCAAGTTGCAGCCCTGCAGATGTCTACCAAGGGCACAGAGCAGAGATGAGCCACTGAGGCAGCCATTGCCCTGACACGATGGGCCGTGACCCTACCCTTCAAAGGAAGGTCAGCCGCCTTGTAAGCCCAGGTGATACAGTCAGCCACCCAGATGGACAAGGTACGCTTGGACACAGCTAACCCCAACTTATTGGGGTCAAAGGATACGAAGAGCTGAGTAGCCCTTCTATGTCCCTGCGTACGGTCAAGGTAGAAGGATAAGGCCCTCCTACAGTCCAGGGTATGCAGGACTGCTTCAGCCTGGCTAGCATGAGGCCTAGGGAAGAATGTTGGAAGAACCACCTCCTGATTGAGGTGGAAAGAGGAGACAACCTTAGGAAGGAACTTTGGATGAGTCCTGAGGACTACCCTGTTCCTGTAAATCCTGGTGTAAGGCCTGTCACAGACCAGGGCCTGAAGCTCACTCACTCACCTAGCCGAGGTAAGGGCTATCAGGAAGAGTGTCTTCCAGGAGAGGAAGCGTAGTGGACAAGTTGCCATCGGCTCAGAAGGTGGGCGAGTCAGTTGCTGCAAGACCACATTCAGCTCCCACTCAGGGGCAGGAGGACGGATGGGAGGCTTGAGCAAAAGCAAGCCCCTGAGAAAGCGGGACACCAAGGGGTGACCAGATAGAGATTGTCACTCTACCAATGAGTGGTGAGCTGCTAGAGCTGAGAGGTGGACCCGAACAGAATTGGACTTAAGTCCCTGATTGGATAAGTGCAGTAAGTACTGAAGAACTACTGGCACAGTACAGGAGAAAGTACCCTCTGTACGTAGGTGACACCACACAGAAAACCTCTTCCACTTGAGAGCATAGATTTTCCTAGTGGACTGTTTCCTAGAGGCTAGGACAACTTCCTCAACTTCCTGAGGTAGGCCCCAGGGAGCCAAAACTACCCTTGCAGCCTCCAGGCCATCAAATTGAGAGACCTGAGATTGGGGTGCAGAAGGGAACCCTGGTCCTGTGTGAGAAGGTCGGGTTGCAACCCCAGAGGCAGTGGAGAATCCACCGCCAGTTGAAGCAGAAGAGGAAACCAAGGCTGTCTTGGCCACCTGGGAGCTACCAGCAGGACCGAGGCCTTGTCCTGAAGAATCTTGAATAGGTTTCAGGGCCACCAAGGGCGTGGGAGGAAACGCATAGAGGAGACCCTGAGACCAAGATATCAGAAAAGCATCCGCTGCTATCCGCAGAGGATGTGGTTGCCTGGAGCAGAACTTTGGCAGTTGCTTGTTGATGGGGCTGGCAAAGAGATCCATCAAAGGGAGACCCCATTTCAGGAAGATCTTCTGAACTACTGAAGGATGCAGCTGCCACTCGTGGGGCTGCAGTATCCTGCTCAATCTGTCTGCCAGGTAGTTGTCCTGGCCCGGAAGGTACACAGCCCTGAGGAGCATGTTGTGCTTGAGGGCAAAAGAACAAAGGTCCTGAGCTTCCTGACAGAGGATCCTGGAACGAGTTCCGCCCAGTTTGTTCAATGTAAACCGCACTGACGCAGAATAGCGCGGAATATAAGAGAATGTAAATAAATAAATAAATAAAATAAAACATGGCAACTTGGTTGTCTGTCTGAATCAGGACAGAGTGTTGAGCCATGGTAGGAGTGAAAGCTTTGAGTGCTAATTGAATAGCTCTGAGTTCTAGGAGATTGATCTGCTGTGCAGCCTCCCAGGGAGACCACAGACCCTGGGTGCACTTGCCCAGACAATGCGCTCCCCAGCCTTGCAGAGAGGCATCTGTTGTCAGAATCACTGTGTAACCTGGAATCTGAAAGGGCACCCCTTTCAGCAGATTGGGTGGGTGTAGCCACCAGTTGAGGGAGTGCAGAAATGGTCTGGACACCCTTATCCTGTCTCTGAGGCTGACAGTGGCCTGTGACCACTGAGTCCGAAGGCACCACTGTGCAGGCCTCATATGGAGCCTGACATTGGGGGTCACATGTACTGTGGAAGCCATGTGGCCTAGAAGCCTCAGGCAGAGTCTGGTGGAGACCAGGGACCTGCTGAGAAACAAACTTGCCAAGGCCATCAACCTTCGGGTTCTGTTTTCTGGCAAGAATGCCTTTGCCAGGAGAGAGTCCAACCGGGCCCCTATGAACTCCAAGTTCTGGGAAGGGAGCAAAGTGGACTTTGCGAAGTTTATGACAAACCCCAGGCGTTGTAGAAGAGCAATGGTCATGAGGGTGGCTTGATTGGCCTCCTGACCTGTCTGACCCCTGATAAGCCAGTTGTCCAGATAGGGGAAGACAAAGATGCCCTGATTTCTCAGGTAGGCCGCAACCACTGCTAAGCACTTTGTAAAGACTCTGGGGGCGGAGGTGAGGCCGAAAGGCAGCACTCTGTACTGATAATGGTTTCCTCCCACAATGAACCTGAGGTACTTTCTGTGGTCTGGATGAATGAGGATGTGAGTGTATGCATCCTTTAGATCTAAGGAGCATAGCCAATCTCCCTGCTGGAGGTAGGGCAGAAGGGTTCCAAGAGTAAGCATCTTGAACTTTTCTTTCACCAGGAACTTGTTAAGCTTCCTGAGGTCCAAAATGGGACGAAGGCCACCGGTTCTTTTGGGCACCAGGAAATACCTGGAGTAGAATCCGTGACCTTGCAAGTGGGGAGGCACAGGCTCCAACGCCCTGTCCCCCAAGAGACCCTGAAGCTCCTGACGGAGAAGGTCTGTGTGTAGAGGAGGCCTTGGAGGCTCCCCTGGAAAATATGGGGGTGGCAGTTGGTGGAAATGGAGGGCATATCCCCTGTGGATGATGTCCAGCACCCAACTGTCCCCGGTGATAAGGGGCAACTGGTGGGCAATGAGGGCGAGACGACCTCCTTTGCAGGGTTGGGAGAGCAGTGGAGGAGAGGCTATGCTCAAGGAGTCAAAAGCCCCCACCCTGCTGAGAGGTAGCAGGGGCCTGAGGCTTGGGGGTCCTCTGCCTACGGGGCCCATTACCCTGGCTTGCTGACCCTGGGGGGCAGCTTGGGCAACCTGATATTGTGGGTACTGTTTGTAGGCAGTGCCCTTCCTCGGGAAAAAGGGCTTTTTACCCGAGCCCTTCTTTTTATGAGAAGGGGCAGAGGTCTTCCTCGACAGCCTTGTCCGGGTGAGTTGCTCGGTCTCGAGCTGAGCGGCCTTCTCGGTCATGGGCTTGTCAAAAAGGTTTTCACCTCGGCAAGGGACATCGATCAACTTGTCCTGAACCCATGGCTCGAGGTCCGATGACTGCAGCCATGCCTGGCGTCGAGCCGCGATGCCGGCTGTCACAACTCGGGCCGAAGCCTCGAAGCCATTGTAGGCGGCGCGGGACATGAACTTCGAGCAGTCCCGAATCCCCGAGGACAAGGACTTAAATCTCTGCAAGGGTTTCCCAGAGAGACCAGCAGAGAATCCGGCCAACTCCTTGGCCAGATCCCGCAAGTACATGCCCATATACAGCTGGTATGACTGGACACAGCAAGCAAGCAGGAGCCCTGAAAACACTTTCTACCGACGCCATCTAGGTTTCGGGCCTCCCTGCCAGGAGGCACCGCGGAGTGCATCTTCTGACTCTTCAGACGATGCATGGCCGATTCCACAACCATGGAATGGTGTGGTAGCTGTGCTTTCTGAAAACCAGGGCTCTTACGAAGTCGATAGATTGAATTGACCCGCTTGCTAAGAACCGGCGCTGAGGCCGGTGCCTCCCACATACGGAAGAGGAGCCGTTCCAGCATCGGAGGAACCGGGACAGTAAAGGCCTCCTTTGGATGAGAGTCATACTACAGCGCCTCTTCCTGGGGATCCGCCGAAATAGCCAAGGCAGTGGCCATATCCCGGACGAACTCCGAGAACTGGGTGTCCTCCGGGGAAGACCTACTCCGGGGCTCAGACTGCGGTGAGTCCGAAGGGACGCACCGAGTTTTAAAGGTGTCAGGAGACTCCTCGTCCTCCGTCTCCCAAGCCGACTCATCTGAGGAAGAGTCTGGGTCCGACCCCATGGGAGCCCTGGAGCACCCGCGTTGACGCCCTCGGTCCCGAACGGGAGGTCGAGGGGGACCGCGACCGAGGTCGACTCCGAGCCACGATGGACTCGAGTATCGGCTCGGTCTCCGGGGTCGACTTTGACGTCCATGTCCCGGAGGTCAGGGCAGATGCGCCAGATAGGCTGGCCATCAGTGCCCGCTGCTGCTCCATGAAGGTAGATATTCTGCTCTCCAAGGCTGTCATCCTGAGACTCAGCTCGGGAGACGCAGCAGCCACCGACTCGGACCCCGGCGGCGCCGGGCCCGACGTCAGCTCCCTGGGAGGAGAGTCCACGAGGACTAAGGGGCTTACGTGTCCGCAGACTCCGGCTCCACACGAGGAACTTTGGCAGGCTTCTCCGGTTCCAAAAGCCTGGGGCGACGGTCGGCGGTCTTAGACCTGGCCCTCGAGGAGCCAGGGACCTCTTCCAACGACGCCCTCGCGAGCCGTTTCTTCCTCTTGCGTTCCAGGTCGGGGGACCCCCTGTCCGAGGAGCTTCGATGGCGCTCGGGATCGGAATCCCGAGATGTTGAGGCTTCAGACGAGGTCGGGGCCTGGTCGGAAGCTGAGTCCGAGAAAAGCCTTTCCTTTTCCTGCTGGAGACTTCGTAGTGCCTTAGAAGACATTTTTCCACAGGCCCCGCACGACTTAGTATCGTGGTCGGGGCCGAGGCACCGAAGGCAGCAGTCGTGTGAGTCGGTGAGAGACATTAATTTCTTACACCGATCACACTTCTTAAAACCACTGGAAGCCATCGGGGAAAAAAAGAGAGTCCCCGCTAGGTCAAAAGACCGGCCTTCCAGGGAAAAAGAGAAAAAAGGGCGCGAACGCCAGCCACGAAGGGCAAAAAATGAAAAAGAGGAATTGTGTTCGATACCGGTGTACCGAACCCGGCGGGAGGGGAACCGGCGTGGAACCGGAAGAAAATGAGCAAAAAAAATTGCTGAAAAATCTACTTTTAACCGGGAAAATTGGACACACGTCCAGTGGTCTTAACGGGAAAAAAAGAGACTGAGGTAAGATGGCACCTTTAGGCAGGAAGGGAACTGCGCATGCGTGCCTGCATTCCTAAAGGCTTTCATAGAAAGTTGGGGAAATGCTCCGCTGGGGCTTCATCGGCGCTGATGACACCCATATGTGAGAACTGACTTCCTGCTTCGTCCTGGAGAACACCTGTTACAGGTGAGTAACTACTCTTTCTCCAGGACCAAGCAGGAAGTCAGTTCTCACATATGGGTGACTCCCTAGCTCAGGGCTACCGAGGAACCCAGGCTGAACAAGAGTACTCCCTCTAGTCTCAGCAGCAAAGAAAGGCTTTTCAAGGACACATCCTCCACCGGTAGCCCAACAGAGGGCAGGAGTTGCCTAAACCTCAAAGAGATTCCGGAGTACTGCTTGGCAAAAAGCACTGTCCCTACGGGACTCCCTTTCCAGACAGTAATGGGCCGCAAAAGTCTGGCTTGAAGACCAAGTTGCAGCCCTGCAGATGTCTACCAAGGGCACAGAGTGGAGATGAGCCACTGAGGCAGCCATTGCCCTGACACGATGGGCCGTGACCCTACCGTGCAAAGGAAGGTCAGCCGCCTTGTAAGCCCAGGTGATACAATCAGCCACCCAGATGGACAAGGTACGCTTGGACACAGCCAACCCCAACTTATTGGGGTCAAAGGATACGAAGAGCTGAGTAGCCCTTCTATGCCCCTGCGTACGGTCAAGGTAGAAGGATAAGGCCCTCCTACAGTCCAGGATATGCAGGACTGCTTCAGCCTGGCTTGCATGAGGCCTAGCGAAGAATGTTGGAAGAACCACCTCCTGATTGAGGTGGAAAGAGGAGACAACCTTTGGGAGGAACTTTGGTTGAGTCCTAAGGACTACCCTGTTCCTAGAAAACCTGGTGTAAGGCCTATCACAGACCAGGGCCTGAAGCTCTCTCTCGCCTAGCCGAGGTAAGGGCTATCAGGAAGAGTGTCTTCCAGGAGAGGAAGTGCAGAGGACAAGTAGCCATCGGCTCAAAAGGTGGGCGAGTCAGCTGCTGCAAGACCACATTCAGCTCCCACTCAGGGGCAGGAGGACGGAGAGGAGGCTTGAGCAAAAGCAAGCCCCTGAGAAAGCGGGACACCAAGGGGTGACCCGACAGAGAATGTCCCTCCACCAGTGAGTGGTGAGCTGCTAGAGCTGAGAGGGGGACCCGAACAGAATTGGATTTAAGTCCCTGATTCGATAAGTGCAGTAAGTCCTGAAGCACCACTGGCACAGTACAGGAGAAAGGATCCTCTGTACGTAGCTGACACCACACAGAAAGCCTTTTCCATTTGAGAGCATAGGTTTTTCTAGTGGACTGTTTCCTAGAGGCTAGGACAACCTCCTCAACTTCCTGAAGCAGGCCCCAGGGAGCCAAGACTACCCTTGCAGCCTCCAGGACATCAAATTGAGAGCTTTGAGATTGGGGTGCAGAAGGGAACCCTGCTCCTGAGAGAGAAGGTTGGGTTGCAACCCCAGAGGCAGTGGGGGATCCACCGCCAGTTGAAGCAGAAGAGGAAACCAAGGCTGTCTCGGCCACCTGGGAGCCACCAGCAGGACCGATGCAGTGTCCTGAAGAACTTTGAAAAGAGTTCGGGCCACCAAGGGCGTGGGAGGAAACGCATACAGGAGGCCCTGAGACCATGGAATCAGAAAAGCATCTGCTGCTATCCTCAGAGGATGCGGTTGCCTGGAGCAGAACTTTGGCAGTTGATTGTTCATTGGGCTGGCAAAGAGATCCACCAAAGGGAGACCCCATTTCAGGAAGATCCTCTGAACTACTGAAGGATGCAGCTGCCACTCGTGGGGCTGCAGAATTCTGCTTAACCTGTCGGCCAGGTAGTTGTCATGGCCTGGGAGGTACACAGTCTTGAGAAGCATGCTGTGCTTTAGGGCAAACGAACAAAAGTCCTGAGCCTCCCGACAAAGGAGTCTGGACCCAGTCCCGCCCTGTTTGTTCACATAAAACATGGCTACCTGGTTGTCTGTCTGAACCAGGACAGATTGATGAGCCAGGGTAGGAGAGAAAGCTTTGAGTGCTAATCGAATAGCTCTGAGCTCGAGGAGATTGATCTGCTGTGCAGCTTCCCAAGGAGACCACAGGCCCTGGGTGCACTTGCCCAGACAATGAGCTCCCCAGCCCTGCAGGGAGGCGTCTGTGGTCAGTATCACTGTATATCCAGGAATCTGAAACGGTACCCCCTTTAGAAGATTGGGTGGGTGCAGCCACCAGTTGAGGGAGTTCAGAAATTGTCTGGACACCCTTATCCCATCTCTGAGGCTGCCTGTGGCTTGTGACCACTGAGTCCGAAGGCACCACTGAGCAGGCCTCATATGGAGCCTGGCATTGGGGGTCACATGAACTGTCGAAGCCATGTGGCCAAGCAGCCTCAGGCAGAGTCTGGCGGAGACCACTGACCCCCTGAGAAACTGATTTGCTAAGTCTATCAGTCTTTGGGCCCTGTCTGCTGGCAAGAATACCTTTGCCAGGACAGAGTCCAGCATTGCCCCTATGAACTCCAAGTTTTGGGAGGGGAGCAAAGTGGACTTTGCGAAGTTTATGACAAATCCAAGGTCTTGAAGAAGAGCAATAGTCCTGAGGGTGGCTTGTCTGGCCTCCTGGCACGTCTGACCCCTGATGAACCAGTCGTCCAGATAGGGGAAGACAAAGATTCCCTGATTTCTCAGGTAGGCCGCCACCACTGCCAGGCATTTGGTAAAGACCCTGGGAGCTGAGGTGAGGCCGAAAGGCAGCACTCTGTACTGATAATGGTTTCCTTCCACCATGAACCTGAGGTACTTTCTGTGGTCTGGATGAATGAGTATGTGAGTGTACGCATCCTTTAGATCTAAGGAGCATAGCCAATCTCCCTGCTGGATGTAGGGCAGAAGTGTTACAAGAGTAAGCACCTTGAACTTTTCTTTCTCTAGGAACTTGTTAAGGTTCCTGAGGTCTAGAATGGGTCGAAGGCCACCTGTTCTTTTGGGTACCAGGGAATACCTGGAGTAGAATCCGTGACCTTGCAAGTGGGGAGGCACAGGTACTGTTTGTAGGCAGTGCCCTTCCTCGGGTAAAAGGGCTTTTTACCCAAGCCCTTCTTTTTATGAGAAGGGGCAGAGATCTTCCTAGACAGCCTTGTCCGTGTGAGGTGCTCAGTTTCGAGCTGAGCGGCCTTCTCGGTCATGGGCTTGCCAAAAAGGTTTTCACCTCGGCAAGGGACATTGATCAACTTGTTCTGAACCCATGGCTCGAGGTCCGATGACTGCAGCCATGCCTGGCATCGAGCCGCTATGCCGGCTGCCGCAACTTGAGCCGAAGCCATCGTAGGTGGTGTGGGACATGAACTTCGAACAGTCCCGAATCCCCGAGGACAAGGACATAAATCTCTGCAAGGGTTCCCTGGAGAGTCAAGCAGAGAACCCGTCCAACTCCTTGGCCAGATCCCGCAAGTACATGCCCATGTACAGCTGGTACGACTGGACATAGCAAGCAAGCATCGAGCCCTGGAAGCACTTTCTACCGAAGCCATCGAGGTTTCTGGCCTCCCTGCCAGGGGGCACCGCGGAGTGCATCTTCTGGCTCGTCCGACGATGCATGACCGATTCCACAACCATAGAATGGTGTGGTAGCTGTGCCTTTTGAAAGCCAGGGCTCTTTCTGAGTCGATAGATCGAGTCGACTCGCTTGCTGAGAACCGGCGCTGAGGCCGGTGCCTCCCACATACGGAAGAGGAGCCGTTCCAGCATCGGAGGAACCGGGACAGTAAAGGCCTCCTTCGGAGGAAAGTCATACTGTAGAGCCTCAAGCTCCTCAGCTCGAGGCTCCTCCTCGGGATCCGCCGGAATAGCCAAGGCGGTGGCCATATCTCAGACGAACTCCGAGAACCGAGTATCCTCCGGGGGAGGATCTACTCCGGGGTTCAGACTGCGGGGAGTCCGACGGGACGCACCGAGTCTTGAAGGTATCAGGAGACTCCTCGTCTTCCGTCTCCCAAGCTGACTCGTCCGAGGAGGAGTCAGGGTCTGACCCTGCGGGGCCCTGGAGCACCCGCCCCAACGCCGGAGGCACCGGCGTCGACGCCCTCGGTCCCGAACAGGAGGTCGAGGGAGACCGCAACTGAGGTCGACTCTGAGCCACGATGGACTCGAGTATCGGCTCGGTCACCAGGGTCGACTTCGAAGTCGATGTCCCGGTGGTCGGGGCAGATGCGCCAGACAGGCTGGCCATCAGTGCCCGCAGCTGCTCCATGAAGGCAGACAGTCTGCTCTCCAAGGCCGTCATCCTGAGACTCAGCTCGGGAGACACAGCAGCCACCAATTTGGGCCCCGGCAGCGCCGGGCCCGACGTCGGCTCTCTGGGAGGAGAGTCCTCGAGGACTACGGGGCTTACGTGTCCAGCAGACTCCGGCTCCACGCAAGGAGGTTTGGCAGGCTTCTTTTGTTCCACGGGCCCGGGGCGACGGTCGGGGGTCTTAGACCTGGCCCTCGAGGAGCCAGGGACCTCCTCCTCCGACGCCCTCGCGAGCTGCTTCTTCCTCTTGTGTTCCCTGTCGGGGGACCCCCTGTCCGAGGAGCTTCAACGGCGCTCGGGATCGGAATCCCGAGATGTCGAGGCCTCAGACGAGGTCCGGGCCCGGTCGGAGGCTGAGTCCGAGAAAAGCCTTTCCTTTTGTTGCTGTCGACTTCGGAGTGCCTTAGAAGACATCTTCCCACAGGGCCCGCACGACTTAGGGTCGTGATCCGGGCCGAGGCACCAGAGGCAGCAGTCGTGTGTGTCGGTGAGAGACATTAATTTCTTACACCGATCACACTTTTTAAAACCACTGGAAGCCATCGGGGGAAAAAAAGAGAGTCCCCGCGAGGTCAAAAGACCGGCCTTCCAGGGAAGAAGTGAAAAAAAAAGGCGCGTACGCCAGCCACGAAGGGCAAAAATCGAAAAAGAAGAATCGGGCTCAATACCAGTGTACCAAACCCGGCGGGAGGGGAACCGGCTTCGAACCAGAAGAAAAAATAGCGATAATCGCCAAAAAAATCTACTTTTAACCGGGAGTACAGGACACACGTCCGATGGGCTTCACAAAAAAAAAGAGACTGAGGTAAGATGGCACCTTTAGGCGGGAAGGGAACCGCGCATGCATGCCTGCATTCCCAAAGGCTTTCATGGAAAGCTGGGGAAATGCTCTGCTGGGGCTTCATCGGCGCCGATGACACCCATATGTGAGGACTGACTTCCTGCTTGGTCCTGGAGAAAATCCACAAACCCCTCTATGAGGGCATGGTGTTCTGGCAAACATTTCTCCCAAAAGAATCCAGGTTCTTAGTCTCTTCCCCCTGTGACACTGGGCAAGTGCAACTTGAAATTTCTGGCCCTTTTGAGAGCATATTTGATGACCACAGAGTGGTGTGGAACTGGAGCTTCTCAAATCCAATAGCCTTATACATAGAGGAGTGCTTCTCGCTGACAGGAGGCTTATCTGAAGCCTCTGAAAGATGCAGTGCATGGTCACTATCATTGTTTCCTTGTGGGGATCCAGATACTGGAGAATTTCCAATTCTTCAGCCCTGGGTTCCTCCTTTGTACCCAATTTGAATGGAATGGCATCAGCCATTTCTTTGACAAACTCATGGAAGGACATATCCTCAGAAGAAAACTTATTTAATAGGTTTTTTAAACCGCTTTTTCCTTCATTCAAAGCGGTTTGTGTTGCTCATGAGTTTGAGAGGAGTCTGAAGGAAGCTCTGGAGATCTCTCCTCTGGGAAATATTCAGAATCCTAGTTGGTTACTCAAGAGAGTTTGAACTCAGCCTCAGTGAGGTACACTCCAAGATGTCCAAATTTCTGCCAGGGTAGAATTCTGCACTGCATGAGTGCCAGATCTCCTCCAGCAGTGTCTGCATACCCATGGGTTCTGACGCTTCGGGAAAGTTATGGAAAAACTGGTTTTAAGGATGCCATATGTGAAATGCTTTTTTCTTTTTTTTAGACAGCCTGAATAGAAAATACAAATGGGACTAGGGGGAATGGAGTTGTATTCTAGTCCCCGAGCAAATGCAGGAGGAGAAATTTCACTTACTGTTAATTTCCTTTCCTGGAATACTGCTAGACCAGTCCAGACAAGCGGGTTATGTCTCTCTGCCAGCAGATGATGGAGACAGAGAAAAAACACTCCAAAGCTGTGATTGGTTGGGCTCTGGGTGACATAGGAGTGCCCCAGAGGACCTAGTCAGTATTCCTTTGACAAGCACCAACATAAGGAGAAAACCTGACTAACCAACTCAACAATGTACAGGTAACAACTAATTCAATTAAAACCCTCAACTCGAACCATGAAGGGTGGAGAAGGATCAAACATCATTCCTTGGAGAAAAAAACTGAATCCACTGTTGTTGTCATTCTCCGGAATATGCAATTGTTTATGTCTGAAGTAAGAAGAACGTCGGCTCCTCTGCACCAGCAGTTGTGACACTGACAATGGGGTGGGGTTCTGGACTGGTCTAGCAGTATTCCAGGAAAGAAAATTAATGGTAAGTGAAATTTCTCCTTCCAGTTCATACTGCTAGACCAGTCCAGTCAAGCGGGAAGTACCCAAGCTAATGAACCCCAGGGTGGGCAGAAAGAGCCGCTGACAGCACACTAGCCCCAAAACGACTGTCCTCACGTGCCTGAACGTCCAGGCGATAATGCTGGACAAAAGTACACAAGACGACCAGGTTGTTGCTCAACAAATATCAAGAGGGACTACATGTGATTGCTCGACCAAAGACGTGGTTTGAGCTTGAGACGAATGTGCGCGAAGACTGGCAGGCACTGGCTTGCCTTACAGAATATAGGTTGATTCGATGGTACAGCGTATCCATCTGGCTATAGCAGATTTTGAAGCTGCCATACCTTGGCGCGGTTCTGCAAAAAGCACAAAAAGATGTGTCGGTCTTGCGAAAAGAATTGGTGACTTTGAGATAGGGAAGGAGAATCCTTTTATGATCAACCGCCCGGAGATTCTTGGAACGTCCAGAACATTGTTCCTTTGAAAAGGCAGGCAACAAAAGAGGCTGATTGACATGAAAAGGAGTAATCACCTTAGGCAAGAATGAGGGAACAGTACGAAGGGACACTCCCTCTGCGGAGAATGACTAGTACAGATCCCTACAAGAGAGGGCCTGTAGTTCCGAAATGCGATGAGCCGAAGTTATTGCCACTAAGAAAACCATCTTAAGTGTCAAATCCGTTCAGGAAACTTCCTTTAGAGGCTCGAAGGGCAGAGACATCAAGGCCCGTAGTACCAAAACAAGTTCCCAAGAAGGGACAAGTGGACGGACCATAAGAACATAAGATATGCCATACTGGGTCAGACCAAGGTCCATCAAGCCCAGTATCCTGTTTCCAACAGTGGCCAATCTAGGTCATACGTACCTAGCAGTATCCCCAAGAGACACAGGTTCCACAATGCTTGTATTGGGTCAAGCATTGATATCCTGGGTCCCTTTTTAATAATAGTTTATGGACCTTTCCTCCAGGAACTTGTCCAAACCTTTTTTAAACCCAGCTACAGTAACAGCCTTTACTACATTACACATTGAGTGAAAAAATAATTTTCTCTTATTTGTCTTAGTTTACCCTGTAGCTTCATTACATGTCCCCTAGTCTTTCTATATTCTGATAGCGTAAACAATCGATCTACGTTTACCCGTTCCACTCCATTCATTAATTTAGACCTCAATCATATCTCCCCTCAGCCGTCTCTTTTCCAGGTTGAAGAGCCCTAATCTTTGTAGCCTCTCTTCATAGGAATAGCCTTCCATCCCCTTTACCATTTTGGTGGCTCTCCTCTGTACCTTTTCTAATAACGCTATATCCTATATCTACATTTATTTATTATTTATTTATTTAAAGTCTCTTATATACCGCACTATTCGGCATCAGCGCGGTTTACATGGAACAGAAATGCTCAGTACAGTTAACACGTATGAGTTCACAGATAACAGGGCAAATAACTTGGATAACAGGGGTAACTATTTACAAACTTACTACATAAACTTGGATAACAGTGGTAAACGTTTTACAAATATTGCTACATCGAGTCGTATAATCATGAATTCCATTGAAACAAATGCACCACTAAGGTTAGAGAATCTTTCTTGACATGTTGTTGGGAAACCATATATTAGCTTAGCGGCTACGACTGAAGGGTGTAGATGGCTTGACTCCTTTAAGAAAACGCGACACATCGGAGTGGGACGCAAGAGAAGGACCACGAATCGGTCCTCTATAACACGTCAGTGCTGAAATCTGTACCCGTAGAGTGCCAAGAGCTAAGCCTTTGTCGAGGCCCTCCTGAAGAAAGGCAAGAATGTCTGGAATTACTGAACTCCAAGGAGAAAGATGTTGAGTACACCAGGACTCAAACACTCGCCACACCCTAGCATATGCTAACGACATAGACAAACAGCGAGCGTTGAGGAGAGTCGATACTACCTTGGAAGAGTAACCCTTAAGGGCTAATCTATGGCATTTAAGAGCCAAGCCATAAGCAAGTAGCGAGTTGGATCTTCCATCGAGATAGGTCCTTGCCTGAGAAGTCCGAAGGGAATTAGTAGTCGCAGAGGAGGGATTCGAGATAATCTTAAGAGATCGGCATACCATGGTATTCGGGGTCAGTCTGGGGCCACTAAGATTACTGGACCCTGGTGTTCCGTGATCCGTTGCAGGACTCTTCCGATCATTGGCCAAGGTGGGAATACATAGAGTAACTGGTGTTTCGGCCATGGCTGCACCAAGGCATCTATGCCTTGAGATTTGTGTTCCCTCCAGCGACTGAAGATCGGAACTTTCGCATTCGTGGCTGACGTCATGAGATCTACTTTCGGCTGCCCCCAGTTCTGAACTATCATCTGGAATGCTTGTGGGGCCAGTTCCCATTCGCTGGGATCGAGATTGTGTTGGCTTAGAAAATCCACCTTCACGTTGCTGGTCCCTGCTATATGCTGTGCTGAGAGAACTTGCAGGTTCCTTTCTGCCCAAGGGAAGAGAAGGGACATCTCTTTTGATACCCCTATGCACTTGGTGCCACCCTGGCGGTTGAGGTAGGACACTGCAGTGGCATTGTCACATAGGATCTGAACGGCTTGACCCTGTAGGAACCACTGAAACTTCAGTAAGGCGAATCAAGCTGCTCTCGCTTCGAGCCTGTTGATCGTCCATCACGCCTCGCGCATCGTCCAAGTTCCTTGCGCTGAGTGAGTGCGACAGTGCACTCCCCATCCGGACAGACTGCTGTCAGTTGTCAGCAAGATCCAGCGTGGGTTTTCCAATGGTACTCCCTTGAGGAGATTGTGAGATGCAAGCCACCACTGTAGACTGTGGCAGACCTGTAGCTGTAACGAGAGACAGGTCTGGTCGTCTTCTGTCACTGGGGACCATCTGGAAAGTAGAGCAGCTTGTAGGCAGCGCATGTGAGCCTTTGACCAAGGCACGAGCTCGATGGTGGCAAACATGGATCCCAGGACTTGGAGGTAATTCCATGTCCGGGGGGCTCTTTGGGCCAAAAAACCAGAGCTGAGAAGCCAGCTTTAGGAAATATGCTTGAGTCAGGAATACACGCCTTGACAGGTATCGAAGCATGCTCCGAGGAATTCGATCTCTTGAGATGGATGGAGGCAACTTTTGGTGCGGTTGAACACCCAACCGAGTTGCTGTAGGAAGGCAACTACTGTGGAAACAGTTTTGTGAGCTTCTGGAAGGGAGTCCGCACGAATGAGCCAATTGTCCAAGTATGGGTGTATTCTGATTCCCTGCTTGTGTAAGGCTGCCGCCACAACCACCATCACCTTTGAGAAGGTTCGAGGTACCGAGGCTAGGCCAAAGGGCACTGCCCGAAACTGAAAATGTTGGCCGAGGACTGAAAAACGCAGGAAACGCTGGTGATCTTCTCAAATGGGAATATGAAAATATGCTTCCGCGAGATCCGAGGATGCTAGAAACTCTCCCCAGCGTACTGAGTGAATGACTGACCGTAGAGTCTCCATCTGGAAGTGAGGTGCTCCAAGGCTGAAATGTATGCCTTTGAGGTCCAAAATTGGACGGAGAGAGCCATCTTTCTTGGGCACCATGAAATAGATGGAATAATGGCCTAGCCCTCTTTCTAACGGAGGGACTGGACAAAGGGTTTTTAAGGAGAAAAGCCTCTGAACAGTAGTTTGAATGGCCACTTGTTTTTCCGCCGAGCGTGGTGGAGAGACCAGGAAGGCATCGTGAATGGGTCGGCAACATTCGAGAGAATAGCCGTGAGAAACTATATCGAGGAATCATCGATCTGAAGTTGTGAGTGCCCACTGTCGAGAAAAAAGAGTCAACCGTCCGCCTACAGGCGGAAGGATCTCAAGTGGGTGGACCGTCCTGTCAGCGGGAAGCTCCAGGGAACTTCCCTGGGCCACAGTATGAGTCCGTTCCTTTGCGGGTTCCTCGAAAGGACTGAGCTCTCTGTCCAAACTGATGGGCAGAAGCGGAAGAAGCACCTGGCTTAAAGGCGCGGTATCTTTGTGAATCCTGAGATTTAGAAAACCGCCGAAAACCATGGGATCAAGATCCACGACGAGAGGATGTCTTTGGCCTGTCCTCAGGTAAACGTTGTGGCTTCACCTCTCCGAGATCTTTCACCAATTTATCAAGATCCTCACCAAAAAGGAGTCTCCCTTTAAAAGGCAACTTAGACAGACAGGTCTTAGAGGCAGCATCCGCTGCCAATTGACGCAACCATAGCCATCTTCTAGCCACTGCCGCCACGGAACGAGCTGACAGTCGAAGATCACAAAAGGCATCTACCAGGAATGCAGCGACTGATTCGAGACACGCCAACTCTGGTTCGTCTGTAAGCTGCTGAATCCATCGGAGGGAGGCTCGAGCCGGCAAACCTCCAAATCGCAGCTTGTAGGGAAAGAGTGGAGGACGAAAAAGCTGTCTTAAGTAGTCTCTCGACCTTATGGTCCTGTTGGTCTCGGAGTGCTGCTCCGCCCTCAACCAGAAAGCACAATTACTTACCTGTAACAGGTGATCTCTGGGAACAACAGGAATAAGTCTTCACATATGGGTACGTCGGTACCGACGGAGCCTGCGCGGGAATGCTCCCCAGCTTCCCAAAAAGGAAAGCTTTTGGGAGCATCCCACAGCGCCTGCGTGCTGCCTTCCCGCCTTTCCTAACCATCTCTCCTCAGTTCGAGTTTAAAGCTGAGACAATAGAGAGAGAGAGGAAAGGAAAGATAGAAAAAGAGATACAACTCCTAGGGGAGGAGGGAGGGTTGCAAAGACTTATTTCTGCTGTTCCCAGAGATCACTTGTTACAGGTAAGTAACTGTGCTATCTCCAGGAACAAGCAGGAATGAGTCTTCACATATGGGGACTCCCTAGCTAAGATGCCTGGGAGATCCCCAAGGATATGAGACCCTGGAGAGGGGTCTACTTCCTCCTATGGATCTCAGGCATCCATCCAGGGAAGGAGGGTAGGAGTTGTTTAAGAATGGAACAGGTGTTTGAGGACAGCCTGACCAAACAAGGCATCCCGGTGGGAGTCCTTGTCCAAGCAGTAATGGGCTGTGAAGGTATGAACCGAGGCCCAGGTGGCTGCTCGACAGATCTGGTCGATGGACACAGAATGAAGATGAGCCATAGAGGTGGCCATGGCCCTCACATTATGAGCTGTGACATGGCTCTCCAGAGAAAGGTTCTTACTCTGGTAGGCGAAAGAAATACACTGAGCAATCCAATTGGACAGTGTTCTCTTAGAGACTGGAAGTCCTAAATGAGAAGGATCAAAAGCAACAAAAAGCTGGGAAGACTTTCTATGTTGCTGTGTCCTATGTAAGTAAAAAGCAAGAGCTCTTTTACAATCCAGAGTATGAAGATTCCTCTCTGCACTGGATGCATGAGGAGCTGGAAAAAAGACAGGCAAATATACTTCTTGATTAAGATGAAAAGGTGAGACCACTTTAGGCATAAAGTATGGATTTGTCCTAAGGACTACCTTATCATGATGGAACCTTGTATAAGGTGGATTAGCCACTAATGCCTGCAGTTCACTGATGCGGCGAGCTGAAGTAACTGCAATGAAAATAACCTTCCATGAAAGGAACTTCAAGGAGGTAGTGGCTAAGGGTTCAAAAGGTGGCTTCATGAGCTGACCAAGAACCAAATTTAAGTCCCATGCCACCGGAGGAGGCCTAATGGGAGGTTTAGTTAAAGTTAGGCCTCTCATGAATCTTGCAATGAGAGGATGAGAGGAAATAGGTTGTCCATTGATGGGCTTAAGGGATGCTGCAATAGCACTCAAATTGACTCTTACTGAATTTGTTTTAAGGCCAGCACTGGAAAGATGCAGGAGATAGTCTAACAGAGAATTTAAAGGTAGTGCTAGAGGGTCAAGACCCTTTTCAGCACACCAAATGGAAAACCGTTTCCATTTAAAAGCATAAGAACGCCTGGTGGAAGGTTTTCTGGAAGCATGGAGGATATCCTTCACTTGTTGAGAAAGATTCCAGTCTTGAAGGTCTAGGCCTTCAGTAACCAAGCTCTGAGGTGTAGGGACTTGGGGTTTGGGTGCCACAAAGTCCCTTCCTCCTGGGACAGAAGGTCTGGAGCAGCTCCCAAGCCCAGAGAGGGGGCTTGGGAGAGATGTAGAAGTAGAGGGTACCACACTTGGCATGGCCAGCGTGGAGCTATGAGGATCATAGATCCTTGATCCCTCTGGAGTTTGAACAGAGTCTTGGGAATCAAGGGAATGGGTGGAAATGCATACAGGAAGCCCTGACCCCAATGGAGGAAGGCAACCTTGGCCTGAACTCCGTGACACGGAATTCTGGAACAGAACCGGGGAAGTTTGGCATTCCACGGACTTGCAAAGAGGTCTATGTCCGGGGTTCCCCATTCTTGGAAGATTCTGAGTACCTGATCCATGTGCAGGGACCATTCGTGTGGAAGCAGGACTCGACTGAGTCTGTCTGTTTATGTTTATGTTTATTGTGTCTTGATAAAATCGCCCTTCTCCAAAAATCAGAGCGATGTGCAAGAGTTTTGGACTCCTGGGAGGTATACTGCCAGGAGATGGATTTGATGCTCTCTGGCGAAGGCCCACAATCTTAAAGCTTCGTTGCAAAGCGACAGAGAGCCAGTTCCTCCTTGCTTGTTTATGTAAAACATGGCTACTTGATTGTCCGTATGAATGAGGACTGTCTTGTAGCTGAGGAGGGTATGAAAGATCTTGAGAGCTAGAAAAACTGCTCGAAGCTCCAAGTGGTTGATATGAAGGAAGGTCTCCTGTGGGGACCAAGTGCCTTGAGTGGAGAGGTCCTGTAGATGGGCTCCCCAACCTGTTTGGGAGGCATCTGTTGTGAGGGTTGCTTGGGGCAACAACTGTTGGAAGGGGGACCCCAGCAACACATTTTGAGTGGACATCCACCATTGGAGAGACCAAAAGAGACGTTTGGTGGTTGCTATTTGGTCTGAGAGAGCTCCTGAAGCTTGAGTCCACTGGGTGGACAAAGTCCATTGAGCTGCTCTCATGTGTAGGCGAGCATAGGGAACCACATGCACTGTGGAAGTCATGTGGCCTAGCAGTTGTAGCATCTCCCGAGCAGTTAAGTGGCTTTTTGACTGAATCTGGGAGGCTAACTGCACTAGACGTTGGCAACGGGCCTGAGGAAGGTAAGCCCTTGCAGTAGTGGTATCCAACCAGGCCCCTATGAATTCTAGGGACTGAGTAGGGGTGAGCTGAGACTTTGGGAGGCTTACCACAAGTCCCAGATACTGCAGAATGCGCCTTGTGCGGTCCAAGGAATTCTGGGCCTCTGACTGAGATGGAGCTCGAATGAGCCAGTCGTCCAGGTATGGGAAGACAAATATTCCCAGTGTTCGTAGAAATGCAGCAACTATTGCCATGCATTTGGTGAACACTCTTGGGGCAGAGGCCAGACCGAAAGGAAGAACTCTGTATTGGTAATGTTTTCCTTGGAAAAGAAACCGTAGGAATCTTCTGTGAGAGGGATGGATGAGTACATGGGTGTACGCATCCTTGAGATCTAGAGAACAAAGCCAATCCTGACTTTGAAGGTATGGAAGGAGAGTGCCCAGAGAAAGCATCTTGAACTTCTCCTTGCATAGAAATTTGTTCAATTCTCTGAGATCTAAGATGGGTCTGTATCCCCCTGTCTTCTTTGGAATGAGAAAATAGGGGGAGTAGAACCCTGACCCTTGATGAAGAAGAGGAACTTCTTCTATTGCCCCTTGGGCAAGAAGGGTAGTTACCTCTTGACCTAGAAGGTCGAGAAGAGATGTGGGAGAATTGAAGTGTCTCACCATGGTGTGGGGAGGAAGGTCTGAGAAATGAAGCTTGTAGCCCTCTCTTATGATGGAGAGGGTCCACTGCTCTGATGTTATTTGCTCCCATCTGGGAGCAAAATGAGCCAACCTTCCTGGAATGGTGAGAGGCTCTAGCTGCTTTAGAGCCAGAAAGGCTAAGTTCTCTAGCATCAAGTCAAAAACCCTGAGGAGGTTGGGCCTGCTGAGTTGCAGCAGCCCCAGTAGGCTTAGGCCTGGCCTGTTTAGGTTGCTGACGCTTAGTGGCAAAGCGACCTGTAGAAGATTGTTGGCCAGAAGTAGAAGGAAATCTGCCCTTTTTAAAGAAAGACTTTTTAAAAGGCTTTTTCTTGGCAGGAATGGAGGTTGACTTTGAAAGTCTATCCAGAGCAGAGTTTTCTGCATCCATTTGAGTGGCTTTTATTTGCCATTCTTTGCCAAATAGGTTTTCACCTGTACAGGGAAGATTTCCTAAGCCATCTTGAACCCAGGGCTCTAAATCAGAAGCCTGGAGCCAAGCAATTCTGCGAGCAGCTATGGCAATGCCTGAGGCTCTGCTGGCACCTTCAAAGGAGTCAAAGGCTGACCTGTTGGAAAACTTTGAAATGTCTTGGGTATGCTTAAGCCAAATGAGGAATTCCTCCCTTTTATCCTCTGGAAGAAAAGGGAGGAAAGTGTGCAGTTTTTGTGCAACTTCCTTTAGAAACATGCCCATGTAAAGGCTATATGAGTTGATTCTGGCAATAAGCATACTGGCTTGGAAGATTTTCCTACCAAAGGCATCCAAGGTCCTGCATTCTCTTCCTGGAGGAGCAGAAGAGTGTCTCTTTGTACTCTTTATCCTCTTCATAGCTGACTGCACCACAATGGAATGGTGAGGAATCTGAGTTTTCTGAAATCCAGGACAAGGAGGGACACGATACATAGTGTCCAATCTACGAGAATGAGGAGAGAGAGTGAGATAAGTCTCCCATAGATCAATCATGTGTTCATAAAGAATCTCATGAATTGGTAAGGTGACTGCCTCTTTAGGAGCTCTAGAATAGCCTAAAATATCCAATTTTTTAGCTCTAGGCTCTGATTCAGAAGTTACTGAAATAGAAAGTCCTTTAGCTACTTCTCTTATGAAGTCTTGAAAGGACAAATCCTCTGGAGGAGACATTCTTCTTTTTGGAGAAGAAGGCTCTTCAGGAAGGGCTATGGATACTTCAGGAGACTCGTCTGATGTATCAGAATCATCAGAGGAATCGAAGTATCGCCTGTCAGGGTGCTCTTCCAATGCTCGATATGCGTATCGAGCAGTATCGACATCGGGCGTCCCCCGTACCGGATCGGTACCGGTGAGCAGCCCTGCACAAGGAACCGCTGCAGTCGGTATCCTGGTCGATGTCGATGCAGTCGGTACCGGTATCGATGCTGGTGCCGGTACCGGAGCCGATACCGAGAACGGAGTTTGTTTCGGTACCAGTGGCGTCGCAGCTTGAATGAAGGCCGTAATAGCCTGCTGCATGGACAGAACATTGTGATCCATCGACGCCATGAATGCCTGGAAGTCGGTACCGGGAGATTGTGCCGGTACCCCAGAGCAATCTAACAGGTGATCGGTCGAGGCCGTGCCATCGATGTCAACCTGTAACCCCATAGGAGGAGCTATGGAAGTCGGAGCTTCCCGCCGGGGTTGTTTTGCTGGCGCAGGATCCTCGAGGGCAAGCCCGGAGGCATCTCGATGCTTAGAGGGAGATCTACCCTTCGAGGACCTGCTAGGTTTATGTTTGGTTACCTGAGATCCATCAGGAGAAGAAGACCTGGAAGATGTCGATGCTACCGATGGTGCATCAGCGGGAAACAGCACATGGAGCTTGGCTGCTCGGTTCTGTAACCCCCGTTTAGACAATACAGAGCAGGACGGACAATCCGGAATGGAGTGTTCAGGACCCAAACATTTAAGACACCATTCATGGGTATCTGTAACAGAAATAGTACCGCTACACTTAGTACATTTTTTAAACCCGGAGGCTGGCTTTTCCATGAGGGAAATTTTCTTGTAGGCCCTGAGGCCTAAGAAGAGAATACACTAAGTGAAAAGAAAATAGATTTATTTTTTTTTTAAAGAAAGAAAGAGAAAAAGACCGGCGGTACCGGTCCGGAGTCGGGGAAGGCAGACACTCGACCAAAGAAATAAAATAAAGAACTTCTTCAGCGGTGACAGGGCTCGACCTGCTGTCTCCGCGGCAAAGAAGAACTGAGGAGAGATGGTTAGGAAAGGCGGGAAGGCAGCGCGCAGGCGCTGTGGGATGCTCCCAAAAGCTTTCCTTTTTGGGAAGCTGGGGAGGCGTTCCCGCGCAGGCTCCGTCGGTACCGACGTACCCATATGTGAAGACTCATTCCTGCTTTTTCCTGGAGATTAATTGCATGCTTAGTGACCCCGGTCACCAAAGCATCCACTTTAGGGTATGTCAGCCAACGGTCGAGGTCAGTGGGAGACCAAGGATACAACTGACCAATACGGCGTGCTGTGCGGAAAGAAGAATCTGGAGAGTCCCATTCCCGAGATACCATTTGCTGCAATTCCGCTGGAAAGGAAAAGACTTTGGAAGGTTTACAAATACCTTGCAAAATAGGATCTGGCTGCAACAGAGCTTGGGAACTATGTGAATCAGGCGTGTCGACGCGGCGTAGCGACTCTATCACCTGTGTGATTAGGGCAGGCAATTCCTCTTTCTGAAAAGTCTGATATCTTGAGAGTAACCTTGAACTGTCAATGAAGAATCAGACGGAGAATATTCCCCATCTTCTTTCTCCGACGAATCAGGGCTCACCTCCGAAGATTTAAAGTCTTCTTGGATATCCGTAGTGTCCCGCAAGCCACATGCAACGTTTCTAGGAGGACGTACTGCTTTAAGGTCTGAGGTCTTACGGGACCGCTTGCGAGACCCCGCCATATCTTTGTCTGCTACCGGGGCGGGTGCTGGAGGTATTCCAAAAGACTCCGAACGCCACAGGTGCCATGCCTGGCGGAAAAGCGTCAGGAACTCACTGTCAGCCGAAGCTGCTGTGGCTTCCAGTGGCTGTGGAAGCAAAATGGGAACTGCCTGAGTACTTTCTGCAGGTAGACCCGGCTGCAGGGGCTCTAAGGAGGGAGCAGTTAAGGTACTGATGTCACCAGCTGGCAGCGCAGTGGGTATGGAGAAAGAAGATTCTCCTGGATGCAGCATACAGGTGGAACACAAGTGATCTATTAACTCCTCCTGCTTCTTATTACATACAATGCACCTGTGCAGAGAAACAGGCATTGCAAGAGGCTTAAACCTTTTTTTTTTTTTTTAAACAAAAATCAATGTAGGCTTAGGGAAAAGACTCTTCAAAGAAAAGGAATTTTAAAACTCCCTGTGCCTTCACAGCATGTTAAATGCTTTGAAATGGCTGCCCAGAGCTGTTCCCGCCAAAAAAAAACACTGAAGAGAAATTTCTCCCGATTCAAAATGGACGCCAGCACAGAAAAACTGCAAAATAAAAGTTTCCTAAGCTTTAAAAACCTCAAAAACGCGCGAAATTGCTGGGGGAGAGAAGTGCTGCCAAAAATTGAAGAGACACAGATCCGGTGTTCCCCGTGCCGTTAAAAAACTGGAAGTAAGAAAATCGCTGCGAGGGAACCCAAGCAGGTACTCACTGTGCTGCAGAGAAGCAGAGGTTTGCAGAGAAATGCTCTAAAGATGCTGTAAAAATTATAACTGACTGGCTGGCAATAAATTTGATAGATTGATCCACCCCCAGCTACACAGGCTCTGTGGCAGAGGCTAGGAGCTGATTATAATGGGGAGCTCCACTGATCTAAGGATCAGGAGCTCAGACCCGGCTGTATTGTCACTAACTATAGTTTAAAAGCAATACAGCTATAAGAGAGGGGACCGGGGAAACTCAGAGTAACACCTCTTGTGTGCTCTGAGTGCATCCAGGTAAGAGACAAGATTGTTTAACTCCTTCATCTGCTGGAGACAGAGAAAATACTGACTAGGTCCTCTAGGGGCACTCCTATGTCACCCAGAGCCCAACCAATCACAGCTCTGGAGTGTTTTTTCTCTGTCTCCAACATCTGCTGGCAGAGGGACATAACCCGCTTGTCTGGACTGGTCTAGCAATATGAACTGGAAGTACTGATTGGCCAAATCTGCTGTTGCACTGGGAATCCCCATCCAGACAATAGTGGGAAGTGAAAGTGCATACCAAAGTCCAAGTTGCAGCTTTGCATATCTCCTCTACGGAGACTGAGCATAAGTAAGCCACAGATGCAGCCATGGGGATCAGATATTCTGAGCCATGACATGAACCACAAGTGTCAAGCTTGCCTGGGTATATGCAAAGATGATGCAACCTGCGAGTCAAACTGAAAGTGCATTTGGAATGGCAGGCTTCTCACTTGTTTGGGTGAAATAAACAAAGCTTTGCTACTGTTCCACAAAATGGATGAATAGTTATCTTTGACAACAAAAGATTTGTCTTCAAAATAAGACTATCCAACTCATTTCAGTCTAAAAACATACTGACCAGCTAGCAAATAACTTACAACTGTTGACAAAGTTTATTTTATTGTAGCATGAGTGTTCTCCTTTAAATTTATCACTTTCCAGTCCATACAGCGTAGTTACTCACCTGTAATAGGTGATCTCTGGGAACAGCAGGAATTTAGTCCTCACATATGGCTGACATCGGGTACCGATGGAGCCCGCGCGGGAAGCTCCCCAGCTACCAATAGGAAAGTGTTTATGAGCAGTCCACTATGCATGTGCTGGTGCCTTCCCGCTCTTCTGACTGACTCTTCTCAGTTGAGTGTATAGCTGAAGAAAGTTGAGGAGAGAGAGAGAGAGAGCTACAACTCCTTGGGGAGCTGGGCGGGTTGTGAGGATTAAATTCCTGCTGTTCCCAGTGATCACCTGTTACAGGTGAGTAACTACACTATCTCCAGGAACAAGCAGGAATGTAGTTCTCACATATGGGATTCCCTAGCTGAGAGATCTCAGGGCTGTCTGTGAATCGTTGGCCTCGACCTCCCACAGCTGAGATCTGAAAGTGTGGATGAGGGGTAGGAGTCGTGTTAAGTCCCAAAGAGATGTTGAAGGACCGCCTGGCCAAAGGTTGCATCCCGGCGGTAGTCCTTGTCCAAGAAGAAGTGGGCCACAAAGGTGTGGATGGAGGATCACGTAACAGCTTGGCATATTTCAGAGATGCGGACTGCTCGGAGGTTTGCAACAGAGGTGGACATTGCCCGAACACTGTGAGCAGTGAGGTGCCCTGTTAGGGAGAGTCCTGCTTTTTCGTAGGAGATAGATATGCAGTCCTCTATCCAGTGGGCAAGGGATCATTTGGTTACTGGTAGTCCCAGATGAGCCGGATTAAAGGATACAAAAAGTTGAGGACGACTTCCTGATGGTTTCCGTACTCTGTATATAGAAAGCCAAAGCCCTTTTGCAGTCCAGCATACGCAGGGAGGCTTCCGCCCGGGAGGCGTGTGGTCTGGGAAAGAAGACAGGGAGGTTGAGTGTCTGATTGATATGAAAAGCGGAGACCACTTTCGGGAGGAAGTGCGGGTGTTTTCACAAGACCACCTTGTCATGGTGAAAGCGGATGTAAGGGGCGTGAGCCACTAGGGCCTGTAGCTCACTGACACATCTGGCAGATGTTAGGGCTATGAGGAAAAGCACCTTCCAAGAGACATAGCAGAGCTGTGCTGCAGCCAGTAGTTAAAAGGGCAGTTTGAGTAGTTGAGCCAGAACCACATTGAGATCCCACGCCACTGCTGGTGGGTGGATAGGCGGCTTAGTTAGGAGGAGACCCCTCATGAACTGTGCTACTAGGGGGGCGGTGGAGATTGGTTTACCATTCACAGGGGTATAGAAAAGCCGAGATAGCGCTGAGGTGCACTCTTATCGAGTTGGATTTGAGCCCTTGAGAGGAGAGATGCCAGAGATAGCATAGCAGTGTTGGAACAGACACCTCAGAGGGATTGTGAGCGTTGTTGGAACACCATGAGGCATACCTGTGCCACTTTAAGGAATAGGCCTTCCTAGTGGATGGTTTCCTGGAGAAGAGGAGGATATTTTTGACTTCCACCAACAGAGGAAGATGGCATAATGCTAAGCTCTCAGGAGCCATGCGGTCAGGCAAGGGACTGAAGATTGGCATGGAGGAGACCCAGATCGGATTCTAATGAATCGGTAGGGTCAGAGAACTGTAGGAGGAGGGGGAACCATGATTGGCAGGCCCAATGAGGGGCTATGAGGATCATGTAACCCTTGTCCTCCTTCAGTTTCAGGAGGGTCTTCAGGATTAGAGATGTAGGGGGAAAACATATAAGGTAGACCCTGACCCCAGTGAATCATGAAGGCGTCAGCCGCTAGGCTGAGTCTTGATGGGATCTTTGAGCAGAAGCAGGGAAGTTTGGCATTTACTTGAGTAGCAAAGAGGTCGATCTATGGAGTTCCCCAGGTGTCGAACAAGTGGTTGGTCACAGTACGGTCTAGAGAACACTCATGCGGCTGGAGCAATCAGCTGAGTTTGTCCACCTGCATATTGTCCTGACCTGGAATGTACACTGCTCTCAACTGCATGTGGTGTTGAGTGGCAAAGTTCCATATCTGGCAAGCTTCCTGGCATAGGGGAAGGGAGCCCATTCCTCCTTGTTTATGTAAAACACTGCTACTTGATTGTCCGTGCGTATGAGGATAGAACTATTGGAGAGATGGTCCTGGAAGACTTGGAGAGCTCTCAACACTGCTCGTTGTTCCAGGAGATAGTCCATAGGCCCTGCCTGGAGAGAGTCTCTAGGTGAGCTCCCCAACCTTGCTTTGAAGTATCCATGGTTAGGGTAGGCTGCAGGTTGGGGGGGGGGGCAGAATGGTGAGCCTTTGAGGAGATTTTCTGGGATGGACCATCATTGGAGAGAGTGTGCCATGGGAGGTGTTATTTGAATGGAAGCATGCAGATCTCCTGTGGCCTGGGCCACTGAGTCGATAGAGTCCATTATGTCTGCCGCATGTGCAGCCTGGCATGTGGTACTACATGAATGGTGGAGGCTATGTGTCCTAGTAACTTTAAGAAGGAGCATGCTGGTGCACGATGGTGCTGATGCATGCTGTTCTCTAGGAGTATGAGTCTTTGCATTCAGTCTCCTGGGAGAAAGGCCTTGCATTGGGTGGTGTCTAGGATGGCTCCAATAAATTCCAGCCTCTGGGTCGGGATGAGGTGGGATTTTGTAAAGTTTATTACATAATCTAGGGACTGCAGAAGTCCTATGGTTTTGAACTGGGCTGAGCAGAGCTCTCAAGAGGAGCCTGCCTTTATGAGCCAGCTGTCTAAGTAAAGGAAAACAAAATGTTGATGCGCAGATGAGCTGCTACCACGGCCATGCATTTTGTGAAAATGCTTGGAGCTGATGCTAGGCCGAAGGAAAGAACTCTGTATTGATAATGCACTCTTTGGCATATGAACCTGAGATATTGCCTGTGTGATAGGTGGATGAATATGTGAGTAGGCCTCTTTGAGGTCCAGAGAACAAAGCCAGTCATTTTGTTGGAGATGAGGAAGGAGGGCTCCCAGTGAGATCATCTTGAATTTTTCTTTTACTAGGAATTTGTTGAGGTTTCGAAGATCCAGAATGGGCCTGAGGCCTCCTGACTTCTTTGGAATGAGGGAGTAGAAACCTCTGTGGTGTTCCTGAGGTGGTACCAGTCTGATGGCTCCCTGGGCTAGGAGAGAGGTTACCTCCTGTTGTAGAAAGGCATTAAGGGAGGCCTTTGATGGAGCTTGGTCTCTGAAGTGGTGAGGGGGGAGCTCCTGAAAGTTGAAATAGTATCCATTCTGGATGATGGTAAGAATCCATTTCTCCAAGGTGATGTTTTCTCCATTACATGACAAATTTTGAGAGTCTTCCTGGAATGGGCAGTGCATCTAAAAGGGATGGACTGGCTATGCTCCCAAAGTGGGAGTCAAAAAGATGATGTGGTGGCTGTTGACTGCGGCTGTAGTTACTGTTTTGACAGCCTGGGCTTTTTGGCCTGCTTGGGTCCCTGCTGTGAAAGATAGCTAGGGCTGGGAATACTGGTAAAACCTTCTCTTCTTTGGATAGAAGGCTTTTTTATATTGGGCCTTCTTCTTAGAGGGGTTAGATGTTTTCCTCAACAGTCTTTTGAGGGTAGTATCGTCTGTCTCCAAAACGTTCTTTCCAAACAGGTTCTCACCTGTACAGGAAGAGACTCTACTAGAGGATTCAAACGCATCAAAAGCAGCCCTGTTCATAAATTTTGACATGTTCTGACTGTGAGACAAGATTGCTTGAAAGGCTGGACATTTTTCTTCTGGGAGGAAAGGTAGAAAGCATTCCCAGTCCTTATTCAGCTCCTTGAGGAACATCCCCATATACAGGATGTAGGAGTTGATTCTGCAAGCTAACATAGAAGCCTGGAAGGTATGGTAAGCAAAGGAATTAAGGGTTCTCGATTCCCAACCTGGAGGAAGGGATGCGTGGGTTTTCCCGCTTTTAATGCAGTGCATTGCCAATTCCACCACCATGGAAAGGTGGGGAAGCTGTGGCTTCTGAAAGCCCGGGCATTCAGGGACTTGATATACTGTATCAAGTTGGCGACTTATGGGGGAGATGGTTAAAGGTGTCTCCCACATCCTCAACATTAAATTATGGAGAATGTGATTTACTGGAAAGGATGGTGGCTTCCTTCGGTGCGGTCAGGTACTGCGATATCGCCAGCTCTGAAGCTGCTTCCATGTCACGAACGAATTCTTGAAATGACATGTCCTCCAGTGGGGACATCCTCTGGGTGCTGGACTGTGAAGGTGAGGTCTCCGGCGCAAAATTTCTAAGATCATCAGAGTCTATGGATCGATGATCAGAGTCTGAGGAATCAGTATGGGACTCCGGAGAGTAGTGGTGCCAGCATCGAGTATCGCGGCAATGTCAGTCGATGTCCTCCAGTTCCATGAGGGCCTGGACCACAAAGGATCCATGCTTGGTGGCAACAGAGATGGTATCGGCATTGGGGATGCTGTCGGTAACGGACAGGGATCTCCGTGCACGGGCGCTGTATCGAGGGCAGAGGACATCGGAACCGTCGGTGCCTGCTGGGACGAAACTGGTGGAGGCATCGAGGTCAAACTCAGTGGCAGGGTCTCCAAGGCCGAGGGCTTTAGGTGCACCAAGGCCGCCAGCAGAGCTGCTAAGGTCCGTTCTAGAACCAGCATGCACTGGTCTAGGGAGGTCACCTGTGCCTGGTCACCGGATGGAGCAAGACTGGCTGTCATTGTACAGGGGCATGGCATTGAGGGTTTGACAGAAGGCGAAGCTTCGGGAATCTCTTGAATCCCCACCGAGGCTTTGGGAGGACAAGTTCTGCCACTGGAGATATCTGGACCGATGGCTGGAGTAGGATGAAGTCCGTGACAACTCCCGGTGTGAGGGGGAACATTCACGGGATCGCTCCCTCGATGTCCTAGGCTTACTGGGAGGGTCTTTGGACTTCCAACTTGGATACTTAGCGATCTCCAAGGACTCTCGGGGAGGAGACTTGTCCTTTTTCGGGCGTGAAGGAGAGGGGTTTTTAGATCTCTTTTCCCCGTGAGAGGTTGGAGAATTTGATGATGCCCTTGAAGAGGTCGACACCAAGGAAAGGGTGTCTGAGGGGAAAAGTTCTCCGAACCTTTTGGCTCGGTTCCAAAGGCCCCTTTTGGTCATTTGTTTACTCAGTAGGGATGTGATCCGGGCCGAGGCATTCGAGACACCAATCATGCTTGTCGGTGAATGAAATGGTGCCAGCACATTTTGTGCACTTTTTAAAGCCACTGGTGTGCTTTTCCATGTTGAGGGAGAATGTAGGCCCAAGGGTAAGCCCCAAGGGAGAGAGAAGGTCCTGAGGGAAAAGGGAGCCTACTTTGTTAAAAAAAAAAAAAAAAAAATTTATATTCTCTTAAAAAGAGGCAGGAAAAAAGAAAATAAAGGGTTAAAAAAAAGAAATCAGAAGTATTGAGCGATACGCGGTGAAGGCAAGGGTTTCTTCAGCAGTGGCAGGAGTTAAACCTGTCGGCTCCGTCGAACGAGAAGAACTGAGGAGAGTCAGTTAGAAGAGCGGGAAAGCACCAGCACATGTGCAGTAGACTGCTCCCAAATACTTTCCTATTGGCAGCTGAGGAGCTTGCTGCGCGGGCTCCGTTGGTACCCGTTATCACCCATATGTGAGGACTACATTCCTGCTTGTTCCTGGAGACTGACCACTTTTTAAAAACTAATGAAATGTAATAAATACATTTAAATGACAAATCATTCCTTACCTCCGCTGCAATATTTCCCAATGTATCAAGTCCCAACTGCCTTAGAGAAATAAAATGACTATGAGCAGAGAGTAACAAGAAGCGAAGACATGTACGATTAGCTGCCAAAAGTTTAACATTTCCCTCCTCAAAGGAAAGATTTCGTAAAATCACTGCTATCTGGAGAACCCTCTGTCCTTCAATATCATTAATGCCCAGTTTTCGAGGTGGATGAAATAAGGAATTCCAAATGCTTTCTTCTGACGATTCATCTGCAAAATAAAATAATCAACCTTACTTGCACAGCTTATTCTCTTATCAAGAAGGTTCTAATAATTTTATTCCAAGTGACTCACCCTGAGATTGGTTTCTGTCAGAAATGAGGTCACGTACTTCATGATCTTCAACAATATCCTTCCAAAACTGAGTTAGATAAAAATAAATATTTAATGAACATTTTTTACTACTTCTCTTCCACAAAATTAATCACTTGCATCTTAAATGTTCTATTAAAGATGAAGATTTAGTACAGATTTAAGAGAAGCAGGGGCAAATTCTCCTCTTTTCGATAACTAATTTTAATTTTTTGCAACCGATCCATTTTCCAAATTGTGGGTCATTGATTTACTATATCAGACACTGAACCAGAATGTAGTGACTGTTAGGTGATTAGCTTTGATGGTCTACCAGTTTCATAGCCTGACCATCTATTGAGCTGCTATGTCCTATATCAAGGATATCATCCCCCAGGCCTTGAAAGTTACCAATGAGTCAGGTTTTCAGGATCTTCCTAATGAATATATATGAGAAAGATATGGATGTATAACCACCTTCATGGCATGCAAATTTCTATCATGCATATTCATTAAAGTTATCTTGAAAACCTTATTTTGTTGGCAGTCCTCAAGGGCTGGAAGTGAATATCAATATCCTATATTTTCAAATCCAGGTGCTATGTCCAACACAGAACTATACACAAAGATGTCAAATTAAATTTGATTATATCCAATTATTATGAAGAATATTATGCTGAGTACTTGAATTGCTAGGGGCATGTTGACTGAAGTGTGGCAAACACTTAGCATGAGTTTTAATGCATGCTAACAGCTACCACGTGATTAAAAAAAATTGTAATATGTAGCTAGGGTGGGTTGGGCAAGAACCGAGTGGGTTCTGAGTGAAGACCGAACATGGCTGCTACTGACAGCTAGCATGCAGGGTATATTACTGTGTGGCAGTTGTCAGGACTGCCAATAGTGCGGCTGCACTTAACATCCCTTCAAGAGTACGGACGCTGCCCAAAGCATATGTAAAAACAAGTCTCGTAGCCAAGACCCCCCCCACCGATCCAATCACCCCTCCTGGATCAGCGTTGCTTCCACTTCAAACAGATCCCTCTCCCCAGTCAGTATCTCTCCCAGCCTCCTTCCAAGATTAGCACCTCCCCCAATAAAAACCTCCCATGGAAAAAAAGCTGCCCAACCAGCAAACCACTTCCCCAGAAGAAGGTCCCCCAGACCCTATCCAGGCATCTCCCTGGTAATTTAGTGGACCACAACAGGAGCACCCCCCCCCCCCCCCAAATCCTGCCCCATCGCTGCCAGGATTCAAAATGGCAGCTATAACTCCTAGCGCGAGTCTCATGCAACAACCATTAGGAGTCAACCTGCCATATAAGCAGCGATTTCCCTTATCACTTTGATGCTAAACTTCCTTTCGGGTTAAAGATGCAAGTGTTTTGGAATATAAATTGTATTATAGGATAGCAGGATAACCCTGGGAGTACCGATGGGGTCAAAAGTGACCCCACTGCAAGTATCTCGGAAACTAGTTGTTCAAGAATGCAATCTTTTTATGACTTTTCGCATGTCAATATTCTCTTCATATTGCGCCATGAGAGGAATAATTATCATCTGCTAGGTGACACTAGTGATGAATTGCAGCACAGAGTACCAGTGGGGTCATTTTTGACCCCAGTTGCTTACGTCCGGTTTGGATCGTGATACAATTTTCAGCTTTGTGAATTTTTTGAACTGACAAAGGTATTTATCATTAATTACACAGGTACACTACCAAAACCTGCCTCCAGTTTTGCAACTGATTCCTATAGATTTTGGGGTGCTGAATCCAGGAAAAATAGCCAAAATGTTCCATCACGTCACGTTTTCTTGCAAAATTAGATTTCTTACCCATATAAGGAATGTTCACAATTTCTTTTTAGCCGACTGCAGTTTATTTTCTTGGCCCAAAATAGAGGTTGTAATGGTTAACTAACTAGAAACACTCCCTCATGATATTTTAGAGTGTTTTGTATTCATTTTATACATTAACAGGATAATTGGGAGGCGGGGGGCCTAAATCCAGTACTCGCGCTGGCGCATGTTCTTTCCTGTTCGCCTCGCCTCGTTCGCTCGCTCGCTCAAACACGGTGGTTGCGACATGAACGTTCCTGTCAAATTTCAGTTTCTTGCAAGTTCATTATTACCTTTTGTTTGCTCAGTCGTAATCCAGCTTTATTCCGAAGTGGTTCACTACAGTTGTAGTTTGCAGTGCTGTGTATTTGTGATGGCTCACAGAGCCAGAGGTTGCGTCAACTCTCCGGACAGTTTTTGTTTTATTTGTGGGGAATATACCGTGAAAAAGCGGCAGAGGAACATTTCTGCATTTATTAAAAAAGTATATTTCGCCTATTTCGGCTTGAACTTAGGCGATCAAGACAAACCGTGGGCTCCTCACAAAGTGTGCAAGACATGTGAGGAAGATCTACGCTTATGGATGAAAGGTAAAAAACAAGCATTTCGTTTCGGAATACCTATGATGTGGCGTGAACAAAGAGACCACAGCAGTGACTGCTATTTTTGCTCTTGCATTGTGAAGGGATACAACTTAAAAAATAAGAACGTAATAAGTTACCCCAACCTTCCCTCAGCAATTAGGCCTATGCCTCATAGCAACGAAGTACCTGTGCCTGAACCACCAAAATCTTTGGATCATATTTGTGTGGACGGTTCTGATCATGATGAGACTCATCAGATGGCTTTTCCCGATGAGTCCAGTACTTCCGAGTTTGAAACTGAACCAGATCCGAAACCTGAACTTTTCTCTCAAGCTGAATTGAATGATTTAGTCCGGGATTTAGGACTCCCAAAAGATGCTGCCCAACTGCTAGGTTCTCGGCTTAAACAGAAAAATCTATTGTCACCAGGAACAACTTTTTATTGGTACCGCAACCGCGAGACACAATTTTTGAAGTATTTCAGCAAAGAGGAAGATTTGGTATTTTGCAACGATATATACAGAGTGATGGAAAAGTTTAAACTCAAGTATGATCCTGCTGAATGGCGGCTGTTCATTGATTCGTCAAAAGACAGCATAAAAGGTGTTCTTCTTCATAATGGCAACACATTCGCTTCAGTTCCTATTGCTCACTCTGTTATTCTCCAAGAAAAATACGAGAATTTGGCCCTGATTCTTCAGAAGATTCGTTATGATGAGCATAAGTGGATGATTTGTGGAGACTTTAAAATTCTATCCATGCTATTAGGGCAGCAATCCGGTTTCACCAAATATCCCTGCTTCCTTTGCTTGTGGGATAGCCGGGCCCGCGACCTACACTGGGGGAAAAAAGACTGGCCAATTCGGGAGTATTTGAGACCCGGTGAGAAAAATATTCTTCATGAGAGCTTGGTACCTCGTGATAAAATTCTATTACCACCTCTCCACATTAAGTTGGGTCTCATTAAGCAATTCATCAAGTCCCTTCCAAAAGATGGTGAGTGCTTTCGGTACCTTTGCTCAAAGTTCCCCCGACTTTCTGAAGCAAAGCTAAAGGAAGGAGTGTTTGTTGGCCCTGATATAAGGAAACTCATTTCAGATGGAGCATTCGCTGAAACGATGTCTGAGAAGGAAAAAGAAGCCTGGGATTCCTTCAAGGATGTTGTTCTCAAATTCTTGGGGAACAGGCGGGATGAGAACTATAAGGATATTGTTGCCAGGATGCTCAATGCCTTCAAAGAACAAGGCTGTAACATGAGCCTGAAAGTCCATTTCTTGCACTCCCATGTGAACTACTTTCCCGAAAACTTGGGGGCGTACAGTGAAGAACAAGGTGAAAGGTTTCACCAGGACATCAAGGACGCAGAGAGAAGGTACCAAGGAAGATGGAACACCACTATGATGGCTGATTTCTGCTGGTTGCTGCTGCGGGAAACCCCAGATGAAAAATACGCCAAGCAGCGCACCAAGAGAAGCATTCGGGGGAAGAAGAAACGGGCCCACCAGGAGATTGATTGACCCAAGAATGACTTTAAAATCTAAACTGTGTTGACAAATATCGTGTTTTTACTAAACTTTGAAATAAAAATTTGCTAGTTATTACCACAGTGTCGGATCTCATTTATTAGAATTTTATTTTCACACCATCGGGTGTTTGTCTTCATGTATTGCAATGGTGCGGTTTGCGTTTTCTATTCTTACATACATACCTGTACAACATTTTTTGCACATTTCTTTGCTTTGCTTTGTGTCTAACCTCGCTCTTATATGCTCAATGTTTGTGCACATGTATGTGGCTGTTTTAAGTGCAGACAATTTTGCTACCATCACAGTGTGTTTTGTTGACATTACTCTATTCTTATGTGCTGCCTTGTTACAATTTTCTTTATTCTTATTTGAATAACTACTAAACAATTAGTATAAAGAATTCATCCAAGAAACTTTTATCTCGATCGCACTCAATCTGAAACGTTCACCTCAAACTGCTAACCCAATGTAGCAAAAAATCTGTACGTGATGGAGCAAATTGGTTACCAGATTTAGATTCAGCGCACCAAAAAACGTAAAAATCAATCGAAACATTAGAGGCAGTTTAAAAAAAAATGTTTTTAGTGTACCTGTGTTATGTATCATTTATTTTTTGTACTCTTATTTTATGAAAATTACACATTTTCTGTAATTGATATCATACGTTCTCTCATTATTTCCGATGAAATCTAAAGGCTTTCAGCTCGTTCATCACGATTATTGTATACCTATAGTAAAACTGCTTTGCGTTTTATTCAACTTTGTCTTTATTTATTTTAGGTTATTGTTTATGATATCAAAACAAAAGTATTCAAGCTGCCCAAGTAAGAGAAATATTGCAGCGAGATGCTGACAGTGACGGCTCTGCGTCGTCTGATGCAGCAGCATATTCAGCAAGCGAAAAAGCATATCAGCCAAGTCCGGGCGATAAATCTGATGATGACAGTCATGATTCAGATGGCGACAGCAGTTGGTCACCAAGTGAATGCGAGACTGATGTTGAGCCGGTAACATCGCCTACAGCAAAGAGTCAAGTTACAGGTCGAGGCTGTGCTGGACGGAGAAGAAGGCAGGAGTCCGCTGTGTCAGTATCATCTGTGAGAATCTTAGTTGTGGTCGTAGAGGAGCTAAGAGGTCATCAACTATAAGCACAAATGTTGCCATTGAAGTCTATGTATCTAAGGATGCCACATCATTTATTTATTTATTTATTTATTTAATTGGATTTTTATACCGCCTTATCATACAATCAAAGCGGTTTAACAAAAGAGAAAATTAGTAATAGTGAAAAAATCTGTGATAATATATACATAGTTTGTAAATATATGATTAAATGTCTTGGGAAAAGGTGCACTATATATATTGTGAGCTATACTATAAAGTGAGCTATTGTACAATGTATATATAAATGGAACAGGAAACCTATAAAGCAAGCTGCTGGAAGATACGCCAGAGCTAATGTCATGCCCGTAAAACAAGGTCCTACAAGGTATGCTGTACGAAATGTTGATGGCTCTCTCGCAGCATTCCACTTGTTCATAAGGAAGAACTTATTGAATGAAATCATGATGTGGACGAGCAAACAAGGAAGACACATTTATGATGCCGCTGGAAAGATTTGACAGACAGAGAACGTTTTCTTGGACTTCTGATCCTCTCAGGCGTGTACAAGTCATGAAATGAATCCATAGTTCAGTTGTGGAACCTTGATGATGGTCGTTCTGTTTTCGGCAAAAATATGGCCCGTAACCGTTTTCAGCAAATTTCTTGTGCTCTCAGATTTGATGATGCAACCAACAGACGTGAACGACGAGGTGTGGATAAGCTTCCTCCAATCAGACATGTTTTTGATACCTGGGAAGCAACTAAGTGATGCCTTTGTTCCAGGTGAAAATGTTCCCGTGGATGAGCAACTGCTTACATTTCGTGGTCGTGTTCCGTTCAGACAATATATTCCCAGCAAACCTGGGAAATATGGCATAAAGCTATGGATGTTGTGTGACAGTGCAACGTCATATGTTCTGCGTCTTCAAGTGTATACAGGAAGGGAACTAGGACAAAACAGGGAACAGAATCAGGGTGAAAGGGTTGTGCTGCAACTCACTGAAGGATTGACGCGATCTGGCAGACATGTTACTGTTGACAATTTCTTCTGCAGTTTATCCCTGTCACGGAAATTGCTAGAAAAACAAATGACACTTTTGGGGACAATTCGAAAGAACAGAAAAGAATTACCTCCAGAATTTGTAACAGCAAAAGGCCGAGAGGTATTCACTTCACTGTTTGCCTTTCGCGATGACGCCACTCTGGTTTCCTATTGCCCGAAGAAAGGAAAAGTGGTTGTTCTTCTGAGCAGTTTGCATGATCAAAAAGAAGTAGATAACACGTCTAGACAAAAAAACACGCATGATCTTGGACTATAATTCTAGTAAAGGTGGAGTAGATACGGTTGCGCACGTATACCACAAAATGAATGACAAGACGCTGGCCAGTGACAATCTTCTACAACATGTTGGACATCAGTGCTTTGAACGCCTTCATTGTTTGGATGTCACTAAATCCAGAAATGGCAGTCCAAGTCAAAGCACAGATGTCGTCTATTCCTCTTGGAATTAGGAAAGCAGCTGCTTCAGAGTAATTGCAGCGAGACTTCTTCCAGCATTGAAGAAGCCACTGATGCTGTTTGCAATGTCGGGATCCCAAAGAAAAGGGCAAGGTGTCACTGCTGTTCCAGAGAAAAAGGACAAGAAAAGCAACATAGTTTGCACCTCCTGCAAGCGCAATGTTTGCAAAGAACATTCAGAAATTGTGTGTGTCATGCAAATGACTGTAGTACTTTACTGTGTTCATCAAGTGCATGCAAAAACTGCTTTCAATGGCAACTCTTCTTCATGTAATTTTATGATAAAGCATTAAATTTCAAAACATTTAACCTTTATATAATAAATAATTAATTCAGAATAATATTTTGTCTGTTTAGTTTAAATTATTCATGGTTAACAATTAAAATTCGTCATGGGGTCATTTATGACCCCAACGGTATTCAGTGTGTGCAAAAAATCTTGGTAATTCCAGGGTTAAAAAGCTTTCTGGACAAATTGACACCAAAAAAGCGTAGCTACTCAACTGTAGCAGGTGTACTCCATGAACAGCAGGAAAAGGTCCTCACGTATAGGAGATATCACCGACGGCGCCTGTGCGGAACACTCCACAGCTTTCATTGGAAGCTCTTGGGAGCTGCACATTGCATGTGCGCCTGCCTCCCCGCCTTCTTCTTCAGTCAATTTCCAAAGCAGTAGCCAAGAAAAGCAACTCCTCAGGGAGATGGGAAGGTTGTGAGAACTTATTCCTGCTGTTCATGGAGCACACCTGGTACAGGTGAGTAACTATGCTTTCTTTGTGAACAAGCAGGAAGTACGTCCTCATGTATGGGGTTCCCAAGCTACAGGCTACCAAAAAAACCAAGGTGGCTGAAGCCCAAAAGAGGCAACAACTGGAAAAACAGGAAGAAAAGTAAGGTAGTCCCTCAAAGGACTCCAACGAGTCAGCAACCTCATCGGACAATGAAATAGAGGTCAGTCAATACTGCAAGTAGCCTGGACACACAGAAGGACTGGTGGGCAGGAGTTGGAACTAATATCCAAGAAGGTGCCAGAGCACGGCCTGACTGAAGTTGCGGTCCTGTCAGGAATCCCCATCAAGGCAATAGTGGACTGTGAACGTGTAGACTAAGAATCACGTGGCAGCATTGTAGATTTCCTCCATGGAGGTGGAATGCAGATTCATGACCAAAGCGGCCATGGCTCAAACGATAGCGGCAGGAGGCATTTTCTATGTCTGGTGTGGAAAGTACCTGGAGACATTTCTTATGTATGGTTATGGTAACGTCTTTAGCAATAATTGTGCCAAGGAACCCCTGAAGAAGCCGACTTGGTGAAACAAAAGATTTTGTCGGGCATTATGCCATGACGGTGGACATCTTCAGCTGTTCAGTGGTTGCGGTTTTGTGGTTGCAGCTGAATTGAGCGTTTTGGCAACCAACATGTGCTGATCCCATGGAATTGCTCAGATAAGTGAATGTAGACTTATTTAATGGTGTGTAGATAATTTTTATTTAAGAAGGATTTCTCTATTCTGTTATAGGAAAATGGATTGACATTTCATGGGCTCCGGTTCCATGTAGGAATATAGACACTTCTTCTATTGTGTTTTTGTTGTTTAATTGAAGTTTTGGAGACTCCTTAAAAGTACTTTTATGGATGTTGATTTATTAAATTATTGAAAGTTTGTGCAATATATAAATAAAAATTAATAGAAAATACAAGAAGGCTTGAGATCTATGATGTGAGCGTCTGCTTTTACCTATGGTGATTAGTTTCGCCACATGTAGGGGTTAGGCCATCCTGAGGTCGTATATGCCTAATTGAGCTTTGTAATGTTTGTAAATCTGGGAAATTGAAAGAATTTTTGGAAAAGGTTAGTTATTAATTGTATTTACTAAGGGCGTTTTTTGTAGGTTAGTATAGTTTGCCCTTAGGCAGTTGTTCTTATTAGTTCAAACGTTATGAGCCATGACATAACCCTCCAGGTGCAGCCCAGCCTGGGAATAAGACAAGGCAATACAGTCTGCCAATTAAATGGACAGGGTGCGCTTGGAAACTGCAGCCCCCAGCTTACTTGGGCTGAAGGAAACGAATAGCTGGGTAGACTGCCGGTGGGCTTTGATGTTCTCGACACAGAAGGCCAAGGCATGCTTTCAGTCCAGCGTGTGTGATGCCGCTTCCCTTCGGTTGGCATGTAGCCTTGAGAAGAAGATCAGCAGGAGAATCGATTGGTTAAGGTGGAACTCGGATACCACCTTTAATAGAAATCATGGGCAAGTTTGCAGGACCAACAATTCTTGTGGAACCTGGTGTAAGGTGGATGGGCCACCAGAGCCTGGAGATCACTGACATGGTTGGTCGATGTGACTGCTACCAAGAATAGGACCTTCCAGGTCAAGTATTTGAGAGGGCAAGTGTCCAGTGGCTCGAATGGAGCCCACATAAGCTGCATAAGAACCACGATCAGATCCCATACCACCATAGGGGGCTTGAAGGGAAGCAGACCCTGCATGAAGCGAGCCACCAGTGGGGAGCTGAGACGGGCCAGCCCCCCAAGCTGCAATGATAGGCAATCACTGAGGTGGACCCAGACAGAATTGGATTTCAGGCCCAAGTCCGAGAGGCGTAGAAGATATTCCAGCAATTGATCCACTGCAAAGAAGAGATCCAGCGCCCTGCTCATGCAACAGGTGGCGAACCTCTGCCACTTGAACACATATAAGCCTGATGTGTTGAGTCCATATGCGACACTAGAAGGATGACTCTGCCAGGACTACCCACTCAGCATGAAAGCCATGAGGGCCATGGAACAGATTTTGGTGTGCAGCAGGGCCCCTCGTCCTGGAAGAAGAGGTCCAAAGCAGTGCCCAGATAAAGGGGCTCCCCTCTAGGAGAGCTGAAGTAGCAGGGGGAATCATGGCTGCCAGGGCCAGTAAGGGGTAATAAGGATCATGGTGCCCTTGTCAGCCCACAGTTTCAGCAGTGCCTTCGCCACAAGGGGGATATAATAAAAGGCGTAAAGCAGATCCAAAATAGAGGAGAAAGGCATCAGAGGCCAGCCGGCTGCTGTAAGGCCTCCTGGAGAAGAACCAGTCCACTTGGGCATTCTGCGCTGTGGCAAAGTGGTCAAACATGGAAATGCCCCACTCCTGAAAGATGCACTGCACCACATCCTTGTGGAGGGTCCACTCATTTGGCTGGAGGAATCTACTCAGCTTGTCCACCAAGATGTTGAGCTCACCGGGCAGACAAGTCTCCTGGAGCTCCATGCCGTTGTCCAGTGCAAACTTCCACAGCTGGACTGCCTTCCAACAGAAAAGGTATGAACCCATGCTCCCCTACTTGTTCACATGGAACATTGCCACCTGGTTGCCGGTCTGGATCAGAACTTCCTGATACGACAAGTTGGCCTAGAAGGCCCAGAGGGCATTCACTAAGACCCGCAACTTGAGTAAATTCATCTGGTGCAAGCTCTCTTGCTTGGACCATAAGCCCTGCGTCCACAGGCCATCCGGATGAGCCCCCACCTGAGATTGGAAGCATTGGTAATCAGTGTCAGACAGAGGGCTCTGCTTGGAATGGAAGGCCCTCAAGCAGGTTCAGTGGCTCCAACAAACCAGCTAAGGGACTGCATCAATGGGGCCAAGACCATCACTCGATCCCAAAAGCGATCCGTGGTCTGCTTCCATTGCACCTGTCGCATGAAGAGGAGAACCAAGGGGATTATGTGCACTGTGGAGGCCATGTGGCTAAGCACCTTTTGCATTCTCCCTGGTTGTGGTGTGGTGTCGATGGCAACCACATCTGTCAGCTGCTGCATGCGGTCTAATGGTAAAAATGCTCTGGCCCGGTTGGAATCGAGGTGGTCACCGAAAAATTCCAGGTGCTGCATGGGCTGAAGGTGGGACTTGGGAGAGTTGATGACTAACCCCAGCCCCTCGAGAATCCGAAGTGAGGTGAGCAGACAGCAGGACTGTGTCAAGAGTGGGGTGTTTCATGAGCCAATTGTCTAGATAGGGGAAGATGAACACTCACAGGATGAGAAGATGCGTAGCTACAACCACGAGACACCAGATGAAGACCCACGGTGCTGAGCTAGCCCAAAAGGGAACATCCAGTACTGATAGTGCTGGCACCCCAGCATGTATCTTGAGGCATTTTCTATGACTTGGACGGACCAGGATGTGTGTGTACGCATTCTTGAGATGTAAGGAGCATAGCCAGTAGAACTTGAGAAGATATAGGAGCAGTATTCATAGCGAGACCATCTTAAACCACTCGAGCACAAGAAAGAGTAGTTACTCACCTGTAACAGGTGTTCTCCAGGAGCAGCAGGAATCAGTCCTCACATATGGGTGACATCAACGCCGATGGAGCCCTTGCGGAGCATTTCCCCAGCTTTCCATGAAAGCCTTTGGGAATGCAGGCACGCATGCACGGTTCCCTTCCCGCCCAAAGGTGCCATCTTGCTCAGTCAAATGATATAGCTAAAAACAGCACACAAAAATGTAAAAATAAACTATGTACAACTGCAACTCCCAGGGGAGGAGAGTGTGTTGTGAGGACTGATTCCTGCTGCTCCTGGAGAACACCTGTTACAGGTGAGTAACTACTCTTTCTCCAGGACCAAGCAGGAAGTCAGTCCTCACATATGGGTGACTCCCTAGCTCTGGGCTACCAGGGAACCCAAGCTGAACAAGAGAACTCCCTCTAGTCCCAGCATCAAAGAAAGGCTTTTCACTGACAGAACCTCCACCGGTAGCCCAACGGAGGGCTGGAGGGCAGGAGTTGCCTAAACCTCAGAGATTCCAGAGTACTGCCTGGCCAAAAGCACTGTCCCTACGGGACTCCCTCTCCAGACAGTAATGGGCTGCAAAAGTCTGGCTTGAGGACCAAGTTGCAGCCCTGCAGATGTCCACCAACGGTACAGAGTGGAGGTGAGCCACTGAGGCAGCCATTGCCCCGACACGATTGGCCGTGACCCGACCCTGCAAAGGAAGGTCAGCCGCACTGTAAGCCCAGGTGATACAGTCAGCTACCCAGGTGGACAAGGCACGCTTGGACACAGCTAACCCCAAATTATTAGGGTCAAAAGAGATGAAGAGCTGATTAGCCCTTCTATGTCCTTGCGTACGGTCAAGGTAAAAGGATAAGGCCCTCCTACAGTCCCGGGTATGCAGAACTGCCTCAGCCTAACTTGTATGAGGCCTAGGGAAGAATGTTGGAAGAACCACCTCTTGGTTAAGGTGGAAGGAGGAGACAACTTTTGGGAGGAACTTTGGATGAGTCCTAAGGACAACTCTGTTCCTATAGAAGCAGGTGTAAGGCCTCTCACAGACCAGGGCCTGAAGCTCACTCACTCGCCTGGCCGAGGTTAGGGTTATCAAGAAGAGTGTATTCCAGGACAGGAAGCGTAGAGGGCAAGTAGCCATCAGCTCAAAAGATGGGCGAGTCAGTTGCTGCAAGACCACATTCAACTCCCACTCAGGAGCAGGAGGACGGATGGGAGGCTTGAGCAAGAGCAAGCCTCTGAGAAACCGGACAGCAAAGGGGGAACAGACAGAGAATGTCCTTCCACCAGTGAGTGGTGAGTTGCTAGAGCTGAGAGGTGGACCCGAACAGAGTTCGACTTAAGTCCCCGATTTGATAAGTGCAGTAAGTACTGAAGCACTACTGGTACAGTACAGAAGAAGGGATCTTCTGTACGTAGCTGACACCACACAGAAAACCTTTTCCATTTCAGAGCATAGGTTTTCCTAGTGGACTGTTTCCTAGAGGCTAGGACAACCTCCTCAACTTCCTGAGGTAGGCCCCAGGGAGCCACAACTACCCTTGCAGCCTCCAGGCCATCAAATTGAAAGCTTTGAGATTGGGGTGCAGAAGGGAACCCTGATCCTGAGAGAGGTGGTCGGGTTGCAACCCCAGAGGCAGTGGGGGATCCACTGCCAGCTGAAGCAGAAGTGGAAACCAAGGCTGTCTCGGCCACCTGGGAGCCTCCAGCAGGACAGAGGCCTTGTCCTGAAGACATTTGAAGAGGGTTCGGGCCACCAAGGCCGTGGGAGGGAACGCATACAGGAGGCCAGGAGACCAGGGAATCAGAAAAGCATCTGCTGCTATCCGCAGAGAATGTGGTTGCCTGGAGCAGAACTTTGGCAGCTGTTTGTTCAGTGGACTGGCAAAGAGATCTATGGATGGAAGTCCCCATTTCAGGAATATCTTCTGAACTACCAAAGGATGGAGCTGCCACTCGTGGGGCTGCAGAATCCTGCTCAACCTGTGGGTCAGGTAGTTTTCCTGGCCAGGGAGATACACAGCCTTGAGGAGTATGTTGTGCCTGAGAGCAAACAAGCAAAGGTCCTGTGCTTCCTGACAAAGGAGCGTGGACCCAGTTCCGCCCTGCTTGTTCACATAAAACATGGCTACCTGGTTGTCTGTTTGAACTAGGACAGACTGATGAGCCAGGGTTGAAGAGAAAGTCTTGAGGGCTAACCGAATAACCCTGAGTTCCAGTAGATTGATTTGCTGTGCGGCTTCCCAGGGAGACCACAGGCCCTGGGTGCACATGCCTAGACAATGAGCTCCCCAGCCCTGCAGGGAGGCGTCCGTGGTCAACACCACTGTGAAGCCAGGAATCTGAAAAGGTACCCCTTGTAGCAGATTGGGTGGGTGCAGCCGCCAGCAGAGGGAGTTCAGAAATTGTCTGGACACCCTTATCCTGTCTCTGAGGCTGCCTGTGGCCTGTGACCACTGAGTCCGAAGGCACCACTGTGCAGGCCTCATATGGAACCTGGCATTGGGGTTCACATATACTGTCGAAGCCATGTGGCCAAGAAGCCTCATGCAGAGCCTAGAGGAGACCAGGGACCTGCTGAGAAACTGGTTTGCTAAGTTTATGTGTCTTTGTGCTCTGTCTTCTGGCAAGAAATCCTTTGGCAGCAGAGAATCCAACCTTGCCCCTATGAACTCCAAGTTCTGGGAGGGGAGCAAAGTGGACTTTGCGAAGTTTATGACAAACCCCAGGCTTTGAATAAGAGCAATAGTTCTGAGGGTGGCTTGTCTGGCCTCCTGGCACGTCTGACCCCTGATAAGCCAGTCGTCCACATAGGGGAAGACAAAGATTCCTTGTTTCTCAGGTAGGCCGCCACCACTGCCAGGCATTTAGTAAAGACCCTGGGAGCGGAGGCGAGGCCAAAAGGCAGTACTCTGTACTGATAATGGTTTCCTCCCACAATGAACCTGAGGTACTTTCTGTGGTCTGGATGAATGAGGATGTGAGTGTACGCATCCTTTAGATCTAAGGAGCATAGCCAATCTCCCTGCTGCAGGTAGAGCAGAAGTGTTCCAAGAGTAAGCATCTTGAACTTTTCCTTCTCTAGGAATTTGTTGAGATTTCTGAGGTCTAGAATAGGCCGAAGGCCATCGGTTCTTTTGGGTACAAGGAAATACCTGGAGTAGAACCCTTGACCTTATAAGTGGGGAGGCACAGGCTCCACTGCCCTGTCCACCAACAGACCTTGGAGCTCCAGAAGGAGAAGATCTGTGTGCAGGGGAGGCCTTGGAGGTTCCCCTGGGAAGTATGGAGGAGGCAGCTGTTGGAAGTGTAGCAGATAGCCCTTGTGGACTATGCTCAACACCCAACTGTCTCCAGTGATGAGTGGCCACTTGAGGGCAAACAGGGCGAGGCGACCTCCTGTGCAGGGTTGGGAGAGCAGGGACGGAGAGGCTATGCCTAAGGAGTCAAAACCCCCCACCCTGCTGAGTGGGAGCAGGGGCCGGAGGCTTGGGAGTCCTCTGCATACGGGGTCCATTACCCTGCCCCTTGGCCTGCTGACCCTGAGGGGGAGCTTGAGAGGCCTGGTACTGTGGGTACTGTTTGTAGGCAGTGCCCTTCCTCGGGTAAAAGGACTTTTTACCCGAGCCCTTCTTTTTGTGAGAAGGGGCAGAAGTCTTTCTAGACAGCCTTGTCCTCGTGAGGTGCTCGGTTTCGAGCTGTGCGTCCTTCTCGGTTATGGGCTTGCCAAAAAGGTTCTCACCTCGGCAAGGGACATCGACCAACTTGTCCTGAACCCATGGCTCGAGGTCCGATGACTGCAGCCATGCCTGGCGTCGAGCCGCGATGCCGGCTGCCGCAACACAGGCTGAAGCCTCGAAGTCATCGTAGGCAGCGCAGGACAAACTTGGAGCATTCCCAGATCACCGAGGACAAGGACTTGAACCTCTGCAAGGGTTCCCCGGAGAGACCAGCAGAGAACCCGGCCAGCTCCTTGGTCAGATCTCGCAAGTACATGCCCATATACAGCTGGTAAGACTGGACACGGCAAGCAAGCATCAAGCCCTGGAAGCACTTTCTACCAAAACCATCGAGGTTCCGGGCCTCTCTGCCAAGGGGCACCGCGGAGTGCATCTTCTGACTTTTCAGGCGATGTATGGTCGATTCCACCACCATAGAATGGTGTGGTAGCTGCGCCTTCTGAAAGCCAGGGCTCTTCCGGAGTCGAAAGATAGAATCGACCCGCTTGCTTAGAACCGGCGCCGAGGCCAGTGCCTCCCACATCCAGAAGAGGAGCCGTTCCAGCATCGGAGGAACCGGAACAGTAAAGGCCTCCTTCGGAGGAGAGTCCTACTGTAGGGCCTCGGGCTCCTCGGCTTGAGGCTCCTCCTCGGGTTCCGCCGGGATGGCCAAAGCAGTGGCCATATCCCGGACAAACTCCGAGAACCAGGTATCCTCCGGGGGGGGGGTGGGGATCTACTCCGAGGCTCAGACTGCGGTGAGTCTGACGGGACGCACCGAGTCCTGAAGGTGTCGGGGGACTCCTCGTCCTCCGTCTCCCAGGCGGACTCGTCCGATGAGGAATCGGGTCCGACCGCACGGGGCCAGTGAGCACCCGCCCCAACGCCGAAGGCACCGGCGTCGACGCCCTCGGCCCCGAACGGGAGGGCGAGGGAGACTGCGACCGAGGTCGACCTCGAGCCTTCATGGTCTCGAGTATCGGCTCGGTCTCCGGGGTCGACGTCGACGTTGATGTCCCAGTGGTCGGGGCAGATGCGCCAGATAGGCTGGCCATCAGTGCCCGCTGCTGTTCCATGAAGGCAGACAGTCTGCACGCCAAGGCTGTCAGCCTGAGACCCAGCTCAGGAGACTCAGCAGCCCCCGACTCCGGCGCCGGGCCCTTTGTCGGCTCTCTGGGAGGAGAGTCCACGAGGACTACAGGACTTGCGTGCTCAGCAGACTCCAGCTCCACTCGAGGTACTTTGGGAGGCTTCTCCTGTTACACGGGGCGACGGAGAGGGGTCTGAGACCTAGCTCTCGAAGAGCCAGGGACCTCTTCCGACGACACCCTCGCGAGCCGCTTCTTCCTCTTTCGTTCCCGGTCGGGGGACCCCCTGTCCTAGGAGCCCCGACAGTGCTCAGGATCCGATTCCCGAGATGTCGAGGCCTCAGATGAGGTCCGGGTCCGGGCCCGGCCGGAGGCCGAGTGAGAGAAAAGCCTTTCCTTTTGGTGCTGACGACTTCGAAGCGCCTTGGAAGACATTTTTCCACATGGTCCACAGGTCTTAGGATCGTGGTCAGGACCGAGGCACCGAAGGCAGCAGTCATGTGTGTCGGTGAGAGACATTAGCTTCTTGCACCAATCACACTTTTTGAACCCACTGGAAGCCATCGGGGGAAAAAAGAGTCCCCGCGAGATCAAAGGACTGGCCTTCTAGGGAAAAAGAAAAAAAGGGTGCGAGCGAAAGCCACGAAGGGCAAAAAACGAAAAAATAAGATCAGGCTCGATACCGGTGTACCGAAGCCGGCGGCAGGGGAACCGGCGTCGAACCGGAGAAAAAATAGCGAAGGAATTGCAAAAAATCTAACTATTTTCCGGGAGGACTAGGACACACGTCCGGTGGGCTTCACGGAAAAAGAGAGACTGAGCAAGATGGCACCTTTAGGCGGGAAGGGAACCGCGCATGCGTGCCTGCATTCCCAAAGGCTTTCATGGAAAGCTGGGGAAATGCTCCACAAGGATTCCATCGGCGTCGATGTCACCCATATGTGAGGACTGACTTCCTGCTTGGTCCTGGAGAAACCTGTTTAGGTTCTGGAAGTCCAGGATGGGCCAAAATCCCCATATCTTTTTTGGGAACAGGAAGTACCTGGAGTAAAGCGTAGTTACTGACCTGTAGCAGGTGTTCTCCATGAACAGCAGGAATAAGTCTTCACGTATGGGTGACGTCACTGACAGTCCCCTGCATGGAATGCGCCCCAGCTTCCAAAGGAAGCTTTTGGGAGGTACACCGCATATGCTTGCCCACCTTCCTGGCCACCACGGCCCCATATTTTCCAATAAAACTTCATAGTAGGAGCCAAAGACAATTCCACGGGAAGGTGGGATGACTGTGAGGACTTATTCCTGCTGTTCACGAAGAACACCTGCTACTCCTTTCTCTGTGAACAAGCAGGAAATAAGTCCTCACATATGCAACTCCCAAGCTACAGGCTACTGGAACCAGAGGAGATGAGCAGCCCAACAGGCAAGAAGAATTAAAGAGGAAGACCAGAGAGGAAGTCCCACTGAGGGACTCATCTGATTCAGTATCCTCAACCAACATCTACCCGAGAGGAATTTTTAGCAGGTAGCCTGGATAAACAGAAGGGCTGGTGGGTAGGAGTTGCCTCTAAGACCCAAAGAGATGCCAGAGCACAGCCCGGCCAAAATTTCTGTCCCGTCAGGAATCCCCATCCAGAGAGAATACTGCCAAAGTATGGACCGAAGACCATGTCGTAGCCCTGCAAATTTCCTCTGCAGACACCAAGCAGAGAATGGCCATTGCACGGACACCGTGAGCCATGACATGACTCTCAAGGCTCAGTCCAGCCAGAAAGCACATATGAGCGAAGCAATCCGCTAGCCAGAGAGATAGTGCATGCTTCAAGACAACGACACCCGGCCTATAGTGTCAAAGGAGACAAACAGTTGGGTGCCTTTGTGCACTCTAGATAGGCTAATGCATGCTTACAATCCAGCATGTATGAGGCCTGGTAAAGAATGTTGGAAAGACAATTTATTTATTTTATTTATTTAGTGTACACTTATATCCCGCTACTTCCAGCGATCAGCAGCGGTTTGCTATACATAACAGTATGGTTGTACAGGCCATGGATTAAAACATACATAATGATTCAGTACAGGACACAAACATTCAGATTACAGGTTTACACTTGATTGCAGGACATTGATTACACATGTATGTACATATTTACAGGTTGTCGGAGTCTATAGGTGTTTGACGTGTAGTGCTCTTTCCTTGTGCATGGTGAAAGAGGTTATGTGGGATTGAAGTGTGTCTGGAAAAGATGCGTCTTTAGCTTTTTTCTGAATACCAACAGGTCACTGATTGCTCTCAGTTCGCATGGTAGTTGGTTCCATAGCAGTGGCGCTATGAATGAGAATGCTCGGTTGCTGGTGGTTGCAGTGACAGATCTCAGGCTAGCCAGAACAATGAGGGTATTGAGGTGTGTGGTTCTTCTGCTTCTGTTATTTGGCTGCGATGTGATAAGGGCGTTGAGAAACGAGGGTGCTATATTATGAATGAGCTTGAATGTGGTGATTAGGATTTTGTATTGTATGCGTGCAGTGATGGGGAGCCAATGTAGGTCCATTAGAATTGGTGTGATATGCTCCTTCAGGCCTTTCCTCATGATTAATCTAGCTGCCACATTTTGCGCCATTTGGAGGATGTTGAGGGTTTTTTTAGGCAACCCTTGTAGTAGTCCAGGTGAGGAATGATGAGGGCTTGTGCAACGGTCCTAAAATCTGAGTGCTCTATGATGCTACATAGTGGGTGCAAGACTTTTATTTTGTGGAAAATGGCTCGATTGGTAATTCGGAGATGCTTTTCTAATGGACTGGTCGAGATGGAACACCGAGACCACCTGCGGCAGAAAGTGGGGATGAGTGTGGAGCACCTCCCAGTTCAGGTGAAACCAGGTATAGGGAGGATGGGGCAATCAGGGCTTGGAGCTCACTGACACATTGCGCTGACGTGATGGCCACCAGGAAGAGGACCGTCCAGGTCAACAACTTCAGCAAGCATGAGCCTAGGGGCTCAAGGTGGATCCGCATCAGCTGGAAGAGGAATACATTGAGTTGTCAGTGGCTATACCGAAACTGGCTTCCTCCCTAGCCAAGAAGGTAAGCCTCAATAGCGATGAAGTGGACTCGCACCAAGTTAGACTTCAGCCCAGAGTTGGAAAGGTGCAGGTGGTACTCCAGCAACTGCTTCACTGGACAGGAGACTGGGTCCAGGGACCTACTCGCACACCAGATAGTAAATCTCAGCCACTTGAGTACATAGGCCTTGTGCATCGAGTCCTTACTGACGTTTGGCTGGTGTCCCACAACTCCCTCAGAGAGGTCAAAATCCACAAGGACTATCCTCTCAGCATCTACACATCATACAGGGAGCAGATGCTGGGGTTCAACAGGTAGCTGACCTCCTGAAAGATGAGATTTGGGTCTGAGCCAGGCAAAGAGGCTCCCTCAGTGAGAGCTGCAGAAGCATCAGGAACCAGGGTTGTCGAGGCCAGTATGGGTCGACCTGAATCATCGAGCCCCTCCTTGGCCTGGAGCTTCAGGAGAGTTTTCACAACAAGTGGTATCAGTGGGTAGGCATACAACAGGCCCTCCACCCAATGAAGGAGAAAGGTATCTACAATGCTGGCAGGCCTCCCAGAGCATATTTGAGCCACTTTGGCATGCTGTTCCGTGGCAAAAAGGTCCACCACCAGAATTGCCACACTCCTGAAGATCTGGCCCACCACTTCAATCTTTAGAGTCCACTTGTGAGCCTGGAGAACCAGGCTGAGGTGATCCGCCAGGCAGATAAATCGGCTTGAGGTCCATACTGTGGAGCAGGGCAAACTTCCAAAGGCGAACAGCCTCCAAACACAGGAGGCACAATCACGTGGCCCCTGCTTATTCAGTTCCACATAATTCTCCAAGTGCACACACAAAGACAGAGGGCGTTCGCGATGGCCTGAAACTCAAGGATGTTGATTTGCTGGAGATTCTCACGAGTAGACACACAGCCCTTGCGTGCCGAGACCATCCAGGTGAATACCTCAGCAAGATTCAACGCATCCATTGTAAACAGCTTGCAGGAGGCCGTCAGCTGAAATGGAAGGCTCTTCAACAGGTTGGCTCAAGCCACCATGTCAGGGACTGCGCCAGCGTCACAGTGATCACTATTCTGTCTCATAGATGGCCTGAAGCTTGCTTCCATTGCAAGGAAAGGGTCCACTGGGTCTGCTGCATGAAAAAGCGGGCCTGAGGAGTGACATACACTGTGACAGCCATGTGTCTGAGGGCCTGCAACAGCACACAGGCCGTGGTGTGTTGCTGGCGCTGCAGCACTCCAACCACCTTAATGAGGCACTGCAAGCAATCTGCCGTCAGAAAGGCTCTTACTCGAGAGGTATCGAGGAGGGCCACGATGAACTCTTGCTGCTGCATCAGATGGAGGTAGGTTTAGGATAGCTGACAATGAAGAAGCAGCCCTTGAGCACTTGAATTGTGAACAGGGCAGGCTGCCAGATGCCAGTCAGTGTGGCAGCCTTGATCAGCCAGTCATCCAGATATGGGAAGACAAAGGCCTCTCCCCCCCCAAGGTCTGAAGAAAAGCGGCCATGACTTCCAGACACTTCATGAAGAGCCAAGGGGACGCGGCCAGCCTGAAGGGAAGCACACGATACTGGGAGTGCCGGCCGCAAGCATGGATCAAAGGTACTGTCTGTGATGCAGGTAGATCGGAATGTGTATATGCATTTTTCAGATCCAAGGAGCATAGTCAAACATCCTGTATGAGATAAGGGAGTAGCATCCCTAACAAGAACATTTAGAACTTTTCAGGCACCAGGAATCAGTTGTGACACCGAAGTTCTGCCCTATACCTTTAAAACACAGAAAGCTGAGTTTGGCACAGATTCTGACAGGAAGGGAGATCAAAAACTTCACAGTTACCATAGGCAACCAAAGCAGGCTGAGACACGAGGTCTGAAGGCACGCCTAGCCAACAAACACTCCCCAGGTAATGAAGAGAACAGTTTACACATGTGCAGGAAAACGCCCCTAACCATGTATAAGAAACGTGGTAGGCAAACAGAGTTAGATCGAGGAAGAGAGCTGATAGGAGATCCAGCTGGAGTTGCAGTGAGAGAGGCTGAGTTGGATTCATGTGCTGATTCTGACGGTGGTTTTGGAGACTCAGAAGTTGAGAGTGATTTGGAAACTTGGCAAGTAAGGGAAGACTTGCAGCTCTCTAACAGAAGGTCAGAATACTCTCAGCCTAATGCTGTTTCATTTGAGTCTTGGAATAGAAAGCCAAGCAGGGCTTTGAAAAGAGACAGAAAGCCGTTTACCAGCAGAGGGATTAACTGCAGGAAACCCTCACCTGTGACGCAGGAAGAATTTCCCAGACACAGAGGTCAGTGGGGAGAACGGAGAGCAGCTGGTAGGGAACTCTGTATTACTGAAAGGCAGAATGGCCTAAGATATTTACAACCTTGGGAAAAGGAAAGTAAAGTGATTGAGGACATATGTATGAGTGAAGAAGATGATTGCATGTATTTAAAGCCTGGCAGAAAACTGCCAAGAGAGAGACCCATTAAAAACAGAACAAGGCAGTTTTACAAACTATCTGATAATTATTTGCCATACTGTGGAGAGAATGGTGAAGAGAGGCCAGGGACTGATTGGAGAAGGTTCCAGACTCTCTGCCCTAAAGAAGATAAGATAGTTGATGAACCGATGTGCACGGAGCAAAGTAAATGCTTTCCCTATGTTGAGGACATGGACTGTTCTTTATTAATAACTGATGAAACTTCTCTACGCTAGTAGAAGATAAGTGTACCTGGGAGAAGGATAAACGTGCACAGAGGGAACTGCCAACATTATTACCTGATTTCTGTTTGTTATAATTATTGGTTCTGTTCAAGCAAGAAGCTGTCTTTTCCTTTCACCTTTTGTTTTTGCCAGAAGCATGGCTGCCTCTTAAGTTTGGTATTTTTGTACTGTTTTGAAAATCCAGCAAACCCCGGGAGGGGAATAAATCCTTATTTAAACCTGACCACTCCGTCTCAACTACACTTTCTTTCATAGAAGGGTCAGGCCCAGCAGTGTGCCTAGCTATATATTACTAGTTCAGCCACTGCTGGTGACACAGTTGAGGTTTCACAGATCTAGAATTGGACAGAACCCGGCGGTCTTCTTGGGTACCAGGAAAGAGTAGTTACTGATCTGTAACAGGTGTTCTCCAGGAGCAGCAGGAATCAGTCCTCACATATGGGTGACGTCGGCGCCGACGGAGCCCCCGTGCGGAGCATTTCCCCAGCTTTCAAAGAAAGCCTTTGGGAATGCAGCGAGTATGCGCAGCCCCCTTCCCGCCCAAGGGTGCTATCTTGCTCAGTCTGATGACATAGCTAAAAGACAGCAAAAATAAGAAAATAAAGCATATGACTGCAACTCCAAGGGGAGCAGGGAGGGTTGTGAGGACTGATTCCTGCAGCTCCTGGAGAACACCTGTTACAGGTGAGTAACTACTCTTTCTTCAGGACCAAGCAGGAAGTCAGTCCTCACATATGGGACTCCCCAGCTTAAGGCTACCGGAAAACCAAGCTGAAAAAATGAGCTCCCTCTAAAGCCTCAGCATGTGAGAAAAGAATCTTCTCTGATAACGCCCCCGAACGGTAGCCCAACACCAGGGCCGGAGGGGTAGGAGTTGCCTAAACCCCAAAGAGATTATGGAGTACCGCCTGCCCGAAAGCACTGTCCCTGCGGGACTCCCTCTCAAGGCAGTAGTGGGCAGCAAAAGTCTGACTTGAAGACCAAGAAGCAGTCCAGCAGATGTCTGCCAATGGAACAGAGCGGAGATGAGCCACTGACGCAGTCTTCGCCCTGACATGGTGAGCCGTAACTCGACCCTGCAAGGAGAGGCCGGCTACCCTGTAAGCCCAGGCGATACAGTCGGCTACCCACATGGACAAAGTACGCTTGGAGACAGCTAACCCCAACTTATTGGGGTCAAAAGAGACGAAGAGCTGAACAGCCCTCCGGTGCTCCCGCGTACGGTCAAGGTAGAAGGACAACGCCCTCCTACAGTCCAGGGTATGCAAGACCATCTCATCCCGGCTGGCATGAGGCCTGGGAAAGAAAGTTGGAAGAACCATCTCCTGATTGAGGTGGAAGGAGGAGACAACCTTTGGAAGGAACTTAGGGTGAGTCCGTAAGACTACTCTGTTCCTATAGAACCTAGTGTATGGAGCATCTGATACTAGGGCCTGAAGTTCACTCACTCGCCTTGCTGAGGTAAGAGCCACCAGAAACAACGCTTTCCATGAGAGAAAGTGCAAAGGGCAAGTAGCCATAGGCTCAAATGGTGGGCAAGTAAGCCGTGCAAGACCACATTCAAATCCCATTCAGGGGCAGTGTAGAGGCAATTACTGATAGAATATAATTAATAGTAGGCTGCCTTTTTATAAGGCCTTGATTTAATAGAAAAATAAAAGAATACATTTATGGTCTCTGTGAAAGTCAGCACCAGATGTTGCAAAAGAATGTACAGAAAAGAAATGATAGGGTGCGAAAAAATATTTGAGTAACTGCTTGTGTGGGCAAACTAAGCTCATGGGACCAGGGACCAGAGAAGTGAAATAACCGAAAAACCACATGCATGCAATGGAAAACTGATCAGGGAACTGGCCAGCCATATAGAAGTATGTGATTGTGACAGCCCTGGGTACTGCAGCACAGAAGGATGTGGTGAGAGCGAGCCCTGAAGATGCAGAACTCAGTAGCTGTGAGTCACCCTGAATGATGTGCCAAGACAGAGAAAGAATGTAGATATGCAAACAGAAAAGTGATGACACTCACAGAAACTAAGTCAGAGCAACGGGTTTTAGGGAAGTAAGGTGGAATTTTAGTAGCCTGCATGTACAGGAGGAAAGCAAAAAGGTATATATATGGAGAGCAAGAATAATAGTGGGTGAGAGAAGCCTTCCGGAGGTGCCTAGTGCCCGAAGGGTCAGCTTCTCTCACTTGCCCCTAATATCCATTAGTGTTATAATAAACTTCATCTATTTGGTCCTGCACTGACTTTTGGTTCTGTTATTTGGGGCAGCCACTATGATTAGGATATGGTAATTGTTTGTGGGATCCAGGGCCCACAGCAGGTGGACGCACTGGAGGCTTAAGCAAAAGCAGGCCTCTGAGGAAGCGAGCCACCAAAGGATGGCTGGAGAGAGACTGACCCTCCACCGGTGAATGGTGTGCTGAAAGAGCACTAAGATGAACTCTAACAGAGTTGGACTTAAGGCCTAGCTTGGACAGGTGAAGCAAATATTGCAGCACCACTGGTACCAGGCATGAGAAAGGATTCTCGTCGTGTTGAGTACACCAGGTAGAGAATCTACGCCACTTAAGGGCATAAGACTTTCGGGTGGTCTGCCTCCAAGAGGCCAAGGCAACGTCCTCCACTTCCCTAGGCAGTAGTAAAGGCGCCAGGACTACCCTTTCAGCAGCCAGGCCATCAGATAAAGGGACTGGAGATTGGGGTGTAAGAGAACCCTCTCCTGAGACAGGAGATCTGGTGCATCCCCAGAGGAAGGGGAGTGTCCACCGCTAGTTGCAAAAGAAGTGGGAACCACGGCTATCGGGGCCATCTGGGGGCCACTAGAATTACCGAGGCCCTATCCCGGAGCACTTTGAACAGTGACTGGGGCACTAGAGGCATGGGAGGAAAGGCATATAGGAGGCCTGTAGACCAAGGAATGAGAAACACATCCGCTGCCAATCTGAGAGGATGCGGTTGTCTGGAGCAGAACCTGGGTAGCTGATGGTTCAGAGGACTGGCAAAGAGATTTATGGTCGGAAGACCCCATCTCAGGAAGATCTGTTGAACCACTAAGGGATTCAACTGCCATTCGTGTGGTTGCAGGATCCTGCTCAATCTGTCTGCTAGGTGATTCTCTTGACCTGGGAGATAGACTGCTTTGAGAAGAATGCCGTGATTGACTGCCCAGGAGCACAGGCTCTGCGTTTCCTGACATAGAAGGCGGGACCCCGTGCCCCCTTGTTTGTTCACATAGAACATAGCAACTTGGTTGTCCATCTGAACTAGGACAGACTGGTGAGAGAGGAGATGAGAGAAAGTTCTCAGGGCCAAGCGGATAGCTCTCAGTTCTAAGAGGTTGATTTGCTGTGCGGCCTCCCAAGGAGACCACAGGCCTTGAGTACAGGTCCCTTGGCAATGTGCATCACAACCTTGAAGAGAAGCATCGGTTGTCAGCACTTGAGAGTGTGGAGGTGTCTGAAAGAACACCTCTTGCACTAAATTCGGAAAATGGAGCCACCACTGTAGAGAAGACTCGAATAGTTTGGACACCATCACTCTGTCCCCGTGAGGTTTCCTGTGGCTTGATGCCACTGAGATCAGAGGTCCCATTGAGCTGGCCTCATGTGTAGATGGGCATTTGGAGTTACATGGACTGTGGAAGCCATGTGGCCTAAGAGCCTCAGGAATTCACGGGTAAAAAGGCCTTTGCCTGAAGGGTGTCCAGTCTTGCTTCTATGAACGCCATGTTCTGTGAGGGGTACAAATCCCAGGTGCTGAAGCAGAGCGACAGTGCAAAGGGTGGCTTGATTGGCCTCCTGTGGGGATTGACCCCTGATGAGCCAGTCATCCAGGTATGGAAAGACAAAGAGGCCCTGAACCCTGAGGTAGGCTGCCACCACTGCCAGGCACTGGGTGAATACCCTGGGGGCGGAGATTAGGCCAAAAGGTAGTACTCTGTACTGATAGTGGTTTCCTCCCACTACAAATCTTAGATATTGTCTGTGGTTTGGATGAATGAGGATATGAGTATAAGCATCCTTTAAATCTAAGGAGCATAGCCAATCTCCCTGCTGGAGGTAGGGCAGCAGAATTCCAAGGGTAAGCATCTTCAACTTTTCCCTCTCCAGGAACTTGTTCAGATTCCGCAAGTCTAGGATGGGCCTGAGGCCTCCTGTTCTCTTTGGTACCAGAAAGTACCTGGAATAGAAGCCTTAACCTCTCAGGTGGTGGGGCACCGGTTCCACTGCCTGCTCCTTTACAAGACTTGCCAACTCCTGCAGGAGTAAGTCCCTGTGCAGAGGCAGTCTGGGAGGCTCCCCTGGAAAATAGGAGGGGGGTACCTGGTGGAAGTGGAGGGGATAGCCCTTCTGGACTATGCTTAGTACCCAGGTATCCCTTGTTATGGCTGGCCACCTGTGGGCGGTACAGGGCCAGCCGGCCTCCTGTGCTGTGATAGGGGCCAGCTGAGGAGGAAAGGCTATTCCATTGGAGTCAAAACCCCACTCCTTGCTGTGCAGGAGCCGGAGCTAGTGGCTTGGGGGTTTTCTGCCTACGGGGCTCATGTCCCTGCCCCTTGGCCTGCTGCCCCTGTTGTGGAGCTACAGAGGCCTGAAAATGGGGGTATGTTTTATAGGCAGATGGCTTCCTCGGGTAAAAGGTCTTTTTCCCCGAGCCCTTCTTCTTCTGAGAAGGGGCAGAGCTTTTTCTGGACAGCCTTGTCCGGGTAAGAGTCTCGGTCTCGAGTTCTGCAGCCTTTTCAGCCATGGGCGTGCCAAAGAGGTTCTCAACTCGGCAGGGGACATCGACCAACTTGTCCTGCACCCATGGCTCGAGGTCCGATGACTATAGCCAGGCCTGACGGCGTGCACCGATGCCGGCCGCGGCTACTCGGGCCGAAGCCTCGAAGCCATCATAGGCTGCTCGAGAGATAAACTTCGAGCACTCTCGAATACCCGATGACAATGCATTGAACCTCTGCAAAAGTTCCTCGGAGAGACCAGCAGAGAACCCGGCAATCTCCTTTGCCAGGTCTCGAAGGTACATGCCCATGTACAGCTGATAGGTCTGGACATGGCAGGCAAGCAAGCAAGCATAGAGCCCTGGAAGCATTTCTTGCCGAGGGCATCCAGGTTCTGGGCCTCCCGGCCAGGAGGCACCAAGGAGGGCATCTTCTGACTCTTCAGACGATGCATGGCCGATTCCACAACCATGGAATGGTGCAGTAATTGTGCCTTTTGGAACCCGGGGCTCTTGCGGACTCGATAGATAGAATCGACCCACTTGCTCAAGACCGGCATCGAGGACAGCGCCTCCCACATACGGAAGAGCAACCGTTCCAGCATCGGAGGAACCGGTACAGTAAAGGCCTCCTTTGGGGGAGAGTCATACTGTAGGGCCTCAAGCTCCTCGGCTCGAGGCTCCTCCTCGGGATCGCCGGGGAATGCCAAGGCTTTGGCCATATCCCGCACGAAGTCTCAGAACCAGGTATCCTCCGGGGGGGACCTTCTCTGAGGCTCGGACTCCGGCGAGTCTGATGGGACACACCGAGTCCAAAAGGTGTCGGGTGACTCCTCATCCTCCGTTTCCCAGCAGGACCCCTCGGAGGAGGAATCAAGCGGCTCCGGTCGGGCAGGCACCAATGCCATCCGCCCCGACGCAGAGGGTACCAGCGTCGACGACCTCAGCCCTGAACAGGAGGCCGAGGGAGACCTTGGCCGAGGATCGACTCGAGATCGCATGAACTCGAGGATCGGCTCGGCCTCCGGGGTCGACTTGGACGTCGATGTCCCAGTGGTTGGGGCAGATGCACCGGTGAGACCGGCGATCAGTGCCCGCTGCTGTTCCATGAAGGCAGCCAAGCCACACTCCAAGGCCGTCAAACTGAGTCCGGGCTCAGGAGACTCAGCAGCCCCCGACTCAGGCCCCGACGGCATTGGGCCCGACGTCGGCTCCCCCGGAGGGGAGTCCACGAGGACTACAGTACTCACGTGACTGGGGGACTCCATCTCCACACGAGGCTGTCTGGCAGGCCTCTCCGACTCCGAAGATCCAGGACGGAGCTCGGGGCTATGCAACTTGGCACTCGAGGAACCAAGTGCGTCCAACGACGCCGCCCTCACGGGTTTTTTCTTCCTGCGATGCTCCTGCGAGGGAGATCCCCTCTCAGAGGAGCCTCGGCGCTGCTCGAGGCCGGAGTCCCGAGATGTCGAGGCCTCTGACGAAGTCCGGGCCCGTCCGGACGCAGAGTCAGAGAAGATTCTTTCCTTCTGGTGCTGCCGACTCCTCAATGCCTTCGAGGACATTTTCCCACATGGGCCACAGATCATCGGGTCATGATCGGGCCCCGAGGCACCGGAGGCAGCAGTCATGTGTGTCGGTAAGAGACATAAGTTTATTACACCGATCACACTTTTTAAACCCGCTGGCAGCCATCGGGGGAAGAAGGGCCCCTGCGAGGTCAAAAGACAGGGCTGCCAGTGAAAAATAGAAAAATGGCGCATACGCTAGTCACTAAGGACAAAAACCGAAAAAAGAAGTCCGGGCTCGATACCGATGTATCGGGCCCAGGCGGGAAAGGGAAACCGGCGAACCAAAGAAAGCGGGTTCACGCAGAACAAAATCAACTTTTTCCTCGGGTGAAAATGAAACACGTCCGTCGGGCTCCGCGGAAAGAAGACGACTGAGCAAGATGGCACCCTTGGGCGGGAAGGGGACTGCACATGCGCGCTGCATTCCCAAAGGCTTTCTTTGAAAGCTGGGGAAATGCTCCGCACGGGGGCTCCGTCAGCGCCGACGTCACCCATATGTGAGGACTGACTTCCTGCTTGGTCCTCGAGAAGTACCCCGAGTAGAAGGCCTGCCCGATATGGGCCAAGGTAACTGACTGGTTAGCAAGGTCAAAAAGTAAGTCTTGACCTCGGTCTGCAGGACGCTCCGTTGCGTGGGATCTATGGGGTACTACCCGGGACTAAATGGAGGTGGCAGCTCAGTAAATTTCAGCCGACATTCGCTTTGGATGATCTGCAGTACCCAGGTGCCCAAGGTGACAAAAGGCCACCGTTGAGCAAAGTGTACAAGCCGCCCACCAATCTATGGGAGCATCTCGACAGGCAATGGGCATTTGACTATGCTCCTGGGGAACCTGTCAAAATCACGCACCTGGTTTAGGATAGGGGGTGGGATGGTCTTTCAGGGTCTCCTCCCTCTGCTGAGCATGGGGAGTCTACGCCTTGAGTTGCACCTGCAGCTGGGTTGTGAAGTATTGGCTCAGGCGTGGAAAAGAAGTCTTCTTGGCGTGGGTCCACGGTCTTCTTGGAAAGCCTGATGAGAGTTAGCTACTCTTTCTCCAGCCCCTCGGCTTTTTCTCCACAAGCTTGCCAAAGAAGTTCTCGCCCGGCAAGGAACGTTAGTGATCTTGTCCTGGACCCAATCCCATTGCTCCAGGTCTGAGGACTGTAACCACACCATCCAGCAGGCACGAATACCTACTGCTGCTACTCTGCAAGTGGATTCAAAGGCATCATAGGAAACGCACACAATGAACTTCAAGCAGTCCTTCCCATGAGTCAATAAGCTCCAAAAGGAGTGGCGATGGTCCTCAGGAACAAGGGCGGCAAAGTCCTCCATGCTCAGCATGATGTCTTTGAGGAGCATGCTCAGATAGGTCTGGTAGGCCAGGATCCGGATAAACAGCATGGACCCCTGGAAGCACTTCCTTCCAAAGGAGTCTAGGTTCTGAGTTGCAAATGAGGAGTGCATTTCAGCACTCTTCGCGTGTTTCAGGGCTGACTCAATCACAATGGAATTGAGGGGCAACTGTGGCTTTTCAAACCTCTGGGCCTTCTGGACCTGGTATAGGGAAATGAGCAGACGGCTAACGACAGGCAGTATGACTGGTGCTTCACAACGCTGCTGCAGGACATGGTGGACAGGAACTTTCATTATTTCCCGAGAGGTACTAAAGGAAATCCGATTCCTCCGCCCTCTGTTCTTCCTCTGACTCCAGGGAGAACAGTATGGCCTTGGTTATGTCCCGAACGAAGCCCTAGAAGAACATACCTTCCGGGGACCACTTGCGCCACTCAGGTGGGGGCGATGGATCAGACAGGAGGTCCAGGGACTGCATTTCCAATGCCATCGATTCCGCCTTGGTCTCCCATTCTGATCTGAATTCAAAAAAGTCATAATAGTGTAGAGCATAGGTTTTCAACCCAGTCCTCGGGGAACCCTAGGCCAGTCAGGTTTTCAGGATTCCCACAATGAATATGCATAAGATAGATTTGCATACAATGAAGGAAGAACATGCAAATCTTTCTCATGCATATTCAGTCTGGGAATCCTGAAAACCTGACTGGCCTAGGGTTCGCCGAGGACTGGGTTGAAAACCCCTGGTGTAGAGTCTCCTCGTCCCACCAGCTCCGCAGCTTGGGAGAGAGGGGGTGTCAATTATTCTCGCGCCAACTGGCATTGCAAAGGGAAAGGGAGAGGGCACAGACAACCGGGATCGATACTGATCTCCCATCCGATGTCCTAGTCTCCGCAGGGAGGGCAAGAGTTTCCAGAATAGGCTGGAAGGAGTACGGCAAAGACGCATTTCACACCACAAAGCCTGCATTTTCTAAGGGGTCCACTGCCGCCAAGTGAGATTTCAAGGCTTAAAGGCGTTCCCCACCAGAACCACCACCTGTAAGAGGGCCAATGCTGCAGCCATCGGTGATGCCACCGCAGGTGGGGACTTCATAATGATAGGAGCATCGGGATACATCCAGCTGCCCTCCTGGGCACTAGGAATGGACTCCGCCAGTCTGGTCAGGTCCTCCTACCAAGGAAGCTTCGTCGGATGCTCCCGGCAATCACTGTCTGCCTCTTGTCGAGAAGGGCTGTAGGGAAGGCACGACACGCAGAACTTCTCCCAGTGCTCACCTTTCAATGTTGACAGGGTCTCTGCAAGGGGCCTCCCATTGCCACTCTGACCCTTCAGCTCCTACTACTGAGCACGCTGCTCCTTTCCATTGGTTGCCTCAGAATCTTTTTCAGGCATAGACGGGGGGAGGGGTGGGGGTCGATGCTGAGGATGCTGAATCAGATGAGCCAGAGAGGGACTCCTCCGGCTTTTCCTTTTAGCTCTCTACGTGTCATCTGCAAGCACAGTTCAGAAGACGCCGGCTTGTGATCAGGACCAAGGCATTCCAAGCACCAATTATGACAGTCATTGACAAATAATTTGCCCACATTTGGTGCATTTCTTAACGACTGCATTGGCAAAGTCAAACTGAAAAACTGCCGTTGGCGGGAAACCACCCCGAAGGGGGAAAAAACACGTGAAAGGATTGGAAAAAAAAACCAAAACAAAATAAATCCTAAAAGGGGAGAAAAAAAAGCTAACCAGTGTTAGACGGGAAGTAAGTGAAAAATCTCAGCCACGAGGACCAAAAAGAAAACTATTTTCCAAACTCAGGAACACATCGTAGGGGTTCTGTGGAAAAAAAGAAGACTGGAAAATTTGGTGCCAAGACATGCGGGAAGGCAGACGCGCATGCACGGTGTATCTCCCAAAAGTTTTCTTTGGAAGCTGGGGAGCATTCCCTGCAGGGCTCCATCAGTGATATCACCAATACATGAGGACTTATTTCTGCTTATTCACAGAGAAAACTCCTTTCTGATCTGAGCCGGCAGGACTGGCTCAATAGCGAGGTCAGTCAGCAGAGCACCAACCTCCTCCTGCAACAGGCTCTGGTGCAGCAGATCCATGTGGTACTTTCCTGGATTGAAGGGAGGTGGCAGTTGGGTAAGGTGCAGCAGATAGCCCTGCTGGATGAGCTGCAACATTCAGGCATACGAGGTGATCAGGGGGTCATAGTTGAGTGAGGTGGAACCTTGGCAGGCAAAGGACAGTTGGCTATGCTCCTGAGGAACAGTCAAAACCCTGCCCCTGATTGGGCTGCAGGGCTAGCTGGGCTTTCTGGGACTTCTCCCACCGCTGCTGGCAGGGAGCCTGCACTTTCAGATGGGTGCTTTGAAGTGCTGGGTAGATACCAACTAGGACAGGGCTAGATGGCCTTCTTCCCCTGGTACTTCTTACGCGAAGGATCTGCGGTGTTCCTTGAGAGCTGGGAGAGTATCATGTGCTCCTTCTCGAGCTCATCTGCCTTTTCCTTGACCGGCTTCCCAAAGAGAGTCTCCCCATTGCAAGGGACATTAGCCAGTTTGTCCTGGACCACTGCTCCAGGTCAGAAGACTGAAGCCAGGATAACCACCGGGCACTGATGCCCACCACTGCCACACTGCAGGCAGACTCAAAGGCATCATAAGTGGCCCGCATGGCATACTTGGAACAATGCTTGTCATGGCCTATCAGGGCGTGGAAGGAGTTGAAGCGGTTGGGAAGGACATGGGAGGCAACCTCCACCAGGTCCAACATAATGTCCTTTAGGAACATGCCTATGTATAGCTGGCAGGAAAGAATCCTGGCCACCAGCATGGAGTCCTGGTAAAACCTCCTCTCGAAAGAGTCCAGGCTTCTGGCATCCCGCCCAAAGGGCACCAAGGAGTGCATCTTGCTGCTCTTTACGTGCTTCAAGGCAGACTCCACCACTATGAAGTAACGTGGAAACTGAGGCATCTCGAAGCCAGGTGCCTTCTGGACCGGTACACAGAGTCCAACCACCAGCTGAAAGTGGGATCTCTGAGGGGACTCTCCCACAGCAACAGCAGTAGACTTTGCAAGACATGGTGCACTGGCACCTTCATGGCCTCCTTGGGCATCGATAGGTACTCTAGGAGCACAAGCTCCTTTGCCCTCAGCTCATCCTCTGCCTCAAGGGAGAAGGGGATGGCTTTAGCCATATCCTGCATAAAGTCCTGAAAGGAAATGTCCTCCGGGGGACATTTGTGCCACTCGTATGGAGCAGATGGATCAGAGGGGCGGTCTAAGGATCTCCTGTCCAACATAGCCGAGCCCTCTTCGTTCTCCCAGTCTTCAGACTCTGAAAGGAAATTGAAGTAGCGTCAAATTTCCACCAGCAGCTTACTCTGGTCAACAGGGACATGGCCGCAAGAACCAGTGTCGATTCCGATCTCCAGCCCGATGTGCCGGCAGAGCATGGGTTTCTAGGATGGGCTGGACAGAGACAGATGACGATGCCGAAGCCATCGAAGAGCCTGCATGCCACAAGCCAAGATCGCTACCATGTGAGACTTGAGGGCCCTTAGGTGTTCCTCGAGAACCACTACCTCAGAGTGGGCCGGGATCCTGGCCGCCAGCACTGGTACCTCTTGCTGGGACTTTGATGATCGGTTCATTGGAAGAAATCCAGCTGCCCTCCTCGACTATGGGGTTCTATTTCTCATATTTGGGAGTCAATTCCTCCTGCTGGGAAAGCTTGGCTGGCTGTGCTTGGCCCTCTGTCATCACGCTATAGTGGGCTGCGGTCCCAAAGTCCTGACAGAATCAGCATCAGGACCCTCCTTGAATCTGGACAGACATCGAAGGGTCATCGCTGAATACTCAGACCCCTTTGTTCTGACTGTGCGTGGGCATCCCATCCGGTTTATGGTTATTGGAATTTGATATACTGCCCTTCGTAAACAGCAGAGTGGTGTACAAGAAAAAATTACATTAAAAACAAAGAGAGAGAAAGAGGAAACCCATTTAAAATGATAGGAAAGTCAGAAACGGGATGAGGGGGGAAAAAAGGTGTGAAGGGAGGCAGAACTGGATGCAGACTAAATTGGAAGATCATGTGCAAGCTGAAAGAGATGAGTTTTTAAGGCAGATCTGAATTGAGGATAGGGATACTTAAGATGAAGATCAGCAGGGAGAGAGTTGCAAACACTAGGACCTAGAAAGTAAAATGCAATGTGACGAGGGGACTCAAGACGGGCTAGTAATGGTGGGGTATGATACAAACGATTACCATGAACTGAGTGTAGGACACGAGAGGGAGCATAAGGGATGAGACGAGAGGACAGATAAGCTAGGGAACCAGAATGTAAGACGTTATGAATGAGAGTAAGAAGTTTGAATTGTGTGCAATGAAAAGAGGTAGCCAGTGCGATTTGATAAAAAGGGAGGATACATGGTTGTATTTAGACGTGTGATGAAGGAGGCGGATAGCAGCGTTTTGGCCTGATTGAAGGCATTTTAAATGACAGTGAGGTAAATCTGAATAGATGACGTTGCAGTAATCTAGTCTTGTGATCACCAAAGCCAGAAGACTGACAAGTGAAGAATCAGAGAGAAGTGACTGCATAGAACGTATTTGCTGAAGTACAAAGAAAGACCGTTTGACAACCAAGCCGATGTGTTCATTGAAAGTGGGTGAAGAATTCAAGATAACACAAAGATATTTAACAGAAGGAATTACAAGAAATTGAAAAGCCATCTAAAGAAAGGGGAGGGGACCTGTGAATCAGATAGCGAAGGTTTTAGTGGGGTTGAGCTTGAGTAATTGACACAAAGCCAGGAGGTTACCTGGGAAAGACACAAATTAACCAGGCTTAGGTAAAGGGAAAATAAAGAAATATGAAAGAGCAGCAGGTTATCATCTGCTAATAATATGCAGAGACACTCTGCTGCTGGACAAAAGTCGCCAAAGGGGCAAGGAAGACAAACAAAAGGGGGGCCAGGATCAAGCCCTGGGGAACACAATACAGAAGGGGAACATAGGAGGAAGACACAGCCTTAAAGGATACATAAAAACAAAGTGACGAGAGGAAGGATTCAAACTAGTGACGTATAGTCCCACATAACCCAGCAGAAGAGAGATGTGAAAGAAGAAGAGAGTGGTTAACGAGATCAAAAGCACAGGAGACATCAATAAAGACAGCAAGAGAGATATCACCTTTATCAAGATTCCCAAATTTCATTGAGTACAGAGAGTAAAATGGTCTCTTTGCAATGGTCAGTATGGAAACCAGATTGTCAAGAGTGTAGGAAATTGATGTGCTCAAGATGTTGGAAAAGTTGTGAAAATACCAGTTTTTCAAGAATTTTTGTAAGGAAAGGGAGATCGGATCTGGATGATAATTAACAGTGATAGGGCTGAAGAAGATGCAGAGGGGTCTGGTGGATGCAGGAGATGAGACAACAGAAAAGTGCTGTTTAGGATAGTTGGAAGCTTTAGAGATGAGCATGCTGTAGTAGTTTCTGCATTTGGCAGAAAGTGGACTCGCAACAGGGGTCGACACTGGAGCAGAGGATGCTGAACCAGACGTTCCAAAGAGGGACAACTCTTGTTTTTCCTGACCCTTCAGGCCCCTCCTGGTCAACTGCAGATGACATTTGCAGAACGCAAGTGGTGGTCGGGTCCAAGGCACTGCAGGCACCAATTGTGCCTGTCCATGACCAAAATACTGTGGCCATATTTAATGCATTTCTTAAAGCTGTATATTGGCTTCGACATGTCCAGGAAGACTGTCTTGGCGAGATCAAAGGCCTCGGATAGTGATGGAGGGAAAGCGCAGTTACTCACCTGTAACAGGTGTTCTCTGGGGACAGCAGGAATCAGTCCTCACACATGGATGACGTCAGAGCAGACTGAGCCCGCGTTGAAGCATCTCCCCAGCTTTCAAAGAAAGCCTTTGGGAGATGCAGCATGCATGCGTCGTCCCCTTCCTGCCCAAGGGTGCCATCATGCCTCAGTCTAATCAAATAGCTTAGACGGCAAAAAGAAATAAAATACGGTAAAGGAGCAACTCCAAGGGGTGGAGGGAGGGATGCAAGGACTGATTTCGAGCTGTCCCCTGAGAACACCTGTTACAGGTGAGTAACTATGCTTTCTCCAGGATCAAGCAGGAAGTCAGTCCTCACATATAGGACTCTCTAGCTACAGGCTACTGAGAACCTGTACGAAACACCATAGGTGACCACAGAAGGTGAGCCGTGATAAGCAGTAGTTGAGTCCCAAATGAGAGACATTCACAAGACCCGAGTGTCCGGCAGGGAACCAACACTCCGGTAGCCAGAACACAGAAAGGTCGGAGGGCATGAGTTGACTATACACCCTGAAGAGATTACGGAGCACGGCCTGGCCGAAGGCACTGTCCCATCAGAACTCCCTCTCCAGGCAGTAGTGAGCTGTGGTATGAAGACCAGGTGGCGGCCCGGCAGATTTCTATAACAGGTACGGAATTCAGATTTGCCACAGAGCTAACCAGGCCTTGACACGGTGCACCATGACCCCATGATCTAATGAGATCACAGCCTGCTCACAGGTGAAGGCAATGCCAAGTGGACAGAGTTTGCTTGGTCCCTGGAAGCCCCAGTCGACTGGGGTCATAAGAGACTAAAAGCTGAGGTGCTTTGCGGTGGCCCTGAGGCCGATGTAGATAGGACAAGGCTCTCTTGCAATCCTGAATATGGAGAACAGTCTCCGCCTTGCTGGCGTGAGGCCTCAGGAAGAAGGTGGGGAGCAACACCTCCTGATTGAGGTGGAAAGGGGACATCATTTTTGGCAGAAACCTGGGATATGTGTGGAGCCTCATGTCGGGAGGCTCTGTCATCAGAGTCTGGAGTTTGTTGATCTTGCGAGCCAACATGAGTACCAAGAGGAAGACGACCTTCCAGGAGAGGTACCGCAGGTGGCAAATAGCCAGGAGATCAAAAGGTGGCTTAGTGAGCTGTGAGAGCACCACATTGAGGTGCCACTCTGCTGTTGGTGGGTGGACTGGGGCTTTGGACACCAGAAGGTCCCACAGGAAAACAGAAAAGGGGCTGAGCCGAGAGGGGCTTGCTCTAGACAGAGTGGAATCTTTATCTGATACCTAGTTTTACTCGTTTCTTTTTTGTTTCTGGCTGTGCCCCCCCCCCCTCCCCCTTTCTTCCTTGGCTATCTCTTTCCTGTTTCTATTATGGTGCTCCTTTCTTTTTTTCTTCCTGGCAGTACCTCTATGGTTGTATTGTAAACCGCCATATGCTTATGGTTTCGGCGGTATATTAAGTTTTTAAATAAAGACAGAGTGGTAGTGCGCAGCAATACTGCTCAGATGCACTCTTGACTGAGTTTGACTTCAGTCCCATCTGGGACAAATGGAGTAGTACTGGAGCACTATTTGCACAGAGCAGAACAGGTATGCCTGCCTCTCGGCGCACCACACCAAAAACTGATGCCACTTGAAGGCGTATGCCCTTTTCGTGGAGGCCTTGTGGGATGCCAGAAGGATCTCCTCCACGTCTCATGGGAGGATGAAGGAGCTAGAACTACCCTTTCAGCAGCCATGCCATGAGTGACAGGGACCCAAGGTTGGGGTGCAGGAGAGAGTCCGCCTCCTGTGAAAGTAGTCCTGGAGTAGAGCCCAGGGGAATCGGAGGCACCACAGACAGAGAAGCTGCGGGAACCAAGGTTGCCTGGGCCACCAGGGGTCTACCAGAATCATAGCTATCCTGTCGCGCTGGACCTTGAAAGTGGTCTTGGTGACCAGCAGTGTTGGTGGGAAGGCATAAAGGCAGCCTTCCGTCCATGGGATGAGGAACACATCCACTGCCACCCGGGAAGGGTGCGGCTGGCAGGAGGAGATGCAGGGCAACTGCGTGTTGTCCAGGATGGCAAATAGGTCCACTAGAGGAATGCTAAAGAGTCGGAAAAGCAGGGAGGCCATTCTGGGTCCAGGTGCCACTCGTGCGGCTGAAGGACTCTGCTTAAACTGTCCGCCAGGGCATTGTCCAGGCCTGGGAGGTAGACCACCTGCAGGAACATCCTGTTAAGTGTCGCATATGAGGAGAAGGCTACCGCTTCCTGGCAGAGGGAATGTGCCCCCTTCTTTGTTGACATAGAACATTGCAACGTGGTTGTCCATCTGGACCAAAACAGACTGGTGCTGCAACCAGTGGCAAAAAACTTGTAAGGCCAGAAATATCACCAAGAGCTCCAGGAAGTTGATCTGCAACTAGCACTCCATATGAGACCACGTGCCCTGGATGTCCTTGCAATGAGCTCCCCATCCTCACCAGGAGACGTTCGTAGTAAGAACCTCCGGGGGGTAGGTGCCTGGAAGGGCATCCTGGTCTGAAGGTGGCAGGGGATCTACCACCAGTCGAGGGAGTCCGCCAGTTAGCAGGTCACATTTACCTTGTCTCAAAGCCTGCCAGTGGCTTGTGTCCACTGGGAGCAGAGGCACCACTGAGTCGCTCTCATATGCAGACGGGCATATGGAGAAGGCAAGCAGACACCAACTGGTGGTGCTGCACATCTGCAGATAGCACCCTGAGGTGTTCCATCCTCTCCTGAGGGAGGAAGGCCTTGGCTTGGAGGGTGTCCAGCTGACCCCTATGAACTCAAGGCAATGGGCCAGGGAAAAGTGGGACTTGGGATAGTTGATGACGAACCCCAGATGCTGCAGGGCATGGATGGATGGTGCGCTCGGTGGTGTGGTGTACCTCTGCAGCTGTGTCACCTCTTATGAGCCAGTCATCCAGGTAGGGAAAGATGAAGGCCCCTTGGAGACTAAGGTGGGCTGCCACCACCACTTAACACTTGGTGACAACACTTAGCAGCGATGATAGCCCAAAGGAAAGCACCCTGTACTGGTAGTTACCTCCTCCCACTACGAATAAAAGGTACTATCGGTGGTTGGGGTGTGTATATAAGCATCCTTAAGGTCTAAGCAGCATAGCCATTTCCCTACTGTTGGTAAGGCAGTAGTGCTCCAAGGGAGAGCATCTTGAACTTCTCAATCACCAGAAATCTGATTATCCCGTAGGTCCGGGATGGGCCCGAGGCCCCCTGTTCACTTGGGAACAAGGAAATATCTGGAGTAGAAGCCTTTGCCCCAGAGATGTTTGGGCACTGGCTCCACCACCTTGTTCATGAGGAGGCTTGCGAGATCGATGAGGAGCGGAGTCTAGTGAAGGAGAGACCTTATAGTTTCTCCTGGGAAGAAAGAGGGTGGTGTCCGTTGCAGGTGGAGGAGGAATCCCTCCTTGACTACTTGCAGCACCTAGAAATCAATGGTGATGGAGGACTACCTGTGGGCAAACAGGGCCAGAAGCCCCTCTGTGGGCTGCTGAAGGCCTCCTGGGAGAGAGGAGGCCACACCCAAAGAGTCAAAATCTCCCTCCAGGCTGGGTCGAGGCCTAGGTCTTAGGTTTGCGGAAGCTGTGCCCTTGCTCCTTGGACTGTTGCCCCTGCTGTGGGGCAGAGGCAGCCTGGTACTGTGGAGCATTACTCAATACCCCTTTCTTTCTCGGGAATAAAGGCTTTTTCTCTGGGGTTTTCATACAGGGTATACCGAGGTCTTCTTCAAGAGCCTGGTCCTGGTCAGGAACTCAGTCTCTATTCTCAGCAGCCTTGTCTGACATGCGTTTTCTGAAGAGGTTATCTCCAGTGCAAGGGACATCGATGAGTCTGCCATAGACTCATTGTAAGGTCAGACAACTGCAGCCATGCCTTGCGTCTGGCCCCAATGCCTGCGGCAGCCACTCTGGCTGAAGATTCAAAGCCATCAATATGCTACTTGAGACAGGAACGTCGAGCACTCCTTGACTGCCGAAGCCAGCGACTTGAACTGCTGAAAAGATTGCCCATCGAGGCCTGAGGAGAAACCGGCAAGCTCCCTCGCCAGTTCCTTTAGGTACATGTCAATGAACAACTGGTAGGATTTGACTCTGCAAACCAGTATCGAGCCCTGGCAGCATTTTTGGCTGAGGGTGTCCAAGGTCCAGGTCTTCTTACCAGGGACACCGAGGAATGAGTCTTATGGCTCGAGTCACCATATGGCCTACTCAATGACCATAGAACTGTGAAGGACCTGGGTTTTTTGGAACCATGGGTTTCGGCAGACTCAGTACATGGCATTGAGCTGTCTGCTAACAATGGGCACTGACGCCAGTGTTTCCCACATACAGAGAAGGCGGCGGTCGAGGATTGGAGGGACAGGCACCATGAGGGCGTCCTTCAGAGAGCACATTTGCCATATCCTGCACAAAATCGAGAAAGGCAACATCCTCAGGCAGGAAACAGCACTGGGACACCAGTGGAGACAGGTCTGAGGGCACATCTCTGTGTCACCGGGTGTCCGGGGACGACTCCTCCTCAGTCTCCCAATTTGGCTCAAAGACAGGGGAAGAATACAAGACTCCCACGGTCGGGCCCTGAGCCCCAAGGCCCGTGACCCCCTCCCTCCCTCCCCCCCCGGGACCAGAGGTCTGAACCGCGTGCACTCGCCAGAGAACACCAGTGTTTTGAGGAATGGGATCAGGACCTCATCAGATGCCAATGGGTCTCTCAAGGCGGGTGGTGATCAAGGATCGGCTCAACAACTGGGGAAGCTGTCGAGGGTCCAGTCGTCGGGGCGTATGAACCGGACATCAACTCCTGCTGATGGGCCAGGAGTGCAGTGATACTGTGCTCCAAGGCCACCATTCTGGTCTGCATGCCAGATGGCTCCACAGCCTTTGACGCAGGCACCGATGGCTTCAGGCCCGGTGTCGGCTCCGTCAAGCAGGAGTTCTCGACCAGGATGGCCTCAGGGGTCAGAGGCCGGTCACCCAACGCAGACAACAACTCCTTCTGGGGGCAGCTTGTGAGATAGCACCCACTCAGACCCTTCGGAATCACTCCAGGGACTGCGGGACCTGGTGTGGGATTTACCAAATTTTTGAGAACCATCCTCGGAGGAGGTCTTCGAGGTTTTTGACCTCTTCTTGCGTTCCATGTTCAGGGAGTTCCTCTCAGAGAAGATGCGGCACTGAGGCAGCCCGGGCATCATGGGGCACTGAGGTACAGGAGGGGTGTTGGATCTTGGTGTTGCCAGGGACTCCGACACAGAGCGGGATCTATGGAACAACTTCTCCTGCTGCAACTGATGGCTCTTGATGGCCTTTGCGGACATTGACTTGCAGTCGCAGTCTGAGTTGTCGCGGTCTGGTCCAAGGCAATGGAAGCAGCAGTCATGTGGGTCGGTGAGGGACATCATCTTTTGGCATCGATCACATTTTTTGAAGACGCTGGAGGCCACGGGGAAAATGGGTCCGTCAACCCGGGCGAGAGTCCAAGGCCTACCGACCAAAAAAGGGAACAAAGTGCTGGTTGAGGGACACCTCGAGAACAACAAGAAAATAAACTCAAGGAGCAACGCTGAGGCGAGCTGGTTCAGGGGCGGGAAGAGGTACCGTAAATAATTTTAATGCAAAAGAGAGACACTTAATGGGAAAACAGGACAGAAGTCCAGTGGCATCCATGAATAAAAGGAGACTGAGGCAAGATGGCACACTTAGGTGGGAAGGGTACATGCTTGGTACATCTCCTAAAGGCTTTCTTTGAAAGCTGGGGAGAAAGAAGCATGACGACAGAAAAAGACCACATGGCCTATCTAGTCTGTTCTTCCATATCAACCACTACAACATTCCTTTTTCCTTTAGAGATCCTCTGTGTTTGTCTCATGCTAATTTGAATTCAGATACTGTCCTCATCTCTACCACCTCCAATGGGAGACTATTCCATGGATCCACCACTTTTTCAATAGAGAAATATTTCCGCGTATCACTCCTGAATCTATCCCCTTTCAACCTCATCCCACGTCCCCTCGGAGCAGAGCTTGCTTTCAATCGAAAGAGGCTCTTCTCCTGTGCATTTATGCCACAGAGGTATTTAAACGTCTCAATCATATCACTTCTATCCCGCCTTTCCTCTAAGGTGTACATATTAAGATCCTTAAGTCTGTCCTCATATGCTTTATAATGAAGACTATTATGAAGCTTCCGTGCGGGCTCCATCGGCACCAATGTCACCCATATGTGAGGGCTGATTTCCTGCTTGTTAGCGAAGAAAAGTCCCGGACAGCAGAAAAGCAAAAAAAAAAAACACAAAACAAGAGAAAAAGAAAAAGATATTGGCAGAAAACCGACTAATCAATAACAGGCGGTGAGACTACCATAAAAAATACACCTAAAAAGGGTAAGATAGAAAAAAACATTTTCTGCTGGTGGACACATCCTGTGGGCTCCGTGGAAAAAAGGAGAATGGGGAAAATAGTGCGGTGGCAAGAGGCACGCATGCACAGATCATTCCATGCGGATACCTTGGTGCCGTCACCCATACATGAGGACTTAATTCCTGCTTGTTTACGAAGAATGGTATCTTCAGAATAGTAAGATATATCCGTGACATGGTATGTAACTAAAGAGTAATTTCATAACAGCAACTCTGCAAAATTTTCAAAAATAATAAAAAGCCTCCATGTTATCTTTATAAAAGGTAACATTACCACCTTTTTGCTTCTATTAAATTGGATCTTGTTGCTATTTCTATTTCTCCTGCATAAATTTACACCTGCACCAGTATAAATGTGTTCATGTACTCAATGCGTGTACACATGCATTTTATAAAATACATGCATACGTAGCAATTCCATTCCAGCTCTGCCCAATCTAAAGCCCTAGGAATGCCTATATCTGGTGAGCGTACATATACATGCATATTCAGCAGCACAATTAAACAGTTATTTTCTGCATATAATTAAAAACCCCTATGCTGGCTCGAGGAGTTCCATATCAAATTTAAACAAACTAACCCAAAGCATACTTTACATTTGCAAATGTACTTTATAAAATTACCACATTAGATAGCCGAGGTAGATTGGACATTTCAAAAAGAGGAAGTGGTATTATAATGGCTCTATCGTTTCATGGTGCAATTGCGCCTTGAATATTGGGTGCAATTCTGGTCGCCATATCTTGAAAAGGATATATTAGAAAAAGTACAGAGAAGAACCACCAAAATGCTAAAGGGGATGGAAGGATACCTCTATAAGGACAGGATTAAAAAGTTAGAACTCTTCAACCTGGAAAAGAGACGGCAGAAGGGAGATATGATAGAGGTCTATAAATTAATGAATGGAGTGGAAAGGATAAACAGATTGGTTAACAACTCCTCAAAAAGTGGAAAGATTAAGGGACACGCTACAATATAGCCCATTTAAGAATAACAGAAAATATTTTTCACACAACGAGTAATCAAATACTGGAATTCATTAGAGGAAAATGTAGTAAAAGCTGTTAGTGTAGCTGTGTTTTAAAAAGGTTTGGACAAGTTCCTGAAGGACAAATCCATAAACCATTATTAAAGAGTGCTAAGGAAATCCACTGCATACCCCAGGATAAGCAGTGCGAAATCTATGTACCCTTTTGGGAACCTGACAGGTTCTTGTGACTGGATAGGCCATTGTTGGAAACAAGATTCTGGGATTGATGGACCTTGGTCTGACCTAGCATGGTATTTCTTATAGTCTATCTCCAGAAACAAGCAAAAATGCAGTCTTCACATATGGGAATCACTAGCTCCAGGTATCAGACTGGTATGGGAGGGGAAGAGCAGCGATCCCTGAGGCCAAAAGGTTGTAGCCAAAAGTCTGGAAGAGTTGTGTGCCATTGGACTCTATTCCAGGAGGCGATACTCCCCAAATGATAGTTTGGTATGTTGTAGAAGTCCAGGACAGAAGGAAGGAGTTGAGTTTTGGAAGGAGTTGAGTTTTAAGTCCCAAAGAGGTGCTGGAGTACAGCTTCGCCAAAGACAGCGTCCCGACAGGAGTCTGTCTAGAAAGTAGTGTAGCAAAAGTATGAATGGAGGACCAATGAGTTGCCATAGCCCGCACATTGTGAGCAATGACATGACCCTCCAAAGAGAGTCCTGCTTATGCATAAGCAAAACAAATGCAATCTGCTAGCCATCTGGATAGAGTACATTTCATCACTAAGTGACTAGGATCAAAGGAGATGAATAATTCAGAGGATCTTTTGTGATCATTAGTTCTATCCAAGTAGTAAGCCATCACTCGGTTGCAGTCTAAGGTGTGTAGCACTGCTTCAGCCTGAGATGCATGTGATCTATGAAAGAAAATTGAAAGGATTACTTACAGACTGGTTTAGATGGAAGGAGAATACCACCTTATGAAGGAAATCCAGATCAGTAGGCAGAATGACCTTGTCATGGTGGAACGGAGTATAGGGCGGATCTGCCATCAGAGCCTGCAGTTCATGATGTGGTGAGCTGAGGTGAGGGCAATGAGGAAGATTACCTTCCAAGATAGAAACTTCAGTGAAGTGGTGACTAAAGGCTCAAAAGGAGGCTTTAGAAGCTGAGTGAGACCATATTGAATCCCAGGCCACTGGAGGTGGCTTAATGGGTAGCTTGGACAGCAGGAGGCATGCTACTAAAGGATGTGAGGAGATAGGCTGTCTATCCATTGGTCTGTGAGAGGACACAATAGCACTAAGGTGAACCCTCACTAAGTTAGTTTTAAGACCTATTAAGGATAAGTGGAGGAGATATTGTAGAAGGGACTCCAAGCAGCAAAAAAAGGGGTCAATGTCCTTTGCGTAGCACCAGAGGGCAAAACTACACCACTTGAAGGCAAAAGATCGCCTGGTGGAATCTTTACGTGATGGAAAGGGAACATCTTTGACTGCCTGTGACAGGTCAAAGTCAGCAAGCACTAGCCTATCGGCAGCCATGCAGTCAGGCATAGAGAGAGATTGGGATGGAGGGGTGCCCCATGGTCCTGAGAGAGGAGTACAGGTACACATCCGAGGTTGAGAGGTTGAATCTGTGCAAGGAGAAGCAGCAGAGAAAACCACAGTTGACCGGGCCAAAAGGGAGCTATGAGAATCAAGCACTTGTCGGCCTGTAGCTTGAAAAGCATTTTGGGTATCAAGGGGATGGATACGAATGTGTAGAGCAGTCCGTGTCCACAGTGTAGAAAGAAGGCGTCAGCGGACTGTTGGTGCAGTCACGGAACCCTGAAGCAGAAGAGTGGAAGTTGTGTGTTTTGAGGAGTGGCAAAACGATCTATGAGTGGGGTTCCAACATCTGGAAGATCCGAGCAACAGTCTCCCGATGCAAGGTCCATTCGTGTACGAAGGATAAAACTTAACCTGTCAGCTAGGACATTGAGTTTATCTGGTAGGTACACTGCTCTGAGGTGAATGCGGTGAGAGATGGCAAAAACCACAGGCTAATCGGGACGAGACCCTGTTCCCCCGTTTGTTCACATAAAACATGGCAACGTGGTTGTCCGTCCTGACTAGAACAGGTTACCCCAAAAGTTGGGGTTGAAAACCCAAAGAGATTTGTCAGTGTCCGTAGTTCTGAAAACAGTAATCTGCCCTGCAGATTAACCTATGTCCACAGTCCCTGTTTGGTTAGGTCATTCAAATGTGTTCCCCAACCCAGCTTGGAAGCATCAATCATTAGGGTACATTTGAGGTGGAGGCATCTGAAAAGGTTTGGTGGGAAACACCACCACTGAAGGGACGATCAGTTGAGGAGTCATGTTGATCTTGTCTATGAGACGCCCCTTCGCTTGTGTCCATTGAGAAGACAGAGTCCACTGCACTTGTCGCTTGAGTAAGCAAGCATAGGAGACGACATGGACCATGGAGGCCTTAGAGTCGTAGCATCTCTCGAGCTGTTACTCGGCTTTGCTTTTGCACCCGTTTTGCCAGGTTGAGGAGGCAGCACAGCGATCCTGTGGGAGGAAAGCTAGAGTCTGTTGAGTGTTTAAGAACGCTTCGATGAACTCCAGTCGTTGGGATTGAGCAAAGTGAGACTTTGGGAAGTTTATGGCAAAGTCCAGATGTTGGAGCACCATGATGGTGCGATAAAGAGAAAGTCTTACCTCTTGAGGGGATTCTCCCTTGATCAGCCAATCATTTAAGTAAGGAAACATGAATATACTTCAAAGTGCATAGGTAGGCAGCGACTACTACCATGCATTTTGTTAAGACCCTTGAGGCAGAGACTAGACTGAAGGGCAGAACCTAGTATTGATAATGGTTTCCTTGAAACCTGAAGTGTAGATACTTTCTAAGCGAGGGATATATGCATGTACGTATATATGCATGTATGTATCTTTTAGGTCTAGATAACATAGTCAGTCTCTGGAGATATGGTAGAAGAGTTCCTAGGGAAGGCATTTTTAATTTTTATTAGACCATTAGATGACACTGCAGGGGGTTTGCAGAGATGCTTCAACAGACGCAACCCCTGCATGAAGTGAACTAAAGGCTGTACCGAGAAAGAAAGTCTCTTTCCACACATCGATGATAAGCACCAATTGCACTGAGATCACCCTGACAGAGCTGGACTTAAGTCCAAACTCAGAGAGGTGTAGAATATATTCAAGCAGTTTTTGTGTAGGACAGACAAAAGAATCTAGGGCCTGGACTTCAAACCAGACAGCAAACCTCCTCCATTTACAGGAATAAGGCTCTCTCGTTGAAGCCCTCCTGTACCCAAAGAACATCAGTCACACCATCCAGCATGCTGACATCAGACATTAGCCTCTCAATATTCACACTGTGAGGGCCAAGGCCTGGATGTTGGAGTGCATCATCACCCCATCTTACTGTGAAATTAGATCCAGCGCATGGCCCAGCCGGAGTGGTTCCTGACTGAAGAACTGTAGGAGAAACCAATGTTTCATAGGCCAGAAGGGAACGATGAGAATCATCATGCCTCAGTTTGTTTTGAGCTTCAGGAAGGTTTTTGTAATGAGAGGTATTGGGGGTTATGTGTACAGAAAGCACAGTTACTTTATTGTAACAGGTGATCTCTGGGAACAGCAGGAATAAGTCTTCACATATGGGTTTCGTCGGTACCGACGGAGCCTACGCGGGAACGCTCCCCAGCGTCCAATCAAAAAGCCTTTGGGAGCATCCCACAGCGCCTGTGTGCTGCCTTCCCGCCTTTCCCAACTGTCTCTCCTCAGTTGAGCTTTAAGCTGAGACAAAGAGAGAGAGAGAGAGAGAGGGAAAGGAAAGATAGATAGAGAGAAACAACTCCTAGGGGAGGTGGGTGGGTTGTGAAGACTTATTCCTGCTGTTCCCAGAGATCATCTGTTACAGGTAAGTAACTGTGCTATCTCCAGGAACAAGCAGGAATGAGTCTTCACATATGGGGACTCCCTAGCTTCAGATGCCAGGGAGAGATCCAAGAAGTTGTGTGTCCCTGGAACAGGGCTGCACTTCCCCACATGGATCTCTGGCATCCCATGAGGGATGGTGGGTAGGAGTTGATTAAGTATGGAACAGATGTTTAAGAACAGCCTGACCAAACAAGGCATCCCGGCGGGAGTCCTTGTCCAAGCAGTAATGGGCTGTGAAGGTATGAACCGAGGCCCAAGTGGCTGCTTGACAGATGTCGTCGATAGACACAGAGTTCAGATGAGCCATTCAGGCTGCCATGGCTCTCACATTGTGAGCTGTGACATGGCCCTCCAGAGAAAGGTTCTTGCTCTGATAGGCGAAAGAAATACACTGGGCAATCCAGTTAGAAAGTGTTCCCTTGGAGACTGGTTGTCCGAGATGAGAAGGATCAAAGGCAACAAAGAGTTGGGAAGACTTTCTATGTTGCTGTGTCCTTTGTAAGTAAAAAGCTAGAGCTCTTTTACAGTCCAGGGTATGAAGATTCCTCTCTGCACTTGATGCATGAGGTCCTGGAAAAAAGACAGATAGGTAGACCTCCTGGTTGAGGTGAAAAGGCGAGACCACCTTAGGCATAAACTGTGGATTTGTATAAGGTGGATTAGCTACGAGTGCTTGCAATTCACTAATGCGGAGTGCTGATGTGATTGCAATGATAAAGATAACCTTCCAAGAACGGTATTTCAAGGAGGTGGTAGCTAAAGGTTCAAAAGGCGGCTTCATAAGCTGACCAAGAACCAAGTTTAAGTCCCATGCCACAGGAGTGGCTTAATGGGAGGCTTTGTTAAAAGGAGGCCTCTCATGAACCTTGCTACAAGAGGATGAGAGGAAATAGGTTGTCCATTTAGAGGCTTAAGGGAAGCTGCAATAGCACTCAAATGGACCCTTACTGAATTTGTCTTAAGGCCTGCATTAGACAGATGAAGGAGATACTCCAGCAAAGATTCCAGAAGTATGGCAAGGGGGTTAAGACCCTTCCCAGAACACCAGATGGTAAACCTCTTCCACTTGAAAGCATAAGAACGTCTACTGGAAGGTTTTCTGGAAGCATAAAGAACATCTTTCACTTGTTGAGAAAGATGAAGATCCTGGAGATCTAGGCCTTCAGCAACCAAGCCCCGAGATGCAGAGACTGGGGATTGGGATGCCATAACTTTCCGTCCTCTTGAGAGAGGAGGTCTGGAGCAGACCCCAACTCCAGGGAGGGAGCTTGAGAGAGATGTAGAAGCAGAGGGTTCCACACTTGCCGTGGCCAATGTGGAGCTATGAGAATCATGTGGCCTCTGTCTCTCTGAAGCTTGAACAGGGTTTTGGGAATTAGGGGAATGGGTGGAAAGGCATAAAGGAAGTCCTGACCCCAGTGAAGGAGGAAAGCATCCCTTGCCTGAGCTCCCTGAGCTACAGTTCTGGAACAGAACCGGGGAAGTTTGGCATTGCACGGACTTGCAAAGAGGTCTATGTCCGGGGTTCCCCAAATTTGAAAAATCTTGGATACCTGGTCCATATGAAGGGACCACTTGTGTGGAAGCAGAACTCGACTGAGTCTGTCTGCCCAAGAGTTTTGAACACCTGGAAGATAAACTGCCAGAAGATGAATGTGATGCTCTCTGGCAAGGGCCCACAGTCGCAAAGCTTTGTTGCAAAGTGACAGAGAGCCAGTTCCTCCCTGCTTGTTTACATAGAACATGGCTACCTGATTGTCTGTGTGGATAAGGACTGACTTGTGGCTGAGCAGGGTGTGGAAAACTCGCAGAGCAAGGAAGATTGCTCTGAGTTCCAAGAGATCGATATAAAGACAAGTCTCCAGTGGGGACCAGATGCCCTGGGTGGAGAGGCCCTGAAGATGAGCTCCCCACCCCATTGCAGAAGCATCTGTTGTAAGAGTTGCTTGGGGCAGAGACTGTTGAAAGGGGGATCCCAGCAACAGGTTTTGAGGGGACTTCCAACACTGGAGGGACAAAATGAGGTGACTTGTATTTCTATTCTGTCTGACAGGCAGCCTGATGCCTGGGTCCATTGGGTGGATAAAGTCCACTGAGCTGCCCTCATGTGAGGGCAAGCATATGGTACCACATGTACGGTGGATGCCATGTGGCCTAGCAACTGTAACATTTCTCGAGCAGTTAGTAGGGGCTTCAACTCTGCTTGAGAAGCTAACTGCACCAAGCGAAGGCAACGGGCCTGGGGAAGATAGGCCCTAGCCCTTGTGGTATCCAGCAACGCCCCTATAAACTCCAAGGACTGAGTAGGGATCAAATTGGATTTTGGGATGTTTAGTACCAGCCCTAAATACTGAAGGATACGCATTGTGCAGGTTAGAGAAGCCTTGGCCTCTGATTGAGTGGGAGCTCGAATGAGCCAGTCGTCCAGGTAACGGAAGACGAATATTCCCAGGGTGCGCAGAAAAGCAGCTACCACTGCCATGCATTTCGTGAACACGCTTGATGCAGAGGCCAGACCAAAAGGGAGCACTCTGTATTGATAGTGCTTCTCCTGATAAAGGAAGCGAAGGAACCTTCTGTGAGTTGGATGGATGAGAACATGAGTGTACGCATCCTTGAGATCTAGAGAACAAAGCCAATCCTGACTCTGAAGGTATGGCAGCAGAGTTCCTAGAGAAACCATCTTGAATTTTTCCTTGACTAGGAATCTGTTCAATTCTCTGAGATCTAAGATGGGTCTGAAGCCCCCTGTTTTTCTTGGAATAAGAAAATAGGAGGAGTAGAACCCTGTGCCCTGTTGTTGAAAAGGCACTTCCTCTATTGCCCCCTGGGCGAGAAGAGTGACAACCTCCTGCTCCAACAGGCTGAGGAAGGAGGTTGGAGAATTGAACTGGTGCATTCTTGTGAGAGGGGGCAAGCTTGAGAAATGAAGTTTGTACCCCTCTCTGATGATGGAGAGTGTCCAATGCTCTGCTGTAATTTGCCCCCACCTGGAAGCAAAGTGACATAACCTTCCTGGAATGGTGGAGGGCTCTGGTCCTTCTAGAGCCAGGAAGGCTAAGTTCTCTAGTGCAAAGTCAAAGGCCCTGAGGGGGCTGAGGTTGCTGGACTGGAGCAGGCCTCGCAGAATTTGCTTTGCTCTGTTTGGAGGATTGCTGACGTTTGGAAGGGAACTGAGCTGCAGAAGATGCCCGCTGACCATAAGCAGGATAGAATCTTCCCTTTTTAGAAAAAGGTGTTTTCTTGAACAACCTTTTCTTAGCATGAGCAGCTGTGGATTTGGATAATCTATCCAAAGCAGAATTTTCAGCATCCATCTGATTGGCTTTTGCTTGCCAATCCTTACCAAACAGGTTCTCACCTGTACAAGGGATATTTCCCAATTCATCTTAAACCCAGATCTCCAAATCAGATGCTTGAAGCCAAGCAATCCTACGTGCACCTATGGCAATAGCTGAGGCTCTGCTTATGCATTCAAAGGAGTCGAAAGCTGCATGGTTGGAGAATTTGGAGATATCTTGGGCATGTTTGAGCCAAGTGAGAAAGTCTTTCCTTTTATCTTCAGACATAAAAGGACTTAAAGTCTGCAAATGGTCAGTGACTTCTTTTAAGAACATTCCCATGTAGAGACTATAAGAATTAATTCTCTCAGAAAGCATGGAAGCTTGGAAGACACTTCTTCCAAAAGCATCCAGGGTTCTACATTCACGTCCTGGAGAATTAGAGGCATGTCTCTTGGCACTTCTAATCTTTCTCATTGCAGACTCAACCACAATAGAGTGGTGAGAAAGTTGAGTTTTATGGAAACCAGGACAAGGAGGGACACGATACATGGTATCCAACCTGCGAGAATGAGGAGAGGTGGTTAGAGGTGCTTCCCACATCCTCAACATGAGATCATACAGAATCTCATGAATAGGTAAGGTAGCTGCCTCCTTAGGAGTTTTAGGATATTGTAAAATATCTAATTCCTTGGCTCTGGGCTCTGTCTCAGGGGCCACTGTAATAGAGAGGCCCCGAGCCACCTCTCTGACAAAGTCTTGAAAAGACAAATCCTCTGGAGGAGACATCCTTCGTTTAGGAGAGGACTCCTCCTGTGGAAGAAGCATCACTGCATCGACTGACTCTTCAGAATCCTCAGAGGAATCGAAGTATCGTCTGTCCGGATGCTCTTGCAAAGCTCGATACCCGTACCGACCGGGATCGGTATCGGGAATAACCGGTACTGGGGTATCAGTACCGGAGGGCTTGAGAGGACAGAGTACCGGCATAGCGGACACCGATGGCGATGCTAGAGCCGGTACCGGCGGTGTAGTCTGTTACGGTACTCTTGGCGTCGATGCCACAAGGAAAGCCGCCAGACTGCGTTCTATGGACAGAATCCTCTGATCCATCGACGCCGCCAATGCCTGGAAGTCGGTACCGGTGGAAGCCACCGGTACCCCAGAGCATGGCACCAGGAGATCTGTCGAGGCCACGCCATCAAGATCATCCTGGAACCCTGATGATGATGCTTTAGAGGCCGAAGCCTCCCGCCGGGGTAATTTTGCCAGTGCAGAATCCTCAAGGGCAAGGCCAGAGGCATCTCGATGCTTAGAAGGAGATCTACCCTTCAAGGACCGGCTGGATTTATGCTTAGTCACCTGAGATCCATGTGAGGAAGCAGCAGCCCTGGAAGACGTCGATGCCACCGAAGCCGCATCAGAGGGAAACAGGGTACTGAGCTTGGCAGCTCGGTTCTGCCGACCTCTTTTAGACATCATGAAACAGGACTCACAATCTGTTATGGAATTGTCAGGACCTAAACATTTTAGACACCAGTCATGGGTGTCGGTGACGGAAATAGTACCGCTACATTTTGTGCACTTTTTAAATCCTGAGGCAGGCTTTTCCATATTTAAGGAAAAAAGGTTTTGGGCCTAAGGCCCAAAACTCAAGTGAACCTGAAGAAAAAGAACGGAGAAAAGGGTTTGTTTGTTTTTTTTACAAGAAGAAAACAACAAAGACCGGCGGTACCGGTACAGCGTCGAAGAAGGCAGACGCGACACAAAAGAAATAAAGAAAAAATAAGGAAATTCTTCTGCGGTGACAGGAACACGACCTGCTGGCTCCGCGGAAAAAGAAGAACCGAGGAGAGACAGTTGGGAAAGGCGGGAAGGCAGCACGCAGGCGCTGTGGGATGCTCCCAAAGGCTTTCTGATTGGACGCTGGGGAGCGTTCCCGCGCAGGGTCCGTCGGTACCGACGAAACCCATATGTGAAGACTCATTCCTACTTGTTCCTGGAGACGACATTTTCCCCAGTGTAGAAGGAAAGCATCCAAGTCTAGCCTAGTGTATGATCTCACTCTGGAACAGAAGTGGTTGATCTGGGCATTCTGCGGAGTGGCAAAAAGATCTACGAGGGGGTACCCACTCCCGAAAGATACAGGCCGCCACTTCCCTGTCCAGTGTCCATTCACATGTCTGGAGGACTCATCTCAGTCTGTCTGCCATAGAGTTTTGATCACCTGTCAGGCATGTGGCTCTCAATTCCCAACTTCCACAATCTGACAGCTTCCCAACATAGGAAGTACGAGCCCATTCCTCCCTGTTTGTTGATGTAGATCATGGTGACTTGATTGTCGGTCTAAAGCAGAACAATTTGATTGGACAGCCAATCTCAGCAAGCCTTTAGAGCATTTGGCACAACTCTAACTTCCAAGAAGTAGATCTGGAGGAGACTTTCTTGGAAGGGCCAATCGCCCTGAGTGTGAAACCCATTGAGATGAGCACCCTACCGCAGCTTGGATGTGACCGTCAAAGCCTTCTCAGGTGGTGCAATTTGGAAGGGGAGACCTTTGAGCAAATTTTGGTGAGACCTTTGAGCAAATTATGGTGGACCGTCCATCACAGCAGTGACTGAACAAGAGGATTGGTGACATGCAGACCATCCCTGTGTCAACTCGTGGCTTGAGTCCACTGAGCCTGTCTCATATGGAGGCATGCCAAGGGTGTGACATGCACTCTGGAGACCATGTGGCCTAGTACAGCCAACATCCTGCGAGCTGTTAACTATTGACTCAATTTAGTCTCCCGCACTAGAGCTGTCAGTCTGTGAAATTGGTTGCGCGGGAGGAAGGATCTCACCTGATTTGTGTCAAACAGGGCTTCTATGAATTCCATCTGCTGGGTGGGCTGGAGATAGGACTTGGGGCAATTTATAATGAACCCTAGTAATTCCAATAGCCGAATGATCAGCTGCGTTGAATCCTGAACCCTTTCCGGAGTGGTACCCTTGATCAACCAAATGTCCAAGTAGGGAAGACAAACACTCTCAGCGTCTGGAAGTAAGCTGCTACTAACACAAAGCATTTTGTGAAAACGCTAGGCCAAAAGACAACATTCGGTATTGGAAGTGTTGTCCTCCCACGACGAATCAAAGATATTTCTTGTGAGCGGGATGTATCCATATGTGGGTATATGCATCCTTTAGATCCATGGAGCCTAGTGAATCTCCTTTTTGGAGGTAAGAAAGCAAAGTGCACAGAGAAATTGTTCTGAACTTTTCTCTTACCAAGTGTTCAGATCACTTAGGACTAGGATAGGATATATCCCTGTGTCTTCTTGGGGATTAGAAAGTACTTTGAATAAAACCCTCGCCCTCTCTGCTCTGATGGCATAAGCTCTATCATGATATCTCTCTACAGGGCAGCGATTTCTCTCTGAAGCAGTTCCTGATGCAGAGTGTCGATGGGATGCACCCTCGGGAGGGCAATTTGGAGGTAGGCTGAATAGATGTAATCTGTAACTGCTTTGGACAATCTGTAGAACCCACATGTCCAAGATTATGAGGGGCCTTCTTTGTGTAAAAAGGGTGAGCATCCAGAGTTTCCCACTGCGGCTACTGGTAGAATGGCTATGCTCTGAAGCAGGTTGGGTTTTCAGAGGCTTCGCTCATCGCGGTTACGAGCAAGGAGCCTGTTTGGGTTGGGAGGTTTGGGACCCAGGAAAATATCTACACCTATAAGAGTAATAGGTCATCTTCTCGTTCTCCCCTTGGTATCTCCTGTGATAGGAGGCCATCTCGGACGTACTCCTTGAGAGATTACGAAGGGTGACATGCTGCTTTTCTATGAAGCCAGCTTTCTCTTCAATTTGTTCTCCAGAAATTTTTTCTCCACGGCATAGCACGCCATCAAGCTTGTCCTACACAGACTGTTCCAGGTCTGAGGACCAGAGCCAGGTGAGCCTGTGGGTGCCAATACCCAAGGCAGAAGCTCTCGATGCCATTTTGAAAATATCATCATAGGACGCCTGGACCATGAATTTTGAATGAATTTTGAACAGTCCTTGCCGTGAGCCTCTAGGGAATGATACTGTTCCAGTTTCTCTGAAGGGAGAAGTTGAAACAGATTAGCGAGGTCACACAATGTTCTTCAAAAACATGCCCCTATAGAGCAGGTAAAAGGCCATGAGGGCTTATGATCATGGAACTCAAAGTAACTCCTCTTATGTCTGAGCCTCCCTCCCCGAGAGTGCCAAGGAATGAGTCTTGGAACTCTTGGACCTTTTCAGGGTAAATATGACCACCAAGGAATGGTGAGAAAATTGGGTTTTCTCAAATCTGGGAGCCTTCTGAACTCTGTACATGGAGTCAAGCCTTCTACTTACTGGAGGTACAGTGAGGGGTTCTACGAAATTCTCAATTGTACTCTCTGAAGGACACGGTGCACAGGCAGTGTCACCGCATTCTTAGGAGCTGAGGAGTACTGAAGGATCATCCTCAGTCTTCAAAGAGACTGAAAAGGTCATATCTCAGGAGGGGATGTGTGTCGCTCATGAGGTGGAGAAGGGTCCGATAGAAGCTTCAAGGACCAGTCCTCTGAAAAGTCTTTGGACACCACATTGGGCAACCTAGCCTTCTGAATTCGAATCAGAGAGGAAATTGAAGCAATTCCGAGACTGTGCCTGGATCACACTCCAGACCAGGGGGAATGGGGAGCTCCTTCGGGAGCAATGATGCACTGATGCTAGTCTAGTTTTCGAGAGTGCATCAGACTTCAAAATGCTAGAGTGTGATATTGGTCAGGCAGGCACCAGTGTCAGGGCTCTTCGATACTCCGATGATGATGCCTCTCCCACAAACAAGGCATATGTCTGGAGGATAAGCTGCATTGAGGCCGATGTCGATGTAGTCAACATTGAGACCCCGGGCCTGCAGAACAGCCAACAGCGCCATGAAGCATTCCTTGACAGCCTGCAGAAGGTGTCTCTCTGTGACTGCCAATTCCAAAGGCTGCAAGGCCACAGCAGCTTCAACCGATGTACAGGGAATCTGAAGAAGTTTATTGGTGGGGCTTGGTCTCAGCAGGCTAATGCTACACACCTCTGATGTTCTGAGCTCTCCTCCCCTCCAGGAGAGCTTTGAGAGGCACTCCCACGGATCCTCATTGCTCTTGACACCAGCCTTGAGGGGCTTCAACACCAGTGCATCACAGTCTTCACTTGGTATTAGGTGTGATCACCCTTCAACATCATTGAAGCTGAACCCTTCCTCAACTTCAGTAGAGATCGATCAATGGCTGATGCACCAGGGCACTACAGGTGCTCAGCTTTGAGTGGCCTAGAGAACGCCTCAATGTCGATACACTGCCAGTGTCCAATGCAGTCTTTGAAGCCATAGAGAATATAAAAACATAAGATATGCCACACTGGGTCAGACCAAGGTCCATCAAGCCTAGTATCCTGTTTCCAACAGTGGCCAATCTAGGTCATAAGTACCTAGCAGTCTCCCCAAAAGACACAGGTTCCTCAATCCTTGTATTGGGTCAAGCAGTGATATCCTGGGTCCCTTTTAATAATGGTTTATGGACCTTTCCTCCAGGAACTTGTCCAAAACTTTTTAAAACCCTCGGCATCGTTTATGGTTGGAACTATGACAGTATCTGATCATCTTCGAACCTCCAACTTTCGTTCTTGATTAATGAAAACATTCTTGGCAAATGCTTTCGCTTTGGTTCATCTTGCGCCGGTCCAAGAATTTCACTTCTAGCAGCACAATATGAATGCCCCTGGCTGTCCCTCTTAATCATTGCCCCAGTTCCGAAAACCAACAAAATAGAACCGGAGTCCTATTCCATTATTCCTAGCTGAAGTATTTATGTGACTGGCCTGCTTTGAACACACTAATTTTTTCAAAGTAAACACTTCGAGCCCCCGGGACACAGTCAAGAGCATCAGGGAAGCACCGAGAGGCAGGGGCTGGGACAGGCGGTAGCTCGCCTCGTGGTGGACTGCCAGATCGATAACAAGATCCAACTACGAGCTTTTTAACTGCAGCAACTTTAATATACGTGGCTCATGACACCAGACTTGCCCTCCAATGGATCCTTGTTAACGGATTTAAAGTGTACTCATTCCAATTACAGGGCCTCAAAAGAGTCCTATATTGTTATTTTTCGTAAATACCTCCCCGAGTTGGGAGTGGGTAATTTGCGCATCTGCTGCCTTCCTTGGATGTGGTAGCCGTTTCTCAGGCTCCCTCTCCAGAATCAAACCCTGATTCCCCGTTACCTGTAGCCACCATGGTAGGCGCAGAAAGTACCATCAAAAGTTGATAGGGCAGACATACGAATGTATCATCGCCGTCACACGGACATGCAATCGGCCCGAAGTTATCTAGAATCACCAAAGCGGCCAGGTGAGCCTGGATTTTTTTTAGTCTGATAAATACACGCATCCCGGGGGGGGGGGGGGGGTCAGCGCTCGTCGGCATGTATCAGCTCTAGAATTACCACAATTATCCAAGTAACAGATGGAGCAATCAAAGGAACCATAACTGATTTATGAACCATTCACAGTTTCACTGTACCAGCCATGTGTACTTGCACGTGCATGGCTTAATCTTTGAGACAAGCATATGCTATTGGCAGGATCAACCAGGTAGCCGCGCCGACAAGGTGGTGTGGGGGGGGGGGATGGCCCGATCTCCGCTCCACAGCAGTGCAGCACAGGCTTTGGCACAGCCAGGGGGGCGGTGGTGGGGGTGGCGGCATAGGAAGAACAGCTGCCGGAAGTTAGAAGAAGGCCTCTCATAAATCTTGCTATAAGAGGATGAGTGGAAATAGGCTGTCCATTTAGAGGCTTAAAAGAAGCTGCAATAGCACTCAAATGGACTCCTACTGAATTAGTCTTAAGACCTGCATTGGATAAATGAAGGAGATACTCCAGCAATGAGTCCAGAGGTATCGCAAGGGGGTTAAGACCCTTTTGCGAACACCATATGGTAAACCTTTTCCACTTGAAAGCATAAGAGCGTCTTGTGGAAGGTTTCCTGGAAGCAAAAAGAATATATTTTACTTGCTGAGGGAGATTAAGATCATGGAGATCTAGGCCTTCAGCAACCAAGCCCTGAGATGCAGAGACTGGGGATTGGGATTTTATTTATTTATTTATTTATTTACAATTCTTATATACCGCACTATTTGCGATCAGCGCGGTTTACATAGAACAACAACATCCGACAATATACATATGTCTGGTCATTACATTGAACAGGGAATGGAACTTGGAGAACAAAAGTAAACTATATACATATGAAGTTAAAGTGAAAGGATCCTGTTTGGTGTTTTACATTTTTGGGGACGAACTATGCGAGAGTGGCTGGGGGTCAGATGCCATAACATTCCGTTCTCCTGAGATAGATCTGGAGCAGACCCTAACTCCAGGGAAGGAGCTTGAGAGAGATGTAGAAGCAGAGGGTACCACACTTGCCGTGGCCAATGTGGAGCTATGAGAGTCATATGGCCTCTGTCTCTCTGAAGCTTGAACAGGGTTTTGGGAATTAGGGGAATGGGAGGAAAGGCATACAGGAAATCTTGACTCCAGTAAAGGAGGAAAGCATCCCTGGCCTGAGCCCCCTGAGCCAGAATTCTGGAACAGAACCGGGGAAGTTTGGCATTCCACGGACTTGCAAAGAGGTCTATGTCCGGGGTTCCCCAAAGTTGAAATAACCTGGCCACCTGGTCTGCATGCAGAGACCACTCGTGTGGAAGCAGAACTCGACTGAGTCTGTCTGCCCAAGAGTTTTGAATGCCTGGAAGACACACTGCCAGAAGATGAATCTGATGCTGTCTGGCGAGGGCTCATAGTCGCAAAGCTTCGTTGCAAAGCAACAGAGAGTCTGTTCCCTCCTGCTTGTTCACATAGAACATGGCTACTTGATTGTCCGTATGAATGAGGACTGTCTTGTAGCTGAGCAGGGTGTGGAACACTCGCAGAGCAAGGAAGATTGCTCTGAGTTCCAAGAGATTGATATGTAGATGACTCTCCTGTGGAGACCAGGTGCCCTGGGTGGAGAGGTCTTGCAGATGAGCTCCCCAACCCATTGGAGAAGCATCTGTTGTGAGAGTTGCTTGGGGTAAGGGTTGTTGAAAAGGGGACCCCAGCAACAGGTTTTGAGTGGACTTCCACCACTGGAGGGACAAAATAAGGCGACTTGTGTTTGCTATTTTGTCTGACAGGTATCATGATGCCTGGGTCCATTGAGTGGATAAAGTCCACTGGGCTGGCCTCATATGGAGGCGAGCATAGGGAACCACATGTACAGTAGATGCCATGAGGCCTAGTAGTTGTAACATTTCTCGAGCAGTGAGATGAGGCTTTAGCACTGCTTGAGAAGCTAACTGCACCATGTGAAGGCAGCGGTCCTGAAGGAGATAGGCTCTTGCCTTTCTGGTGTCCAGCAAAGCTCCTATGAACTCTAAAGACTGAGTGGGAGTTAGACTGGATTTTGGGATGTTTATTACAAGACCCAAATACTGAAGGATGTGCATTGTGCAAGATAGAGAAGTCCTGGCCTCTGACTCTGTTGGGGCTCAAATGAGCCAGTCGTCTAAGTAGGGAAAGACGAATATCCCTAGAGTGCAGAGAAATGCTGCTACGACAGCCATGCATTTCGTGAACACCCTTGGTGATGAGGCCAGGCCAAAAGGAAGCACCCTGTATTGGTAGTGCTTTCCTTGAAAAAGGAACCGAAGGAACCTTCTGTGGTTTGGATGGATGAGGACATGGGTGTACGCATCCTTGAGATCTAGAGAACAAAGCCAATCCTGACTCTGAAGGTATGGCAGCAGAGACCCGAGAGAAATCATCTTGAATTTTTCTTTGACAAGGAATTTGTTCATTTCTCTGAGGTCTAAGATAGGTCTGTATCCCCCTGTTTTCTTTGGAATAAAGAAATAAGGGGAGTAGAACCCTGAACCCTGCTGATGAATGGGTACTTCTTCTATTGCCCCTTGGGCAAGAAGAATAGCGACCTCCTGCCCTAACAGGTTGATGAGAGAGGTCGGAGAATTGAACTGCCTTCCTACTGTGTGAGGGGGCATGCTTGAAAAATGAAGCTTGTACCTCTCCTTTATGATGGAGAGTGTCCAATGCTCTGCTGTTATCTGCCCCCATCTGGGGGCAAAGGGACATAACCATCCTGGAATGGTGGAAGGCTCTGGTCCCCTGAGAGCCAGGAAGGCTAAGTTCTCCAGCTGAAAGTCAAAGGCCTTGTGGAGGCTGAGACTGCTGGGACGGCTGAGGCTTAGCAGTCTTTGCTTTCTTCTGTTTGGGTGGTTGCTGACCCTTCTTGACAAACTGACCTGCCGAACGTGCCTGCTGAGCATAGGCAGGATAATATCTTTTCTTCTTAGAAAAGAATGGTTTCTTGAAAGATTTCTTTCTAGCAGGATCAGCTGTGGACTTGGATAATCTATCCAAGGTGGTGGAATTTTCAGCATCAATCTCATTGGCTTTTTCCTGCCAATCTCTACCAAACAGGTTCTCACCAGTACAAGGGATGTTTCCCAATTTGTCTTGTACCCAGAGCTCCAGATCAGATGCCTGGAGCCAAGCATTTCTATGTGCACCTATGGCAATAGCAGAGGTCCTGCTTATGCACTCAAAGCAGTCAAAGGCTGCACGGTTGGCAAATTTAGAAACATCTTGGGCATGTTTGAACAAAGTGAGAAAATCCTGTCTTCTATCCTCAGGAAGAATAGGACTTAAAGCTTCTAAATCATCTGTGACCTCCTTCAGGAACATTCCCATGTGGAGACTACAGGAACTGATCCTGGCAGAAAGCATGGAAGCTTGGAAGACCCGACGTCCAAAAGCATCCAGGGTTCTGCACTCACGTTCTGGAGGATTAGAGGCATGCCTTTTTGCACTTTTGATCCTTCTCATAGCTGATTCCACTACAATAGAGTGGTGAGGAAGCTGAGTCTTTTGGAAACCAGGACAAGGAGGGACTCGATACATAGTATCCAGTCTGCGAGAATGAGGAAAGGTGGTAAGAGGTGTCTCCCACATCCTTAACATGAGATCATATAAAATTCACATGAATGGGCAAGGTAGCTGCCTCTTTAGGAGTTTTGGGATATTGTAGAATTTCCAACTCCTTGGCCTTGGCTCTGTTTCAGGGGCGACAGTAATAGACAGACCCCGAGCCACCTCCCTGATAAAATCCTGGAAGGAAATATCCTCTGGAGGAGACATCCTGCGCTTAGGGGAGGAGGGCTCCTCTGGGAGAAGCATTCCTGCATCGACAGAACTGTCAGAATCCTCAGATTCTTCTGAGGACTCGAAGTACCGTCTGTCCGGATGCTCTTGAAGAGCCCGATACCCGTACCGACCGAAGTCGGTACCAGAAGTAACCGGTACCGGGGTATCGGTACCGGAGGGCATCAGATGACTGGGTACTGGCAAAGCAGACACTGATGCTGATGTCGATGCTATTGGTACTGGTACCAATACCAATACCGATGCCGGGGACGGTGCTGGTACCGGCCGAATTGTCTGTCGCGGTTCAGAGGGCATCGATGACGCAAGGAGAGCCGCCAGACTACGTTCAATGTCAATGCCGATGTCTGGATATCGGTACCGGAGAAGACCGCTGGTACCCCAGAGCATGGCACCAGTAGTTCTGTGAGGTCGAGGCCTCGAGAACATCCTGGAGCCCCGATAATGCTTTGGAAGCTGAAGCCTCCCGCCAGGGCAATTTTGCTGGTGCAGAATCCTCAAGGGCAATGCCAGAGGCATCTCGATGCTTAGGAGGAGATCTAACCTTTGAGGACCGGCTGGACTTATGTTTAGTTACCTGAGATCCATGGGAGGAAGAGGAAGCCCTGGAAGACATCGATGCCACCGAAGCTGCATCAGAGGGAAACAGGGTACTGAGCTTAGCAGCTCGGTTCTGCCGACATCTTTTAGATATCATGGCGCAGGACATACAATCCATGAAGGAGTGGTCAGGACCTAAACATTTTAGACACCATTCATAGATGTCGGTGACGGAAATGGTACTGCCACACTTGGTGCACTTTTTGAAACCTGAGGCAGGTTTCTCCATTGTAAGAAAAAGTTTTTTGGCCTAAGGCCCAAAAAGGCACGTGCACCTGAAGAAAATAGGAAAAACGTAGAATTTTTTTTTTTTTAAAGACAGAAAATAATAAGAAAAAAACAGAGGTACCGGTAAAGTGTCGAGGAAGGCAGACGCGACCACAAAAAAGAAAGAAATAAAGAAGAATTCTGCGGTGACAGGAACGACGACCTGCTGGCTCCGCGGAAAAAAGAAGAACTGGAGAGAGGCAGTTGGGAAAGGTGGGAAGGCAGCACGCAGGCGCTGTGGGATGCTCCCAAAAGCTTTCTAATTGAGCGCTGGGGAGCGTTCCCGCGCAGGCTCCGTCGGCACCGACGATACCCATATGTGATGACTATATTCCTGCTTGTTCCTGGAGATTTTAGTCTTCACATATGGGTATCGTCGGTACCAACGGAGCCTGTGCGGGAACGCTCCCCAGCGTCCAATAAGAACACTTTTGGGGGCATCCCTCAGCACATGCGTGCTGCCTTCCCGCCTTTCCAATTGTCCCTCTTCAGTTAAGTTTGTAGCTGAGTGAAAAGGATAGAGGGAGAGAGGAAAGAGACAAAGAGATACAGAGACAACTCCTAGGGGTGGTGGGTTGGTTGTGAAGACTAAATTCCTGCTGTTCTCAGAGATCACCTATTACAGGTGAGTAACTATGCTATCTCCAGGAACAAGCAGGAATGTAGTCTTCACATATGGGGACTCCCTAGCTGAAGATGCCAAGGAGATAGCCCCAGGAAGGTGCCACCCTGGAAAGGTGGGAATCCTTCCTCCCATGGATCTCTGACATTCCACCATGGTTGGTGGGTAGGAGTTGAATTAGGTCTGAAAGAGATTTTGAAGAACACCTTGGCCAAAGAAGGCATCCCGACGGGAGGCTTTATCCAGGCAGTAGTGGGCTTTGAAGGTGTGTAGCGAAGCCCAAGTGGCTGCTCGACAAATGTCATCGATAGACACAGAGTTCAGATTAGCCATAGAAGTTGCCATGGCTCTCACGTTATGAGCTGTGACATGGTCCTGAAGAGGAAGACCCTTACTCTCAATAAGCAAAGGATATCCATTGGGCAAGGGAGGAGTAGTCTAGTGGTTGGGGCAAGGTACTTCAGGCCGGAAGGTCGGGGGTTCAAATCCCACTAGAGGACAGCAACCTTGGGCCGGAAGGACCGGGGTTTCTAGTCCCACAGATGCTCCTTGTGGTCTTGGGCAAGCCACTTAACCCTCCATAGCCCATGTTCCCTGTAAGTATTAGTGTATGTGTCTCATATCCCCGCGTGTTAAATGTATCCCCCAATTGTGTCGTGACCGCTTTGATTGAAGGATAAAGCGGTATACAAAAACTGTCTAAATAAATAAATTTAGATAAAGTTCTTTTGGAGACTAGTTGTCCCAAATGACTAGGGTCAAAAGCTATAAAAAGTTGCGAGGACTTTCTATGTTGCTTTTTCTCTGTAGGTAAAAGGCTAAGCCATTTTACAATCCAAAGTATGAAGGTTTCTTTCTGCATTAGAGGCGTGAGGTCTCGGAAAAAATACAGGAAGATAAATTGATTAATTTAAATGAAAAGGCGAAACCACCTTTGGCATAAAGTGTGGATGAGTTCTAAGAACAACCTTATCATGGTGAAACCTTCTATAAGGAGGATTAGCCACTAAAGCTTGCAGTTCACTAATGCGACATGCAGAGGTGATTGCAATTAGGAAGATGACCTTCCAGGTCAAAAACTTAAGGGTTGTAGTGGCTAAAGGCTCAAAAGGCGGCTTCATGAGCTGCCTGAGAACTAGATTTAAATCCCATGCCACCGGTGGTGGCTTAATGGGAGGTTTGGTTAATAGAAGACTTCTCATAAATCTGGATATGGGTGGATGAGAGGAAATTGGTTGTCCATTCAGAGGCTTATAAAAAGCTGCAATTGCACTAAGATGGACTCTTACCGAATTTGTCCAGGAAAACCACGGCTTCCTCACCACTTAAGGAGATGTCAGCCGGTAAAACTGAAGTAGCGGAGATACTTTGCAACTTGGCCTTTCCCTATTTTTTTTTTTAAATCTTTTTGCATTTTAAACTCAAAGAGCCAGCACACTGTGAAAGTTCCATGAAGGCAGTCAGAGAGAAAGACAGCCAGCTACTTAATCAAAAGTACTGTGCTGTGCGGCTTGGGGGGAAAGGGACCCTGACCTCTGGTTTTTTAACTCCTGCCCTGTACCCTACCGATTAAAGGGGCGGGGATCAGGCAAACTGGTCCTGCCTCCTGCTTTCCTCCAGAGTAAAACTACACAAGTGACCAAGCCAAAGGAAGGTATGGAAGGGCAGACTAGATAGGCCATGTGGCCTTTTTCTGCCATCATGTTGCTGTGCCTTAAAGAAGTTTCACCTGCTTGTTGCCTTAAGTCTCTCCTTTCTTTTTCTTTTCTTTTTTAATGTAGGCAATCATTCCAACTGTGAATATGTCCAGTGGAGCTCAGCCATGCAGAAGCTCCTGCCCTAGCTGCTAGGAACTGAGATTTATTTATTTAACAGGTTTTAAATACCGCTTTATCATTTCAATCAAAGCGGTTTACACTGAAACTTAAAATTGGCAATGTACATTAAACAGGGACATCGATAACTTGGATAACGGTTTCTGGTGCCTAAGGAGGGAGCTAGTCTACCGTGACATAAGAAATCTGACATGTTCAGTTCTTAGCTGCTGATGGACTGAGATAACCCACAAGGACTGGACTGGAGGGACGATTAGGAAAAATAAATTTCATGAACACAAGTGAAGCTGATATCAGACCAAAGGGCAAGATCTTGGTAGTGGTGTTTTCCTATTTTAAATCAAAGATGCTTCCAATGGCTGAGATGTATCTGTGTGTGCATATACCTCCTGAAGTTCCAGAGAACATAATCGGTTTGCGGTTTAAAGGAATGGAATCAAGGTGCCCAGGAAAGCCAGCTTGAATTTTTCTCAAACCAGAAACTTGTTCAAGGTCCACAGATCTAGAATAGGGCAGAATTCCCCCATTTCTGTCGTGTTAATAACTCTGTCCCCTTTTCCCTGGTGGAATGGGTTCAACTGCATTGATCTCTACGAGTGACTATTTCCTGATGCTGAGAGTTTGAAGAAGATACTCTTAATGAGCAATTTATGGGGGATATTGAACAGGTGAAGTCCATACCCTTGCCAAACAATTTTTAGAACCCCATGATAGGGGGTCATAAGAGGCCAATGGTTTAAACAAAACCTTTGCCTCCTTCCTACTGGAAGTTTGTCAAACATAGATACAGAAACCTTGGTTATGCTCTCCTGATTACATTCAAAATCATGTCCAGAGTTTTGGCTAGGGAGCAGGCCATGGTGTTTGGGTTCTTTGAGGTCTAAGATGATAGAAGGATCCTTTCTGAACCTGCCTGGAGCAAGGAGGAGGATACCTATACATTTGAAAGTAGGTCTTGATTGCCCCCAACTCACATAACCTCCTGGTAGTGGAAGCAGCCAGAAGGGATCAGAGTGTTTCACAGAACACCTCATCAGAGAAGCTGCCTTTTTTTATCCTTATGTCTGAAGAGATTCTCTCCACATCAAGACTTTCCAGCAAACCTTTCCTGCACATCATAATGAAGGTCTGAGGCTCACATCTATGAGAGTCTGTGGGCCCCAATGCCCACAACAGAGGCTCTTGATGCCATTTCACAACCATCAACTATGTGCTTTCCATACTGACGACTGGAGTTGGGCAGACTTATCTTGAGGGAAAGTGTCTCTGAACTCTTCAGTATAACAGAGGATATTTTGCATATAACGATCCAGAAAGAGCTGGTAAGAAACTGTGCTGGAAAAGAGCATAGCATTCTCAAACACCTATAAGAACATAAGATATGCCATACTGGGTCAGACCAAGGTCCATCAAGCCCAGTATCCTGTTTCCAACAGTGGCCAATCTAAGTCATACGTACCTAGCAGTTTCCCCAAAAGACACAGGTTCTGCATTGCTTGTACTGGGTCAAGCATTGATATCCTGGGTCCCTTCTTAACAATGGTTTATGAACCTTTCCTCCAGGAACTTGTCCAAACCTTTTTTAAACCCAGCTACACTAACAGCCTTTACTACCTTCCCCCAAGAGAATTCAAAGTCCTAGCATTCATCCCTGGGGGCCTTAAAGAGTGTGACTTGGAATTTCTCAGCTCTCTCGAGAGTAGATTCAACTATCACTGAATGGTGAGGCGGGTCTGCCTTATGGATTCTATACATTAGAGTCTGTCTTATTAACTGGATACACTTGTATGGGGGTGGGGGGAGATGTCTCCCATATTTTTATCTGTACGTCCTTCAGAATACTATGAACATGCAGAATTACAGCCTTGGGTTCCTCTTCCTCTAACTTAAATAGAATAGCTTCAGCAATTCCCCTGTTAAAATTGGTGAAGGAGAAATCTTCTGGGGGATGCTTTCTCCTTTCTTTGGGAGGAATGGGATCTGATGACAATCCAGTGGAGCCCTCCAGGAAAACAAAGTTACTTAACCTGTAGTGGGTATTCTCTGTGGACTGCAGGATATGAGTACTCACACCAGTGACAATACAGATGGAGCCCTAGTGTGGAAGCAGCTCTCCAAATTCCATGTTTTAAAAGCTTTTCACAGTGTATTACTACGCGTGCATGCAGCTTCCTACCTGCCACTGCTGCTAATCCTAAAACTGTATATGAAATACAACTCCAAGGAAGGATGTGGGTTGGTGGATTTTGCGAGGACTTATATTCTGCTATCCACGGAGAAAACCTTCTACAGGAAGTAGCTTTGTTCTCTCTGTGGACAAGCAAGATGGAGTCCTCACACATGGAGATCCCTAGCTGCGAACTGCCTTTAAAGAAAAAAGGGAAAAACAAATTAACAAGGTGTTGCAACCAGCAGGCAACGAGAAGTACTTTTAATATATTCTTGGTGGCAATCAGCAATTTAAGACTGATTTACCCTTTCTTTTTCTTTTTCATTTTTTAAAGGCAGCTTGGAACGAAAACTAATCAGGCCAAGAGGTAAAGGAGTTGGATTATACTCTCCAAAAGTATTCTGGAGAATGGATTGGCCAAATCTACTATCATGACAAGAGTCTTTCTAGACAGTAATGATATGTGAATGAATGTATAGCAGTCCATGTCAATCTTGAAAATCTACTCCATGGAGGCTGATCTCAATTGGACTACTGACACATCCATAGCTCTGACATTTTGAGCTATGACGACACTCAAGAGTTAAGCCTCCCTGGGCATAAGCAAAGGAGATGCAATTCCCTAGCCAATTGGCTAAAGTGCATTTGTTTACTGGAGTCCTTGTTTTTTTAGGGTCAAATCAAACAAGAACTTGGGAGAAATTTTTAAAGGCTTTAGTCTACTCCAAATAGAAGGCCAAGGCTCTCTTGAAGTCCCTAGTGTACAATGCACTTTCACCTTTGTGAGCACGACGCCGTGTCAGCAAAATGGCTGACTGATTAAGGTGGAATTCTGACATCACTTTAAGGAGGAACTTCAAATGTGTGCATAGAACGTATCCTATTCCTGAAGAACAATTTATTTATTTATTTATTTATTTAACAGTTCTTCTATACCGCTCTATTTTAGATCAGAGCGGTTTACATTTAACATCAACTATACAACACAAGGAAATTTGAGTTGTATTTACAATAAACAGGGAGATCAACTTGGAAGATATTGGGGGAACTATGTACATTGTATAACTATATACATTTATAGAGTGGATCAGTTACTGAAGACAGAAAAGAGAAGTTACTCACCTGTAACAGGTGTTCTCCCGGAGCAGCAGAAAACTGTCCTCACATATGGGCGACATCGACGTCGATGGAGCCCTTGCGGAGCATTTCCCCAGCTTTCTATGAAAGCCTTTGGGAATGCAGGCACGCATGAGCGGTCCCCTTCCTGCCTAAAGGTGCCATCTTGCTCAGTCAAATGACATAGCTAAAAACAGCACACAAAAATTTAAAAGTAAACTATGTAAAACTGCAACTCCCAGGGGAGGAGGGAGGGTTGTGAGGGCTGATTCCTGCTGCTCCAGGAGAACACCTGTTACAGGTCAGTAACTACTCTTTCTCCAGGACCAAGCAGGAAGTCAGTCCTCATATATGGGTGACTCACTAGCTCTGGGCTACCAAGGAACCAAGGCTGAGCAAGAGAACTCCCTCTAGTCCCAGCATAAAAGAAAGGCTTTTCACTGACAGAACCTCCACCGGTAGCCCAACGGAGGGCTGGAAGGCAGGAGTTGCCTAAACCTCAAAGAGATTCCGGAGCACTGCCTGGCCAAAAGCACTGTCCCTACGGGACTCCCTCTCCGGACAGTAATGGGCCGCAAAAGTCTGGCTTGAGGACCAAGTTGCAGCCCTGCAGATGTCTACCAACGGTACAAAGCGGAGGAGAGCCACTGAGGCAGCCATTGCCCTGACACGATGGGCCAAGACCCGACCCTGCAAAGGAAGGTCAGCCGCTCTGTAAGCCCAGGTGATACAGTCAGCTATCCAGGTGGACAAGGTACGCTTGGACACAGCTATCCCCAAATTATTAGGGTCAAAAGATATGAAGAGCTGAATACGGTCCAGGTAGAAGGATAAGGCCCCCCTACAGTCCAGGGTAGAAGGATAAGGCCCCCCTACAGTCCAGAACTGCTTCAGCCTGGCTTGCATGAGGCCTAGGGAAGAATGTTGGAAGAACCACCTCTTGGTTAAGGTGGAAGGAGGAGACAACCTTTGGGAGGAACTTTGGATGAGTCCTAAGGACTACCCTGTTCCTATAAAAGCAGGTGTAAGGCCTGTCACAGACCAGGGCCTGAAGTTCAATCACTCGCCTGGCTGAGGTTAGGGCTACCAAGAAGAGTGTCTTCCAGGACAGGAAGCACAGAGGGCAAGTAGCCATCGGCTCAAAGGGTGGGCGAGTCAGCTGCTGCAAGACCACATTCAACTCCCACTCAGGAGCAGGAGGACGGATTGGAGGCTTAAGCAAGAGCAAGCCTCTGAGAAACCGGGACCCCAAGGGGTGAACCGACAGAGAATGTCCTTCCACCAGTGAGTGGTGAGCTGCTAGAGCTGAGAGGTGGACCCGAACAGAATTGGACTTAAGTCCCTGATTTGATAAGTGCAGTAGGTACTGAAGCACTACTGGTACAGCACAGGAGAAAGGATCTTCTGTACGTAGCTGACACCACACAGAAAACCTTTTCCATTTCAGGGCATAGGTTTGCCTAGTGGACTGCTTTCTAGAGTGGAGGAGTGGCCTAGTGGTTGGGGCAAGGTACTTCAGGCCGGAAGGTCGGGGGTTCAAATCCCACTAGAGGACAGCAACCTTGGGCCGGAAGGACTGGGGTTTCTAGTCCCACAGGTGCTCCTTGTGGTCTTGGGCAAGCCACTTAACCCTCCATAGCCCATGTTCCCTGTAAAATAGTTATCTCCAGGTTATAATGCCCTGTTCAATGTAATTTCAATTTGTTCAATGTAAACCGCACTGATGCAGAATAGCGCGGTATATAAGAGAATAAAAATAAAATAAATAAATAAAATAGAGGCTAGGACAACCTCCTCAACTTCCTGACGTAGGCCCCAGGGAGCCAAAACTATCCTTGCAGCCTCCAGACCATCAAATTGAGGGCTCTGAGATTTGGGTGCAGAAGGGAACCCTGATCCTGAGAGAGAAGGTCGGGTTGCAACCCCAGAGGCAGTGGGGGATCCACTGCCAGCTGAAGCAGAAGTGGAAACCAAGGCTGTCTCGGCCATCTGGGAGCCACTAGCAGGACCGAGGCCTTGTCCTGAAGAATTTTGAACAGGGTTCGGGCCACCAGGGACGTGGGAGGAAACGCATACAGGAGGCTCTGGGACCAGGAAATCAGAAAAGCATCTGCTGCCAGCCGCAGAGGATGCGGTTGCCTGGAGGAGAACCTTGTCAGTTGTTTGTTCGATGGACTGGCAAACAGATCTATGGTTGGAAGTCCCCATTTCAGGAAAATCTTCTGAACCACTAAGGGATGGAGCTGCCATTCGTGGGGCTGCAGAATCCTACTCAACCTGTCTGGCAGGTAGTTGTCCTGGCCAGGTAGATACACTGCCTTGAGGAGCATGTTGTGCCTGAGAGCAAACAAGCAAAGGTCCTGTGCCTCCTGACAAAGGAGCCTGGACCCAGTTCCGCCCTGCTTGTTCACATAAAACATGTCTACTTGGTTGTGTGATAGGCTATAGCCTAGAATAGCCTGCATAGCCTGTAGAAGTAAGAAAGGCCTGTAGGTTAAGCCTGAGTCCCAACCCCCACTTTAGAATATTATAGCTGAGCAGAGCTGAAAGCCAGGAGAAGTAGAAAACTGCTTTAAACTGCTTTGATAAGAATGCAAGAATTTTCTATTGAGCTTGTTATGTTATTCACAGATGTATTTCAGTATTTTGCTTTCACACAGTTTCTGTGCTGCAGAGTGACCTTATAAGCAGAAAGTAAGGCAGAATGTATTATATCTAGAAACTGAGCCATGGCTAGGAAGGCCTGAGCGGGGGGGGGGGGGGACAGGTGTTAAGCCCGGTCAAAGATCTCCATTGGATGGGGGTGAGGGGGCCACCGGGACCAATGAGGAGTTTGTCTGTGTAGAACTGATGAAGAAAGGTATAAAAGTTGTTTTGCTGAACTCCAGGCTCAGACCATTTTGAATGTGACAAGTGCCTGAGACTGTGCACAAATAAACTGGCTTGAATCTTAGTAAATAAGACTCCTGGTTTTATTGGTTGCGGACACTTCGCTACAACAGTTGTCTGTTTGAACTAGGATAGACTGATGAGCCAGTGTTTGACAGAAAGTCTTGAGGGCTAAACAAATAGCCCTGAGTTCCAGTAGATTGATCTGCTGTGTGGCCTCCCAGGGAGACCACAGGCCCTGGGTGCACTTGCCTAGACAATGAGCCCCCCCCCCCCCAGCCTTGCAGGGAGGCATCCATGGTCAACACCACTGTGAACCCAGGAATCTGAAAAGGCACAACTTGCAGTAGATTAGATGGGTGCAGCCACCAGCGGAGGGAGTTCAGAAATTGTCTGGACACCCTTACTCTGTCTCTGAGGCTGCTTGTGGCCTGCGTCCACTAGGTTCGAAGGCACAATTGTGCAGGCCTCATATGGAGCCGGGCATTGGGGGTCACATGTACTGTCAAAGCCATGTGGCCAAGAAGCCTCAGGCAGATTCTGGCAGAGACCAGTGACCTGCTGAGAAACTGGATTGCCAAGTTTATCAGTCTTTGGGCTCTGTCTACTGGCAAGAACACCATTGCCAGCAGAGAGTCCAACCTTGCCCCTATGAACTCCAAGTTCTGGGAGGGGAGCAAAGTGGACTTTGCGAAGTTTATGACAAACCCCAGGTTTTGAAGTAGAGCAATAGTTCGGAGGGTGGCTTGTCTGGCCTCGTGGCACGTCTGACCCCTGATGAGCCAATCGTCCAGATAGGGGAAGACAAAGATACCCTGATTTCTCAGGTAGGCCGCCACCACTGCCAAACATTTGGTAAAGACCCTGGGAGCGGAGGGGAGGCCAAAAGGCAGTACTCTGTACTGATAATGGTTTCCTCCCACAATGAACCTGAGGTACTTTCTGTGGTCTGGACAAATGAGGATGTGAGTGTACGCATCCTTTAAATCTAAGGAGCATAGCCAATCTCCCTGCTAGAGGTGGGGCAGCAGTGTTCCAAGAGTAAGCAACTTGAATTTCTCTTTCTCTAGGAACTTGTTGAGATTTCTGAGGTCGAGAATAGGTCGGGGCCAACGGTTCTTTTGGGTACAAGAAAGTACCTGGAGTAGAACCCTTGACCTTGGAGGTGGGGAGGCACAGGTTCCACTGCCTTGTCACGCAACAGACCTTGGAGCTCCTGAAGAAGATGATCTGTGTGCAAGGGAGGCCTTGGAGGCTCCCTTGGAAAGTATGGAGGAGGCAGCTGTTGGAAGTGTAGCATATAGCCCTTGTAGACGATGCTTAGCACCCAACTGTCTCCAGTGATGAGTGGCCACTTGTGGGCAAACAGGGTAAGTCGACCTCCTGTGCAGGGTTAGGAGAGCAGGGACGGAGAGGCTATGCCTAAGGAGTCAAAAAACCCCACCCTGCTGAGTGGGAGCAGGGGCCAGAGGCTTGGGAGTCCTCTGCCTACGGGGCCCATTACCCTGCCCCTTGCCCGGCTGACCCTGAGGGGGAACTTGGGAGGCCTGGTACTGTGGGTACTGTTTGTAGGCAGTACCCTTCCTCGGGTAAAAGGGCTTTTTACCCGAGCCCTTCTTTTTGTGAGAAGGGGCAGAAGTCTTTCTAGAAAGCCTTGTCAACGTGAGGTGCTCGGTTTCAAGCTGTGCGGCCTTCTCGGTCATGGGCTTGCCAAATAGGTTCTCACCTCGGCAAGGGAGATAGACCAACTTGTCCTGAACCCATGGTTCGAGGTCCGATGACTGCAGCCATGCCTGGCGTCGAGCCACGATGCCGGCTGCCGCAACACGGGCCGAAGCCTAGAAGCCATCGTAGGCAGCGCGGGACATAAACTTGGAGCATTCCTGGATCCCCGGAGAGACCAACAGAAAACCGGGCCAGCTCCTTGGCCAGGTCCCGCAAGTACATGCTCATGTACAGCACAGTTACTTACCTGTAACAGGTGATCTCTGGGAACAGCAGGAATTAGTCCTCACATATGGGTACGTCGGTACCGACGGAGCCTGAGCGGGAAAGCTCCCCAGCTTCCCAGAAGGAAGCTTTTGGGGCCTCCCACTGCACATGCGCGCTGCCTTCCCGCCTTCCTGACCAGCTCTCCTCAGTTCGAGTTTATAGCTGAGACAATAGAGAGAGGAAAGGAAGATAGATAGAAGATACAACTCCTAGGGGAGGTGGGTGGGTTGTGAGGACTAATTCCTGCTGTTCCCAGAGATCACCTGTTACAGATAAGTAACTGTGCTATCTCCAGGAACAAGCAAGAATAAGTCCTCACATATGGGGACTCCCTAGCTAAGATGCCTGGGAGATCCCCTTCCAAGGATTCACCATCTTCGTATGGATCTCAGGCATCCATCCTGGGAAGGTGGGCAGGAGTTGTTCAAGTATGGAACAGGTGTTTGAGGACAGCCTGACCAAACAAGGCATCCCGGCGGGAGTCCTTGTCCAAACAGTAATGGGCTGTGAAGGTATGAACCGAGGCCCAGGTGGCGGCTCGACAGATCTGATCTATGGATACAGAGTGAAGATGAGCCATAGAAGTGGCCATGGCTCTCACATTGTGAGCTGTGACATGGCCTTCCAGAGAATTTTTTTTTCTCTGGTAAGCAAAGGAAATACACTTAGCAATCCAATTGGAAAGTGTACGTTTGGAGACTGGAAGTCCCAAATGAGAAGGATCAAAAGCCACAAAAAGTTGGGAAGACTTTCGATGTGGCTGAGTCCTGTTGAGGTAAAAGGCGAGAGCTCTTTTACAATCTAGAGTATGAAGGTTCCTCTCTGCACTGGATGCATGAGGAGCCGGGAAAAAAGACAGGTAGATATACCTCTTGATTAAGATGAAAAGGCGAGACCACTTTGGGCATAAAGTGGGGATTCGTCCAAAGGACCACCTTATCATGATGAAACCTAGTATAAGGTGGATGAGCCACTAAGGCCTGTAGTTCACTGATGCGGCGAGCCGAAGTGACTGCAATAAGGAAAAGGACCTTCCAGGAAAGAAATTTCAAGGAGGTAGAAACCAACGGTTCAAAAGCTGGCTTCATAAGCTGACCTAGAACTAGGTTCAAATCCCATGCTACCGGAGGAGGTCGGATGGGAGGCTTAGTTAGAGTCAGGCCTCTCATGAATCTTGCAATAAGAGGATAAGAGGAGACAGGTTGTCCATTTATAGGTTTTAAGGATGCTGCAATAGCACTTAAATGGACTCTGACTGAATTCGTCTTAAGGCCTGCATTAGAAAGATGCAGGAGATAGTCTAGTAGAGAATTCAAGGGAAGTGCCAGAGGGTCAAGACCCTGTTGAGCACACCAAATGGAAAAGCGTTTCCATTTGAAAGCATAGGAACGCCTCGTGGAGGGTTTCCTAGAGGCATGAAGGATATCTTTCACTGGTTGAGAAAGATTGAAGTCATGAAGGCTTAGGCCTTCAGTAACCAAGCTCTGAGGTGTAGGGACTTGGGGTTTGGGTGCCACAAAGTCCCCTCCTCCTGAGACAGAAGGTCTGGCGCAGCTCCCAGGTCCAGGGAGGGTCCCTGGGAAAGAAGTAGAGGGAACCACACTTGGCGTGGCCAGCGTGGAGCTATGAGGATCATCAATCCGTGATCCCTCTGGAGTTTGAACAGAGTCTTGGGAATCAAAGGAAAGGGTGGAAAGGCATATAGGAAGTCCTGACCCCAATGTAGGAGAAAGGCGTCGTTGGCCTGAGCTCTCTGACACGGAGTCCTGGAACAGAACCGGGGAAGTTTGGCATTGCACGGACTTGCAGAGAGGTCTATGTCCGGGGTTCCCCATTCCTGAAAGATTCTGCGTATCTGGTCCATTTGCAAGGACCATTCGTGTGGAAGCAGAACTCGACTGAGTCTGTCTGCCCAAGAGTTTTGAACCCCTGGAAGATACACTGCCAGAAGATGAATTTGATGCTCTCTGGCGAAGGCCCATAATCTGAGAGCTTCGTTGCAAAGCGACAGAGAGCCTGTCCCTCCTTGTTTGTTTACGTAGAACATGGCCACCTGATTGTCTGTTTGAACTAGGACGGTCAGGTTGACAAGGAGGGTATGGAAGACTTTGAGGGCAAAGAAGATTGCTCGCAGTTTTCGGAGGTTGATGTGAAGGGTGGTCTCCTGTGGAGACCAAGTACCCTGAGTGGAGAGGTGTTGTAGATGGGCTCCCCACCCTGTTTGGGAGGCATCTGTTGTGAGGGTTGCTTGGGGCAACAAAGGTTGGAAGGGGGCCCCCAACAACAGATTCTTGGTGGACATCCACCATTGGAGGGACCAAAACAGACGCTTTGAGGTGAGTATTTGGTCGGAGAGCGCTCCTGATGCCTGAGTCCACTGGGTGGCCAAGGTCCATTGAGCTGCTCTCATATGAAGACGAGCGTAGGGCACCATGTGTACCGTGGAGGCCATGTGGCCCAGAAGTCGCAGCATTTCTCTGGCTGTCAAGTGACTGCTGGACTGAGCTTGGGAGGCCAAGCACACCAGACGTTGGCCCCGGACTTGAGGTAGGTAGGCCCTTGCAGTGGTGGTGTCCAACTGGGCCCCTATGAATTCCAGAGACTGAGTAGGGATAAGTTGAGACTTGGGAAGGTTTAGCACCGGTCCCAGATACTGCAGAATGTGCCTTGTGCGGTCCAGGGAAATCTGGGCCTCTGACTGAGATGGAGCTCGGATGAGCCAGTCGTCCAGATATGGGAATAGAAAAATTCCCAGACCTCTTAGAAATGCGGCAACAACTGCCATGCATTTGGTGAACACTCTTGGAGCAGAGGCTAGACCGAAGGGAAGTACTCTGTACTGGAAATGTTTTCCCTGAAACAGAAATCTTAGATATTTTCTGTGGGATGGGTGGATGAGTATATGTGTGTACGCATCCTTGAGATCTAGAGAACAAAGCCAATCATGACTCTGAAGGTATGGAAGGAGAATGCCTAGAGAAAGCATTTTGAATTTCTCCTTGTACAGAAATCTGTTCAATTCTCTCAGATCTAGGATAGGTCTGAATCCCCCTGTCTTCTTTGGTATGAGAAAATAAGGGGAGTAGAATCCTGTCCCTTGTTGAAGAAGAGGAACCTCTTCTATTGCCCCTTGGGCAAGGAGAGAAGAGATTTCCTGACCCAACAGGCCCAGGAGAGATGGGGGAGAATTGAAGTGCCTCACCATGGTATATGGAGGAAGGTTGGAAAAATGAAGTTTGTAGCCCTCTCTGATGATAGAGAGGGTCCATTGCTCTGATGTAATTTGCCCCCATCTTGGAGCAAAGTGAGCTAACCTTCCGGGAATGGTGAGGGGCTCTGGTTGTTCTAGAGCCAGAAAGGTTAAGTTCTCTAGGGGCAAGTCAAAACCCCTGAGGGGGTTGAGCCTGCTGAGGAGTGGCAGACACTGCAGGCTTTGACCTTGCCTGTTTAGGCTGCTGACGTTTAGCAGCAAAGCGAGGCTGAGAAGATTGTTGGCCAGTATTTGTGGAAAATCTGGCCTTCTTGTAGTAAGGCCTCTTGAAAGACTTTTTCTTGGCAGGAGTAGAGGTAGACTTAGAAAGTCTATCTAATGTAGCATTTTCTGCGTCCATTTGAGTGGCTTTAATTTGCCAGTCTTTACCAAATAAGTTCTCACCTGTACAGGGCAGATTCCGTAAGCCATCCAGGACCCAGGGTTCTAGGTCAGAGGCCTGGAGCCAAGCAAGTCGTCGGGCTGCAATGGCAGTGCCCGAAGCTCTACCGGCACCTTCAAAGGAATCAAAGGCTGCTCTGTTGGAGAACTTAGAAACATCTAGAAGCTGTTTCACCAGAGAAACGAACTCCTCCTTTCTATCCTCAGGGATAAATGAGGTAAAATGCCGTACCTTTAGGGCAAGTTCCCTTAGAAACATGCCCATATACAGACTGTATGAATTAATCCTGGCTATAAGCATACTAGCCTGGAAGATTTTCCTACCAAAAGAGTCTAGGGTCTTACATTCTCGCCCTGGAGGGGTAGAAGAGTGCCTTTTGGTACTCTTAATCTTTTTCAGCGCAGACTTCACCACAATGGAATGGTGAGGCAGCTGAGTTTTTTGAAAACCAGGAGGAGGGAGGGACCCGGTACATGGTGTCCAACCTACGAGAATGAGGAGACAACGTTAGAGGAGCCTCCCATAAGTCCATCAAGTGTTCTTGAAGGATTTCATGGATAGGCAGGGTGACTGCCTCTTTAGGAACCTTAGGGTATCCTAAAATATCCAATTTCTTTGATCTAGGTTCTTTTTTAGAGGATGTAGTAATAGAAAGTCCTTTAGCTACTTCTATAATGAAGTCTTGAAAGGACAAATCCTCTGGTGGAGACATTCTCCTCTTTGGGGAAGAAGGCTCTTCAGGAAGAAACCAGAGACAGCTCATCAGAGTCATCAGAGGAGTCAAAATCCTCAGAAGAATCAGAGAATCCTCTATTTGCTTCCAACGCACGATACGCATACCGATCGGTATCGACATCGGGCGTACCGGGTATGGGATCGGTATCGGGTGAAAACCCGGATCCGGCATGTGGAACCGATCTGCGTTTGGAAGATGATGGTCTCGGTTCCGGTATGGAAGACAGTACCGGAACCGGACCCGAAACCGCTAGATGCGGTACCGAGGGCGTCGCAGCTTTAATGAAAGCCAGAACGGCCTGCTGCATGGTCTGGACAGTATTGCCCATAGACGCCACTGCTGCCTGGATGTCGGTACCGGCATGGGCCGGTACCCCAGAGCAGTCTAACAGGTGATCAGTCGAGGCCGTGCCATCGATGTCAACCTGTAACCCCATAGATGGTGCTTTGGAAGCCAGAGCTTCCCGCCGGGGTTGTTTGGCTGGGGCAGGATCCTCAGATTCAAAAGTGAGAGCCTCTCGATACTTTGAACGAGATTTGCTCTCTGAGGACCTGCCCGAAGAAGGTTTGGTTACCTGAGATCCATCCGGAGAGGAAGACCTGGATGACTGTGATGCTGGATTATCTGAAGCAAACAGCACATGGAATTTGTTGGCCCGGTTCTGCAAACCACGTTTAGACATCTGGGAGCAGGATGGGCAGTCCGGAATGGAGTGGTCAGGTCCCAAACATTTAAGACACCAGTCATGGGTGTCTGTGACAGAAATAACAGCACTACACTTGGTACACTTCTTGAAACCAGGGGCTGGTTTCTCCATGAGGAGAATTTATGTAGGCCTGAGGCCTAACCGAAGTCACCAAGTTGCTAAATAAAATTTATTTATTTTTATTTTTTTAAAGAAAAGAAAAGAGAGACCGGCGGTACTGGTTTCGGTATGGGGAAGGCAGGTACGCGGTCTAAAGAAACAAACTAAAATAAGAATTTCATCAGCACTGACAGGAACACGACCTGCTGGCTCCGCGGAAAAAGAGAAACTGAGGAGAGCTGGTCAGGAAGGCGGGAAGACAGCGCGCATGTGCAGTGGGAGGCCCCAAAAGCTTCCTTCTGGGAAGCTTTCCCGCTCAGGCTCCGTCGGTACTGACGTACCCATATGTGAGGACTTATTCCTGCTTGTTCCTGGAGATAGCTGGTAAGACTGGACACGGCAAGCAAGCATCGAGCCCTGGAAGCACTTTCTACCAAAACCATCCAGGTTCCGGGCCTCCCTGCCAGGGGGCACCACGGAGTGCATCTTCTGACTTTTCAGGCGATGCATGGTCGATTCCACCACCATGGAATGGTGTGGTAGCTGCGCCTTCTGAAAGCCAGGGCTCTTTCGGAGTCGATAGATGGAATCGACCCGCTTGCTTAGAACCGGAGCCGAGGCCGGTGCCTCCCACATCCGGAAGAGGAGCCGTTCTAGCATCGGAGGAACCGGAACAGTAAAAGCCTCCTTCGGAGTTGAGTCATACTGTAGGGCCTCGAGCTCATCGGCTCGAGGCTCCTCCTCGAGGTCCATAGGGATAGCCAAAGCGGTGCCATATCCCGGATGAACTCCGAGAACCGGGTATCCTCCGGAGGGGATCTACACCGGGGCTCAGACTGCGGTGAGTCCGACGGGACGCACCGAGTCCAGAAGGTGTCGGGGGACTCCTCGTCCTTCGTCTCCCAGGCGGACTCGTCCGATGAGGAATCGGGCTCCGACCGCGCGGGGCCTGTGAGCACCCGCCCCGACGCCGAAGGCATGGGCGTTTACGCCCTCGGTCCCGAGCGGGAGGTCGAGGGAGACCGCGACCAAGGTTGACCTCGAGCATTCATGGTCTCGAGTATCGGCATGGTCTCGAGTATCGGCTCGGTCTCCGGGGTCGACTTCGATGTTGATGTCCCGGTGGTCGGGGCAGATGCGCCAGACAGGCTGGCCATCAGCGCCCGCTGCTGTTCCATGAAGGCAGCCAAACTGCACTCCAAGGCTGTCAGCCTGAGACCCAGCTCAGGAGACTCAGCAGCCACCGACTCGGGCCCCAGCAGCGCCGGGCCCGACGTCGGCTCTCTGGGAGGAGAGTCCACGAGGACTACAGGACTTACGTGTCCAGCAGACTCCGGCTCCACACGAGGTACCTTTGGAGGCTTCTCCTGTTCCACGGGCCCGGGGCGGCAGTCGGGGGTCTGAGACATAGCTCTCGAGGAGCCAGGGACCTCCTCCTCCGACGCCCTCACGAGCCGCTTCTTCCTCTTTTCTTCCCGGTCGGGGAACCCCCTGTAAGAGGAGCTCCCACGGTGCTCGGGATTAGATTCCCGAGATGTCGAGGCCTCAGATGAGGTCCGGGCCCAGCCGGAGGCAAGCCTTTCCTTTTGGTGCTGACGACTTCGAAGCGCCTTGGAGGACATCTTTCCACATGGTCCACAGATCTTAGGATCGTGGTCAAGAACCAGGCACCGAAGGCAGCAGTCGTGTGTGTCGGTGACAGACATTAGTTTCTTGCACCGATCACACTTCTTGAAACCACTGGAAGCCATCGGGGAAAAAAAGAGTTCCCGCGAGGTCAAAGGACCGGCCTTCCAGGGAAAAAGAAAAAAAGGGTGCGAACGCCAGCCACGAAGGGCAAAAACCGAAAAAATAAGATCGGGCTCGATACCGGTGTACCAAACCCAGCGGGAGGGGAACCGGCATCGAACCAGAGAAAAAATAGCAAAGGAATCGCAAAAAAATCCAAATATTTTCGGGGAGGACTAGGACACACGTCCGACGGGCTTCACGGAAAAAGAGAGACTGAGCAAGATGGCACCTTTAGGAGGGAAGGGGACCGCGCAGGCGTGCCTGCATTCCCAAAGGCTTTCATGGAAAGCTGGGGAAATGCTCCGCAAGGGCTCCATCTACGTCGATGTCACCCATATGTGAGGACTGACTTCCTATTTGGTCCTGGAGAAGAGTTCACTTACTCTATTCTTAAGTTATTGACACCAAAAATATGACCTTCCAGGAGAGGTACTTCAGATCACAGGTATCTAGTGTCTCGAAGGGAGCTTTCATCGGCTGGATTAATACCACCTTGAAGTCCCAAGACACCATGGGAGGCTTGATGGGAGGCTGTACAGGGATGGTGGCAATACACCCCCAGTTGCACAAAGGTGCACACAACAAGAATTGGTCTTTAGACCTGACTCTGATACAGGTAGAAGGTATTCAAGCTGTTTGTGGGTGGGGCAGACGAAAAGGTTGAATGCCTTTCTTTCATACCAGATGGCAATCCTTTTCCATCTAAAGCTGCATGGCCTCCTTGTGATGAGATATCTCTACAATGGCAGCTTAAGCATAAAGCATAGTTACTCACCTGTAACAGGTGATCTCCGGAAACAGCAGGAATTTAGTCTTCACATATGGGTATCGTCTGTACCGACGGAGACTGCGCAGGAAAGCTCCCCAGCGTCCAATTAGAAAGCTTTTGGGAGCATCCCACAGTGCCTGCGTGCTGCCTTCCCACCTTTTCCAACTGCCTCTCTCCAGTTGAGTTTAAAGATGAGACAAAGAGAGAGAGAGAGAGAGGGAAGAGAAAGAGACAGATAGAGAGATACAACTCCTAGGGGAGGTGGGTGGGTTGTGAAGACTAAATTACTGCTGTTCCCGGAGATCACCTGTTACAGGTGAGTAATTATGCTATCTCCAGGAACAAGCAGGAATGTAGTCTTCACATATGGGGACTCCCTAGCTTTAGATGACAGGGAGAGACCCCAGAAGTTGTGTGTCCCTGTGGAAGGGCTCCACCTCCCCCCATGGATCTCTGGCATCCAACCAGGGATGGTGGGTAGGAGTTGGTTAGGTATGGAACAGGTGTTTGAGAATAGCCTGACCAAACAAGGCATCCCGGCGGGAGTCCTTGTCCAAGCAGTAATGGGCTGTGAAGGTATGAACCGAGGCCCAAGTGGCTGCTCGACAGATGTCGTCGATAGACACAGAGTGCAGATGAGCCATTGAAGTTGCCATGGCTCTCACATTGTGAGCTGTGACATGGCCCTCCAGAGGAAGATTCTTACTCTGATAGGCAAAGGAAATACACTGTGCAATCCAGTTGGACAGTGTTCTCTTGGAGACTGGAAGTCCCAAATGAGAAGGATCAAAAGCAACAAAGAGTTGAGAGGACTTTCTATGTTGCTATGTTCTTTGCAAGTAAAAGGCTAAAGCTCTTTTACAGTCCAAAGTATGAAGATTCCTTTCTGCATTTGATGCATGAGGCCTTTCAAAAAACAGGCAGGTAGACCGCTTGGTTAAGATGAAAAGGTGAGACCATCTTTGGCATAAAGTGTGGATGAGTTCTAAGGACAACCTTGTCATGATGGAACCTTGTATAAGGTGGATCAGCCACTGCTGCCTGCAACTCACTGATGCGACGTGCTGATGTGATTGCAATGAGAAAGATAACCTTCCAGGAAAGGAATTTCAATGAAGTAGTAGTTAAGAGTTCAAAAGGTGGCTTCATGAGCTGGCCAAGAACCAGGTTTAAGTCCCATGCCACCGGTGGTGGCCAAATGGGAGGCTTAGTTAGAAGAAGGCCTCTAATAAATCTTGCTATAAGAGGATGGAAGGAAATAGGTTGTCCATTCAAAGGCTTGAAAGAAGCTGCAATAGTACTCAAATGGCCTCTTATTGAGTTAGTTTTAAGTCCTGCATTGGATAAATGAAGGAGATACTCCAGTAATGATTCCAGAGGTATCACAAGGGGGCTAAGATTCTTCTGTGAGCACCACATGGTAAATCTTTTCCACTTGTAAGCATAAGAGCGTCTTGTGGAAGGTTTTCTGGAAGCATAAAGGCTATCCTTTACTTGTTGAGAAAGGTTCAGATCATGAAGATCTAGGTCTTCAGCAACCAAGCCCTGTGATGGAGAGACTGGGGATTGGGATGCCATAACATTCCGTCCTCCTGAGACAGGAGATCTGGAGCAGACCCTAACTCCAGAGAGGGAGCTTAAGAGAGATGTAGGAGCAGAGGGTACCACACTTGCCGTGGTCAATGTGGAGCTATGAGGATCATACGGTCTCTGTCTCTCTGAAGCTTGAACAGGGTTTTGGGAATCAGGGGAATGGGTGGAAAGGCATACAGGAAGTCTTGACCCTAATGAAAGAGGAAAGTATCCCTGGCCTGAGAGCCCTGAGCCGGAATTCTGGAACAGAACCGGGGAAGTTTGGCATTCCTTGGACTTGCAAAGAGGTCTATGTCCGGGGTTCCCCAAATTTGAAAAATCTTGGCCACCTTGTCTGCATGTAGAGACCATTCGTGTGGAAGCAGAACTCGACTGAGTCTGTATGCCCAAGAATTTTGGATACCTGGAAGATACACTGCCAGGAAATGAATCTGATGCTCTCTGGCGAGGGCCCATAGTCGCAAAGCTTCGTTGCAAAGCGACAGAGAGCCTGTTCCTCCCTGCTTGTTCACGCAGAACATGGCTACTTGATTGTCCGTATGAATGAGGACTGTCTTGTAGCTGAGCAGGGTGTGGAACACTCGCAGAGCAAGGAAGATTGCTCTGAGCTCCAAGAGACTGATGTGTAGATGAGTCTCCTGTGGAGTCCAAGTGCCTTGGGTGGAAAGGTCTTGCAGATGAGCTCCCCAACCCACTGGAGAAGCATCTGTTGTGAGAGTTGCCTGGGGTAAAGGTTGTTGAAAAGGGGACCCCAGCAACAGGTTCTGAGTGGACTGCCACCATTGGAGAGACAAAATAAGGCGATTTGTGTCTGCTATTTTGTCTGCCAGGCACCCTGATGCCTGGGTCCATTGAGTGGATAAAGTCCACTGGGCTGCTCTCATATGGAGGCGAGCATAAGGAACCACATGCACAGTAGATGCCATGTGGCCTAGTAGTTGTAACATTTCTCGAGCAGTGAGATGAGGCTTTACCACTGCTTGAGAAGCTAACTGCACCATGCGAAGGCAATGGGCCTGGGGGAGATAGGCCCTTGCTTTTCTGGTATCCAGCAAAGCTCCTATGAACTCTAGAGACTGAGTGGGAGTTAGACTGGATTTTGGGATGTTTATGAGCAGGCCCAAATACTGAAGGATACGCATTGTGCAGGATAGAGAAATCCTGGCCTCTGACTCTGATGGGGCTCGAATGAGCCAGTCGTCTAAGTAGGGGAAGATGAATATTACTAGAGTGCGAAAAAATGCTGCTACCACAGCCATGCATTTCGTGAACACCCTTGGTGCTGAGGCCAGGCCAAAAGGAAGCACCCTGTATTGGTAGTGCTTTCCTTGGACAAGGAACCGAAGGAATTTTCTATGAGTTGGATGGATGAGAAGTGTACGCATCCTTGAGATCTAGAAAACAAAGCCAATCCTGACTCTGAAGGTATGGCAGCAGAGTTCCCAGAGAAATCATCTTGTATTTCTCTTTGAACAGGAATTTCTTCAATTCTCTGAGGTCTAAAATAGGCCTATGTCCCACTGTTTTCTTTGGGATAAGGAAATAGGGGGAGTAAAACCCTGTTCCCTGTTAAGGAATGGGTACCTCTTCTACTGCCCATTGGGCAAGAAGCATAGTGACCTCTTGATCTAACAGGTTGATGAGAGAGGTCTGAGAATTGAACTGTCTTACCATTGTGGGAGGGGGCATGCAAATAAAATGAAGTTTGTACCCCTCTTTGATAATGGAGAGAGTCCAATGTTCTGCTGTTATCTGCCCCATCTGGGGGCAAAGTGACACAACCTTCCTGGAATGGTGGAAGGCTCTGGTCCATTGAGGACCAGGAAGGCTAAGTTCTCTAGAAGGAAGTCAAAGGCCTTGTGGAGGCTGAGACTGCTGAGACGGTTGAGGCTTAGCAGTCTTTGCTTTCCTTTGTTTAGGTGGTTGCTGACTCTTTCGGGCAGGTTGACCTGCAGAACGTCCCTGCTGGGAATAAGAGGGATAAAACCTCTTCTTTTTTGAGAAGAATGGTTTCTTAAAATATTTCTTCCTTGCAGGATCAGCTGTGGCTTTGGATAATCTATCCAAAGTGGAGTTGTCAGCATCCAACTCATTGGCTTTCTCTTGCCAATTTTTGCCGAACAGATTCTCACCTGTACAAAGGATATTGCCCAGTTTGTCCTGCACCCAGAGCTCCAAATCAGATGCCTGGAGCCAGGCAATTCTACGTGCACCTATGACAATGGCAGAGGTTCTGCTTATGCACTCAAAACAGTCAAAAGCTGCATGATTGACAAACGAAGAAACATCCTAGGCATGTTTAACCAGTGTGAGAAAATCCTGCCTCTTATCAGGAAGGAGAGGGCTTAAAATCTCCAAATCTCCTGTGACTTCTTTAAGGAACATTCCCATATATAAAATATAGGAACTTATCCTGGCAGAAAGCATGGAAGCCTGGAAAGTACGACGTCCAAAGGCATCCAAAGTTCAACACTCATGTCATGGAGGATTAGAGGCATGCCTCTTTGCACTCCTGATCCTTCTCATAGCTGATTCCACTACAATAGAGTGGTGAGGAAGCTGAGTCTTCTTGAAACCAGGAAAAGGAGGGACTCAATACATGGTATCCAGTCTACGAGAGTGAGGAGAGGTGGTAATAGGTGTTTCCCACATTCTTAGCATGAGATCATGTAAGATCTCATGGATAGGCAAAGTAGCTGCCTCCTTAGGAGCCTTGGGATATTGTAGAATCTCCAGCTCCTTTGCCCTGGGCTCTGTTTCAGGAGTTACAGTAATGGACAGACCTCCAGACACCTCCCTGATAAAATCCTGAAAGGAGATATCTTCTGGAGGAGACATCCTACGTTTAGGAGAGGAAGGCTCCTTCGGGAGAAGTATTTCGGTACCGACAGAGCTGTCAGAATCCTCAGACTCCTCCGAGGATGCAAAGTACCTTCTGTCCGGATGCTCTTGTAGAGCACGATACCCGTACTGACCGAAGTCGGTGCCGGGGGGAATCGGTACCGGAAGGCATATCATGACTGGGTGCCGGCAAAGCAGACACCGATGTCGATGCTGTCGGTACCGGTACCAATACCGGTGCCGGTACTGGTTGAACTGTCTGACGCGGTTCCGAGGGTGTCAATGCCGCAAGGAGAGCCGCCAGAGTGCGTTCAATAGCCAGGAACCTCTGGTCTATCGACGCTGCCGATGCCTGGGTATCGGTACCGGAGAAAGCAGCCAGTACCCCAGAGCATGGCACCAGTGGTTCTGCCAAGATTGAGGCCTCGAGAATATCCTGGAGCCCCGATAATGCTTTGGAAGCTGAAGCTTCCCGCCAGGGCAAGTTTGCCGGTACAGAACCCTCAAGGGCAACGCCAGAGGCATCTCGATGCTTGGAAGGAGATCTACCCTTTGAGGACCGGCCAGACTTATGTTTAGTTACCTGAGATCCATGGGAGGAAGACGAAGCCCTGGAAGACGTCGATACCACAGAGGCTACATCAGAGAGAAAAAGGGTGCTGAGCTTAGCAGCTTGGTTTTGTTGACCCCTCTTGGACATCATGGCACAGGCCATACACTCCGAGATGGAGTGGTCAGGACCTAAACATTTGAACTCATGGGTGTCGGTGATGGAGATGGTACCGCCACACTTGGTGCACTTCTTGAAACCCGAAGTGGGATTTTCCATAGTAGAGGAAATTTTGGGCCTAAGGCCCAAAATGGCGCGTGCACCTGAGGAAGAAAAGTTTGGAAAAAAATACTATACTATTTTTTTTTTTTTAAAGAAAAAAAGAAGAACCAGCAGTACCGGTATAGTGTCGAGGAAGGCAGACGCGACCACAAAAAAGGAGGAGAATAGGAAACATTTTCTGCGGTGACAGGAACGACGACCTGCTGGCTCCGTGGAAAACGAAGAACTGGAGAGAGGCAGTTGGGAAAGGCGGGCACTGTGGGATGCTCCCAAAAGCTTTCTAATTGGATGCTGGGGAGCGTTCCTGCGCAGGCTCCGTCGGTACCGACGATACCCATATGTGAAGACTACATTCCTGCTTGTTCCTGGAGATAGCTCCGTCATGAGGTTATCATTTAAGTTTCAAAAAAGCTACCCAGTTTACCTTTACAATTGGACAGTCAGTATTTGGCGTCCAAAGCATTGCTTTGGGGAATAGCAACAATAAAAGAAAGCCTCTGACTTTCAGGAAGCAGCAAAGACACATAGGAGGAAGCATGGGACTAGTAAGTCCAGGATGTGGAGCCCATGCAGGAGTGTGGCTCCGAGAGCACCAGTGATGTTAATGACAGACTGTCAGCCAACACATGGTGAGGATCAATATGAAGAAAGCTCTTCTTAATGATCTAACAGGCAAGCTGAAGGAGGATGTGGAGCCCTTTTTAAAAATAGGCATTACGTTGGCCGCCCTCCAATCTTTCAGTACCACAGACGATTTTAATAAGTGAAAAATCACTAATAGTGGAAGAGGGAAAGGCAACAAGAAGTGGCGTGGAAGAGTAGCTTTGTGGTTAGAAAGAGAAATATGACTTACCTGCTAATTGCTGTTCCTTGAGTTACTCCAGTCCAGTTCCACACCTCTGGGTAGTGCACTTCCTCCAGCAGCTTGGAGACTGAGCATGTCATCTTTTGATGATACCAGAGTACATATAGAGCTGGTACCTCCCACCAGCCCCAGTACCGATTGACAAAGCAGACTCACAGGAGCAACAAAGCCCCTTCCACAACCCTTAGGGAGGATATCCCAACCCCCCCCCCCCCCCCCCGGGATGAGGAGGCCCACCTGATCAGCTGAGCCATTCCAACCAGCGAGAAGCCAACAGCACCACCGGTGCGCCCCCCACCCCTCCAAAGGCCGAAGACACCGCACCCTTTCCCCGACTCTACTGAGCCACACCCTTACCAAGGAAACCGCCTTCAGGGCCGGGCTATATGCCTGTTAAACCAGAAATCCTACCGGGCGGGTTCCGGGACTGAACTGGAATTATTCAAGGAACAATTAGCAGGTGAGTCTATTATCTCTTTCCTTATTGTCCCTCCAGTCCAGTCCCGCACCTCTGGAATGTATCATCGCAGTCAATCTAACGGGCACACAACCGGCCTGAAGCAATGCAGATCTGAAACACGCATCCACCGCAGCCTGGACATCCAGGCGATAATGCTTAGCAAATGTATGCAGTGACGACCACGTTGCTGCCCTACAAATCTTCACTGGCGGAAAAGCATGGTTACTCACCTGTAACGGGTGATCTCCGGGAACAGCAGGAATAAGTCTTCACATATGGGGTATCATCGGTACTGTCGGAGCCTGCGCGGAAACGCTCCCCATAAGAAAGCTTATGGGAGCATCCCACAGCACTTGCATGCTGCCTTCCCACCTTTCAAACTCTCCCTCTTCAGTTGAGTTTATAGCTGAGACCAAAGGACAGAGCAGACAAAAAGAGAGGGATATATAGAGAAAACTCCTAGGGGAGCTAGGTGGGTTGTGAAGACTTATTCCTGCTGTTCCCGGAGATCACCTGTTACAGGTGAGTAAATATGCCAGAGGTTCGCAAATCTAATCCTGGAGGGCCAAACACCATTCAGGTTTTTATGCTGTCCCTAATAAATATGCATGAGATGCATTTGCATGGACTGCCCCCCATTGTATTCAAATGTATCTCGTACATATTCATTAGGGACCGCCTGAAAACCTGAAAGGTGGTTGGCCCTCCAGGACTGGAGTTGGGAACCTCTGAACTACGCTATCTCCAGAAACAAGCAGGAATGTTGTCTTAATATATGGGGACTCCCCAGCTGAGGGATGCCAGGGGGATGACCCTAGCAAGATGCAAACCCCAGGTGAGATGGGTTATGCTCCCTCCCATGGATCTCTGGCATCGAAACCCGGGACGGCGGGTAGTTGTAGTTGTTGTTGTTGTTAAGTGCCGTCGAGTCGGAGTCGACTCATGGCGACCCTTTGGATAGCTATCCTAAATTGTGTTCGGTCTTCAGTCAGGCGGCTCATTGTTGACAGACTGGTACCCGTAGCTGCTGTTATTGTATCGATCCATCTCATTGCTGGCCTTCCTCTTTTGCGTTGACCTTCTATCTTGCCAAGCATAATGTCTTTCTCTAATGATCTCTCTCTTCGCATGATGTGTCCAAAGTATGAAAGTCGAAGTCTTGTCATCTGAGCTTCTAAAGAAAGCTTAGGTTTGATCTCCTCTACTACCGACTGGTTTGTTCTTCGGGCAGTCCATGGTATACACAGTATTCGCCGCCAGCACCATAATTCAAAGGCATCAATTTTCTTCCTATCTTTTTCACTGTCCAGCTTTCACATCCATATGATGTTATTGAAAATACAATGGCTTGAACAAGTCGAATCTTTGTATGGAGATAGAAATCTCTGCTCTTGAGAATCTTATCTAGGTCTTTCATAGCCATTCTGCCAAGAGCAATGCGTCGTCTGATTTCTTGACTGCTTGTTGCTTCTTTATTGATAGTTGATCCAAGTAGGTTAAAATTGTTCACAATTTCAATTTCTTCTCCTTCAACGATGAACCTGTTGATTATGCCAGTTGTCATGATCTTTGTCTTCTTTACATTAAGGTGCAGGCCCATTTTGAAACTATGTTCTTTGATTGTGAGAAGCAAATGTTTCAGATCATCTTCACTTTCAGCCAGTAATGTGGTGTCATCAGCATAGCGAAAGTTGTTGATGAGTCTTCCACCAATCTTCACACCTCTGTTGTCTTCATACAATCCTGCTTCTCTGATGATTTGTTCTGCATATAAATTAAACAGGTAGGGGGAAAGTATGCAGCCTTGTCTTACACCTTTGCTTATTTTAAACCATTCTGTTTCTCCTTGTTCCGTTCGAACTGTTGCTTCTTGATCAATGTACAGATTGCGCAAAAGAACGATCAGGTGTTCTGGTATACCCATGCTTCTTAATGTGGCCCAGAGTTTCTCATGGTTTACACAGTCAAAAGCCTTGCTATAGTCGATAAAGCACAAATAGATATCCTTTTGGTATTCTTTAGTCTTTTCAAGGATCCATCTCACATCCGCAATGATGTCTCTCGTTCCTCGCCCTTTCCTGAACCCTGCTTGCACTTCAGGTAGTTCTTGCTCCAGGTATGGTTGTAGTCTCTTTTGAATAATCTTCAGTAGAATCTTGATTGTGCGATAATTTCCACAGTCAGTTGGATCACCTTTCTTTAGTATTGGTATAAACACAGATCTTTTCCAGTCAGTTGGCCATGATGTTGTCTTCCATATTTCTTGGCAGAGCCTTGTGAGTACGGTAACAGCTGCATCAGATTGCTGCAATACTTCTATGGGAATGCTATCAATGCCTGGTGCTTTGTTCTTTGATAAGGCTTTCAATGCTGCTTCAACTTCTTCTTTCATCACCAATGGTTCCCGATCATAAGGTACAGGTTGAAACGGCTGTTGGTCCTCTTGATCTTTATCATATAAAAACTCTGTATATTCCTTCCACCTTTTCTTGATCTTCTCAGCATCATTCAACATAGAACCTTGAGCATCTTGTAACATTCCAATTCGAGGCTGGAACCTTTTCTTTAACTCTTGTAGCTTTAGGAAAGCCGATCTTGTTCTTCCTCTAATAGTTTCTGCTTCTATTTCCTTGCAAGTGTCATTGTAGTACTTTTCCTTGTCCTGTCTTGCTGCACGTTGTAAATCTCTGCTGAGTTCTGCGATTGTCTTTCTTTCTCCTCTGGCTTTAGCTTCTCTGCGTTTCTGGGCAATTTTCAGAGCTTCTTCCGTCATCCATTTTGGCCGTTTTTGCTTTTTCACCTTTTGTAGAGACTTCTCGCTTTCTTCCAACACAACCTTCTTGATGTCATTCCATAACTCTTCCGGAGCTCTGTCATTTGTATCTAAAGCAGCAAATCGATTTTGCAGGCAGTTTTTAAATTCCAGTGGTATATTCTCAAGGTCATATTTTGCTGCATTCATGAATGGTTTGCTCTTTTTCAACTTTAGCTTTGAGTTTGCATACTAGTAGTTGATGATCTGTACCACAGTCAGCTCCAGGTTTTGTCTTTGTTGATGTTACAGAGCTTTTCCATCGTTGACTTCCACATATGTAGTCAATTTGATTTTTATATAATCCATTCGGTGAAGTCCATGTGTACAGTCGCCGCTTGTGTTGCTGGAAGAAGGTGTTTGAGATGAATAGATCATTGGTCTTGCAGAATTCTATCAGTTTTTCTCCAGCTTCATTTCTGTTGCCAAGTCCATATTTTCCAACTACTTTGCCTTCTTCTTTGTTGCCAACTTTTGCGTTCCAGTCACCCATGACTATCAGGATATCCTGTTTGCATGTTCTGTCAATTTCAGCTTGTACTTGTTCATAGAACTCTTCAATTTCATTCTCTTCAGCAGCTGTTGTTGGGGCATATACTTGAATTATAGTTGTGTTGATAGGCAATCCTCGTAGACGAATAGAGATTAAGCGTTCGCCGACTGCATTGTATTTCATTACAGTTCTTGCAGGTTTCTTCTTTATTATAAATGCAACACCATTTCTTCTTTGTCTTTCATTTCTAGCATAGTAGACCATGTGATCATCTGATGCAAAGTGCCCCCATGCCAGTCCATTTCAGTTCGCTGACACCCAACAGATCAAGTTGTACACGTTCCATTTCATTCTTGACCACCTCCAACTTCCCTTGGTTCATGCTTCGTACGTTCCATGTTCCAATGTGTAAGACATCTTTACAGCTTCTGACTCTCATTTCATGCGCAGCTACATCAGCAGTCAGACTTCCCGAGGGCTTTGATCCAACCACATCATAAATGCTGGCTTTACTCTGAAAAGTGTTCAGCTAAGTAGTACTAAGTCTGAAAGAGATGCTGGAGCACAGCCTGGCCAAACGAGGCAACCCAATGGGAGTCCTTGTCTAAGCAATAGTGGGCTATAAAGGTGTGTACCGAAGCCCACGTGGTTGCTCTACAGATGTCATCAATGGACACAGAACGAAGATTAGCCATTGAGGATGCCGTTGCTCTCACATTGTGAGCTGTGACATGGCCTTCAAGAGAAAGTCCCTTACTCTCATATGCAAAGGATATACAATTTGCAATCCACCTAGAGAGAGTTCTTTTGGAAACTGGAAGTCCCAAATGACTAGAATTAAAAGCAACAAAAAGCTGAGAAGATTTTCTATGTTGCTTATTTCTTTGAAGGTAAAAAGCTAAGGCTCTTTTACAATCTAAGGTATGAAGATTCCTTTCTGCATTAGAGGCATGAGGCCTAGGGAAGTATACAGTAAAGTAAACCGCTTGGTTTAAATGAAAAGGCGAAACCACTTTTGGTACAAAGTGAGGATGAGTCCTAAGAACTACCTTATCATGGTGAAATATTATATGAGGAGGATCCGCCACTAAAGCGACTGACCAATAATTTGAGTGAATTCAGAAGGAAACTCAAAACCCACTTATTTCAGACTCACTACAACCTGACCTAAGTGCGACGCCTTACTGCAACTAGATGGCTTTTGCCTGCCACGACGGCATTTGGAATACCGGTTTGTAATCTTGTATATATGTATATTCTAGGCCCCACCCACGCAACTACAATCAAATGTATATTTAGATTTGAGAACCCCAATCCAATGTATAATTGCTATTTCCTGTTTTATGTAAATCATCGCCCAATCGAAATCTGTATCCTAAAAATCAATGTATTGTTCGATACATTATGATTCTGTAAAGTAAACCGCTGTTTACTAAATAAATAAATGTTTACTAAATAAAGTTTATAACTCACTGATGCGTCTTGCAGAAGGGAGGGCAACGAGGAAGACGACCTTCCAAGAAAGAAACTTAAGAGCTGTAGTGGCTAAGGACTCAAAGGGCGGTTTCATGAGTTGCCCAAGAACAAGATTCAGATCCTATGCCATCGGCGGTGGCTTAATGGGAGGTTTTGCTAAAAGTAAACCTCTCATAAATCTCGCTACGAGTGGATGAGAGGAAATAGGTTGTCCATCCTGAGGTCCGTGAAAGCAGCAATGGCACTAAGATGGACCCTTACTGAATCGGTCTTAAGACCAGAATATGATAGATGGAGTAGGTACTCCAGAAGAGATTTGACAGGTACTGTATGGGGGTTAAGTTTCCTTTGAGAACACCATATAGAGAATCTCTTCCACTTAAAGGCATAGGATCGCCTTGTGGAAGGCTTCCTGGAAGCCACAAGGATATCCTTTACCTATTGAGATAGGTTGATATCCAGGAATCCTAGGCTTTCATTAACCAGACCCTAAGGTACAGGAACTGGGGATTCGGGTGCAATAGCGTCCCTTTCTCCAGGGAAGAAGCTCTGGAGCATACCCAACTCCAGAGGTGTGGCTCGAGAGAGACGCACAAGCAGAGGATACCACGTCTGCCTTGGCCAGCATGGAGCTATGAGTATCATATGACCTCTGTCTCTGAAGCTTGAATAAAGTTTTGGGAATGAGGGGAATGGGTGGGAAGGCATAAAGGAAGTCCCAACCCCAATGGAGGAGGAAAGCATCCCTTGCCTGATAGTTTTGAGCCAGAATTCTGGAACAGAATCGGGGAAGTTTGGCATTCTGTGGACTTGCAAAGAGGTCTATATATGGCATTCCCCAGATTTGAAACACTCGAGCAAGCTGGTCTGAATGCAGAAACCATTCGTGTGGCAGCAGTATTCGACTGAGTTTGCCCAAAGATTTTGAATGCCCGGATGATATACCACTAGGAGGTGGATTTTAAGTTCTCTGGCGAGGGCCCACAGTCGCAAAGCTTCGTTGCATAACGACAGAGAGCTTGTTCCGCCTTGCTTGTTCACATAGAACACGGCTACTTGATTGTCGATCTGGACCAGAACTGTCTTGTACCTGAGATGGGCCTGAAAAACTCAGACAGCATGGAAAATGGCTCTGAGCTCTAGGTGGTTTATGTGAAGACAAGCCTCCTGTGGGGTCCAGAGACCCTGAGATGATAGATTGTGCAAGTGAGCCCCCCAACCCAACTTGTACGCATCTGTTGTTAAGGTGGTTTGGCATAGAGGCTGCTGGAAAGGAGATAGCTAAGTACTGATTTTCAAGCTATTTTTTAGCACTGTGTTAAATATTTTTGACAGGAGCTTTGGAACCATTTAACCATATACAAAAATTTCTTGAGATAAATCATTGGCCAAGGGACAGTCATTGATGCTATGACGGCGTTTCAAGACACTTTTGTGCCTTTGTTTTAAAGCCGCTGGTCTGAGACATCCCGAAGCCTGTTCATAAATATAAAGTGTCCGCTCCTCTCTTAAGAATCTTCATACTGATATGTTGCTAATGGAGTAATTTTTTGCATTTTCGATTGAGTCTAGACGAGCCTTTATGAATTCTAGAGACTGAGAAGGGGTGAGATGAGATTTTGGGAGGTTTCTGATTAATCCCAAGTATCGAAGGATTCGTATGGTGCGAGAAAGAGCGAAGCTGGCTTCTGGAGCTGTTGATGCCCGAATGAGCCAATCGTCTAAGTAAGGGAAGACGAATATTTCTAGAGTTCTCAGGAATGCTGCTATTACTGCCATGCATTTTGTGAAGACTCTTGGGGAGAAGCCAGACTGAAGGGAAGAACCCTATATTGGAAGTGTCGTCCCTGGAAAAGGAATCAAAGGAATTTCCTGTGATCTGCATGGATGAGAGAATATGCGTATATGCATCCTTTAGATCTAGAGAACATAGCCAGTCCTGACTGAAGGTATGGCAGGAGTGTTCCGAGGGAGATCATTTTGAATTTTTCCCAGAACAGGTACTTGTTTAATTCTCTGAGGTCTAGTATAGGCCTGTGTCCCCCTATTTTCTTTGGTATGAGAAAGTAGGGGGAGTAGAATCCCGTTCCCTGTTGGAGTATGGGTACCTCTTCTATTGCTCCTTGAGCAAGAAGTGATGCGACCTCCTGACCCAAAAGACTGGTGGCAGAGACCTGAGAATTGAACTCTCTTATCATTGTAGGAGGGGGCATACTGTGGAAATGAAGTCTGTACCCCTCTCGTACAATGGACAGAGTCCAGTTTTCTGATGTTATTTGTTGCCATCTTCTGGCAAAATGGCATAACCTGCTCGGGATGGTAAGAGATTCTGGATCTTTCAGGGGCAGAAAAACTAAGTTCTCTAGGAAGGAGTCAAAGCCCGAGGAGGCTAAGTCTGCTGAGCTGGTTGAGCTCTTGGAACTTGTGGCTTCCTCTGCTGTCTGATTTGTTGTCCCCTTTGGGGAACATGAACTGGAGTGTCCCTGATGGATGTAAGATGGGTAAAATGTCTTTTTCTTGTTGAAAAAGGGTTTCTTGACTGACTTTTTTCTTTGCTGGGTTGGCTGTAGACTTTGATAGTCTATTCAAAGTAGTATTTTCAGATTCAATCTGATTAGCTTTGTCTTGCCAATCCTTGCCAAAGAGATTTTCTCCTGTGCAAGGAATATTTCCCAGTTTATCTAGCACCCATTGTTCTAAGTCTGATGCCTGAAGCCAGGCAATACAACATGCACCGATGGAAATAGCAGATCTTCTGCTAATGCATTCAAAGCAATCAAAGGTTGCACGGTTTACAAATTTTGAGACATCCTGGGCATGTTTGACCAGAGTAAGGAATTCTGCCCTTTTTTCCTCAGGGAGAAGAGGGCTAATGAGCTCCAATTCACCTGTAACTTCTTTGAGGAACATTCCCATATAATATAAGAACTAATCCTGGCTGCCAACATAGAGGATTGGAAACATCGACGCACAAAGGCATCGAGGGTCCTTGATTCACGCCCCGGAGGGTTGGAAGAATGTGTTTTAGCACTCTTAATCCTACGCATCATCGATTCCACTACCATTGAATGGTGTGGTAACTGAGTCTTTTGAAAGCCAGGACAGCTGGGAACTCGGTACATGGTATTGAGTCGTCGAGAGTGTGGAGACACCGTCAAAGGAGTTTCCCACATTCTTAGCATAAGATCATGCATGTGAATAGGCAAAGTAGCTGCCTCTTTAGGAGTCTTAGGGTACTGAAGAATTTCTAATTCTTAAGCTCTAGGTCCCTTCTCTGGAGTCAGCGTGATTACAAGACCTCACGTTAAATCATGTATAAAATCCTGGAAGGACATGTCTTCTGGAGGAGACATTCTTCGTTGAGGAGAAGGAGATGGATCCTCCGGAAGGATAGCTCTAGTACCGGCAGAGTCATCGGAATCGGATGATTCAAAGTATCGCTGCGCCAGATATTCTTGCAAGGCACGGTACCGGTATCGCTCAAAGTCGGTATCAGAGTGCCTTGTTACTGATCCGTCGATACCTGAGATAGACTCAAGGCTCGGCATGGGGGGGAAGCATACCCACCGAGGCACTCGGTACCAGTACCGGTGTCGGTACCGATACCTGTGAAACCATCTGTAGCGGTCTTAGCGGTACCAAAGCTGCTAAGAGGGCCGCTAGACTGCGTTCGATAGTGAGGATTCTGTGATCCATTGCTCCTGCCGATGCCTGGGTGTCGGTACCGGTGGAAGCGGCTACGACCCCAGAACATGGCACCAGTAGTTCTGCAGAGGTGGAAGCCTCTGGAACATTCTGGAGCCCCGTTAATGCTTTGGAGACTGAGGCCTCCCGCCGGAGCTGTTTTGCCGATGAACTTTCCTCGAGGGCAACGCCAGTGACCAATGTTCCCTCTAATTTTCTGTAGGCTGTACGCGCATAAAATATCAGCTGTGCAGCTTTTGAAGGAAGGTTAAATTTTTGTGCGCCACATAACGACACTTAGAGTTATATATTTTAAAATTTGACTACACGTCAGAATCCAGTATGTACACCACATTGATTTTAATCAAATTAAATGAAAACAGACGATTACTAAACGAAGCAGAAAATTTCTAGTAATTACAATCACAAATGCGGTATTATTTCAGTTAATTTTTATTGAAAGTCGTCATTTCATGTAAATAATTTATGTATGGAAGAAGAGAATGAGCTTACTATTAACAGTTTGTTCTCAAAATTTTTCTTTTCGATCTTTCAAATTTAACCTGTCTGAATAAATTTTATCAACGTCTACCAATCCGCCATCTTGAAGATGACTCTTAACATGCATCAGCATTTCCAAATGTTCTAACTGAAAGCGATTCCTTATTTTGGTTTTTAAACTGTTCACCAGGCTGAAACCACGCTCACAATCTGCACTAGAAGCCAAAAATGTTCCACCAATATCCATCAATTTCGCTAAATCTGCAAAGTGAGCATTCTGAAACGCCAAAGTCACCACATTTGGAAAACTGTTTATCAGTTTGCTTTTGATTTTTTTCTGCGACTAAGAACTTGAAGTCACTGTACTGCTGAATAACAATATGTTCCTCCATAAGAAAATGTTTGTACTTTAAGCAGAGTGATCAGACGTTTTCAATTCCAAATTCATAATCACACTGTGCTATTGCTGTCAAGTCAAAAGCAGACCATTCCTCAATTTCATTTTCAGGAAATCTTTCCCCTAAATGCAGACACAGCATATTAATGAAAATAAGTGTGGAACCAGTATCCACTGAAACGTCTCCAGGTATCTTGTCGAAGATTTTTAACATTATCACTCCATTTTACTGTGTCACCCAAGTATTGCATTCAGATTTTGTTCAGCTTACCCTGTGCAAGATGATATGCTTCCAGTGGTGTTAGGCCACGTTTTTGAAATGCCATTGTTAATGAAACTAGTTCAGATAAAAACATCATTCAAAATTTGCAGTACAGTATTAAGTATTTGTTGATAGAAATGTCTGTGCTTTCATCAATAGTTAATGTATGATACGCTGCTGATGCAACATCTGCTATGGGCTTATCTTGGACATTGATGGTTATAATTTCAAGAAATTCAAACTAATAGTTTTTGCATCTCCAGCTTTCAGGTATGGTTATGTACTTGGACGTGTTCATTAATATCTTGAACAGAGAGCATGGAAATATTCATCCGAACAGCCAGCAAAACACTATCAATTAGAATTGTAATTTCTTCTGGTGTAGAACGCTTCTGTTCATGACTAATTTGCCTTTTCTCTTTTTCAGCGGTGCTCTCAAGTGACAAGTTAAATAATCCTCCTCTTAAATTTGAATTTTTAGCTCTAAGTTTCTTAACACTTTCAGTATGAGACTTACTAGACAGATGTCGTTTCAAAAAGTCCTGTTTCCACACATTATCCCAAAATTTGCCACTCGAAAACTCTCCGATGGTTTTTGCAACTCGGCAGTATAAACAGACTACTCCGTCATCCTCTTCGTAAGTGAATATTTCATGCAGTTGAACGCATGTTTTATCCCGAGATTTCGGTGTCTCCGTTTCAACAATTTCTTCGAGCCATTCAGGCTTAAAAGCTCCGGCCGTTCTCTTACGTTTTGTACCTCTCATCGCTATCGGTTTCGACATTTTAAAAATTAACTTCTTTCAGTTTTCAATGTCATAAAAATTTAATAATGCAATTCGAATTACAGATTACAATTGGACTACTCACACATGTCGCAAGCCAAAGTACGGAAGCGGAAGTTTCTCAATGTGCCAATTAAAGTTTAAGACCAAAGATCTTATATCCTGAAGGTCTATAAGATTGCACTAGAAAATATTGTATAACTTGTGAAAACCGTAAATACACAACAACTTTTAAATTTTAAGACGTCTGTGTTGTTTTCTATCAGAACCGTAATTTTTGTGCGCTCTGTTGTAAAGTATGTGCGCTCGCTCGGCGAGGTGTGTGCATGCGCAAACGCGCACAGCTTAGAGGGAACAGTGTCAGTGGCATCTCGAAACTTAGAAGGAGATCTACCCTTTGGGGACCGGCCAGTCTTGGAAGACTTAAATTTAGTTACCTGAGATCCATGGGAGGAAGATGAAGCCCTGGAAGACGTCGATGCAACTGACATTGTATCTGCGGCAAAAAGGGTACCGAGTTTTGCAGCTCTATTCTGCAGGCCCCTCTTGGTCATCTTTCTGCAGGAGAGACACTCCGATGGAGAATAGTCAGGACCTAAACACTTAAGACACCATTCATGGGAGTCAGTGACGGAAATGGTACCGCCACATTTAGAACATTTCTTGAAACCACTAGCTGGTTTCTCCATATTTGAAGAAAAATGGGCCTAGTGCCCAAAATGGCACCTAGCCCCAAGAGGGGAAAGGCCCCTGAAAGAAAATCTTTTAGAAAACTAGTTGGGGTTTTTTTTGTTGTTGTTTTTAAAAAGAAGAAAAGAGAACCCGGCGGTACCAGTAGGCATCGAAGGAAGACAGACGTGACCACAAGAAAACAAAAGTAAGGATAACTTTTTCTGCGGTGACAGGGTGTGCGTCCTGTCGGCTCCGCGGAAAATGAAAAACTGAAGAGGGAGAGCTGGAAAGGCGGGAAGGCAGCACACAGGCGCTGTGGGATGCTCCCAAAAGATTTCCTATTGGACGCTGGGGAGTGTTCCCGCGCAGGCTCAGACGGTACCGACGATACCCCGTATGTGAAGACAACATTCCTGCTTGTTCCTGGAGATTTGAATCTTCACATATGGGTATCGTCGGTACCGACGGAGCCTGGGCGGGAACGCTCCCCAGCGCCCAATAGGAAAGCTTTTGGGAGCATCCCACTGCGCCTGCGCCACTGTCTTCCCACCTTTCCAACCCTCCCTCTTCAGTTGAGTTTATAGCTGAGGCAAAGGAGAAGGACAGAAAAAGAGAGAGAGAGAGAAATACAACTCCTAGGGGAGGTGGGCAGGTTGTGAAGACTCAATTCCTGCTGTTCCCGGAGATCACATGCTACAGGTGAGTAACCACGCTTTCTCCAGGAACAAGCAGGAATGTAGTCTTCACATATGGGGACTCCCCTGCAGAAAGATGCCAGGGAGATGATCCCAGAAGCTGCAAAACCCAGGTTGAGATGGGTCATGCTTCCTCCCATGGATCTCTGGCATCAAACTACCGGACAGCAGGTAGGAGTGGTTCTAAGTCTGAAAGAGATGCTGGAGAACAACCTGGTCAAATGAGGCATACAGACGGGAGTCCTTTCTAAGCAATAGTGGGCTGCAAAAAGGTGTGTACCGAAGCCCAAATGGCTGCTCTACAGATGTCCTCAATGGACACTGAGCGAAGGTTTATTTATTTTATTTATTTATTTACTTTTCTTATATACCGCGCTATTAAAATCAGTGCGGTTTACAATTGAACAAAACATACTGCAATGTCACATGACAGTTGAGTTTACATTGAACAAGGAACAAGATAACTTGGAGGTGAACTTGGGTAACTATTTACAGAATAGGTATTTACAGAGTATGAAGTTGTGCATGGGGTTATACTGACTGCTTGTTTACATAATATAGGTCGTTTCACAACAACGTTAAACGTTAAACAGGAGAGGGGACATAGTGGTAGATCTAATCGTTCTCTTTATGTTGTTGGGTTGTGGATGGAGTGGAGTAGGGTGTAGAGTTATTTGGTTGTTTTCTGGGGTTGGATTCTGGGTAATGGGTTAGGAAGAGGTGGTGTTTGAGGGCTTTTCTAAATGACAATAGGTCTGGAATGGTACGGAGCTCAGCAGGAAGGGCATTCCAGGCCATGGGTGCAAATATGGAGAAGGCCCTGTTAGCGGTAGCCTTTATGCACTTTGTTAGTATTTTGGGGCCCTCCAGGGTGTTTGCTTGGTTAGATCTTCTGATTCTGTTGATCGGTCGGCTTTGAATGAGTTTGTTGATGGGCATCTGGGTCTGGTTCCTTAGAGCTTTGAATGTCAGCACTAGGGACTTGTACTGGATTCTAGCTTGGAGCGGAAGCCAGTGGAGGTCCATCATGACTGGAGTTATATGATCAGCTCTTAATGTACCTGCAAGTACCCTTGCTGCGGCATTCATTGCAAGGCGGAGAGGGCCTAGCATTGACTGAGGGAGGCCATGGAGGACGATGTTTGCGAAATCCAGATGTGGGAGCACCAAGGCTTGGAAGATTGTACGGTAGTCGTTAAAGTCCAGTAGGGGGTGCAGGTGACGTAGTATCCGGATCTTATGGTAAATTGCTTTTGTGGTGTTCTTCACGTGTGTAGACATATCGAGCCGTTGGTCGAGCGTGATGCCTAGATAGCGGATTGTTGATTTTGCTATCAGCTCAACATTGTTTATTTGTAGTGTGGAGGGTGGGGTGAACTTCTGGTTCTTGGTAAGGAATAGGACATCCGTTTTGCTGTGGTTGATCCTTAGGTTCTGTGCTGAAAGCCATTCTGCTACAGCTTCGAAACAACTTGATATTGGTGAAAAGTCTGGTTGATCGATCAGGAATGGGGAGTAGATCAGGACGTCATCTGCATAGACTAGGCACTGGATGTTAAAGGATCGGATTAAGGCACAAATTGGCTGCATATAGATGTTGAACATTAATGCAGATAGGGACGAGCCCTAGGTTAGCCATAAAGGCACATTGTGAGCTGTGACATGACCTTTGAGAGAAAGTCCCTTGTTCTCATAGACAAAGGATATGCAATCTGCAATCCATTTAGAAAAAGTTTGCTTGGAAACTGGTAATCCAAGATGACTGGAGTCAAAGGCAACAAAAAGCTAGGAAGCCTTTCTATGTTGCTTAGTTCTCTGAAGGTAAAAAGCCAAAGCTCTTTTACAATCCAGAGTATGAAGATTCCTTTCTGCATTGGAGGCGTGAGGCCTAGGGAAAAATACAGGAAGATAAACCGATTGGTTTAAATGAAAAGGCGAAATCACCTTTGGCATAAAGTGAGGGTGAGTCCTAAGAACTACTTTATCATGGTGGAACCTTCTGTAAGGAGGATCAGCCACTAAAGCTTGTAGCTCACTGATGCATCTTGCAGAAGTGAGAGCAATTAGGAAGATTACCTTCCAAGAAAGAAACTTCAGAGATGTAGTGGCTAAGGGTTCGAAGGGCGGTTTCATAAGTTGCCCAAGGACAAGATTGAAATCCCATGCCACGGGTGGTGGTTTAATGGGGTTTTTTGTTAAGAGTAGACCTACAAGTGGTTGAGAGGTAACAGGTTGTCCATCCAAGGGCTTGTGGAAAGCCACAATGGCACTAAGGTGGACCCTTACTGAATTGGTCTTGAGACCAGAAGATGATAAATGGAGGAAACACTCCAGTAACGCCTCCGCTGGCACTGAAAAGGGATTAAGTTCCTTTTATGAACACCAGATAGAAAACCTTTTCCACTTAAAGGCATAGGCCTTCCTTGTGGAAGGTTTTCTTGAAGCCAAAAGGATATCCTTAACCTGTTGAGAAAGGTTAATATCCTGGAATTCTAGGCTCTCAGTAGCCACGCCCTGAGGTGGAGGGACTGAGGGTTCGGGTGCAATAGTGTCCCGTTCTCCTGAGAAAGAAGATCTGGAGCACATCCCAGCTCCAGAGGCTTGGCTTGAGAGAGACGTAGAAGCAGTGGATACCACGTCTGTCATGGCCAGTGTGGGGCTATAAGGATCATATGGCCCCTGTCTCTCTGAAGCTTAAATAGAGTTTTGGGAATGAGGGGAATGGGTGGGTAGGCATAGAGTAAGTCCTGACCCCAGTGGAGGTGGAAGGTATCCCTTGCCTGACAGTTCTGAGCCAGGATTCTGGAACAGAACCAGGGAGGTATGGCATTCTGAGGACTTGCAAAGAGGTCTATATCTAGAGTTCCCCAGATCTGAAAGATTCGAGCAATTTGCTCTGGGTGAAGGGATCACTCGTGTGGCAGCAGAACGCGACTGAGTTTGTCTGCTAAGAGATTGTGTGTGCCTGGTAAATACACCGCTAGTAGGTGAATTTGAAGAACTCTGGTGAAAGCCCAGAGACGTAGAGCTTTGTTGCACAGCGACTGAGAACCTGACCCACCCTGCTTGTTCACACAGGACATAGCTACCTGATTGTCGGTCTGGACAAGAACCGTCTTTTAGCTCAGGCAGTCCTGGAATACTCAAAGGGCATAGAAGATGGCTCGGAGTTCCAGGATGTTTATGTGAAGACAAACCTCCTGCTCGATCCAGAGGCCCTGAGTATAAAGATTGTCCAAGTGAGCTCCCCAACCCAACTTGGTGTAATGGCTGCTGGAAAGGAGACCCTACGAGAAGGTTTTTCAGAGATTGCCACCACTGTAGGGACAAAATGAGGCATGTAGAATTTCAGATTTTAGTTCACTCTAATTATTATTCATTTAACTATTTATTTATTTATTGTTTTAAACTATATGAGTTCACTAAAGGCGGGTAGATCCTCTTTCCCTGGTAGTTCAGCCAGCAGTTACATCGATTTATTATTTAACATTCATGTTCCATTCAGTTGGGTCTCATAGTACTCGTTTTGTTGTGTATTTCCTATAGTTATCCTAGCCATGGACGGGATGAAACTGCTTTGTTTCAAATAGTTGAGTTTCAGATAGGTTTCCTTTTTTAAGGTCTACGCCCCGCCTATGGTGAGTTTCGTCAGGTCTCCATCTCTGCCTTCCCCTTACTCCGCCCCTTTTCAACCTCCTGGACAGATATCAAGAGCGCCTGCGCGGGCGGTTTTTTAACATTCTTCAACATTGTTTGTGAAGACGCAGAAGAATCTCTGTAGTCCAGCTTCTACAATTGAAATTGAGTTATTACAATTGTTTCCAGTTCCTCATCGGCAAACGGTGTGATTTCTTCATCAGCCCGCGGCAGCCACTAACAGTGAGCTTAACATAAGCAGTTTGTGGTTTATTTTTATGATTCTTTCATTTTTCATCCTTTTGAGTGTGATAATAGTGAGAATAAAGGTGTTCCGCTCTCCTTTATAAAAAGCCTTGTGTGGCTTGCTTTTCAGCTTTGTGGCGTGCTCGTGCCATCTGCCAGCACAAGTTGCCATTCATGTCAGCGAGAAGACTCCTTTGCTACGGTTTAATCCAATAAGGGTATGCTCTTCATGTAACACTTGGATGCAAGGTCAGCAGTCACTTTTTTTAGCGATCCGATTTAAATTTGATACAACATGCACGGCGGCTCACACACTCCTAATAACTTTCATTCGGGCCCTTTTAGCACACGGCGTTTTACAAGTGGAGATCCTCAGTTTTTTCACCAGACGCTCCTGCCTTCCTCCTTTTTCACGTTTTGGTCTCTTCCGGTCTGTTTTTTTATTTTTTTATTATTTCATTTTATTTATTTATGAAAGTATATGTGCAAAGTTTTTTAGCTTTTTAGTTTTTGTTTTTTTTTTATTAATGTGTTCCTTTAGTGTTTTAAATGAACACAACGTTGTGTTTTGTATCAATTTTAATTTCCAGCTGGATTCCCACTGTAAGAATGTCATTGATGAAGTAGTTCTTTCGTTTGCACGCAGAGGTATTTATCATTTTATAGTTGTTTGTCACGCTCCAGAGCTCTTCTCTTCTAAGTTCTGATATTAATGTATATAAGAGTCATGTGCATTTTTTCAATGTTTTGAGATATAGGTGGTGTATTATGGTTTTTGCTAATTTATTTATTAATTTTACCCACACTTTTTACTCTTATTTATACCATATGGTTTAAGTTTTGCTAAAGTTTTTATTTTGATGCGTTTATTATTATGCATTAATATTTTTATGCATTCATATTCATATTTATGACATCATCTGTTCTTTTACGTATTTGAAATATTTTTTATGTATTTATTGCCAAATGATTTATATGTTTATGTTTTTAGCTTTTATCTGCCTGATCAACCCCTGACAAAGTGTGCGGAACACGGCCTGTGTCGGGTTGGCAGTAAGAATAAATTAATAAATTCCGCTTTTATGATCACGCTCTGTACTGGGTTTGTTGCTTCACGTGATTATTTGCCTTTTCGTGGTGAAGAGCTTTGAGTGCCAGGGACACCACTCGCTTTTCGAGCTTGTTGAGCTATAGGCTCCACCTTCCTTGAACAAAACGCCCTGACAGACTGGTATCGGCCATCAAGGGAATCCCCCATCGGGAACTCGACAGACATGCTCCCTTTCATGTTCTCCAGACACAGCCACCCTCGGAGAGCCCTTCGGGTCCCCCGTGAGCAGGGGAGTACCTGTGAAAGCGTTTGACCCTGATGGCACCACCGACAGAGCAGCACACTCTGCAGTGGACGCCTATGCGTCCTTGCCCAGGGAACCATCTCTAGAGTGGCGGCCATGGATCTCAAAATAGATAATGCCACGCCAATGATTTTGACAACTTCAGGAACTTCCGGACTAACTTCCGCAGCTCCTGCACCTGTCGTTATGGCAGAAACACTCCTCTGATATGGGTGTCGAAGTACGCTCCCAAATATTCCAACTCCTGAGTTAGCTGCAACTGACCCTTGGCCATGTCTACTGCCCAAACAAGAGTCAGCCCTGGACCTCGTCCAGAACAATCAATCGCTACTACCATCCTGACCGTGGTGAAGGTCCAAGGTGCGGTCGCCAGACGAAAGAGTAAACCTCGAAACTGGAAATTATCCCTTGGTACCGCCAATCAGAGAAACCGCTGATGCCCTGAACAGATGGGAATGTACAGAGATGCATCCATGAAAATGAGAGACATTAAGAACTCTCCACACCCTACCGCCACTATTACCAATCTCAGTGTTCCCTTATGGAAGAGCGATTCACGCCCTTGAGATCGAGAATCAGACAAATCGAATCTTCCCTTATGGGCACCATGAAATAAATGGCACATCGACCGCAGTCATACTGGTCTGGAGGAACCGGCAGCACTGCTTTGAGCAGCAGGAGAAGAAACAAGGTCTCCCCACTGCCTCCGTTGGCCCGTGCTTTGCCGGGCGACCACACAAAGAACTGGAGGACCGGCTGAGCCCACTCGAGGGCATAGCCTTCCCACACGACGTCCAGAACCCACTGGTCAGACATTAATCAGGATCCAGGCAGGGTAAACTCCCGTAGCCGCCCTCTCATGGGTTGCACCCCCACATGGGTCCCTCGCTTCATTGTGCTTTCTTATTTCCCAGGGAGGCAGCAGCTCCAACCCCCTGCCCTCTGGTGGGAAATCTGCCTCTCTGGGCTGGGCTAAATCATGAGGTCCGCCAAAGCTTGAAGTACCTCACCTGTCCTTGTGGCAGTGGATGGCTGGAGGCCTGTTTCTGCTTGTCCTCAGGCAGTCAGCCTCCGATGGATTCCCCAAATCCTTAACCAACTTATCTCACCCTTCTCCAAAGAGAAGCTTGCCCTTGAAGAGAAGCTTGCTAAGACAAGCCGTGGAGGAGCCATCCGCAGTCCCGTACCGGAGCCAAAGGTAGCGACATGTCACTACCACCGAAGCCATACGTTTAGAGAATCTCCTAATGAGATCCCAATGAGTGTCAGCCAGATAGGTTGCTCCTGATTCCAACTTGGCAGCCTCACCAGCTAAGTCCGACTCCAGGTCTCCGGAATGCTGTACTCTTTGCGACCAGCGCAGATCAGCTCTTGCCCCCTAGGCCCCACAGACTGAAGCCTGAAGCGACCTAGCATTAATATCAAATGCCTGCTTCAATAAGGTAACCAACTGCCTATTTTGGACATTCTTGAGAGCTGCGCTGCCTACTAACGGAATAGTCGCCTTCTTAGTAACTGCCGACATCGCTGCCTCCACTCAGGGGGACCAAAGGAGCTCATGTTCAACCTCTGGTAGTGGGTGCAGGGGCGACATGGTATGCACCCCTTTGAGACCCACCTCCAGCCGATCCCACTTCTCCTGGATCATCTGCCGGATCACCTATTTACCAGGAAGACCTTCCACAACTTCTGTACAGCCTGGAGAAGAGGGTCCTCCAGTGCCTCCTCCTCAGCCAGGAGGCTCATGAGTCTACACAGGGCCTTAAAGTACTCCAAAATAAGCACTGGCAATTCCTCCTGGCGAAGCACTAAAATATCCGGGCCTGGCCCTCCTGCTCCAGGATCCTTTCTTCTTCCAGATTTTCTTGGAGATTCAAATCCGTGTCCTGACCATCCGCCTCTGGCTCAACCAATAGGGGCGATTGTTGCCACTTTTCCAAGCCCCTGGGTCCCTTGGACCCCAACCACTCGCTCTCCTTAGCGTCCACCATCCACATGGCTGCCCATTCCGGTACAGAGGAGAGGCTCGCCAGCCCCTGTAGGCGCCAGCAAAACACCTTGTGCAAGAGGAGGACAAATTCAGGACAAAAGACCCTGGAAGCCTCCCTGCTCCCAGGGCCTGGGAGGAAGAAGGCTCAGGCATCATAGAGTAGCCAGGGATTGCCTCCTGTGATAGCAACGCTGACCCTCCTTCTTCAGGAGTCTCCTGCAACCTGGGAGCACCCTCTGGCTGCATTCCCTGCCGTGCCTTGCCCTGCAAACCTGGCACCAATGAAGCAGCCTCTGGTGTGCTGCCGAGACAGGCCCCTGCCTCCGAAACTGCTCCTCGCTGGGTTCCACCCATCAGACACATGGCCAGGTGTAAGGCTGGCCAGAATAAAAAGAAAAAATCTTCTTTTTCCATTTCTCAATCACTTGGAGGGGCAAAGGAATCAAACCCTAGGCACCCCATCCCCCCACAGGGATCTATTTGCAGACAACCAGCCCCTAAACTGATGACATACCAGAAAGAAAATAAAGTACCTACCTAAGTGCAGGCAAATGGAGAAAAAAACGGCTCTCCCAGGCCAGGAACCGTGAAAGCCGAAACATCAGCTGAAATCCCCCGGACAAAAACCCCGGCGGGAGTGAAGGGAGTAAAGCAAATGGGCCTGTTAACAAAAAAGGCATGCTGAGCTTCCTGCGCTGATAACAGGCCTCTGCCTGCGACTGAACTCCTCAGATTCGCACACAACATTCCTCCTGGCGGGCCTGAGCCCCGACGACCGGTCTTGCACGTCCTTACCTGGCAGTAACATTGTCATGCGCGGTTGGTTAATCTATCCCCTCATGCTCAGCCTTCCATAAACGGCTTCGGCACTGAGGAGAGAGGAGGGGGGGAGCACTCCAGCTGCAGTGGCTGTCAGCATGGCGGCAGCTCCTCACCCGATGATAGCTTTGGGAGCTGCCAGAGGATCTGGCCGTGGGAAGACCTCTAACATTGCAACCCGCCCCTGGAACAGACAGGGGGGGAGGGGGAGGGGGAAATCCTCCTCAATGCTGTCTCTTCTTGAGTTGCCCAGCAGGAAAAACAGATCCTGTTGATTTTTTTTTTAACTAACAATACTAACTAGGAAGAAAATAAAGAACCTGTAGCTGACAGGACAAAAGCAAACTAAACCACTCTCTAATCTTGGCCTATGCTCCTAATTCGTCCCTTCAGCGAGTCCAGCAACCTGACTCACCACCCTCCAGCTGCTTGGAGACTGAGCATACTGGGGCTGGTGGGAGGTGCCAGCTCTATATGTACTCTGGTGTCAACAAAAGATGACATATTCGAGGACTTCCGCTTTGGCAATGAGCTGATCGGACGGGTCACGATCAGCTTCGGGCAACTTGCCCCGCAAAACGGCTAAAAAAAACCTTTAAAACCCTTTTTCACCACCTGCATTGACTCTCCCCTCACGGGGTATTAAGCCTACAACGATGAAGAGACTCGCGGCCATTCTTGCTTAATCGGGGTAGACAACTAAATATAACAGAAAGCATGCTGGGGCCGATCGGGCACTTCCCACACCGCCACCATCAGCTCTTCCCTCACAGGGTATTGTGCCTCCAGCGGCGAGGGGACCTGCGGCCAATCCTGCCCGATCGAAGAGGACCATTGCACATATAGAAAGTGTGCCGGGACACGATCGGGCATTTCTTACACCGCCAGCATCAGTTTCACCCTCACGAGGTTGCCGCCGGCGGGAAGAGGCCTGCGGCCCTCCCTGCCCAATCGGGGCAGACAACTCTACTCAACAGAAAGCGCGACGGGGCGCGATCGGGCATTTCCCCTGCTACTATCATCAGCTCTTCCCTCACGGGGTGCTGAGCCCCCGGGGGTGAAGAGACCTGCGGCTGCCTTTGTCCGGCCGGGGGCAGACAACTGCACACGAGAGGAAGAGCACCGGGACGCGATCGAGCACCTCCCCCACTGTTACTACTAGCTCTTCCCTCAAGGGATATTGTACCTCCAGAGGAGAAGGGGCCTGCAACCATCCCTGCCCGATCGGGGCAGGCAGCTGCAGACAAAAGAAAGCGCGATCGGGGACTTCTTTCATCGCCAGTATCAGCTCTCTCCTCCTGTGGTGAAGTGCCTACAGCGGTGAGGGGACCGGCGGCCATCCCTGCCCAACTGGAGCGGGCAACTGCATATAAAAGTAAGCGCGCCCAGGCGTGATCAGACATTTCTTTTACTGCCCTCCTTAACTTTTCCCTCCCGGGGTATTGAGCCTCTAGCGGTGAAGAGGCCTGCAGCTGTCCCTGCCCGGTCGGGGCAGGTAACAGCGCAAAAGCGGAAGCACGCTGTAGTGCGACTGCGATTGACGGGCCCGTGCTTTGAGGGCCTTGCCGGAGGACTTCTTATCTAAGGACAATCGCAAACAACGGGAAGTGCTGTGGATTAACCCTGAAAAATATCCATACTTGCTGAGTGGTTTCTGTCTCCATATTTCCTGATCCTTGCCAAAAGAGGTGTCCACCTAGTGCTGGAAGCAGTCCCCCCCCCCCCCCCCCCCCGCTACGCAATCGGATGGCGACGAAAGTGCCACGAAGGGAGAAGCCATGTGCCATGGAGGGAAAAATGGTGGAGGGAGCGCCAGCTAGCCTGAAATCTGGTGGCACTCCAGATCTGGTCACGGATGTGAGTGCCGCGGTGGTCCAGGCGCTGGCTACCCGATTCCAAGACCTGGCAGACCAGATACAGACTGTCAGCCAACGGTTTACTGACTTTACCGGGAGGCTAGACCAAGTAGAGACCCGAGTCTCAGATGTGGAGGACACCCAGCACTCCCTAGCAGCTAAAGTGGAGGCCTTGGAGACTTTGGTAAAGCAGCAGGGTGACAAGCTGGACGAGCTTGAAAACCGGGGGAGGCGCAAGAACCTGCGTTTCATCGGGATACCGGAGAGTGTGGCGGATGGCGCCCTTTTCGGTTATTTGCAGACCTGGATTGAAAACCTGTTGCACAATCAGGACGGTGATCCCGTAAAGTTGGAGCGCGTGCATAGACTTGGACAGCGGAGGGAGCAGGCGAGACGGCCGCGAGCGGTTATTGCACGCTTTTTGGACTACCGACAAAAAGAAGCTGTGTTAAAAGCTGCTCGGAGTCGAAAGATGCGACCACAGGATTCGGAACTGATACTTATGTTTCAAGACTACTCGGCCCTAGTTAGTCAGCAGCGCCGGGCCTTCTCCGGGATCTGCACGCAATTGCTGAATAAAGGAGTGCGATTCTCGCTGTTATATCCTGCCCGGCTTAGAGTGGAGGTCCAGGGACAGACCCGCTACCTGACGATACCGGCAGCTGCACTTTTGGAAACTCTGAATGCCCAGGCTTCTTCGCCCTCGTGAAGCTTGGACTGCCAATGGGAATGGCGTTTGGATGTCTCGCTGACAGGGAAGGGCCCCAGGGCCTTATGTAGCACTGGACTAGAGCAGCTAGTTTTTTTTTTCTCTCTCTGCTCCCAGTGTGGCACTGTTACCTTTTTGGTTTGTTTAAGTTGTGACTTGTTACATTTGGCCATATTGTGTCCACTGCTCCTTTGTCTAAGATATTTAACTGACAACACTGTTAAACTGTTACTACGTTTCAATTGTTTTGCTGAGCAACTGTATGTGCAGTTTACTACTGTTTAAGCTGGGTGAATGGCATATTTGTATGTGTGGCCGGGTGAAGATCTGAATGTGGAGGGGGGTGTGTTATGGGTGTACGAGTGGAATGAGTGGATTGTTTATGTTATACTTATGACATTTTCTAGATGTTTAGTTTAATTCTTGTAGTGGCCTCTAGAGGCTTGATGGTGCCCCCCTATGTCATTTTGTGAGTAATAAGATGGCAGACCTACCGAATCGAGGGGGGGGGTGGTATGGGTAGATTTAATATGGTGGCCTTCGATTATGCCTCAGAGGTGAAATATGGTTATATTAACTATCAGATGGGGCGGCGATACGGAGGGGAGGTGTAGGGCCCTAGAATTGGGAAGGGAGGGGATAGGAGACCTGGGAGACAAAAGCCCGTAGGTGTATTGGATGGGGGGAGGGGCCTGGTGGTACTCAGTCCCAATACCTAATGGAGTAGGTCAGGGAGTGCTGGGGCCTTAGGGATGAGTGGAGAGGGGGAGTAGTGGAGAGGGGGAGTACTGTAATTTCAACCTTGGGGTGGTTAAAAAGAGAATGGAATTCTATCAGCTAGTTAGGTTTAAGGTTGGATTCGGGGAAGTATGGGGCAGACCCGACTGCCACAGGGAAGTTGTCCAGCCTGATGGGTGGACTTGATAGTTTAGGGGTGGGGAAGAGGAGGGGGGTGGGGGTGGGGAAGAGGAGGGGGAGGGGGAGGGGGGGGAGGGGATAGGATAGTGCACACTTCACTATTTGCTTGTAGGTGGCTCTGTTTTTTTTTCTGTTGGTTATTAGGAGAGGGGGGCTCCAGGCTGGGGGAGCTCCTCTATTGCGCTTAGAGGTTTCTGCATGGCTGGATCTTGACACTGCCCCATGCTTCTGAAGATTATTATTTGGAATGTTTGTGGGTTGGGGAATCCTATAAAGCGATATAAAATCTTGCAGGCCCTGGCCCGACAACAGTGCGATGTTGCCCTTCTTCAGGAAACGCACCAGATGGATGAAGAACACAGTAAACTCCATAGAGGCTGGGTGGGGCAGGTATGGGGGGCTCCTGAGCGAGGGAAGAAGGGAGGAGTAGCAGTCCTGTTCCACAAACGAGTCCGTTTTGCCTTGGAAAAAACTATTATTGCGGAGGACGGGCGATTTCTTTTGCTGGCTGGTCGGCTAGAGGGGAAACCAGTGATTATCGGGAATCTTTACGGTCCTAATGTGCTGGACCCTAGTTTTTACAATGGCCTGGCCTCCAAAATAGAACAGCTCCCGGAATATCCGCTGCTTCTTGCCGGGGATTTTAATGGGGTTTTCGATGTGGACCTTGACACTTCTAGAGGTGGGGAGGCGAGAGATAGGATCCCGACGACTCGGATGTTACAGCACTTTCGTAGTAGATTGGACTTGGTCGACCCCTGGCACCTATTACATCCTTTGGAAAGGGATTTTACCCACCAGTCCCGGGCCCACGGCTCTAGTGCTCGAATCGACTATATATTGGTGTCGGGGAATCTGTTTGCTCATACGAGGGAGGTGCAGATTGGCCCACTAGAGATATCTGATCATGCGATGGTCCGAATGGAGCTGCAATGGGGGATAGACAATGCCCAGGCATGGCTTTGGAGGCTTCCCATGGGGCTGTGTCAGGATGTTCGATTTCAGCATTTTCTGAGGCAGCAATGGAAGGAATTTTTGAGCGATCACCAGTGCCATAGTGAAGATCCTGAATTGGTGTGGGAGACTGCAAAAGTAGTGTTACGGGGCGATATCATTGGATTTGCAGCCCGGAAGCGTCGGTTAATAGCAGAACGAATAATTGGTTTGGAGCGCTTGGTTAATAGGTTGCGCAAGCTCTGTGCGCGTTGTCCGATACCTGTAAATAAGAAAAGGCTCTGGGAAGCTCAGGTGGATCTCAATGAGCTGATACACCAGAGAGCCAAGAAATCTATTCTTTATTATAGATATCAGCTACATTGCTACGGGAATAAACCGGGGAAGTAGCTAGCCCGTTGTCTGAAGGGTCAACGGGGATCCTCGTTAGTGGCAGCAGTCCGAGATGACCAGGGACAACTGCATCGGGAGTCCGTAGCAATCGCCCGGGTCTTTCGGGGTTTTTTTCAGGATCTATATAAGGGGCAATCTACACCCACCATGGAGCTGGGGGATTATTTGAAAGAGTTGGACTTGCCACAGCTTACTGCTGAACAGCGGGAGATGTTAGAGCAGCCTATAACCTCGCAAGAGGTGCACTCCGCGATTCTGGCAGCTCATTGTAACAGACCGCCTGGACCAGATGGTTTGGGGGCCGAGTTTTATAAACGTCTGGATGAATCCGTGAGCCCTGTCCTGGCAGAGGTCTTTAATAAGCGGGCGAAACAGGGGGCCTTTCGTTGGGGACGTAATCATGCCCATCTTGCGCTGATCCCTAAACCGGGTAAGGATCCTTTGCTAGTGGGATCATATCGCCCTATCTCCTTGCTCAATTTTGATATCAAATTAAATGCAAAAGTGTTGGCAATACGACTGGCAGCCGTTTTAGGGCATCTGGTCCATGACTCGCAGGTGGAGTTTGTCAAAGGGCGCTATGCGGTTCGGAACCTGCGTAAGATTTTAGCTTCTTTGGAATGGGTGCGTGCTCATCGGTTACCGTCCCTGCTTGTCAGCTTTGATGCGGAAAAGGCCTTTGACAGGGTGGATTGGCAATACCTACGTAACCTTCTCCCACGTTACGGATTGGGTGTTCAGTTTTGTAGAATGGTGGAGAGCCTTTACTCCCAGCCAACAGCGGGGGTTTTGTGCAATGGGGTACTCTCTGAAGACTTTCCTTTGGAACGGGGTACGCGTCAGGGATGCCCCCTTTCTCCTTTATTGTTTGTCTTGTCACTCGATCCCCTGATATGCACCATCGAAGCCTCCCGCGAGATACAGGGAATACGAATGGGCACCCAGATGTTTAAACTCTCCGCCTTTGCGGATGATCATTTGGTACACCTACTTACCCCGGATCAGTCGCTGCCGAAGTTGTTGGAGGAGTTTATGAGATTTGGTGGTATTGCGGGGCTGCGGATCAACAAGGATAAATCTGAAGCCTTAGATGTATCGGGCCAGCTGCGGGGGAGTTGGGTGGGTGCCTTTCCTCTTAAGTGGGCAATTGATGAATTTCTCTATCTCGGCATAGTGCTGACCCGTTATCCCCGGGCCCTTTATGTGAGTAACCTTGAGCGAACACTGCGACGGCTGCAGGTACAGTTGAAAGCCTGGGATCCCCTGCCTCTCTCCTTATCAGGGAGGATAGCGGCGGTTAAAATGGTGCTCCTACCGCAGCTGTTGTATTGGTTTCAGACATTACCTGTTTGGTTATTGTGCCGAGATGTGCGCCGCTTGGAAGCCGCTATTAGATGTTTCCTGTGGAAAGGAAGGAAGGCACGTATTTCTTGGTCGCGGCTGTTGGGGACGTGGCGTGACGGGGGGATGGGTCTTCCAGATCTTGTAGGTTATGCTCTGGCCTGCCAGGCTCGACATCTTGGAGATTGGTTGGGAGGGACAGATGTGTATATGCCCCGGGCTTTGGAGGAGTGCTTTGTGGCGCCGCTGACGCTGTTGGGAGTCTTACATGGGACGCAGCAGGCTCTCCCTAGTCAGGTAGTGCGGAGTGAGTTGATTGGTTCGGTTATCAAGACTTGGAAACAACTTAATGTCCACTGGAATACAGCCTGGAAGGTTTCTAGTTGGCTGCCCTTGCAGGGCAATGCTGCTTTTATGCCTGGTTCGGACACGGAGACCTTTCGGGACTGGAGTAATCAGGGAATACGGAATGTTGGGCACGTAGTGGAGCCGGTCAGGGCAGTGCAAATCTTTTTTGACCTTGAGTAGGGAGTATGATTTACCCACTAACCATTCCTTTGCTTATATGCAGATTGCTCATTATGTGTCCTCTCTGCCGCGAGAGGAGTTACACGTTGACAGGTCAGCCCGAATATTGGAATTTTTTGGGTTAGGGGGGGAAAGTCCCCCGTCGATCAAAGATCTCAAGAAGCGTTTGGCTCGGATTAGTACAGGCCACGACTATCGAGGGGTTGAGGTGGCTTGGGAAGTGGAGTTGGGAGAAGTCTTACCCCCCCGGATCAGTTAGGCAGGTTTTAAAAGGGATTGTGAGGCTGACACAGGAAACGCGCTGGAGGGAGATACAATTTAAATGTGTAACCAGAGCGCACTTTTCTCCGCGGAGGGCGTTCCGTAGTCGATTGACCACCGATGGCTGCTGCCCTAAATGCGCAGAACCACTAGCGACCTTGCTACATATGTGGTGGGGTTGCAGAGTATTGCGCTCCTATTGGACCAAGATATGTGCTTTTCTAAATCGTTTGCTACAGAGACGGGTGCGCTGGTCCGGGGCCCTTGTGGTGCTGGATCGGCTTGACCCCCCTTGCCCGGTGATAGAGGGGGAACGCCTATTGGTGCGCAAGGCCTGTTTGGTGGGGAAGGGTCCTATTCTTCACCTTTGGAGAGATTGCAGCGTGCCTACCTTTGGTGAATGGCGTAACTGCTTCCATCAAATGATAACAGAACGATGGGGGGCGCGGGGCAGTGTCAAACGTTGGACAGCCTTCATGCGTGTATGGGAGCCCTACATTCAACAGTTAAATGCCAGGAGTCGTAATGAGATCTTACAAGTTGGTAGCTGAGCTATTGGTGGGAGATGTGAGGTGGTTTGTTCCACTGGGGGTTCCAAGTTGTGGGGAGTGTGCTGAGGGTGGAGGGGGGAGGGGAGGGGGGTGGCAGGGGATGGGGTTGGGGGAATATAAAGGGGGGAAAAATGCTCTTCCACCTTTTCTGTTCTGCTCTGTTACTACTCCGAGGGGGGATCAGAGTCCACCCCTCTTGGAAATGTATATATCTGCTGTATTGTATTCGTTGGTGGTTATAAAATAAAGTATATATAAAAAAAAAAAGATGACAAATTCAATCTCTAAGCTGCAGGAGGAGGTGCACTACCCAGAGGTGCAGGACTGGACTGGAGGGACGATAAGGAACAGCAGGGTGGGCCCAGAAAAAACAGGGTTCAAATCCCACTGGTACTCTTTGTGGCCTTAGACAAGTCACTTAACCCTCCATTGCCTCAGATACAAACTTAGATTGTAAGACCTCTGGGGACAGGGAAATATGCTTAATGTTGATGGCATACAGTTGCCAGTGAAACACACTAAAAATTATAACAAATTTAAGAAAGGCCAAAGCAGATATTGTCTTTCTACAATAGACACACTTAAGTACTAATGAACATAGGAAACTGCAAAGGTCATGGCTTGGGGAAGTGTACTTCTCCGCCTACAATGGAAGGCAGAGGGGGAGTAGCTATCCTCATTAGGAAATGTTTTGTGTTTCAGGTACATAGGACCTCCAGGATACAGAGGGTCACTATATAGTGATGTTGGGAGAGATTATGGAACACAAATTATTGTTGTGCAATATATATTTATTTATATATTGCACAACAATAATATTTAACAAGTTTTTTATACCGCCTTATCATAAAATCAAAACAGTTTACATTATAACTCAAACCATTAAAAAGAATTTACACTGAAAACATGGGGAGGGATGACAGGCAGGGAATGGCTCTACAGTATATTGCCATAACTTCTTCTCCGACATAGTGGGAAAAGGGATGTGTGAGGAATACAAGCCTATCATTGGGTGGGGGACTAATACTGTTGTGAACCCACAATTTGATTATAAAGCCCACTAGGGAGGCACTTTAGTCAGCACCTCACTAGATGTAAAACATCTAGTTAACAAATGTTCCATGTAAAACAGACTTGTAAATCTGTTCATTCTTGTTCATTGTAAACCGCACCTGATCTGTGGAAGGTAGCGGTATATAAGCAACTGTTAAATAAATAAATAAAAATAAAATGTACTCTAGGATAGTTAAAAGTTCTTTTCCTTAGGTGCCTAAGTTAATCCTATTTTATAAAAACAAGTAGGCTCCTACCTTAGAGCTGGTGTAAATGCCCACCCCTATATTTTTCAAATACACACATAAAATATAGTATTTTCTAATGTATGTGCATACTTCTATACTCTGCTCAAACTCCACCCATGTGCACGCCCACTGGCAACATACAGGCTCCATGTGTGGCCTTGTTCAAATCCACGCTAATAACTCACTTCTTTGAGACTGCTTTTGGATCCTGATCCCCTTAGGTCTCTTGTTCACCTCCTAAGTATTTCCTTACAATGCCCCTAGATATATCCTTGTCGCCATTTGTTATGTTGTCTGTCTTGACTAAACTAAAAGCTCTAGTGAGTAAGGACTGTCTCTTGCATGTCTCTGTAGAGCACTGTGTATGCATTGTAGTTCTTGAGAATCTTGTCTAGGTCCTTCATAGCCATTCTGCCAAGAGCAATGTGTGGTTGGATTTCTTAACTGTCCTATCTTTATTGTTAAGTAGTAGTAGATTACTGGTTATCATCTAACCCCCTGATGGGCAAACTGCTAAGATAGAACAGAATGCAATTTTGGATAACTGCTGTCAAAATAGAGTAAGAATTAATTCAGAGGGGAAAATACTTTATCTAGTAAAGGAGTCCAACAAAAGATTTAACGAATTTGTTCGAAAGATATAGGCAGAATACAAAGAGACCAACAAGGGAACAGTCTAATCAGTGGTGACGAATTGGGAGGCAGTTAAAGCTGTAATGAGGGGGCAAACTATATCCATATGTCACTATCATGGAAAAAAGAGGGAGTGGAATTTAAAACAGCTTACAGAGGAGTTAGGGAAATATCACCAACTCAACATATCTAGACTGCAGGAGAGGGACAGGCAAAAGGTGGAGGAGCTTAAAAAACAGATCAATGGATACTAACTGAGGTGGTTAAGAATAAAATAATGATCCATAACTATCAGTTACACAGATGGGGAGTAAGACCAGGAAACTGCCAACTCATCTTTTACCCTCAAACAGCAGGATTGCAGATTTTGAGAATTGCTGTCTTAAATTGCTTGGTCTTTGCTTTATCAGAGACCAGGGACAGTACGCAAAAAACTGTTCCCTCAGTCTGGAGACCTGTTCCTCCCCTAGACTCTGAATGAAGGGGGCTTCGTTATACTTGTAGCGGGCCGAATTGGGCTCGGGCTCCGTTCCCCCCAGCCTCCTCTTGGGGTCGCAGCAAACTGCGGCCTAAACAGTAAGTTACACACATCCTGCACCATCTCACTGCAGATGTACTCCCCATAGGGATCGCATTCAAACACATGGGCTCCCTGGGTTCCAGCTAGCGTTGTGCCTTGCTGAAGGCTCTCTCTCAGGTTCTTCTGCTGGGGTGAAGGACTTCTGATTCTCCGGCTTGGCTACATCCGGCAAAAGAGCCAGAGGAAGCTGGTTGTGCCAAGCTGTATCCATGGATTTTCAACTGTTTTGATTATACTAATTCGCTTTTACATTTTAGCTATTTTTTTTTTTTTTTACCATCATCCCTCCCCTCTTTCTCCATCCCCGATCATCATCCCCCCCATCTTAGGTTTGATTTAAACCTCCTTTTTCTATGGCTCCATACCACTTTTTCTTTCTTTTTCTGACACTCCCTAACCTTCTCCTCCTTAACTTTCAGCTCAAACTCCCCCTCCTTTTCACCCTCTTTCTACCCTTCCCATTTTTCCTTCCATATTGTATTCCTCCCTTTCCTCTGTTTTGAACTTTAACTTCTTCCTCTCATCCATCCCTCACCCTTCTCTCAAACAACCTCATCCTAGTTTCCACCATTCTGTCTCCTCTCTGCCTCGCATTCTGTCTCCTATTTCTCCCTCTTTCAACTGGTGACATTAATCCTAACCCTAGGCCCCCTTCCCCTAGACTCTTCTCTCACTCCTGCCCCTCACTCACCCACTCTAATCTCATCTATCTATAGAACACGTGAGACAAGTCCACCTCTACCTTTCTCACTGACTGATTCATGGCTCTCCTTTTTCCTTGACTCTTCTTCCCCTCCCTTATTCTTGGTTTTTAATATTCATGTTGATAACCCTTCTGACCCCTAATGCTTCCTAACTCCTTTCACTTACTTTCTCATTCAACCTCCAGCTTTGCTCTTCTGTCCCCCACTCATCAGCACGGCCATTGCCTTGATCTTGTTTTCTTCTCTAATTTTTAACCCTCTAATTTCCATAACTCTGTTCTTCCCTTATCTGCCCATCACTTCCTTAGCTTCACTCTTCATCATTCCCCACATCATTCTCACCCAGTCTCCTCCTCCCATCTTTTATAGGAATCTTCATGCTATCGATCCATTGTCTCTCTCCACTATAGTATCATCACCTCTCTCCTGCTCTTTGTCTTCTTACTCGGTTGATGAAACTATACTTTCCAATAATACTGCTCTCTCCTTTGCTCTGGATACTCTTGCTCCGTCTGTCTTTCAATGTAAGCACAAGGTAGATTTGCCCTGCCCTGTACAAGAATTGTTGATTGTGAACCGCACTAATATCAAAGAGTGTGGTATAGAAAAGCTTTTAAATAAATTAATTAATTAATTAAATAAATCCTGTGAGGCACACTATACCTCAGCCCTAGCTGTCTTCAACTACCCGCTACCTCCGCTCCTGTGCCTCCTCAGCTGAGCACATTTGGCTCAAATCCCACTCCCTTTCTGACTTTCTTCAATTCAAAATTCATACTTGCTTCCTTCAAATACACCATAGCTCTCGCCAAGCAAAACTAATATGTCCATCTAACTAACTCTTTTGCCTGAGCCACGTCATCTCTTCTCTACTCTCAACTCTCTCAAGGCAACTCCGCCTCCGACGACTCCTTCTCTTTCTGCCAAAACCCTAGTCGACTATTTCCATGACAAAGTCCACAAGATTACACTCCAATTTTCCAATTTTCCTTGAGATCAGCTTCAGCGTCATCCCTCTTCAATACCAGCTTTTCCATTCAACCTGTTACCCTTTCTTTCTTTTTTAAGAACTCTGAAGAGGAAACCTCTCGGCTTCTTTCCTCCTCTAAATTTACTACCTGTTCCTCTGATCCTATACCTTCCCATCTCCTTAATGCCATCTCATCTGTCATCCCTTCCATCACACACATTTTCAACCTCTCGTTCTCCACTGCTACTTTCCCAGCAGCCTTCAAGCAAGCTCTGGTCACACCTCTCCTCATGAAACCTTCACGTCACTCTACTTATAAAACACTATAAACTATATAAGCTATAAAACACCACCTCTTCCTGCTCCATTTTGCCCAAGCTGCCACCCCGACTCTAAGAAACCATCCCCCTTCCCCTACTAATGACTCCTACACAACATAACACTTAAGCCCTAAGCACTCACTTGTCAGTCCTGAAGCATCCTACGAACTTTCAGATCAAGTTTCAACTATTATGCCATATCTCTATGTATATAGTTTCATGTATTCCTCAGCCACCCTGATATATGTTTATGTTTATGTTGTCAATATGTAAATAGTTTCCCATGTTCTCCAAGTTTTATTCCCTGTTATAATGTAAATTCAATCAGTCTTCTCCGATCTGAAAACTGTTAAATGTAAACCGCACTGATAATAAATAGTGCGGTATATAAGAATTGTTAAATAAATAAATACTTGTCCCTCTAATTAACGACCCATCTCCCTTCTTCTTTCATTTCCCAAATTATTGGATGTGCAGTTCTCTGCCATTGCCTTGAACTTCTCTCCTCTCAAGCACCCGTTGATCCACTTCAGTCTGGCTTTCGTCCCTTACATATCACTGAAACGGCCAATGCAAAAGTCTCCAGTGACTTGTTCCTGGCTAAATCCAAAGGCCTTTACTCAGTCCGCATTCTTCTTGACCTTTCTGCTGCTTTTGACACTGTTGCTCACCACCTTCTCCTTGATACATTGTCCTCACTTGGTTTCAGGGGCTTTGTTCTGTCCTGGTTCTCTTCTTATCTCTCCCAGCGCTCTTTCAGTGTCTGTTCCAATAGTTCCACCTCTACTGCTATCCCTCTCTCAGTTGGTGTACCCAAAGGGTCTATTCTAGGCCCTCTTCTTTTCTCTCTCTATACCCAGTTCCTTTGGTGCTCTCATCTTCTCCCATTATTTTTATGCTGATGACTCTCAAATCTATCTACACCCCATATTTCTTCTACACTCAAGGCCCGTATATCTGCCTGCCTATCTGACATTGCTGCCTGGATGTCTCACCGCCATTTGAAATTCAACATGGCCAAAACTGAACTTCCTATTTTTCCCCCAAACCCTCTCCCCCCTTCCTCTCTCTGTTGATAACACTCTTCTGCTTCCTGTTTACTCAGCTTGTAACCATGGGGTCATCTTCGACTCCTCCCTCTCCTTCTCCACACATATCCAACAGATAGGAAAAAACCTGTAGTTACTTTCTCTATAACATTAACAAGATTCACCCTTTCCTTTTTGAACACACTGCTAAAACACATCCACTTTTTAATCACTTCTCACTTAGATTATTGCAAACTCCTCCTTGCCAATCTCCCTCTGAGTCATCTTTCTCCCCTTTAATCTGTTCAAAACTCTGCTGCATGGCTAACATTCCGCCAGTCTCATTATACTCATATAACCCCTCCTCTTAAATCTGTTTCTGTATTCAATACAAACTTCTCCTTCTGACCTATAAAGGCATTCATTCTGTTGCTCCTCTCTCCCTACACCCCTCCTCATGAACTCCACTCTTCCTCTTGCTTTCTTCTCTCAATGCCTTTCTCTTCCACTGCCAACTCCAGATTTCAATCTTTTCTCCTTCATGCTCCTTATGCCTGGAACAAATTACATATATCTTTACATCAGGTTTCATCTCTCCCCCTTTTCAAATCCATGCTAAAGTCTCACCTCTTTCAGGCTGCTTTTGGATCTTAATCCTTTGTTCTCCTTCTGTCTCATTACCCTTCCCTATTGCACCCTTGTTCTCATCTATTGCACTGCCTACCTTGATTAGATTGTAAGCTCTGATGAGCAGAGACTGTCTTATTATTAGTGTCTGTACAGTGCTGCATATGTCTTGTAACACTATTTAAATGGTTAATAGCAGTAGTAGTCATCTTGTTCATAAGCCACAAGGTAAGAAAATGAAGCCAAAAATCAAAAATAGCAAGGAGGAGCAGACTACAAAAGCATATGAGATTGCGCAGAGTTTTGATAATTTTTACCAATCTTTCTATAGCAGGGGAGAAGACAGACGGGATAAAAGAGAGGAATTCTTTAAGGATTTAAAGCTGCTACAGCTTGGGGAGCAGGAGAGGCAGGCCTTAAATAGACCAATAACTGCAGTGGAAATTAAACTATAAGACACCTTAAGTTAGTCAAAAGCCCAGGCCCGAGTGGTTTAGGAGCAAAATTATATAAAATAATGCCAGACCTGGTGGGTGGATCACTCAGGAACATGTATGACTCGATTCTGGAGAAGGAAAGCCTGCAGCCAGAACAAAATACAGCTTACATAGCTATACTCCCTAAACCTGGGAAAGAACCATTGTAAGAGGGTTCTTAGAGGCCTATCTCCCTTCGTAATTAAGATATGAAGTTAACTCACCTCAGTTCTGGCCAAACAGTTGCAGAAATTCCCGCTACAGTTAGTGCATAGGCACCAAATGGGATTTGTGCATGGTAGGAGAGCCTCAGTAAACATAATAAAAGCCCTAGCAGCCATGCAGGTGAGTAGCAGTGGGGTGAGAGGAAGGGTCATAGTGAGCCTGGATGCTGAAAAAGCATTTGATAAGGTGGTATGAAATTATTTTGGATGTTGGGAAAATTCAATATTGGAGAAGCATTTCTGCAATGGATTAAAATATAATGGATTCCCCATTGGCGCAAATAATAATTAATGGAAGGAGCACAAGCTCCATTTCCATCTCTAAGAGGAACAAGACAAAGGCTCCCCCCTTTCAACGTTGCTCTTTGTCCTCTCTTTAGAGCAGCTGACAGCAAAAACATGGGATAACCCAGATATACGAGGCATATATATACAGAAACCTCAGTTGAGGCTTAATATGTTCGCGGATTATATGCTCTTGTTCCTTGAGGAGGTACAGGCAGATATAGAGAAGGTAATTAATATGACACCTTCGCAGGGTTAAAAATTAATTTTGGGAAATCGGAAGCACTAGTGCTTGGAGCAAAGGACCCCAGGTACATGAGGGTAACATTTCCACTGCAGTGGTCAAAACAGAAATTAAAGTATTAAGGGATATACTTAAGGACAGTCAGATATGTATCAGTGTAACATCATTGATAAGATCAATAGTAGAAAAACCTATGAACGATGGAAGGAGTTGCCCCTTTCACTAATGAGTAGAAATGCACTGGAAGATAGTACTGCTTTCCAAGTTACTATATTATTCTCCAGATGATGCCCCTTGTGGGAGGGGATGAAGGAAGAGCAGATGTTTCTTGAAGTTCTTTGGCAGTTTATATGGAAAAGGAAGGTGGCCAGAATCATCAAGGCCTAATACAGCAACTGGTAACAGAACCCATACTAGATCTGGTGTTTCTGATGTTATAGTGGGAGATCCTCTTTTAGGACTAGGGCTGATATGTAAAATCCATTCAAAAGTGAGGGTCTTAGACTTTGAGAAAACTAATTTTGTCAAGATAGAGATGTTAGCGGGATGGGAAAAGTAGAAAATGTAGAAAAGCAGTGGGCAAAATTGAAAGGGGATATTTTAAGGGCAACAAAACTTTTTGTTAGGAAAGTAAATAAATGTAAGAAGAAAAGGAGACACTATGGTTCTCAAAAGAAGAAACTGAAAGGTGAAGAAAAATAGGGTGGCCTTCATAAAATACAAGAGATCACAGAAAGAAGATGACAAGCATCAGTATTTGGAAAAACTAAGAAAAGTTCGGAAACTAGTCAGGAAAGCAAAGATGCAAATGAAAAAAAAATAGCCAATGCAGTTTAAAAAAAAAAGTGGGGGGACAATACATTTTCCAGATATGTTAGAGAGAGGAGGAAGTGCAAAAGCAGTATTGTCAGACTCAAGGGTGATAGGGACCAATATGTAGAAGCTGATGAGGATAAAGCAGAATTGCTTAACAAATATTTTTGTTCTGTGTTCATAGATGAAGGGCAAGGAGCAGGACCTCAGAAAATACACACAGAAACAGAAGTGAAAGGGATCTTGAATGATTTTCAGAAGAATATGTTCATGAGGAACTAGCTAAACTAAAAGACGACAAAATGATGGGGCTAGATGGGATACATCCAAGAGTATTAAAGGAATTTGGGGAAGTTCTAGCAGCTCCACTGTCTGACCTTTTCAATGCTTCTTCAGGCATGGTACTAGAGGACTGGAGAAGGGCAAATATGGTCCCTTTACACAAAAAAAAAATGAAAACAACTCTACAGGGTGGAAGGAGAGTAGTGAGGACTGATTCCTGCTGAAACTGGAGGAGAACACTTGCTATAGGTAAGTCACTACGCTTTCTCTGGGACAAGCAAGCAGTCAGTCCTCACATATGGGACTCATTAGCAACAGGCTACTGAAAAATCTTGTAAAAAGCACAACGGGGCAACCACCTTCAAAAAAACATAACAAATTAGTAAAACAAGATCTTCCTTGTCTGAAGCCATGTTGGCTGTCTCCCATTAAGCCTTGACTACTACATGTTCAGCAATTTTGTTCTTTATGATGGTTTCTACCATTTTTCCCAGTACAGACGTCAGGCTCACCGGTGTGTAATTTCCTGGAACACCCCTGGAACCCTTTTTAAAAAATTGGCGTTACGTTGGCCATCCTCCAATCTTCAGGTATTACAGATGATTTTAATGATAGTTCACAGATTACTAATAGCAGGTCTGCAATCTCATATTTCAGTTCTTTCAACACCCTTGGATGTATATCATCCGGTCCAGGTGATTTGCTACTCTTCTGTTTATCAAATAGTTGTAATACATCTTCCCGATGTATCGATATTTCCTTCAATTCTTCCACACCTTTAAATACCGCTTCACTCATGGGTAACATCCCTACATCTTCCTCAGTAAAGACTGAAGCAAAGAAGTCATCCAGTCTCTCCGCTATCGCCTTGTCGCCTCTTAGTGCCCCTTTAACCCCTTTATCATCTAATGGACCAACTGACACTCTCACAGGTTTTTTGCTACGAATGTACTTGAAAAAGTCTTTATTACGCGTTTTTGCTTCCGTAGCAAGCTTCTTCTCAAATTCTCCCTTTGCCTGCCTTATCAATGCCTTGCATTTAACTTGCCAGTGCTTGTGCTGTTTCCAGTTTTCGTCATTTGTCTCTTTTTTCCATTTCCTGAAAGATGCTTTTTTTTGGCAACAGCAGCCCTGGCTGTCTTCAACTACCCACTATCTACACTCTTATGCCTGATCAACTGAGTGCATTTGGCTCAAATCCTGCTCTCCTTTCTGATTTTCTTCACTTCAAATTCATGTTTGCCTCCTTCTAGTCAGCCATATCACTCGCCAAGCAAAACTACTATCTCCATCTGACTAACTTTATTGACTCTAATCCCCGCCGTCTCTTTTCAACTCTCTCCTCAATTTCTGTCCTGTCAAGCCCTGATAGATCCACTTCAATCTGGCTTTTGTCCCTTACATTCTACAGATACAACTCTTGCCAAAGTCTCCAGCGAATTGTTCCTGTCTAAATCCAAGCAATTTACTCAGTCCTGATTCTTATTGACCTTTTTACTGCTTTTGGCACTGTTAACCACCACCTTCTCCTTGACACATTGTCATCACTTGGTTTTAGGGGCTCTGTGCACTCCTGGTTCTCTTCTCATCTCTCCCAGCACTCTTTCAGTGTTTGTTCTAGTGGTTCCACTTCTACTGCTAGCCTACTCTAAGTTGGTGTATATCCCAAGAGTCTGTTCTGGGCTCTCTCCTTTTCTCTCTATATACCCAGTCCCTTTGGTGCTCTCATCTCCTCCCATGGCTTTCAATATAATTTTTATGCCGATGACTCTCAGATCTATCTAGCTAAAACTGATATTTCTCAGACACTCCAGTCCCACATCTCTGCTTGCCAATCTGACATCGCTGCCTGGATATCTCACCGCTGTTTGAAATTGAATATGTCCAAAACTGAACTTATTTTTCCACCTAAACCCTCCGCCCCCTTCCTCCTTTTTCAATCTCTGTAGATAACACTCTTCTACTTCCTGTTAACTCTGCCCGCAACCTTGGGGTCATCTTTGACTCCTCCCTCTCCTTCTCTGCACATATCCAATGGATAGCTAAAACCTGTTGTTTCTTTCTCCACAACATTAACAAAATTTGTCCCTTCCTTTCTGAATGCACTACTAAAACACTTACCACTCTCTAGTCACCTATTGTCTCGACTACTGCAATCTCCTCCTTGCTGGTCTCTGTTTGATTCACCTCTCTTGCCTTCAATCTGTTCAGAACTCTGCTGTGTGGCTAATCCTCCGCCAACACTCAATACTCATATAACCCCCCTCTTCTCAAGTCACTTCATTGGTTTCCCTTCTATTTCCGTATCCAATTAAAATGCCCCTCCGTGTTATAAATGTATAGATTCTACTGCTCCTCACTACCTTTCCTCTCTCCCTACACCCCTCCTCATGAATTCTGCTCTTCCACTGGCCTGCTTCTTTTTATGCCCTTTTCCTCTACAGCCTACTCTATGCTCCGATCCTTTCACCTTGCTGCTCTATATGCCTGGAGTAAACTACCAGATTCTGTACATGTCAGGCTTCATCTCTCCCCCTTTTCAAATCCATGCTAACAGCTCACCTCTTTGAGGCTGCTTTTGGATTCTGATCTCTTGTTTTCCTTGTGTCTCCTTAGCTTTCCCTATTTGTACCCTTATTCATTGTATTCCCTGTCTTGATTAGATTGTAAGCTCTGACCAGCAGGAAAGCGTAGTTACGCACCTGCAACAGGTGATCTCCGGGAACAGCAGGAATTGAGTCTTCACATATGGGTGACATCAGCACCGATGGAGCCTGCGCGGGAATGCTCCCCAGTGTCCTATAGGAATGTTTTTGGGAGCATCCCACTGCGCCTACGTAGCTGCTTTCCCAATTCTCCCTCCTCAGTTGGGTTTGTAGCTGAGATAAAAGGAGAGAGAGTGAGAGAGTGTGAGAGAGAGTGAGAAAAATTCCTAGGGGAGGAGGGTGGGTTGTGAAGAATAAATTCCTGCTGTTCCTGGAGATCACCTGTTACAGGTGAGTAACTATGCTATCTCCAAGAACAAGGAGGAATGTAGTCTTCACATATGGGACTCCCTAGCTTGGAGATGCCAGGGAGATGACCACAGAAAGAGCAGTGAAACACAGGCCTAAGTGGGTCGTGTATCCTCCCAAGGATCTCTGGTATCGAAACCCAGGACAGGGAGTAGGAGTTAATCAAAGTCTGAAAGAGATGCTGGAGAACAGCCTGGCCAAACAAGGCGTCCCAGCGGGAGTCCTTGTCCAGAAAATAATGGGACACAAAAGTGTGGAGAGAGGACCAGGTTGCTGCCCTGCATATTTTGTCAATCGCCACCAAGCGTAGGTTTGTAATGGAGGCTGCCATTGCTCACACATTGTGTGCTGTGACATGACCTTCAAGAGAAAGTCCCCTACACTCATAGGTAAAAGATATAGTCTGCAATCCATTTGGAGAGTGCTCTTTTGGAAACTGCTAGACCTAGGTGACTGGAGTCAAAAGCAACAAAATACTGTGAAGACTTTCTGTGCTGCCTAATTCTCTGAAGATAAAAGGCCAAGGCATGCTTGCAATCCAGAGTATGTAGACTCCTTTCTGCACTAGAGGCATAAGGTCTAGGGAAGAAAACAGGAAGGTAAACCGACTGGTTTAAATGAAAAGGCGAAACCACCTTTGGCATAAAGGACTCCTTTATCATGGTGGAACCGTGTATAAGGAGGGTCAGCCACTAAATCCTGGAGCTCGCTGATGCATCTTGCAGAAGTGAGGGCAATTAGGAAGATAACATTCCAAGAAAGAAACTTCAAAGATGTAGTGGCCAGAGGTTCGAAGGGTGGCTTCATGATCTGTCCGAGGACAAGATTGAGATCCCATTCCACAGGTGGTGGCCTAATAGGAGGCTTAATTAAGAGTAGAACCCTCATGAAGCGCACTACAAGCGGATGAGAAGAGACAGGTTGTCCATCAAAGGACATGTGGAAAGCCGCAATGGCACTTAGATGGACCCTTGCCGAATTGGTTTTGAGTCTAGAGGATGAAAGGTGGAGGAGATACTCAACACCTCTACGGGAACGGAAAAAAGGATTACGTTCCCTTTTTGAACACCAGATTGAAAACCTTTACCACTTAAAGGCGTAAGCACGCCTTGTGGAAGGTTTCCTTGAGGCCAATAGGATATCTTTAACCCGTTGAGAGAGGTTGATATCCTGTTCTAAGCTTTCAGCAGCTACGCTATCAGGTGTAAGAACTGGGGGTTTGGGTGCAGAAGCGTTCTGTTCTCCTGGGATAGGAGACCCAGAGCACATCCCAACTCCAGAGGTTTGGCTTGAGAGAGACGTAGAAGCAGTGGATACCACATTTGATGTGGCCAATGTGGGGCTATGAAGATCATGTAGCCCCTGTCTCTATGGAGTTTGAAAAGAGTCTTGGGGATAAGGGGAATAGGATGGTAGGCATACAGGAAGCCCTGACCCCAGTAATGGTGAAAGGCATCTACCATGTGGCTGTTGTGAGCAAGGGTTCTGGAACAGAAGCGGGGAAGTTTGGCATTCTGAGGACTTGCAAACAGATCTATATCTGGGGTTCCCCAAATCTGAAAGATTTGAGCAATCTGATCCAAATGGAGAGAGACCACTCGTATGGCAGTAGTATTCGACTGAGTTCATCTGCCAGAAGATATTGTTTGCCAGTGAGATACACCGCTAGTAGGTGGATCTGATGGCGTATAGCAAAAGACCACAGATGTAGGGCTTCGTTTCACAATGCCTGAGAACCTGTTCCACCTTGCTTGTTCACAAAGAACATGGCTACCTGATTGTCCATCTGGACTAGAACTGTTTGGGAGAGAAGGTGGTCTTGGAACACCCGGAGAGCATTGTTGATGGCTCTGAGTTCCAACAGATTTATGTGAAGTCGAGCCTCCTGCTGAGTCCAAAGACCCTGAGTGGAGAGCTTGTCCAGATGAGCTCCCCAACCCAATTTGGACGCATCCGTCGTCAGGGTGGATTGGTGTGGTGACATCTGAAAAGGTGACCCTACAAGGTGGTTTTCTAGTGATTCCCACTATTGGAGGGACGAAATTAGACATGCAGAGATCATGTTTCTGTCCCCCAGACAATCTGGTGCTTGAGTCCACTGCAAAGCCAGAGTCCATTGAGCTGCCCACATATGCAGATGAGCATAGGGAACCACATGTACAGTGGAAGCCATATGACCCAGCAACTGAAGCATTTCTCAAGCAGTTAGGAAAGTCTTCAAACCTGCCTGAGAAGCTAGTTCAACTATTCGAGCGCAGCGGACCTGTGGTAGAAAAGCCCTTGACTGCTGCATGTCTAGGAGAGCCCCTAAGAACTCTAAGTTTTGAGAAGGGGTGAGTTGGGATTTTGGAAAATTTATTACAAATCCCAAGTGTTGAAGAGCCTGCATTGTGCGGGAGAGAGCAGAGCTGGCCTCTGGAGCGGACGTTGCTTGGATGAGCCAGTCGTCTAAGTAGGGGAAGACAAATATCCCTAGAGATCTTAGGAATGCTGCCACTACTACCATGCATTTTGTGAAGACTCTTGAGGCAGAAGGGTAGAGCCCTGTACTTGTAATGTCTTCCTTGAAAGAGGAATCGAAGAAACCTCCTGTGTTCTGCGTGAATAAGGATATGTGTATATGCATCCTTTAGATCTAAAGAACAAAGCCAGTCCTGACTCAGGAGGTAAGGGAGAAGTGTTCCGAAAGAGATCATCTTGAATTTCTCATGGAGCAGATACTTGTTTAGTTCTCTGAGGTCCAGAATGGGGCTCTATCCTCCTGTCTTCTTTGGGATAAGGAAGCAGGGGGAGTAGAAGCCCAGGCCTTGCTGAGAAAGTGGCACCTCCTTTATCTCACCCTGAGCGAGAAGGGTGGTAATCTCCTGGCACAAGAGAGTGGTGAGAGGGGGCCGAGAGCTGAACTCTCTTGGAAAAGATGGAGGTGGCATACTTTGGAAGTGAAGTTTGTACCCCTCTGCCACTATGGAGAGAGTCCAATGCTCTGAGGTTATCTGGTGCCACCTTTGGGCAAAGTAACATAGTCTGCATGGAATGTTGACTGGATCTGGAATTTCCAGAGGTAGGACAGCTAAGTGCTCTAGAAAGGAGTCAAAGACCTTATGGAGGTTGGGTCTGTTGAGCTGGCTGAGCTCTGGGGTCTGAGCCTTCCTTTGCTGCTTCGGTTGTTGCTGTCCCTTCTGGGAAGCATGGACCGGACAGTGCACAGCATGGTTATAAGAAGGATAAAACTTTTTCTTGTTGAAAAAAGGCTTCTTTACAGCCTTTTTCTTAACTGGGTTGGCAGTGGTTCTAGAAAGCCTACCAAAAGTGGTATTCTCAGACTCCAGCTGAGAAGCCTTGTCCTGCCAAAGAGGTTTTCCCCTGTGCAAGGAATATTCCCCAGCTTATCTTGCACCCACTGCTCATGATCAGATGCTTGTAACCAAGCAATCCGACGTGCACCAATGCAAATAGCAGAAGTCCTGCTAATACTCAAAAAGGTTGTCCTGTTCATGAATTTGGAAACATTCTGGGCATGTTTTACAAGTGTCAGGTAATCAGCCCTCTTATCATCAGGGAGAAGAAGAACTATTAGCTCTAACTCTTTAGCCATTTCCCGAAGGAACATACCCATGTAGAGTATATGTATGAACTTATTCTGGCCGATATAACAGAGGCCTGAAAACATCGACGACCGAAGTCATCAAGAGTTCTCGCCTCGCAGCCCAGAGGATTAGATGAATGTGTCTTGGCACTTTTGATTCGACGCATTGCCGATTCCACTACTATGTCTCTTCTGGAAACCGGGACACTGAGGTACCCAGTACATGGTATCGAGTCTCCGAGAATGTGGAGAGACCGTTAAGGGTGTTTCCCACATCCTAAGCATGAGGTCATGCAATAACTGGTGAATGGGTAAGGTAGCAGCCTCCTTTTAAGGGCTGCTGGATACTGAAGAATTTCAAGTTCCTCAGCTCTCGGCATCTTCTTGGAAGTCACCGTAATGGAGAGGCCCCGGGTCACATCCCGTATAAAGTCTTGAAAAAAGACATGTCCTCCGGAGAAGACATACGGTGTTGTGGGGAAGGAGAAGGATCTTCCGGAAGAGCCTCCCTGGTACCGATCAATTCATCAGAAGAATCGGAATCAGAAGACTTGAAGTATCAACAGGCCGGGAGCTCCCGCTCGGCCCGCTGATGGTACTGATCAAAATCAGCAACAGACTGCCTCGGTACTGGACCCTCGATGCCGGAACTTACTCCTGGGCGAGCATGGGTGGTAGCGTGGAGAGCGGCGCAATGGTCGATGCAAATACATTCGGTACCGGCGCCAGTACCAATGGCTGCGGAACCGATTGCAGAGGCTTTAGCGGTACCGAAGCTTCTAGCAAGGCCACAAATCTCCGCTCAATGGCCAGGATACGTTGATCCATGGGACCAGCTGATGTTTAGGTATCGGTACGAAAAATAGCGAGCCACGACCCCAGAACATAGCACCATGAGCCCTCCAGAGGTGGAAGCCTTGTGAGCATCTTGGGACCGTTAATCCTTTAGAGGCAAGGACCTCCCGCCAGGGTTGTTTGGCCAGTGTATTCTCTTCAAGAGCAACGTCAAAGGCATCTCGATGCTTAGAAGGAGATCTACCCTTTGAAGACCGGCCAGTCTTTGAAGAAAACCTAAGTTTCGTTACCTGAGATCCATGGGAGAAAGATGAGGCTTTCGACAATGTTGATGCAACGGACATTGCATCTGAGGCATAAAGGGTGCAGAGTTTTGCAGCTCTATTCTGCAGGCCCCTCTTCGTCATCTTCCTGCAGAGAAGACATTCTGAAGGCAGATGGTCTGGTCCCAAACATTTAAAACACCAGTCATGGGTGTCGGTAGCAGAAATAGTACTGCTACATTTGGAATACCTTTTGAAACCACTAGCTGGTTTATCCATTTTGAGGAAAAAAGGGGCCTAAGGCCCAAAATGGCACCTAAGCACCTGGAGGGCAAGGACCCTCAGAGAAAAAACATACGTTTTTCCTTTTTTTTTTTTTTTAAAGAAAAGAAACAAAGAAAAACACACTGATGATGCTGGTGCTAGCGTCGACAGGAAGGCAGACACAACCACAAAAAAAGTAAATTTTCTACGGTGACAGGAATTGCTCCCTGTCGGCTCCGCGGAAAACAAAAAACTGAGGAGGGAGAGTTGGAAAAACAGGAAGGCAGCTATGTAGGTGCAGTGGGATGCTCCCAAAAGCTTTCCCTTAGGACGCTGGGGAGCGTTCCCATGTGGGCTCCGTTGGTGCCGACGTCACCCATATTTGAAGATTACATTCCTGCTTGTTCCTGGGGATCTGTCTGTTATATATAGATATGTATATGTATATAGTTTACCCTGTTCTCCAAGTTGCTTTTTCCTGTTCAATGTAATGACCTGACTTTTGTTTATTGTCGGATACTGTTTTGTTTAATGTAAACCGCGCTGATCGCAAATAGTGCGGTATATAAGAAATGCAAATAAATAAATAAATAGATATGTCTGCATAGTGCTGGATACACCTTATGGAGCCTATAACAATGATTAATAGTAGTAGTAGCAACTGTTCAAATTAAAAGCAGCTAAAGTATCTCCGATACAACAGGGAGCTTTAGAAATCAATCTACCAGGAGCATCCCTTAGAGTTGGTAATCAAGTGGGTAAATAGTAACCTCATGCATAATATGTGACAGTAGATAAAGGCCATAAGAACATAAGATATGCCATTCTGGGTCAGACCAACGGTCCAAGCCCAGTATCCTGTTTCAAACAGCAGACAATTTAAGTCACAAGTATCGGTCAGGTAACCAAAAGATATAAATATTCCATGCTACTTGTCCACTGGGTAAGCAGTGCATTTCCCCAGGCCTCTGTAGTAATGTGGTTTATGGACATTTCTTTCAGAAGCTTGTACAAAACCCTTTTAAATCCAGCTACACTAACATCTTTTACTACATCCTCTGGTAACAAATAACGGAGCTTGATTATGCGTCGAGTGAAAAAATATTTTCTCCAATTAGTCTTAAATATGCTACATTGTAGCTTCATTGCAAGTCCCCTAGCCTTTCTACTTTCTGAAGGGGTAAACAACCGATCGATCTATATTTATCCATTCTACTCCATTCATTAATTTATAGACTTCTATCATATCTCACCTCAGCCATCTTTTTCAAGTTGAAGAGCCCTAACCTTTTAAGCCTTTCCTCATAGGGATATCCTTCCATCCCCTTTACCATTTTTTCGCTCTTCTCTGTACGTTTTCTAATTTTGCTATATCCTTTTTAAGATATGGTGACCAAAATTGCACACAATATTCAAGGTGTGAGCACACCATAGAGCAATACAGAGGTATCATAATATCTTTCGTTTTATTCTCCATTCCTTTCTTTATGATTCCTAGCATTCTATTTGCCTTCTTGGCCGCCACTGCATACTGGGCAGAGGATTTCAAAATGTTATCCACGATGTCGCCAAAATCTTTTTCCTGGGTGGTGGTTCCTAATGTGTAACCTTGCATCATGTAACTAACTGGATTGCTCTTCCCTAAGTGCGCAACTTTGCACTTGTCCACATTAAATCTCATCTGCCATTCGGATGTACAGTCTCTCAATTTATCAACGTCCTCTTTGCAATTTTTTTACAATCCTCTTGTATTTTAACAACTTTGAATAATTTGGCATCATCTGCAAATCTGATCACCTCACTCGTTATTCCCATTTTCAGGTCATCTAAAAATATGTTAAAAAGCAGCAGACCCAGCACAGATCCCTGGAGTACTCCATTATTCACCTTTCTAGATTGAGAAAATTGGCCATTTAGCCCCTCTGTTCACTATCTTGTAACCAGTTCCTAATTCACAATAGTACACTACCTCCTATCCCATGACATTTTACTTTCCCTAAGACTCTTATGAGCAACCTTGTCAAAGGCTTTCTAATAATCCAGATATATTATATTAACTGGTCCAGGTGATTTGCCACTCTCACTAGTTTATTAAATTGTTGTATCACAGCTTCCCAATTTATAGAGATTTGTTTCAATTTCTTCGATACATCATATTTAAATATAATTTCTGGCATGGGTATCTTCCTTACATTATCTTTAGTAAAGACCGAAGCAAAGAATTAATTCAGTCTTTCCGCTATGGTCGTCCTCACTTAGTGCCCGCCCTTTCACTCCTTTATCATTTAATAGTCCAACTGACTCTCCTGCGGGTTTTTTTGCTATGAATGTACTTGAGAAAGTTTTTATTTTGAGTTTCAACTTCCACGGCAAGCTTCTTTTCAAAGTCTCTCTTTGCCTGCCATATCAGTGCCTTGGCATCTAATTTGTCAGCTCCGTATATTGTTTCTGGTTTTTGTCATTTGTCTGAAGTATGCATTGCTTTAGCTGTCACAGCCTCTCTGACCTCATCTTTAAACCATGCTGGCAGTTATTTGACTTCCCTCTTATCTTTCTTTTTTAAAATTTATATTTAATTTATTTTCTAACATATTATTATAGTTTCTTCTCAACTTCTCATACAATACCATAACCAAACTCAATACATCAAGTAACCTATTTATATCCAAGATTATTCTGCAGCTGTTCCAACTGTCAATATTCTTCCCCCATCTCCCCATTTCCCTCTCCCTCCTCACCTCCCCCCATGCCCGCTTCCGTATTCTATGATTCATTTATCTGTTTTATTTTATTCAGCCCCTTCCTCTTTCCCCCCACTTTCTTCACCCCTTCCACCCTCCATGTTTCATACCATTACCACACATTCCTGTATTTTTTAACCTTATGTTTTCTGTATGCTTCTGTCACACATAAGCTCCAAACTTGCTCCAACTTTCCCACTACCTCTTAACAGTGGTATTTCTGTGTTCTTCCATCATCTTAGAAGGCTCAACCGTGCTATTATCCCATACCCCAAAAATGCTGCCAGATCTTCATCCCCTTCTCCCATTCCCTCGTTTATAACTACTATGGCTGGAGTTAGTTTGGTTTGTACCAAAGTAATTTCCCCATATAATCTTTCCACTTTCCCCCCAATATACTTGCACCTGTAGGCAGCTCCAGAACATATGTATTAGATCACCCTTTGCCCCACATTTATTCCAGAACTCACTTGGTGTCCGGATAGATAGTTTTTAGTTTAACTGGGGTTCAGTACATCCTTAGCCGCACCTTTAAACTGTTCTCCAGTAGTGGGGTCCTTGGTGATAACTTAAATGCTCTTTCATATATATTTTCCCATCTGATTGTGTCCCATGGTGCTGGTAATTCTTCCTACCATCGCCTCTGACTTATTGCCTTTTCCTCTCCCTTCTTAAGAATCATTTTATAAAGTTTGGACATCATCCATTTCTGTGAATTTTGTTTTCCCATCAACTCCTCGAATTAGGTGGGTTTAGCTAACAAATTCAATTGTATCTCTTTTCTTTGTAGAAAATACCACAGTTGGACATATACATAGTGATCTATCTGGTATTCTTGCTTTAACTCCTCAAATGTTCAGATTGCTCCCCCTTTACCAACCATTTGTCCTATCCTTATTAACCCATCTCGCGTATGGCTTTCCCCAGTCCGTATTCACCTGCCTCTTTGATAAAGGTATACCTGGAGTATTTTTCCCCCCTAGATGATGTCCCCCTCACTTGGTTTGCAGCTTGTCGTGCTGTGAGGGCTTGTGTGCATCAGTGATGCTGAGGGCTAAGCTATCGGTAGTTTAAAACTACTGGCACGGTCTCCCAAGGTCTCAGCTGAGGTGCCAGACCAAGACAAACCACCCACCTGGGCAGCAGCAGAATGGGACAGTGTTAGCGGCGGAGGATCACATTTCTGTGACAACTGCAACAACACTAAATTTAAACTGCGCAGAGGAAAGGACTGGCAATCTACTTCTGTATCTTGCCATGAAAACCCATCTGAGCAGCAGCAGAATGGGACAGTGTTGGCAGTGGAGGATCACATTTCTCTGACAACGGCAACACTACTAAACAAACTGCATGGAGGAAAAGCCTGGCAATAGAGTAGTTACTCACCTGTAACAGGTGTTCTCCAGGAGCAGCAGGAATCAGTCCTCACATATGGGTGACACTGACGTCAATGGAGCCCCCATGCGGAGCATTTCCCCAGCTTTCTAAGAAAGCCTTTGGGAATACACCCACGCATGCACGGTCCCCTCCCGCCCAAAGGTACCATCTTGCTCAGTCAAATGACATAGCTAAAAGACAGCACAAAAACAAAATGAACTATGTACAACTGCAACTCCCAGGGGAGGAGGGAGGGTTGTGAGGACTGATTCCTGCTGCTCCTGGAGAACACCTGTTACAGGTGAGTAACTACTCTTTCTCCAGAACCAAGCAGGAAGTCAGTCCTCACATATGGGTGACTCCCTAGCTCTGGGCTACCAGGAACCCAGGCTGAAAAAGAAACTCCCTCTGTGAACCCATAGCATGAAGGAAAGAATTTTACTGAGACCAGAACCCCTCGGTAGCCCAAAAAGAGGGCAGGAGGGTAGGAGTTGCCTAAACCTCAAAGAGATTCAGGAGTACTGCCTGACCAAAAGCACTGTCCCTACGGGACTCCCTCTCCAGGCAGTAATGGGCTGCAAAGGTCTGGCTTGAGGACCAAGTTGCAGCCCTACAGATGTCTGCCAATGGTACAGAGCGGAGATGAGCTACTGATGCAGCCATGGCCCGGACACGGTGGGCTGTAACTCGACCCCGCAAGGGAAGGTCTGCTGCCCTGTAAGCCCAGGTGATACAGTCCGCCACCCATATGGGCAAGGTACACTTGGAGACAGGAACCCCAAGTTGTTCGGGTAAAAGGAGATGAAGAGCTGAGTAGCCCTTCTATGACCCTTAGTATGCTCAAGGTAGAAAGACAAGGCCCTTCTACAGTCCAGGGTGTGGATGACTTCTTCAGCCCTGCTTGCATGGGGCCTAGGGAAGAATGTGGGAAGAACCACCTCCTGGTTGAGGTGGAAGGAGACGACCACCTTCGGTAGGAACTTAGGATGAGTCCTAAGGACATCCCTGTTCTTATAGAAACGAGTGTATGGCCTGTCACAGACCAGGGCCTGAAGTTCACTCACTCGCCTGGCCAAAGTCAGTGCCACTAGGAAGAGAGTCTTCCAAGAAAGGAAGCGAAAAGGGCACGTAGCCATAGGCTCAAAGGGTGGGTGAGTAAGTTGTTGCAAAACCACATTCAACTCCCACTCAGGGGCAGGTGGACGGAGAGGAGGCTTTAGCAGGAGCAAGCCCCTGAGGAACCTGGCCACCAGGGGGTGAACGGACAAAGAGTGCCCCTCTACCACTGAGTGGTGGGCTGCCAGAGCAGAGAGGTGTACCCTAACCGAATTGGACTTAAGACCCTCATTAGACAAGTGCAGCAGGTACTGAAGCACTACTGGCACAGGACAGGAGAAGGGGTTTTCCTGGCACTGATCACACCACAGGGACAACCGCCTCCATTTCAGGGCATAGGTCTTTCGGGTGGATTGCTTCCTTGAAGCTAAGACAACCTCTTCCACTTCCTGAGGCAAGCCCCAGGGAGCCAGTACTACCCTTGCAGCTTCCAGGCCATCAAATTGAGAGCTTTGAGATTGGGGTGCAGAAGGGATCCCTGATCCTGAGAAAGAAGATCGGGTTGAAACCCCAGAGGAAGAGGGTGTCCACCGCCAGTTGTAACAGGAGGGGAAACCAGGGTTGCCTTGGCCACCTGGGAGCCACCAGGATGACCGAGGCCCTGTCCCTTAGAATCTTGAACAAGGCCCGAGCCACCAGGGGCGTGGGAGAGAACGCATACAGTAGGCCCTGGGACCATGAGATCAGGAAGGCATCCGCCGCCAATCTTTTGGGATGCGGCTGCCTGGAGCAGAACTCGGGCAGCTGCCTGTTCAGGGGACTGGCAAAGAGGTCGATAAAGCAGTTACTTACCTGTAACAGGTGATCTCTGGGAACAGCAGGAATAAGTCTTCACATATGGGTACGTCGGTACCGACGGAGCCTGCACGGGAATGCTCCCCAGCATGCAATCAGAAAGCTTTTGGGTGCGTCCCTCGCGCCTGCGCACTGCGTTCCCGCCTTCTCCACTGCCTCTCCTCAGTTGAGTTTCATAGCTGAGACAAAAGGAGAGAAACAGGAAAAGAAGATAGAAAAATAGATACAACTCCTAGGGGAGGTGGGTGGGTTGTGAAGACTTATTCCTGCTGTTCCCAGAGATCACCTGTTACAGGTAAGTAACTGTGCTATCTCCAGGAACAAGCAGGAATGAGTCTTCACATATGGGGACTCCCAAGCTAAGATGCCTGGAGCCCTAACATGTTGAAGATTGAAAACATGCTATACCTCATATGACCAGGCATCCTGAGGATGGAGGGTAGGAGTTGAAAGGAGAGGAGCTGCTGAAAAAACAGCTAACCTAAGAGAGGACTACCCGGAAGGAGTACTTGTATGTATGATCATTATCAAAAGATATACTGAAATGAACTAACATCATAATATTGAAATGAACAATCACCATATGATGCTCACCTACTGGATTGCAGGAAGTAGAGAGGCTGAGGTGGTCTACTGGGGATCCAGTAGAGAAATGTTCAAGGTGACCTCACTGGAGTGAAGGTGGAGGTCCACATCTGGAAGTGAGAGGTGACCCCAGGATTCAATTGGGGTAACACAAACACGGCAGGTCTTCAGTGGGAAGCTTCATGGAAAGCTGAAAACTCTCTTGGCTACAGAAGCATTTAGAGGTAGGAGCAAAAGAGGAAGACTGACCGATCTGGACAAACAGACCTAGTCCCTGAGGGAGGAAAGGGTATGAAAAGAACCCTATACTCCCAGGAAGGACAGATGTTGGAGGAATTGAACCTGAAATCTACTGAAGATCTAAGATGTCTTTCCTATCTGGTGAGAGAGAGGAAGACATTGGCTTCAGGGATACTTCAACCTAGGAAACAGTAGGGCTGTCAGTTCTACAGCAATGGTTGAGTGCAAAATAGCCGAAACATACTGTGGAACAGTATGAAACTGTGCAAGCCCACTGTCAGAAATATACAGGAAGGTAAAAACCTTTATGAGTATAGACAGTTAGGAGATAAGTATGGAAATACATATCTACCTATAAAAATATTTGGAGAGATACACACATATATGTAGAGATATGTGTGTATATATATGGTGATAAGGAAGCTTATCATAGCTCAGGAAAGAGCTATAGTAAAGGTGAAGTGACTCTGAACAAGCAACCTGTCAGTTCTGGTAGAAATAAGAAAACAGAATTTTTCCATAAAAGACTACCAGTCCCAGAATGCACCAGGTTTCCAACAGCCATTAGAGGAGCTGAAGGGGGAAAACGTGTGTTCAATCAGGAGGGCTATGAGGTAATCCCCAAGCACTCATCTCAAAGGGCAGGGCCTGATTCAGCACAGCTGCACTGTGCTAGGGTGGAGCACTCATCTAAGCAGAATAAAGGTAGAGTTTATTCTACAGAGAATTATCCTCATCCTCAGATTCATCTTGGACATCATCCTCATCTTGGACATTTTCATCATCTGGAGGATCATCAGAAGCAGAAGCCAGAGCGGACGGACAGAGAGGGCAAGAAACCCTTTGGAAGAAAGAAGAGAAAAGCATTTGGGAGGTCTAAAGGAGTCCAGAGCAGTACGTATACTGGGAGACATTCAAAAGGCCAGCATACACCATTGGACTGGGGAAAACCAGAGGAGTGGTGCTGCAGAGCTAGGAATCTCCAGACGGTACCTGTGAGGGAGACGGCTGCACTTGGAAGGGACCCTAGGACCCGTGCCAGAAGGTATGTGAAGAGAGATCCAGTGTCCAGGGATCTGGATTGGAAGGCTGGACATAAGAACTGGACTACATACTGGCCAGGCTATTTAGAGAGGAACTCTAACAGCAATGGAAGCTCAGGTATGAACACTGATCTATGCCCTAGCTATACCCTTGAAAGACAGCAGGGAAGCAAGTATTCTCCTGAGAGTGCTCCATTGAGAAATTCCTCGGTGCCAATCCATGATATTGAACCCATGATTGTTGAAGAAGTGGGAGAGGTTGTAGATACAGGCCGTGAATACATGGACTGCTCTTTGTCTAAACTCCTTTGGTAATTTACTGTTACAAAGTACAACAACCATCACAAAGAAAATACAAACTTGTTCTTTAATCTACTCAGAAAAGCTCCTGAGTAGGATTTGAGCCACACAGTAGAAAGCAAGCCAGCTAAGGGGTTTCAGCTGGGTAACTGCTAGCAATTGAGCCTTACCTAATTGCTTGTGAGCTCTGAGGGAATCACTTCTGAGTCTATGTGTGAAGATATAAGAAGTTAACCTGAAAAGAACAGTTTTTCCCTTCTTTGTGGGTTTTGCTTGTTGTTTGATGCACTGCTAAGAAAATATTAGCTAGAGCCGACAGAAAAGACCAGTTTGTTACCAACCAGGTCTTTATTCTTTTGATTTGATTGCCTGACAAGTTCAACTGTTGTTTTCCTGATTTTGTTTTTCTAAATTTAACACTGAAAGCAAGTATCCTGTTTTATGTGCTACCAAGCATATCTGTGTTGGGAGAAATAACCCCATAAATAAATATCTTATTGGCTTTACACTCAAGCACAACTAATTATTGTGAGCGGCTGTGTCTGGTGTGAATGGACTGCATTTCCCACAATCCCTTGCAAATCATATTAATGTATGCCTTTGCCAAGACTGTGAACATTCTCAACCAGGCACCCGTCTGACAATATATATAGATATAGATATAGATATAGATATAGATAGATAGATAGATAGATAGATAGATAGATAGATAGATAGATAGATAGATAATGTATATGGATAGATCTAATAAGATCTAAAGGGCATAGGATATGCACAATTAGCTGACAGGCAGACACATCTATAGAGATGTATATATATATATATATGTATAGAAATATATATACCTGAGTAGGAGAAATTTCACTTACCGTTAATTTCCTTTCCTGGAATACTGCTAGACCAGTCCAGACAAACGGGTTATGCACCCCTGCCAGCAGGTCTTGGAGACAGAGAATTCTACCAGAGCTCTGATAGGCTGGAGCCTGGTGATATAATCCTACCCCTAGGGGTCTCCCTCAGTTACGTCCACAAGCTAACGTAACATGAACTGTAACATCAACCCAGAGGGTCTCAAGTGAACTATATACAAGGGAGCCGAAGAACTCCCAAGAGCTGAACAGTATCCACCTACGAACCCATGGACCGCCCATGGCGAGGCATACCGGCAAAGAGAAGAACCGCGGTCGGCGGCTGCACCGCACCAGCGGCACGCCAACAAACAGCAGGGCGGGTCCTGGACTGGTCTAGCAGTATTCCAGGAAAGGAAATTAACGGTAAGTGAAATTTCTCCTTCCAGTTCATACTGCTAGACCAGTCCAGACAAACGGGCAGTACCCAAGCTACCTGCTTTCAAGGGGGGGCAAGGCCGCCGACAGCTCAGCAACTCCAAAACGGACCTCCGGATGGGCATGAACGTCCAACCGATAATGACCGACAAAGGTGGACAGTGACGACCAAGTCGTCGCCCGGCGAATATCGGGAGGAACTACATGAGACCTCCCGACCTACAAAGTTGCTTGCGCCCGAGAGGAGTGAGCACGGAGTCCCGGTGGCACTGGCTCTCCCAGAAGAAGGTACGCCGCCTTAATGGCCTCCGTAACCCATCTAGAAAAGGTAGATTCGGAGGCCGCGGATCCCCGACGAGAACCCGCGAACAAGACAAAAGAGGAACAGTCATATGGAAGGGTCTCGCGACCCCCAGATACTGAAAAAGAACCCTCTTAAGGTCCACCGCCCGCAACGGAGACCGAGCACTGTCACACTGCGCCTTTGGAAAAGACGGAAAGAAAAGAGGCTGGTTAACAGCGAACGGCGTCAGCACTTTGGGCAAAAAAACGCCTTCGGAGGAAAACGAGAGATAGGGATCTCGACATGAGAGAGCCTGGAGCTCAGAAATACGGCGTGCCGAAGTTATGGCTACCAAGAAGACTGCCTTCAGAGTCAAATCTAGAAGAGAACAGGTCCTCAGAGGCTCAAAGGGAGGAGCAACGAGGGCACAGAGGATAAGCACGAGAGCCCACGCCGGTACAGGCGAACGCAGAGGAGGCCGGAAGGCCCTAACTCCGCGGAGGAACCGAGACACGTCCGAATGCGAAGCTATCGATCGCCCCGCTATAGGACCCCGAAAAGAAGTTAAAGCGACCACTTGTACTCGCAAGGAATCGAGCGCTAATCCCTTATCCACTCCGGCCTGTAAAAAGGACAGGATGTCCGGAACACCGCAACAACAGGGTGAGAGGTTATTTTGCGAACACCAACCATCAAGAGAAGCCAAACCTGAGCGCAAGTCAGCATCGTGGTAGACCGCCGCGCCGTGAGAAGCGTCACGACCACGCAAGGCGAATAGCCGTAAGCGAGCAAACCGGCGGCGTTTAATAGCCAGGCCGTAAGCGAGTAAGGAGCCGGGTCTTCCATCTCCACCAGTCCCTGAATCAGAAGGCCAAGAAGCGCCTCGAGGCGGAGCAGCGACGCCCCAGACAGACGGAAGAGATCCGCATACCATGGTCCGCGAGCCCAATTTGGAGCCAGCAGGAGCACAGGGCCGCGACGGTCTCGGAGCCGCTGGAGAATCATGCATATCACAGATCAGGGAGGGAAAACACACAGGAGAAGATGAGTCGGCCACGGTTGAGAGAGAGCATCTATGCCGTGCGCTCCCTCGTCCCTCCAATGGCCGAAGTACAGCGCAGCCTTGGCAGTATGCGCCATAGCCATTAGATCCATGGTCGGTAGTCCCCACAGGTGAACAATGGACCGGAACGCATCCGGCTGCAGAGCCCAGCCCCCGGGCTCCAGAGAGTGCCGGCTGAGAAAATCGGCTCACACATTGTTCACGCCGGCGATGTGCTGCGCCGATAGCCTGAATATGTTCCTCCGCCCACGGGAGGAGCAAATGCCTCTCCTGTGAGACATCTGGACATTGCATGCCGCCTAGGCGGCTTAGGTAAGCAACCGTCGTGGCGTCGGACAGGATCCGAACCGCACACCGCCGCAGAAGAGGCTGAAACTGAAGAAGGGTGAAGCGCACTTTCTGCGCCTCGAGACGATTGATAGACCCTTGAGCTTCGCGAGGTGACCAACTTCCCTGCGCCGAGGCCAAGCCGCAAGGCGCTCCCCAACCGGAGAGGTCGGCGACTGGCGTCACCAAGATCCAGCGCAGAGACTCCAGAGGGACCCCCCGTAGAAGATTGTGTGCCTGAAGCCACCAGCGGAGGCTGCGGCGCACCAGCAGAAGCAAAGGCAACCGGATTCGATAACTCCCCATACCGGCGACCAACGAGATAGAAGCGCCGTTGGCAAGCAGCGCATGTGCGCTCTTGCCCACGGAACGAGGGCTATCGTTGCTGCCATGGACCCCAAGAGTTGAAGGTAGCCCCAAGGCCGAGGCGCCGCTTGATCCAAGCAGAGGCGGAGCTGAAGAGAGATCTTCTGAAAACGTTCCTGAGGTAGAAACACCCGTCCCCGACGAGTGTCGCACCCAGCCCCTAGAAAATCCAGGACCTGAAGCATCCCAAAATAGACAGAGTAACGGCCCAGTCCTCCTCCTAACGGTGAACCGGGACGAATGGCATCTAAACGCTGGAGCCTTTAAATGAAGCAACATCCGCTGCCCATTGACGCAGGCTGAGCCATCTCCGAGCTACCGACACCGGTGTTAGGAAGCGAGCTGACAGCCGCAAGAGATCACAGAATGCCTCTGCCCGGAATGCAGCGATGGATTCGAAATGAACCAACTCGGGAACACCTGGAAGCTGCTGAATCCATCGAAGGGAGGCCCGAGCTGCTAGACCTCCGCACCCCCTGCAAGAAGGAAATAGCGGGCGAAGGAAAACCCGTCTTTAGCAGCCTCCCAACTCTTTAGGTCTTGCTGGTCGCGGAGCGCCTCTCCGCCCTCAACCGGAAGTGTGGTATGCCTGATGACCCTGGTCAGAATGCATCAACTGTCGGGTATGTCAGCCAATGGTCCAAGTGAAAGGGAGACCAAGGGTATAACTGATCAACACTACGTGCCGTACGAATGCCCTGGAAAATGGGATCCGGCTGCAACCGGATTTGAGAATCCGGAGGATCAGGCGTGTCGGCTAAGGGGAGCGACTCCATCACCTGTGTGATTAGAGCCGGCAACTCCTCTTTCCGAAAAGGCTGAGAACCGTCAGCGAAGAAAACAGACGGAGAATAGTCCCCATCTCCGTACTCCAACAAGTCAGGGCTGACCTCCGAAGATTTAAAGTGTTCTTGAATATCCATAGTACCCCGCAAGGCACATGCAACGCTCCAAGGAGGACGTACTGCTCTAAGGTCTGAGGACTTATGGGACCACTTGCGAGACCACGCCATATGCGTGCCTGCTACTGGGCAGGTGTAGGAGATAGTCCAAAAGTCACAGGCGTCATGCCAGATGGAAGAATGTGAGGAAGGCACTGTCAGTCAAGGCTGCTGTGGCCTCCAGCGGCTGTGGAAGCGACATGGGAGCTGACTGAATCCTTTCCTGCAGGAAGATCCTGCAGCAGGGGCTCTGAGGAGGGAGGAGATAAGGTGCTGATGAACCCATCTAGCAGCGCAGTGGGAATGGGGAAAGAGTCTCCGGGAGGCAGCGTGCAGGTGGAACACAAGCAATCTATTAATTCCCCCTTCGGCTGATTACATATCCCATATAATACAGCCAGAGAAACAAGCATTGTAGAGACTTAAACCACCTTTCCTCTTTTTTTTTTTTTTTTTTTTTTTAGCATTTAAAACAAAAATCAAGGTAGGCTCAGGGAACCGAAGACTCTTCAAAGAAAAGGATTTTGAAACTCCCCGTGCCTCCACAGCATGTTTAAATGTGTGGAAACTGCTGTCTAGAGCTGTTCCCTCCAAAAGGAAACACTGAAGAGAAAAACAAAATGGCCGCTGGCACAGAAAAACTGTCAGGTATTCACTGAGCTGAGAAGGGAACTGTCAGTCATTCACTGTGCTGGTACAGAGAAACTTTCAAAGTCAGGGTAAGGCAATTACAGTGACTGAAAGCAGGGAAATTAGAGTTTGATCCCTCCGCAGCCACTCAGACCTCCATGGTAGGGGCTGCAAGGTGTTTCTGGGGAGGGATGTAGAAGCTCAAACCCAGCTGTACTGAAGATTACAGTGAGTATGCTTAAATAGGCCGAGCCCAAAACAGTCAGGATCCAAAACACTGACGTAAAATTCCAATCAAATGGTATATTGAATAAGACAGGTACAATATTCCAGTAAGACGTACAAAGTAACCCGGCTGCAGGTTGTGGATTAAGAATTTAAAGTAGGAACTTCAAAACTCAGAGGCAGCCGGTCCGGATGCAGTTGAAATCAACCCAGGGCAGCTGAGGCAAGTAAGAAAAAAACAGGCTACTCACAGTTTTCTTTCAGAAAATGATACCTGAACTTCCTGGGGATGTCCAAACCCTCGTGGCAAAGACTCAGCACAGCGTAAAGCCAATGGAGAGCTCCACTGAAGCCAGGCTCAGGAGTTCCCAAGTTTATCTGGGGAATCAAGACGCTGGGGGAAGAGCACAGCTGATTCTTGATGTCCCTGTGTTTCTTCTGACAGCCTATGCAGCGTAGACCTGAATAAGGCATAGTGAGAACTAAAAAAAAATAACTCTGCCCCGCAGGAACAGGCATTTAACAATATTCCCCATAATAGGTAATGCCTCAGCCAGCCTTCTTTGTTGGGCACAGTGGGGGATGGAACCCATGAGCCCTGCACCATTGGTCAGTGTCTTAGCATTGTACTGTGGCTCTGAATTGCATCCTGTTCTCTATTCATGCCTTCCGTACTTTTTATGCATTATGTGAATACATAGGCAGAGAAAAAAGAACCCCTCCACAACTCACAGCTAGCAAGTGTTGTGGAAAAAACTTAAACAGCAATAGAGGTGCTAAAAGCCAGCAAGTAGAGAAGGAATCTGGCTTCCCGCCAAAAACCGGGGCTCATTAGCTATTCAAAATGGCCGCCGGCAAAAATAAACCTCAAAAAGAGTGAATTAAAACCCCCAAAAGCTAAGGAATTAACTTAAAAAGTCAAAGGACAAGGTGGGAGGGTTGCAGGCATGAGAGAAATGCCTAAAATCGCTGAAAAATCAAGAAAAATAAATCGAGTCACCACAGAGCTGCAGACATCAGTGGGAGAAAGACAGGCTTTGTACTCACAGTACCGAAAGTGCAGAGAAGCCACGGACCGCTGCTCAGCCCGCTGCCAGCTGCCTCACCACTAAAATCAGCCCCAGGGACTGGATTTTAGGAGGCTTACCATCCAGCTAAATAGTCCTCTTGACTAGTACTGGGAAGTCTTCACATCAGCGATCTCTACTGTGACAGGACACAGGAGCTCAGCTGGAATCATCCTGGTGCTCAGATAAGTACACTGGCAACTACAGGGTATAATCTCTCCAAAAGAAATCACAAAGAAATAAATCATTTTAAATGTTTTTGAAGGAGCAAAAAAACAAAGCATCCAGATCTGCTGGAGACAGAGAAAAACTGAGGGAGACCCCTAGGGGTAGGATTATATCACCAGGCTCCAGCCTATCAGAGCTCTGGTAGAATTCTCTGTCTCCAAGATCTGCTGGCAGGGGTGCATAACCCGTTTGTCTGGACTGGTCTAGCAGTATGAACTGGAATATAGGTTAAATGATAAAGGAATGCTATCCAGTGAATTATCAGGATGGTTATGTGAAAAAACAGAGGATAATAGTAGTCAATAAACAGCAAGTCCGGAGTCCTGTGGAACTCCAGCATGGTAAAAGGACAGAAACGCATGGAAGGAGATACCAGGTTGACCCACGTGAGGGACAAGGAGGTATCAGGCGTTTTTCAGATTAATATGTGCTGTCCTTTGAAGTAATAGGATACCATGGGGACAAGCCGCAAGAAAAAAGAGAGTATTCCTAAGGAATGGGAAAACTCCCAGACTTTCATTTGGAGAAGGCATATGTCCTTCTCCCTCTTTTTTTTTTTTTTTTAAGAAAGCAGGGTATGAAGAACCCCCACAGTCATAGGAGATGACTGAGGAAGCATTTTTCAACCATGATGGATAGTCATTCGAGAAACTTCATGCTCTCTAGCAAGGGCCCATAGTGGAAAGCTTCTCAGTAGGATTGCAGAGAGCATTATGCAGGAGAACTGGGATGTAGAACTGGCTGATGGAGAAAAACTGACAGCCATGTCCATTACGTGCCAAACCCAGAGATTGGAGATGGCAAGGGTAAAGTGTAAGAAGCCTGTAGTGAAAAAGATTATCCAAGAAAGATGTAGAAAAACTGTCTTGGAATCACTACTAAGGCAAGATAGGAGTGGTGGAAAACAATACTGGGACTTGTGGCAAAGTACCAGTAGGGAAGCAGTGGAACTCCTGCATGGGCAGCTACTGAATAGGGTAACAGAGTCGGTCTGTATCAGAGATAACAGACTGAACAAAGAGAGCAAGCAGATATCGGAGACAGCTCAAGCGGTACCGAGGTAAGTAAAACTCCTTGGTGATTATCCTCGGTACCGTGTATGCGGAATCGGTAAACATCGGTTCCGAGACGCGTCGGTACCCAGTCATCTAGACTAGAGAGCTGCCCAGAAAAAGAAAAGAGTTTATTCAGGAGAAGAAACTCTACAGGGAAAAGAAAGACAAGAAAAGTCTTTCAATGGTAGGGGTACCACTCTTACAGGGGAAAACCCTGGCGAGAGGGTAGAGCTAGAAGCTGAAGAAGGACTTACCACATGGCAAGGCCATGGAAGGAAAAAATTCATGCTGGTACCGAGAAACTATCATATGATAGTTGTTAAACCTCTCTTCTAGTCAGGAAGAGGTGGAAAACTCTGTAACTTATAGACATGAATAACCTGACAGTTCAGCATAGTGAAGAGTAAATGGATTTCCTGAGAATAGGAATCTCTGAGCAGAGTTTGGAATGGAAAAACAGTGAAAAACTTCTGCTGAAAGAAATTAACTGTAGTTATAAAAGATTAATCAGAAACCTATGGTTACTGTGTTTATTCAGCCTGGCTAGAGTTTGGATTCTTCAGACCAGGGCGAGATTTCCCCTGCTTGGGAACATCCGAATGATGGGCAGGTGAAGAGGAAAACCTCTTTCTTTTAGGGAAAGAAGGTCTGGTAGGGCATTTTCTACCTGTTGAAGGAGGAGAGGGCTTAGGATGGCCCTCAGATACAGGAAAGTCAGTGGAGCAATGAGGAACCTGACGTAAGGACTCCTTATTGAAGAGATTTTCTCCAGTACAAGGAGTATTACCCAGTTTTTGTTGTGCCCATCTATTCAAGTCTGATGCTTGGAGCCAGGCTTTACGACGTGCTCCTATGGCTATAGCAGAAGTTCTGCTAACAGACTCAAAAGAGTCTAGGGAAGCACGAGAAAGAAACCAAGAGATATTTTGGCTATGAGTAAGAAGTAAGGAATAGTCTACAGCCTTGGGCTCTGATAGAAAAGGAGTCAAGAGAGATAATTTCTTTGTGACCTCCTGAAGGGATAGACTCATATAGAAAATATATGAGAGAATCCGTTTTGCCAGCATAGATGTTTGGAAGGTTTAACGTCCAAAGGCATCCAGTAATCTAGATGCACGCCCTGGCGGGAAAGAAGGATGTTTTTTCTTGCTTTTTACCTTCCTCATTACTGATTCCACTACAATGGAATGATGAGGAAGTTGAGGCTTTTGAAATCCTGGAGAGGGGGGCACCTGATACAGAAGATCGGTTGCTGTAGGAGGTGAAGAAACCTTTAAAGGTTTTTCCCATACCTTCAGAAGAAGATTCTGCAAAGAGTGATGCAAAGGAAGCATTACATTTTCCTTTCTTGCAGAAAAACCCTGAGAAGACTCATAGCCAGGGATAGGAATATTAAGGAAGGTTGCCATGTCAAGGAGAAACTTCTGAAAAGAAGGATCTCCGATGGGAACCATCCCTGGACAGGTTAAACCTGAAAAGGAAGCCTGGGACCGGAGGATATACCTGTCCGGTGCAGAACAGGATTTGCAATGGATGGATACTGGAACAGGCAATTATGAGTTGTCAGAAGTGCATCATCCATGCCCCGAATCGACTCTAAACTAGGCATAGAGAGGAGCGATCCAGGTGACAAAAGCATGGAAGGAGCTGGTTCCGATGATGCTGTAGGTACCGGCATCGATACCGAAACCGGTAGCGAAGGCGCTGAAGCAGATATCGGAGACAGCTCAAGCGGTACCGAGGTAAGTAAAACTCCTTGGTGATTATCCTCGGTACCGTGTATGCGGAATCGGTAAACATCGGTTCCGAGACGCGTCGGTACCCAGTCATCTAGACTAGAGAGCGATTCCAGACTCGGCATCGAAGGGAGCGAGTCTATCGATGCATGTGTAGAGGGTACCGACATCGGTGGTGGTATCGGCGATGTTGCCAATACAGGAAAGTCGGTCCGGGTCGTATCGATCGGTCCCAAAGGTACCGAGAACGCCCGATGACGATTCCTGGTGAAGAGTGGATCACTCAACACCGGTGCCGATGCCGGGGTATCGGTACCGCTCGAAGCGGATGCCACCACCGAGCATGGCTCAGGTATGTTCTGTGAGGGGTGAGCCCCAGGAACAACCTGAAACCCCTGAAATGCTTTGGAGCCCGAAGACTCCCGCCGGGGTTTTAATGCCAATGGGGTCTTGAGAGCAAGGCCGGAGCCATCATCAAGCTTGGCATGAGACCTACCACTCAAGAATTGACTAGTCTTAACAGACTGTTTCTGGGTTACCTGATCCTGTAGAGAAGAAAAACCCCGTGCCCGCACTTCGGGAGGGAAAACGGTATCAAGGGAAACTCGAAAGAGGGAAGTTCTTCTCCCAGTTTTGCAGCCTGAGTGTTCAGGGGAAAAAGGGTCAGGACCCAAACAGTTTAGACACCAGGAATTGGAGTCTAAAAAGAAAACCGTGCTTCCACAGTGAAGACACTTCTTAGGAGACGAAGGCTCCTTGGTGGCGAGGCCTTGTAGGCCCAAAAAATTTAAAGTACCAAAAGGAGCTAAGGATCCGCACAATATAGGAGAAAACAAAAGAGCGGAGCCTGGACTGACAAATAGTAAACCTTGTTTATTACGCCCCAACGCGTTTCGGCCACCGGCCTTCTTCAGGGGGTCTTAAAGAGCACACCTCAAAAATAATAAACATAAACATATAGGTTAAACACATTATATAAAAAAAACTGTCTTATATCAAAAAATAAAATAAAATAAATAAATGAAATAATAATTAAAAACATAATTACACCCAAAACATCTAAAGGACAATCTATTAATCCATAACGGTTAGTTAAAAACCAACTAATAGATAAAAATATTAAAAAATTATAAAGAATAGTAATAAATAATAAGAACATATTAAAATACTAAAAAAAGGGGGGGAAAAGAGAGACGAGGAGAAGAAGTAAATAAATACCTTATTATGATCAAATTGAGTGTTATCCCGGATTGAACCTATGGGATACTAACAGCTGACAATGAATAAATGAATTATTAAATAAATAAATATACATTCATAAAACAAGTATATACAATTCTAAAACTCAACAATACATGTTAATGAATATATAACCAATTAATAATAAATAATTAATTACATAAATAAATATACATATATATAAAAAAGAGTATACAGTATATAAAAAATTATATGAAAAACGCTTATAAAAATTAAGCTGTATGCATGTATAATGTTAAAACGTTTCGTATATGAATATCCAAGGCACTTCAAGAGACACAAAAAGAGCATGTAAATAAAATAATATAAAAATATAAAAACTAGGAAGTCAAAAGGATGAGCTTACCAAGAACCAGCGTTCTGCTCTACTGCACTATTGACTAACGTAATAGGACGTACTAGGAACGGGCGCTCAAATACTGACGTTTTCCCGCCTGTGCAGGTTAAAGGGCACTGACTCGAAATGGCAAATAAATGTGTAAATACTGAATAAAAATGCTCTTTAGGTGAAATGCATATCAATCAATTATGAAAACTAAAAAACAAAAGAAATAAACAACAAAAAGTAGACCAACATAATAAGACATGTTCTGACAAATAATTGTCATCATATTCCCGCCCGTGCAGGTTAAAGGTAACTGACTATAAAGACAAATGAATATATAAAAACAAATGAATGTAAAAGGGGGGGGGGGGAAGGGGGGCATTTTTATTCAGTATTTACACATTTATTTGCCGTTTCGAGTCAGTGCCCTTTAACCTGCACAGGCGGGAAAACGTCAGTATTTGAGCGCCCATTCCTAGTACGTCCTATTACGTTAGTCAATAGTGCAGTACAGCAGAACGCTGGTTCTTGGTAAGCTCATCCTTTTGACTTCCTTTTTAATATAAGCAACACAATTACATGCTCCGGTTGTGGGTCTATAAGTTTTAGATTATTATTCTGGCGATGGCCATTTTTTTTGCTTCTTAGTTTTCATGATTGATTGATATGTATTTTATCTAAAGAGCATTTTTATTCAGCATTTACACATTTTTTGCCGTTTCGAGTCAGTGCCCTTTAACCTGCACAGGCGGGAAAACGTCAGTATTTGGGCGTCCGTTCTTAGTACGTCCTATTACGTTATTCAATAGTGCAGCAGAGTAGAACGCTGGTTCTTGGTAAGTTCAGCCTTTTGACTTCTTCTTCAATATAAGCAACACAATTACATGCTCCGGTTGTGGGTCTATAAGTTTTAGATTATTATTCTGGCGATGGTCATTTATTTCTTCAAGCAGTTGTGCACTGCAGTTCTTCGCGTTTTTATTTATTACGTGAGCGTTCCTTTTTTGGTCATTTAAAAAGAGGCAGGCCCAGCAAGTATGAATTAATAGCATTCCGATTTCGGCTTTAACGCTACTCATATACATACAATTTGCGGGTTTGGCCAGTATCTCTAATATGTAGATGCGCTGTGCATTTGTGAAGTTTTGTGAACACTGGTTGCTGTTCAATTAAGAAGTGCCGGTGTCGACATTTTATAACCCGTTCTTAATATAACACACAATTGTATGTTTTTCAATTCTAAGGAATCAGTTTTCCCTTTATTATTTTTCTCGGCTAAATGCTACTTGTACGGGAAAGATTGCTGTTTACATCGGCTAACCACGCACAATTTTGTTTTTTCAATTTCAAGAATTCAGTTTTCTCTCCCCACTGTTTTTATTGCTTTTATGAGTAGGATTTTTTACCGCTTCACTTGCAATTAGTCTATTTGTTGCACTCTACACAAGCGTTTGTTTCTGCACTATCGGCCATTATTCCTAGACATCTGTTGTCAGAATAATAAGTGCGTTATAGAAGCTGCACTTGACAACTCTTTTGATGTATATTTTTTAGTATACGTTAAATATGATGATTTTTAATTTTAAGAGTGTCTCCACCTTTTTTTACATTTTTTTACACTTTTTTTATGATGGTTTTAATTATTTTTTATTTTTCATTTTTTGTTTATTAGTTTTTATATTTTTATATTATATTATTTTATTTACATGCTCTTTTTGTGTCTCTTGAAGTGCCTTGGATATTCATATACGAAACGTTTTAACATTATACATGCCTACAGCTTAATTTTTATAAGCGTTTTTCATATAATTTTTTATATACTGTATACTCTTTTTTATATATATGTATATTTATTTATGTAATTAATTATTTATTATTAATTGGTTATATATTCATTAACATGTATTGTTGAGTTTTAGAATTGTATATACTTGTTTTATGAATGTATATTTATTTATTTAATAATTCATTTATTCATTGTCAGCTGTTAGTATCCCATAGGTTCAATCCGGGATAACACTCAATTTGATCATAATAAGGTATTTATTTACTTCTTGCTTCTCCTCGTCTCTCTTTTCCCCCCCTTTTTTTAGTATTTTAATATGTTCTTATTATTTATTACTATTCTTTATAATTTTTTAATATTTTTATCTATTAGTTGGTTTTTAACTAACCGTTATGGATTAATAGATTGTCCTTTAGATGTTTTGGGTGTAATTATGTTTTTAATTATTATTTCATTTATTTATTTTATTTTATTTTTTGATATAAGACAGGTTTTTTTATATAATGTGTTTAACCTATATGTTTATGTTTATTATTTTTGAGGTGTGCTCTTTAAGACCCCCTGAAGAAGGCCGGTAGCCGAAACGCGTTGGGGCGTAATACACAAGGTTTACTATTTGTCAGTCCAGGCTCCGCTCTTTTGTTTTCCCCAAAAAATTTAAAGACAGAAACTGAGGGAAATCTCCCTGAGTTTAAGAAAAAGAAAAGAAAAATCCACCGGCGGTAGTGGTGGTGGCGGGAAAAACAGCCGCGACCACAAGAAAACAAGAAATAAAGAATTTGAAGAAAAATGTTTCTGCGGTGACAGGAGGACGTCCTGCCGGCTCCGCGGAAAAAGGAAAACTGAGGAGAGGCAGTGGAGAAGGCGGGAACGCAGTGCGCAGGCGCGAGGGATACACCCAAAAGCTTTCTGATTGGATGCTGGGGAGCATTCCCGTGCAGGTTCCGTCGGTACCGACCTACCCATATGTGAAGACTCATTCCTGCTTGTTCCTGGAGATACGGAAGTCCCCACCTCAGAAAAATGGTCTGGACCACTAAGGGGTGCAGTTACCACTCGTGAGGCTGTAGAACCCTGCTCAATCTGTCTGCCAGAAAGTTTTCCTGGCCAAGAAGATAGACAGCCCTCAGCAGCATGCTGTGTTGAAAGGCAAAGGAGCAGAGGGCCTGAGTCTCCCGACACAGGAGCCTTGACCCTGTGCCCCCCTGCTTGTTGACATAAAACATTGCCACTTGGTTGTCGGTCTGCACCAAGACAGCCTGGTGGGCCAGGATATGGGCGAAGGCCTTGAGGGCTAAACGTATCACCCTGAGTTCTAGCAGGTTGATCTGCTGAGTGGCCTCCCATGGGGACCACAAGCCCTGTGTGCACTTGTCCAAGCAATGTGTACCCCAGCCCTGCAAGGAGGCATCGGCTGGGAGTACCACTGTGGGAACAGGTACCTGAAAAGGAATACCCTGTAGCAGGTTGGGGGAGTGTAGCCACCACTGCAGGGAGTTCAGGAAGGGTTTGGACACCCTTACTTTGTCTCTGAGGTTTCCTGTGGCCTGCCTCCACTGAGTTAAGACACCACTGTGCAGGCCACATATGCAGGCGAGCATTGGGGGTCACATGCACTGTCGATGCCATATGGCCTAGGAGTCGTAGGCAAAGCCTGGCGGAAACCAATGGGTTGCTTATGAACCGGTTGGCCAAGCATATCAGCCTTTCCGCCATGTCCTCTGGCAAGTAAGCCTTCGCTTGCAGGGAGTCCAACCTTGCCCCTATGAACTCCAGGTTCTGGGAGGGGAGCAAAGTGGACTTTGTGAAATTTATGACAAAACCTAGTTGCTGAAGGAGAGAGACAGTACGGAGGGTGGCTTGCCTGGCCTCCTGGAGAGTCTGACCCCTGATGAGCCAGTCGTCCAGGTAGGGGAAGACAAATATACCCTGGTTTCTCAAGTAGGCCGCTACCACGGCTAGGCACTTTGTGAAAACTCGTGGGGCGGAGGTTAGGACAAAGGGCAGTACCCTGTACTGAAAATGGCTTCCTGCCACCACGAACCTGAGGTACTTTCTGTGGTCTGGATGAATGAGGATGTGAGTGTATGCATACTTTAGACCTAAGGAGCATAGCCAATCTCCCTGCTGGAGGTAGGGCAGTAGTGTTCCAAGAGTGAGCATCTTAAACTTCTCTTTTTCCAAGAACTTGTTGAGATTTCTCAGGTCCAGAATGGGCCGAAGACCTCCAGTCCGCTTTGGCACAAGAAAGTACCGGGAGTAGAAGCTGTCCCCACAGATTTGGAGGTACAGGCTCTACCGTCTTGTCTTGAAGCAGACCTAGCAGTTCCTGGAGAAGGCGTTCCTGATGTAGAGGAGGCCGTGGAGGATCCCCTGGGAAGTAGGTAGGGGGTACCTGATTGAAATGAAGCAGATAGCCCTGTTGGACTATGCTCAGTACCCAAGCATCCCTTGTGATGGGTGGCCACTGGTGGGCAAATAGGACCAAGCAACCCCCCGTGCTGAGGTGAGCCAGCAGGGGTGGAGAGGCTATGCAGAGGGAGTCAAAAACCCTCTCCCTGCTGAGTAGGAGCAGGAGCTGGAGGCTTGGGGGTTTTCTGCCTACGGGGCCCATGTCCCTGCCCCTTGGCCTGCTGACCCTGCTGGGGAGGCCTGATAATGAGGGAAAGGTTTGTAGGCAGGCAACTTCCTCGGGTAAGAGGTCTTTTTCCCCCGAGCCCTTCTTCTTATGAGAAGGGGCAGAAGTTTTCCTAGACAATCTTGTCCTCGTTAGAGTCTCAGTCTCGAGCTCAGCGGCCTTTTCAGCCATGGGCTTGCCGAAGAGGTTTTCACCCCAGCATGGGGCATCGACCAACTTGTCTTGCACCCATGGCTCGAGGTCTAATGACTGTAGCTATGCCAGGCATCGAGCAGGGATGCCAGCTGCCGCTACACGGGCCGAAGCCTCGAAGCCATCGTAGGCCGCACGGGAGATGAATTTGGAACATTCCCGGACCCCCGAGGACAAGGATTGGAACCTCTGCAAAGGTTCCCCGGAGAGACCAGCCGAGAACCCGGCTACCTCTTTAGCCAGGTCTCGCAAGTACATGCCCATGTACAGCTGGTAGGCTTGGACACGGCAAGCAAGCATCGAGCCCTGGAAGCACTTTCTGTCAATGGCATCCAGGCTTCGGGCCTCCCTGCCGGGGGGCACAGCAGAGTGCATCTTCTGGCTCTTCAGACGATGCATGGCCGATTCCACAACCATAGAATGGTGCGGCAGCTGCGCCTTCTGAAAACCAGGGCTCCTTCGGACTCGATACATGGAATCGATCCGCTTGCTCAAAACCGGCGCCGAGGCCAGTGCCTCCCACATTCGGAAGAGGAGCCGTTCCAGCATCGGAGGAACCGGCACAGTAAAGGCCTCCCTCGGGGGAGAGTCATACTGGAGGGCATCGAGCTCTTCGGCTCCTCCTCGGGGTCGGCAGGAACATTCAAGGCCTTGGCCATGTCCTTAACGAACTCCGAGAACCGGGTATCCTCTGGAGGGGACCTACTCAGGGGTTCGGACTGCGGTGAGTCCGAAGAAACACACAGAGTCCGAAAAGTATCGGAGGACTCCTCGTCCTCCGTCTCCCATGCATACTCATCCGAAGAAGAGTCGAGGGGCTCCGACCGCGCGGATTCAGGCAACATCCGCCCCACCCCGACGCCGGGGCCATCGGCGTTGACGCCCTCGACCCCGAACGGGAGGTCGAGGAAGACCGTGACCGAGACCGGACTCGGGCCTTCATGGCTTCAAGAACCGGTTCTGTCTCCGGGGTCGACTTAGACATCGACGTCCCGGTGGTCGGGGCAGATGCACCAGTCAGACTGGCCATCAGCACCCGCTGCTGATCCATGAAGACAGACAATCTAAACTCCAAGGCTGTCAGCGTAAGTCCAAGCTCAGGAGACTCAGCAGCTACCGACTCTGGCCCCGGCGGCGGCGCCGGGCCCGACGTCGGCTCCCTAGGAGGAGAGTCCTCGAGGACAACAGGACTTAGGTGCTCGACAGACTTTGGTTCTACACGGGATACCTTAGTTGGCTTCTCCAGCTCCAAGGGCCCGGGGCGGCGGTCAGGGATCCGAGATCTGGCCTTTGAGGAACCAGAAGCTTCCTCCGACGCCGCCCTCACGAGCTTTCTCTTCCTCTTATGCTACCGACTGGGGGACCCCCTTTCAGAGGAACCCTGATGAAGCTCGGGGCCCGACTCCCGAGACGTTGAGGCCTCTGACGAGGTCCAGGCACGTCCGGAGGCCGAGTCTGAGAAAATCCTCTCCTTCTGATGCTGCCGGCTCCTGAGTGCCTTGGTGGACATTTTGCCACAAGGGACACAGACCTTGGGATCTGTGATAAGGAAGCTTATCATAGCTCAGGTAGGAGCTATAGAAAAGATGATGTGACTCTGAACAAGCAACCTGTCAGTTCTGGTAGAAGTAAGAAAACAGAGTTTTCACATAAAAAACTACCAGTCCCAGAATGCACCAGGTTTCCAGCAGCCATGAGAGGGGCTGAAGTGAGAAAATGTGTGTGCAATCAAGAGAGCTATGAGGTAATCCCTAAGCACTCATCTCAAAGGGCAGGGCCTGATTCAACACAGCTGCGCTGTGTTAGGGAGGAGCACACATTAGAACAGAATAAGAATAGAGCTTATTCTACAGATAACAGTTTCAGGAAAGGAGACAGCAACAGCTACAAGCTCAAGCACCAGCATCACCTGGAGAAACAGAAGCCAAGCCAAGCGGATAGAGAGAGAAGGAGACTCTCTGGAAGGAAGAGAAGAAAGCCCATTGGAAGGTCTGGGAGAGTCCAAGGCAGTACCCATACTGGGAGGTATTCCAAGTGCCAGCAGAGTCCATTGGACTGGAGTCAGCCAGAGGAATGGAATGGCAGAGATAGGAATCACCAGTGGCTACCTGGAAGAGAGAAGACTACACGTGGAAGGGACTTTCAGACCAAGGCCAGAAGGTATGTGAGAGAGGATCCAGTGTCCAGGGATCAAGATTGGAAGGCTGGACATCAGAATTGGATTACATATTGGCCAGGCTATACAGAGAGGAATTATGATAGCAGGAGAGGCTCAGGTATGAACACTGATCCAGACCCTATCTATAATAGAGAATGGCAGTAAGGGAATAAGCATTCTCATGATAGTGCCTTAATGAAAGACTCGTCTGTGCCAATGTATGATAGTGACCCTATGCTGATTGATGAAGGGGAAATTACAGCAGATGAGACTATTCATTACATGGACTGTTCTCTATCTAAATGCTATTGCTAGCTTTCTGTGAGCCAACACCTCAGCCATCACAAAGAAAGCACAGTTACTTACCTGTAACAGGTGATCTCTGGGAACAGCAGGAATTAGTCCTCACATATGGGTACGTCGGTACCGACGGAGCCCGTGCGGGAAAGCTCCCCAGCTTCTTAGAATAGAAGCTTTTGGGACCTCCCACTGCACATGCGCACTGCCTTCCCGCCTTCCTGAACAGCTCTCCTCAGTTTCGAGTTTATAGCTGAGTCAACAGAGAGAGGACAGGAAGATAGATAGATAAAAGATACAACTCCTAGGGGAGGTGGGTGGGTTGTGAGGACTAATTCCTGCTGTTCCCAGAGATCACCTGTTACAGGTAAGTAACTGTGCTATCTCCAGGAACAAGCAGGAATAAGTCCTCACATATGGGGACTCCCTAGCTTAGATGCATGGGATCCCCTGTAAAGGTTCGCCATCTTCGTATGGATCTCAGGCATCCATTCTGGGAAGGTGGGCAGGAGTTGTTTAGGAATGGAACAGGTGCTTGAGGACAGCCTGGCCAAACAAGGCATCCCGGCGGGAGTCCTTGTCCAAACAGTAATGGGCTGTGAAGGTATGAACCGAGGCCCAGGTAGCGGCTCGACAGATCTGATCTATGGAAACAGAGTGCAGATGAGCCATAGAAGTTGCCATGGCCCTCACATTGTGAGCAGTGACATGGCCTTCCAGAGGAATGTTTTTGCTCTGGTAAGCAAAAGAAATACACTGAGCAATCCAATTGGAAAGTGTACACTTGGAGACTGGAAGTCCCAAATGGGAAGGATCAAAGGCCACAAAAAGTTGAGAAGACTTTCGATGTGGCTGAGTCCTATTAAGGTAAAAAGCGAGAGCTCTTTTACAATCCAGAGTATGAAGGTTCCTCTCTGCATTGGATGCATGAGGAGCTGGAAAAAAGACAGGTAGATATACCTCTTGATTAAGATGAAAAGGCGAGACCACTTTAGGCATAAAGTGGGGATTCGTCCTAAGGACCACCTTATCATGATGAAATCTTGTGTAAGGTGGATTAGCCACTAAAGCCTGCAGCTCACTGATGCGGCGAGCCGAAGTGACTGCAATGAGGAAGATGACCTTCCAGGAAAGAAATTTCAAGGAGGTGGAAAACATTGGCTCAAAAGGTGGCTTCATAAGTTGACCGAGCACTAGATTCAAATCCCATGCGACCGGGGGTGGTCTGATGGGAGGTTTAGTGAGAGTCAGGCCTCTCATGAATCTTGCAACAAGAGGATGAGAGGAGATAGGTTGTCCATTTATATGTTTCAAGGATGCTGCAATAGCACTTAAATGGACTCTTACCGAATTCGTCTTGAGGCCTGCATTGGAGAGATGCAGGAGATAATCAAGAAGAGAATTCAAAGGAAGTGCCAGAGGGTCAAGACCCTGCTGAGCACACCAAATGGAAAAACGTTTCCATTTGAAAGCATAGGAACGCCTGGTAGAGGGTTTCCTAGAGGCAGAAAGGATATCTTTCACTGGTTGGGAAAGATGAAAGTCTTGAAGGTTTAAGCCTTCAGTAACCAAGCACTGAGGTGAAGGGATTTGGGGTTTGGGTGCCACAAAGTCCCCTCCTCCTGAGACAGGAGGTCTGGCGCAGCTCCCAGATCCAAGTAGGATCCCTGGGAGAGCTGTAGAAGTAGAGGGAACCACACTTGGCGTGGCCAGCGTGGAGCTATGAGGATCATAGTTCCATGATCCCTCTGGAGTTTGAACAGAGTCTTGGGAATCAAAGGAATGGGTGGAAAGGCATATAGGAATGCCTGATTCCAATTCAGGAGAAAGGCGTCCGTAGCCTGAGCTGACACGGAGTTCTGGAACAGAACCGGGGAAGTTTGGCATTCCACGGACTTGCAAAGAGGTCTATGTCCGGGGTCCCCCATTCCTGAAAGATTCGGTTTATTTGGTCCAAATGTAGGGACCATTCGTGTGGCAGCAGAACTCGACTGAGCCTGTCTGCCCGAGAGTTTTGAACTCCTGGGAGATACACTGCTAGCAGGTGAATCTGATGCTCTCTGGCGAAGGCCCATAGTCTTAGAGCTTCGTTGCAAAGCGACAGAGAGCCCGTCCCTCCTTGTTTGTTTATGTAAAACATGGCCACCTGATTGTCCGTCTGAACTAGGACAGTGAGGTTGGCTAGGAGGGAGTGGAAGACCTTGAGGGCAAGGTAAATTACTCGCAGTTCCAGAAGATTGATATGAAGGGTGGTCTCCTGTAGAGACCAAGTGCCCTGATGGGAGAGAGTTTGCAGATGGGCTCCCCACCCTGTTTGGGAGGCATCTGTTGTGAGGGTTGCTTGGGGTAGCAATGGTTGAAATGGAGCCCCCAACAACAGATTCTTGGTGGAAGTCCACCAGTGGAGGGACCAAAACAGACGATCGGAGGTTTGTATTTGGTCTGAGAGCGCTCCTGACGCCTGAGTCCACTGAGTGGCCAGGGTCCATTGAGCTGCTCTCATATGAAGACGAGCATAGGGCACCACATGCACTGTGGAGGCCATATGACCCAGTAGGCGTAGCATTTCCCTGGCTGTCAAGTGAGTGCTGGACTGAGCTTGGGAGGCCAAACTCAGGAGGCGCTGGCCTCGAACATGTGGAAGGTAGGCCCTTGCAGTGATGGTGTCCAACTGGGCCCCTATGAATTCTAGAGATTGAGTAGGGATGAGTTGGGACTTGGGAAGGTTTACTACCAGTCCCAGATACTGCAAAAGGCTCCTTGTGTGGTCCAGGGAAATCTGGGCCTGTGACTGAGTTGGAGCTCGGATGAGCCAGTCGTCCAGATATGGGAAGACAAAGATTCCCATGCCTCTTAGAAATGCGGCTACGACTGCCATGCATTTTGTGAATACTCTTGGAGCAGAGGCTAGACCGAAGGGGAGTACTCTGTATTGGAAATGTTTTCCCTGAAACAGAAAGCGAAGATACTTTCTGTGGGATGGATGGATGAGTATATGTGTATACGCATCCTGTAGGTCTAGAGAACAAAGCCAGTCCTGACCCTGGAGGTAAGGAAGGAGAATGCCAAGAGACAGCATTTTGAATTTCTCCTTGAAGAGAAATTTGTTCAATTCTCTCAGATCTAGGATTGGTCTGAATCCCCCTGTCTTCTTTGGAATGAGAAAATAAGGGGAGTAGAAACCGGACCCTTGTTGAGGAAGAGGAACCTCTTCTATGGCCCCTTGGGCAAGAAGAGAGGAAACCTCTTGACCCAACAGGGTTAGGAGAGATGGGGGAGAATTGAATGGTCTCACCATATGATGGGGAGGAAGGCTGGAGAAATGAAGTTTGTAACCGTCTCGAATGATAGAGAGGGTCCATTGTTCTGTTGTGATTTGTTCCCATCTGGGAGCAAAATGAACCAACCTTCCGGGTATGGTGAGAGGTTCTGGTTGTGTTAGAACCAGAAGTGGCAAGTTCCCTAGGAGCAAGTCAAAACCCCTGAGGGGTTGGAGCTTGCTGAGCTACAGTAGCTGCTGCAGGCTTAGCTCGTGCTTGTTTGGATTGCTGACGCTTAGCAGTATAGCGAGGTTGAGAAGACTGCTGGCCAGTATTTGAAGCAACTCTGGCCTTCTTATAGTAAGGCCTTTTAAAAGACTTTTTCTTAGTAGGAATTGAAGTGGACTTTGAAAGTCTTTCCAAGGTGGCATTTTCAGCATCCATCTGGGTGGCTTTGATTTGCCACTCTTCCCCAAATAAGTTCTCACCTGTACAGGGCAGATTCCGTAAGCCATCTAGAACCCAAGGTTCCAGATCAGAGGCCTGGAGCCAAGCAAGACGTCGGGCTGCAATAGCAATGCCCGAAGCCCTACTGGCTCCCTCAAAGGAATCATATGCTGCCCTATTAGAGAACTTAGAAACCTCTAAGAGTTGTTTCACTAGGGAAAGGAATCCCTGCTTTTTATCCTCAGGGATAAAGGGGGCAAAAATGCCGCACCTTTTTGGCAAGTTCCTCCAGGAACATGCCCATATAGAGACTGTAGGAATTAATCCTGGCTATAAGCATACTAGCCTGGAAAATTTTCCTACCAAAAGAGTCCAAAGTCTTACATTCCCGTCCTGGAGGGGTGGAAGAGTGCCTTTTGGTACTCCTAATCTTCTTCATTGCAGACTTCACCACAATAGAGTGGTGGGGCAATTGAGTCTTTTGGAAACCAGGAGAAGGAGGGACCCTATACATGGTGTCCAACCTACGGGAATAAGGAGACAAAGTCAAAGGATTTTCCCAGAAATCCATCAGTTGTTCTTGAAGGATTTCATGGATAGGCAGGGTAACTGCCTCCTTAGGGGCCTTTGAGTATCCCAAAATATCCAGTTTTTTGGATCTGGGTTCCTTTTCAGAGGATGTGGTAATAGAAAGGGCTGTAGCCATATCTAAAACAAAGTCCTGGAAGGACAAATCCTCTGGAGGGGACATTCTCCTTTTAGGAGAAGAGGGCTCCTCAGGTAAGTTGAGTGAAAACTCAGCAGAATCATCAGAGGAGTGAAAATCCTCAGAGGAATCGGTGCTTTCCTCTAACGCACGATACGCGTACCGATCGGTATCGATATCGGGCGTATCGGGTATGGAACCGGTATGGAGCGAAAGCCCATACGGTACCGACTTGCGTTTAGAGGTGGACGGCCTCGATACCGGCATGGCGGACGATACCGGTATCGGGCCCGGAACCGCTGAAAGCGGAACCGATGGCGTTGCAGCTTTAATGAAAGCCATGACGGCCTGCTGCATGGACTGTACAGTATCGCCCATGGACGCCATAGCTGCCTGGATGTCGGTACCGGAGTGACCCGGTACCCCAGAGCAGGCTAACAGGTGATCTGTCGAGGCCGTAGCATCGATATCAACCTGAGACCCCTGAATTGGCGTTTTTGGAAGTTGGACTTCCCGCCGGGGTTGTTTGGCTGGGGCAGGGTCCTCAAGTTCTAAACTAAGAGCCTCTCGATGCTTTGAAGGAGATTTGCTCTTTGAGGACTTGCCCACAGAAGGTTTGGTTACCTGAGATCCATCCGGAGAAGAAGACCTGGATGACTGTGATGCTGTATTCTCTGAAGCAAACAGCACATGGAATTTGTTGGCCCGGTTCTGCAGCCCACGTTTAGACATGTGGGAGCAAGATGGGCAGTCCGGTATGGAATGGTCAGGCCCCAAACATTTCAGACACCAGTCATGGGTGTCTGTGACTGAAATAACAGCATTACATTTGGTACACTTCTTAAATCCAGGGGCTGGCTTCTCCATGAGGAGAAATTGAGTAGGCCGAGAGGCCTCTCTGAAGTGACCAAAAAGCTAAAAAATAAGAAAAAAGAATTATAATTTTTAAAGAAAGAAAGAAAAGACCGGCGATACCGGTATCGGTATGGGGAAGGCAGGTACGCGGTCTAAAGAAACAAATAAAATAACAATTTCTTCAGCGGTGACAGGAACACGACCTGCTGGCTCCGCGGAAAAAGAGAAACTGAGGAGAGCTGTTCAGGAAGGCGGGAAGGCAGTGCGCATGTGCAGTGGGAGGTCCCAAAAGCTTCTATTCTAAGAAGCTGGGGAGCTTTCCCGCACGGGCTCCGTCGGTACCGACGTACCCATATGTGAGGACTTATTCCTGCTTGTTCCTGGAGATACCTAACTTTGTTCTTTATTTCCACTGCAAACAGCTCTTAAAGCAGGATTTGGGTTCACACAGTAGCAGCCAGCCAGCTAAAGGGTTTCAGCTGGTCAATTGATAGTAATTAAAGCTGCACCTGATTGTGTGTGTGAGCAAGGGAGAATCACTGCTGGGATCTGCGTGGAAAATAAGCAGAAGTTAACCTAACAAGCAAAGTTTATTCATTTCTTTGTGCCTTTTTATTTGGTAATTATTTGCTAAGAAAACATTAGCTAATTGCCTGACAAGCTGAAGGTTGTTTTCTGATTTGCTTTGTGACTTTATGTTATCCATTTAAACACTGCAAGCAAGTAACCTCATTTATATTGCTAACAAGCATACTTGTGCTGGGTGAATTAAACTCCATCAATAAAAGAAGTATTTTATTGGCTTTAACCACTGGTTTCACAACTCAATTATTGTCTTCAGCTGTGTTTGGAGTGAAAGAACTACATTACCCACAATACCTTGCAAGAATCATATGAATATATGCATCGTCAAGATTGTGTAAGTTCTCACCCTAGGCAGCCGTCTGACAGATCATGATCAGGCCCGAGGCAGCGCAGGCAGCAGTCGTGTATGTCGGTAAGAGACATGAGTGTCTTACAATGATCACACTTCTTAAAACCACTGGAGGCCATCGGGGAAAAAAGGGCCCCCACAAGTTCAAAGGACCGGCCCTCCAGGGAAAAGAAAAAAAGAGCGCGAACGCGTGCCACAAAGGGCAAAAAAATGAAAAATAGAGATCGGGTCGATACCGGCGTACCGAACCCAGGCAAGAAGCGGAACCGGCGTCGAACCGGACAAAAAGAGGCGCGAGAAAAGCAGAAAAAAATCCAAATTTTTCCGGGTGGCAATGACAAACGTCCGCTGGGCTCCACGGAAAAAGAAAGACTGAGCAAGATGGCACCTTTGGGCGGGAAGTGGACCGCGCATGCGTGGGTGTATTCCCAAAGGCTTTCTTAGAAAGCTGGGGAAATGCTCCGCATGGGGGCTCCATCGACGTCGATGTCACCCATATGTGAGAACTGACTTCCTGCTTGGTCCTGGAGAACTACTGCTGTATCTTGCCATAAAAAAAACAATGGATAGTCACAACAAAACAAATTGCACTAGAGTGCTGGAAGATGAGACTCCCAGGTCGGAAGGCATTCAACTAGCTACTGGGGAGGAGCTGAAGACTTTTCAGAGTAAAGCCAGTATTTATGATGTGGTTGGATCAAAGCCATTGGGACGTCTGACTGCTGATGCAGCTGCGCATGAAATGATAGTAAGAAGCTGTAAAGATGTCTTACATATTGGGACATGGAACATACAAAGAATGAACCAAGGGAAGTTGGAGGTGGTCAAGAATTAAATGGAACGTGTATAACTTGATCTGCTGGGTGTCAGTGAATTGAAACAGATTGGCATCGGGCAAGTTGCATCAGATGACCGTCTACTATGCTGGAAATGAAAGACAAAGAAGAAATGGTGTTGCATTTATAATAAAGAAGAAATCTGCAAGAACTGTAATGAAATACAATGCAGTAAGTGAATGCTTAATCTCTATTCGTCTATGAGGAATGCCTATCAACACAACTATAATTCAATAATTATAATAATAATTCAAGTATATGCCCCAACAGCTGCAGAAGAGGATGAAAATGATGAGTTCTATGAACAAGTACAAGCTGAAATTGACAGAACATGCAAACAGGATATCCTGATAGTCATGAGTGACTGGAATGCAAAGGTTAGCAACAAAGAAGGTGGCAAAGTGGTTGGAAAATATGGATTTGGCAACAGAAATGAAGATGGAGAAAGACTGATAGAATTCTGCAAGACCAACAATCTACTCATGTCAAACAACTTCTTCCAGCAACACAAGCGGTTACTGTACACATGGACTTCACCCAATGGATTGTACAAAAATCAAATTGACTACATCTGTAGAAGTCAATGATGGAAAAGCTCTATAACATCAACAAAGACAAAACCTGGAACTGACTGTGATACAGATCACCAACTACTAGTATGCAAACACAAGCTAAAGTTGAAAAAGAGCAAGCCACTCATGAATGCAGCAAATTATGACCTTGAGAATATACCACTGGAATATAAAGACTGACTACAAAATCGATTTGCTGCTTTAAATACAAATGACAGAGATCCAGAAGAGTTATGCAATGACATCAAGAAGGTTGTGTTGGAAGAAAGCGAGAAGTCTCTACAAAAGGTAAAAAAGCAAAAATGGCCAAAATGGATGACGGAAGAAACTCTGAAAATTGCCCATTAACGCAGAGAAGCTAAAGCCAGAGGAGAAAGAAAGACAATCACAGAACTCAACAGAGATTTCCAATGTGCAACAAGACAGGACAAGGAAAAGTACAATGACACATGCAAGGAAATAGAAGCAGAAACTATTAGAGGAAGAACAAGATTGGCTTTCCTAAAGCTATGAGAGTTAAAGAAAAAATCCCCAGCCTTGAATTGGAATGCTATAAAAGCCTTCTACACGGAATGCCATGAAAGCCTTTGGGAATGCAGGCATGCATGCGCGGTTCCCTTCCCGCCTAAAGGTGCCATCTTGCTCAGTCAAATGACATAGCTAAAAACAGCACACAAAAATGTCAAAATAAACTATATACAACTGCAACTCCCAGGGGAGGAGGGAGGGTTGTGAGGACTGATTCCTGCTGCTCCTGGAGAACACCTGTTACAGGTGAGTAACTACTCTTTCTCCAGGACCAAGCAGGAAGTCAGTCCTCATATATGGGTGACTCACTAGCTCTGGGCTACCAAGGAACCAAGGCTGAGCAAGAGAACTCTCTCTAGTCCCAGCATAAAAGAAAGGCTTTTCACTGACAGAACCTCCACCGGTAGCCCAACGGAGGGCTGGAAGGCAGGAGTTGCCTAAACCTCAAAGAGATTCCGGAGCACTGCCTGGCCAAAAGCACTGTCCCTACGGGACTCCCTCTCCGGACAGTAATGGGACGCAAAAGTCTGGCTTGAGGACCAAGTAGCAGCCCTGCAGATGTCTACCAACGGTACAGAGCGGAGATGAGCCACTGAGGCAGCCATTGCCCTGACACGATGGGCCATGACCCGACCCTGCAAAGGAAGGTCAGCCGCCCTGTAAGCCCAGGTGATAGAGTCAGCCACCCAGTTGGATAAGGTACGCTTGGACACAGCTAACCCCAAATTATTAGGGTCAAAAGATATGAAGAGCTGAGTAGCCCTTCTATGCCCCTGCGTATGGTCAAGGTAGAAGGATAAGGTCCTCCTACAGTCCAGGGTATGCAGAACTGCTTCAGCCTGGCTTGCATGAGGCCTAGGGAAGGAGGACACAACTTTAGGGAGGAACTTTGGATGAGTCCTAAGGACTACCCTGTTCCTATAGAAGCGGGTGTAAGGCCTGTCACAGACCAGGGCCTGAAGCTCACTCACTCACCTGGCCGAGGTTAGGGCTTTCAAGAAGAGCGTCTTCCAGGACAGGAAGCACGGGGGCAAGTAGCCATTGGCTCAAAAGGTGGGCGAGTCAGTTGCTGCAAGACCACATTCAACTCCCGCTCAGGAGCAGGACGACGGATTGGAGGCTTGAGCAAAAGCAAGCCTCTGAGAAAGCGGGACACCAAGGGGTGAACCGACAGAGAATGTCCTTCCACTAGTGAGTGGGGAGCTGCCAGAGCTGAGAGGTGGACCCGAACAGAATTGGATTTAAGTCCCTGATTTGATAAGTGCAGTAAGTACTGAAGCACTACTGGTACAGTACAGGAGAAGGGATCCTCTGTACGTAGCTGACACCACATAGAAAACCTTTTCCATTTGAGAGCATAGGTTTTCCTAGTGGACTGTTTCCTAGAGGCTAGGACAACCTCCTCAACTTCCTGAGGTAGGCCCCAGGTAGCTAAAACTACCCTTGCAGCCTCCAGGCCATCAAATTGAGAGCTTTGAGATTGGGGTGCAGAAGGGAACCCTGATCCTGAGGGAGAAGGTCGGGTTGCAACTCCAGAGGCAGTGGGGGATCCACTGCCAGCTGAAGCAGAAGTGGAAACCAAGGCTGTCTCGGCCACCTGGAAGCTACCAGCAGCACCGAGGCCTTGTCCTGAAGAATCTTGAACAGGGTTCGGGCCACCAAGCGCGTGGGAGGAAACGCATACAGGAGGCCCTGAGACCATGGGATCAGAAAAGCATCTGCCGCCATTCACAGAGGATGCGGTTGTCTGGAGCAGATCTTTGGCAGATGTTTGTTCAGTGGACTGGCAAATAGATCTATGGATGGAAGTCCCCATTTCAGGAAAATCCTCTGAACCACCAAAGGATGGGAGCTGCCACTCGTGGGGCTGCAGAATCCTGCTCAACCTGTCGGCCAGGTAGTTTTCCTGGCCAGGGAGATACACAGCCTTGAGAAGCATGTTGTGCCTGAGGGCAAAACAGCAAAGGTCCTGTGCTTACTGACAAAGGAGCCTAGACCCAGTTCCGCCCTGCTTGTTCACATAAAACATGGCTACCTGGTTGTCTGTTTAAACTAGGACAGACTGATGAGCCAGGGTTGGAGAGAAAGTCTTGAGGGCTAACCGAATAGCCCTCAGTTCCAGTAGATTGATTTGCTGTGCGGCTTCCCAAGGAGACCACAGGCCCTGGGTGCACTTGCCTAGACAATGAGCTCCCCAGCCCTGCAGGGAGGCATCCGTGGTCAACACCATTGTGAAGCGAGGAATCTGAAACGGTACCCCTTGCAGCAGATTGGGTGGGTGCAGCCACCATCTGAGGGAGTTCAGAAATTGTCTGGACACCCTTATCCTGTCTCTGAGGCTGCCTGTGGCTTGTGACCACTGAGTCCGAAGGCACCACTGTGCAGGCCTCACATGGAGCCTGGCATTGGGGGTCACATGTACTGTCGAAGCCATGTGGCCAAGAAGCCACAGGCAGAGTCTGGCGAAGACCAGTGACCTGCTGAGAAACTGGTTTGCTAAGTTTATCAGTCTTTGAGCTCTGTCTTCTGGCAAGAATGCCTTTGCCAGCAGAGAGTCTATCCTTGCCCCTATTAACTCCAAGTTCTGGGAGGGGAGCAAAGTGGACTTTGCAAAGTTTCTTACAAACCCCAGGTTTTGAAGAGCAGCAATAGTTCTGAGGGTGGCTTGTCTGGCCTCCTGGCATGTCTGACCCCTGGGGAAGACAAAGATTCCTTGATTTCTCACGTAGGCCGCCACCACTGCCAAGCATTTGGTAAAGACTGGGAGCGGAGGTGAGGCCAAAAGGCAGTACTCTGTACTGATAATGGTTTCCTCCCACAATGAACCTGAGGTACTTTCTGTGGTCTGGATGAATGAGGATGTGAGTGTACGCATCCTTTAGATCTAAGGAGCATAGCCAATCTCCCTGCTGGAGGTAGGGCAGAAGTGTTCCAAGAGTAAGCATCTTGAACTTTTCCTTCGAGGAATTTGTTGAGATTTCTGAGGTCTAGAATAGGCCGAAGGCCACCGGTTCTTTTGGGTACCAGGAAATAACTGGAGTAGAACCCTTGACCCTGTAAGTGAGGAGGCACAGGCTCCACTGCCCTCTCCACCAACAGACCTTGGAGCTCCTGAAGGAGAAGATCGGTGTGCAGGGGAGGCCTTGGAGGTTCCCCTGGAAAGTATAGAGGTGGCAGCTGTTGGAAGTGTAGCAGATAGCCCTGGTGGACTATGCTTAACACCCGTCTCCTTGGCTTGCTGACCCTGAGGGGCAGCTTGGGCGGCCTGGTACTGTGGGTACTGTTTGTAGGCAGTGCCCTTCCTCGGGTAAAAGGGCTTTTTACCGAGCCCTTCTTTTTGTGAGAAGGGGCAGAAGTCTTCCTAGACAGCCTTGTCCTCGTGAGGTGCTCAGATTCGAGCTCAGCGGCCTTCTCGGTCATGGGCTTGCCAAAAAGGTTCTCACCTCGGCAAGGGACATCGAACAACTTGTCCTGAACCCATGGCTCAAGTTCCGATGACTGCAGCCATGCGTGGCGTCGAGCCGCGATGCCGGTTGCCGCAACACGGGCCAAAGCCTCAAAGCCATCGTAGGCAGCGTGGGACATAAACTTGGAGCATTCCCGGATCCCCGAGGACAAGGATTTGAACCTCTGCAAGGGTTCCCCGGAAAGACCAGTAGAGAACCAGGCCAGCTCCTTGGCCAGGTCTCGTAAGTACATGCCCATGTACAGCTGGTAACACTGGACACGGCAAGCAAGCATCGAGCCCTGGAAGCATTTTCTACCAAAACCATCGAGGTTCCGGGCCTCCCTACCAGGGGGCACCGCGGAGTGCATCTTCTGACTTTTCAGGCGATGCATGGTCGATTCCACCCACCACCATGGAATGGTGTGGTAGCTGCGCCTTTTGAAAACCAGGGCTCTTCCGGAGTCGATAGAATCAACCCGCTTGCTCAGAACCGGCGCCGAGGCTGGTGCCTCCCACATCCGGAAGAGGAGTTGTTCCAGCATCGGAGGAACCGGAATAGTAAAGGCCTCCTTCGGAGGAGAGTCATACTGTAGGGCCTCGAGCTCCTCGGCTCGAGGCTCCTCCTCGGGATCCGCCGGGATAGCCAACGCCGTGGCCATATCCCGGACGAACTCCGAGAACCAGGTATCCTTTCGGAGGGGATCTACTCCGGGGTTCAGACTGCGGTGAGTCTGATGGGACACACCGAGTCCTGAAGGTGTCGGGGGACTCCTCATCCTCCGTCTCCCAGGCGGACTCGTCCGATGAGTAATCGGGGTCCGACCTCGCGGGGCCTGTGAGCACCCGCCCCGATGCCGAAGGCACTGGTGTCGACACCCTCGGTCCCGAACGGGAGGTCGAGTGAGACCGCGACCTCGGTCGACCTCGAGCCTTCATGGCCTCGAGTATCGGCTCGGTCTCCGGGGTCGACTTCGATGTCGATGTCCCGGTGGTCGGGGCAGATGCGCCAGACAGGCTGGCCATCAGTGCCTGCTGCTGTTCCATGAAGGCAGACAGTCTGCTCTCCAAGGCTGTCAGCCTGAGCCCCAGCTCAGGAGACTCAGCAGCCACCGACTCGGGCCCCGGCAGCGCCGGGCCCGACGTCGGCTCTCTGGGAGGAGAGTCCACGAAGACTACAGGACTTACGTGTCCAGCAGACTCCGGCTCCACTCGAGGTACTTTAGGAGGCTTCTCCTGTTCCACGGGCCTGGGGCGACGGTCGGGGGTCTGGGACCTAGCTCTCGAGGAGCCAGGGACCTCTTCTGACGACGCCCTCGCGAGCCGCTTCTTCCTCTTTTGCTCCCGGTCGGGGGACTCCCTGTCCGAGGAGCCCCGACGGTGCTCGGGATCCGATTCCCGAGATGTCGAGGCCTCAGACAAGGTCCGGGCCCAGCCAGACGCCGAGTCAGAAAAAAGCCTTTCCTTTTGATGCTGACGACTTCGAAGCGCCTTGGAAGACATTTTTCCACATGGTCCACAGATCTTAGGATCGTGGTCAGGACCGAGGCACCGAAGGCAGCAGTCGTGTGTGTCGGTGAGAGACATTAGCTTCTTACACCGATCACACTTTTTGAATCCACTGGAAGCCATCGGGGAAAAAAAGAGTCCCCGCGAGGTCAAAGGACCGGCCTTTCAGGGAAAAAGAAAAAAAGGGCGCGAATGCCAGCCACGAAGGGCAAAAACCGAAAAAAGAAGATCGGGCTCAATACCGGTGTACCGAACCTGGCGGGAGGGGAACCGGCGTCGAACCGTAGAAAAAATAGTGAAGGAATCGCGAAAAAATCTAACTATTTTCCGGGATGACTAGGACACACGTCCGGTGGGCTTCACGGAAAAAGAGAGATTGAGCAAGATGGCACCTTCAGGCGGGAAGGGAACCGCGCATGCGTGCCTGCATTCCCAAAGGCTTTCATGGAAAGCCGGGGAAATGCTCCGCAAGGGCTCCATCGACATCGATGTCACCCATATGTGAGGACTGACTTCCTGCTTGGTCCTGGAGAACAAAGCCATACCCCTACCCATCTCCCACCTTTCCCTCTACCCTCTCCTGTTATTAAGTGTTGATATGCTTTCCCTATCAAGATCCCCACTCCTCCTTTCCGAGGATTTGACCTTTGTCCTGCCAGCACCGCTATCGGGTAACTTTTTGAGGTAAGCATGTACTGCTGTCCTACTCGTAGGTGTGTCTCCTGTAAACATAAAATATCTGCATTCGGGGGCGGAGCCTGATGTCCAGCGGGATGGTCGCATAACGCTGAGGCTCCCGAGAGGCCTACTCAGAATCCTGAATTAACACCGGACATTCTTGAATTTCTGCTCTGATCTTACCGGGGCACATTGGTGAGATGGCGGGGACCAAACTTACGCGCCTGGAATTTGGATCTCCAGCGGCTTCTCACGGCAAACGCTCCAAAACTGAACCCCCGTCTCCGCAGAAGGGGCTGGCTCTACGCGAGGGCCCCGAAATGCAGCAGGAGATCCTCGCAGAGATCAGAGGGGTTAAAGACCTCGTGCAGTCAAACGGGGAAGCACTCCGAGCGCTGCGGGAAGACCTTGGTGTATTGCAAGGCAGGCTAGAGGGGCTCTCCTCGCGTCAGGACAAAATGGAGAGCATATTAGACTCCCATGCGGTCCGGCTGTCCAAACTCGACAAAGTTGAACGTCAGGTGCGGGCCTTGCAGAAAGAAGTGGAAGATGGCAATAATAGAGCGCGCCGCAACAACCTACGACTAGTGGGCATACCGGAGGGAGCGGAATCGGGAGACATGAAGGAGTTTCTATATAAAATCCTCCCTTCTCTGCTCCAAATCACCTTTACCAAAGAATTGGAGATCGATCGCGCTCATCGTGTACCCACAAACATAACGCTCAACAGGAAGACCCCGCGGCCTATCATCTTTCGACTTTTGAGATATCAACATGTGGAGCAAATTCTCAGCGCCTCTCGGGCAAAGGGCCATATGGAGTTTGAGAGCCACAAGATCTCCTTCTATCCTGACTTGGCTAAACCCACGGTTGATCGCCGAAAGCGCTTTCTGGAATTCCGGCCGAGGCTTCAACAATTACAAGCACGCTATGGCCTGATGTACCCGGCCAAGCTCCGAGTCACGCTACACAATCAGACAAGAACATTTGAGGACCCTGATCTACTAGCGGAGTTTTTGGATGCTAAAGAAGCCGACCTGATGCGCTGACTTCCAGAGTGTTCCTACCAGTGTTCTCATATCCGCTGTACCCGCCATTTTGGATTTGCCACGGTTCAGCAAAGAGTCTGTCGAGGGCGGTTTGTTGCCTTATTTTGATGATATTTGTGACCCGACTCCATCTACCCAGAGTAGCATCGATGAATATCAGAGACAGTGTTAATTATGGACTCTGGTGTTTCTTTTCTTTTTTCTCATGTCTTTATCCTCCTCTCTAGGGCCTCCTCCCGCAGACATATGGTCGCCATATTCATTGGGGGTTTTGCTTCTTCTCTAAGTTACTTTGGTACATGCTTTTCAATATGGGGTGTATTAGCCAGCATACTCGGTGATTATGTCATTGCTGTACAGATTCTGCTTATGTTGTATGTTTTCAAGCGCCTTTACCCAAAATGTCTATTACCGATTGATGGCACCATGTAAGATTTTATCATTGAACGTAAAAGGCATCAATAACCCGATAAAACGGAAGAAAATCCTGAGCTATCTAAGTCATGAAGCTGTGGACCTGATTTTCCTCCAAGAAACGCATTTAAATTCGAAGGAAACTCTTAAACTCAATGTTAAACCTTACATGGTGGCCGCCTATTCCCCAGCTGTTTCTAAGAAATGTGGGGTTGCCATACTGGTTAGGAAATCTCTGCATGCTACTATTATTGCGACTAGCTCAGATACAGCAGGCAGATGGTCCAGGGCTCACCTCAAGATAGGTAACCTTGAAGTTACATGTATATGCCTTTATGCTCCTAATGTAGATGGACCCTGTCTTTTTTGCTACCATTGCTCAGGTTGCGCAGGCCTCTGCTAATACTTCATTGATAATTGGGGGGGATTTCAATTTAGTTCTTGATCCCCTGATTGACAAACAGCCGCCTAGGACGAGTGGTCCCCCCAAGAGTCACAATACGCTTACCTCTATGATCAAAGATCTTGCTTTAGTCGATCTATGGAGGTTACTACACCCCAATGAGCTTGACTTTACCTTCTTCTCTTCCCCTCATAAATCCCAGTCTCGCATAGATTTCTTTCTAATATCAAAACTGTTAGTTCCTCAGGTAGACACTGCAAAGATTTACTCCCAACATATCTCAGATCACGCTGCTATTTCTTTTCAATTACACACCACTGCGCCCCAAGGGAATTCGGGGGCCTGGTTCTTTGATAGAGCCCTATTAACTCAACCAGAGTTCCAGTTAGAAATTCGAGCAGCCGTACAGGACTACTTTCACTTTAATCTACCCCAGGACACTGCAAATTGGGCTTGGTGGGAGGGTTTTAAAGCGGCCATTCGTGCAACGATCACTAGTTATCAAATTCGCCTGCGGAAACAGCGCAAACAGCAGCTCCTTATACTAGACCAACAAATCAAAGCAGGCGAACGAGTTCTAACTTCACGTACTGATCCATGCGTCTTAGTTCGCTTACAGCGTCTCCGTTTTCAATATAATGCAATCCTCTCAACTGCAGCTTCTCAGAGTATTGCACTTCAGCAAGGGACATACTACCGTGAAAGCAACCGAGCCGGTCGACTTTTAGCCAACGCCTTGAAAGGTCAAAAAGAAGCCAAACGCGTAGCGGCCCTTCGCGCCCCACAGGGAGGGGGCATACTGACCACAGACTCCGATATCGTAGAACTTTTTCGGGATTTCTATACCCGTCTATATCAATCTGAATGTGAGTTCTCATCCGAGACCTTCGAGCGCTTGTTTTCTGGTATTCAGCGGCCGACCCTTTCTGAAGCTGATAGGGATGCGCTGGATGAACCCTTCTCTACTTCAGAGATCCATTCTGCCCTAAAACGAACAGCCTCGGGTCGAGCCGCTGGGCCTGATGGTCTCCCGACAGAATTCTACAGAACGTTCAGTGCAGATTTAGTTCCCTACTTAAAACTTTACTTTACTGCCCTTGCGGTAGATACATCCTCTTTGGGATCCTTTTCTGCAGCTAATGTGGTAGTTTTTGAGAAAGAAGGCAGAGACCCGCTGCTAACCGCCAACTACCGTCCAATCTCCCTACTTAATGCCGATTATAAGATCTTCGCAACGATCTTGGCCACCCAGCTATCTGACAGGATGGCCACCTTAGTCCATCCCGACCAATGTGGTTTTATACCCGGCCGCTCCACCGCTGACAATGCTCGGACCTTGTGCCATGTGCTATCCAGTGCTGCCAATTTAGACCACCCATGGGTGGGTCTTTCCCTAGATGCTGAAAAAGCCTTTGATCGCTTGGAATGGCCCTTCTTATTTGCAGTTCTCCGATGGTATGGCTTTGGGGAGGGCTTCCTCCGATACCTCCAAGTCATGTATTCTCAACCCGTTGCCAGTATTTGTGTAAATGCCATTAAGTCTCGGCCTTTTAATCTTCAAAGAGGCACGCGTCAAGGTTGCCCCCTATCACCAATGCTCTTTGATCTAGCTCTTGAACCCCTCGCCCTCCTTATTAGACAGTCCGCACGTATTCGAGGTGTCCCCTTCAGTCACAGAGAGATTAAACTCTCTGCATATGCAGATGACCTTATGCTCTTCGTATCCCTTGATTCGGTCCCGGCTGTCTTGGACCTGATTGATGGATACTCGCAATTATCGGGCTATAAAATAAACTGGACCAAATCCGTAGCATTCCCACTGAACCGCTGGGTACATGAGGCTGACATGCAGGCCTTTCCTTTCCTTTGGCAATCCCGCATGGTGAAATATCTTGGCGTCCACTACTGTTCTCCTTTAGAAGACACTATTAGTTTTAATGCCAAGGAGGTAGTCTCCAAAGTCCGTGAGCTCACAAATCGGTGGTCTCCCTTATCCCTTACATGGTGGGGCCGCCTAGAAACCGTCAAAATGATGATAGTCCCCAAAGTGAACTATATTTTAGAAATGCTGCCCTGCTTCCTCCCGCTACACACCTACAAAGACATAGAGGGCCTTCTCGTCCGTTATCTCTGGCAGGGAAAACCACCAAGAGTAGCTAAACAAAAACTACAGTCTGCGAAGGAACTAGGGGGTACCCGCTTTCCTGATTTTCTTAGATATCATCAAGCCTTCCTACTTAAACAAGGTGCCCGATGGCTAGCTGCCTCAACAGACAACAGACCAGTTTGGCTTGACATTGAAGAGGAGCTAAGTAGCCCAATTCCGTTGATCCATCTCCCCGGCATGTCCCATCAAGTAGACACACGCCATCCCCCAATGATTGTCGATACTCTTGCGGCCTTTAACACTCTCATTTTGTCACTGGGTCCAAACGTATGTCCTCAGGACGGACTCCCGCTGTGGAATAACCCCAGAATTCAAGTCCTAAATAAAACGATTGCATGGAAACCCTGGTACTCTAGGGGGATCTGGACACCCCAACAACTCTTCTCTGCAGCTCGTTGGAAGACCTTTTCTGATTTACAAAAAGAATTTGCGTTGCCAGCGAAACATTACTTTCAATTGATGCAGCTTCAACACTGCCTCAAAAGTGCTCAAATCCTGCCGCCCTCTGCCCCTACTGAGGACGGGCTATTAGAACTAATTCACTCTATTAGTAGTACACATGGGGTAGCCTCTAACTTTTATAAATTATTATGTCAGGGTACCGATACTGCTACCTGTAGAGCTCAACAAGCCTGGGAACGCGAACTGCAAACCACTTTAACCCCTGTGCAATGGAGCGTTTTCTGGAGCAAAGTAGTGCGGGTTTCCAGATCTGCCTCTGTAACCCAAACTCTCTTCTTTTTTGCACATAGATGCTTTTATACTCCAGAAAGAATAGCCAAATGGAACACAACTGCTAGGGACCAGTGTTGGTCTTGCCATACTGCTGTGGGAACCCTCGCTCATGTTCTTTATGAATGTCCTCAACTGCAGGTTTACTGGGGGCGGGTCTGGGGTCGTATTCAATCTATCTTACACCTCCACGAGCCTCTTTCTTGGAAGATTGTGGGACTCCGCTCAGTGGCGGAGGTCCCCTCTCTTCCTAAGAAGGGTCGCTTTCTCCTTGATTTCATGCTGGGTATAGCCATATGTTTAATCACGAGGAATTGGAAGGATAGCTCTCGAATTACTGCCAATGAATGGTGGAACCTCGTCTGCTTATATAGTAAATATGAGCAGATATTTCGGAGAGCTATTCCCCATATCCAAACTCACTCTCGCTTGTCTAAATGGCAGATGCTCAATGATTATGTACACTCTGCTCATTGCTCCGACATGTCTGTTTAATGTATACTCATCATGTTTCAGATCACCGTTAGGTTTTGTACCACAATAATGTCAGTACACGCCCGTTTTCGGGAATGATTAGTTTCTAGAGAAGAAGCAGGGGGGAGGGGGGTGGTAGGGGTTTACTTTGGTGTATGTATCACATTCTATGTATGTATTTGTCTTTTAGCTGTATGTCTTCCTTTCCTTTGTTGTTATAAAACGAAAATAAAGCATTAAAAAAAAAAAATATCTGCATTCAAACGCCAACCCTCCTTTTCTTGGAGTTGCCTTTTCCACCAAGTATGCAATCCTTTAGCATTTATTGTGGTTATCTTTAACTTTCTGTTCTTCCTAGTTCTAATTGTGGCATTGTTTACTCCCTCCTTTCTTATCTTCCCCTCTCTACTCTCTTTCTTCGGCTCTTCTCCCTTCCCACCCCCTCCCTCTCTCGTCTCTTTGCTCCCCTCCCCCCTTCTCTCCTCCTTATCCAGAGGAGTCAACTAAAGTAGTGTGTCCCCTGCCTCCCCGCCACTTCCTCTTCTATCCCCATCCTCTCCTGTATATATCCCCCTCCCCCTATGCTCCTTCCTCCCCTAATATACCATAAAAACCTCTCTCTCTCTATTCCCTTTCCCCTTGGCGCAATCTATCCTGTTACCCCGCAACCCACCTGTTTCCCCAAACCCATCCTTGAACTTTACCAATTATTCAAACTTTAAACATTGCAAACTTCAACATTTCAAACATTGCAAGCATTTCTGCAAGGGCTCAGTCTCTTGGTTGCTCCTTTCCCTTCTTCGTGCTTTCCAACCACCACCTTTTATGTTCATACTCACCGTCCTTTTATTATCTCAGTGTCTCTCATCTTTTAGGTCCATCTTTGCTTTGCTCCCCCCTTCAGTTCTTGCTGCACTCCACTATTTTTGTACTTTTCTTATCCTTGCTCTCTGTGTTGTTCTTGTCCTGCTGTTTGTGTCAGATCTGTTCGGGGTTCTCTGTTGTCTAACCCCTGCCTCCTGGAGTGCTATCATCGCCTCCTCCATAGAGTGCACTCTACAAGTTTTCCCTTTTTGAGTAAAGAACAGTCCAAAAGGATATAGCCATCTATACTTGATTTCAGCACTCCGCAGGGCTTGTCACAGGTTGCATAGCCCTTCTCCGTTGGAGAGTCCCTGCTGAAAGGTCCTCATAGATGGTCACTGGGTAGTGCTGCCAATTTAGAGCCCCCAAACTCCTCATTTTAGTCATGATCCACTCTTTCATTTTATACCCTTCCAAACAAATATCATCATCTCTGGGTCTATTTGCTCTTGGTGCTCCCAATGCCCTGTGTGCTCTGTCCATTTGTATTTCTTCAGGGGCTACTACTCCCCCACCCCTTTCTTAAGCACCTCCGAGCACATTAGAGTGGCCACTTTTGCACTATCCTGGAACTCTCTATCTTCCAAATACTCCTCGAATCCTTAGATTGTTCCTTCGGGAGCGGTTTTCCAAATCCTCCAATTTATATTGCATTGTGTCTTGCCATTTTTGCAATTTGCTGTGCCGTCGTCGTTCTTTTTCTTGATGCTGTTCTATCTCCTGCAGGTGATTCTCTTGATCTCCCACCTTGTGTGTCAATTCTGCTATGTTCTCCTTTAAGTTACCAATGAGTTCACTTAACTCTGTCTTCACTGCTTGCAACTCATTTTTTAATCTCTATATACCATTCTCTCAGTTCTGCTTTTGCTATTTCCTTCATGGTCTCTCTTCCTTGATCTGGGTTGCTTTTATGCACTGGTGCTTCAGTTGGCTCTGTATAGTTTATTTGCCTGGCTTTATTTTCCATTGTAATGTGCTTGCCGCCACTAGCACCTGCCCCTGCATAGGCATATTCTCTCAAGTCTGTTGCTTTCCTCCTCCTCGCCATTCTGTCCCAGCAAATCTAGCTCCACTGTTTCTCTTTGAGGTATTTCTATTAAAATTTTCTGTGAGGAAGCTTCCTGTTCAATTTAATTTAATTTAAATTTGCTGTTGCAGCTTTACTTTAAAACCAACGCTAGTTTATTTTCCCCACATATTGTTGTACTTCCTTCTTCCCGATTGTCCAGCCTCATATGCCTCCTGCTTGCCACTTTTAGATTATCTGGGACCTTAGTACTGCCTCCAGCTTTAGCTGTCAGAGTCCTTCCTCTACTGTTTCAATTTTGAACTAGTTTAATTCTGTGCTCTTCTTGCCACATCGTTGCTGTTACTCACTCTGCCTTCCTCTCTGCAACAGAGTTGCCGATCACCATTTTAGTTTCTGCACGCTGTTGCTGCTGGGCCATTTTGCCATCAGACCCATGTCACTGCTCCGCGCCGCTCTTCTCTTTCCCCTTTCGGCCTCGGAGATCTCCGCTGTTAATTTTACCATTCTCCACTCTCCCACGCAAGGATTTTATTTTTCAGCGGGGTTGGCCCCAGAGCAGTTTCCCTACACCGCCATCGAGATCAGTGACATCGCTTCCTCCCCTCTACCTTTCTTAAAGAAAGGAATATATCTGGTCTGTGCTTCTAAGATACTATTTTTAAACAATGTCCATGCTTGATGTAAACATTCAACCTTTTCAGCTGCTCCTTTTAGTTATTTCTTAACCATTTCTCTCATTTTATCATAGTCTACATTTTGAAAGCTGAATGCTAATACCATGGATTTCCCTACTGTCCTCCCTCCATTTATTAAATCAAATGCAATGTTATGAACACTGTTACGAAGTGGCCCCAATGCCGTTCTCTCCCACACTAGCTTCTGTGCTCCACTAAAGACTAGGTCTAAAATAGCTTCCACTCATGTTGGTTACATGAACTAGATGCTCCATGAGGCAGTCATTTATTTCATTTAGAAACTTTATCTCCTTAGTATGTCCTGATGTGATACTGACCCAGCCAATACAGGGTAATTGAAATCTCATATTATGGTGATGTAACTTCTGTTAGCTTCACTAATTTCTTTTAGCATATCATCCATCTGTTCATTCTGGCCAGACAGACAGTAATATACCCTCCACCCTTTTTACATGTAATTGCTATCCAAGGAGATGTATTTTGCTTCCTGCAAAACAGGCCCTTTAACATACAGCACAACCCATCCACCAATTTGATCTACTCTGTCATTGCAATATAATTTGTACCCAGATATCACAGCGTACCGTTGGTTGTCTTCCCTGAACAGGTTTCAGATGCTAATTATATTTAACTTTTCATTCAGTGCTATATATTCTAGCTCTCCCATTTTTTTTAAACTTCTAGCACTGGCATGGTGACATTTTACTTACCAGATGATGTTCTTTCTTTAAAGCATACTAGATCAGTCCAGTCAAGTGAATTTTGTTCCCCTACCAGAAGACAGAGAAAGCTTCCAGAGGCTTTCTATGTCATCAATATGTTGTATCAGCCAGAACCCCTAGAGGTAGCCTTCCATATTGTATCAAAGCATATGGAGAGGAATCTCAGACCTCTGCTGTATCAGCCTGATGCTCACAGCACCAATGCTCAAAAAGACACCAAACACACATAAGCCAGGTTAGTAGATCCTCTCCTAGCCTTGAGAAGCATGGAAACCACAGCAGGAGAAAAGTCTTTATACACTAAGCGGTGCCTCTCGAGAGCCAAGTCGACAGGGAGAAGTGAGCTGGGTTTTCCAGAAACACCAGCCCTTGATGTAATAGCTCCCAGGCTGAGGACAGTTGAAGAGGACGGTCCTGCAGAAGACTCATCAGATCCCTGAACCACGGCCTTCGTGGTCAATCCAACTCCACCAGGATCACCTAGCCCGGATGTCACTTTATGCATCAACCCAAAAACAAAAGATCTCAGAAAAAACAAAACACCCCCTCAAAACAAAGCAATTGTGCAAAATACTTTTTTTGTCGGAATATGGCAACAAAGTACCAGGAATTCAGTCCAGGTACCACTGTGGCATTTCCTTTTATTAAAGATATGGATAAAAAATTTCAAAATCCAAAACTTAGCTTATGTATAGTGCTGCTCTCCGCACTGCAATAATATGCCAGCAAAACACAATAACGACGTGGCTCCACGTTTCGGGTGTAACATCAGATGTGAAAACCTTGAACACCCTGCTTCAGGCCCATCCAAACTGGCAAAAATTCAAAGCTTGAATGAAACATCCCCGGAGGTGTATCTCACCAAATAGGCATCAGCGCCTGACGTAAGCTTACAAGAACAGCTCAAATCCTCCAATCACAAGACAGGAAACCCCCAAAAATGGAGGGAAGCCCACTTAAACAGGGAAACCCCCACCAGAAGCCTGTCAAAAAGCAACAATCACTCAAATGATAGTATGCCAGTCCACCTGAAGATTGAGACCTCGAGGGGCAATAGAGTCCAAAGAATATATCCAACGCTGTTCTCGCCATTGAAGACGTTGTTCTCTATCGCCACCCCTGGGATCAGCAGGAATAAAATCTAAAACCCTCCAGCGTAACGAGGAAAAATCATGCCCCACTGTCAAACAGTGATCCACCATAGGAGCAGAAAGAGTCTTAGTACGTAATCGAGAGGCATGTTCAGCCAAACGTGATTTCACTGCTCGTATGGTCCGCCCCACATAGTAAAATGGACAGGGGCATACAATCAAATAGACTACAAAGGAAGAGGTGCAGTCAGTATGCCACATAGTGGTATAGGTGAGGGAGGTATGTATATCCAGCCAATCAGAACCCTCCAACGTAAGGGAACAATACATACACTGCCCAAAGCAAAGTGACCATTATCCCCATGCCGTAATACAGGGCGATCTTGTAGAGAAGTAGTATGCATGATTAAATCCCATAGATTGGCTGTACGGGAATAAGCAATCCGTAGAGGAACATCTCGAAAGCAATCATGGGATCCCAGGATAGGCCAAAATCGATGTAACAGCTTAGTAACTTGAGGCATATTAGAGGTATAAGGCAGCACCCCAGTAACCACTGAATCAGGCGACGAGGTATTTTTTGGAATAAGAAGCCAATCCTGATGCAAATGACGGGCCCTCTTGAATGCCCGTTCAACCACTGCCAAAGGATACCCCCTATTAGCCAGACGTAATTTTAAATCCCTTGCATGGAAAAGAAAATCGGCCAAGGTCGAACAGTTCCGCCGGAGACGCAAGAACTGACCATAAGGGAGACCCCGTTTAAGCGCTCGAGGATGAAAACTATCAAAGTGTAGCAAGGTGTTCCGCTGAATAGGCTTTCGATATAAGGTAGTCTCAAAACCTTGAGGGGTCAGGACTACCCAAATATCCAAAAATTGAATACGGTGGGGGTCTCTATCTGTGCTGTAAATTGGATGCGTGCCACATGGGAATTTAATCTCCTCAGAAACTGATCCAAATCTTCCCGAGAACCCGTCCAGATAAAAAAGACATCATCGAGAAATCTCTTCCAAAATGGAACAAATTGAAAGGCCTCATCAGTATAAATGTAGGATGATTCAAAAGCAGCCATAAAGAGGGTCGCTATCGATGGGGCAACAGTAGCCCCCATAGCAATGCCATGGATCTGTTTATAGAATTGTTGCTGATATAAAAAATAATTATTATTTAAAACCAGCTCCAACAATTCCAGCACAAATGACTTAGGAATCCGATCTGGAAGGTCTAAAGTATAACTCCGTAGACAGGCAAGTGCCTCACCTTGATCAATGTTGGTGTAAAGGGATTGAACGTCAAGGGAGACCAGGTACGTATATGCACTAACACTTTATGCATCAAAGCACACGACCCATGAGCAGCCACGGAGGAAACACAAAGTAGGCTGCACTTCAGCCAGGGCTGAATTAGGGCATCAACACCCTCACAGCCTGCTTCTCTGTGGAGACTGAAGAAGCATTCTGCTTTGGCAATGGACTGGGTCACCAACAGATTAATCTCAGAATGATCCTTGTGGAGCAGAATCTGCCAATTAGCCGTCTGACTCGGTTCCCACCCCCTGAGGTCAAGAGATTGACGACCGAGAAAGTCCTCTTCCATGTCGCTGGCTACAGCAATGTTTCATGCCAATAGAGCCATTAGGTTTCTTCTGCCCAGGAGGATCCATCTACAGGGCCATTCCAGCACTCTTTGTACCCCTTTGCCGATCGATGTATGCCACTGCCGTGGCACTGTGCGAGTAGACCCAGACTGCTTTGCCCTTGACCAGGGTCCAGAGGTGCAAAAGGGCCAACCGAATGGCTCCTGCCTCAAGGTGGTTGATAGGCTATGTCGACTTGTGGCTGTTCCAATGGCCATGAGCTATTTGATTCTCACAATGAGCTCCACAGCCAAACAGACTGGCATCAGTTGACAGGAGAAGTCACAAGTGATTGTCCAGTTGCATACACTTCCTCAGATGCTGTGGCTGCTGCCACCACGTCAGGCTGGATACAACCTCCAGGTTGAGGGGCAGCTTGACCTTGAACTCCTGACAGCTGGGAGACCACCGAGAAAACAAGGCCCTCTGAGGCAACCTCAAATGAGCTTGCACCCATTGCTAACGCCACCATCCAAGAAGCTGTAGATAATCTCAAACTCTGGGAGCCTGCAGAGATTGGAAGTCTGTCAACTGTGCAACAACTAGTTCACTCTCTCCTTGGGAAGGAAGACTCACAAAATACGTTCCCAGCTATTCCAGTGACTAGAAAGGCATCAAATGGCTCTTTCCTCAATTTATCAGCCAACCGATAACTCTCCAGAAACTGTATTACACAAACCGAAATCCCAAAGACTTCAGACTGCGATATGGCTTCCAGAAGGGGAGCAGGTTCCCTCACCAGAGCTTCCTGATGCGGAAAGCTTGACTAAGACACTTTTGGAAGGCAATTTGCAAGGACATCCAATACGTGTAACCTATATCTTAGCCACAGAATGTTTTAGAACTCAACTGTCGGAGGTTGTAAGGGATCAATGGTTTGCAAAGAATTTTAGCCTCCCTCCTACTGAAAGGATGTCTAGCTATATTCTCCAAGAGACAGTCAAAACCCCATCCCTGGTTTCATCTATGGAGCAGATTGGAACTTCTGTACCCTCTGCTGACACAGAGAAGAATGAGAATCCTGTCTCGCCTGAGTGAAGTTGAGGTAGGAGGTGAGAGTAATGAATCTCCTACATCGCCCACTCTGATACATCCTTGATGAAGAGGAGGTTGGGTCAGAAGTGGACTTGGAGAAGGCCTTTAGAGCTTCTGCTTAGTCTGAGTTGTCTATCCATGGCACATCACGTCAGTGAGCTTTTCCTGTACATCATATTGTAGATCTGAGGCTCAGAGTCATGAGAGGTCTGAGCACTGATAATTACAGGATGCCCTTGATGTTGTCTCAAAAATATCAAAGCATGCTCGGATCATGTATTTTCCATATATTTGCCCATTAGTGAATGGAGCTGTTCAGCTTTCTCTTTTATAGCTTGAAAAGCGTTAAATAAAAAAAGCTTAAATAAATAAATCAACAGTGCCTAGGGCAATGAAGTTCTTGACCTTGAAGCCCTGATGGAGGAAATAGATATGGACATTGTGGCCATTACAGAAACATGATTAAGTCATGAATGGGATTATAGCCAAAGCATGCTATAATCTATTTAAAAGGGATAGAGAGGGCAGTAAAGGATGAAGAATAGCCCTTTATATCAGAAACAATATTAAAGTATCTGAAATTCAAGGGACATGGGGAACAAAATAAACGTTGTGGATTGGTTTGAAGAGGAGATGGCACTACCATCCATACTGATGATCTACAGACCTCCAAAACAAATGGAAGAAATGGATAGAGACTTAGCAATGAAGGGAGAAATGATGATACTGGGTGACTTTAATCTACCAGAAGTGGATTGGCATATTAAGTCTGCAAATCTGAAAAGACTCAAAAGTGATGAGAACAGATTCTTGGAAAGAGACATAGAAAAAGCAGAAATGCTAAACAAATACTTCTGTTCTATTATATTCATGAAACCAGCCAGGCCCGACAGAGGCCGTGTTTCGCAACACCTTCTTCAGGGGCTCATTGGCTAAACACACTATTATTAAAACCAAATAAATATAAAACACACAATTATAATGTAGATAATGTAAAAAAGGGGGGGGGGAAGAGAATTAAGAATGGTCATTACGACATAAATTATATGGAACAACATGAAAAGGATCAAAATAAATTATGAATTACTTAAAAATACATATAAACCATAAGACTGAACTATAGATGGAGCACTATATCTAAAAACATGCATCTCATGCGTCACTATAACTAAAACATGCATCACATTGGAATACACCATGAACTACTAAAAACATTCATAAATGTATGCACATATATAACAAACCATAAATAATTAATGACATGTTAAAAAATATAAATAAATAAATAAATAATATCATATTAATAAGTAATAAATAACATATCATTAAAATGTTAAAATATTGTACTAATAACTCAAAAGAGCCGGAGTGTGACAACAACCAAAAGGATTCTAGGAGAAGACAATCTCCAAAAAAGGAGGGAGGGACGAAGAAAGATTATGCAAATATAAAGGGTATGCTTTAAAAAGAATAAAAACATTAAATATATGAAAGAAATATATGAACCGATAAAAACAAATATTAAATAAAAGAACCAAAATACATTACATGCCTGTTTTAGGAACCTATCTCTGATGTGTTGATAGATGTCCAGGTGATCTAACCCAAAATATATAAATATATAAAAAAAAACATTATTATATATATTTTGCATGTTATATTGTCAGGCTAATGAAATCACCCAAGGAGGAATAAAAAAGAGAGGCCAAAAATTGTTAACTTAACCTAACCAAAGATTGCATTACAAAGAACTGCAACTGGTAACTAAAGAGGCTGCTAGGTACATGACCTAACCAACGTGCCTAAATTGTAACATCCAGACCTAACATCCGGAGAAAAATAACCAATTGGATTCAAACCTTTACTTTGTATGGGGCACTAAACGCAAAGGAATTCCCAATAATATATTAGATTATGTGCGATTAACCTCCTCAGGGCACATGTAATCCACATCCTCAGACGGAGGATTGCAAAGATAATATACACCTAAACCTGATCGGGGACTATCTCCACTATAAAAGGTTGTATCAACTGATTGCTTTTACAATGTTCCACTAACAGCAAGGGCTAATTCATGTGGGATCGAAGATCGCAACACATTCATATTGGTCATATTCTCATCTAAGCGACTGATTACCCGCTAGTGACTATAAAATGAAAATTTCACAAACTACTGCAATTAAAAATATCCACCATCAGTTTGGCGCCTTATGGGAGTGCGGAACGGCTGTAAAACTATGTACATAAGTTTAAATATCCAGTAAAGGGTGTTACAATGGATTCCAAATGTATATTCGCAATCCTATATTAAAATACACACGTTGCCCAAATGACGTGCACAATTTATTGGATACATGATATGGGAGGGAAGGGGGGATTGGAGGGAAAGGAACATAGCATCTGGTTAGCTCAAAGGAGTGGGAATACTGGAAGATGGCTGAGCCCAATTTCTGTGAGCTAAGAGGAGGAGTGAAGGTCTAGACTGGGAGACCTTCATGAGGTATAAACATTATTTAGAAGGGTAGCAACTGATGCAGGGGTATGTCATTTCCCAGACGCGTGCTCTCCCAGTAGGGATTGAGCCAGCCTTGTCCCGACACCTCCAGTGACACCGCGGGCCCAATCGGGGCTCTCCACACGGACGCCTTCAGCCCAATCGGGGCTCTCCACCCGGACGCCTTCAGCCCAATTGGGGCTCGCCACCCGGACGCCTTCAGCCCAATCGGGGCTCACCACCCAGACGCCTTCAGCCCAATCGGGGCTCGCCACCCGGATGCCTCCAGCCTCTCGCCTAGCCAATCGGGATCTCCACCTAATTTAAAAGCAGGGTACCAGCTAAGATCAGCCCTTTCCCGGATGCGTGCTCTCCCAGGAGGGATTGAGCCAGCCTTGTCCCAACGCCTCCAGTGACACCGTGGGCCCAATCGGGGCTCTCCACCCGGACGCCTTCAGCCTCTCGTCTGCCCAATCGGGGATCTCCACCTAATTTAAAAGCAGGGCACCAGCTGAGATAGCACAGTTACTTACCTGTAACAGGTGATCTCTGGGAACAGCAGGAATAAGTCTTCACATATGGGTACGTCGGTACCGACGGAGCCTGCGCGGGAACGCTTCCCAGCGTCCAATCAGAAAGCCTTTGGAAGCATCCCACAGTGCCTGCGTGCTGCTTCCCGCCTTTCCCAACTGTCTCTCCTCAGTTGAGTTTTAAGCTGAAATAAAGAGAGAGAGAGGGGGAAAGGAAAGATAGATAGAGAGATACAACTCCTAGGGGAGGTGGGTGGGTTGTGAAGACTTATTCCTGCTGTTCCCAGAGATCACCTGTTACAGGTAAGTAACTGTGCTATCTCCAGGAACAAGCAGGAATGAGTCTTCACATATGGGGACTTCCTAGCTTTAGATGCCAGGGAGAGATCCCAGAAGTTGTGTGTCCCTGGAACAGGGCTGCATTTCCCCACATGGATCTCTGGCATCCCATGAGGGATGGTGGGTAGGAGTTGATTAAGTATGGAACAGGTGTTTAAGAACAGCCTGACCAAACAAGGCATCCCGGCGGGATGAGGCGACTTGTGTTTGCTATTTTGTCTGACAGGCACCCTGATGCCTGGGTCCATTGGGCAGATAAAGTCCACTGAGCTGCTCTCCCCTGAGAAGCATGTGGTGCTTCAGGGCAAAGGAACAAAGGTCCTCAGCCTCCCGACAAAGGAGTCTGGACCCAGTTCCACCCTGTTTGTTCACATAAAACATGGCTACCTGATTGTCTGTCTCAACCAGGACAGATTCATGAGCTAGGGAAGGAGAGAAAGCTTTGAGAGCCAAGAGAATAGCCCTGAGTTCTAGGAGATTGATCTGTTGTGCAGCCTCCCAAGAAAACCACAGGCCCTGGGTGCACTTGTTGAGACAATGAGCTCCCCAGCCCTGTAGAGAGGCGTCTGTGGTCAGTACCACTGTGTACCCTGGAATCTGAAAGGGTACTCCCTTTAGTAGATTGGGTGGGTGCAGCCACCAATTGAGGGAGTCCAGAAATGGTCTGGACACCCTTATTCTGTCTCTGAGGCTGCCTGTGGCTTGTGACCACTGATTCCAAAGGGACCACTGTGCAGGCCGCATATGGAGCCTTGCATTGGGGGTTACATGAACTGTCGAAGCCATGTGGCCAAGCAGCCTCAGGCCGAGTCTGGCTGAGACTAGTGACCTGCTCAGAAATTGGTTTGCCAAGCTGATGAGTCTGTGGGCTCTATCGTCTGATAAGAAAGCCTTTGCCAGCAGAGTCCAGCCTGGCCCCTATGAACTCCAAGTTCTGGGAGGGGAGCAAAGTGGACTTTGCGAAGTTTATAACAAAACCCAGGCTTTGAAGAAGAGCAACAGTTCTGAGGGTGGCTTGTCTCGCCTCCTGGCACGTTTGACCCCTGATGAGCCAGTTGTCCAGATAGGGGAAGATAAAGATTCCCTGATTTCTCAGGTAGGCCGCCACCACTGCCAGGCATTTGGTAAAGACCCTGGGAGCGGAGGTGAGGCCAAAAGGCAGTACTCTGTACTGATAATGGTTTCCTCCCACAATGAACCTGAGGTACTTTCTGTGGTCTGGATGAATGAGGATGTGAGTGTACGCATCCTGTAGATCTAAGGAGCATAGCCAATATCCCTGCTGGAGGTAGGGCAGAAGTGTTCCAAGAGTAAGCATCTTGAACTTTTCTTTCTCTAAGAACTTGTTGAGGTTCCTGAGGTCCAGAATGGGTCGAAGGCCACCGGTTCTTCTGGGCACCAGGAAATACCTGGAGTAGAATCCGTGACCTTGCAAGTGGGGAGGCACAGGCTCCACCGCCCTGTCCACCAACAGACCTTGAAGCTCTTGAAGGAGAAGGTCTGTGTGCAAGGGAGGCCTTGAAGGCTCCCCTGGAAAGTATGGCGGAGGCAGTTGATGAAAATGCAGTGCATAACCCCTGTGGACTATGTTCAACACCCAACTGTCCCCAGTGATGTGGGGCCACTGGTGGGCGAAGAGGGCGAGGCGACCTCCTGTGCAGGGCTGGGAGAGCAGGGACTGAGAGGCTATGCTCAAGGAGTCAAAAAACCCCACCCTGCTGAGTGGGAGCAGGGGCCGGAGGCTTGGGGGTCCTCTGCCTATGGGGCCCATTACCCTGCCCCTTGGCTTGCTGACCCTGGGGTGCAGCTTGGGCAGCCCGATACTGAGGGTACTGTTTGTAGGCAGTGCCCTTCCTTGGGTAAAAGGGCTTCTTACCCGAGGCCTTCTTGTGAGAAGGAGCAGCGGTCTTTCTGGACAGCCTTGTCCTTGTAAGGTGCTCAGTCTCGAGCTGTGCGGCCTTCTCAGCCATGGTCTTGACAAAAAGGTTCTCACCTCGGCAAGTGACATCGACCAACTTGTCCTGAACCCATGGCTCGAGGTCCGATGACTGCAGCCATGCCTGGCATCGAGCTGCGATGCCGGCTGCCGCAACTCGGGCCAAAGCCTCGAAGCCATCGTAGGCGGCACGGGACAAACTTCGAGCAGTCCCGAATCTCCGAGGACAAGGACTTGAATCTCTGCAAGGGCTCCCCGGAGAGACCAGCGGAGAACCCAGCCAACTCCTTGGCCAGGTCTCGCAAGTACATGCCCATGTACAGCTGGTAAGACTGGACACGGCAAGCAAGCATCGAGCCCTGGAAGCACTTTCTACCGACACCATCGAGGTTCCGGGCCTCCCTGCCGGGGGGCACCACAGAGTGCATCTTCTGACTTTTCAGGCGATGCATGGCCGATTCCACCACCATGGAATGGTGTGGTAGCTGTGCCTTTTGAAAGCCAGGGCTCTTCCGGAGTTGAAAAATCGAATCGACCCGCTTGCTTAGAACCGGCGCCGAGGCCGGTGCCTCCCACATCCGGAAGAGGAGCCGTTCCAGCATCGGAGGAACCGCGACAGTAAAGGCCTCCTTCGGAGGAGAGTCATACTGCAGGGCCTCGAGCTCTTCGGCTCCAGGCTCTTCCTCGGGTTCCACCGGGATAGCCAACGCGGTGGCCATATCCCGGACAAACTCCGAGAACCGGGTATCCTCCGGAGGTGATCTACTCCGGGGCTAAGACTGCGGTGCGTCCGACGGGATGCACTGAGTCTTGAACGTGTCGGGGGACTCTTCATCCTCCGTCTGCCCCGACGCCGGAGGCACCGGTGTCGACGTCCTCGGTCCCGAACAGGAGGTCGAGGGAGACCGCGACCGAGGTGGACATCGAGCCATCATGGACTCGAGTATCGGCTCGGTCTCTGGGGTCGACTTCGATGTCGATGTCCCGGTGGTCGGGGCAGATGCACCAGACAGGCTGGCCATCAGTGCCCGCTGCTGCTCCATGAAGGCAGACAGTCTGCACTCCAAGACTGTCATCCTCAGACTCAGCTCGGGAGATGCAGCAGCCACCGACTCGGCTCTCTGGGAGGAAAGTCATCGAGGACTCTCGTGTCCAGCAGACTCCGGCTCCACGCGAGGAACTATGGCAGGCTTCTCTTGTTCCACGGGCCCGGGGCGACGGTCGGGGGTCTTAGACCTGGCCCTCGAGGAGCCAGGGACCTCCTCCGACGCCGCCCTCACGAGCCGCTTCTTCCTCTTGCGTTCCCGGTCGGGGGACCCCCTCTCCGAGGAGCCCCGACAGCGCTCGGGATCCGAATCCCAAGATGTCGAGGACTCAGATGAGGTCCGGGCCCGGCCGGAGGCTGAGTCGGAGAAAAGCCTTTCTTTCTGCAGCTGGCGACTTCGTAGTGCCTTGGAAGACATCTTTCCACATGGTCCACATGTCTTAGGGTCGTGATCAGGACCGAGGCACCAAAGGCAGCAGTCGTGTGTGTCGGTGAGAGACATCAACTTCTTACACCGATCACACTTTTTAAAACCGCTGGAAGCCATCGGGGAAAAAAAAAAGAGTCCCCGCGAGGTCAAAGGACCGGCCTTCCAGGGAAAAATCAAAAAAGGGCACAAACGCCAGCCACGAAGGGCAAAAAACAAAAAAGAAGAATCTGGCTCGATACCGGTGTACCGGCGTCGAACCGGGAAGAAAAAATAGCGAAAATCGCCAAAAAATCACACTTTTATCCGGGATGACAGGACACACGTCCGGTGGGCTTCTCGGAAAAAGAGAGACTGAGGTAAGATGGCACCTTTAGGCGGGAAGGGAACCGCACATGCGTGCCTGCATTCCCAAAGGCTTTCATAGAAAGCTGGGAAATCCTCCGCTGGGGCTTCATCGGCGTCGATGACACACATATGTGAGGACTGACTTCCTGCTTGGTCCTGGAGAAAAGCAGCAACCACTGCCATGCATTTCGTGAACACCCTTGGTGCAGAGGCCAGACCAAAAGGAAGCACTCTGTATTGATAGTGCTTTTTCTGAAAAAGGAACCTTCTGTGAGTTGGATGGATGACAACATGAGTGTACGCATCCTTGAGATCTAGAGAACAAAGCCAATCCTGACTCGGAAGGTATGGCAGCAGAGTTCCTAGAGAAACCATCTTGAATTTTTCCTTGACTAGGAATCTGTTCAACTCTCTGAGATCTAAGATGGGTCTGAAACCCCCTGTTTTCTTTGGAATAAGAAAATAGGGGGAGTAGAGCCCTATGCCCTGTTGTTGAAAAGGCACTTCCTCTATTGCCCCCTGCGCGAGAAGAGTGGCAACCTCCTGCTCCAACAGGCTGAGGAGGGAGGTTGGAGAATTGAAATGGTGCACTCTTGTGAGAGGGGGCAAGCTTGAAAAATGAAGTTTGTACCCCTCTCTTATGATGGAGAGTGTCCAATGCTCTGCTGTAATTTGCCCCCACCTGGGAGCAAAGTGACATAACTTTCCTGGAATGGTGGAGGGCTCTGGTCCTTCTAGAGCCAGGAAGGCTAAGTTCTCTAGCAGAAAGTCAAAGGCCCTGAGGGGGCTGAAGTTGCTGGGCTGGGGCAGATCTCACAGCCTTTGCTTTGCTCTGTTTGGAGGATTGCTGACGTTTGGAAGGGAACTGAGCTGCAGAAGATGCCCGCTGACCATAAGCAGGATAGAATCTTCCTTTTTTAGAAAAAGGTGTTTTCTTGAACAACCTTTTCTTAGCAGGAGCAGCTGTGGATTTGGATAATCTATCCAAAGCAGAATTTTCAGCATCCATCTGATTGGCTTTTGCTTGCCAATCCTTACCAAACAGGTTCTCACCTGTACAAGGGATATTTCCCAATTCATCTTGAACCCAGATCTCCAAATCAGATGCTTGAAGCCAAGCAATCCTATGTGCACCTATGGCAATAGCTGAGGCTCTGCTTACGCATTCAAAGGAGTCAAAAGCTGCACGGTTGGAGAATTTGGAGATATCCTGGGCATGTTTGAGCCCAGTGAGAAATTCTTGCCTTTTATCTTCAGACATAAAAGGACTTAAAGTCTGCAAATGGTCAGTGACTTCTTTTAAGAACATTGCCATGTAGAGACTATAAGAATTAGTTCTCGCAGCAAGCACGGAAGCTTGGAAGACTCTTCTTCCAAAAATATCCAGAGTTCTACATTCACGTCCTGGAGGATTAGAGGCATGTCTTTTGGCACTTCTAATCTTTCTCATTGCAGACTCAACCACAATAGAGTGGTGAGGAAGTTGAGTTTTATGGAAACCAGGACAAGGAGGGACACGATACATGGTATCCAACCTGCGAGAATGAGGAGAGGTGGTTAGAGGTGCTTCCCACATCCTCAACATGAAATCGTACAGAATCTCATGAATAGGTAAGGTAGCTGCCTCCTTAGCAGTCTTAGGATATTGTAAAATATCTAACTCCTTGGCTTTAGGTTCTGTCTCAGGTGCCACTGTAATAGAGAGACCCCGAGCCACCTCTCTGATAAAGTCTTGAAAAGACAAATCCTCTGGAAGAGACATCCTTCGTTTAGGAGAGGACTCCTGTGGAAGAAGCATCACTGCATCAACCGACTCTTCAGAATCCTCAGAGTCCTCAGAGGAATCGAAGTATCGTCTGTCCGGATGCTCTTGCAAAGCCCGATACCCGTACCAACCGGGATCAGTATCGGGAATAAGGGCTTCAGAGGACAGAGTACCAGCATAGCGGACACCGATGCCAATGTCGATTCCACCGGTACCGGAATCGGTACCGATGGCGATGCTAGAGCCGGTACCAGCAGTGTAGTCTGTTGCGGTACCACGGGCGTCGATGCCACAAGGAAAGCCGCCAGACTGCGTTCTACGGACAGAATCCTCTGATCCATCGACGTCGCCAATGCCTGGAAATCGGTACTGGTGGAAGCCACCGGTACCCCAGAGCATGGCACCAGGAGATCTGTCGAGGCCACGCCATCGAGATCATCCTGGAACCCCGATGATGATGCTTTAGAGGCCGAAGCCTCCCGCCGGGGTAATTATGCCGGTGCAGAATCCTCGAGGGCAAGGCCAGAGGCATCTCGATGCTTAGAAGGAGATCTACCCTTCGAGGACCGGCTGGATTTATGTTTAGTTACCTGAGATCCATGTGAGGAAGAAGCAGCCCTGGAAGACGTTGATGCCACCGAAGCTGCATCAGAGGGAAACAGGGTACTGAGCTTGGCAGCTTGGTTCTGCCGACCTCTTTTAGACATCATGGAACAGGACACACAATCTGTTATGGAATGGTCAGGACCTAAACATTTTAGACACCAGTCATGGGTGTTGGTGACGGAAATAGTACCGCCACATTCTGTGCACTTTTTAAATCCTGAGGCAGGCTTTTCCATATTTAAGGAAAAAAGGTTTTGGGCCTAAGGCCCAAAACTCAAGTGCACCTGAAGAAAAAGAATGGAAAAAAGGGGGTTTTTTTGTTTGTTTTTTTACAAGAAGAGAAGAACAAAGACCGGCGGTACCGGTACAACGTCGAAGAAGGCAGACGCGACACAAAAGAAAAAGAAAAAATAAGGAAATTCTTCTGCAGTGACAGGAACACGACCTGCTAGCTCCGCAGAAAAAGAAGAACTGAGGAGACACAGTTGGGAAAGGCGGGAAGGCAGCACGCAGGCGCTGTGGGATGCTCCCAAAGGCTTTCTGATTGGACGCTGGGGAGCGTTCCCGCGCAGGCTCCGTCGGTACCGACGTACCCATATGTGAAGACTCATTCCTGCTTGTTGCTGGAGATCAGCCCTTTCTCGGACGCTTGCTCTCCCAGAAGGGATTGAGCCAACCTTGTCCCGACGCCTCCAGTGACACCGCGGGCCCAATCAGGGCCCTCCACCCGGACGCCTTCAGCCCAATCAGGGCCCTCCACCCAGACGCCTTCAGCCCAATCGGGTCCCTCCACCCTGACGCCTTCAGCCCAATCGGGGCCCTCCACCCGGACGCCTTCAGCCCAATCGGGGCCCTCCACCCGGACGCCTTCAGCCCAATCGGGGCCCTCCACCCGGACGCCTTCAGCCCAATCGGGGCCCTCCACCAGGACGCCTTCAGCCCAATCGGGGTTCGCCACCCGGACGCCTCCAGCCTCTCGCCTGCCCAATCAGGGCTCTCCACCTAATTTAAAAACAGGGCACCAGCTGAGATCAACCCTTTCCCGGACGCGTGCTCTCCCAGGAGGGTTTGAGCCAGCCTTGTCCCGACACCTCCAGTGACACCGCGGGCCCAATCGGGGCTCTCCACCCGGACGCATTCAGCCCAATCGGGGCTCGCCACCCGGACGCCTTCAGCCCAATCGGGGCTCGCCACCCGGACGCCTTCAGCCCAATCGGGGCTCGCCACCCGGACGCCTTCAGCCCAATCGGGGCTCGCCACCTGGACGCCTCCAGCCTCTCGCCTGCCCAATTGGGGCTCTCCACCTAATTTAAAAGCAGGGCACCAGCTGAGATCAGCCTTTTCCTGGACACGTGCTCTCCCAAGAGGGATTGAATCAGCCTTGTCCCGATGCCTCCAGTAACATCGCGGGCCCAATCGGGGCTCTACACCCGGACGCCTTCAGCCTCTCGTCTGCCCAATTGGGGCTCTCCACCTAATTTAAAGGCAGGGCACCAGCTGAGATCAGCCCTTTCCCGGATGCATGCTCTCCCAGGAGGGATTGAGCCAGCCTTGTCCCGATGCCTCCAGTGACACCGCGTGCCCAATCGGGGCTCGCCACCCGGACGCCTCCAGCCCAATCGGGGCTCGCCACCCGGACGCCTCCAGCCCAATCGGGGCTCGCCACCTAATTTAAAAGCAGAGCACCAGCAAGCGGGCCCGCGCCTGAGGGCCTCGCCAGAGGACCCTTCGGCGGTGGCCACGTACTCTCCAGGATCCGTTAAACAGCCGGAGAACAAACTGAAAACCAGGACTCAAACCAGGACATAAAATGCAGGTACCGTTTAACTCTACATAACTAGATACCTAATCGTTGCTAGGTAGTTCCACATTACCCTCAGATACACCCACCAAACATTATACGTGATACCTGCTCCATTAACAACCGAGCCTAGCTTGTCGTTCTAACCCTACCTGCTTCACGACCCACTGAGAAGTCGTCTCGGGAAGGCCCTCTGGCCACATGCACACTTACAACTGTACTCCTTTGACTATTACACTCCCTATATGCTATACTACATCCTGTATACTGCCTGTGTCCCCTGTACTGCCTGACTCCATACAGTACTGCATCGCTGTACCATTGCCGTACCATATTGTCCCATCCCAATAGCACTCTTTACCCACGCATGATTACCCCGCATTAGACTGCTATACTGCTTGCCCCTGACTGTGCTATACGACCCTGCCCACGATTGCACTATAATGTTTGCATATGCCTATGCTATACCGCTTGCCCATGATTGTGCTGCTTAAATGGCTATACTGCTCTGCCCATAATTGTACTACTTAGACTGACGTACTGAATTGCCCATATTTGTGCTGTTTAAAATTACTATACTGCTTTACCTATGTTTGTGCTGCTTGACGGCTACACTGTGCTACCCATGATTGTGCTGCTTATACTGCTACACTGCGCTACCCATGATTGTGCTCCTTATACTGCTATACTACGCTACCCATGATTGTGCTGCCTATACTGCTATACTGCCTTGCCCATCCATTATTGTTCTGTTCAGACTAGGGTGTCGACACCACTTGCACACTTTACTGTTACACTACTACTACACCTACACCACAAGTAAACGAAATACCAAGTTTCATACCTGAGCTGAGACTCAACATGGCACTCACAGGCTTTCATATAACAGCATTATATCTCCTAACAGCTTGGCTAGGCAATGCTACTGCATTTGCCCCTCAACATAGTCAAATACCCATCCTTCAAAGCCACAGGAGGAGGTGGACAAGCACTCCCCACCACCCATTTGGTGGTGATGCACACCCTCACCAACCCCACTTATTACATATAGCAATACAACATAATTTGCGAGTTCATAAAGAAATATCTTCCTACCAGCAGAACATTAAGCGTGCCCTCATAAACGCAAGATCAATACGTAAGAAATGGCCAGTCATTGCAGACATAATTTCCCTCCATTGCCTGGACATCTCTTCATAACTCAGACATGGCTATCAAATGATAACGTACTCATCAACCAGTTCCTACCCAATGGCTTCTCAGTACACACGTCACAGAAGCGGTAAACGAGGAGGTGGCGTTCTCGCTATCACCAAAACTGATCTCCACTTCCACCTGAGCAATACAACCAACGCAATACACATAGATGCAATCACCATTACCAATAAACATTGCTCCTTCAACCTAATATACAGGGCCCCATCCACAGACTCCGATTCCCTCGCAACATTAATTGAGCTTGCATCCAACTCACAATTGCCAAGCACACCAAGCTGGGTTGTAGGTGATTTCAATTTACCATCCTTGCACGACGCACAGGCTTCATCTTTCCTGGATGCCTTCGAAGAACTAGGATACACACAACTCGTTGATGAGCCCACCCATGCTAAAGGTAGGACACTGGACCTTGTTTTTGCCCCCCCCCCCAACTGCCTTTAAAACAAACACCACCATACTGTCCACTACTGCAATCCCCTGGTCAGACCACATGTTAATCACGTTCCAAATATCTCTACCCAAGAAACTCCAAAAGAGTGTTGATAAAGCCAGCAGCCTCAAAACAGTTCCACGCAGGTTCATAGCCTTTAACAAAGACCAAATCTTAAACCATACCCGTACACTCTTTGACCTAACATCCCACGAACCTGAAGTGTTAGTTTCCACTTGGAATGAAAACTTCAGTTCCATTGCATTACGACCACCATCAAACAAGCCTACCAAGAAGAGAAGAACAGCGGTTTGATACTCCACAGAGCTTAGAATGTCACTCTCCTGCTTGAGAAAACTAGAAAGACGCTGGCCCCGTACTCACTCCACAGAGGACCTAAGGACATACAACACTCAACTAGAAAAACACCGCCAAGCAATATCTGAAAGCATGAGGAGATTCCACACTGACACACTAAAACGGTCCCTAAACAAGCCACATGACCTCTTCACCATGGTAAAGAACCTAGCAAAAGAGCCAGTACCAGAGCAACCTAGTCAAATCCACCCTCAAGCCTTCGCCGACTACTTAAAAGCAAAACTGTACCAAACTAATAAATCCCCCACACATACCATGGCACTTGAGCCAAGATCCTCAGCCCGACTGTCTGCCTTCTCTAAGCCATCTGACAAACACAATGAGGACATAATTGCTGGAATGAACACAACAACCGCACAAACTGACCCTTGCCGGTGTCCTGGATAAAAGAGTTACGACCGACAGTCAGCCCTTTCATAGCAAAGCTAATGGATTGCTCATAACGACAGGCACCTTTCCCCAATCCCTCAAACGTACCTCAATCAGGCCATAAGAACATAAGATATGCCATACTGGGTCAGACCAAGGTCCATCAAGCCCAGTATTCTGTTTCCAACAGTGGCCAATCTAGGTCATATGTACCTAGCAGTTCCCCCAAGAGACACAAGTTCCACAATGCTTGTACTAGGTCAAGCATTGATATCTTCAGTCACTTCTTAATAATGGTTTATGGACCTTTCCTCCAGGAACTTGTCCAAACCTTTTTTAAACCCAGCTACACTAACAGCCTTTACTACATCCTCCGGTAACAAATTCCAGAGTTTGATTACACATTGAGTGAAAAAATATTTTCTTTTATTAGTCTTAAATAGTTTACCCTGTAGCTTCATTGCATGTCCCCTAGTCTTTCTATATTCTGATAAGGTAAACAATCGATCTACGTTTACCCGTTCCACTCCGTTCATTAATTTATAGACTTCTATCATATCTCCCCTCAGCCGTCTCTTTTCCAGGTTAAAGAGCCCTAACCTTTTTAGCCTTTTTTCATAGGAGTATCCTTCCATCCCCTTTACCATTTTGGTGGCTCTTCTCTGTACCTTTTCTAAAATCGCTATATCCTTTTTAAGATACGGCGACCAGAATTGCACACAATATTCAAGGTGCGGTCTCACCATGGAACGATATAGAGGCATTATAATATCTTTTGTTTTATTTTCCATTCCTTTCCTTATCATACCTAGCATTCTATTTGCTCTCAAGGGCCGCCGCTGCACACCGGGCCGAAGGTTTTAGCATGGTATCCACAATGACGCCTAAATCTTTTTCCTGGGTGGTGGTTCCTAATGTGGAACCTTGCATCGTGTAACCATAGTTTGGGTTGTTCTTCCCTAGGTGCATAACTTTGCACTTGTCCACATTAAATTTCATCTGCCATTTTGATGCCCAGTCTTCCAATTTATCAAGATCCTCTTGCAATTTTTCACAATCCTCTTGGGTTTTAACAACTTTAAATAGTTTTGTGTCATCTGCAAATTTGATAACCTCACTCGTTATTCCATTTTCCAGGTCATTTATGAATATGTCAAAAAGCAGCGGACCCAGCACAGATCCCTGGGGTACACCACTATTCACCTTTCTCCATTGGGAAAATTGGCCATTTAGCCCTACCCTCTACTTTCTATCTTTTAACCAGTTCCTGATCCACAATAGTACACTGCCTCCTATCCCATGACTCTTTACTTTTGCCAAAAGTCTCTGATGAGGGACCTTGTCAAAGGCTTTCTGAAAGTCCAGATACACAATATCAACCGACTCACCTTTGTCCACCTGTTTATTCACTCCTTCAAAAAAACATAACAGATTAGTAAGACAAGATGTTCCTTGTCTAAAGCCATGTTGGCTGTCTCCCATTAGGTTGTGACTATCTACATGCTGAGTAATTTTATTCTTTATGATGGTTTTTAACATTTTTCCCGGTACTGACATCAGGCTCACCGGTCTGTAGTTTCCCGTATCACCCTGGAACCCTTTTTAAAAATTGGTGTTACATTGGCGAGCCTCCAATCTTCAGGTATTAGAGATGATTTTAATGATAGTTCACAGATTACTAATAGCAGGTCTGCAATCTCATATTTCAGTTCTTTCAACACCCTTGGATGTACACCATCCGGCCCAGGTGATTTGCTACTCTTCAGTTTATCTAATAGTTGTAAGACATCTTCCCGATGTATCGATATTTCCTTCAATTCTTCCGCACCTTTAAATACCACTTCAGTCATGGGTAACATCCCTACATCTTCCTCAGTAAAGACCGAAGCAAAGAATTCATTCAGTCTCTCCGCTATCGCCTTGTCGCCTCTTAGTGCTCCTTTAACCCCTTTATCATCTAATGGACCAACTGATTCTCTCACAGGTTTTTTGCTACGAATGTACTTGAAAAGGTCTTTATTTCGCGTTTTTGCTTCCGCAGCAAGCTTCGGAACCACTCCTCAAAAACAACAAACTGGACCCTAAGAAGCCCGACTCGTATAGACCGATATCCAGCATACCACTGTTGGTGAAAATCGTCGAGAAAGACGTCCAAAGACAAATTCAAGATCATATTGACGCCTCTGCACCACTTGATCCGTTTCAGCACGGCTTCAGAGCCGCACATGGGGTCGAACCTCTCCTCACCATCCTCTTCAGTACCATAATTGCAGGAATTGACAGCATACACCGAGGATACGTACTCATATTCTTGGATATAGCGGCGGCCTTTGATTCTGTTTCCCATGATATCCTCTTACACCGCCTCAGAGAGAAGGGGATTTGTCACTTAGCACTAGAATGGTGCAAGTCATATCTCTCGGATAGATGGCAACATGTAAGATCAGATGAAGCAACATCAGAACCTTTCCACCAGAGCCAAGGGGTCCCTCAAGGATCCTCTCTATCCGCCCTGTTGTTTAATATTTATATGCAACCGATCTGCGAGATCGTCCAGTCCTTCAAGGTGGAATGCCTGTTATACGCAGACGACGTGCTCCTATATATGCCTTTTGCAACGGAGAACCCCAAACTCTCACCGCTCACGGACTGTTTCAACGCAGTATCCAGATGGCTCCAATCACAAAACCTGGGAATCCAACATAAGAAAACCGAAGTCCTTTTCGTCACCAGAGATCCCAAATTCATCACACCACCGTGCTTAAAGGACTTAGATGCATATCTACTTACCAAACCCTCTATTAGATATCTAGAAGTCACACTTGACCAGCGACTCGACATGAAGACCCATATAGGCAATGAAGCAAGAGCTATATACCATAAAATCCGATCACTTAGACACATACGCGCCTTACTGGAACCTGGCGACTTCCGACAATATACCAAGCCTTGATCATACTGCATCTTGACTATGCAAATACCATACTCCACGGTCTCCCGCAATCCACAATACACCGTTTACAGCTTGCAATAAACTCTGCTGAAAGAGTGCTCCAGGGCGCTTCCAAGTGGGAACACATTATACCCATCCTTAAACAACTCCACTGGCTCCCCATAAAAGGCAGAATTACGTTCAAAACCATAATTCTGACCTTCAAAATCATAAATAAGCTCGCCCCACCAGCCCTAGCAGACCTCATTCAGATAACCCCCCTGAACAGACCTAGAAGATCCCCTGAGGACAATAAACTAATAGTCCCAAGAGAAATAACCAAGTGCTGCCAGACAACAGTGAACAGGGCTTTCAAATTCTCGGCACCAAAATGCTGGAACAGCCTCCCTCCTAGTATACGGGCAATCACTAATTTAACGCAGTTTAGGAAAGCTCTAAAATATCACCTTTTCCTCGAGCATTACCCGGAGGACAGCACCTCAAATGCTTCATCAGTAAACTAACCACGTCAAACTGATGTTCAGGCTGCTCTTTCTGTACAGTTGTAAATAGCTACCCCCTTGTTGTCTATCCAAGTTCTGTTGCCTGTTAATTGTAAACACAAATCGAATGTTTTGAGATGTGTATTTAACTGGTTCTATGTAAACCATACTGATGGAAAATAGCGCGGTATATAAGTGCATGTAATAAATTAAATAAATAAATAATAAATAAAATTACCAAAAAGCTACAATCCATAACTTGAAACAGTGTGCTTTAGCACACTAGTAAATAGGGCCAAAGTGTTGCAGGCATTAAAAATGAAAGGGGCTCGCATATTCAACTTCTCCAGAAGACGCAGCTAAATGATTGTGAACATTCTAAGCTCAAAAGAGATTAGGCTGGGCAGATTTTCTCTGCATCCTCAGGGAGGCAGGGGTGGTTATTTTAGCCCACAACACCGTGCTCTGTGAGATTTAATAAGAAAAACAAAGATTCAATAAGGCGGCACATATTTGCCACATTAAAGGAAGGAAATGAGAAGTTTTATCTTGGCAATATATATGGAACCTAATGATTACGATCATTTCTTCTTGTTTGTTAGGCTTATCTGAAATCTCTCTCATGACAGTCAATACCTTGAAACTATGGCAGGGTACTTATGGCATCTATGATAAAGTCATAGAGGATAGGCTCTAGGGTTTAATCTATTGTAAAGGGTGCTAAAGATGGAAATTCTGTCTGAGATAGCATTTTGTCTAGAGAATGCTATACCCAGCAGAGTGGAACTATACACCCCTATCTAAGGTGGTGTGTTTGCTGCAGAGATCAGCTTTCTAAACATGATATAATGTGGATGAACTGGGAAATGCAGGCTGAATCACAGCAACTGTGGCGGCTTCCAGCATACTTGGTGGAAAATGCTGAATTTCAAGCTTAAAACAGCAGTGGGATGAGTATGTGTAGCATAATGGAGAACATAAGGAACAACCCATAATCAAAAGCTATCCCAGTCAATGGCATATGTCGTCATCTCCCAATTCTAGGGCGGATTCATCTTACTTATCAACATAGAATAAAAGTCTTAACTGTCAGTTTCATGAAAAAAAAGCAATTGATAAACCAATGCAGTTTTAAATGATTATTATATTTGGAAGTAGTATCAAATTCTTTGTATGACCTCAACAACATTTTACATCTACTTATCAGGAAAATGGCATAAAGCAAGATTTGCTTTATGTGCCTTAAGGCCATAATTAAATGAGAATTTAAAACAATATGAAAACAGATTGTCTCTTTTAGGTACTAGAAGGGTAACTTTACTTACACTAAGAATCTTTGAAACAGGTTTCACCAGAACTGAAATGGAGGGTGTGCGCACACACCATGTATTTCTACCACTTCTATCCCCTAAAAGATAATTGGAGGAGGAGTGGAAATATTTGGTAATTACATTTTATCTCCGACAAGAAAGTGCTGGCAGTAAAAGTGGTCTCTGGAAATTGTGCATTCCATGGAACACACTTCTGTAAACTTGTTTTATAGTGTCTAACACAGCATTTTTCAAGTTCACAACAGTCAATGAATACATTATCTCAGTCCAGACACTGTCCTGCTTGGGATCACATTTCCTTATTGTTATTCAGCAATAGGTGATATTCTTTTAAAAAGTGGGTAATATATTGCAATAAATAAATGTAGGCCTTTTTCAGATTCACCTCTAATTGCAGACCATGGCTTTTCCTAGTACTGTACTCAGTGTCTTGGGTAGCCTAGTATTTGGCTACTTTCAAAGCCTCAACCATTGGCCTCAAAGTCCTCATGAATTCTTGCCAAACAGCTCTCTATTCCTTCATATTTCACTGTCTTGACCCAAAATTTGATTACCCCAAGCCAGTGAACCAATACCATTACATTAGGCTGCTTTTTTCATAAACTACTACTACTGAACATTTGTATAGCGCTACAAGGCGTACGCAACGCTGCACAGACACATGTAAAAGATGGTCCCTGCTCATCAGAGCTTACAATCTAGTCAAGACAGCACAGTAGCTATAGACATGGGATACAGCTAGGGGGAAAGGTAAGGTAACACCAAGGACATCAGGTGAGTCGAGATCCGAAAGCAGCAGCGAAGAGGTGAGTTTTCAGCCTGGATATGAAAAGGGTCAGAGAAGGCACCTGATGTACAGACTCAGATAGTTTCTTCTAGGCATAAGGAGCAGCAAGATGAAAGGAGCGAAGTCTGCAGTTGGCAATAGAAGAAAAGGGCACCGATAGAAGCGATTTGACAGAAGAGCGAAGTTCCCGAGGAGGTGTGTAGGGAGAGATAAGAAAAGAAAGGCAGTGAGGAGCTGCAGAGTGAATGCACTTATAGGTCAGTAGGAGAAGTTTGAACTGGATGCGGAAACAGAGAGGAAGCCAATGAAGAGACTTGAGAAGAGGGGTGATGTGAGCATGACGAGACTGGTGGAAAGAGTAGTTACTCACCTGTAACAGGTGTTCTCCAGGAGCAGCACGAATCAGTCCTCACATATGGGTGTCATCGGCGCCGATCAAGCCCCAGCGGAGCATTTCCCCAGCTTTCCATGAAAGCCTTTGGGAATGCTGGCACGCATGCGCGGTTCCCTTCCCGCCTAAAGGTGCCATCTTACCTCAGTCAAATGACATAGCTAAGAAGAGCACACAAAAATGTAAAAACACAAACTACGTACAACTGCAACTCCAAAGGGAGGAGGGAGGGTTGTGAGGACCTGCTACAGGTGAGTAACTACTCTTTCTCCAGGACCAAGCAGGAAGTCAGTCCTCACATATGGGTGACTCCCTAGCTCTGGGCTACCGAGTAACCCAGGCTGAACAAGAGAACTCCCTCTAGTCCCAGCAGCAAAGAAAGGCTTTTCAAGGACACAACCTCCACCGGTAGCCCAACAGAGGGCAGGAGTTGCCTAAACCTCAAAGAGATTCCGGAGTACTGCTTGGCCAAAAGCACTGTCCCTATGGGACTCCATTTCCACACAGTAGTGGGCTGCAAAAGCCTGGCTTGAAGACCAAGTTGCAGCCCTGCAGATGTCTACCAAGGGCACAGAGCGGAGATGAGCCACTGAGGCAGCCATTGCCCTGACACGATGGGCCGTGACCCTACCCTGCAAAGGAAGGTCAGCCGCCTTGTAAGCCCAGGTGATACAGTTAGCCACCCAGATAGACAAGGTACGCTTGGACACAGCTAACCCAAACTTATTGGGGTCGAAGGATACGAAGAGCTGAGTAGCCCTTCTATGCCCCTGCGTACGGTCAAGGTAGAAGGATAAGGCCCTCCTACAATCCAGGGTATGCAGGACTGCTTCAGCCTGGCTTGCATGAGGCCTAGGGAAGAATGTTGGAAGAACCACCTCCTGATTGAGGTGGAAAGAGGAGACAACCTTTGGGAGGAACTTGGGATGAGTCCTGAGGACTACCCTGTTCCTATAAATCCTGGTGTAAGGTCTATCACAGACCAGGGCCTGAAGCTCACTCACTCGCCTAGCCGAGGTAAGGGCTATCAGGAAGAGTGTCTTCCAGGAGAGGAAGCGCAGTGGACAAGTAGTCACTGGCTCAAAGGGTGGGCGAGTCAGTTGCTGCAAGACCACATTCAGCTCCCACTCAGGAGTAGGACGACGGATGGGGGGCTTGAGCAAAAGCAAGCCCCTGAGAAAGCGGGACACCAAGGGGTGACCTGACAAAGAATGTCCCTCCACCAGTGAGTGGTGAGCTGCTAAAGCTGAGAGGTGGACCCGAACAGAATTGGACTTAAGTCCCTGATTTGATAAGTGCAGTAAGTACTGAAGCACTACTGGCACAGTACAGGAGAAAGGATCCTCTGCAGGTAGCTGACACCACACAGAAAACCTCTTCCATTTGAGAGCATAGGCTTTCCTAGTGGACTGTTTTCTAGAGGCTAGGACAACCTCCTCAACTTCCTGAGGCAGGCCCCAGGGAGCCAAGACTACCCTTGCAGCCTCCAGGCCATCAAATTGAGAGTCTTGAGATTGGGGTGTAGTAAGGAACCCTGCTCCTGAGAGAGAAGGTCGGGTTGCAACCCCAGAGGCAGTGGGGGATCCACCGCCAGTTGAAGCAGAAGAGGAAACCAAGGCTGTCTCGGCCATCTGGGAGCTACCAGCAGGACCGAGGCCTTGTCCCGAAGAATCTTGAACAGAGTTTGGGCCACCAAGGGCGTGGGAGGGAACGCATACAGGAGGCCCTGAGACCAGGACATCAGAAAAGCATCTGGTGCGATCCTCAAAGGATGTGGTTGCCTGGAGCAGAACTTGGGTAGCTGCTTGTTTAGTGGACTGGCAAAGAGATCTATCCAAGGGAGACCCTACTTCAGGAAGATCTGTTGAACCACCAAGGGATGCAGCTGCCACTCGTGGGGCTGCAGAATCCTGCTCAACCGGTCGGCCAGGCAGTTCTCCTGGCCTGGGAGGTACACCGCCTTGAGAAGCATGTGGTGCTTCAGGGCAAATGAACAAAGGTCCCGAGTCTCTCGACAAAGGATCTGGGACCCAGTGCCGCCCTGCTTGTTCACATAAAACATGGCCACCTAGTTGTCTGTGTGAATCAAGACTGAGCGGTGAGCCAGGGCTGGAGAAAAAACTCTGAGAGCCAAGCGGATAGCTCGAAGTTCCAGCAGATTGATCTGTTGGGCTGCCTCCCAGGGAGACCAGAGGCCTTGGGTGCACTTGTCCAGACAATGAGCACCCCAGCCCTTCAGAGAGGCGTCGGTGGTGAGGATCACTGAGTATTCTGGCATTTGGAAGGGCATTCCTTTGAGTAGATTGGGTGGATGTAGCCACCAGCTGAGGGAGGCCAAAAGGGGTTTGGACACCTTTATCTTGTCTCGTAAGTGGCCTATGGCTTGAGACCACTGAGTCCGAAGGCACCACTGTGCAGGCCTCATATGGAGCCTGGCATTCGAAGTCACATGTACTGTCGAAGCCATGTGACCCAGAAGCCTGAGGCAGAGTCTGGCGGAGACCAGGGACCTGTTCAGAAACTGCTTTGCCACGTCCATCAGCCTTTGAGCCGTGTCTTCTGACAAGAATGCCTTTGCCAGTTGAGAATCCAACATTGCCCCTATGAACTCCAAGTTCTGGGAGGGGAGCAAAGTGGACTTTGCGAAGTTTATGACAAAGCCCACCTTTTGAAGCAGAGCAATGGTGTTGAGGGTGGCTTGTCTGGCCTCCAGGGACGTCTGACCCCTGTTGAGCCAGTCGTCCAGATAGGGAAAGACAAAGATGCCTTGATTTCTCAGATAGGCTGCAACCACTGCCAGGCACTTGGTAAAGACCCTGGGAGCGGAGGACAGGCCAAAAGGTAGTACTCTGTACTGATAATGGTTTCCTCCCACAATGAACCTGAGGTACTTTCTGTGGTCTGGATGAATGAGGATGTGAGTGTACGCATCCTTTAGATCTAAGGAGCATAGCCAATCTCCCTGCTGGAGGTAGGGCAGAAGTGTCCCAAGAGTAAGCATCTTGAACTTTTCTTTCTCTAGGAACTTGTTGAGGTTTCTGAGGTCCAGAATGGGTCGAAGGCCACCGGTTCTTTTGGGTATCAGGAAATACCTGGAGTAGAATCCGTGACCTTGCAAGTGGGGAGGCACAGGCTCTTTTAGAAGGAGATCTGTGTGCAGGGGAGGCCTTGGAGGCTCCCCTGGAAAATATGGCGGTGGCAGTTGGTGAAAATGGAGGGCATAGCCATTGTGGACTATGTCCAGCACCCAACCGTCCCCGGTGATAAGGGGCCACTGGTGGGCAAAGAGGGCGAGGCGACCTCCCGTGCAGGGTGGGGAGAGCAGTGGAGGAGAGGCTATGCTCAAGGAGTCAAAAACCCCCACCCTGAGTGGTAGCAGGGGCCTGAGGCTTGGGGGTCCTCTGCCTAGGGGCCCATTACCCTGGCCCTTGGCTTGCTGACCCTGGGGGGCAGCTTGGGCAGCCTGATACTGAGAGTACTGTTTGTAGGCAGTGCCCTTCCTCAGGTAAAAGGACTTTTTACCCGAGCCCTTCTTCTTATGTGAAGGAGCAGAGGTCTTCCTCGACAGCCTTGTCCGGGTAAGGTGCTCTGTCTTGAGCTGAGCGGCCTTCTCGGTCACGGGTTTGCCAAAAAGGTTCTCACCTCGGCAGGGGACATCGACCAACTTGTCCTGAACCCATGGCTCGAGGTTTGATGACTGCAGCCACGCCTGGCGTCGAGCCGTGATGCCAGCAGCCGCTACTTGGGCTGAAGCCTCGAAGCCATCGTAGGCGGCGCGGGAAATGAACTTCGAGCATTCCTGAATCCCCGAGGACAAGGTCTGAAATCTCTGCAAGGGTTCCCCGGAGAGACCAGCAGAGAAGCTGGCCAGTTCTTTGGCCAGGTCCCGCAAGTACATGCCCATGTACAGCTGGTAAGACTGGACATGGCAAGCAAGCATTGACCCCTGGAAGTACTTCCTACCGACGCCATCGAGGTTGCGGGCCTCCCTGCCGGGGGGCACCGCGGAGTGCATCTTCTGGCTCTTCAGACGATGCATGGCCGATTCCACAACCATGGAATGGTGTGGTAGCTGTGCTTTCTGGAAACTAGGGCTTTTGCGGAGTCGATAAATGGAATCGACTCGCTTACTTAGAACCGGCGCCGAGGCTGGGGCCTCCCACATTCGGAAGAGGAGCCATTCCAGCATCGGAGGAACCGGGACAGTAAAGGCCTCCTTCAGAGGAGAGTCGTACTGTAGAGCATCGAGCTCCTCGGCTCGAGGCTCTTCCTCGGGATCAGCAGGGATAGCCAAGGCAGCGGCCATATCCCGGACGAACTCCGAGAACCTAGTGTCCTCCGGAGGGGATCTACTCCGGGGATCAGACTGCGGTGAGTCCGACGGGACGCACCGAGTCTTAAAAGTATCGGGAGACTCCTCGTCCTCAGTCTCCCAGGCTGACTCGTCCGAGGAGGAGTCAGGGTCCGACCCCGCAGGGCCCCGAGGCACCCGCCCCAACGCCAGGGGCACTGGCGTCGACACCCTCGGTCCCGAACGGGAGGTCGAGGGAGACCTCGACCGAGGACGACTTCAAGCCACGAGGGTCTCGAGTATCGGCTCGGTCTCCGGGGTTGACTTCGAAGTCGACGTCCCGGTTGTCGGGGCAGATGCACCAGACAGGCTGGCCATCAGTGCCCGCTGCTGCTCCATGGAGGCAGACAGTCTGCACTCCAAGGCTGTCATCCTGAGACTCAGCTCGGGAGACGCAGCAGCCACCGACTCAGGCCCCGGCGGAGGCTCTCTGGGAGGAGAGTCCACGAGGACTACAGGGCTTACGTGTCCAGCAGACTCCGGCTCTACGCGAGGAACATTGGCAGGCTTCTCTTGGTCCACGGGCCCGGGATGGCGGTCGGGGGTCTTAGACCTGGCCCTCGAGGGACCAGGGACCTCCTCCAACGCCGCCCTCACGAGCCGCTTCTTCCTCTTACGTTCCCGGTCGGGGGACCCCCTGTCCGAGGAGCTTCGACGGCGCTCGGGATCGGAATCCCGAGATGTCGAGGCCTCAGACGAGGTCCGGGCCCGGCCGGAGGCAGAGTCTGAGAAAAACCTTTCCTTTTGATGCTGTCGACTCTTTAGTGCCTTGGAAGACATCCTCCCACATGGCCCACACGACTTTGGGTCGTGGTCAGGGCCGAGGCACCGAAGGCAGCAGTCGTGTGTGTCGGTGAGAGACATAATTTTCTTACACCGATCACACTTTTTGAAACCACTGGAAGCCATCGGGGAAAAAATAGCCCCAGCGAGGTCAAAAGACCGGCCTTCCAGTGAAAAATGAAAAAAGGGCGCGAACGCCAGCCACGAAGGGCAAAAACCGAAAAATTAAGAAAACGGGCTCGATACCGGTGTACCAAACCCGGCGGGAGGGGAACCGGCGTCGAACCGGAGAAAAAAATAGCAAAAATCGCCGAAGAAAAAAAAATCACTTTTATCCGTGAGAACAGGACACACGTCCGATGGGCTTCTCGGAAAAAAAGAGACTGAGGTAAGATGGCACCTTTAGGCGGGAAGGGAACCGCGCATGCGTGCCAGCATTCCCAAAGGCTTTCATGGAAAGCTGGGGAAATGCTACGCTGGGGCTTCATCGGCGCCGATGACACCCATATGTGAGGACTGACTTCCTGCTTGGTTGTGGGGAAGATAAGCTGCGCAGCAGAATGTTGAACAGATTGAAGGGGAGAGAGATGACTTAGAGGGAGACCAACAAAGAGCAGGTTACAGCTGTCTAGACAGGAGGTGACTAAGGAGTGGATAAGTGTCTTAATAGTGTGTTCAGAAAGGAATGGGCAAATTTTGTTGATGTTGTAGAGAAAGAAACGGCAGGTTTTAGCTATCAGATATGCGTGGAGTAGGAGAGGAGTCAAAGACAATCCTAAGGTTGCGAGCTAAGGAGTAGAGATTTATCCACAGAAACAGAGAAAGGAGGAAGGGGAAAAGAGAGTTTAGGGGGAAAAATAAGCAGCTCAGTTTTGGTCACGTTCAATTTCAAATGGCAGTGAGACATCCATGCAGCAGGGAACTGAATCCATCTACCTACTGTAAGCACCCTGTATGTTTCCAGCATCTAAGTAACATAACAGCATATGTGTGGTAAGATATCCACAGATAAAAGCTATTTGGCCCACCCAGTCTGCTCAATTGTCCCTGCCTATACTACTCTAACTAAAAGGTATGTTCTTCCAGTTATGAGTCATACAAGCTTGAATTCCACTTTACTTTATTTTATCCATGATCATTCCTTACCCCCCAATTACTGTTTTTAATGTCAAACATATAAGCATGGCCCCTATGGGAAATTACTTCTCCTTTTTCTTCCTAGCTTGAAAGCATAGTCAAGTCAGACTAATCTCACCTCTCCCTGATGATAAATGAGAAGGCATCAAGATTTTGGTATAATTTCATTTTAATTGGCCTGCCTCTCCTTCTTGGGAGTATAATGCAATTGTACAACAGCACTGTGCAAGTCAGTTTTGTCTTTTCTCCTTTTTGGTCACCTGCTCCAGCTAATTTAGCATATTACTTTCCATAACCAATACAAGCCTAAGGAATTCCCCAACTCAGTTTATTTAATTTAAAGCTCCCACATTCCTGCTTTTACTACTGCCCTCTGTATTTCATCCAAACGTACTTACATTGCTATGGTTTTGGTCATAACTCTCTCTGTTGATAGGCTATCCTAACAATAATACCCCAAAAAAGACACTAGTCACCAAAATTAATACCCAACAAAGACTAGGTGGTCAGAGCACAATATTTTTGTCGGACTGATCATAGGCAGGAATAAACCTCTTGAAATGAACTCGCCATTGTAACACAATATTAGCATTAAAGTAGGCAAGACATACTTAGCTGTGAGCGCAATAGCTTACTGTGAATGGCAAGCGTAGTTACTCATCTCCAGGGACAGCAGGAATCAGTCCTCACATATGGGTGACTGGCAACAACGGAGCCTGCACAGAGCATTTCCCCAGCTTTCAAAGAAAACCTTTGGGACATGCTACCACACATGCAGGGTCCCCTTCCCGCCCAAGGGTGCCATCGTGCTCAGTCAGATGACATAGCTAGGACAGTAATAAAAAATAAAACAAGGTAGGGAGGGTTGCAAGGACAGATCCCTGCTGTCCCTGGAGAACACCTGGTGAGTAACTATGTTTTCTCCGGGAACCAGCAGGAAGTGAGGCTTCACATATGGGACTCCCTAGCTCCAGACCACAACAGCAACAATAGCGACCAAGTCGGGTAGCTGTGAGTTGCAGAAGATGAGTCCCCACCGAGAGACTCTGCAAGACCCTAGCGTCCAGTGGCACTATCACACCGATAGACTAAACCGAAGTCAACTGTGAGCAGAGGCACCACTGGGCTGTCTGCATGTGCAAGCAGGCTGAGGGCGTCAAGGGGACCGAAGAGGCCATATGGCCCAGTAGGCAGAGGAGAAGACAAGCTGGCACTAACCGGCAACTTTGTACCTCTTCTGCTAGCTGTCTGAGGTATTCTATACCTTCTCTGGAAAGGACCGCCTTGACCTGCAGCATGTTGAGCTGAGTACCTATGAACAAATTTTGGGCTGGAGAGAGGTGGGATTTGGGGTAGTTCATGATGAACCCCAAGTGCTGCAGAAAGAGGGATGCATGCTCTGTCACCTGACTGGCCTCTGAGGCTGTGCCGCCCCTGATTAGCCAGACATCTAGGTAGGGGAAGACAATGACCCCGCAGACACAGGTGGGCTGACACCACAGCCAGGAATTTGGTAAAAACCCTTGGCAAGGCGGCTAGGCCAAAAGGTAATACCCTCTACTGGTAGTCCCCCTCCTCCTACCACGAATCTTAGGTACTGCCTGTGGGAGGGGTGGCTTAGGATGTGTGTACACGCATCCTTAAGATCCAAGGAACACAGTCAATCTCCCTGGCGAAGATAAGGCAACAGTGTTCCAAGGAAGAGCATCTTGAACTTCTCCTTCACCAGAAGCATGTTTAAGTTTTGCAGGTCTAGTATGGGCCTGAGGCCCCCAGTTCTCTTTGGGAAAAAGAAGTACCTGAAGTAGAAAGCCTTTCCCATAGATGTCTGGGTACAGGCTCTACTGCATTGTCCCTGATCAGACCTGTGAGCTCTGTGAGCAGAAGTCTAGTGAAGGAGGGGTTACATTGGCTCTCCTGGGAAGAATCTGGGTGGTATTGGCTATAGGCAGAAGAGGTATACTTTCCTTACCACTTTCAGTACCCACTAGGTCAAGGTGATGTTGGCCCATATGTGGGCAACGAGCACCAGTCGCCCCCCTGTGGGCTGGTGAAGGTCTCCTGGGGGAGGGGAGGCCCTGCCCTAGGAGTCAAAAGCTCCGCCTGGGTTAGCTGGGGTCTGAGGCTTCAGTGCTTTCACATTCTGAGCCCTATGGCCATGTCTCTTAGGGTGAGAACCTTGTTACTGGCCCAAGAAGGGCTGGTACTGGTGACTGTGGGAAAGGACCCTTCTTTCTCAGGAAACAGGGGACTTTTCCCTGCTAGTTTCCTGCATGGAAGGGATGAGGTCTTTTTAGAGAGCCTCTGGCAGGTCACCACGTCTGCCTCTATCTTGGCCACCTTGTCAGCCATTCGTCTGCCAAATAGGTTCTCCCTGGTGCAGGGAACGTCAAGCAGCTTGTCTTGGACCCATTTATGGAGGTCAGAAGACTGCAGCCAGGCTTGGCAGCGGGTGCCGATGCCGGCTGCTGCGACTCAAGCCGCTGATTCGAAGCCATTTATTTTATTTATTTTTTTATTTAGCTGTATTTATATCCCGCTTTTCACTGGGTCAAAGCGGTCAATTGGGAGATACATTTAACACGAGGGGATATGACACACATACGCTAATACTTAAAGGGAACATGGGCAATGGAGGGTTAAGTGGCTTGCCCAAGACCACAAGGAGTGCCTATAGCACTAGAAATCCCAGTCCCTCCGGTCTGAGATTGCTGTCCCCAGGTGGGACTTGAACCCCCGGCTCTCCGGCCTGAAGTACCTTGTCCTAACCACTAGGCCACTCCTCCCCCATAGGTTGTTCGGGAGAGGGAGCAGTCCTTGATCCCCGAGGGTCAAGGACTGGAACTTTTGGAGGAGTTCCTGACAAGACCAGTCGAAAACACCAAAAGCTCCTGGGATGAGGCCTTCAGGTATGCACCTATGTATAAATCATAGGCTTGGATCCAGCACCCCAGAATCGAGCTCTGGTAACATTTGCGCCTGAAGGTGTCGAGGGTTCTGACCTCCCTTCCGAGGGGAACAGAGAAGTGGGTCTTTAGGCTCTTATGTTTTTGCATAAGTGACTCAACGACCATGGAGTTATAAGGGAGCTGGGGTTTGTGGAATCCCAGGCCCTTCCAGATGTGGTAATAGCATCAAGGCGCCAGCTCACCACCAGTACAGATGTCGGTGTCTCCCACATTCTGAGCAGTAGCTGCTCGAGGATCGGCTGCATGGGCAACGTGAGAGTTTCCTTGGGTGGAGACTCATATTGGAAGATCTCCAGATCCTCGGTGCGCAGGTCTTCCTTCACCTCGGTATGCACTGAGAGAGTTCAGTCCATGTCATTGACAAAGTTATGGAACGAGATGTCCTCTCGAGAGTGGCGCCGAGGCACCAGGGTAGATGAATCCGAGGGAATATCTCGGTGCCGTTTTGTTTCTGGGGATACCTCGTCGTCGGTCTCCCACTTGGAGTCGAGTGGTGATGATGAGTCCGAGGCCCTGTGACTCATTGTCTCGAGGCTGGCACCAAGGGGTCAGCGGAATCCGGAGGACCTAGGGTCCAAGTCGCAGAAACTAGCTGGGGAGGCTCGGATGCCTGAGGAACAGGACCGGGAACTCGACTGTTGCTGAGGGCTTACTCTAGACTGGTGGCGCTCAGCTCGACAACCGGGGACACTCCTGCAGTCGGGGGCCCGATCGTCAGGTCAGATGATGCGGACGAACCAGCCATCATTGCCTGCTGCAGGGCCACCATTCAGGTTTCCAAGACAGAAGGCTCCATAGCTTTCAGCATGGGCACCAAGGATCTCAGGCCCAGTGCCGGCATTCTCGCTAGTGCATCCTCGATGAGGACTAAGACCTCGAGGAACCTCGCACGGTCTCCGCTGGCCGACGAAGCCTTCTTGAGGACCTTGGTAGGGCACTTCTCAGAGGCATCCAAGTTACTCCGGGTGGTTTTACCTGGTTTCTTCAGTGCAACCTCGACGGACTTTGAGAATTTTTTCTTCTTTTTCTCCGGGTCCGAGGTCTTTTCGGAGAAGCAGCTGTCACGGGACTCCGAGGATGCTCAGGCCACATGGGAAGTGTTGGGCTTGGAGATTGGCGTCGGAGAGGCCGAGACCAAGTCGGACCCAGAGAACAGTTTTTCCTACAACTCCAACCACTTTTGGTTGGTCTTAGGCATCATGGTCTGGGCAAATGTCCCAGGAGGTGCTGTCATGGTCCAGTCCCAGGCAGTGCAGGCAGCAGTCATTGGTGTCCATCACTGACATGGTTTGACTGCAGTGGTCACATTTTTTGAATGCACCAGGGGACATGGTGGGGCGCACCTGGACGGGGTCGACGACACCCAGACGAAAAAAGGCGTGAACGCTGGCCTTGATCGAAAAAGGGGCCAAGAATAGCACCAAGATCGGCGTCGGCTCATGGCGGGAAGAGGAACTGATATGCAAACCGGTAAAGCTAACTTTTAAGGATAATTAGGAAGGATTTTTTCCAGGGAAACAGGACAGACGTCTGTTGGGCTCTGCGGAAAAAAGGAGACTGAGCAAGATGGCACCCTTGGGCAGTAAAGGGACCATGCATGCGTGGCAGCATGTCCCAAAGGCTTTCTTTGAAAGCTGGGGAAATGCTCTGCGCGAGCTCCATCAGGGCTGACGTCACCCATATGAGAGAACCGAGTTCCTGCTTGTTCATAGAGACCCTCTAATTCCTTTTTGGATTTAAAAAAGAAAAAAAAAATCAACAACATATGATACGAGTCCATTTACTTGGAGTCATTCTTACACAATTATTTAAAGACCTGGACCATACTTAGAGTTTACGAGTTCAAAAACCTTTGAAATTGTTTTCTGACCAGCAAGATTTTCTAATGAAATAGAATGGCATAGAAGAAAAACTTAAATCTGAAGTTGATGAACAATCTTTTCAAACTCAGTTTCAGAATATGACAAAACTATTATCTCAATTTCATGACAATCTTATGGCGTTTAAGATCAAGACGTTTAATAGGGATCAATATGATTATCAGCACAATCAAGTTTATAGTTGTATGCACAATCCCTCTGATTTGTCGGAGAAACATGTTGCATTTGATTACACCTCAGATGATTCAACTGATAATGAGGAAGGGAGGAGTGGTCTAGTGGTTAGGACAAGGTACTTCAGGCCGGAGGGCCGGGGGTTCAAGTCCCACCTGGGGACAGCAATCTCAGGCCGGAGGGACTGGGATTTCTAGTCCTATAGGCACTCCTTGTGGTCTTGGGCAAGCCACTTAACCCTCCATTGCCCATGTTCCCTGTAAGTCTTAGCTATGTGTCTCAAATCCCCTCGTGTTAAATGTATCACCCAATTGACCGCTTTGACCCGGTGAAAAGCGGGATATAAATACAGCTAAATAAATAAATAAAATAAATAAATATTCACGATATCATCAGCGATATAGAAATAACACTCGTAAGGAATTTACACCAAATTATACAGATCAAGAGATGGAACAGGATTTCTCTCAAGGCCGGTATCACGGACATTGATCCCACTCACGATACCAAAGAGGCCTATGGTGGAGTCCTGTCACAAGGTCGCGGTCCAAACATCAGTTCTCAACCTTAGTGATAGAATAACTCCAGCTCAAGAAAAAATATTAAATTTAGAGTTTACTTTTGTCCCTACAGAGGTTTTTTCGTAAATTATGTGTCACGTTTATTTATTTATTTTTTTTAAGCAACACCGCATGACTGATAATTTGATTGTTTCTAGACCTTCTAAGTGGCTCCCTCCAGGTCCCGCAGATACAATTATACTAACTTAGCAACAAATAGTATTAACAGATCTCTAACATATTGAACAATCTTCAAATACTTGCTTTTCTAACCTATCTTGACTTCAGCGTTCTGCTCTTTCTGAATTAAAGAGCTTAAAGGCATCATTATTTGCAGTACTGAAAAAAATGGTGCGGTGGTTCTCCAATCCCTTGTAGATTATCATCAGGATTTGATGAATCAGTTAGTTGATCAACATTATCATCAATTAATATTTACTGATCCCACCGCCACTTTAAAATCATTAATCAGTGAGCTATGTGATGGAGCTTTGGAAGCTGGATGGATTGATCGCAAAGAAAATATGTTTTTGTGTCTGGAGTTCCCTAGAACACCGGTTATTTACAAGGTACCTAAGATCCATAAGTTGCTATCCCATCCTCTTGGCCGTCTGATTTGTTTCCTGTAGGGATTCCATTTTAGAGCCTCTCTCAAAATTTTGTGATGGGTTGTTACAGCCAACTGCAGCAAAGATCGACTCCTATATTAAGGACACTTCACGTTTTATATCCTTACTTGATACCATCACCTTACAAATTCGGATTTGCTTTTCGTTACATTAGATGTCAAGGCACTTTATACCAATAACAATCAAACTGAAGCACTATCAGTGATTTCTCAATGCGTGTTAAATTTACCACAGCGTTTGTCAAAATCCTTTCTGATGGAATTGCTGAGGATTGGGTTTACAAATTATCATTTCACGTATGAAGATTCTTTTTATTTACAGGTTTTTGGAATTGCCATACGTGCCACTCTGGCACACTCAGTGACTACCTGTATATGGCAAACATGGAAGAAAAGCATAGTTACACACCTGTAACAGGTGTTCTCCAGGGACAGCAGGAATCAGTCCTCACTTATGGGTGACGTAGGCACCGATGGAGCACGCGTGGAGCAATTCCCCAGCTTTCAAAGAAAGTCTTTGGGATTACTGCTATGCATGCGTTGTCCTCATCCTGCCCAAGGGTGCCAACTTGCTCAGTCAGGTCCCTTAGCTCAAGCCCTACTAAGCAGATGGCAAGGGAAGGACAAAAATTTAGCAACGCATCAGGGGAGGCAGGAGAGTAGTGAGGATTGATTCCTTTTGTCCCTGGAGAACACCTGTTACAGGTGAGTAACTACGCTTTCTCCAGGAACAAGCAGGAAGTCAGTCCTCACTTATGGGACTCCCTAGCTACAGGCTACCAAACCTGTAACCAAAAAATGCCTCCGGGAGGCTGTCATCAGAAGCCGAAGCCTGAAGGAGCCCGAGTCCTCAGGGCAAAGCCCTTGGTAGCCGTGAAGAAGGCTCGAAGGGAAGGAGTTGCTTGTACCCCGAAGAGGTTACAGAGTACAGCCTGGCCGAAGGCACTGTCCGGCGGGACTCCCTCTCCAGGCAGCAGTGAGCAGTGAAGGTAGTCGTGGAAGACCAGGTCACCGCCCAACAGATGTCCATCAGGGGCACAGAGCGCAGCGAGGCCACCGAGGCCAATTTGGCTCAGAACCCGTGTGTGGTAACTCGATGATCCAGTGGGACACCCACCTTTGTATGGGCGAAAGCGATGCAGTCCATCACCCAAACCAAGAGGGTGCGTTTGGTGACTGCTTGCCCCGGTCTATTGGCAACATAGGTCACGAAAAGCCGGTTAGACTTGCGATGAGTCTGGGTATGCTGCAAATAAAAGGTGATGGCCTGTTTGCAGTCAAGGGTATGGAGAGCCGCTTGACACCTGGTTGGCGTGGGGCCTCGGGAAGAAAGTCGGCAGCACTATCTCTTGGTTGGGATGGAAGTACAAAACGATCTTAGGCAGGAATTTAGGGTGGGTACGGAGGACCACCCTGTTCCGATAAAACCTGGTGTAAGGGACGCCAGCCATGAGAGCCTGGAGCTCACTGACTCAGCGGGCCGAGGTCAGCGCCACCAGGAAGGCCACCTTCCAGGACAGGTGCCGGAGCAAACACATTGCCATTGGCTCGAAGGGTGGATGGGTGAGCTGCGGGAGTACTACATTCAAGTCCCATTCCACTGGAGGATGACGGATGGGCGGCTTGAACAGCAGAAGACCCTGCATGAAGCAGGAGACTAATGGCTGCCCCGAGAGGGGTTTTCCCTCGATGGCGAGATGATTAGCCGAGATGGCGCTTAAATGAACCCTGACAGAGTTCGACTTAGAAACATAGAAACATGACAGAAAAAGACCACATGGCCTATCTAGTCTGTCCTTCCATAACAACAACTACAACATAGAAACATGACAGAAAAAGACCACATGGCCTATCTAGTCTGTCCTTCCATAAGGACTTCAGCCCTTTCCTTGAGAAATGGAGGAGGTACAGAAGAACTCACCGAACGGGGCACGAGAAAGAGGTCGATCTCGTGCTCAGAGCACCAGACGGAGAAGCGTTTCCACTTAAAGGCGTAAGAACATAAGAACATAAGATATGCCATACTGGGTCAGACCAAGGTCCATCAAGCCCAGTATTCTGTTTCCAACAGTGGCCAATCTAGGTCATATGTACCTAGCAGTTTCCCCAAGGGACACAGGTTCCACAATGCTTGTATTGGTTCAAGCATTGATATCCTGGGTCCCTTCTTAATAATGGCTTATGGACCTTTCCTCCAGGAACTTGTCCAAACCTTTTTTAAACCCAGCTACACTAACAGCCTTTACTACATCCTCCGGTAACAAATTCCAGAGTTTGATTACACGTTGAGTGAAAAAATATTTTCTTTTATTAGTCTTAAATAGTTTACCCTGTAGCTTCATTGCATGTCCCCTAGTCTTTCTATACAGTCAAACCTCGGTTTTCATGATTAATCCGTTCGAAAAAGTCTGACTAAAACCGAAACGTATGAAAACTGAAGCAATATTTCCCATAAGAAATAATGTAAATCCAATTAATCCGTTCCAGACACCCAAAATATTCACAAAAATAAATTTTATAGAGAATAACTATATTTTTACATACAGAAAACAATGAGAAATAAATATAAATGACTAATGAAATGGATAAATGAACATTTAACATCACTGAAAGCAAGCTAAGTTCAGTACTGTACAGTACAGTATGTTAACATCTGGCCTTAGCCACCCCTAACAAGCTGCTGTGCCCAGCTCTCTTCGGAATCACATTGGATTCAGCCCATTAAAATACCTTTACATTATCTGCTCAATGCTTCAGAATGGCAGAAAATCTTAATGATATAGCTTCAGACGTACCATTCAAGAGAAAGAACTGCCTCCCACATTCATGCAACATCTCCTGCTTACGTTGACAGCTTTTCTTCCCTGCTACCTCCGAGCCTGAGGGGGCGCTTCAGAGAACGGGCAGGCGGTGGACAAGATCGCGGCCTTCCTCTCTGCGCAATTGTTGCCTCTCTGACTCTGACCAGGCTCGAGGATGTGTTTCATTTACGTGCTCAGCTGGCTTTTGCTTCTCATCACGCTGGCGATCGGTGAGTCCGGGGGGCAGTGCTGCCGGGACCGGGCAGGCGTTCTGGCAGTGTATACAGAATGGTGTGCAGCGCGAGGGTGTATGTATTTACAGTACTGTACTTTACGAAAACCGAGGCGATGTACGAGAACCGGGACAAAATCTCAGTCAAAAGACGTTGAAAACCGAAGCGATGTATGAAAACCGGGACAAAATCTCAGTCAAAAAAGACGTTGAAAACCGAAGCGTATGAAAACCGGGGCAAATGAAAACCGAGGTTTGACTGTATTCTGATAAGATAAACAATCGATCTACGTTTACCTGTTCCACTCCGCTCATTAATTTATAGACTTCTATCATATCTCCCCTCAGTCGTCTCTTTTCCAGGTTAAAGAGCCCTAACCTTTTTAGCCTTTCTTCATAGGAGTATCCTTCCATCCACTTTACCATTTTGGTGGCTCTTCTCTGAACCTTTTCTAATAACTCTATATCCTTTTTAAGATACGGCGACCAGAATTGCACACAATATTCAAGGTGCGGTCTCACCATGGAACGATATAGAGGCATTATAATATCCTTTGTTTTATTTTCCATTCCTTTCCTTATCATACCTAGCATTCTATTTGCTCTCTTGGCCGCCGCTGCACACTGGGCCGAGGGTTTTAACATGGTATCCACAATGACGCCTAAATCTTTTTCCTGGGTGGTGGTTCCTAATGTGGAACCTTGCATCGTGTAACCATAGTTTGGGTTGTTCTTCCCTAGGTGCATAACCTTGCACTTGTCCACATTAAATTTCATCTGCCATTTTGATGCCCAGTCTTCCAATTTATCAAGATCCTCTTGCAATTTTCCACAATCCTCTTGGGTTTTAACAACTTTAAATAGTTTTGTGTCATCTGCAAATTTGATAACCTCACTCGTTATTCCACTTTCCAGGTCATTTATGAATATGTCAAAAAGCAGCGGACCCAGCACAAATCCCTGGGGTACACCACTATTCACCTTTCTCCATTGGGAAAATTGGCCATTTAGCCCTACCCTCTGCTTTCTATCTTTTAACCAGTTCCTGATCCACAATAGTACACTGCCTCCTATCCCATGACTCTTTAGTTTTGCCAAAAGTCTCATGAGGGACCTTGTCAAAGGCTTTCTGAAAGTCCAGATACACAATATCAAACGACTCACCTTTGTCCACCTGATTATTCACTCCTTCAAAAAAACATAACAGATTAGTAAGACAAGATCTTCCTTGTCTAAAGCCATGTTGGCTGTCTCTCATTAGCTCATGACTATCTACATGCTGAGTAATTTTATTCTTTATGATGGTTTCTATCATTTTTTCCGGTATTGACGTCAGGCTCACCGGTCTGTAGTTTCCCGGATCACCCCTGGAACCCTTTTTAAAAATTGGTGTTACATTGGCGATCCTCCAATCTTCAGGTATTATAGATGATTTTAATGATAGTTCACAGATTACTAATAGCAGGTCTGCAATCTCATATTTCAGTTCTCTCAATACCCTTGGATGTATACCATCCGGCCCAGGTGATTTGCTACTCTTCAGCTTATCTAATAGTTGTAATACATCTTCTCGATGTATCGATATTTCCTTCAATTCTTCCGCACCTTTAAATACCACTTCAGTCATGGGTAACATCCCTACATCTTCCTCAGTAAAGACCGAAGCAAAGAATTCGTTCAGTCTCTCCGCTATCGCCTTGTCACCTCTTAGTGCTCCTTTAACCCCTTTATCATCTAATGGACCAACTGACTCTCTCACAGTTTTTTTGCTACGAATGTACTTGAAAAGGTCTTTACTTCGCGTTTTTGCTTCTGCAGCAAGCTTCTTCTCAAATTCTCCCTTTGCCTGCCTTATCAATGCCTTGCATTTGACTTGCCAGTGCTTGTGCTGTTTCCAGGTTTCGTCGTTTGGCTCTTTTTCCATTTCCTGAAAGATGCTTTTTTGGCAACAACAGCCTCTCTGACCTCAACTTTAAACCATGCTGGCAGTTTTTTGGACTTCTTTCCACTTTTCTTAAAGCGTGGAATACAGCTGGTCTGGGCTTCCAAGATAGTATTTTTCAACAACAGCCAAGCCTGATGTACGTCTTTAACCTTTGCAACTGCTCCTTTTAGTTTTTTCTTGACTGTTTTCCTCATTTTATCATAGTCTCCCTTTCGAAAGTTAAAAGGTAGTACTGTGGATTTCCTTACTATCCCTCCTCCACTAATTAAATCAAAGGCGATCATGCTATGATCACTATTGCCAAGTGGCCCCAACAACCTTATCTCTTGCACTAGATCTGGTGTTCCACTTAGGATTAGGTCTAATATGGCTTCCCCTCTGGTCGGTTCATGAACCAGCTGCTCCAAGAAGCAGTCATTTATTTCATCTAGGAACTTTATCTCCCTAGCATGTCCTGACGTGACACTGACCCAGTCGATACCGGGGTAGTTGAAATCACCCATTATTATTACTGTGCTGTAACTTTTGTTAGCTTCCTTGATTTCTTTGAGCATTTCATCATCCATTTGGTCATTCTGGCCAGGCGCTCGATAGTACACCCCCACTGCCATTGCCTTCCCCCTTTTACATGGAATTTCAATCCATATAGATTCTACAGCAGATTTTGTTTCCTGCAAAACTTTAATCCTTTCTGACTCAATGCCCTCTCTAACATAGAGAGCAACCCCTCCACCAATTTGATCAGCTCTATCATTACGATATAGTTTGTACCCAGGTATCACAGTGTCCCACTGGCTGTCGTCCTTCCACCATGTCTCTGATATTCCAATCATATCTAACCTTTCATTTAGTGCTATATATTCTAACTCTCCCATCTTATTTTTCGCCTAATGGAATCCTTCCTCGAGACAAGGAGGACTTCCTCGACCTCCTCTAGAAGGGCCAGAGAAGTTAGGGAGACCTGTTCATCCGTCAGGCCGAGAGGGATAGGGAGGTTAGGTTTGGGTGCAGCACCCGACCCTCCTCCTGCATTAGAAGATCCTGGGCAGAGCCCAGGGGAACCAGAGGCTCCGTCAACAGCCGGAGCCGGAGCAGAAGCGGGAACCAAGGCTGCCAAGGCCACGAGAATCAATGATGCCCCATCCCAATGATCCTTGAACAGAGTCCTCACAATGAGGGGGAAAGGAGGGAATGCATAGAGAAGGCTGGAGGACAAGTCCAGGAGAAATGCATTGGGGCCCTCTCTGCTCGGGTGTGGCACCGGCCCACAGAAGCGGGGGAGCTGCGCATTCTGGGGACTGCTGAAGAGGTCTATCACCAATGTCCCCAAGCAGAGAAACAGCCAGTCTGCTACTCAGGGATCCAGCCATCATTCATGGGGGCGAAGAATTCTGCTGAGTCTGTCCGCCAGGCCATTCTCCTGGCCCGGGAGGTACGACGCCCTGAGGGACATCCTCCGCCAGACAGCAAAAGAGCAGACGAGGACCGCTTACCGGCAGAGGGAACATGATCCCATGCTTCCCTCCTTGTTGATGTAGAACATAGCTACGTGGTTGTCGGTCTGCACTACAACCGACCTCCCGCTGAGGTGTTCCTCGAAGGCCCTCAGGGCCCACCAAATGGCCCGGAGTTCAAGGAGGTTTATCTGCTGCTGAAACTCCTCGGGTGACTATTACCCTACGTGCAGAGTGGTCCGCATTGGGCTCCCCACCCTAACAGGGAAGTGTCTGTCATCAGCACCACATCATGCTGTGGTGCCTGAAAGGACAATCACCGCAGAAGGTTGCAGGGGTTTTGCTACCAGCTCAGGGACAAGCAGAGGTCGGGAAAAAACCTGACAGGGTCACGAAAGTGTCCGAAGGACTGGCTCCATTGGGTACTGAAACACCACTGAGCTGTCTGCATGTGCAGGTGGGCATGAGGAACCACATGTATGGTTGAGGCCATGTGGCCCACGAGACGTAGCATGGTCCAAGCGGTGACCTGGTGAGCGCTTTGGACGTGAGCCGCCAGAGCTCGGAGGCAGGTGGAGAAATCCACCGGCAAGAAGGCGATCGCCTGCTGAGTATCAAGGCGCGACCCGATAAACTTGAGAGCCTGCACCGGCTTGAGGTGAAACTTCAGGTAGTTGACCAAGAACCCCAAGCTTTCCAAGAGGACGACAGCGCGCGACATCACTCCCAGAGCATCCTCAACAGAGGAGCCAGTCGTCGAAGAACTGCTCACCAAGACAGGGCACGTTCAGGAGCTTCTCCTGCACCTATTGCCCCAAATCCGAGGATTGGAGCCATGCTTGGCAACAGGCCTCAATGCCTGCGACCGCCACCCAAGTCGATGTCTCGAAGCCATCATAGGAGGCTTGAGAAAGGTACTTAGAGCATTCAGCGATGGACTTTAGCAGGGTGCGGAACCTATCGAGGGGCTCTCCCTCGAAGCCCATGGAGAAACCCCCGAGTTCCTTAGCCAAATAGCACAGGAACATGCCAATGTACAGTTGATATGCCTGGATGCGACAGGAGAGCATGGAAACTTGGTAGGCCTTGTGGCCCAGGGCATCCAAGGCCCTAGACTCTCGGCTGGGTGGTACCAACGAGTGCGATTTCAGGCTCTTTCCCTTCCTGATGGCCGATTCCACCACCATCAAGGTGTGTGGGAGTTGGGCCTTTCGGAAGCCTGGTCCACATTGTACCTTGTACATCGTGTGAAGGTGCTTGCTTACGATGGGGACCGAGACTGGGGCCTCCCACATTCGGAGCAGCAGCCGAGACAGAATAGGAGGTAAAGGCACAGTGAGGGATTCCCTGAGTGGGGACTCGTACTGAAGAATGTTGAGTGACCAGGTTAAGGGTCCATGCCATATCCCGAATGAACACCAGAAAGGACGTCTCTTCAGGTGGCGAGCACCGCTGGAATGCGGGCGGTGAGGGGCCCGAAGGAAGATGCCGGTGGGTACGGATTTCCGGGGAGGTGTCCCCATCGGACTCCCACTCTGAGAAATCGGTTGAGGAGTCTGAGCCAGGCAGTTCACCCTGTCCAATGGCCGGTGGCCTGGTGCTGGAGGCTCTGGATGATCTCACCTCCAAGGAACGGGAGGGAGGGCGAGCGAGACCGACATCGAGGACCCTCAGGAGGCCCACGGCTCTCGGGGATTTCCTGGACGGATTTGGGTGTCCCACGTGAGGGATCCACGGTGTCTGGGTACGAGTCAGCAAAGCTGGCTGTGAGCGCCTGCTGGGAAGCAATGAATGCAAAAATGCAGCATTCCAGCATGGGCGTGGGGCCCTGTGATGCCGATCTCGGGGTCACCTGGTCGGGCATCGAGGAGGAGAGGGGGGATCCTCACCGAGACGACCATCAGGAGACCAGACACCTTCGGCAGAAGCCTCCGCTTCCATGTGGGGTACCTTGCGGGACCGCTCTTTGTCTGACTTTCGGGAACGCCAAAGGGGGCTAAGTGACCAGTCGTGGGAACGCTCGCGCTTGTCAGGAACCCCAGACAGTGACTTCGAGGCCGCCTTCTTTTTGTGCCGCTCCAACTCGGGGGACCCCTGGTCGGAGTGCCGCCAAGAACGCAGGGCCGTAGGGGGGGAACCCACCGGAAGGGAGACAACTAAGGGCGCCACCGGGGACTCCGAGGCAGCCTTTCGGAAAATGTCTTCGGACTTCTGCTTACGGCTGAGCAGGGCCTTAAAGGCCATTTTCTTGCAGAGCGAACAGAGCTCCGGATCATGGTCAGCTCCGAGGCACCGCAGACGACAGTCGTGTCTGTATGCGACATGTTCCTAGAGCATCTATCACATTTTTTGAATCCGGTGGCCATGGGGGCATAAATGGCCCCTGCGAGGTCGAAGACCCACGCGGCTAGCGGTTAGGAAGAAAAAAGGGTGCGAAGCCCGAACAAAAACAACCCGAAAAAGAGTATCCCCGATAACTCTAAAAGGTACAGCAGGGGAAAGACAGGTAGAGGACCAGTGTAACCGGAAAATAGAGAAAGCCTGTTAAGGCAAAAAAAAAAAAAAAAAAACACTTTTTCCGAGGGACAAGGACATGCGTCCAATGGGCTCTGTGGAAAAAGGGAGACTGAGCAAGATGGCACCCTTGGGCGGGAAAAGGACCACGCATTCGTGGCAGCAATCCCATAAGGCTTTCTTTGAAAGCTGGGGAATTGATCCGCACGGAATCCCTCGGTGCCGATTTCACCCATAAGTGAGGACTGACTTCCTACTTGTTCCTGGAGAACATTTATTTATCCCTCTCATTGGTTTAATTTTATACCCCTATGAAATATTTTTTAGATGACATCTTTTTGATTTGGATGGGGTCTCATCAAGATCTTATGACATTTTCGGACTGGTTAAATAACTGCAAGACCAACATAAAATTTACAGCTAAGGTAGATGTGACCTCTATTTAATTTTTAGATGTTACAATTTTGTGACCATCTTTTTACCACCTTATTTAAAGTTCATGGCTCATGAATTAATGTCCATGTTTAGCAGCTAGGGGTTATCCTTGGACTATTATATGGAAAGCATACAAATACACTCAAAATACGTACAGAGAATGGATGTTACCATCACCTAATGTAACAATACTGATTCTGCCTTGTCCACTCAATATCCTAAAGCAATGATAAGTTGGAGGGTATCCTCCCTTACATAGACAAAGCTTCAGATGTTGTCAGGATATTATGAAAACATAGGCATGTTCTAAATCTTCATTCTTGTTATCAGAAGACATTAAGTATAGCCATTAGAGGCAGAAATTTACAGGACTTTCTAGTGCACATAGGCCCAATATCTGAATTGTTTTCATCTATAAATGGTCATTTCCCTTGTAATATATGTTTTTATTATGGCACTATTAGTGGAGAACAGTACTGTACCTAGCCCTGTGCAAGCGGTGCAGCTGCACAGGACGCAAAGGCTTAAGGGACGCATTTTGGCTGCCTGCCGCTGCCACTTTTTCTTCTCTCAATGGCAGCAAGACAACAGCAGGCGGCCAAAATGTGCCCCTTAAGCCTTTTTGCGGCACTTTAAGCAGGTCTGGTACCTCCCTCCTCTGACACGACCACAGAGCAGGGAGGGGACAGATCTGCTTAAAGTGCCGGTGACCTGCACATTGGGCGCGCCTCCCCTCTCCCATATCCATCCAGCCACTTTCTGCTCTTGCCCTGCTGCCGGCGCCGCTGTGGAGAAAACAGAGGCTGGCAGCAGCAAGGTAAGAACAGAAAGTGGCTGGATGGAAGTGCGGGGGGTGGGGGGTTGCACCCATTGTGCAAGTTGAACAGGATGCAATTCTGGCTCAGTACAGCCCTGGTGGGGAATCTTGGACTGGCACAATTACTGGTAAAGTTTATTATTCTCATTATTACACCATTTGTGATTCTGACTTTGTTGTGTACCTGTTGCTATGCCCCTGTGGACTTAAATATATTTGGTGCACTATTCATCCTTTTAAACCCCAGTTATCCAAATATGCCTCTCATCTTCACACTAAGACCTTGACTGCACCAATTGTCCAACATTGCATACAGCTTTGACACTCTTTCCAACAATTATCTTGGAGAATCATTGACAGGGATGGTGATCGTGATATCTTGAGCAGAGATGTATTTTTACTTTACGATATGTCACTCTGGGTGCTCTAAATTTGGAGCTCGATTCGCAGATTATATAGTTCATGACTTTTTTACAAAACTTTTCTAAAAATTTTGCTTACTGTTTCTTTAAAATCTAGGTTAGCAAACCATTACATTTATTCACTGTTATAGTTCTGCTCAATGGGTGGAGTCTTCAACTGGTGAGCTGTGACGTCAGACGCTGTGGTAGATTTAAAAAGCGGTTTCTCAGACTTGAGTTTGAGATTTTTTGGCAAGTTTATGGCTGATATAAGTTATTTCTGACCATCCATGGAATGCAGTATACCTGATGCAGTCGACTTTTCAATGTTCAATGGCCCAAAACGCGGTGCTGCATTGTGCACATACCTATTGTAAATAGGTCTGCATAACTGAATGGACTGGACTTGAAGCTATTGCGCTCACAACTAAGAACTTCTTGCCTATTTTAATGCTAATATTGTGATTAAAATGGACAGTTCATTACAAGAGGTTTATGCCTATCTATGATCAGTCTGACAAAAAAACCTTATGCTCTGATGACCTAATTGTTGGATAGGCTATCTTAAGCATCACCACCCTCTCAAAGAAATACTTCCTCATATTCATTACTCCCTTAACCGGCTAAATAATTGAATAGAACATTTCTATTTCTTTCTTCTTCCAGAAAGTATATTTTCCATGTTTTAAACCTTCCTCTATAACGTTTATGTTGAAAACCCTATGTCATCTTGGTAGTCCTTTATTTAAACAGATCCCTCCTATAAAAAACATTATAAAAATATGGACTCCAAAGAAGTAAACAAAAGAAATATTAGTCCCCTATGCCTACCAGTAATACATCTCTCTAGACACTACAGCATATGGTTAGCTTTTTCTGCTGTTTTAGATCATTTACTAAAGAAAACAAAACTCCTCATGGCCTACACTTACTGTAGCAAAAAACTAAGGCTGTAGCAACTATGTAACAATCTATCAGGACAGGCAATTGTTGCAGGAAATTGTACTCAACTAGTAGCAGAATGAAATATAGCGCAGTTACTCACCTGTAACAGGTGTTATCCAGGGACAGCAGGAATCAGTCCTCACACATGGGTGACGTTGGCACCAACGGAGCACATGCGGAGCAAAGCACCAGCTTTCAAAGACAGCCTTCGGGATTGCTACCACGCATGCGTGGTCCCCTTCTCGCCCAAGGGTGCCATCTTGCTTAGTCAAATGACTTAGCTAAAAGACGGCAAACAAATAAGATGGTATGACTGCAACTCCAAGGGGAGGAGGGAGGGTTGCGAGGACTGATTCCTGCTGTCCCCGGAGAACACCTGTTACAGGTGAGTAACTATGCTTTCTCCGGAAACAAGCAGGAAGTCAGTCCTCACATATGGGACTCCCCAGCTACAGGCTACCAAAACCTATAGCCAAAATAGGGCTCACTCATGGAGAGCCGCAAGCAGCAGCAATGATATCCGTATAGACCAGGGGTCACCAACCTCCAGAGGGCCGCGGGCCGCACAGCCGACTACCGGCAGACTCGCGGGCCGCAGCCCCCTCCCCCCCGCGCGAAAAAAAAACTGCTCATACCTAACCTTGAATAATCCATGTCAGCTCCCTCCCTTCTTCTGCAGCCGCGGCTCCCTGCCTCTTAGGGAACCGCGGCTGTGCTTGTAAAATCATCGCGGAGCCCTTCCTGTCTTGACGGGCTCCGTGCAGCATTGTCCCGCCTCTAAAGGAAGTTGTTTACCACTTCCTTTGGAGGCGAGACAATGCTGCACGGAGCCCGTCAAGACAGGAAGGGCTCCGCGATGATTTTACAAGCACAGCCGCGGTTCCCTAAGAGGCAGGGAGCCGCGGCTGCAGAAGAAGGAGTCGGTGAGTTTGCCTTGGCGGGCCGCACCGGGGTAGGGTCTCGCGGGCCGCATGGAGGGACCTCGCGGGCCGCAGGTTGGTGACCCCTGGTATAGACGGACCAGACAGGACCCCTGTGTCCAATGGAACTAGCACTCCGGTAGCCTAAACACAGAAGGGTCGGAGGGTAGGAGTTGCCTAGACCCAGAAAAGGTTACGGAGCATAGCCTGGCTGAAGGCACTGTCCCGTAGGGATTCTCTTTCCTGGCAGTAATGAGCTGCGAAGGTATGGACTGAAGACCAGGTGGCGGCCCGGCCGATATCTGTCAGAGAGACCGAGCACAGGTGCGCTACAGAGGTCACCATAACCCTGACCCAGTGTGCCGTGACACGGCCATCCAACAGGAGCTTTGCCTCCTCATAGGCGAGGGTGATACAGTCCGCCACCCAGGTGAACAGCATACGCTTGGTCACCGCCTCCCCAATTTACTGGGTTTGCAGGAAACGAAAAGCTGAGACACGTTTCGGTGGCCTTGAGTGCGTTGGACATAGAAGGACAAGGCTCTCTTACAGTCCAAGGTATGGAGGACTGTTTTAGCCTGACTGGCGTGAGGACACCACCTTCGGAAGGAATTTACGATACATGCGAAACACCACCCTATTCTTGTAAAACCTGGTGTAAGGTGCCTCAGCCACGAGGGCCTGCAGATCGCTTACCGTACTGGCAGAAGTGAGCGCGACCAGGAAAACCAACTCCCAGGAGAGATAGTGAAGGTGGCAAGTAGACAGGGGCTTGAATGATGGCAGGGTGATCTGCCCCAACACCACATTGAGATCCCATTCGGTAACCGGGGGGCGAACAGGGGGCTTAGACAGGAGTAGGGCCCATAGGAAGTGGGACACCACTGAATGGCCGAGAGGGGCTTCCCATCCACCTGATGGTGGTTTGCCGCTCGGGCACTGAGGTGTACCCTAACAGAGATAGACTTGAGCCCCGAATGAGAGAGGTGGAGAAGGTATTGCAACACCGTGACCACCGGGCAAGAAAGGGGATGGCCCCCTGCTCAGTGCACCAAAGTGTGAATCTGCATCACTTAAAGGCGTAGGGCCATCTGGTAGATGTCTTGCATGAGGCCAGCAGAACAAGGGGAGGTGGAGTGGGGCTAGAGTCACCCTCTCAGCAGCCACGCCGTCAGAGAATGGGAACCAAGGTTGGGATGCAGTAGAGAGCCCCCCTCCTGGGAAAGGAGTTGGGGGCGGACCCCAGATATATGGGGTCCACCATCGCCAGCTGCAGGAGCACTGGAAACCATGGCTGCCTGGATCCCTCGGAGCTACCAAGATGATCGAGTCCCTGTCTTGTAGAGTCTTCAACAGTGTCCTGGCGATCAGAGGTGTCGGAGGGAAAGTGTAGAGAAGCCCCTCTGACCATGAGACCTGGAAGGCATCGGCAGCCACCCTGGCAGGGTGCGGATGCCAGGAGCAGAAGCAGGGCAACTGGTGATTGTCCGGGCTCGCAAAAAGGTCCATCACTGGGCTCCCCCCAGATCTGGAAAAGCCTGCTGGCTACTTCTGGGTCCAGCTGCCACTCATGCGGCTGGAGAATCCTGCTGAGTCTGTCGGCTGGCAAGTTGTCTTGGCCCAGCAGGTACACTGCTCTGAGGAGAATGCCCTGTTGGATAGCATAGGAGCACAGATCTAGGGCTTCCTGACAGAGGGCACGGGACTCCATGCACCCCAGCTTGTTCACACAGAACATGGCCACTTGATTGTCCGTCTGGAATAGGACTGACTGGTGGCCCAGGCGATGATGAAAAGCCTTCAGGGCAAGATAAATGGCTCACAGTTCCAGGAGGTTGATCTGCTGAGAACTCTCATCCAGGGACCAAGGGCCCTGGGTGCAGTAGCCCTCACAATGGGCCCTCAGCCCAGCAAGGAGGCATCCATGGTGAGGACCCTTGAGTGGTTGGGGGTCTGGAAAGGCATGCCCACCTCCAGGTGCTGGGGCAACCGCCTCCAGATCAGGGACTTCGTCAACTGGTGGGTCACTCGGACTCTGTCCTTGAGGTGGCCCGTGGCCTGGGACCATTGGTCCCGGAGGAACCATTATGCTGTTTGCATGTGGAGGCAGGCATCTGGAATGACATGCACCGTGGAGGCCATGTGCCCAAGAAGGCGCAGAAGATGCCTGGCTGGCACCGAGGTACAGTGCTGCATTATCGGGCTAGCTCCATGAGTCTGGCTGCCCTGTCTGCGGGCAAGAAGGCTTTCGACCGAAGGGTGTCGATCCTTGCCCTGATGAATTCCAGTCCTTGCATCGGGCAAAGATTTGACTTGGGGTAGTTTATAACGAAGCCCAAGTGTTGCAGGACCCGGGTGGTGTGTGTAGTAGGCTGCTGCACCTCGGGGGCTGTGGTGCCCTTGATGAGCCAGTCATCGAGGTAGGGGAAGACAAAAATCCCCTGGAGCCTGAGAAAGGTGGCGACCACTGTCAGACACTTTGTGAATTCCCTGGGGGCCGAGGCTAGACCGAAGGGTAGCACCCTTTATTGGAAAGGATTGCCTCCTACCACAAAGCATAGGTATTGTCGGTGGTTTGGATGGATTAGGATGGGAGTATAGGCATCCTTTAGGTCTAAGGAGCATAGCCAGTCTCCCTGGCAGAGGTAAGGCAGCAATGTTCCAAGGGAGAGCATCTTGAACTTCTCCCTCACCAGGAATTTGTTGAGGTTGCACAGGTCAAGGATGGGCCTTAGGCCCTCTGTCCTCTTTGGCACAAGGAAGTACCTGGAATAGAACCCCATGCCCTTGAGGTGGTGGGGCACCGGTTCCACAACTTGGTCATCGAGGAGACCTGCCAACTCCTTCAGAAGATGGTCCCGGTGAAGTGGAAACCTGAGGGGCTCTACCAGGAAGTAGTATGGAGGTATTTGGCTAAGATGGAGGAGGTAACCCTCCTTGATCACCTTTAATGCCATTAATGTTTATGGTTATAGCTCCCCACCTGTGGGCATAAAGGATGAGGGGACCCCCTGTAGGCTGCTGATCTCAGTGTGGGAGAGGGGCTATGCTGTAGGAGTCAAAAGCTCCCTCCTGGCTGGGCCAGAGCCTGGGGTTTGGGAGCCTTCTGCTTATGCGGGCCATGCCCTTGTCCCATGGCCTGCTGCCCTTGCTGGGGAGCCGGGGAGGCCTGGTAAGCAGTGGACTTCCTCGGATAAAAGGGCCTTTACCCGAGCCCTTTCATCAAGGAGGGGCAGTGGTCTTCTTGGCGAGCCTAGTCCTCGTCATGAACACGTTCTCCAGCTCTGCGGCATTGTCGGTCATGGGTTTGCCGAAGAGGTTTTCCCCTTGACATGGGACATCGAACAACTTGTCCAATACCCATTGCTCAAGGTCGGCAACTGGAGCCAAACTTGGAGGAGCGCACCAATGACCGCTGCAACTACCTGGGCCGCTGACTTGAAACCATCATAGGCCACCCGAAACATTAAAATTGGAGCACTCACGGACAGCTTTGGACAGGCTCCTGAAGCGCTGCAAAAGTTCATCGGAGAGACCAGCTGAGTACCCGGTGAGTTCCTTCACCAGGTCCCTCAGGTACATGCCCATGTACAAGTAGTAGGCCTGGATCCGGCAATTCAGCATCAAGCCCTGGAAGCACTTTCTGTGAGGGCATCCAAGGTGTGGGCCTCCCTGCCGGGGGCACAGAGGAGTGCGTCTTCTGGCTCTTCAGCTGATGCATGACCAACTCCACAACCACAGAGTTCTGTGGCAGCTGTGACTTCTGAAATACAGGGCTCCGGCGGACTCGATACATCGAGCTGAGCCACTTGCTGACCACCAGCACAGACGCCGGTGTCTCCCACACACTCCAGGATGGGAGGAATGGGCACAGTGAGCAATTCCCAGGGAGGAGCCTCGTATTGGATGATCTCGAGCTCATCGGCCCGAGGATACTCTTCTGACTCAATAGGAAACGCCAAGGCCTTGGACATGTCCTTGACGAAGTCCAAGAAGCCCATATCCCCTGGTGGGGATCTTCTCCAATGTTCAGAGATCGTGGAATCGGAAGGAACATATCGATGCAGATGGGTGTCCGGGGACTCCTTGTCCTCGGTCTCCCAGTCAGAATACTCTGAGGAGGACTCGTGTTGTTCCTCAAGCCTTGAGGGGCCCGGCGCCGTACACCCCAAGCCTGGAAGACTCATTGTGGACAACCTCAGCCATGATGAGCGGAAGACCGAACACAACCTCAGCTGAGGATCAACTCGGGCCTAAAGGGACTTGAGGATCAACTCGGCTTCTGGGGACATCTTTGACGTCGAACGCTCGGTGGTCAGGGCGGAGGAACTGGATGTGCCGGACATCAGCGCCCACTGCTGGTCCAAGAAGGCAGTTACACTGCGCTCCAAGGCCACCATTCTGGACACCAGTCCCAGTGGCTCCACAGCCTTCGGTGAGGGCACCGAGGGACTCGGGCCTGACGTCGGCTCCACAGGAAGGGAATCCTCGATGAGGACTTTGTCTACCTGCCAAGGCCAGTCCGCAACCGGATCCTTCTGGGGGACCTTGGCCGACCACTCCCTATCCGACGACTCGAGCGGACACCTGGGGCTTCACGGCTGGGCCCGATAGGATCACGGCCAGTCAGAGCCATCCAAGGACTCCGCCTTCAAGGACTTCTTCTTCCTCAGTTCCCTTGAGGGAGACCCCCTCTTCAAGGACCCACGACGATACTAGGGTTCGGAATGTTCCTCCCTAGGTGTCGAGGCCTCAGACGAGGTCCTGGCTCTCGAGGCATCAGGGAGTCTGGAAAAATTTTGTTATGCTGCTGCTGGCAGTTCCTCAACGCCTTGGAAGACATTTTCTTAGAAAGGCCATAGACCTCCGGGTAGTGGTCTGGACCGAGGCACCGGAGGCAATAGTCACGTGTGTCGGTTAGAGACATAATCTTAGCACACCGATCACACTTTTTAAAGATGCTGGTCACCATGGGGGGAAAAAGAACCCTAGCAAGGTCGAAGACCCTTCGGGCTGCCAGTGGAGAAAAAAGGCACAAAGACGCCAAAAGAAAAATAAAACTTTAAGTAAAGGAATCGACCCCAATATCGAGGCACCGAGGTCAGGGTGGGAAAGGTACCGGTGCAAGACTGGAGATGAGTAAAACACTTTAAAAAAATCAACTTTTTCTGGGGAGGAAAAACAGACGTCGTCTGGTGGGCTCTGTGGAAAAAAGGAGACTGAGTAAGATGGCACCCTTGGACAATAAGGGGACCACAAATGCATGGTAGCAATCCCAAAGGCTTTCTATGAAAGCTGGGGATTTGCTCCACGTGGGTTCCGTCGGCACCAATGTCACCCATAAGTGAGGACTGACTTCCTGCTTGTTCCCAGAGCATATGATACTACACTTCAATGGAGATCAGGAGATAGGGCCTCAGAAACGGGGTACATGGTCAGCTGCCTGAGCATTAACCAAGCAAGTGCAATCTCACGTAGACTTCCCCTAACACTCCATTCACCTGCCCAAGGATAATTTTTCTATTTTAGTCCATATTCTCCCCACCCTGCATGCAGCTCATTTCCCAACTTGCTCAGTTAATTTGCTCTCCTCAATCTCCACCTATCCATCTCTAGACTTTCTCCCTAATCCATCTCCTATTTCCCTCATTTCCATCTTTTACACACATCTGCTCAGACCCTATCCCTCCTATGAAAGAATTCATCACCAATGGTAATTCTTTCCCCTGTTGTATCCCAAGCTTAATTACCTATTCCATGTAGAATTCCAGTTGATAGAGCATAGTTACTCACCTGTAACAGGTGATCTCCGGGAACAGCAGGAATTTAGTCCTCACATATGGGTATCGTCGGTACCGACGGAATCTGCGCGGGAACGCTCCCCAGCATCCAATTAGAAAGCTTTTGGGAGCATCCCACAGCGCCTGCATGCTGCCTTCCCGCCTTTCCCAACTGCCTCTCTCCAGTTGAGTTTTAAAGCTGAGACAAAGAGAGAGAGGGGGAAAGAGAAAGAGAGATATAACTCCTAGAGGAGGTGGGTGGGTTGTGAGGACTAAATTCCTGCTGTTCCCGGTAATCACCTGTTACAGGTGAGTAACTATGCTATCTCCAGGAACAAGCAGAAATGCAGCCCTCACATATGGGGACTCCCTAGCTTTAGATGCCAGGGAGAGACCCCAGAAGTTGTGTGTCCCTGGAACAGGGCTCCACTTCCCCCCATGGATATCTGGCATCCAACCTGGGATGGCGGGTAGGAGTTGGTTAGGTATGGAACAGGTGTTGGAGAACAGCCTGACCAAACAAGACATCCCGGTGGGAGTCCTTGTCCAAGCAGTAATGGGCTGTGAAGGTATGAACTGAGGCCCAAGTAGCTGCTCGACAGATGTCGTCGATAGACACAGAGTGCAGATAAGCCAATGAAGCTGCCATGGCTCTCAAATTGTGAGCAGTGACATGGCCCTCCAGAGGAAGGTTCTTACTCTGATAGACAAAGGAAATACACTGTGCAATCCAGTTGGACAGTGTTCTCTTGGAGACTGGAAGTCCCAAATGAGAAGGATCAAAAGCAACAAAGAGTTGAGAGGTCTTTCTATGTTGCTGTGTTCTTTGCAAGTAAAAGGCTAAAGCTCTTTTACAGTCCAAAGTATGAAGATTCATTTCTGCATTTGATGCACGAGGTCTTGGAAAGAACACAGGCAGGTAGACCGCTTGGTTAAGATGAAAAGGCGAGACTACCTTTGGCATAAAGTGCGGATGAGTCCTAAGGACTACCTTGTCATGATGAAATCTTGTATAAGGTGGATCAGCCACCAATGCTTGCAACTCACTGATGCGACATGCAGATGTGATTGCAATGAGAAAGATAACTTTCCAAGAAAGGAATTTCAAAGAGGTAGTAGCTAAGGGTTCGAAAGGTGGCTTCATGAGCTGACCAAGAACCAGGTTTAAGTCCCATGCCACCGGTGGTGGCCTAATGGGAGGCTTAGTTAGAAGAAGGCCTCTCATAAATCTTGCTATAAGAGGATGGGAGGAAATAGGTTGTCCATTTAGAGGCTTGAAAGAAGCTGCAATAGCACTCAAATGGACTCTTACTGAGTTAGTCTTAAGTCCTGCATAGGATAAATGAAGGAGATACTCCAGTAATTTATCACAATTTATTTATCACAATCTTTTATATACCGCGCTACTTGGTATCAGCGCGGTTCACATACAACAACATCAATAGAATAACAGGCTATTCCGTGTTTACAGCAAATGATTCGAGAGGTATCGCCAGGGGGTTAAGACCCTTCTGCGAACACCGTATGGTAAACCTCTTCCACTTAAAAGCATAAGAGAGTCTTGTGGAAGGCTTCCTGGAAGCATAAAGGACATCCTTTACTTGCTGAGGGAGGTTAAGATCCTGAAGATCTAGGCCTTCAGCAACCAAGCCCTGAGATGCAGAGACTGGGGATTGGGATGCCATAATATTCCGTCCTCCTGAGACAGGAGATCTGGAGCAGATCCTAACTCCAGGGAGGGAGCTTGAGAGAGTTGTAGAAGCAGAGGGTACCACACTTCCCGTGGCCAATGTGGAGCTATGAGCATCATACGGCCTCTGTCTCTCTGAAGCTTGAACAGGGTTTTGGGAATCAGGGGAATGGGTGGAAAGGCATAAAGGAAGTCTTGACCCCAGTGGAGGAAAGCATCCCTGGCCTAAGATCCCCGAGCCGGAATTCTGGAACAGTTTGGCATTCAACGGACTTGCAAAGAGGTCTATGTCCGGGGTTCCCCAATTTTGAAAAATCTTCGCCACCTGGTCTGCATGTAGAGACCATTCGTGTTGAAGCAGAACTCGACTGAGTCTGTCTGCCCAAGAGTTTTGTATGCCTGGAAGATACACTGCCAGGAGATAAATCTGATGCGCTCTGGCGAGGGCCCATAGTCGCAAAACTTCGTTGCAAAGTGACAGAGAGCCTGTTCCCCCCTGCTTGTTCACACAGAACATGGCTACTTGATCGTCCGTATGAATGAGGACTGTCTTGTAGCTGAGCAGGGTGTGGAACACTCGAAGAGCAAGGAAGATTGCTCTGACCTCTAAGAGATTGATATGTAGATGAGTCTCCTGTGGAGTCCAGGTGCCTTGGGTGGAGAGGTCTCGTAGATGAGCTCCCCAACCCATTACGTTTACGTTTATTTAGACTTTATATACCGCCCAACACTAATAGTACCTGAGCGGTTTACAATACAAGTTAAAACAACTTAAAACAGTTTTTTTAAAAACAGTTTAAAATGGCTGAGAAAAAGAAAAGGAACGCCAATAAAACAGACAGGAGAGAGGAGAAAAGAAAAGGCAAGAAAGTAACAAACAACATTGCAATAGTTAAACATCAGGGAAACGGGGGGGAGGGGGTAGCAGAGGGAAGGGGGGAACTGGGGATGGCAGATTAAATGCTAGACTGAAAAGATGGGTTTTGAGTTGTGATTTAAATGTTTGATAAGACTCCTCTGCACGAAGTGAAGAGGGGAGCGAGTTCCAGAGGCTGGGGGCTAGAAAGTAGAAGGCAGAAGTGCGAGTGGAAACAAGGTGAGCCTGGGAAGGTGAAGGAAGGGAAAGTCGGTTAGAGTGTATGGCACGGAGTAAGCGGAGAGGGGGGCGAAAATGTATCTGGTCAGCGAGATAAAGGGGGGTGCCAGTGCGAACGGCCCTATGTGTGAGGATGAGGATTTTGTACTGAGCACGGAAGGAGATAGGCAGCCAATGATAGTGAAGAAGAAGCGGGGTGACATGATCAAAACGAGAGGCATGAGCAAGGAGACGGACAGCTGAGTTTTGGATACATTGAAGACGAGACAATTAGGATTTGGGTAGACCAACAAGGACAACATTACAATAATCGAGACGGGACATCACAAGGGAAAGGAGGAGGGTAGCCAGGGCGGAAGAGGACAGAAAGGGACGGATGGAACGAAGTTGTCTAAGAGAGAAAAAGGAACGTTGGATAATGGAAGAGATATGATCCTTGAAAGAAAGAGAAGAATCAAGTATAACACCTAAGTAACGGAGTGAAGAAACAAGAGAAATAGATTGTGAGGGAAAAGAAGGAGCACATGTGGGGGAGGGGCCCCCAAACGTGAACCAGATAGCATGGGACTTAGAAGGGTTCACCTGCAGAAAATTAGAAGAAAACCAGGTAGCAATAGCAGCAAGACAGAGGTTGAGAGGAGTGATATCTGGGGAAATAGGGTCAGTACGGAGCAACAGAAAGATATCATCCGCATAGTAGTATGCGGAGATACCAAACTGTTGGACTAGAAGGGTGAGGGGTGCTAGGAAGATATTAAAGAGAAGTGGTGCAAGAACAGACCCTTGAGGAACCCCACAGGAGAGGGGGGTAGGAACAGAGGAGGAAGACCCAGAAACTACAGAAAAAGAGCGGCAAGAAAGGAAAGAGTGAAACCATTGAAGAACCGTTCCAGAAAGACCTGCTTCCCGCAGACGGGTGAGGAGGGTGCGGTGATCCACTAGGTCGAAAGCAGCAGAGAGATCAAGAGAAACAGCCAGTGTATAGAGACCCCGATCATGAGCAGCGTGAAGTTCGTTGAGAAGAGAGAGAAGAACCGTTTCAGTGCTATGGGCAGGGCGAAAACCGGATTGGCGAGGGTGAAGAGTGAGGGAAGCTTCAAGATGGGAGGAAAGTTGTGTGAAGACCAGTTTCTCAAGAAATTTAGAAACGAAAGAAAGGTTAGAGACGGGACGCCAATTAGAAAGCACAGAGGGATCAGAAGAATGGGATTTTAGAATGGGGCGAACAATAGCGTGTTTCCAACCAGTAGGAAAGGTGCCAGAAGACAGACTAGAATTAAACAGGGAAAGAATATAGGGAGAGAGAGCTAGTGAGGGTTCGAGAAGCCAGGAAGATGGGACAGGATCAGCTGAGCAGGTGGTTTTGCGAAGAGAGAGGAATGTTTCCTGAAGAACAGAGGGAGTGATCAATGCAAAAGAGGACCAAAGATGAGATAACGTAGGGGCAGATTGGGATAGGGAAGGAGGGGGTGGGGAAGAGGATGGGGCAGGGGGGGAAAGGGGGGGAGGACACAACGGGAAGGACTGACGAAGGGAATTGACCTTATTGAAAAAGAAAGTAGCAAGGGAGGAAGGGTCGGGAAGGGAAGAAACAAGAGGAGGAAGAGGAGGGAGAATGAGAAGCAGTAAGGGAATGCAGAATAGAATACAGACGACGAGAAGAGTTGGAAGAGGAGGAAATAAGGTTAGAGTAGTAGTCGCGTTTTGCAGTGTGAAGGAGGGACCGGTAGTGCTGATGACAGAGGCGAAAACCTGACAGTGTGATGGGGGAAGGACGCTTTCGCCAAAGCCTCTCTGCCCGGCGAAGGTATCTACGGTGCAGTAAGAGACCGAGATGAAACCAGGGGTGGTGTGGGTGGCGGGGACAGGAACGGACTGGAGCGACCAGATTCAGAGCGGATTGGAGGGTGGAATTCCAACAATGAGCCTGATCGTCCACAGGAAGAGAGTCAAAGTTGGAGGGAAACAGAGTGGCAGAGGACGGGAATTGTAAAAGAGTGTCCGCAGTGATTTTCTGAGTAAGTGATAGTGCAGAGTGGGGGTCTGGAAGGGTAGAGGAGGTCAGAGGGGGAGCAGGGGCAGAAAACAAAAGGCAATGGTGGTCTGACCAGGGGAGGGGAAAAGAGGACAATGATGAAAAAAGAAGAGGAAAGGAGGCAGAGGTAATAAGAAGATCAAGGGAATGACCAGCAGCGTGAGTAGGGAAAGAAACAGATTGGCAAAGAGAGAGGTCAGAGAGAAAGGTAAGAAAAGAGGAATCCCTTGCCGAGGAAGGGGAATCAGCATGCACATTAAAATCCCCTAATATAAGAAGATGGGGATAAAGCAGAGTGGCCTCGGCTATAGTGGCCAGTAGAGAATCCCAGGAGGTAGTAGAGAGAGAGGGTGGGGCGTAAATAAGAAGAAAATGGTATGGAGTGATAGAAGAATTTAATTTTACAAGCAAGGTCTCAGGGTAAAGCAAGGAGGGAGAAGAGACAAGTTCAGAAAGGCAGAGGGAAGAACGGTAGAGAATGGCCACAGCCCCCCCCCCCACCGCACCTGCCCCGGCGGGACGTGGAAAAGAAGGAATAACCAGGCGGGAGACAACGGTTTAGGAAGGGCTCATCCCCTTCTTTCAACCAAGTTTCGGTTAAGAAAAGGATATCTAGATTATGTGCTATGATCAAGTCATGAAACAGGAGAGATTTGGAGCGGACAGAGCGGCAGTTTACCAGTGCAAGTTGTAGACACACCGGGGGAAGGGAGAGAAGAGGAGGAGAGGGAGGGGAAGGTGGGGCATCAAGACAAAAAGCTAGGCATGAGAGCTGACGAAAAAGAGGAGCAGAGGGGGCAGCAATCGCAGGGGCTGGACGCCAGCCCCAGTGAACCGGGATGGCGGCCATGACCTGAGAGAGGAGCAAAAGTAAGAAACCAAAGAGCACAGAAGTAAAAACGCTAAAAAGGGGGATATACAAGGTCGAATAGAGAAGGACAGTGAACTTGGGTCGTAGAATTAAAAGCTGGGAGATAAAAGTCCTAATACTACCGCCCCGGACCTCGCCCCAAGGAGCTCGCACAAGGAGCAAGTCTTGCTCCTTGTGCGCGCTCCTTTGGCGCGCGCATGCAGTGCGCGCCTCAGCGGTGCGGGGCGCTGCGCCAGACAGGGTATTATAGTGCACGGGAGCCAGCGTCACTTCCGGGGTTGAGCAACGAACCTGGGGAGGCAGCAAGAGATGAAGCATGGTGAAGCATCTGTTGTGAGAGTTGCCTGGGGTAAAGGTTGCTGAAATGGGGACCCCAGCAACAGGTTGTGAGTGGACTGCCACCATTGGAGGAACAAAATAAGGCGATTTGTGTTTGCTATTTTGTCTGACAGGCACCCTGATGCCTGGGTCCATTGGGTGGATAAAGTCCACTGGGCTGCTCTCATATGGAGGCGAGCATAAGGAACCACATGCACTGTAGATGCCATGTGGCCTAGAAGTTGTAACATTTCTCGGGCAGTGAGGTAAGGTTTTAGCACTGCTTGAGAAGCTAATTGCACCATGCGAAGGCAACGGGTCTGAGGAAGATAGGCCCTTGCTTCTCTGGTATCCAGCAAAGCTCCTACGAACTCTAGAGACTGAGTGGGAGTTAGACTGGATTTTGGGGTGTTTATGACCAGACCCAAATACTGAAGGATACGCATTGTGCAAGATAGAGAAGTCCTGTCCTCTGCCTCTGATGGGGCTCGAATGAGCCAGTCGTCTAAGTAGGGGAAGACGAATATCCCTAGAGTGCGGAGAAATGCTGCTACCACAGCCATGCATTTCGTGAACACTCTTGGTGCTGAGGCCAGGCCAAAAGGAAGCACCCTGTATTGGTAGTGCTTTCCTTGAAAAAGGAACCGAAGGAACTTTCTGTGAGTTGGATGGATGAGAACATGAGTGTACGCATCCTTGAGATCTAAAGAACAAAGCCACTCCTGACTCTGAAGGTATGGCAGCAGAGTTCCCAGAGAAATCATCTTGAATTTCTCTTTGAACAGGAATTTGTTCAATTCTGAGGTCTAAAATAGGTCTGTGTCCCCCCTGTTTTCTTTGAGATAAGGAAATAGGGGGAGTAAAACACTGTACCCTGTTGATGAATGGGTACTTCTTCTATTGCCTCTTGGGCAAGAAGCATAGTGACCTCTTCATTTAACAGGTTGATAAGAGGGCTCTGAAAACTGAACTGTCTTACCATTGTGTGAGGGGGCATGCACAGAAAATGAAGCTTGTACCCCTCTTTTATAATGGAGAGTGTCCAATGCTCTGCTGTTATCTGCCCCCATCTGGGGGCAAAGTGACATAACCTTCCTGGAATGGTGGAAGGCTCTGGACCATTGAGGCCCAGGAAGGCTAGGTTCCCTAGATGAAAGCCAAAGGCCTTGTGGAGGCTGAGACGGTTGAGGCTTTGCAGTCTTTGCTTTCCTTTGTTTAGGTGGTTGCTGACCCTTTCGGACAAGCTGACCTGCAGAATGTCCCTGCTGGGAATAAGAGGGATAAAACCTCTTCTTTTTCAAGAAGAAAGGCTTCTTGAAAGATTTCTTTCTGGCAGGATCAGCTGTGCCCTTGGATAACCTATCCAAGGTAGAGTTGTCAGCATCCATCTCATTGGCGTTTTCTTGCCAATTCTTGCCAAATAGATTCTCACCTGTACAAGGGATATTTCCCAGTTTGTCCTGCACCCAGAGCTCCAAATCGGATGCCTGGAGCCAGGCAATTCTTCGTGCACCTATAGCAATGGCAGAGGTTCTGCTTATGCACTCAAAACAGTCAAAAGCTGCACGATTGACAAACTTTGAAACATCCTGGGCATGCTTCCCCAGTGTGAGAAAATCCTGCCTTTTGTCCTCAGGAAGAAGAGGGCTCAAAAACTCTAAATCTCCTCTGACTTCTTTAAGTAACATTCCCATATATAAAATATAGGAACTGATCCTGGCAGAAAGCATAGAAGCCTGGAAAGTACGATGTCCAAAGGAATCCAAGGTTCTACACTCACATCCTGGAGGATTAGAGGCATGCCTCTTTGCACTCCTGATCCTTCTCATAGCTGACTCCACAACAATGGAGTTGTGGGAAAGCTGAGTTTTTTGGAAGCCAGGACCAGGAGGGACTCGATACATAGTGGCGTTTTAAATCCCAACTGCCAGCTACAGACAGGTCAGCTATTCTACCATCAATCTCCTGTAATCAGAGCTAAACATTCTCTGCTGACTGCAACCCAATCGGGGCTCTGAGAGGGGAGGAGCAGTGGCGTTTTAAATACCAACTGCCAGCTGACAGGCCCGCGCCTGAGGGCCTCGCCAGAGGGCCCTTTGGCGCGGCCCTTAGGCGGAGACCGTAGAAGGAGACCACCGCCCATCAAGCTAACCCCTCCAACATTGTGTAAATTAATGTTACAACCTCAAAATCGCAAGTAACCATTGTAATATCCTTGTATACAAACAAAATTGTCTCTTAATCCACCTAAATATAAGTACTATAATTTATTTAAATACCCTTTCAATATATCCTCTCCTTCTACAACTATTAAGTTATCTTTATATATACATTCCAGTAACTACAGAGTTAAGCACTATTATTTGTTATATGTACTTATTCAACCTGTCAACTGTAATTATCCTGTTATCACTGAAACACTGTTAACTATGTCATAGTTCCTCATTCATCCTATAAGCTTCAGTTAACCTCCTGTTACCACATATCACTGTAATACTGTAATAGTGTTTTAGCTTTTCATCCATCCTGTACGCTCCAATCAGCCTGCTATCACTGTAATACTGGTAATAGTGTTTTAGCTTTTCATCCATCCTGTACGCTCCAATCAGCCTGCTATCACTGTAATACTGGTAATAGTGTGTTAGCTTTTCATCCATCCTGTACGCTTCAATCAGCCTGCTATCACTGTAATACTGGTAATAGTGTGTTAGCTTTCCATCCATCCTGTAAGCTCCAATCAGCCTGCTATCACTGTATTCACTAACTGTACATTTAAATTTCACTTACACATACAATATGGCCTTACTCTACATTATAACATTTACCTTCTACCTTATCACTATAGGAATATGTAATGTTACCAGCCTACACACTAGCTATAATAGAATACCAACAATCCATAATCACAGAAGAAAGTGGTCTGATACTCCCTTCTACAATTATAGAGTATCTACCCAAAATTCCCACCATCATCTGTTACTCATCTCATTACAAAACACCACAAAAAAGAAACAAGTAGGAAATCCAATTCCCCAATATCTGAAATGTGCATTAATAAATGCTCGATCCATACGCAAGAAATGGCCTATCATCTCTGACATAATTTCATTACATAGCCTTGAACTTCTCCTAATCACTGAGACATGGCTATCTTGTGCTGACAATGTATTAATCAACCAATTTTTGCCTTCTAATTTTTCTATACATACATGTCATAGAAGTGGCAAGAGGGGAGGTGGTGTTCTAGCCATCACCAAATCTGACCTTCATTTCAACCTTAAAGAAGCAACAAGCTCATCACTCCTAGATACTTTTACAATAGCAAATAAATGTTGTTCTTTCACTTTACTATACCGCTCTCCTTCTTCCAATTCTGATTCTCTATCTATGATAATTGACTTGGCCTCCAATACACAAAACCCCCACATAGCAAGTTGGGTGCTAGGAGACTTTAATCTCCCTTCTCTCCAAGACTCCCATGTAACAGCTTTTCTTGAAGCTCTACAAGTTTTGGGGTATAATCAATTAATTAAAGATCCAACCCATATTAAAGGTGGTATATTAGATCTAATATTTACAACTGAAACAACCGCCAATTTACCATCTATCTTGGATCTATCAATCAACCCAGTTCCATGGTCAGATCACAAACTAATTATATTCAAGGCTAGATGTAACCAAAAGGATGAAAGAGGAATAAACGACCATCCTAGTACCCCTCTGAGAAGATTCAAGCCATTTGACAAAGACCTAATCCTAAAATCAACACTTCCACTAACCAACTTACCAGAGTGCAGCATTGATGATTTAGTTTCTAATTGGAATAGTACTTTCAGTTCGATTGCCACATGTCCGTCGACCAACAAACTACAAAGCAAGCGACACTCTGCTATATGGTAACTCATCTGAGCTGAAGGCCTCGCGCACAACCCTAAGGAAACTTGAAAGACGATGGCGACACTCACACTCTGAAGTTGACAGAGCTGTATATATCCAACATCTCACATCTCATCGCATGGCAGTTACTGAATCAATGAGACGTCACCATGCAGTCACTTTAAAAAGATCTCTGAACAAACCTCATGACCTGTTTGCCATAGTTAAGCGTTTGACAAATGAACCTGCCTCACAACTTAAATATGAAATCCACCCTCAAATATTTGCTAACTATCTACAATCCAAACTCTGCCAAATTGACAATAACTCGGCTCCTAACATAGTCCTAGTTCCAGTAGATCAAACTCTACTCACTATCTTCTCAATACCATCTAAACGACAAATCGAAGACACCATTGCTTGCATAAACATGACCACCGCTCATACTGATCCTTGCCCTGCGTTCTGGATCAAAGATCTACGAGCTGATCTCAGTCCCATCATATCCAGACTCATGATTCAATCATTTACAACAGGAACTTTCCCTCGTACCCTTAAGCAAACATCCATAAGGCCATTACTAAAAAACAACAAACTTGACCCTCTTAAACCAGAATCAAGTATTCCATTACTAGCAAAACTTTTGGAAAAAGAAGTACAAAAACAAATTCAGGATCATATAGATCTTAACGCCCCACTGGACTCATGCCAGCACGGTTTCAGAGAATTCCACGGTGTGGAAATGCTTCTAACTACTCTGTTCAGCAGCTTATTATCAAGAATTGATAACATCCGCCAAGGGTTCGTCCTTGTTTTTCTTGATATCGCAGCCGCTTTTGATTCTGTTAGCCATGAACGCCTCCTTGAGCGTCTCAAAGGGAAGGGAATTACTGATAAAGCACTTGAGTGGTGTAGATCCTACCTTTCTGACAGATGGCAACAAGTACGATCCAACGATACTTCATCAGATCAGTTTCATCAAAAACAAGGGGTCCCTCAAGGCTCATCCCTTTCCGCCCTTATGTTTAATATATACATGCAGCCTATCTGTAACCTGATTCGATCCTTTAGAGTTAACTGCATGATATACGCGGATGATGTACTTTTATATTTTCCTTTTACAACTGAGAACCCTGATCTTAATCCATTAACTAACTGCATAAATGAAGTATCCAACTGGCTACAATCCCAAAATCTAAGGATCCAACACAAGAAAACGGAGGTGTTATTTATTACACGTAACCAAAATTTCACTGCTCCATCCTTTTTGAAAGTGAATGATGCTAACCTCCAGACCAAGACCACCATCAGATACCTCGGTGTCACTTTAGACCAGAAATTAGATATGAAAGCACATATTAGTAATATTGTAAGAGCAGTATATCACAAAATACGCTCCCTTAGACACCTTCGATCCTTGCTAGAGCCAGACGATTTTAGAACCATCTATCAGGCGCTAATCATACCTCATTTTGATTATGCGAACTCAATTTTACAAGGTCTTCCACAAACCACCTTACACCCACTTCAAATGGCTATGAATGCTGCAGCTAGAGTCCTTCATGGAGCTTCCCGGAAAGACCATATCTCACCTATTCTAAAACATCTTCATTGGCTCCCAATTCAAAGTAGACTCACTTTCAAAATTTTACTAATTACATTCAAAGCCTTCAAAGAACTCTCATCTTCATCAATATCAGACTTGATCCAAACACCACCCCTCAATAGAGACAGAAGGTCAGTAACACTCAATACTCTGTTAGTCCCTAAATCAATATCACAGTGTACCAAAACTACTTCAGACAGGGCCTTTTTATTCTGTGCACCAAGGTGTTGGAATAGCCTCCCTCAAAACATCCGAGCAATACCAGACCTTTTGCAGTTTCGCAAAGCTTTGAAACACTACCTCTTCCTTTTATCTTATCCAGTAAACAATAAAGACATCTCAACCAACCCACAGACCTTCCACTCATACACATACAATACAGATACCCCACAGACCACATACACACAAAACTGAAGCCATGATGATATTATGACTATGTTTATTAATTATATACCCTGTTATCCGAGTTATATTCTCCTGTTTTCTGTAAACACAAAGTACTGTTGAATTGTGTATCTCACTGTTTTTTGTGAACCGCGCTGATGCCTAATAGTGCGGTATATAAGAGTCTATAAGAGTCTATAAATAAATAAATAGTATCCAGTCTGCGAGAGTGAGGAGAGGTGGTAAGAGGTGTCTCCCACATTCTCAACATGAGATCATGTAGAATCTCATGGATAGGCAAGGTAGCTGCCTCCTTAGGAGCTTTGGGATATTGCAGAATCTCCAACTCCTTAGCTCTGGGCTCTGTTTCAGGAGTCACAGTAATGGACAAACCACAAGCCACCTCCCTGATGAAATCCTGAAAGGAGATATCTTCTGGAGGAGACATCCTACGTTTAGGAGAGGAAGGCTCCTCTGGGAGAAGTATCCCGGTACCGGCAGAGCTGTCAGAATCATTGGAGTCCTACGAGGATTAGAAGTACCGTCTGTCCGGATGCTCTTGAAGAGCCCGATACCCAGTACCGACCGAAGTCGGTACCGGGGGTAATTGGTACCGGTGTATCGGCACCAGAGGACATTGCATGACTGGGTGCCAGCAAAGCTGATACCGATGTTGATGCTATCGGTGCCAGTACCGACTGAACCGTCTGACGCGATTCCGAGGGTGTCGATGCTGCAAGGAGAGCCACCAGACTGCATTCAACAGCCAGGAACCTCTGGTCTATCGACGCTGCCGATGCCTGGGTGTCGGTACCGGACGCAACCGGTACCCCAGAGCATGGCACCAGTAGTTCTGCCAAGGTCGAGGCCTTGAGAACATCCTGGAGCCCCGATAATGCTTTGGAAGCCGAAGCCTCCTACCGGGGCAATTTTGCCAGTATGGAACCCTCAAGGGCAACGCCAGAGGCATCTCGATGCTTGGAAGAAGATCTACCCTTTGAAGACCGGCAAGACTTCTGTTTAGTTACCTGAGATCCATGGGAGGAAGACGAAGCCCTGGAAGACGTCGATGCCACAGAAGCTGCATCGGAAGGAAAAAGGGCACGGAGCTTAGCAGCTCCGTTCTGTCGACCCCTTTTGGACATCATGGCACAAGCCATGCACTCGGAGATAGAGTGGTCAGGACCTAAACATTTAAGACACCACTCGTGGGTGTCGGTGACGGAGATGGTACCGCCACACTTGGTGTATTTCTTAAAACCCGAGGCGGGTTTCTCCATAGTGGAGGAAAATTTTGGGCCTAAGGCCCAAAAAGGCACGCACCTGGAAGAAAAGTTTGGAAAAAGGAATATTAATATTATTTTTTTGAAAAGAAAGAAAGTAGAACCGGCGGTACCGGTACAGCGTCGGGGAAGGCAGACGCGACCACAAAAAAAAATAAAGAATAAGGAATACAATTTTCTGCGGTGACAGGAACACGATCTGCTGACTCCGCAGAAAACGAAGAACTGGAGAGAGGCAGTTGGAAAAGGCGGGAAGGCAGCACGCAGGCGCTGTGGGATGCTCCCAAAAGCTTTCTAATTGGACGCTGGGGAGCGCTCCCGCGCAGGCTCCGTCGGTACCGACGATACCCATATGTGAGGACTACATTCCTGCTTGTTCCTGGAGATAATGTTATAATGAAAACTGCTTTGAATATAAGATAAGTAAGTATAAAAAAGTTCTAAAATAAATACAATAAGTATCAGCAAGAAACACTAGAGGGAGCCATCAGTATTTGTATCAAAGCATAAGGTGACGACCATCAGATCTCACACAACGTCAGTGAAGGTAACCAGGTTCAACAGAACCACAACTATGCACATCATCAGCTTTCACAGAAGGCTGGTTGGAAGGTATGAGCCAGCAGGGCCAACCACAGAGAATAGCAGACAAAGCAGTTATCCAGGGGGGGTCCTGTTCAGGTCTAGCAGGACTCAAAGAAAGTGCAGTTACTCATCTGCAACAAGTGTTCTCCGGGGACAGCAGGAATCAGTCCTCAAATACGGGTGACATCAGTACTGAGGGAGCCCTCATGGAAGCATATCTCCAGCTTTCAAAGAAAGCCATTGGGAGATGCCACCACGCATGCGAGGTCCCCTTTCCCACCCAAGGTTGCCATCTTGCCTCAGTCGGATGACATAGATCAAGACAGCAAAATATATAGAAAAGCAACTCCACAGGGAGGAGGGAGGGTTGTGAGGACCGATTCCTGCTGTACCCAGAGAACACCTGTTACAAGTGAGTAACTACGCTTTCTCCAGGAACAAACAGGAAGTCAGTCCGCACATATGGGACTCCCTACCTACAGGCTATCGAAAGCCCATAGAAAAAACATGGATGCCCCTAAGGGGAGATATGAGCAGCAGCAATTGAGACCAAGCATACAGACTCTAGAAGGACCCGTATGTCCAGTGAGGAACCAACACTCTGGTAACTTGAACACAGAAGGGGTGGAGGATAGCAGTTGCCTAAAACCTTAACCGATTACGGAGCACGGCTTGGCTCCCCCTCTCCAAGCAGGAATGAACTGCAAAGGTATGAACGGAAGACCAGGTGGCGGCCTTGCATATGTCCGCCGTCAGGACGGAATGCAGACTTGCCACAGAGGCCACCATGGTCTTGATGTTGTGTGCCATGACCCGGCGCTCCAACAACAGCCCAGCCTGTTCACTGGTGAGGGCAATGCAGTCCTCCACCCAGGTGGACAGAGTCCACTTGGTCACAGTCTCCCTCAGCTTACTGGGGTCATACAAAATGAAAAGCTGTGAAGTTTAGCTGTGGCCTTGTGTATATTGAAAGTAGACAGACAGGGACCTCTTACAATCTAGAGTATGGAGGATGGCCTCCACCCCGCTGGCATGAGGCTGCAGAAAGGTGGTGGAGAGCACCACATCCTGATTGAGGTGGAATGGGATACAGCTTAGGGAGGAATTTGGGATGGGTGTGGAGCATTACCCTGTTTTTGTAAAACCTGTTGTAGGGTGGTAAAACCTGGTGTAAGGACTGCAGCTCACTGACCCTGCGAGCAGATGCGAGTGCTACCAGGAAGATGACTTTCCATGATAGATACCTCAGGTGGCAAATCACCTGGGCCGGATGGTATACATCCAAGGGTGTTGAAAAAACTGAAATATGAGATTTCAGACCTGCTATCAGTAATCTGTGAACTATCATTAAAATCATCTCTAATACCTGAAGATTGAAGGACCGCCAATGTAACACCAATTTTTAAAAAGGGTTCCGGGGTGATCTGGGAAACTACAGACCAATGAGCTTGACGTCAGTACCGGGAAAAATGGTTGAAACCATCATAAAGAATAAAATTACTCAGCATGTAGATAGTCACGACCTAATGGGAGACATCCAACATGGCTTTAGACAAGGAAGATCTTGTCTTACTAATCTGTTATGTTTTTTTGAAGGAGTGAATAAACAGGTGGACAAAGGTGAATCGGTTGATATTGTGTATCTGGACTTTCAGAAAGCCTTTGACAAGGTCCCTCATCAGAGACTTTTGGCAAAACTAAAGAGTCATGGGATAGGAGGCAGTGTACTATTGTGGATCAGGAACTGGTTAAAAGATAGAAAGCAGAGGGTAGGGCTAAATGGCCAATTTTCCCAATGGAGAAAGGTGAATAGTGGTGTACCCCAGGGATCTGTGCTGGGTCCGCTGCTTTTTGACATATTCATAAATGACCTGGAAAGTGGAACAACGAGTGAGGCTATCAAATTTGCAGATGACACAAAACTATTTAAAGTTGTTAAAACCCAAGAGGATTGTGAAAAATTGCAAGAGGATCTTGATAAATTGGAAGACTGGGCATCAAAATGGCAGATGAAATTTAATGTGGAGAAGTGCAAGGTTATGCACCTAGGGAAGAACAACCCAAACTATGGTTACACGATGCAAGGTTCCACATTAGGAACCACCACCCAGGAAAAAGATTTAGGCGTCATTGTGGATACCATGTTAAAACCCTCGGCCCAAGTGTATAGCGGCGGCCAAGAGAACAAATAGAATGCTAGGTATGATAAGGAAAGGAATGGAAAATAAAACAAAAGATATTATAATGCCTCTATATCGTTCCATGGTGAGACCGCACCTTGAATATTGTGTGCAATTCTGGTCGCCGTATCTTAAAAAGGATATAGCAATTTTAGAAAAGGTTCAGAGAAGAGCCACCAAAATGGTAAAGGGGATGGAAGGATACTCCTATGAAGAAAGGCTAAAAAGGTTAGGGCTCTTTAACCTGGAAAAGAGACGGCTGAGGGGAGATATGATAGAAGTCTATAAATTAATGAATGGAGTGGAACGGGTAAACGTAGATCGAATATAGAAAGACTAGGGGACATGCAATGAAGCTACAGGGTAAACTATTTAAGACTAATAAAAGAAAATATTTTTTCACTCAACATGTTATCAAACTCTGGAATTTGTTACCGGAGGATGTAGTAAAGGCTGTTAGTGTAGCTGGGTTTAAATAAGTTTTGGACAAGTTCCTGGAGGAAAGGTCCATAAACCATTATTAAGAAGTGACCCAGTACAAGCATTGTGGAACTTGTCTCTCTTGGGGATACTGCTAGGTACATATGACCTAGATTGGCCACTGTTGGAAACAGAATACTGGGCTTGATGGACCCTGGTCTGACCCAGTATGGCATATCTTATGTTCTTGTTAGGCAGCCAGGGGCTCGAGTAGCAGCACAGTGAACTGCACTAACACCATACTGAGGTCCATTGCTGGTGGGCAGATGGGAGATTAGACAACAGAAGACCGCGCAGGAAGTGGGAGACAAGAGGCTGCACCGAGAGGGGCTTGCCCTTGATAGGATGGTGGCACGACACAAGAGCACTCAGGTATACCATGACGGAATTGGATTTGAGCCCGTATTGCGACAAATGCAGTAGGTATTGCAGCACCAGCTGCACCGAGCACAAGAACAGTTTTGCCCGTTACTCTACGCGCTACACCCAAAACCTGTGCCACTTGAAGGTGTAGACGCGTCCGCTGGAGGTCTTATGAGAAGCCAAAAGGACCTCCTCCACCTCCCCTGAGAGGTTGAAAGGGGCCAAGGCTACCCTCTCAGCAGTCAAGCTATCAGAAACAGGGACCCCAGATCAGGGTGCAGGAAGAAGCCCTCCTCCTGAGAATAGCCCCAGGGCACTCCCCAGAGGGACAGAGACCTCCACCGCCAAGCGGAGAAGCAGAACCATGGTTGCGTAGGCGTAGGAGCTACCAAATTCAGCAACGCCCTGTCACGAAGAGCCCTGAAGAGGGTCTTGGCAATCAACGGCGTGGGCAGGAAGGCATATAGAAGGCCCTCCAACCACGTGATGAGGAAGGCATCTGCAGCCATCCAAAGCGGGCGGAGCAGCTGAGAGCAGAAACGGGGCAACTGGAAGTTGTCTGGGCTGGCAAAGAGTTCCACTAGAGGGGTCCCCCAGTCGGAAGAGCCGATTGGCCACTCTGGGGTCCAGCCACAACTCGTGTGACTGGAGGACTCTGCTCAGTCAATCTGCCAGAGGGTTGTCCTGTCCCAGCATGTACACTGCCCACAGGAGCATCCCTTGGAAGATCACATAGGAGCAGAGAGCCACCGATTCATGGCAAAGGGTGTGCGACCCCGTGCCCCCTTGTTTGTTTACATAAAATATTGCCACTTGATAGTCCATTTGAACCAGCACTGACTGGTGCTGCAGACGGTGGTGGAAAGCCCAGAGAGCCAAGTGTATGGCAGACTGCTCCAGGAGGTTGATCTGCTGACTTTAAGCCTCGGACCAACTGCCCTGTTCCTCGCAATGTTCTCCCCAGCCCAGCATGGATGCATCCATAGTGAGGATCCTCTGGGGAGGTGGGGGTCTAAAACGGCATCCTCGCTTGAAGGTGCTCTGTGTTCTGCCACTAGTCCAGGGACTCAGTCAGTTGGCGGGTCACTGACACTCTGTCTTACAGTCGGCCAGTGGCAGTGTCCACTAGGTGTGGAGGCACCACTGGGTCACCCTCGTATTACGACGGACATCTGGGGTACCATTGATGGTGGAGGCCATGTGCCAAGCAGTTGCAGCAGGAGGCAAGCACACACCGAGGGTAGGCACTAAACATCTGCGGCCAGTACCCTGAGATGGTCGGCACTGTCCAGGGGGAGAAAAACTCTGGCCTGAACCATGTCCAGCCTTGCTCCAATGAACTCCAGACACTGTCGGGAGGAGGTGAGACAGGGCAGTTTATCACGATCCCCAGATTTTGCAGGCCGCAGATGGTGCAGGCTGTGGCCTGCTGCACCTCAGCAGCCGTGTCTCCCTTTATGAGCCAGTCGTCCAGAAAGGGAAAGAGGAAGGCCCCTTGGAGACAGGAGGTAGACGACTTCCGCCAGGCATTTGGTGAAGACTCTGGGGGCAGAGGTCAAGCCAAAGGGTAGTACCCTGTACTGACAGTAGCCGCCCCCCACCATCAGATCCAAGGAGCATAGCCAGTCTCCCTACTGGAGGAAAGGCAGCAATGTTTCAAGGGAGAGAATCTTGAACTTCTCCCCCACAAGGAACCTGCTCAGGTCCCGTCGGTCTAGGATGTGCCTTAGATCCCTTGTTCTTTTTGGCTCAAGGAAGTACCTGGAGTAGAACCCTTTGCCCCAGAGGTACTGGGGCTCCAGTTCCACCGCCCTATCCTCGAGGAGACATGTGAGTTCCTGCAGTAGTAAATCCCAATGAAGGGGAGTCCTGGGGGGCTCTCCTGGGAAGAAAGGGGGCGGTATCTATGCCAGGTGGAGAAGGTAAACCTCCTTGACCACTTGGAGTGCCCAAGTATCGGTGGTAACAGCTGATCACCAATGGGCAAAGTGAGTCAGATGTCCCCCTGTGGGCTGCTGACCTCCTGTGGGTGGAGAGGCTATGTCCAAGGAGTCAAAAGCTCCCACCAGACTGGACCGGGGCCTGTGCCTGGGGCTTGGGAGCCTTCTGCTTATGAGGGCCATGCCCGTGTCCCTTGGCCTGCTGACTCTGCTGGGGAACTAGGGAGGCCTGATATGGCGGATAGTTTCTGTAAGCAGCCCTCCTCCTCGAGTAAAGGAGCTTTTTACTCGAGCCCTTCCGTGGGAGAGAGTAGCAGAGTCTTCTTAGAGAGCCTGGTCCTCATCATGAATTTGGTCTCCAACTCAGAAGCCTTAATAGTCATGGGTTTGCCAAAGAGATTCTCTCCCTGGCAGGCAACATCGACGGCTTTGGAGCACTCATGAACAGCTTTGGCCAGGGTCTGGAACCACAGTAGGGGGTCCTCGGAAAGACCAGCTGAGAAACAGGCAAGTTCCTTCGCCAGGTCCCTCAGGTACATGCCCATGTTCAGCTGGTATGCCTGGATCCTGCCGATGAGCATCAAGCCCTGGTAGCATTTCCTGCCGAGGGCATCCAGGGTCTGGGCCTCCCTTCCCAGAGGAACCAAGGAATGAGTCTTCTGCCTCTTGAGCCAATGCATGGCCAACTCCACCACCATGGAGTTATGCGGCAGCTGTGCTTTCTGGAAGCCTGAGCTCCTGCAGACTTGATACATTGAGTCGAGCCATCAGCTCTCGATGGGCCCAGACGCTGTCAGTACTTCCCTTGGCAAGGCCTCGTACTGGAGGATCTCGAGCTCCTTCATGCAAAGGTCCTCCTCCAAATCAGTGATGAATGCTAATGCCTTTGACGTGTCCCATATGATGTTGAGGAACGCCATGTCCTCGGGCAGGAATCGGCGTTGAATCTCTAAGGGGGATGGCTTCGAGGGTACGTCGCGGTAGCAATGAGTGTCCAGGGACGCCTCGGTCTCAGTCCAAGTAATCGGTTGAGTCGTCGAGGAAGGGCCAAGCCAGATGATCCAGCCCTGAGCCCTGTCCAGGTCCTTCAGAGGCTCCGTGGCCAAAGCCTTGGGCACTCGCTGGGAAGGACCTCAGTGCCATGAAATGGGACTGGGATAGAGACTGCTGTCGACGATCGACTCTAGGCTGCATGCTCTCGAGGATTGGCTTGACGTCCGGTAATGTCCTCATTATCGAGGGCCTGGTGTTCTGGGCAGATGACCCGGTGGAGACGGGTATCAAGGCCCACTGCTGAGCCATGAAGGCAGACAAGCTGCACCCGGCACCAATTTCCCTGAAGGGGAGTCCTCAACGAGGATGGCCTCCAGGGTCCCAGGCCTATCACCAGAGGAATGTTTTCAGGCGACCTTGGTAGGCCGCTCTCACTATGCATCCTCAGATGAGCAGCGTGGACTATAGGATTTAGCTCTAGGATGACATTTTCTTGCATAGACCACAGTCCGCTGGGTCGTGGTCCAGCCCAAGGCAACGGAGGCAACAGTCGTGCGTGTTGGTGAGAGACATGACCCTCGAGCACAGATGACACTTTTTGAAGCAACGGGAGGCCATGGGGGGAAAAAGGGCCCCAACTAGATGGAAGACCCGAGGATCTTCTAGTGGTAAAAAATGCATGAACTGCACTGAGGAAAAAAGCAAAAATTTTAACAGGCCTAAGACACAATGCCGAGACAACACGCTCGGGGGCAGGAAGAGCACTGGTGCAAGACCGGAGAAGAGTAAAAAAAAACTCAAAAAAACTGATACTTTTTCCAGGGGAAACAGATGTCTGGTGGGATCCATGGAAAAAACGTGAGTCAAGATGGCACTCTTGGGCAGGAAAGGGGCCATGCATGCATGGCAGCATCTCCCAAAGGCTTTCTTTGAAAGATAGGGAGATGCTTCCACGATGACTCCATTGTCACCCATATGTGAGGACTGACTTCCTGCTTGTTCCCCGAGAAAAGGGCATTATCTGACAAGTAAAATGTCACCTTCCATATCGTCCTGCTAGTTCAGTCCAGATAAGTAGAACGTACCAAAGCTACAATTCTACTGGGCGGGAAGATGACTTGAGAGCTTTTAAGATCTCTGAACCAAAAGTCGTGTCCAACTGAGCGTGGACATCCAAGAGAAAGTGCTTGACAAAAGTGGAAAGTGATGCCCATGCTGCCCGAAAAAAGTCTGAGGGGGCTACTGAGCAAGCTATGCCCACAAAGATAGTTGCACCAAAGTGGAATGCACATGCAAACCGACCGGTTGCACAACAGTAACACGGAGGCAATTATCTCCTTGATCCAGTGCCCCAAAGTAGACTTGGTGGCCAAATCATCTTTACGAAGTCCTACAAATAGCACAAATTGATGGTCTGATTTATGGAGAGAGTTAGCAACCTTGAAGTACTGAATGGCAAATGTAAATGCATTTAAAAAAAAAATGAAACCACCTTGGGCAAGAAGGAACAGGCCAAATGCACAAGGCCTCCTCAGAGACTGACAGCGTAGTTACTCACCTGTAACAGATGTTCTCCAGTGACAGCAAGAATCAGTCCTCACTTACAGGTGGCGTAGGCATCGACAGAGCATACGCGGAGCAATTCCCCAGCTTTCAAAGAAAGCCTATGGGATTGCTGCCACGTACTCTTCCCACCCAAGAGTGCACTCTTGCTCAGTAAGGTCCCATAGCTAGGAGTCCTACTAAGCAGATGGCAAGAGAGGACAAAAGTAGCAACTCTTCAGGGGAGATGAAAGGGTAGTGAGGAATGATTCCTGCTGTCCCCGGAGAACACCCATTACAGGTGAGTAACTACACTTTCTCCAGGAACAAGCAGGAAGTCAGTCCACACTTATGGGACTCCCCAGCTACAGGCTACCAAACCTGTAACCAAAAACAACTCCGTGAGGCCGTGAGCAGAAGTCGATGCCCGATGGAGTCCAAGTCTTCAGGTCCCCTGGGCGAAGCTCTTAGTAGCCATCGAGAAAAGTCGGAGGGCAGGAGTCGCTTATATCCTAAACAGATTATGGAGTACAGCCTGGCCGAAGGCGCTGTCCCAGCGGGAAACCCTCTCCAGGCAGTAGTGTACAGCAAAAGTGTTCACTGAAGACCAGGTCGCAGCCTGGCAGATGTCCCTCAGCGGCACTGAGCACAACAAAGCCACCGAGGCCACCTTGGCTCGGATGCTATGTGCAGTGACTCGCCGATCCAGCGGGGCGCCCGCCTTTGTCTGGGCGAAGGTGATGCCGTACGCCACCCAAATGGAGAGGGTGCATTTGGTGACTGACTGCCCCAGGCGATTGGGACGGTAGGCAACAAAGAGCCAACCAAACTTGCGATGAGCCTGGGTGCACTGGAGGTAGAAGGCAAGAGCCCTCTTGCAGTTAAGCGATGCCTGATTGGTATGAGGTCTCGGGAAGAAGGTCAGTAAGACTATCTCCTGATTGAGATGGAAATCCGAGACAACCTTCGGTGGGAACTTGGGGAGGGTGCGGAGAACCACCCTGTTCCCATAGGACCTGGTGTAGGGAGCCTCAGCCATAAGGGCCTGAAGTTCGCTGACTCGGTGAGCTGAAGTCAAAGCCACCAGAAAGACCACCTTCCAGGAGAGGTGCCGAAGCGAGCACGTCACCATCGGCTCAAAGGGTGATCGTGTAAACTGCATGAGCACCATGTTGAGGTCCCACTCCGCCGCAGGCGGCCGGATGGAAGGCTTGGAAAATAAGAGGCATTGCATGAAGCAGGAAACCAAGGGCTGCCCCGAGTTGGGTTTCCCCTCGAAGGGGAAGTGGTTCGTCGAAATGGCACTCAGGTGTACCCTGACCAAGTTGGATTTCAGCCCAGCTTTCGAGAGGTAGAGGTGGTACTGGAGAACCCAGCAGTTACAGCAGGAGAATGGGCTGATCTGGAGCTCAGAGCACCAGATCGAGAAGTGCCGCCACTTAAAGGCATATGCCCATCTCGCTGAGGCCTTCCTCGACACAAGGAGGATCTCCTCAACCTCCTCCAGGAGATGCAGCGGGACTAGGGAGAACCGTTCAGCTGCCAGGCTGTAAGGGACAGTGAGGCCAGGTTCGGGTGGAGCACCCAACCCTCCTCCTATGTTAACAGGTCCGGGGCACAGCCCAAGGGGACTGGAGGCTCGGACGAGAGAAAGAGCAGGAATGGGAAGGAAGGCTGTAGAGGCCATGAAGAAGCCATGAGGATCACTGAAGCTCGTTCCCGCTGAACCTTGTGGAGGGTCCTCGGCAAGGAGAGGAGTGGGAGGGAAAGCGTAAAGAAGACCAGAGGTCCAACTTAAGAGGAACACATCCAGGGCCACCCTGCTCAGGTGTGGAACTGGGCCGCAGAAGCGGGGAAGCCACGCGTTCACCGGGCTGGCGAACAGGTCCATGGATGGGGTCCCCCACCGATGGAATAAGAGGTCAGCGACCTTCGGATCCAGTCGCTACTCGTGTGGGCGGAGGATCCTGCTGAGTTTGTCCACGAGGATATTCTCCTGGCCCAGGAGGTAGACCACTCGTAGGGTCATCCCCCGGTGAAACACAAAAGGCAAAGGAGGATCGCCACCTAGCAGAGGAGGTGGGACCCCGTTTCCCCATCCTTGTTTATGTAGAACATGGCTACCCGGTTATCAGTCTGCACGAGCACCGACTTCCCCCTCAGACGGCCCTCGAAGGCCCTCAGGGCCCACCAAACAGCCCGAAGCTCGAACAGGCTGATCTGCTGCTGAGATTTTGTGGGCAACCATTGCCCCTGGGTGCACAATGTGCCGCAGTGGGCTCCCCAACCCAACAGGGAAGTCATCCGTCGTCAGGACGAGCTCGTGCTCTGGGATCTGGAAGGGCATTCCCCGCAGGAGTTGTGGAGATTGCAGAAGACTTGGATAGAGTCTCTGAGGTGGACGGAGGCCTGGCTCCATTGCATCCTGAGGCACCACTGGGCAAGTCCTTATTTGCATGTGAATGTGGGGGACCACATGGACGGTGGAGGCCATGTGTCCTAGGAGGCGCAACATAGCCTGTGCCATAATCCAAGCCCTGGGCTGCCATAGCTCGGAGGTAGTCTGCATGATCTGCGGGCAGGAAGGTGGTCACTCGCTGTGTCGAGGCATGCGTCAAGTTCCAAGGTCTGCACCGGTTCAAGGTGGGACTTGGAGTAGTTGACCAAGAAGCTGAGACGCTCGAGGAGAAGGATCGTACACAACGTCGCCATTAGGGCTTCTATGGCCAAGGTCCCCGTGACGAGCCAGTCATCGAGGTAGGGGAAGATAGGTATGCCTTGCCACCTGAGGAAGGTGGCGGCGGCCACCGCGGAGAGACACTTTGTGAAAACCCACGGCATAAATGCAAGCCCGAAGGAGAGCACCCTGTATTGGTAGTGCTCCCCCTGCACCCTGAAGCAATGGTATTGCCTGTGTTGGGGTGGACTAGGATGTGGGCGCAAGTATCCCTGAGATCTAAGGCGCATAGCCAATCACCTTGCTGGAGGAAGGGCAGCAGGATGCCAAGTGATAACATTTTGAACTTCTCCCGCACCAGAAACTTGTTTAGGTCCCTGAGGTTGAGGATGGGGCATATGCCCCCCCCCCCCATCTTTTTCGGAATGAGGACGTAGCGGGAGTAAAATCCACGACCTCGAAGGTGCAGGGGTACCTTTTCGACCACCCTCTGGGTGAGAAGGTTGGACAGCTTCCGCTGCAGGTAAGCCTGGTGTGAGGGAAGCAGAGGAGGCTCCGCTAGGGAGAAGGGAGGAGGGAGCCTGTCCAGGTGAAGATGAAATCCATCTCGGATCACCCAGAGGACCCAGGTGTCCAACGTGATCGACGCCCACTGCGGGGCGAAAAGGGAAAAACGTCCCCCCACTGGCGGAAGTGCTGCCGGGGGGTGAGAGGCTATGCCTTTGGCATCAAAAATTCTTAGCGGGTTGGGGTGGCGCCGGGGGTTGGGCCTTGGGCCCTTTAGGCTTGCGGTGGCCATGCGCTCCTCCCGTCCCCTGTGTTCCAGAGGATGGCGGAGGGGGTGGTGGGAACTGAGGGTATCCCCGGAAGGGGAGCCCCTTTCTTTGGAAGAATGGCTTCTTGGTTTGCTGCTGCTTCTGAGGAAGAGAAGAGGTCTTACATGAGAGGCTGGTCCGAGTCATAAACGTGTTTATCTCAGTGGCCTTATCCTCCATCAATGGGCTTACCAAACAGTTGTTTGCCGAGGCAGGGAACGTCCAGAAACTTTTCCTGAACCCACTGCTCCAGGTCCAAGGACTGGAGCTACGCCTGGCGTCGGGCCCCGATGCCGGCTGCCACCATTCTGGCGGAGGACTCAAATCAGTCTTACGCGGCAAATCAGTGATACGCGGCATGGGAGAGGTACTTCAAGCACTCTGCGACGGAACTCAGGAAGGATTGCAATTTGAGGAGTTGTTCACCCCCCAAGACCTGCGGAGAACCCGCCGAGCTCCTTGGTGAGGTCACGCAGGAACATCCCCATATACAACTGGTAAGCTTGAATGCAGCATGTGAGCATGGATCCTTGACAGGCTTTGCGCCCAAGGGTGTCGAGGGCTCTAGACTCCCTGCCCGGCAGGACCGAAGAGTGTGACTTCAGGCTCTTTTGCTTCCGCACCACCGATTCCACTACCATGGAGGTATGCGGAAGCTAGGTCTTCTGGAAACCCAGACCGCATTGGACCCTGTACATGGCATCGAAGCGTTTGCTCACGATGGGGATCGAAGCAGGTGTTTCCTACATGTGGAGGAGCAGCCTGGACAAAATGGGAGGAAATGGGACAGTAAGAGATTCCAGAGGCAGGGACTCATACTGTAAGATAGCAGTTACTTACCTGCAACAGGTGATCTCTGGGAACAGCAGGAATAAGTCTTCACATATGGGTATCGTAGGTACCGACGGAGCCTGCGCGGGAACGCTCCCCAGCGTCCAGTAAGAAAACTTTTGGGAGCATCCCACAGCGCCCGCCTTTCCCAACCGCCTCTCTCCAGTTCGAGTTTTAAAGCTGAGACAAAGAGAGAGAGAGGAAAGAAAAGAAAGATAGAGAGATACAACTCCTAGGGGAGGTGGGTGGGTTGTGAAGACTTATTCCTGCTATTCCCAGAGATCACCTGTTACAGGTAAGTAACTGTGCTATCTCCAGGAACAAGCAGGAATGAGTCTTCACATATGGGGACTCCCTAGCTGCAGATGCCAGGGGAAGACCCCAGGTTGTGTGTCCTTGAAAAGGACTCTACCTCCTCCCATGGATCTCTGGCATCCAACCAGGGTAGGTGGGTAGGAGTTGATTAGGAATGGAACAGGTGTTTGAGAACAGCCTGACCAAACAAGGCATCCCGGCGGGAGTCCTTGTCCAAGCAGTAATGGGCTGTGAAGGTATGAACCGAGGCCCAGGTGGCCGCTTGACAGATTTGGTCGATGGACACAGAGTTTAGATGAGCCATTGAGGCTGCCATGGCTCTCACATTGTGAGCTGTGACATGGCCCTCCAGAGAAAGGTTTCTACTCTGGTAGGCGAAAGAAATACACTGAGCAATCCAGTTGGACAGTGATCTCTTAGAGACTGGAAGTCCTAAATGAGAAGGATCAAAAGCAACAAAGAGTTGAGAAGACTTTCTATGTTGCTGTGTAAGTAAAAAGCAAGAGCTCTCTTAAAATCCAAGGTATGAAGATTCCTCTCTGCACTTGATGCATGAGGTCCTGGAAAAAAGACAGGTAAATATACCTCTTGGTTCAGATGAAAAGGCGAGACCACTTTAGGCATAAAGTGTGGATTGGTCCCGAGGACTACCTTATCATGATGGAACCTTGTATAAGGTGGATTAGCCACCAAAGCTTGCAACTCACTGATGCGGCGTGCTGAGGTGACTGCAATGAGAAAAATAACCTTCCAAGAAAGAAACTTCAAGGAGGTGGTGGCTAAAGGTTCAAAGGGTGGCTTCATGAGCTGGCCAAGAACCAGGTTTAAGTCCCATGCCACTGGAGGTGGTCTAATGGGAGGTTTAGTTAAAAGAAGGCCTCTCATGAATCTTGCTATAAAAGGATGAGAGGAAATAGGTTGTCCATTGAGAGGCTTGAGGGACGCTGCAATAGCACTCAAATGGACTCTTACTGAATTCGTTTTCAGACCTGCACGGGATAGATGCAGGAGATACTCTAGTAGAGAATTCAGAGGTATTGCAAGAGTGTTTAGACCCTTCTCTGAACACCAAATGGTAAATCTTTTCCATTTGAAAGCATAGGAACGTCTAGTAGATGGCTTTCTAGAGGCATGAATAACATCTCTGACTTGCTGAGAGAGATGAAAATCTTGAAGGTCTAAGCCCTCAGCACCCAAGCACTGAGATGGAGTGACAGGGGGTTTGGGTGCCATAATGTTCCCTCTTCCTGGGACAGGTGGTCTGGTGCAGAGCCCAAGTACAGGGAGGGAGCTTGAGAGAGATGCAGAAGTAGAAGGTACCACACTTGGCGTGGCCAATGTGGTGCTATGAGGATCATGGTCCCTCGATCTCTCTGAAGCTTGAATAGTGTTTTGGGAATTAGGGGAATTGGTGGAAAGGCATAAAGGAAGTCTTGACCCCAGTGAAGGAGGAAGGCATCCTTGGCCTGAACTCCCTGAAACGGAATTCTGGAACAGAACCGGGGAAGTTTGGCATTCCACGGACTTGCAAAGAGGTATATGTCCGTGGTTCCCCAAAATCGAGAAATCCTGGCTACTTGGTCCATGTGGAGGGACCATTCGTGTGGAAGCAGAACTCGACTGAGTCTGTCCGCCCAAGAATTTTGAATACCTGGAAGATATACTGCCAGAAGATGGATGTGATACTCTCTGGCGAAGGTCCATAGTCGCAAAGCTTCGTTGCAAAGCGACAGAGAGCCAGTCCCGCCCTGCTTGTTCACATAGAACATGGCTACTTGGTTGTTTGTATGGATGAGGACTGTCCTGTAGCTGAGCAGGGTATGGAACACTCTGAGAGCTAAGAATATTGCTCCGAGTTCCAATAGATTGATATGCAGAGAGGTCTCCTGTGGAGACCAGATGCCCTGGGTGGAGAGATTTTGTAGATGAGCTCCCCAAACCTTTGGAGAAGCATCTGTTGTGAGAGTTGCTTGGGGTAGTGGTTGCTGAAAAGGGGACCACAGCAACAGGATTTGAGAGGACTTCCACCACTGGAGAGACCAAAAAGGCGACTGGAGTTTGCTATTTTGTCTGACAGGCAACCTGATGCCTGAGTCCATTGGGTAGACAAAGTCCATTGAGCTGCCCTCATGTGAAGGCGAGCATATGGAACCACATGCACGGTGGATGCCATGTGGCCTAATAGTTGTAACATCTCTCGAGCAGTTAATTGGGACTTTAACTGAATCTGGGAGGCTAACTGCACTAGACGTAGGCAACGGGCCTGAGGAAGATAGGCCCTTGCAGTTGTGGTATCCAGCAAGGCCCCTATGAACTCCAGAGACTGAGTAGGGGTGAGATTGGATTTTTGGATGTTTATTACTAGTCCCAAATACTGAAGGATACGCATTGTGCAGGTTAGGCAAGTCTGGGCCTCTGACTGGGATGGGGCTCGAATGAGCCAGTCGTCCAGATATGGGAATACGAATATTCCTAGAGTGCGGAGAAATGCAGCTACTACTGCCATGCATTTCGTGAACACCCTTGGTGCAGAGGCCAGACCAAAAGGAAGCACCCTGTATTGGTAGTGCTTTCCTTGAAAAAGGAACCGAAGGAACCTTCTGTGTGTTGGATGGATGAGGACATGGGTGTACGCATCCTTGAGATCTAGAGAACAAAGCCAGTCCTGACTCTGAAGGTATGGAAGCAGAGCCCCTAGAGAAATCATTTTGAATTTCTCCTTGAATAGAAACTTGTTCAATTCTCTGAGATCTAATATGGGTCTGTAGCCCCCTGTTTTCTTTGGGATAAGAAAATAAGGGGAGTAGAACCCTGAGCCCTGTTGAAGAAGAGGTACTTCTTCTATTGCCCCTTGGGCAAGAAGGGTAGCAATCTCCTGACCTAGAAGGTTGAGGAGAGATGTTGGAGAATTGAACTGTTTCACCATGGTGTGAGGAGGAAGGCTTAAGAGATGAATCTTGTACCCTTCCTTTATGATGGAGAGGGTCCATTGCTCTGCTGTGATTTGCTCCCATCTGGGAGCAAAGTAAGTCAACCTTCCTGGAATGGTGAGGGGCTCTGGTCTTTCCAGAGCTAGAAAGGCTAAGTTCTCTAGTTGCAAGTCAAAGGCCCTGAGGAGGTTGAGGCTGCTGGGCTGTGGTAGGCCTGGCAGCCTTGGACTTGGCCTGTTTAGGTGGTTGCTGACGCTTTGCAGCAAAACGACCTGCAGAAGATGTCTGCCCATGAGCAGGATAATATCTTCCCTTTTTAGAAAAAGATGTCTTTTTGAACAATCTTTTCTTAACAGGGGCAGAGGTAAACTTTCAAAGTCGATCCAAAGCAGAGTTCTCAGCATCCATCTGAGTGGCCTTTGCTTGCCAATCCCTGCCAAACAGGCTTTCACCTGTACAAGGAAGGTTTCCCAACTCATCTTGGACCCAGAGTTCCAAATCAGAGGCTTGTAACCAAGCAATTCTGCGTGCACCTATGGCAATAGCCGTGGCTCTGCTTACACACTCAAAAGAATCAAAGGCTGCACGGTTGGAGAATTTGGAAACATCTTGGGCATGTTTGAGCCAAGTGAGAAATTCCTGCCTTTTATCTTCTGGAATAAAAAGAGCTAAAGTCTGCAGATGATCTGTGACTTCTTTAAGAAACATCCCCATATAGAGACTATAGGAGTTGATTCTGGCAGCAAGCATATTGGCCTGGAAAATCCTTTGGCCAAAAGCATCTAGAGTCCTACATTCACGTCCTGGAGGGTTAGATGAGTGTCTCTTTACACTCTTTATTTTCTTCATAGCAGACTCAACCACAATAGAGTGGTGAGGAAGCTGAGTCTTATGAAAACCAGGACAGGGAGGGACACGGTACATGGTGTCTAACCTACGAGAATGAGGAGAGGTGGTGAGAGGAATCTCCCACATGCCCAACATGAGATCATAAAGAATCTCATGAATAGGTAAGGTAGCTGCTTCCTTAGGAGCCTTAGGATATTGCAAAATATCTAATTGCTTGGCTCTAGGCTCTGACTCAGAGGCCACTGTGATGGAGAGGCCTCTAGCCACTTCCTTAATGAAGTCTTGAAAAGACAAGTCCTCTGGAGGAGGCATTCTTCGTTTTGGAGAAGCAGACTCCTGAGGAAGAAGTACCGGTGCATCGACAGAAGCCTCCGACTCATCAGAGTCTTCGGAGGAATCGAAGTATCGCCTGTCTGGATGCTCCTGTAAAGCCCGATACGCGTACCGAGTGGTATCGACATCGGGAGTAAGCGGTACCGGTTCGGTACCGATGGGCATCATAGGACAGGGTACCGTTGCAGTCGACACCGAAGCCGATGTCGATGCAATCGGTATGAGCACCGGGAATGGTGCCGGTGCCGGGGTCAGTACCAGCAAAGGAGATTGTTGCGGTACCGGAGGCGTCGAAGCCTGCATAAACGCCGTAAGGGTGCACTGCATGGACAGAATTTTCTGATCCATCGACGCCACCAGAGTCTGGATGTCGGTACCAGTGGAGGCCACCGGTACCCCAGAACACGGCAACAGGTGATTGGTCGAGGCCACGCCATCGATTTCAACCTGTGACCCCATAGACAATGCTTTGGAAGCCGGAACTTCCCACCGGGGTAATTTTGCTGGAGCGGAATCCTCGAGGACAAGCCCGGAGGCATCTCGATGCTTAGAGGGAGATTTGCCCTTCGAGGACCGGCTAGATTTATGTTTGGTTACCTGAGATCCATGGGAGGAAGAAGCAGCCCTGGAAGACGTTGATGCCACTGAGGCTGCATCAGAGGGAAACAGGGTACTGAGCTTGGCTGCTCAGTTCTGCCGACCTCTTTTAGACATCATGGTGCAGGACACACAATCCGTGATGGAATGGTCAGGACCCAAACATTTCAGACACCAATCATGGGTGTCGGTGACAGAAATAGTACCGCCACATTTTGTGCACTTTTTGAACCCAGAAGCGGGCTTCTCCATGAGGAGAAAATATTTAGGCCTAAGGCCCAAACTGAAAATGCACAGCTGAATAAAGAAAAGGTTGTTTTTTTTGTTTGTTTTTTTTTAAAGAAGAAAGAAAAGAAAAGACCGGCGGTACCCGTCTGACGTCGAAGGCAGACGCGACACAGAAAAATAAAGAAAAAAATAAAGAACTTCTTCTGCGGTGACAGGAACACGACCTGCTGGCTCCGCGGAAAAGAAGAACTGGAGAGAGGCAGTTGGGAAAGGCGGGAAGGCAGCACGCAGGCGCTGTGGGATGCTCCCAAAAGCTTTCTTACTGGACGCTGGGGAGCGTTCCCGCGCAGGCTCCGTCGGTACAGACGATACACATATGTGAAGACTCATTTCTGCTTGTTCCTGGAGATGTCAAGCTCCTCAGCTCACGGCTCCTCTTCAGCCTGCGTAGCCAGGTTGAGAGCCCATGCCATGTCCCGCACAAACACTAGAAAGGATGTGTCCTCGGGCAGCGAACACCTCTGAGAGGCGAGCGGGGATGGGTCCAAAAGGAGGTCCCTGTGAGCACGGGTCTCCAGGGAAGTATCCTCGTCAGACTCCCAGCCCGAGAAGGAGTCCGACTCGGGTTGCTGGCCCCGTCCAGAGGCCGAGGCCCACTTGGAGCCAGAGACCTTGGAGGATCTCACTCCCAAGGAACAGGAAGGCGAGTGAGACTGACGCCGAAGACCCTCACGAGGCCCACGGCTCTTGGGGGTTTTCCAGGGTGGGTTTGGGTGTCCCTCTCAAGGCAACCTCTGTCTTGAGGCGCAGGCCAGCCGTGCTGGGCATGAGCACCTGCTGGGCAGTTAAGACGGCAGAAACGCTGTGCTCTAGTGCCAGCATTCGGTACGCCCACGCAGAAGTGGGTCCCTGCGACACAGACACTGGAGTTACCGGGTCTGGCGTGAAGGAGGAGAGGGGGTCCTCACCAAGACGACCCTCAGGAGATCAGGCGCCATTGCCAGAGGCCTCCATGTCTGTACAAGGTACCTTTCAAGGAATATTTTTTATCAGACTCTCAGGAATGCTGGGGGTGGGGGGCTGAGCGAACGATCACGGGAGCGCTCGTGCTTGTCTGGAGCCCCCCAACAGCGACTTTGAGGTAGTCTTCTTCTTACACCTCTCCACTTCAGGGGACCCCTGATCGGAGTGTCGCCTTGACCGCAGGACCGAAGTGGAGGAACCCACCTGCAGAGGGATGACCGAGGGTGCCGTCAGGGATTCCGGGGCTACCTTCCAGAAAATGTCATCAGACTTCTGCTTACAATTTAGCAAGGCACTGGAGGACATTTTCTTGCAAAGAGAGCAGAGCTCTGGGTCATGGTCGGCCCCGAGACATCAAAGGCAGCTGTCAGGAGTGTCCGTGAGCAAAATGTTTTTGGAGCATCTGTCGCATTTTTTTAAAACCGGTGGCCATTGGGGCAAAAAGGGCCCCAGCTAGGTCAAAAACGTTTGCAGCCAGCGGTTGAGGAAAAAAGGGTGTGAAGCCCGCAAAAGAAAATTGTACACGAAAGGACGTCCCCTCGCTCAAGGGAAAAAATGAGCAGGGGAAGGACGAGCAGAGCTTCTACTGGAAAAAACACAGGCCAAGGGCCGAAAACAAAATACTTTTTCTGAGAGACAAGGACGTGCGTCCGAAGGGCTCTGCGGAAAAAGGCAGACTGAGCAGGCTCTGTGTGGGCTCCGTCGGTGCCAACGTCACCTGTGAGAACTGACTTCCTGCTTGTTCCTGGAGAAATATAAGGATCCCTGCATGCCAAGCCTTGCAGCTCGAAGATGCATCTCGCCAGACTGCGACTAGAAAGCATCTTGAGGGTCACATCTTTCAGCATAGACCATTTAAAGGGCTCCAACATCAAGGCTCAGAGTACTAAGCAGAGATCCCATGGAAGAATAATTGAATGCAAAGAGGACGAAACATCATACCCCCTAGAGAAAATGGGAAAAATCAGGATGCCAGGCAATGGACCACCCCGCCACCGGCCTCCTGAACCTACAGTGATCCAAGAGAAAGGCCTTGATCCACACCCTCCTGAATGAAGGCAGGCAAGCACAGTAAGTCCCCATATCAGGTCTAGCCTGACGCGGACAGCACCAATGCTCAAAAATATACCAGATGCACGCATAGACCAGACTGGTAGATCCTCTCCTAGCCTTGAGGAGTGACACAGTAGCTCTTACACGCAATAGACCCTGGGCTGGGAGCAGTCACAGAGAAGGACTTTGCAGAAGCCTCCTTATGTCCCTGAACCACAGCCTCTATGGATAATTCAGTGCCACCAGGATCACTCAGCCCAGATGCCATTCTATGCGTCGAAGCACACAATCTACTAATGGCCACACATACAGCAGGCTGCACTTCAGTCAGGGCTGAACTAGGGCATAGACTCCCTCAGAGCCTGTTTCTCTGTGGAAACTGAAGCAGCTTTGGCAATGGACAAGGGCACCATCAGATATATCTCAGAATGACCCCAGCGACGCAGAATCTGCAGATAGGCCATTTGACTCAATTTCCACTAGCCAGAATCGAGAATGACAACTTGAAAGTCCACCTCCACATTGTCAGCTCTAGCAATATGTCGCACTGATATAGCTAGTAGGTTCCTTTCCACCCAGGAGTACAGGAGGGTCATATCCAGTGCCAATCCAGGATTCTTCGTGTCTCCTTGCCAATTGACATATGCCACTACCATGACACTGTCTCAGTAGACCAGAGTCTGGAAGTGCAAAAGGTCCAACTGGCCCCTGCATCGAAGCAGTTGATGGGCCATGCTGACTCGCCGCTGTTACAATGGCCATGACCTGTTCAGATCTTGCAATGAACTCCCCAGCCAAACAGGCTGGCATCTGTCAACAGGAGAAGCCACGAGTACTAGCCAAGTACCTGCAGTTGGAGGGGCAGCCTGACCTCAGTTGGAGGGGCAGCCTGACCTCAGTTGGAGGGGCAGCCTGACCTCAGACTCCTGAGAGCTAGGAGACCACCGAGAAAACAAGGACCTCTGAAGTGACCTTATATGAGTTTGCTCCCAAGGCACCATGTTGATCGCCACCCCCATAAAGGCAGAAGCCTGCTGAAATCAGAAGGCTGCCAATTGGGCCTACAACCTGTTTACTCTTTCCTCAGCAGGAAGACCTGAAGCATGCACAAAGGTATTCCAGTGATTTGGAAAACACCTTCTGGCTCATTCCTCAATTTATCACCCAACTAAGGACTCTCTAGGAACTGCACAACCCAGGCAAAATTGGAGGCGCTTCAGAATATGATCTGGCCTGAATGAGCCAGTTGTCCTGAAGCTTCCATGCAGCGGTCACCACCACCATCACTTTTGATCAAGTCCTTGTGTAGGTGGAGAGGCCAAAGAGGAGAGCAGCCAACTGAAAACGAAAGCTAAACGGTGAAATGAAGAAAGCACCTGCTGATCCTGGACCCACTCCTGGAAGAAAAAGTGGAGCCTGCTGCCCAATGAGGACATCCTGGTATCGGCCCCCAAGCCGTCATTGCACCTGGCAGGAGGCGGCACCTATGGAGTCCCAAGACCCTTGCAGTCCACGAAAGGGCCAAGTCAGAGACCGGAACCCAGGAGGAGGAGGAAAAGGAGGGCTTTCTGGGGCAGTATCTACAGAAATCCCAGGAGCCATAGAACTCTGAATAACTATGTGAGGAACACGGGCATATGCAGAAGAGGAAGATACCCATATGACTCCCCAGTCCTTTTGGCCTATTCTCCAGGAGGTGATGAGATCTGGACTCACCCAAGTCCTTAACCAGTTTCTCGAAGTCTGCCCCAAACAAGAGCCCCTCTTTAAAGATGAGCCAAGTCTATCGGGATTTGGAAATCGAATCCGTAGCCTACTGACAGAATCATATCCAACACTGCTGCATAATCGACAGAGCAATGTCTTTAGCCACCCAAGCGGTCGAGATCATACATAGCAGCCAACAAAAAGGCTGTAGCTGACTCCAAGAGAGGCGTAATACCCTTTGATGCAAGGAAATAAATCCACTGTTGCATTACTCGAATCATCAGACCCACACAACTGAAGATAACAGCAGAGACTGCAAACTGATTCTTCAAGATATTGTTCACCTTACAATCCAGGGAGTCATTCAGGGCTGTTCTGCCATCTACGGTGGGTCACTTCATAGTCGCTGTAACCTATGCATCCACTCTCAGTGTGTTAAACCACTCGGCATGATTATCCTTTGGCAGGGCATAAAGCCTCCTGCAAACCTTCAGCCCCTTCACAGGGGTGTCGGGCAAGTCCCATTCAGAGCATATCTTGCTCTTGATAATCTCCAAAAAGGGAAAGGCTGTCGTAGACTTCCAACCCCCCTTGTTCAGCCACTGCAGGGTCAGTCAAACATAGGACAGGACATCTGAGCAATTAGGGCTGCCAATTTTTCCTTCCTGAACAAACAAATAAAACTGGACTCATCATGATCTTCAGAGTGGGAGGAAAACTCATCCTCCAGGTCAGAATTAGTGCCCGAAGCATCAAGACTGGACTCCAGGTAACGGCCAATGGACAGTCCATCTGAACTGCCAAACAGTCGTTGAGAGTGCTTAGAAAGCAGAAACAGAGCCAAGCTCCAATTCATCCACTGTCCCTCATCCAAGTGGGCAAAAAAAGGATCGAGAGGACGTGGAGGCTCCAGGGTCTGTGTTGCCATGCTAGAAAGACCAGGCTTGCTGCAGACAGGAGAACAACTCCAGAGAAGGTCACTTTGAACCCGGGAACTCCCCACTGTTAGATGGCCCTCATTACCAGGGGGGAGCAGCAGATGACCACCCCTTCCGCAAAGGAGCGCACCCAGAGGAGAGAGGGCTGAGACAGTAGGCCTGTTGATCATCCTTCTTCAGGGCAATGACAGCTGCCAATGGCAGTGAAGATAAGGCTGGAGCACTCAAATCGCCCAGTGGCAAAAGTGAAAGACGAGCCTTCTAAGGGTGCATCCGAAGCCTCAATGCAAGCTGAGCAGATACCAGAATCCAACGACGAGACATTCCACAGACCAGGCAGCACTTCGAAGGTTGCATAACAACCCTTCACCAGCAGACAGGTAATGCAGGCTGAAGGCAAACTAAGTCAGCACATCGTGCCAAGTCTGCACAGATAGGGCCTTGCACGCTAGTGCTGCGTGGACCAGGGCTGGCAGAACCACACACACTAGTGCCAAGCAGTCATTATGAACATTGGCATGCACCAGGGAGGTGCAGAAAAGGCATATTAAAGCACAGGAAACAAACAATGCACACAAGCAGTTAGACAAGGCAGGAAAACACCAGCACCAAACCAGCGGATGCTCTGAATGACCCAAATGCAACTTAGAGCCACAGAAACGGATGAAGTCAGCAGCCCCAACAAGCAAGATAGACAGATAGGTTTAGTCTTTGATTTTCACTTCCAGGAGCCCATGCCAGGTGAAAACCAAGATGGGCTCTATGCTATTCCCGTCACCAGATGTGTGTTCATATACCTTGGAAAGGTCTTCTTCAAATCCTCAGAGGAAAGCAAGGGGGGGGGGGGGGCACTGAGGTTCTGTGTGGCTTGAAGAATCCTTCCAAAACTCCTTTTCCAATCTTCGGGCTGCTCAACGGGTCCTTAACAAGATAAGGGACTGGAGATGAATAAATTTCCCTCCTCCTATGGTATCCGAAAAGAGCACCTATTTTAGGGTAACCCTAGTGCAGCCTCTCACGTCGCACTCCAGTAAGAAATTCACCAGCAAAGATGGTTGCTCATGAGCAAAATCCAATCTTTTCCTCTGAAATCTTACTTATAATCGCTCAGATATTCAGAGAGCTGCAAACTTGCAGCCACCATCTGATGGAGAAAAAGAATTACTGAAGGCTCCATCTAGGGGGGTTCTGGCTGGTATGGCATGATGTCATAAGAAGCCTCTGGAAGCTTCCTCTGTCTCCACTTCTGCTAGTAGGGGACACAACCTACTTGCCTAGACTGATCTAGCAGAATATGAAAATTTTTTTATGAAAACATGCATTTGGCATCAGCAATGCACAATTATAAACTTTTTGCACTGCATCAAACTTTCCAAAACCTGGATTATTCTTCCAGTTTCTTCAAGCACCTCTCATCAACCCTCTTAACAAATGTATGGGATCTGCAGACAGAAATGTTTTCCTTCAGCTTCTTCTGCAATGTCACTAAGAAAGATACCAAAAAGAACTAGCCCTATTGCTGAGCTCTCTCACTGGTCACATTACTACTACCTATCTATAGCACTACAAGGCATATGCAGCGCTGTACATATAAGTGACAGCCTCCGCTCAATAGAGCTTACAACCTATTCAAGACAAAACACAACAGGGGACCAGGGTAAACCAAGGGTGATAAACAGTGGAATAAGGGAATCAAAATCCAAAGGCAGCATCGAAGAGGTAGATTTTTAGTCTGTATTTGAACAGGACCAAGAATCAAGTCTGGCATACTGACTCAAGCAGTCTTTTCAGGCATATGGTGCAACAAGATGGAACCTTCTTTACAATGAACTTCACTGACCACCACTCTGAGTTGTGCTGCATAATCAACTACTCATTCCGTAAATAGCTTTCTGCTTTAGGTCACATACTGGCTTGTTTGTTCACAAGTTTTTTTTTTGTGAAACAATGTCAAAAGCTTTACTGAAATCCAGACAGGTCACATACACTACTTTTGCCATCTCTAAGACTGTAAACAAATTAGTTTGGACAGATCTTCCCTCTGTGAACCCATATTGCCTAGACAGCAGGGCTAGCTTAAGAGGTGAGCCAGTGAGGCATTGGCTCAGGGCACTCCACAATAGGGGTTGCAGGAAGCCTGCCTCATTGGCTCGCTTCCAGCCTGCCCTCTGCCTCCCCAGCTGCAGCAGTGTTAAAACATTAACACAGCTACAGGAGCATTTGTTTTTGTTCCCGTGGCTGTGCTAAGCAACTACAGGAGCAAAAGCAAAATATTCAGTTCAGTCAGGGGAGCACTGGCTTTTGTTCAAGCGACTGATACTGGGACTGTGGGGTGAGCGGAAACTGGGCTGATACCGGCAATGGGCTGATTTATTTATTTATTTAATTTATTTAGCTGTATTTATATCCTGCTTTTCACTGGGTCAAAGCAGTCAATTGGGGGATACATTTAACACGAGGGGATATGAGACACATACGCTAATATTTACAGGGAACATGGGCAATGGAGGGTTAAGTGGCTTGCCCAAGACCACAAGGAGTGCCTGTAGGACTAGAAATCCCAGTCCCTCCGGCCTGAGATTGCTGTCCCCAGGTGGGACTTGAACCCCCGGCCCTCCGGCCTGAAGTACCTTGCCCTAACCACTAGACCACTCCTCCCTATACTGATACTGGGGCTGGTGGGACTGGGTAGCTGACTGATACCGACAATGGGCTGATACTGGGGGCTGAGGACTGGTACTGGAAATAGGCTGATGCTGAGTGGAGAGACTGGAAATGGACTGACATGGGGGCTGGAGGCCTTCCTGAGACTGGCAATGGGCTGAGACAGGGGCTGGGGGCCTGGCTGATACCGATACTGGGAATGAGGTCTAGGGCTGAAAATGGGTTGCTACTGGGGCTGAGGGGTCTTCAAATGGGCCTATACAGGACCAGGGGGGGAGGAGAAGGGCTGGCTACTACTGGCAATGGGCTGATACTGGGGATGGAGGGTTGGGACTGAAAACAGGCTGATGCTGGAGGCTGGCTGATGCAGGTGGAATTGAGACTGAGGCTGAGAATGGGATGATACTGGGAAATGGGGCCGAGGCTGAGAATGGGCTGATACTGGGAACTGGGACCGAGGCTGGGAATGGGCTGATACTGGGAATGGGCTGATACTGGGAACTGAGGCTGGGAATGGGCTAATATTGGGAATGGAAGCTGGGAATGGGCTAATATTGGGAATGGAAGCTGGGACTGGAAATGGGCTGATACTGAGAATGGGGGCTGTGACAGGAAATGGGCTGATACAAGGTCTGGGGAGATGGGATTGGAAAAGGGCTGTAACTGGAAGAGAGCTAAATCTATGGCTGGGGTCCTGGGAATGAAAGGGAACTAATGCTGGCAAATGCTAGAATCGGCGTAGGAAAAAGAGGCAGATGCTGGGGGAGTGAGACGAGAGAGGAGGATAGATATTGTGGGGAGTGGGAAAGCAGCAAAGTCAACCAAGGGAAGGTTGAGGAAGGTATAAGAACGCATGCTGGGGTGAAGAGGAGTAAAGACAAGGTTAATGAATATTCGAGAAGGGAGTAAATGGGTGGGTTTTGCTGAAGAGGAAAAGAAGGCAGGAGGACATGTACAAGGGACATAGGATGTGGGAAAGCAGGGACTCTGACAGGTGAAGACTCTTAAGATTGGGTGAGAAAACAAAAGAAAGACAAACATAGGCTGGGTATTTGGATTTTAAGTGGGGACTTGAAGATTGGATAGTATTGTGAGTGAGAACTTGGAGTTGCTTGGGGGGATAGTGGGGAGAGCGTACTCACCTGTAACAGGTGTTCTCCAGGGACAGCAGGAATCAGTCCTCACTTATGGATGACATCAACACCGACAGAGCCCGCATGGAGCAATTCCTCAGCTTTCAAAGAAAGCCTTTGGGATTGCTGCCACATATGTGTGGTCCTCTTCCCACCCAAGGGTGCTAATCTGGCTCGGTCAGATCCCATAGTTAGAGCCCTACTAAGCGGATGGCAAGGGAAGGATAAGAATAGCAACTCTTAAGGGGAGGTGAGAGGGTAGCGAGGACTGATTCCTGCAATCCCTGGAGAACACATGTTACAGGTGAGTAACTACGCTTTCTCCAGGAACAAGCAGGAAGTCAGTCCTCACTTATGTGACTCTGCAGCTACAGGCTACCGAAACCTATAGCAAAGCCTGAGCAGATGCCGATGATCTGAAGGGAGTCCGAGTCCTCAGGTCCACGGGGGACCAAGCTCCCAGTAGCCGCAGGAGGAGGATCGGAGGGCAGGAGTTGCTTATACCCTGAACAGATTACGGAGTACAACCTGGTCGAAGGCACTGTCCTGGCAGGACTCCCTCTACAGGCAGTAGTGTGAAGCGAAGGTATTCACTGAAGACCAGGTCGTAGCCCAGCAGATGTCCGTTCGAGGTATTGAGCGCAGTGAAGCCACTGATGCCGCCTTGGCTCGAATGTTGTGCACGGTGACTAGTCGATCCAGCAGGGCCCCAGCCATTGCCTGGGCAAAGGCAATGCATTCCGCCACCCAGATGGAGAGGGTGAGCTTGGTGACTGCAAGCCCCAGATGGTTGGGATCATAAGCGATGAAGAGCCGGGTGTACTTGCGATGAACCTGGGTGCGCTGCAGGTAGAAGGCGAGAGCCCTCTTGCAGTCGAGGGTATGCAGTATCGCCAACGCCCGGTCGGCGTGAGGTCTCAGGAAGAAAGTCGGTAAGACTCTCTCTTGGTTGAGATGGAAATCTGAGACAACTTTCAGTAGGAACTTGGGGTGAGTGTGAAGGACCACCCTGTTTCCGTAAAACCTGGTGTAGAGGGCCGCAGCCATGAGGGCTTGAAGTTCGCTGACTCGCTGAGCCGAGGTCAGCGCCACCAGAAAGACTACGTTCCAAGAGAAGTCCTGAAGCGAACACGTCGCCATCAGCTCGAAGGGCAGCTGTGTCAGCTGCATGAGCACGATGTTCAGGTTCCACTCCGTCAGCGGAGGCCGGACAGGGAACTCAGAGAGTAAAAGACCCCGCATGAAGCGGGAGACCAGTGGCTGACCAGAGAGGGATTTACCCTCGACAGGGAAGTGGTTGGCTGAAATGGCGCTCAGGTGAATCCTGACCAAATTGGATTTCAGCCCCACCTGTGAGAGGTGGAGGAGGATAGCGAGTACAGGTTCGGATGAAGCAACTGTCTCTCCTCCTGTGTCAACAGACCTGGTGTAGGGGGCTGCGGGGCACCGGGGGCTCTGACGAGAGTCTGAGTAGAAGTGGGAACCAAGGCTGTCGAGGTCACCATGAGAATCACCGATGCTCGGTCCCGCTGGATCTTGGGGCGGGTCCTCGCTATGAGGGGAGTGGGGGGATATGCATACAGAAGCCCGGAGGTTCAGTTCAGGAGGAGCACATCCGGGACTTCCCTGCTTGGGTGTGGTATCGGCCCGCAAAATCAGGAAAGCTGTGCGTTCGCTGGGCTGGCAAACAGATCTATGGACTGAGTCCCCTAGCGGCGGAACAGGTGGAGAACCACCTCTGGACACAGGCACCACTCGTGCGGGCGGAGATGCCTACTGAGCCTGTCTGCAAGGACATTGTCTTGGCCCAGGAAGTAGACGCTCTTAGGATCATGACCCGGTGCACAGCAAAGGAGCAGAGAAGGACTGCCTCCCAACAGCGGAGGTGGGAGCCCGTACAACCTTCCTTGTTTATGTAGAACATCGCGCCCTTGTTGTCGGTCTTGCCTCACAAGTGGTGCTCGAAGACCTTCAAGGCCAACAGGACGGCTCGAAGTTCGAGCAGGTTGATCTGCTGCTAGGATTTCTTGGGTGGTCACTGTCCCTGGGTACAGGAGGTTGTAGCAGTGGGCTCCCCAACCCGACAGCGAGGCATCCATCGTCAAGATGAGCTCATGTTGCAGAGCCTGGAAGGGCATTCCCCAAAGTAAGCCTCGGAGATTCTGCCACCAATCCAGGTAACTGGATAGGCTGCGTGAGACCGAAGTGGGATTCCGGAGCCGGCCCAAGGCTTGGGACCATTGCGCTCTGAGGCACCATTGAGCTGCTCGCATATGCATGCGAGCATGGGGAACGTGTATGATCGAGGCCATGTGCCCCAGAAGGCGCAGCATAGCTCACGCTGAGACCCTGGTTCGGCTTTGGATCTCGACAGCAAGAGCATGGAGGCAATCCGCGTGTGCTCGAGGGAGGAAGGCAGTCGCCCATTCCGTGTCGAGCAGTGTGCCAATGAACTCCAGTACCTGCACCAGTTCGAGGTGGGAGTTGGAGTAGTTGGCTCAGGAAACTGAGGTGCTTGAGGAGGACGACCATGCATGACGCCAAGAAGCATGCCTCATCGGCCAATGCGCCCATGACGAGACAATAGTCTAGGTAGGGGCAGACAGATATGCTCTGCAGCCGGAGGTAGGCTGCGGCTGCCAACAGGCATTTGGTGAAGACTCACGGAACAGATGCAAGGCCGAAGGGGAGCACTCTGTACTGATAGTGATCCCCCTGCACCATGAAATGCAGGTACTTTCTGTGCTTGGGGTGAACAGGGATGTGGGCGTAAGCGTCTCTGATATCCAAGGAGTTTAGCCAATCGCCCTACCGGAGGAAGGGCAGCAGGACGCCATGCGATAGCATTCTGAACTTCTCCCTCACCAGAAATTTGTTCAGGTTCCTGAGATCAAGGATGGGACGCAGGCCCCCTGTCCTCTTCAGAATGAGGAAGTAACAGGAGTAGAACCCCCGACCTCGAAGATGCGCCAGGACCCTTTCCAAGAGGCCCGTTGACCGAAGAGGTTGTTCAATTCTTACTTTAAGCAAGCCCGGTGTGAGGAAAGCTGAGTAGGCTCCGCTGGGGAGGGAGGAGTCTGCCCAGATGGAGACGGTAACATCCTGGATGATCTGGAGAATCCAGGTGTCTGATGTGATTGCCTCCCACTCGGGGGTTAAAAGGGACAGATGTTGTCCTACCGGCGGGAGCACCACCGGAAGACGAGAGGCTATGAATTTGGCATCAAAACCAGAGCTGGCTGGGGTGGCACCAGTGGTTGGGTCTTGGGCCCCTTAGGTTTCCAGTGGCCCTGAGCTCCATCCTTGCCTTGGCCGTTGGGCACCGGCGCTGGGGTGGGCGGATAGGGTGGGTATCCTCGGTAAGGAATTCCTGTTTCTTCCAGGGAAGAGAAGAGGTTTTCTGAGAGAGATGGGTGAGGGTTACGAACTCCGTCTCGATCTCAGCTGCCTTGTTCTCCATGGGCTTGCCGAACAGTTCTTCGCCGAGGCAAGGGACATCCGAGAGTTTCTCCTGGACCTACTGTTCCAGGTCTGAGGACTGGAGCAATGCTTGATGCTGGGCTCAGATGCCAGCCGCTGCCACATGGGCAAAAGACTGGAACCAGTCATATGTGGCGCAAGAAAGATATTTCGAGCAATCCGCAACTGATCTCAGGAGGGTCTGAAATCTGAGAAGGTGGTCACCTTCGAGGCCTGCGGAGAAACCGCCAAACTTTTTAGTGAGGTCGCAAAGGAACATACCCATATATAATTGGTATGCCTGGATGTGGCATGTCAGCATGGATCCCTGGTAGGCCTTACGCCCGTGGGCACCGAGGGCACGGGATTCTCTGCCGGGCGGAACCGAAGAATGTGACTTCGGGCTCTTCTCTTTCCGTATCGCGGATTCCACTACCATGGAGGTATGAGGAAGTTGGGCCTTTCAAAACCCAGGACTGAGCTGGACTCTGTACATGGCATCGAGTCTTTTACTAATAATAGGGACCGAGGTGGGTGCTTCCTATATGCGGAGGAACAGCTGGGTCAGGATGGACGGCACAGGGACCGTGAGAGATTCACTTGGGGGAGACTCATTGCAAAATGTCGAGTTCCTCTCCCCTTGGCTCCTCCTCGGTCTGCGTGGACAGATTAAGGGCCCGAACCATATCCCACACGAATACCAAGAAAGAGGTATCTTCGGGGGTGACCGCCTTCGTGAGGCAGCAGGGATGGGTCAGAAGGAAAGTCCTGATGGGTGCGGGTTTCAGGGGACATGTCCCCGTCCGATTCCCAGCCTGAGAGGTCCGAGGACGACTCCGAGTCAGGCTGATCCCCATGTCCGGTAGCTGAGGCCCATCTGGAGCCGGAGGCACTGAATCTGGAAGACCTTGCCCCATAGGAATGGGACAGTGAGCAAGAGCAGTGCCAAGGACCCTCACGTGTTTCCAAGGCAGTTTTCGGGACCACAGTCGAAGGACCTTCGATCTCGAGGCGTGAGCCAGCCGTGCTGGGCAAGAGCACCTGCTGGGCAGCTAGGAAGGCAGAAATGCTGCACTCTAGTGCCAGCATATGGGAGTCCCACCGATGCTAGGGTTACTGGGTCTGACATGGAGGAGGAGAGAGGGTCCTCACCAGGACGACCCTCAGGAGACCGGGTGCCATTGCCGAAGGCCTCTGTGTCTGTACAAGGTACCTTTCGAGGCCGCTCCTTGTCCGACTCTTGGGAACTCCGGGGAGGACCAAAGGGAACAAGAACGAGACCACTCACGCTTATCCGAAGCCCTCAACAGCGTCTTCAAGGTGGTCGTCTTTTTTCACCATTCCACCTTGGGCGAACCCTGGTCAGAGTGATGCCTGGGATGCGGGGTCACTGTGGGGGATCCCGCAAGTGGTGGATCAGTGGAGCGGGGCACCATTAGGGACTCTGGGGCTGACACGGAAAATGTCATCTGACTTCTGCTTACGGCTTTGTAAGGCCTTAGCGGACATTTTCTTGCAAAACGAGCAGAGCTCCGGGTTGTGGTCAGCCCCAAGGCACCGCAGACAACAATCGTATGTGTCAATGCGCGACATGTTTTTGGAGCATCTATCACATTTTTTGAAGCCGGTGGCCATGGAGGTAAAAAAAGAACCCCTGCGACATTGAATGTCCTCGAAGTGGCCAGCTGTTAGAAAAGGGCGCGAAAAGGGCCCGAGTAAGAAAAAAGGAAAAGGGAAAAATAGGGATCTCCTGGCCCACAGCCAAAGCGGGGGTGTCGGGGAGGATGGGAGAGGCCCGGTGTAACCAGAAAAAAGGCCAAAAGGTCAAAGACTTTTTCCGAGGGACGAGGACGTGCGTCCAAAGGGCTCCGCGGAAAAAGGGAGACTGAGCAAGATGGCACCCTTAGGCAGGAAGAGGACCACACATGCGTGTCAGCAATCCCAAAGGCTTTCTTTAAGAGCTGGGGAATTGCTCTGCGTGGGCTCTGTCAGTGTCAACGTCACCCATAAATGAAGACTGACTTTCTGCATGTTCCTGGAGAATAATAAATTGACCAGAGATTAAAAGGATAGTGGGGACAAGGTGATTGGATGAGCGGTATGAGTAGGGCTGTGAGACCAAGTGCAGAAATATGGGGAGGGAAGGTGGTTTGAAGGACCTGGAGGGTTTTGGGGAGGGGTTGAGAGCAGCTGAAAAGGACAGAGTGCTATGGAGTGGAAGAGAGCCACGTGAAAAGGGCAGGGTCCTTCCTTGAGGCAGGTGAAAGAGGGTAGAAATGGGAGAAGTTAACGGGATATGGAAGCCTGGATGGGGGTAAGACATAATCAAGGGCCTGGAGGTGGAGAGGTAAGTGTTAGAGAATGAGATGGGACTGGTAAAGGGATGAAAAGAAGGTGCTAAAAGAGAGTGGGGAGGAGATGAGTACAGAGAGAGGAAATTTATTTATTTATTGTTCTTATATACCGCACTCTTAAAAATCAGCGCGGTTTACATATAACAGCATTGTGCGTTAAGAAGCACTTACAATGAACAGGGTAAAGTAACTTGGAGTTCAACTAGTGGTAACTATATACATCGATTTACATCTATCAACAAGCTGTATTATGTACAACGTTGGTAATGGTTTACATGTTGATGGTAGTTTGTGTGTTAGGGGGTGAGGTGTTGGAGGGCTGTGAATAGTGCAATAGAAAGAGGTGGTGTTTAAGCGCTCTTCTGAATTGAGCCAGATCTTTGACGCCTCTGATTGGTGCCGGGAGTGCGTTCCAGCAACTTGGGGCATAAAACTTAAATGCTCTGTTTCTGGTTGTTTTGGTGTGTCTTGTTATTTCGCTGTGAATCAAGAGGGTGTTGGCTGTGGATGATCTCCTTTCTCTATTTGCTGGCAAAGGATGGGTGAGGTCCATTAACGCCATGGGGGCCATCTTGTTGATGATTTTGAAAGTGATGATGGCTACTTTATATGTTAGTCGGCAGTGTATTGGTAGCCAATGTAGATCTTTGAGGACCGGGGTGATGTGGTCAGCTCTGGAGGCTCCGCTCAGGAATCTTGCAGCTGTATTCATCGCTAGCTGTAATGGGTTTAGCACATTTTTGGGAAGGCCGTATAGGATTACATTAGCGTAATCAAAGTGGGGAATGACCAGTGCCTGGAAGACTGTTCTGAAGTCCTCCGGTTGAAGTAAGGGTCGAAGGTGTCGTTCAAGAAAGTGGGTGAAAGACGAGTGGATAGGATGTTGGCAAAGGAATGAGACGTGCAGAATGGAAGGACTAGGGAACTATTTTTAACAGGTTTTTATACCCCTTTATCATTTAGTCAAAGCAGTTTACATTGTAACTTAAACACGGTAATGTACATTAAACAGAGACATTGATAACTTGGATTCTTCTGAGGCAATGGAGGATTAAGTTGAGGGGGCTACAAGGAGTACTAGCGGGAATCAAACCTTGGTCTCTTGGTTCCCAAGTCAGCGTTCTAACCATTAGGCTACTTTTCCACTGATAAGTGGATAAGTAGGTGAATGCTGAAAAAAGGAAGAATGAAGATTGTAGAAAGGAGAAAGAGGAATGGAATGAAGCTATAGTTAGGCAAAAGGCAAATGAGAGACACAGAAGGCTCAATGTCAGAGAGATATAGTGAAGGAAAGGATGAAGACGGCAGGGAGTGTGAACAAACAGAAAATGGAAATGGGATCATGGAAGAGGACTTAGACGAAAATCAACAAGAGGAAGTAGTAGAGAGACTGGGACCAACTCAATTGGAAAAATGAGATGATCAGACAAGAAAGGTACAAAAGAATGTCAGTTAAGAGAATAAAATGTCAGCTTTGAAAATATGCCTTTCTTATAGTTCATTACAAGAGAACATGCATTTTTGTTCCTCTTTTTTCCATGTTTCATAGCTTGGTGTCTGATATGGGGGTTTTCCATTTCAATTTTTGTCTTTTTTAGTTTCTTGTTCTTTAAAATTGGTGATGGTCTATGTTTTCCACGTGCAGCCGAGGTAAGTGATTCTGTTAACATGTAGGTTCTCTCTAGGAATCTGTAGTAGTTCAGCTTGTTCTCTTTTCCAAAGAGGGGTTACTGGGGTTCTAGAATATTCACAGTGCTGATTTTCCAAAGGTAGGGCTGTGCAATTTGAGTTCTTGATGCCGGTGTCCAGTGTCCATTTGCAGGGTTTTGTGTTATGGATGCACAATGTCTAGCTGTGGAAGAAGTTAGTGGTGTTGTCACTGATGGGAGACTAGAATTTTAACAGAATTTTTTTGTATGTTGAGATGTAAAGTGAAACGCTCTACTTCTGGCTCTGCATCTGTTTGGAGTTTTATTGGTGAGTCTGGGAGTGTTCCATATGAATGATTAATTATGCCCTATCAGACTGATGCTCAAAGGCAATTAGGTGTTTGCTGGCAAATGCATAATTAGCCTAACCATGTATTTTAAAAAAATATAAAGATAATATCAGACTTTTAAACTGCATAATGGCCAGATGCTATCTGTATAATTGTGGGGCATGTTAGGGAAGGACCAAGGGCATGTTAGGGGTAAGCAAGAAAAATATCCAGATGGTGGCAATATTCAGCCACTATTCATTTAAGTTACGCATTTAGTTTAGGTCTGCAAAATATCAGGCCTAGGCTAAATGGACAATACAATGTCATCACCGTCTGTATTATTAAGTGTGCTATCTATATGGATAGTGACACAAAATACATAGATTAAGTTAAATGGGGGATTGGGAGCAGGTGGGGGCAAGGGCAAAAGCAAAAGCTGGCTCAGGGTGCAACAACTCCTTGAGCTGGTCCTGCTAGACAGAAAAACCTTACGCATGCCATGGGGGCATTCAGTCATCTCTTGACAATATGCACATCAGCATGTTTTAAATAATGTTCTGTAAATAATAGCTTGTCTAAATAAGTTCAACAAACAGGTCAACTAGAAGACACTTGCTTTGAATTCCTATTCTTTATTTGCACCCACACAGAAACATACATTAGACATACTTTCCATTTGAAAATTGTCAACCATACAAAATATGTGCACACTTTTGCGCCTGCTTTGTCTGCAGGTGAAAACTTCTAGGGAACACACATGTAGAATTGAATATATAATCTACGTGCACTGTTCGCCAATATCAACAAACATCAGAAATGCTTCCCCTCAGTCTAAGTAGATTTTGTATATACATTTAGGTGAAATGCATGAGCACAATTTTCAAACTGTTAATTTACCCAAGTAGCTTTGAAAATAGGCTTCCATGAGCCTACACTCAGTGTGCCATTTTATAATTCAAATATAAAGCCTACATTATAAGATCTATACACAAAACAACTGTTGTTTATAAATATTAACAACAGGATCCAGTGATTTTTAACCATAAATTACAGGGAAATGAACTTATTCCAAATAAGTTTAAAAGAAAATACCTTTTAAATAATTTTCTAAGACCAACTTCAAACGTCAAGTCATTTAAAACAAAAATATCTCCTATATCCAATGCTAGCTGGTACTAGATTTACCTACTGTGCACTAAATTTCTTTAAAGCCGCATCTCGCAGACTACAGGAGAATTGTAATTCATGGCATCCAAAGTCAAGAATATAGGTAGACTTCAACATAAATCTTTTTGTGCCTGTGATATAGCGTAGTTACTCACCTGTAACAAGTGTTCTCCGGGGACAGCAGGAATCAATCCTCATATATCGGTGATGAAAGCATCGATGGAGCCCACGCAATAATCACTCCCAGGCTTTCAAAGAAAGCCTTTCGGAGTTAGACTGCGCATGAGCGGTCACCTTCCCACCCAAAGGTATCATCTTACCTCAGTATGACAACATAACTTAATCAAGCATTAAAAGACAAACAACTCCACAGGAAGGAGAGAGGGTTGTGAGGACCGATTCCTGGTGTCTCCAGAGAACATCTGTTACAGGTGAGTAACTACGCTTTCTCCGGAACAAGCAGAAAACAGTCCTCACATATGAGACTCACAGGAGCCATAGGCAACCCAAAAAGCGAAACATGAAGGGCAGCAAGGAGCGCTGAATGGCTTGCAGTCCAGTGACACAACCCTAACATTGATGTTGGGATCCGCTCTCTGGTAGCCTGGACACACAGGACTGGAGATAAGCAATTGCACTATTCCCCAAAGAGGTGACAAAGTACTGCATGGCAAAAGGCGTTATCGCACCGTGAGCTCTCCTCCAAGCATTAGTGCGCTGCGAAGGTATGAACTGAAGAGCAGGTATGAACCAGAAGATGTCCTGCAGGGGGACAGAGTAGATGAGTCACAGAGGCCTCCATAGCACACACATTATGCGTGGTGACATGACACTCCAGAGAGTCCAGACTGCTGATAGGCGAAAGAGATGCAGTCTACCATCAAGGTAGACAGGTTACGCTTAGAGACCGCAACCCCAAGCCTGTTGATGTCATAGGAGACAGCTATGTTGAGCAGCAATGGGTTTTTGTCCTCTTGAGGTAAAAGGCTAGTGCTCTTTTGCAATCCAAGGTGTGTAGCGAGGCCTCCAAACGGGATGCGTGAGGCCTAGGGAAGAAGGTGGGAAGGACCACCTCTTGGTTGATGTGAAAAAGTGGACACCATCTTCGGCAGGAATTTCTGGCGAGTCCAGAGAATAACCTGATTTTGTGGAACCTGGTGTAGGGAGCATGGGACAACAGCACCTGCAGTTCACTGACCCATCTGGCCAAACTGAGCGCTACCAAGAACACTACTTTACACAACAGGAACTTGAGATGACATGAAACCAGCAGCTCAAAAGGGGGAGCCATCAGCTTCCTGAGGACAACGTTCAGGTCCCAAGCTTCCGGCGGTGGGTGGATGGTGGGCCACAAGAAGAGAAGCCCTCTCATAAAACGGTCCAAAAGGGGATGCACAGAGAGATGGCCTGGCCATCAATGAGGTGGTGATGTGCAGCCAGGGCGCTGAGATGCACCCTGATGGAATTGGATTTTAGACCAGCCTGGGAGAGGTGCGGCAAATACTTGCACAGAGCAAGAGAAGGGGTTGAGATTCCTGTCTGTCTACAAACCGAGAATCTATGCTATTTGAAGGCATGCATATGCCGTGTTGAGTCCTTGCGTGATGTCAGCAGGACCATCCTCCATGTCCCGCAAGAGGAGGAGGTGTGCCAAGGTTAACCGTTCAGCAGCCATGCCATCAGGGCGAGGGACTGGATGTCGGTATGGAGATGGGTCCTGTCCTCCTGAGAGAGCAAGTATGGGGCATGGTCCAGAGGTATCATGGCCGCCCATGACAGCTATAGGAGTAAGGGAAAACATGGCTACTGGGTCCACCAAGGATCAATGAGAATTACTGAGGTACTGTTCGACTGCACCTCAAATAAGGTCTTGGGGACTAGAGGTGTAGGTGGGTATGCCTACAGCTCCTGGAACAAGACAGGAGAAAGGCGTCAGCCACCACCCGGTCCAGGGTCAGCCTCTGGGAGTAGAAACGCAGCAGCTGCACATTCTCAGGGCTGACGAAGAGGTCTAATGTTGGGGTCCCCCCCAATATCAAAAGATATAGATGGCTACCACTGGGTTGAGGCGCCACTAGTGGAGCTGAAGGACTCTGCTGAGTTGGTCTGCAAGCAGATTGTCCTGGCCCAGCAGGTAGACCACCTGGACAAGGATGTGCATCCGAAGTGCTCTGCAGAAAAAGGGAGACTGAGCAAGATGGCACCCTTGGGCGGGAAGAGGACCACGCATGCATGGCAGCAATCCCAAAGGCTTTCTTTGAAAGATGGAGAATTGCTCTGCGCAGGCTCCGTTGGTGCCGACGTCACCCGTGAGGACTGACTTCCTGCTTGTTCTTGGAGAATGCCCTTCTCCATGGCAAAAGTAGGGCAGCAGCAGATTGCCTCCCAACAGAGGAGATACAAACTCATTCCCCCCTGCTTGCTAATGTAAATCATCACTATTTGGTTGTCTGTTTGAACGAGGACTACCTGGTTCATCAAGTGGGCCTGAAACACCCAAAGGGCATGTGTCACAGCTCAAAGTTCCAGGAGGTTGATCTGGGTGGCACTTTCTTCCAGAGTCCAGATGCCTTGCGATTGAAGACCATCGCAGTCATGGGCTTCCCAGCTGAGCTTGGAGGCATCTGTGTTAAGAACACATTGGGCCGGCGGGGCTTAGAAGAGCAGGCCGGCTATGAGATTCTGCAGGCTGCGAGAGACTGGATGACCCGGACCCAATCCTCCAGATAGCCCATAGCCTGAGTTCACTGAGAGCTGAAGGTCCACTGAGCCCGTCACATTTGAAGATAGGCCTCCGGAGTTACGTGAACCATCGAAGCCATGTGGCCTAATAGGCATAGCAGGAGACAGGAGGATGTCATCGAGCAACCCTACACCTAGTTTGCTAGGGTCGCCAGGTGCTGAGCCCAGTCCAGAGGATGGAAAGGACCTAGCCAGGGTTGAGTTCACAAGGGCTCCTATGAACTCTAGGCACTGGGTCTGCTGCAGATGTGACTTAGCGAAGTTAATCACAAATCCCAGATGCTGCAGCATCCTGATGGTGCAGTGGGCCACATGGTGGACCTCCTCAAGCAAGCTGCCCTTCAGGAGTCAGTCATCCAGATAGGGGAGGATAAAGACTCCCAAGCAAGCGAGGGTGAGCGATGACTACCGCCAGGCATTTTGTGAACACAAGGGGGGCGAAGAGAGGCTGAAGGGGAGCACACTGTACTGATAGTGGCAGCCCCCGATGACAAAGCAGAGGTACGGACGGTGCCGGGGATGGATCAGGATGTGGAAATAAACATCTTTTAAATCCAAGGAGCATAGACAATCTCCCCACTGGAGGTAGGGAAGCAATGTCCCAAGAGATAACATCTTGAACTTCTCCTTGACCAGAAAGCAGTTTAGGTCCCAAAGATCCAGGAAGTGCCGGAAGCCCCGTCTTTTTTGGGATGAGGAAGTACCAGAACCCTGTGCCCTAGAGGGACCGAGAGACTTGGTCTACTGCCTGATCCTCGAGCAGGGACTCTAGTTCTTTGTGCAGGAGTTCTCTGTGCAGGGAGGTCATGGGAAGTTCCTCTGGGAAGAAGGGAGGAGGCATCTGGTCGAAGTGCAGAAGGTAACCTTCCCACATCACCTGCAGCACCCAGGCATCGGTAGTGATGCCCAGCTAGAGGTGAGTGAAGTAAACCAGACACCCTCCTGTGTGCCTTAGGCCCTGGTCCTCAGGGGGAGAAGGGCTATGTCCCCAGGAGTCAAAAGCCCTCCCCCCAAGGCTGTGGCACTGTTTGGGGCTTGGGGGCTTTCTAGTTACAGGGCCATGCCCCTGGCCCTTGGCCTGCTGACCCTGTTGGGGAACCTGATAGGCTAGAAATAGGGGGTATTTTCCGTAAGCCTTTTTAGCCTTCAGATGGAAGGGCTTTTTCCCCAGAAGCCTTTCGTTGGGAAGGGTCAGCGGTCTTCCGGGACAGCCTAGTCTTGGTCATAAACTCTGACTCCAACTCGGCCGCCTTGTCGGTCATGGGTTTGCCAAAGAGGCTCTCTCCTCAGCAGGGGGCATCGGCCAGTTTGTCCTGTACCCACTGCTCCAAGTCCAACGACTGTAGCCAAGCGAGGTGGTGAGCACTAATGCCCACCACAGCCACACGAGCCATGGACTCAAAGCCATCGTAGGTCCCTCGAGTATGGAATGTGGAACATTCCTTGACCAAGGATACGAGGGCCCAGAAGCACTCAAGAGATTCACCTGCCAGATCAGGCAAGAACCCAGCGAGCTCTTTCACTAGGTCCATCGGGTACATGCCCATGTACAGCTGGTAAGCCTGGATGCGGGCTGTGAGCATCGAACACTGGTAGCACTTTCTGCCAAACCCATCCATGGTAAGGGCCTCCCTATCAGAAGACACCGAGGAATGCATCGTCTGACTCTTTATATGACACATGGCCGACTCCACCACCATGGAGTTGTGAGGCAGTATTGTCCGGGGCTCTTGCCAACTTGATACTGGGAATCAAGTTGCCGGCTCACTATTGGCATCACCATCGGGCTCTCCCACATCCTGAACAGCAAGCGCTTCAAGAAGGGAAGTACTGGCACTGTCACAGTGCCTCCTTCAGAGGGGCCTCGTACAGGAGGATCTCCAAGTCCTCAGCACGAGGCTTGTCCTCAGGCTCCGCCATGAAGGCCAGGTCCCTTGATATTCCGTGGACAAATCCAAGGAAGAAAAAGTGCTCGGGTAGGGACCTCTGGCGCTCCTGAAGGGGAGACAGGTCAGAGGGTACATCCCTGTGTAATATGGTGTCAAGTGACCCATCGTCGGTCTCCCAGTCCTTCTTGGAGCCAGACGAGACCTCGAGCCCCAGACGGTCATCGGCGCAATGCGCATCTGGCACTGAGGGAGAACAAGGAGTCCAACGAATAAACCCCAGGATGCTCAGGGACGAGTTGTGCCTCAAGGGGGATGCGAACCGTTCTAGTACAGGCTGGACATCCTCCAGGGAGGTCCTCGCAGTGGAGGGTCCCGATGTAGGCAACAACCACCGGAGGGTCCAGGCATCATGTCCCACTAATCCTCAAGGAAGGCAACCAGGCTGCATTTCCAGGCTGCCATCCTGGCTTTGAAACCAGTATAGCTCAGCAGTGACCAGTTCGGGCCTCGATGGCATCAAGCCCGAAGCCAGCTCCCTCGAAGGAGAATCATCAATGGTGATCGTATCAGAGGACAGAGTCAGAGTAGTTACTCACCTATAACAGGTGTTCTCCAGGAGCAGCAGGAATCAGTCCTCACATATGGGTGACGTCGGCGCCGACGGAGCAATCGTGCGGAGCATTTCCTCAGCTTTCAAAGAAAGCCTTTGGGAATTGCAGCGTGCATGCGCGGTCCCCTTCCCGCCCAAGGGTGCCATCTTGCTCAGTCTGATGACATAGCTAAAAGATAGCAAAAAATTAGCAAAATAAATCATATGACTGCAACTCCAAGGGGAGGAGGGAGGGTTGTGAGGACTGATTCCTGCTGCTCCTGGAGAACACCTGTTACAGGTGAGTAACTACCCTTTCTCCAGGACCAAGCAGGAAGTCAGTCCTCCCATATGGGACTCCCCAGCTTAAGCTACCGGAGACCTCAAGCCGAAAAAATGAGCTCCCTCTAGCTTGTCAGTACATAAGGAAGGAATCTTCTCTGAGAACACCCCCGACCGGTAGCCCAACACCAGGGCCGGAGGGTAGGAGTTGCCTAAACCCCAAAGAGATTATGGAGTACTGCCTGTCCGAAAGCACTGTCCCTGAGGGACTCCCTCTCAAGGCAGTAATGGGCCGCAAACGTCTGGCTTGAAGACCAAGTAGCGGCCAGGCAGATGTCTGCCAACGGAACAGAGCGGAGATGAGCCACTGACGCAGCCTTCGCCCTGACACGATGAGCCGTGACTTGACCCTCCAACGAGTCGGGTGACTCTTCGTCCTCCGTCTCCCAGCCCAACTCCTCGGAGGTGCTGTCGAGTGGCTCCGGTCGGGCGGGCACCGATGCCCTCCGCCCCGACGCCGAGGGTACCGGCGTCGACGACCTCGGCCGAGGCAGACCATGGCCGAGGATCGACTCGAACCTGCATGGACTCGAGGATCGGCTCGGCCTCCAGGGTCGACTTGGACGTCAATGTCCCGGTGGTCGGGGCAGATGCACCGGTGAGACCGGCGATCAATGCCCGCTGCTGTTCCATGAAGGCAGCGAGGCTGCTCTCCAAGGCCGTCAACCTGAGTCCGAGCTCAGGAGACCCAGCAGCCCCCGACTCGGGCCCTGACGGCGTCGGGCCCGACGTCGGCTCCCTTGGAGGAGAGTCCACGAGGACTACAGCACTCACGTGTCCAGGAGACTCCATCTCGAGACGAGGTTGCTTGGCAGGCCTCTCCGACTCCGAAGACCCGGGACGGCTATCGGGGCTATGCGAACTGGCTCTCGAGGAACCAGGAGCGTCCACAGACGCCGCCCTCGCGGGTTTCTTCTTCCTGTGCTGTTTCCGCGAAGGAGACCCCCGCTCAGAGGAACCCCGATGCTGCTCGGGGCCGGAATCCCGAGACGTCGAGGCCTCTGACGAGGTCCGGGCCCGTCCGGACGCGGAGTCAGAGAAGATCCCATCCTTCTGGTGCTGCCGACTCAACGCCTTCGAGAACATTTTGCCACACGGACCACAGATCATTGGGTCATGATCGGGTCCGAGGCAGCGGAGGCAGCAGTCATGTGTGTTGGTAAGAGACATACGTTTCTTACACCGATCACACTTTTTAAACCCGCTGGCAGCCATCGGGGGAAAAAGGGCCCCTGCGAGGTCAAAAGACAGGGCTGCCAGTGAAAAAAGAAAAAATGGCACGAACGCTAGTCACGAAGGACAAAAACTGAAAAAAGGGAGAGTGGGCTCGATACCGGTGTATCGGGTCCAGGCGGGAAAAGGATCCGGCGTCGAACCGAAGGAGAAGTACAAAAAACAGGGAAATCAACTTTTTCCTCGGCGAAAAATGAACTAAGTCCGTCGGGCTCCGCGGAAAAAAGAAGACTGAGCAAGATGGCACCCTTGGGCGGGAAGGGGACCGCGCATGCGTGCTGAAATTCCCAAAGGCTTTCTTTGAAAGCTGGGGAAATGCTCCGCACGAGGGCTCCGTCGGCGCCGACGTCACCCATATGTGAGGACTGACTTTCTGCTTGGTCCTGGAGAACTATCCTATCCCCCGACACGGTGGGAGTCTCCTCCCGTCAGGGTAGCTTCAAGAGCTGCTCCCGGCCATCACCTTCAGCATGGGGATGAGGACTCTGAGGCCGGGGTCTAGAGGTCTTATCTCGAGCTTCGGGATTGGATTTCGCCTTCAGCTTGGACGATGTCTGGACAAATAGGGGAGGTCCTCAGAGGATGACTCCACCCCCCCCCCCAAAGTTCCACGACCTCGGGGCTCAGATCAAGCATGTGCACGTGATGCCAAATCGTCAGACGCAGTTTCTGAGGGCAGCAATTCCAGACTCTATGCCAGAACCACAGCAGAGGCCTTCAAGCCAAAAAGCTCCCCCCGCTGCTCCATGGAAAAATGATAGAGGTAAGATGGCACCTTTATGTGGGAAGCTGACTGCGCATGGGCGGCCTAACACCCAAAGAGTTTCTTTGAAAGCTAGGGAGTGATTATCGCATGGGCTCCATCAATGCTGACGTCATCCATATTGTGAGAGCTGACTTCCTGCTTGTTTCCGGAGAATATCTTAAAACTGAATAGCATTTATTGCCCCTCTGACAAATTCAAGAATATTCTCTGGCAATTTGATTGTAGTTATGCATTTTATTGTTTTATTCATATTATAGTTTATGTTTATTTAGAATTGTTTTATGATAGTAGCTTGCTTTGAGCATTGTAGGGAAAAGTAGATAAGGTGACATTTTACTTACCAAATAATATCCTTTCCTCGAGTCCTGCTAGACTAGTCCAGACAAGTAGATTGTGTTGCCCTACCAACAGATGTGGAGATAGAAAAATATTCCAGAGGCTTCTTATGACATCATTGTGCCATTAACAGCCAGTACCCCTCCCTAGGGACATACTCCAGTATTCGTATCCCAAACACATGGTCTGGATCTCTGACTGTACACAATTTTAGTGAAGATAATAAGGTTCAACAGAACAGGAACACTAACTCTATACAGTATCAGTTTCAAACAGAAGGCTTCTTTGAAGGGTATAAGCCCACAGGGCCAACCACCGAGAGTACAGCAGACCAAAAACAGATTCCAGGGGCAGGTCCTGGACTTGTCTAGCAAGACTTAAGGAAAGGACATTAACTAGTAAGTAAAATGTAACCTTCCATATCGACCAGTCCAGACAAGTGGGGACATACCAAAGTTATGACTCCACTTAGTGAGAAGAGACAGCAGCTTTCAAGACCTCTGAGCTATAGGCAGTGTCTGCCCTAATGTGGGCATCCAAGCAGTAATGTTATACGAAAGTGGAAAGCAATGCCTACATTGCCGCCCGACAAATGTCCAAGAGGGCAAATGAGCTGTGCTCCACCCGCGAGGATGCTTATGCCCAAGTGGAATGTGCATACAAACCCTCTGGAACTGGCTGGTTTCAGAACAGATACACTGAGGCAATGGCCTCCTTGATCCAGCGTCCCACAGTCAAATTGGCAGCTATGTCACCTTTACACGCTCTTGAAAACAGCACAAAAAGACAGTGACTTACGAAAGGAATTAGTAACCTTAAGATACCGGAGAAAACATTCTGGACATCCACCAGGTGAAGGTCCGAGTCCTTCCCATGATACTGATCCCTAGAAAAGGAGGGCAGAGAGACTACCAGATTCATATGGAAGGAAGACACCACCATGGGTAAGAAGGATGGGCCGAATGTAGACAGCCTCCTCTGAAAATGACAAGCAAGGATCCATGCATGACAATGCCTGTAGCTTGGAGATCCATGTCGCTTGCAGATTGAGACCAAGAAAACAGACTTAAGAGTCAAATTTCTGACATCAAGATCCACAGTTCCAGGCAGAGATCTCACGAGGGAACTGAATGCAAGGGAACACGCAGGTATTGTACCCACCTAAAGGAAACGAGACATCTGGGCGTGAGGCTATGGACCGTCCTGCCACCGGTCCTTTGAAAGAGGATAAGAATGCAACCTGAATGTTCAGAAAGCTAAGGGAAAGACCTCTGTCCAAGCTATCCTGAAGAAAGGCAAGCAAGGACAGTCCACCATATTAGGTCTAACCTGACACTCATGGCACCAATGCTCAAAAAGGCACCAGACGCACAAGCAGGCAAGGGTGAGAGAGACCCTACTTACCTTGAGAAGCGAGGAATCCATGGCAGAATAGCCTTACATGCTAAACAATGCCTCTCAAGAGCCAAACCGTAAGCAAGAAGGGTAGTCCAGAAAGTGGGCAGTTGCAGAGGTTTCTGCAGAAGCCACATCAGATCCCTAAACCACGGCCTACGTGGCCAATCCAGCATCACCAGGACAACCCATCCCAGGTGTCGCTCTGTGCAGCAAAGCACACACCTCACAAGCAGCCACTGAGGAAACACATACAGTAGCCAACAACTGAAGAATCTGCATGCTCTGGCACTGGATTGAGTCACCATCAGATCCATCTCAAGACAATCCCAGAGGCGCAGAATCTGTTGAAATTCCGACGGACTCCATTCCCAATCCCCAGGATCTCGAGAGTGGCAACTGAAGAAGTCTGCCTCTATGTTGTCAATTCTGGCAATGCACTGTGCCAAAAGAGCTAGGAGGTTCCTTTCCACCCTGGAGAACAGGAGGGTAATCTTCAAAGTCACTTCAGCATTCCTTATGCCCCCCTTGCTGACATATGCCACTGCTGTCGCATTGTCAGAGAATATCCAGACTGCTGTACCCCTGATTAAGGCTTTGAAGTGCAAAAGGGCCAGATGAATGGCCCTCGTCTCGAGATGGTCGATGGGCCATGCTGATTCCCAGCTATTCCAATGATCCTGAGCTGTTTAATTCCTGCAAGGGGCACCCTAGCAAAACAAGCTATCTGGCATCTGTCAACAGGAGAAGCCACAAGTGATCGTCCAATGTCATACCATCATAGGACCCCTCTAATGCAGCCCACATCATACCTAGTTACCCTTAGCTGAGTTACAATACTCCTTATGCCTGCCCTCTGTATTGTATGTAGTTCCACTATTCATAAGTTCCAGCAGTTTGGGCTATTCGTTGTTGATCTACTGGCTCTATTTAATGCAAGTGTTAACTTTGCAATATCTTCTCTTATTTCACTGTATAAAACATGTTTAATGTAAACCGCTCTGATTAAAGGATAGAGCAGTATAGAAAAATGCTTAAATAAATAAAATACCTCTCCACAAATGTTTGGGTTGCTTCCATCACCGCAGTATGGACACCACCTTCGGCTGGAAAGGAAGCCTGGCCTCCATTCCTGAACGTTTGGAGACCAATGAGACAGCAAGGACCACTGTAGTGGCCTCATATGAACTCGTGTCAAAGGCACCATTTCGATCGATGATGCCATCAAGCCAAGAGGCTGCAGATAATCCCAAATCCTGGGAGCCTGCTTAGTCTGGAAAGCTGCTAATTGGGACAACCACCTTTTCATACTCTCATCGAGTAGGAAGAACTTGCTTACCTGAGTGCTGAACCGCACTCCCAGATATTCCAGTGACTGGGAAGGCTCCAAGTGACTCTTCCAACAATTGATCATCCAGTCAAGATTATCCAGGAACTGCACCACATGGACTGAAACCAGAGACTCTTCTGACTGCGACTTGGCTCAGCTGAGCCAATCATCCAGATATGGATAAACACAGATCCCTTGGCGCTTCAGTGCAGCGGCCATAACTACCATAACCTTCGAGAATGTCCTTAGAGCACTAGAGATGTCAAAGGGAAGAGTGGCAAATTGAAAATGAGAGCAAATTATGGTGAAATTGAGAAAGCTCTTTGATCCCTGTAGATAGGAATGTGGCAATAAGCGTTGGCTAGATCCAAAGATGTAAGAACTTCCCGCGTCAACAGCATCTGGATCATTGACCACAGGGTTTCCATACAGAAGTAAAGAATGTGCAGGTGGGCATTGACTCCTTTGAAGTCAAGGATTGGTCAAAAGGAGCAGTCTTTCTTTGGAACCATGCAGTAGATGGAGTATTGCCCTTGCCCCAGCTCAACAGTGGGAACTGGGATCACCACCTGCCCAGAGCAACTTTTCCAGTGTGATTTGAATGACGTCTCTCTTGGCCGCAGAGCCACATGGGGAGATGACGAAAGACATCTGGAATAGGCTCTCTGCATTCCAGAACATAATCTAGCACCCAGTGATCCTCGGTGACCCTGGCCCACTCCTGCTAGAAAAGGTGCAGCCTGCCAATCATTGATGGCATCCTGGAATGGGCCCCCCAATCCATCACTGTGCCAGACAAGTGGCAGCACTTCTGGAGGTGGTAGTATCCCAGGGCCATGAGCCCCACAAAAGGCCTAAGTCCAGGACCGAAAACCAGATGAAAAGGAGAAGATTGGCTTTCTGCAGCAGTACCTATGACAGTCATGGGAACTTTGGGGTTCCGGGAAGAACAAACAAGGAAAATGGCTGTAAATCAAGGACAACGGCATGCCTGTATGCTTCCCAGGCCCTTGTGGTTTATCTTCCGGAGGCAATGAGATTTGAACACACCCAAATTCTTAACCAATTTCTCCAAATCCTCTCCGAACAAAAGCTTCTCTTTAAAGGCAGGCTGGGACAACCAGGACTTGGAGAACGTATCCACTGCCCATTGGCAAAGCCATAGCCAATGTCGTGTCACCACTGAAAGAGCAATGTTTTTAGCCGCTAAGTAGATGAGATCATACATACAGAAAGGCCGTTGCTGATTCCAAGAGGGGGGGCAGTGTCCTCTGCAGCAAGCGACTGAATCCAATGGAGAACTCCTCGAATCATCAAGTCTGCAAACACAGCCAAATGGAAGATAACAGCGGAAGTTGAGAAAAGACGCCTCAGGAGAGATTCCATCTTACAATCCAGGTGGTCCTTTTAGGGCTGCACCACACTCCCATGATAGGCGTATCCACTCGGGGTGTACTGAACTATGTTGTGCACTTCCTATAAACCCTCAGCCCCTTTTACCAGGGAGTCAGATAAATACCACTCAGCGGATCATGCTTTTGATAACCTCAGGAAAGGCCTTTGTAGACTTTAGGACCAACTGCAGGAGAGGATGAATCTGTGGCCTTTGTTCTGCCATCAGAGGGTCATCCAAATACATAGGGGAAGACACCTGAGAAATCAGAGCTACTAAGCTTGTATTTCCTGACCAGACAGATAATACTGGATTCATTGTGATCCTCCAAAGGAGAAGACATTGAGTCCTCCAGGTTGGAATTCATCTCCCAAGGCATCAGAAAGGCTGTTGCTGATTCCAAGAGGGGGGGCACTACTCATCAATCAGACCGCTGCTGAAGAATAACAAACTTGACTCTGCAATGGTGGATTCATACAGACCCATCTCCAGCATTCCACTCCTAGCCAAGATCATGGAAAAAATAGCGATCCATCAACTGAACCACCACATAGAGAACAACGCTCCCCTTGACCCCTGCCAACATGGATTCCGGGAGTGTCATGGTGTTGAATCACTGCTAACAACCCTGTTCAGTACCCTAATGATAGGTCTTGATAACATCAGACAAGGCTTTGCTCTTGTTTTCCTGGACATCGCAGCAGCCTTTGACTCCGTCGACCATGAGTTATTCTTGCTCCGTCTTACTGAGAAGGGAATACATGGAAATGCACTTGCCTGGTGTGCCTCATATCTGAATGACAGATGGCAGCAAGTTCGGTCCCGCTCCTCCTCATCCAGTCTATTCCCCCAAGCCAAGGGGGTCCCACAGGGATCGTCTCTCTCAGCACTACTCTTCAAAGTCTATATGCAACCTATCTGCAACATTATCAGGTCCTTTAACATCAATTGCCTAATCTATGCCGACGACGTCCTCATGTTTACCCCAATATCAACAGAAAACCCAGACCTTTCTCACCTGTCCACCTGCTTCAATGCAGTCACTGATTGGCTGCAATCACAGAAGCTAAGAATAAATCTCAAAAAGACGGATGTTCTTTTCATCAGCAGAGACCACTCATTCACTCTGCCCTCCTCACTTAAGGTATGCGACGCAGAGCTCCCGACTAAGACATCAATTCGATACCTGGGGGGTAACTCTGGACCAACATCTAGACTTAAATGCCCACATAAGTAACATGGTAAGAGCGGTTTACCTCAAAATCAGGATGTTACGTCACATGAAGCAACCGCTTGAACCGAAAGACTTCCGAACAGTGTTCCAAGCCCTTGTGATGCCCCACTTCGACTAAGCCAACTCCATCCTACATGGTCTACCAAAGAGTACACTTCACCCCCTGCAGATTGCTATGAATACTGCAGCGAGAACTCTCTACGGAGCAGCTAGAAGAGATCATATTACACCCATCCTAAAAGCACTACACTGGCTTCCGGTTCACTGTAGGATTACTTTCAAAATTTTAACAATCTTTAAAGCCATCAACAAAAGCACTTCTAGCTCCCTCTCTGATCTTATTCAGACTGCCCCCTCCAACAGAATGAGAAGATCCACCACCATCAATACCTTGCGACTCCCGGAGGCATTCACTAGATGTTCGAAAGCCACAGGAAATCGTGCATTTGCATTTTATGCCCCTCACTGCTGGAACACTCTACCAGCAAACATTCGTGCAATAAACAATCTCTCCCAGTTCAGGAAAGCGCTGAAACACTATCTTTTCCTTCAGTTCTTCCCCAACTCAGATGACATCACATAAACTACCCACGTTGCTCTTCCCCCTTCTCCTACTATTCCCACTTCGTTCTCTTAAGTTTCCCAGCCTGCAACATGCAAATAGTTGTCCTGCTACCGACAGACTGTTGCTATCTGGTTCTCTCACAACAACCCACCCCCCACATTGGCCCCCTCTTTCTCTGGTTCCTTGGTTCCCCTGGTTTCTTCCTTTCGTTATCTAGGGGTTCACTTCGAGTCTGATCTTTCCTTTCATGCTCATGTTTCTCATGTCACCAAGTTGTCCTTCTTCTTTCTCCGACAAATCCGTGCAGTTCGTCCTTTTCTATCCCCTTCTGCTCTCACTACTCTGCTACTTTCCCTGGTCATGTCTCGGGTGGATTTTGCAAACTCACTTTTTGTCGGCCTTTCCAAGAAACAACAGTCCCGGTTACAACGTATTCAGAATACTGCCGCTCGTTTGGTCACCCATTCCTCCCCCCGTGATCACATCACACCCTTACTGTTCCGTCTTCACTGGTTGCCCTTCCCCCACCGCGTTCACTTCAAGTTGCTCATTTTGGTTCATAAAGCTCTCCACACAGGTACCCCCCAATATCTAACGGACCTCCTTTCCTTCCACTCCCCTAGGTACACCCCTCGCTCCTTTCACCTTAACCGCCTCACTCTTCCCTCCCCTTCCCGAGCCCATTTACAGTCTACCCGTTCCTCTGCCTTCTTTTTTGCTGGCCCCGCCCTCTGGAACTCCTTCCCCTCCTCACTCCGACTGGACCCTCACCACCCCACATTTAAACAAAACCTCAAAACCCACCTTTTTTCCCTTGCGTTTGATATCCCCTCTCCTTTTGTGTGATTCCCATTTGTATTATCCTCTGCTTTCCTTGTGTCTTGTCTTTGTTATGGTTAGCTTTGTCTCTTCTGCTTCTATTGCTTTTCTGTCCAGAAAGTGTATTTCTTTTCCTTTTCACTGGCCTCGGCCTTTTTAAAAACAAAGTTTTTATTGGTTTTATTGTACACCGCTTTGCTTGCCCATGAAAGGCGGTTTTTATCAAGTGTAATAAAACAAACATAAACATAAACATTGTATTCCTTATGGTTAATGCCTAGCCAGGTGACCCACCTATTATCATCACCCTGTATTATAGTTCTCCCTCTATATATAACTTATGTTGTACTCCTTATACTTAACGCCCAGTCAGGCGACCCACCGACTGTTATCATCCTGTATTATAGTTCGCAATCTGTATATAGTTTTCCTGTTCTCCATGTTAACCTACCTGTTTAATGTAAGTGCGATGTGGTCCTTCCTCATTGCACAATCTTTGTTATCTGTAAACCGTGCTGATGGCAAATAGTGCGGTATAGAAAAAACTATAAATAAATAAATCAGGAGTGGACTCCGAGCCTTGCCCAAAGGACAGTTGATCCAAATCTTCAAACTCCAATCTTTGCTGAGATTGCTTAGGAAGCGGCACCCAAGACGGGCTTTGATTCACCACTGGCCATAAAGAGAACGAGAGGACCCAGAAGCCCCAGAGTCTGAGCTGCCATGCAAAAAAGATCAACCTTGTGGCAGAAATGAGAAGAATTCCAGGGAAGACAATCTAGTAACCAGAGGCTCTCTAACAGGAATAGGGCCTCCATCATCAGGGGAGATACTAGTCGTCAGACCCTTAAGAGAAGAAGGGTGGCCAGAACAGCGAGTGCTTGAGCTCAAGGATTGGAGATCATCCTTTGTCATCACAGAGTCCGCTGTCTCTTGCAGTGAAGACAAGGCCAGGGCACTCGTGTCCTCTCACTGCAAGAGGGGAGGGTGGGTCTTTTCTGCTTTCCACTGGCATATCCCTCTAGGGGTATTGGCTGTTAATAGCACAATGATGTCATAAGGCACCCTTGGAATATTTCTGTTTCCACATCTGCAGGTAGGGGAACACAACCCACTTCTCTGGACTGATCTAGCAGGATGATATGAAAATCCAAGTTATTTACCTGTAAGCAGGTGTTCTCTGTGGACAGCAGAAAAAAAATCCTCACTGATGAGTTGAGGCCATTAATGGAGCCCAGAACAGGAAAACCGTCTACAGCTTAGAAAAGTTCTGAAAGCTTTTGAGAAATTTCACTGTGCATGCACACCAATTTCCACCTGTCGCTGTCATGCAGGGACCTCCTCAGCTTTTAATAAAGCTCGAGCGGAAGGCAGCTATGTGCACGAAAACCACCTTCGACAGATAATTTGCCATTCTCATAGGACAAGAAGGATGACAAGTCCTCTCTGACAGTACTCCCTAGTTACAGGCTGCCTCCAACAAGAAAAGGAAAATTTAAACTAGAAAGACATCGCAAAAGGCAAATATCTCATCTGCTTTTGACTGCAAAAACCGAGGGAGGAGTGGCCTAGTGGTTGGGGCAAGTTACCTCAAGTCGGAAGGTTGGGGGGTTCAAATCCCACTAGAGGACAGCAACCTTGGGCCAGAAGGACTGGGGTTTCTAGTCCCACAGGTGCTCCTTGTGGTCTTCGGCAAGCCCCTTAACCCTCCATTGCCCATGTTCCCTGTAAGTATTAGCGTCTGTGTCTCGTATCCCCTCTTGTTAAATGTACCCCCCAATTGTGTTGTGACCACTTTGATTGAAGGATAAGGTGGTATACAAAAACTGTCTAAATAAACAAAATAAATAAAAAAGACTTTGAAATGTATTGAGTTTTTTTGTTTAGAGGCAGCTGGAACAGAAATGAAATGGGTCCAGCGGCGATGGAGTTGGATTCTAATCTCCAAAGAGATTCTGGAGGACTGACTGAGCAAATCTATTGTCACTTCAGAGTCTTGTTCTGAACAGCAGCGAGATGAGAATGTGTGGACTGATGTCCACGTCATAGCTTTGCAAATTTTCTCCACGGAAGCAGACCTTATGTGGGCTACCAATGCAGACATGGCTCTGATATTATGAGCCTTGATATGACCCTCAAGGGACCAGCCTGCCTGTGCACAAAAGCATAGTTACTCACCTGTAACAAGTGTTCTCCAGGGACAGCAGGAATCAGTCCTCACATATGGGTGACGTCGGTGCTGACAGAGCCTACACGGAGCATTTCCCCAGCTTTCAAAGAAAGCCTTTGGGACATGATACCACGCATGTGTGGTCCCCTTCCCGCCCAAGGGTGCCATCTTGCTCAGTAAGATGACATAGCTAAGACCGCAGTAAAAAAAAATAAAACAAGGTAGGGAGGCAACCCCCAGGGGAAGAGGGAGGGTTGTGAGGACTGATTTCTGCTATCCGTGAAGAACAGCTACAGGTGAGTAAATACGCTTTCCCCAGGAAAAAGCAGGAAGTCAGTCCTCACATATGGGACTCCCTAGCTCCAGACTGCTGAGGATCAAACCACGACAGCACCAACAGCGACCCATCGGGTAGCATTCAGCGATACTATCACTCTGGTAGCCTGAACATAGAAAGGTCGGAGAGCAGGAGTTGCCAACACCCCGAGATTACTACAGAATCCTGTACTTCTACTTACAGCAGACACAAGCACATCACAAAGCTCCTCAGGCTTTTCGTATCATATGACCCCCCACCATAGACTGGGGATACCCATGACTAAACGAACTCTGTCCACTTGAGTGGCGGACTATATTATCCTCGCCTATCAACAAGCTGCCTTCTCCCTTGAGCACCGGATCACAGCGTATCGCATGACGGCAATGGCCACATCGGTGGCCAACCTCCTCTCAGTGCTGGAGATTTATTTATTTATTTACATTCTCTTATATACCGCGCTATTCTGCATCAGTGCGGTTTACATTGAACAAACTGAAATTACATTGAACAGGGCATTATAACTTGGAGATAACTATTATACAGGGAACATGGGCTATGGAGGGTTAAGTGGCTTGCCCAAGACCACAAGGAGCACCTGTGGAACTAGAAACCCCAGTCCTTCCGGCCCACGGTTGCTGTCTTCTAGTGGGATTTGAACCCCCGACCTTCCGGCCTGAAGTACCTTGCCCCAACCACTAGGCCACTCCTCCACTCCTGCAAGGTCACCACATGGTCTTCATTTCATACATTTGCAGCTTACTACTGCCTAGCCAAATGCACTGTCCCTGCGGGACATGCTCTCCAGGCAGTAGTAAGCTGTGAACATATGAATTGAAGACCATGTGACGGCCTTGCAGATCTCTGTCACTGGCACTGAGCAGAGGTGGGAAACACAGAGTAGGCCCTCTGAACACGAGATCAGGAAGGCACCTGTTGCCACTCTCTCTGGGTGTAGCTGACATGAGCAGAAGCGAAGCAGCTGCGCATTGTCCGGGGAGGCAAATAGGTCTATCACGGGCCTGCCCCAGTGGTGGAAGAGTTGCTTCATTACTCAGGCATTCAAGCGCCACTAGTGTGGGTGAAGGACTTTGTTCAGCCTGTCTGCTAAGCAGTTGTACGGGCCTGGAAGATATACTGCTCGCAGGAGCATGCTGTTGCTCACTGAGAAGGAGAGAAGGGCCACTGTCCTCCTGGCAGGAGTATAAGCCCATGCCCCCCTGCTTGTTGATATAAAACATGGCAAAGGTCGGTGCTGCAGGCGGTGGCAGAACACTCACAGGGCCAGGAAGATTAACCTGAGCTCTAGGAAGTTGATCTGCAAGAGTGACTCCTCCTGGGACCAGCTGTCTTGCCTACAGAGGTCCACGCAATGAGCCCCCAAACCCAGGAGGGAGGCGTCTGTTGTCAGGGTTCTCTGTGGTATGGGTGCCTGGAAAGGCATTCCCGCCTGTAGGTGGCGCACGTTTTGCCACCAGGTGAGGGACTCTGCCAAATGGCGGATAACACTGATCCTGTCCCGTAACTTGCCTGTGGCCTGAGTCCACTGTGAGCAGAGGCACCATTGGGCTGTCCGCATGTGTAGGCAGGCTAATGGTGTGATATGAACCGTTGAGGCCATGTAGACCAACAGACGGATGAGGCAGCGAGCCTGTACCAAACTGCGGTTTGGTACCTCTCCTGCCAGTTGTATGAGGTGGTCTGCCCTTTCTCTTGGGAGGATGGCCTTGAATTGTAATGTGTCCAATTGAGCCCCTATGAACTCCAGATTTTGGTCTGGAGAGAGATGGGATTTGGGGTAGTTGATGGCGAACCCCAGGTGCTGCAGTAGGAGGGTTGTTCGCTCTGCGGCCTGACTGACTTCTGAGGCCAAAACCCATCTGATTAGCCATTCATCCAGGTAGGGGAAGACAAAAGCCCCTTGTAGGCATAGGTGGGTGGCTACCACTGCCAAGCACTTGTTAAAACCCCTTGGCGAGGAGGCCAGGCCGAAGGGCAGCACTCTGTACTGGTAGTGCCCTCCTCCTACCACGAACTGTAGGTACTTGCCTGTGGGAGGGATGGATTCGGATGCATGTGGATGAATCCTTTAGATCTAAGGAGCACAGCCAATCTTCCTGGTGGAAGTAGGGCAGCAGTGTTCTAAGAGAGAACATTTTGAACGTCTCCCTCACCAGAAGCTTGTTTAAGTTTCTCAGGTCTAGTATGGGCCTGAGGCCCCCAGTTCTCTTTGGGACGAGGAAGTACATTGAGTAAAAGCCTTTTCCCCATAAATGCTTGGGTACACTCTCCACTGCATTGTCCCTGAGCAGAGCTGCGAGCTCTGAAAGCAGAAGAGTCTGGTGAAGGAGAGGTTGCACAGGCTCTCCTGGAAAGAACTTGGGTGGTAACTGTTGTAAGTGAGCAAAAGAGTGCCAGGCAGCCCCCTGTGGGCTGGTGACGGTCTCCCTGGAGAGGGGAGGCCCTGCCCTGGGAGTCAAAAGCTCCTCCCTAGTTGGGCTGGAGCCGTGGCTTGGGGCTTCTGAGCTCCCTGTCCCTGTATCTTAGGGTGAGAACCCTGTTGCTGGCCTGAGAAGGGCTGGTAGCGGTGACTCTGCTGGAAGTGCCCCTTTTCCCCTTAGAACAGGGGCCTTTTCCCCGATGGTTTCTTTTGGGGAAAGGAAGAAATCTTTTTTTGAGAGCCTCTGTCGAGTCATCACTTCGGCTTCTATCTCGGCCGCCTTGTTGGCCATGAGTTTGCTTAACAGATTCTCCCAGGTGCAGGGGACGTCTAGCAACTTGTCCTGCACCCATTGCTCGAGGTCCAATGATTGTAGCCAGACTTGGCATTGAGCCCCAATTCCGGCTGCTAATACTCGAGCTGCTGACTTGAATCCATCATCGGCCGCTCAGGAGATGAACTATGAACAGTCCTTTATCCCGGAGGCCAGAGCTCGGAACCATTGGAGAGGTTCCCCGGCCAACCCCACTGAGAACCTGGACAACTCTTGGGTTAAAGCCTTCAAATAGGTGCCTATGTATAACTCATAGGCCTGGATTTGACACCCCAACATCGAGCCCTGGTAGCACTTGCGCCCAAGGGCGTCGAGGACTCTAGCATCCCTTCCATGGGGGACAGAAGAGTAATTCTTCTGGCTCTTGAGCTTTTGCATGGTTTACTCGACAACCATGGAGTTATGAGAGAGTTGGGGCTTGTGGAACCGTAGCCGCTTCTTGATGCGGTGTGTGGCATTGAGGCATCAGCTGACCACTGGTGCTGAACCCGGGGGGTCTCCCACATTCGCAAAAGTAGCTGCTTGAGGACTGACTGCCCCGACACCATATATTTCCTTGGGTGGAGACTCAAACTGGAGGATCTCCAGTTCCTCGATGAGTGGGTCCTCCTCCACTTCGGTTTGCACCGAGGGGGCTTGAGTTATACCCCTAACAAAGTCATGGAAGGCCATGCCCTCCACAGGGGAATGGCGCCGGGGGAGACAGATCCAAGGGGATGTCTCGGTGCCATCTGGTTTCCTGGGAGGCCTCATCGTCTGTTTCCCCACTCGGAGTAGAGGGGAGATGATTCCGATGCCTTGTGACTGCATGCCTCGAGGCCTGCACTGAAGGGCCCCCCTCCCAGGATCTGGGGTCCAAATCTCGGAAACTTGCCGGGGAGTACCAGATGCCCGAGAAATGGGACAGGACCTCAACCAGCACCAAAGGCTTACCCAAGGCCGGTGACGCTCGGAGCTCAGCTCAACAACCAGGGACTCCCCCCGCAGTCGGCCCAGTCATCAGAGTAGATGATGCGGATGAACTGGACATCATTGCCTGCTGCATGGCCAGGATAGCAATTATGTTCTACTCCATGGCTGCCATTCTGGTTTCCAAGCCAGAAGGCTCTGCAGCTTTCAGCATGGGCACCAAGGATGTCAGGCCCGGCACCGGTACTTTCACGAGTGCGTCTTCGATGAAGACTATGGACTGGAGGAACCTCGCATGTTCTCCACTGGCTGAGGAATCCTTCTTGAGGACCTTGGTGGGACACTTCTCGGAGTCGCCTGATCCTTCCAACTCGTCTTACTGGGTTTCTCAAGGGGAACCTTGATGGACTTTGAAGATTTTTTTCTTCTTTTGCTCGGTGTCTGAGGTCTTCTTGGAGGAGCCAATGCTGCGGGACTCCGAGGACGCTCTGACCTCACGAGAAGTGTTGGGCTTGGAACTCGGCATCAGGGAGGCCGGCGCAGAGTGGGACCTTGGGAAGAGTTTCTCCTGCAATTCCGATCTCTTTTTATTAGTTTTAGGCATCATGACCTGGCACAAGTCAGAAGAGGTGCCATCATGGCCCAGTCCCAGGCAGCATAAGCAGCAGTCATGGATGTCGGTGACAGACATGGTTTGACTGCAGCAGTTACATTTTTTTGAACCCACTGAGAGACATGGTGGAAAACACCCGGCCAGGGTTGATGTCCTCTGGGCAAAAAAGAGCGCGAACACCAGTCAAGGCGAGCCTTGATCAAAAATGAGGGAAACAGCTGAGAACAGCACCGGGCACAGCACCAACTCAAGATGGGAAGAGGAACTGGTATGCAAACCAGGAACAGCTAATTTTTTAAGGATATAGCAAGGATTTTTTTCCGAGGAAAGTGGGCTCCATGGAAAAAAGGTGACTGAGCAAGGTGGCACCCTTGGATGAGAAGGGAACCACATATGCGTGGTAGCATGTCCCAAAGGCTTTCTTTGAAAGCTGGGGAAATGCTCCGCACGGGCTCCGTCGGTGCTGATGTCACCCATATGTGAGGACTGACTTCTTGCTTGTTTCTGGAGAACAAAGAAAACACAGCCTGCCAATCAATTTGAAAGTGTGTGTTTGGTAATAGCAGCCCCCGATTTGTTTGGGTCAAAAGAAACAAAACGCTGGGTGGACCTCTCTCAAGATTTTAATCTGCTCCAAGTAAAAGGCTAAGGGTACATTTGCAATCCACAGTGCGCCAGGAACTTTCACCCTTGTGGGCATGAGGCTGGGGGGAAAATGTTTTGGCAGCTCAACTGACTGATAAAGTGCAATTCTGATAACCCCTTAGAGCAACGATCTTTGGATAAGTGCACAGAACCACCCTATTATAAAACCTAATGTAAGATGGCTCAGCTACTCGCCTGAAGCTTGCTTGCTCTGCGTGCTGGAGTCACCACCACCAAAAATAAGACCTTCCAAGGTCAGGTGTTCCAGCATGCAGGAGTAAAGTGGCTCAAAAAGAGCTTTCATCAGCCTAGTTAACACACTGAGGTCCCCAAGGCACTGCAGGTGGCTTGATGGAAGGCTTCAGCACAGGCAAGCCGTGCATGAAGCAAACAATTAACTGAAGAGAGAATTTTACCTTCTACTGTTGCTGGAAAGCACCAACTACATTAAGTTAAACTCTAACAGAATTGGTGTTTAAATCTAACTCCAAAAGATGCATAAGATATTCAAAGCAGTATTTGTGTAGGGCAGGAAAAAGGATCTAGGGTCCTGCCATTCATACCAGATAGCAAACTTCTCATTTAAAATTGTATGACTTTCTAGTGGAATCCCTCCTGGAAGCCAATAATTTGAGATACACTATCAGGCAGATTCAGGGGAAAGCACAGTTACTTACCTGTAACAGGTGATCTCTGGGAACAGCAGGAATAAGTCTTCACATATGGGTACGTCGGTACTGACGGAGTCTGCGCGGGAACGTTTCCCAGCGTCCAATCAAAGAGCTTTAGGAAGCATCCCACCACGCCTGCATGCTGCCTTCCCGCCTTTCCCAACTCAGTTAAGTTTTAACGCTGAGACAAAGAGAGAGAGAGGAAAGGAAAAATAGATAGATACACAACTCCTGGGGAGGTGGGTGGGTTGTGAAGACTTATTCCTGCTGTTCCCAGAGATCACCTGTTACAGGTAAGTAACTGTGCTATCTCCAGGAACAAGCAGGAATGAGTCTTCACATATGGGGACTCCCAAGCTGAGATGCCTGGAGTCCCAGCATGTCATAGGTTGGAACATGCTATCCCCCACAACACCAGGCATCCTGAGGATGGAGGGTAGGAGTTGAAGAAAGAAAGGTGCTGTGGAACAGCTAACCTAGCATAGGATTGCAGACAAGGAGTCCATGAGTGGATGATAATTGTCATCAATGATATTGAAAAGAAAAAATATTGCAATATGGACCTCCCCTAACAGGACTTCAGAGAACTATGGAGGTTCATGGGATCTACTGGGGAACCCAGTAGAGGAACTTCGAGAAGGACCTCACTGTAAGTGGAGGTAGTAAACCTGTAGGAAAAGCAATGGAGGTCAGAATCCTGAAAGGTAACAGGTAACCCCAGTAGGAAAAACTGGAGTAGTACAAAAACAGTGGGCCTTCAGCGGAAGGCTTTATGATAAAAGCTGAACTCTTTTGGCGGCAGAGTGGCTCACTCTTAGGAACAAAAAGAGAAAGGCTAACCGATTTGGACAAACAGGCCCAGTCCTTGTGGGGAGAAAAGGTATGGGAACCCCTTGTATCCCAAAAGAAAGGACAAACGCTGGAGGCGTTAGAGCCTGTGATGAGCTGAAGATCCGCAATGTCTCTCCTAACTGAAGTCAGCTGGGAGAGATATTGGAACATGGAGAGCTTCAGAGGTACCTAACCTTAAGGTTATGGTAGGTGTTAACTACCACCAAAGTGGTTGTGAGTGCAGGACCCAAAACATGCTGGATAGCATAAGTATGGGTAAAGCCCATCTGTCAGAATCATATAGCTATATGAGCCTCGACAGTCAGGTAGATAAAGTAGAATACATATCTACCGATAGTAAAATATCTCGACAGATACATATAGATACAGATATAAATATAGATATATAACATATAGATATATGAGAATATATCTATAGTGAGATATGAAGGGCATAAAATACACACAAATGATAGAAAGACATCTGTAAGATGTGTGCTATAGGTATGAATATATAGGCCTCTATATGGAAGTCTGCAATGAAGCAGACAGAGATATGCCTACAAAAAGGTATTCACATAGGAAAATGTGGAGAGGAAAGATTCATCTAATAACAAGAAGGTGGAACCTACTTGAGACGATATACAGAGAATCAATTCCCACTGGTTATGGCTACAGGGATGCTAGGTAGTAGAATAACCAGGATGGTTACATGACAAGCAGAGGATGATATCAGTCTGCAGCCAGCAAGTCCCGAGTATTGTAGAACTCTAGTATGGTAAGTGAACAGAAGACGCATAGGAATGAGATACCTTTTTGCCCTTAAGCAGGTCAGCATGGTATCATGCGTTCTTACCATGAGGACGAGCTGGAAGGAGAAAACATATTCCCGATTGGAAACACTATGGACCAAAGCAGGGAATTAGCAACTCCTTAAGCTTTCACGTAAGAGGAGGCCTATGTCCTTTATATTAAAAAGGAGAACTTTATAGTCATGGGAGACATGACTGAAAAAGCCTTTTTCAACCATCTAGTATAGCTGTTGGAGAAAAAGCCCCCCATGCTCTCTAGCAAGGGCCCATAGTGGAGAGCTTCTCTGTAGAATTGCAGAGAGTATGATGCAGGAGAATGAGGAGATAGAACTGGCTGCAGGAGAGCCAGTACCTATGTCAACTATGCTGCCAAACCCAGGGGAATGGAGATGGCAGAAAGAGAAGACAATCCAACAAGCTTGTAGTGAAAATATTTCCAAAACAGATGACAGCACTGACTTGGAGCCACTACTAAGACCAGACAGAATGTTAGTGGAGGACAAATCTGGTTGCTGGTGGACAAGAACCAGTGGTCCAAACATTAAGGCTCCTGCATTGGCAGCTGCTTGCCAGACAGCAGAAAGCACAGTTACTTACCTGTAACAGGTGATCTCTGGGAACAGCAGGAATAAGTCTTCACATATGGGTACGTCGGTACCGACGGAGTCTGCGTGGGAACGCTTCCCAGCGTCCAATCAAAGAGCTTTTGGAAGCATCCCACCACGCCTGCGTGCTGCCTTCTCGCCTTTCCCAACTGCCTCTCCTCAGTTAAGTTTAAAAGCTGAGACAAAGAGAGAAAGAGAGGAAAGGAAAGATAGACAGAGATACAACATTAAGGCTCCTGTGACCTGTGGGAGGAGTAGCCTAGTGGTTGGGGCAAGGTACTTCAGGCCGGAAGGTCGGGGGTTCAAATCCCACTAGAGGACAGCAACCTTGGGCCGGAGGACTGGGGTTTCTAGTCCCACAGATGCTCCTTGTGGTCTTGGGCAAGCCACTTAACCCTCCATTGCCCATGTTCCCTGTAAGTATTAGTGTATGTGTCTCATATCCCAGCTTGTTAAATGTATCCCCCAATTGTGTTGTGACCACTTTGATTGAAGGATAAGGCGGTATACAAAACTGTCTAAATAAAATAAATAAATAAATACAACTCCTGGGTAGGTGGGTGGGTTGTGAAGACTTATTCCTGCTGTTCCCAGAGATCACCTGTTACAGGTAAGTAACTGTGCTATCTCCAGGAACAAGCAGGAATGAGTCTTCACATATGGGGACTCCCAAGCTGAGATGCCTGGAGTCCCAGCATGTTATAGGTTGGAACATGCTATCCTGCACAACACCAGGCATCCTGAGGATGGAGGGTAGGAGTCGAAGAAAGAAAGGTGCTGTGGAACAGCTAACCTAGCATAGGACTGCAGAAAGGAGTCCATGTGTGGATGATAAATGTCATCAATGATATTGCAAAGAAATAAAATGCAATAGTGACCTCCCCTAACAGGACTTTAGAGAAGTATGGAGGTTCATGGGATCTACTGGGGAACCCAGTAGAGGAACCTCAAGAAGGACCTCACTATAGTGGAGGTAGGGAACCTGTAGGAAAAATAATGAAGGTCAGAATCCTGAAAGGGAACAGGGAACCCCAGTAGGAAAACCTGGGGTAGTACAAAAAATGGTGGGCCTTCAGCAGAAGGCTTTATGATAAAAACCGAACTCTTTTGGCAAAAGAGTGGCTCATTCTTAGGAACAAAAGAGAAAAGCTAACCGATTTGGACAAACAGGCTCAGTCCTTGTGGGGGGAAAGGGTATGGGAACCTCCTGTATCCCAAAGGGAAGGACAACGCCGGAGGTGTTAGCCTGTGAGTAGCTGAAGATCCGCAATATCTCTCCTAACTGAAGTCAGGTGGGAGAGATATTGGACATGGAGAGCTTCAGAGGTACCTAAACCTTAGGGTTATGGTAGGTGTTAACTATCACCAAGTGGTTGTGAGTGTAGGATCCCAAAACATGCTGGATAGCATAGTATAGGTAAAAACCCTTCTGTCAGAATCATATGGCTATATGAGCCTCGACAGTCAGGTAGATAAAGCAGAATACATATCTACCAATAGTAGAATATCTTGATATATACATATAGATATACATACATATATATAGATAGATATAGATATATAGATATAGATATATAGATAGATATAGATAGATAGATAACATATAGATATATGGGAATATATCTATAGTGAGATATGAAGGGTATAAATACTCACACATGATAGACATAGACATCTGTAAGATGTGCGCTATAGGTATGAATATATATAAATATATACCTGTATATGGACGTCTGGAGGAAGCAAACAGAATATGTCCACAAGGCATTCACAAAGGAAAAATGTGGAGGGGAAAGATTCATCTAAGAACAAGAAGGTGGAACCTACTTGAGAAGACACGTAGAGAATCAATTCCAACTGGTTATGGCTACAGGGATGCTAGGTAGTAGGATAACCAGGATGGTTACGTGAAAAGCAGAGGATGATATCAGTCAGTAGCCTGCCAGTCCTGAGTATTTTAGAACTCTAGCATGGTAAGTGAACAGAAGACGCATAGGAATGAGATACCATAGTGACCTGGTAAAGGGGAAAATGGTATTATGCGTTCTTACCATGAAGACGAGCTGGAAGGAGGAAACATATTCCCTATTGGAAATACTATGGACCAAAGAAGGGAATTAGCAACTCCTTAAGCTTTCACGTAAGAGTAGGCCTATGTGCGTTATAGTAAAAAAGGAGAACTTTTCTAGTCATGGCAGATATGACTGAAAAAAGCCTTTTTCAACCATCTAGTATAGTTGTTGGAGAAAAAACCCCTATGCTCTCTAGCAAGGGCCCATAGTGGAGAGCTCCTCTGTAAAATTGCAGAGAGCATTATGCAGGAGAATGAGGAGATAAAACTGGTTACAGAGAAGCCAGTAGCTATGTCAACTATGCTGCCAAACCCATGGGAATGGAGATGGTAGAAAAGAAGACAATCCAACAAGTTTGTAGTGAAAACATTTTCAAGACAGATGACAGCACTGACTTGGAGTCACTACTAATACTAGATAGAATATTATTGGAGGACAAATCTGGTTACTGGTGGACAAGAACCAGTGGTCGAAACATAAAGGCTCCTGCATTGGTAGCTGCTTGCCAGACAGCAGAAGAATGGTACTGTTGAAAAACAGAAAGGACAGACAAAACAAGAGTAGAAACTCTTGAGGTGTCTGATGAACTGCTGCAAAGCAAGACTGAAAAAGAGGAGTGACTCAGAAAAGAGAACTCCGCACTAGAAAAGAAAGAAATTAGAGAGGCTGAAGAAAAGCCCTCCAGTGAGCAATACCACTCTTACAGAGGAAAACCCTGGTAAGAGGGTAAAGAAAATGGAGCTGAAGAAAACTTACAATATAGTAAGTTAATAGAAAGTTTCCTGTGCCAGCATGTCTCCTTTCCTATCATTTGATAGTGGATGGACCTCTTTCCCTAGAAGGAAAAGAGGAGAACCCTGTGACCTAGAAGCATGAATATCCTGACAGCTCATAGAGAAAAGATGGATGTCTTTTGGGAAGAGATCCATGTTTAAGATTTAGAATGACAGCAGTGGATTGTCTCTATGGAGAAGATACAACTGCAGATTGTAAGTCCCCAGAGTCACAAGCATCTGATGGGTTGATTAGAAACCCTGTGGTTGCTGGGTTTGCTTAGCCTGGTGAGAGGTTGAACCCTGCAGACAAGGACGATGCTTCCCCTGTTTGGGAACATCTGTAGGATGGGCAGAGGATGCATAAAACCTTCTTCTGCTATGGGAAGAAGGTTTGGCAGGACATTTCTTACCTACTGGGACAGAAGAAGCTGCAGAAGAGCCCCTAGGAACAGGTAAGTCAGTGGAAAACTGAGTAACCTGACGTAAAGACTTCTTGTTGAAAAGATTATCTCCAGTGCAAGGAGTATGTCCCAGTCTGTGTTGTGCCCCCATTTGTCCAAGCCTGAAGCTTGGAGCCAGGCTCTACATCGTGCCCCTATAGATATAGCAGAAGTCCTGCTAACAGACTCAAAAGAGTCTAGGGAAGCACGAGTAAGAAACCAAGAAATATTCTGGAGATACTTGAGCAGTGAAGAGTAGTCTGCACTCTTGGACTCTGGAAGGGAAGGAGTCAAAAGATGTAATTGCTCTGTGATCTCCTTAAGAGATAGACTCATATAGAAAATATATGAGAGAATTCTTGCAGAAAGCATAGATGTCTGGAAGGCTTGACGTCCAAAGTCATCAAGCATCCTAGATTCACGACCTGGCGGATAAGAAGAGTGCTTTTTCTTGCTCTGTACCCACCTCAATGCTGATTCCACAACTATGGAATGATGAGGAAGTTGAGTCTTTTGAAACCCTGGAGGGGGGCACCTAATATAAGAGATCATTGCTCTGGAAGGTGGGGGTACCCTTAAAGGTGTTTCCCACATTCCTAGAAGGAGATCCTGCAAGGAATGATGCAAAGGAAGCATTATGTTCTCCTTTGCTTTGGTAGAAAGAGAGGCCTGTGCAGGATCATATCCTGGGATAGGAATGGCAAGAGATCTTGCTATACCCCAGAGGAAACTCTGAAAAGAGGGTTCCCAAATTGGAATTTCCCTTGGACAGGTTAGATTCGAAGAACTAGCCTGAGCACCGACAGAGCTATCCAGATATATAGGAATAGAAGATCCTGCACAGTGCAATGTGGAATGCTTAGAGGATGGTCGCCAGTACAGACTGTCAGGAGCAGCGACCGACATTACCACATTGTGCATGTCAGGTATCAGCTCCAAGCTTGGCATAGAAGGGAGCGATCCTGTTGAAAAAAGCATGGCAGGAGTTTGCCATGATGGTACTGTGGATACCGGTACCGATGTCAATACCGGTACCGATGTCAGAGTCGAGCCCGACAAAGACATCGGAGCAGTCATCGCAGACCGTTCAATCGGTACCGAGGCAACCGAAAACGTCCGGGTGCTATCCTCGGTACCGAGCCACCAGTATCGGTCGGTGTCGGTACCAAATGATATTGGTACCGAGTCTTCCAGACTAGAGAGCAATTCTAAACTGGGCATGGAAGACACCGACCGTAAGGGTAATGAGGACATCGGCACCGACTTCAGTACCGCGCCTGATACCGGTGAATGAAGGTCAACCAATGGCAACTCAGTGGGCCTCGAGGGAACCGAGAGTTGCGGATCCGAATCATCGGAATCGAGCCTTCGGTACCGAGAGCCGGTAACAAGGCGAGTCGGTACCCAGTCCTCCAGACTGGAGATCGATTCCAGACTTGGCATCGAAGGAAGCGAGGCTATAGATGCACGTCTGGAGGGTACCGACGTCGGTGGTAGTATCGGTATTGGTACCGATAATGGAAGGTCAGTCTGGAGCGTATCCACCGGTTCCGAAGGCACCGAGGACGCCAGATGACCATCCCTGGTGAGGAGTGTTTCATCCAACACCAGTGCCGATGTCGGGGTATCGGTACCGCTCGAAGCGGATGCCACCACCAGACATGGCTCAGGTATGTTCTGTGAAGGGTGAACCCCAGAAACAACCTGAAACCCCTCAAACGCTTTGGAGACTGAAGACTCCCGCTGGGGTTTTGAAGCCAGTGGGCCCTCGATGGCAAGGCTAGAGCCGTCTACATGCTGTGCATGAGACCTACCACTCGAGGGCTGGCTAGTCTTCACAGACTGTTTGTGGGTTACCTGATGCTGTGTAGAAGACGACAGGGACGGTGCCCTGAAGCTGGAAGGAAACCGTGTATCGAGGGAACCTCGATATTGAAAACCTCTTCTCACCAAACTGTTGTCAAGACCCAAACAGGTTAGACACCGATTTCGAGGGTCTAAAAATAAAGTTGTACCTCCACAGTGTTAACATTTCTTGGAGAAAGTGGCTGGCGGTTCCATGAAGGAAAAAGAAGAGGCCTAAAAGGCCTAAGATACCGTGAGACACTATGAAGAAATATATTCCTTGAAGAAGGAAGATTTTACAAGAAAAGAAAAGAAAACACCAGAGGTACCGGTGGCGTCGGGAAGACAGCCGCGACCACAAGAAAAATAAAGAAATAAAACAAGAATTTTCTGCGGTGACAGGAGGACGTCCAGCCGGCTCCGCGGAAAACGAAAACTGAGGAGAGGCAGTAGGGAAAGGCAGGAAGGCAGCACGCAGGCGTGGTGGGATGCTTCCAAAAGCTCTTTGATTGGATGCTGGGAAGTGTTCCCGCGCAGACTCCGTCGGTACCGACGTACCCATATGTGAAGACTCATTCCTGCTTGTTCCTGGAGATAGAATGGTACTGTTTAAAAACAGAAAGAACAGACAAAGCAAGAGTAGAAAACTCTGGATGTGTCTGATGAACTGCTTCAAAGCAAGATTGAAAAGAGGAGTCAACTCAGAGAAGAGAACTCCGCATAGGAAAAGTAAGAAAACTAGAGAGGCTGAAGAAAAAGCCCTCCAGTGAAGCAATACCGCTCTTACAGAGGAAAAACCTGGTAAGAGGGTAAAGAAAATGGAATTGAAGAAAACTTACAAAGTAGTAAGGTTATAGAAAGGAAAAAAAGACATGCTGGCACAGGAAACTATCGTTTGATAGTGGATAGACCTCTTTCCCTAGCAGGAAGAAGAGGAGAACCCTGTGACCTAGAAGCATGAACATCCTGACAGCTCATAGAACATAGAAAGAATGGATGTCTTTCGGGAAGAGATCCATGTTTAGGATTTAGAATGACAGCAGTGGACTGCCTCTACTGAGAAGAGCAACTGCAGATTCTAATCCCAAGAGTCACAAGCATCTGATAGATTGATCAGAAACCCTGTGGTTGCTGGGTTTGCTGAGCCTGGAGAGAGGTTAAACATAGAAACATGATGACAGAAAAAGACCACAAGGCCCATCTAGTCTGTCCTTCCATAACTACAACAGTCCACTTTTTACCTTTAGAGATCCTCTGTGTTGGTCCCATGCTTTTTTTAATTCAGTTACTGTCCTCATCTCTACCACCTCCACTGGGAGACTATTCCACGGATCCACTACTCTTTCCGTAAAGAAATATTTCCGCATATCACTCCTGAATCTATCTCCCTTCACCCTCATCCCATGTCCCCTCGTAGCAGAACTTGCTTTCAATTGAAAGAGGCTCTCTCCCTGAACATTTATGCCACAGAGGTATTTAAACATCTCAATCATATCACCTCTATCCCGCCTTTCCTCTAAGGTGTACATATTAAGATCCTTAAGTCTGTCCTCATATGCTTTATAATGAAGCCCATTAATCATTTTAGTAGCAACCCTCTGCACCGACTCCATCCTGTTCACATCCTTTTGAAGGTGCGGTCTCCAGAATTGCACACTATACTCCAAATGAGGTCGCACCAAAGACTTATACAGAGGCATTATCACCTCCTTTTTTCTGCTAGCCATTCCTCTCCGTATGCACCCAAGCATCCTTCTAGCTTTTGCCGTCGCCTTTTCTACCTGTTTAGCTACTTTAAGATCATCAGACACAACCACGCCTAGATCCCGCTCTTCTTTAGTGGACAAAAGTACTTCACCTCCTATACTGTATTGCTCCCTTGGATTGCTGCAGCCCAAATGCATGACCTTACATTTTTTAACATTAAATCCCAGCTGCCAAATTCTAGACCATTCTTCAAGCTTAGCTAGATCCCTCCTCATGTTATCTACACCTTCCTGGGTGTCTACTCTATTGCAGATTTTGGTATCATCCGCAAAGAGGCAAACCTTACCCGACAGCCATTCCGCTATATCACTAACAAAGATGTTAAAAAGAATCGGACCAAGGACAGATCCCTGGGGCACACCACTGTTAACATCCTTCTCCTCAGAGTGAGCTCCATTTACTTGTACTCTTTGTCGCCTCCCACCCAACCAATTTCTAACCCAAGCAGTAACTTTAGGGTCCATCCCTAGGGTGCTCAGTTTGTTTATTAGTCGCCTGTGAGGAACAGTGTCAAAGGCTTTACTGAAATCTAAATACACCACATCTAGAGCTCTCCCTCGGTCCAACTCCCTGGTCACCCAGTCAAAGAAATCAATCAGATTTGTCTGACAAGACCTGCCTCTGGTGAATCCATGCTGCCTCGGATCCTGTAATCCGCCGGACTCCAGAAACCTCACTATTTTCTCTTTCAGCAGCGTTTCCAATAATTTACTCACCACCGAAGTTAAACTAACCGGCCTGTAGTTTTCAACCACATCCTTACTTCCGCTTTTGTGTAAAGGCACCACATGAGCCTCTCTCCAGTCCTTTGGCACCACTCCCGACTCCAACGAGGCATTGAAAAGGTCAGTCAGTGGAGCTGCTAGAACGTCCCCAAGATCCCTCAGTATTCTAGGGTGTATCCCATCCGGTCCCATCGCTTTGTCTACTTTAAGTTGAGCTAGTTTCTCACGAACACAGTCTTCTGAAAATTGTTCAAGATGTCCCTCGCTTCTGTTCTTATTTGTGGGTGTTTTCTGAGGTCCTGCTCCTGGTTCTTCATCTGTGAACACAGAACAAAAATATTTGTTAAGCAATTCCGCTTTATCCTTATCAGCTTCTACATATTCCCCCCCCCTGCACCCTTGAGTCTGACAATACCACTTTTGCCCTTCCTCTTCTCACTAATATATCTGAAAAATTTATCCCCCCATTTTATTGCATTGGCTATTTCCTCCTCCTTTTGAATCTTTGCCTTCTTGACTACTTTGCTAGCTTCTCTAAGTTTTTCCAAATACAGATGCCTGTCTTCCTCTCTCTGTGATCTCTTGTATTTCGTGAAGGCCTCCCTCTTTTTCTTCACTTTTTCAGCTACTTCCTTCGAAAACCATAGCGGTCTCCTGTTCCTTTTGCCTTTATTTACCATTTTAACAAAAAGGTTGGTTGCCTTTAAAATACCCCCTTTCAGTTTTGCCCACTGTTTTTCTACATCCCCCAGCAGTTCCCATCCCACTAACGACTCCCTGAGGTATTGGCCCATCTTCGCAAAGTTAGTCTTCCTAAAGTCTAAGATCTTCACCTTGGAATGGATTCTAACAGCCCTAGTCCTAATACTGAACCACACCATCTGGTGATCACTGGATGCAAAATGATCTCCCACTACAACATCAGAAACACTTTCACCATTGGTAAGCACCAAGTCCAGTATGGCCCCTTCACGTGTGGGGTCTGTTACCAATTGCCTGAATAGTTCTCCCTGTAGAGAATCCAGGATCTCCTTACTTCTAGATGATACTGCAGCAGGAATGTGCCAGTCAACATCTGGCATATTGAAATCTCCTAGCAGTAGCACTTCCCCTTTCCTAGCAATGCTGCGTATGTCTTCAATTAACTCTCTGTCCACCTCTTCCTCTTGTGAGGGAGATCTGTATATCACACCAATGCAAATAGATTTCTCTTTCCCTCTTTCTAGTTTAACCCACAATGCCTCCTCTCTCCCTTTTAAGCTCTGTAATTCCAAAGCTTTAATAGTAGTTTTTACATATAGTGCCACTCCTCCTCCCCTTCTTCCTACCCTGTCCTTTCTGAATAAAGTATAGCCAGGTATAGTTACATCCCAGTCATGGTTTTCTGTGAACCATGTTTCTGTAACTGCCACCAAATCCAAGTCAGCCACTCCCACCAAAGCTTCAACTTCAGGGATCTTATTTCCCATGCTACGGGCATTAATATACACTGCTTTCCATATGTTACCCCTGTTACCCATTTCCATAAAGGTATTTAATGTATCACCTACCTGGGGGCTTTCACTTACCTGGGGTTGAACTCTGCAGACCAGGACAATGTTTCCCCTGTTTGGGAACATCTGTATGATGGGCAGATGATGCATAAAACCTTCTTCTCCTATGGGAAGAAAGTTTGGCAGGACATTTCCTACCTACTGGGACAGAAAAAGGTGCAGAACAGCCCCTGCAATGCAATGTGTGCCTTCGAGTCAGTCCTGACTCCTGGCGACCCAGAAGCTCCTGGGTTTTCTTGGCAGTGTCACCGGAAGTAGATTGCCAGGCCTTTCTTCCGAGGCAATGGAGGGTTAAGGACAGGTAAGTCAGTGGACAACTGAGTAACCTGACGTAAAGACTCCTTGTTGAAAAGATTGTCTCCAGTGCAAGGAGTATGTCCCAGTCTGTGCTGTGCCCATTTGTCCAAGTCTGAAGCTTGGAGCCAGGCTCTACATCATGCCCCTATAGTTATAGCAGAAGTCCTGCTAACAGACTCAAAAGAGTCTAGGGAAGCACGAGTAAGAAACCAAGAGATATTCTAGAGATGCTTGAGCAGTGAAGAATAGTCTGCACTCTTGGACTCTGGAAGGGAAGGAGTCAAAAGATGTAATTGCTTTGTGACCTCCTCAAGAGATAGACTCATATAGAAAATATATGAGAGAATTCTTGCAGAAAGCATAGATGTCTGGAAGGTTTGATGTCCAAAGGCATCTAGTGTCTTAGACTCACGACCAGGCGGATAAGAAGAGTGCTTTTTCTTACTCTTTACCCACCGCATTGCTGATTCCACTACTATGGAATGATGAGGAAGTTGAGTCTTTTGAAACCCTGGAGAGGGGGGCACCTGATATAAGAGATCAGTTGCTCTGGAAGGTGGGGATACCCTTAAAGGTGTTTCCCACATTCCTAGAAGGAGATCCTACAAGGAATGATGCAAAGGAAGCATTATGTTGTCCTTTGCTTTGGTAGAAACAGAGCCTTGTGCAGGATCATGTCCTGGGATAGGAATGGCACGAGATCTTGCTATATCCAGGAGGAAACTCTGAAAAGAGGGATTCCCAACAGGACTCTCCCTTGGACAGGTGAGATCTGAAGAACTAGCCTGAGCACCGACAGAGCTATCCAGATATATAGGAATAGAAGATCCTGCAGAGTGCAGTGTGGAATGCTTAAAGGATGGTCGCCGGTACTGGCTGTCAGGAGCAGCGACCGTCATTACCACATTGTCCATGCCAGGTATCGACTCCAAGCTTGGTATAGAAGGGAACGATCCTGTTGAAAAAAGCATGGCAGGAGTTGGCCACGATGCTACTGTGGATACCGGTACCGATGCCAATACCGGTACCGATGTCGGAGTCGAGCCCGACAGACATCGGAGCAGTCATCAGTGACCGTTCAATCAGTACCGAGGTAACCGAAAACCTCCGGGCGCTATCCTCGGTACCGAGCCACCGGTATCGATCAGTGTCGGTACCAAAGCATATTGGTACCCAGTCGCCCAGACTAGAGATCGATTCCAAACTCGGCATCGAGGGCAGCTCAATCGGCGTCGAGGGAACCGAGAGTTGCGGATCCGAATCATCGGAACCAAGCCTTCGGTACCGCCGAGAGCCGGCACCAAGGCGAGTCGGTACGCAGTCCTTCAGCCTGGAGATCGATTCAAGACTCGGCATCGAAAGAAGCGAGGCTATCGATGCACGTCTGGAGGGTACCGACGTCGGTGGTAGTATCGGTGCTGGTACCGATAATGGAAAGTCAGTCTGGAGCGTATCCACCGGTCCCGAAGGCACCGAGGACGCCAGATGACCATCCATGGTGAGGAGTGTCTCATCCAACACCAGTGCCGATGCCGGGGTATCGGTACCGCTCGAAGCGGCTGCCACCACCGGATACGGTTCAGGTATGTTCTGTGAGGGGTGAACCCCAGGAACAACCTGAAATCCCTGAAAGGCTTTGGAGACCGAAGACTCCCGCCGGGGTTTTGAAGCCAGTGGGCTTTCGAGGGCAAGGCCGGAGCCATCTACATGTTGTGCATGAGACCCACCACTCGAGGGCTGGCTAGTCTTAACAGACTGTTTGTGGGTTACCTGATGCTGTGTAGAAGACAGGGACGGTGCCCCGAAGCTGGAAGGAAACTTCTTCTCACCAAACTGTTGTCAAGACCCAAACAGGTTAGACACCGATTTCGAGGGTCTAAAAATAAAGTTGTACCTCCACAGTGTGAACATTTCTTGGAGAAAATGGCTAGCGGTTCCATGAAGGAAAAGAAGAGGCCTGAAGGCCTAAGAAACCGCGGGACACTATGAAGAAAAAATATCCCGTGAAAAAGGAAAATTTTACAAGAAAACACCAGCGGTACCGGTGGCGTCAGGAAGACAGCCGTGACCACAAGAAAACTAAAGAAATAAAACAAGAATTTTCTGCGGTGACAGGACGATGTCCTGCCGGCTCCGCGGAAAACGAGAACTGAGGAGAGGCAGTTGGGAAAGGCGGGAAGGCAGCACGCAGGCGTGGTGGGATGCTTCCAAAAGCTCTTTGATTGGACGCTGGGAAGCGTTCCCGCGCAGACTCCGTCGGTACGGACGTACCCATATGTGAAGACTCATTCCTGCTTGTTCCTGGAGATCCAAAGCTACTCTTTCAATATCCAAGCTGTGAGGGCAAGAGACTTGACATTGGGATGTAACACTTCCCCCCCCCCCCAAGCCTGTGAGATCAGTGTTGGGGAATCCCACACTCTAATGCAGGGGTTCTCAACCCTGTCCTCGGAACCCACCTAGCCAGTCGGGTTTTCAGGATAATCACAATGAATAGTACCAACAAACTAGCACGAATCCACGTGCTTACTCACAAACCCAGTCACATATAATGGAGGCAGTGTATGCAAATCCCTGCTCTAATGGGACTTTGTATGGAAAGTTTTGGAAAGAGGGAATCACAACTACCTTGCCCGGCACACTGCTATGAGAATCATGGTTCCTTGGTTCTATTTGAGTTTCAAGAGTCTTCGCTATTAGGGGCATTGCAGGATACACATGCAGAAGACCCTCTCCTCCCAAATTAGAAGGAAGGCATCAGAGGCTAGTCTGCCATATGTTCCTACTGTGGAGCAGAACTGGAATGCCTTCTTGTTCTGTGGAGTGATGAAAAGATTTATCATGTATGTGCACACTTATAAAATACCAGAGCCACGTCTGAGTCCAAGGACCACTTGTGTAGTTGCAGAAACAGATTCAATTTGCCTGCCATATATGTGGTTCCAAAAGATCGTTTAGAGAGTCATTCCACAAGAAATGGCCCAATTCCACATTCTGACAGTTACCTAGCATAGGAGTCAGGATCCTATTAATCTCGGCTTGCTGAGCAAATCATCACCACTTGGTTGTTCGTTTGGACTAGGATTATTTTGTTGGCTAACAAATTTCTAAAAACCTTTAGAGCTTTTCAGACTGCTCTCAATCCCAGGAAATTTATCTGGTAAAACTTCTCTTGAGGAGAACATAGACCCTGAGTGTGAAGTCCATCTACATGGACTCCTCATCCTACTTTGGATGCATCTGTCATGAGTACAATTTGAAAAAAATGGAGGAATTTGGAAGGGGATACTTTTTGCTATAATGGATTGATCCATCCACCAGGAGATACAGTCCTAGAGAAGACTGGTAACAAAGATAATGTTTCAGAGTTTGAGTGAACAGAGTTCACTGTGCACGCAAGGACCATCGAGTTTGTCTCATTCTCAGATGTGTCAAGGGAGATACAAGCACCACTAAGGCAATGTGGCCTAATATCCTCAAAATGCTCCAAGCTGATGTCTGCTGACTCTTCTGAATTCCTTCCACTATGGATACCAGATTGGAAATTCTTTCCTGTGGAAGAGGAGCCTTGGCTTTTCTATCAAAGCTCCTATGAATTCCAATTGAGTGGACGAACAACTGTAATTTGTGATAATTTATGACGACTCTTAGTAACTCTGGAAACCAGGAGGTGGTGCACATTGATCCCTGAGATGCGTTCTTGACCAGTCATAGAAAAGCACATGCATCCCTAGCCTGCATAGATATGCTGCTGCTACTACAGAAAGGCAATCTCTATATATCTGAGATGACGACATGGTATTGGAAGAAGCATTTCCCTATTACAAACCTGAGATACTTCCTGTCACCTGGATGTATCGGCATGTGGATGTAAACTTCCTTCAAGTCCAGAGAGCCTAACCCATCTCGTTTTTGGAGGAAGAGAATGAGGGTGCCCAGGGACCAAGGAAACTATCTTGACAAATTCTTGAACTAGAAACTTGTTCAACACCTTTAGATCTAGGAGGGATGGAAGTCCTCTCCCCTCCCCTTCCTCAAGAAATGATCAGGAAATACTTGGAATATAATCCTTGCTCTCTTTTCCCTGGAGGAACATGTTTTGACCACACTGGACTCTAAGAAAAGAGAGACTTCCTTGGTTAAGTAATTCTTGCTATGGAGAGTTTGATCATAATGCTCTTGGTGGGCAATTGGGAAGAACTAAAAACAGACGAAGGTGATATTCCCATCAGGCAAAACATAGTTACTCACCTGTAGCAGGTGTTCTCTAGGGATAGCAGGAATCAGTACTCACATATGGGTGACGTTGGCACTGACGGAGCCCTCGTGTGGAGCAAATCCCCAGCTTTCTAAGAAAGCCTTTGGGAATTGCATCACACATGTGCGGTCCCCTTCCCACCCACGGGTGCCATCTTGTTCAGTCAAATGACATAGCTATAAGACGGCAAAAAGAACAAAACATAATAATAGGACTACAACTCCAAGGGGAGGAGGGAGGGTTGTGAGGACTGATTCCTGTGGTCCCTGGAGAACACCTGCTACAGGTGAGTAACTATGTTTTCACCAGGAACAAGCAGGAAGTCAGTCCTTACATATGGGACTCACCAGCTATAGGCTACCGAGAACCCATAGCTGAAAAAGAGGCTCCCTCTACGAGAGCCGCAAGCAGCCATAATAGGAATCTAACAGAGATTAACACTCCGGTAGCCTGACACCAAAGGGTTGGAGGGTAGGAGTTGCTTAGACCTCAAAAAGGTTACGGAGTACAGCCTGGCCGAAAGCACTGTCCCGTGGGGATTCCCTATCCAGGCAGTAATAGGTTGCGAAAGTCTGACCCAAAGACCAGGTGGCGGCCTGGCAGATGTCTGTCAGCAGCACAGAGTGGAAATGAGCCAATGATGTCGCCATATCCCTGACCCGGTGGGCCGTAACACGACCCTGCAATGGAAGCTTGGCTGCCCTGTATGCCTAGGCAATACAGTCCACTACCCAGTTGGACAGCATACGCTTGGAGACGGCCATCCCCAGCTTACTGGGGTCATAGGATACGAAGAGCTGAGAAGCTATTCTATGGCCTTGCGTATGCTCAATGTAGAAGGCCAACGCCCTCTTACAGTCCAGGATATGCAGAACTCTCTCTGCCCGACTGGCATGCAGCCTGGGAAAGAAGGTAGGTAGTACTACCTCCTAGTTGAGGTGGAACGAAGAGACCACTTTGGGAAGGAACTTGGCGTGTGTGCGGAGCACCACCCAGTTCCTATAGAACCTTGTAAAAGGCCTATTGGATACCAGGGCTTGAAGCTCACTCACTCGTCAAGCTGACATGAGTGCCACCAAGAAAACTATCTTCCAAGAAGGTTAGCGTGGGTGGCAGGTTGCCATTGGCTCAAATGGTGAACGAGTAAGCTGCCCTAAGACCACATTCAAATCCCACTCGGTTGCCAGAAGGTGAACCGGGGGCTTCAGCAGAAGTAGGCTTCTCAGAAACCTGGACACCAAAGGATGTGCAGAAAGAGGCTTTCCTTCCACTGGAAAGTGGTGTGCAGCCAAGGCACTAAGGTAACTCTGATGGAGTTGGACTTAAGGCCCAAATCTGAAAGATGAAGATGATATTGAAGTACCACTGCAACCTGGCAGGAGAAAGGGTTTTCTTTTTGCTTTTCGCACCATACCTCAAACCTATGCCACTTGAAAGCATAGGTTTGTCTAGTTGAGTGCCTCCTTGAGGCTAGCAACACCTCTTCCACATTTTTGGGGAGGAGGAGCGGTGCGAGGACTACCCTTTCAGCAGCCATGCCATCAGGTTGAGGGACCTGAGGTTGGGGTGCAGGAGAGTGCCCCCCCTCCTGAGATAGGAGGTTGGGATAGAATCCCAGAGGGATTGGGGCCTCCACCGCTAGTTGAAGCAGAAGTGGAAACCAGGGTTTCCTCGGCCATCTGGGGGCTACCAGAATGACCGAGGCCTTGTCCTGGAGGATCTTGATTAGAGTCTTGGCCACCAAAAGCGTGAGAGGAAACGCATACAGGAGGCCCACAGACCATGAGATGAGAAAAGCATCGTCAGCCACCCTGTTTGGATGTGGCTGTCTGAAGCAAAACTGGGACAACTGGTAATTGTGTGGGCTCGCAAACAGATCTATTGTTGGTTTCCCAGGTCTGAAATAGCCATTGGGCCATATTCATATCCACCTGCCATTCATGGGGCTGGAGAATCCTGCTTAGCTTGTCGGCTAAGCAATTTTCCTGGCCTGGCAGATAAACTGCTTTGAGATGCATGCCATGCCGGACTGCAAAGGAGCACAGGTCCAGGGTTTCCTGACACAGAATGCGGAACCCTGTGCCTCCCTGCTTATTCACATAGAACATCACCACTTGGTTGTCTGTTTGTATTAAGACAGGTTGATGAGCCAAAGCTTGACAGAAGGCTCGTAGATCTAGGAATGGCACGAAGTTCCAGGAAATTTATCTGCTGTGTGCTCTCTTGCGGAGACCACATGCCTTGAGCGCAAAGACCTACAGCTAAATAAATAAATAAATGGGCTCCCCAGCCCAGCAAGGATGCATCTGTAGTCAGGATCCTTGTGTGTAGAGGAGCCTGAAAATCCACTCCCGCCTCCAAGTTGTTTGGTTGAAGCCACCAGGCCAAGGACTGCACCAGTCTTTTGGATACCTTGACTCTGTCTCGGAGTCTGCCTGTGGTCTGTGTCCACTGGTCTCTGAGACACCATTGAGTTGTTCGCATGCGGAGGCGGCCATTCGGTGTCACATGTACCGTGAGGCCATGTGCCGGAGGAGTCGCAGGAAGTGTCTTGCTGATATTTGGGACCTGCAACTCACTTGACGTGCCAGGGCCAGGAGTCTCTCTGCCCTGTCTACTGGCAGGTAAGCCCCTGCCTGAAGGGAATCTAGTTTTGCCCCAATGAACTCTAGTCTGAGTGGAGACTAAGGTAGACTTGGTGTAACCGATCACAAATCCTAGATGTCAAAGCACCTGAACGGTGCGAGATGTGGCCTGTTGGACCTCCAAGGCTGATGTGGTTCTGATGAGCCAGTAGTCCAGGTATGGGAAGACAAATACTCCTTGGATTCTGAGGAAGGTGGCCACCACCACCAGGCACTTTGTGAATACCCCGGGGGCGGAGGCCAGGCCAAAGGGAAGCACCCTGTACTGATAGTGGTTTCCTCCCACCACGAAGCGTAGATATTGTCTGTGGTCTGGATGAATTAGGATGTGTGTGTATGCATCCTTTAGGTCTAAGGAGCATAGCCAGTCTCCTTAGCGGAGGTAAGGCAGCAATATTCCAAGGGAGAACATCTTGAACTTCTCCCTCACCAGGAATTTGTTGAGGTTGCACAGGTCAAGGATGGGTCTTAGGCCTCCTGTCCTTTTTGGCATGAATAAGGTACACCTGGAGTGAAAACTCTTGCACTGCAGGTGGTGGGGCACCGGTTCTACCGCCTGATCCTCGAGAAGATCTGCTAACTCCTTCAAAAGAAGGTCCCTGTGAAGAGGAGGCCTGAGAGGCTCCCCTGGAAAGTAAGGGGGAGGTAACTGAGTCAAATGTAGCAGATAGCCCTGCTGGATTATCTGAAGGATCCAGGTGTCTGTGGTGATGGCCAGCCACCTGTGGGCATACAGGGCAAGCCTTCCCCCTGTGCATTGCCTTACTCCTTTGGTGAGAGGAGCTATGCCTTAAGAGTCAAAAGCCACTCCCTGGGTCGTTGCCCTCTCAGACCCCCCCCCCCCCCTACCTCCACGCCAATTGCTTCTGGACCTTTGGATTCTTTTGTGGTTTGCTCTGTTCGGGATCCAGTTAAAGTTGGGGAAGAACGCCGAGCTGCAGTATCGCCTGTGCTGGGTGACTCGGTGGCTGCTTTGGCTACATCTGTCTCCCCATTGAGCCTGGCGCCAAAGATCTTCCGAGGCCAGTCTTTGCCTGAGGGCTTTCTGGAGCTCGGTTCTCCCCTATTGAGGGTTGAATCTGGTAGCTCGGGAGGGCCAGAAGTTGACGGGGCCCGGGAGCACGAGAGTGAAATCTTTCGGCAGTGCGTCTCTATTCCAGCATCAGCGCCGGTTGGTGAGGTCATAGAGAAAGAGATCTCTGAGGTGTGTGGTGGGGAGACACCAGCGCATATGGAAGCTCTATCATCTTCGGCTGCTTCTGGGTTGGTATTTTCTCTTCGGCGTCCAGCTAATTTTACCTTGGAGACTATCTGGGGATGTTTTGGTACTACATATTACATCGGTGGAACAGAAGGTGACTAACTCAGTGGCTATGGTGGAGGAGCTGGAAAGGAAGTTTGTTTAAGCACAGTCTGAAGGGACGGAGATTCGAAGAAAAGTTGCTGTTTTGGAAGATCAATCTGAAGCATTTAAGAAACATTTTTCCTGTGTTCAAGCTAAGTTGGAACATTTAGACAATTTGTCTAGAGTTAACAATTTAAGATTGATTAATTTTCCTCAGCTTACTATTGTTTCTCCCAGAGAAATTTTAGACAATATCTGGTGGATGTTCTGGGAGTTTCCCCTGAATTGATTCCTCCATTAATTAAGATTTATTATCTGCCTAAAGCTAAGTTAATAACTGGTGTGGTTAATTCGGGGGGGGGGGGGGCGCGGGAACAAGGGAATATATTAAATGTTATGGATTTATTAGAGCAATCTGATTGTGAATTACCAGTTCCTTCTACCTTACTAATTACTTGTGCTTTACTTTCTGATAGCGAATGGTTGTTAAAGCACTTCTTTAGGAAGCGTAACCTGCCATTTAGAGGATTAATGGTTCGTATATACCCAGATTTAGCCAGGGAAACCCAGAAACATCGCAGAGAATTTCTTCTGCTACGTTCTGGTGTTATACAATTGGGTGGGCTCTTTTTCTTAAAACATCCTTGTAAATGTTTAGTGAAATATCATGCTGTATCTTATATTTTTTATGAGCCTTCTCAGCTAGTAGCTTTTATTAATGCTAGGCGTCTTGAGTCCTCCATTGGTGCCTCACCTGAGCTCTCTTAAGCTAGAAGCCGGTTTCTGGTGTGTCGCTTATTTTCTTTATTTTTTTGTGGGGTAATATATATATTGGGCATCTCCCTCTTTATTGTGGGCTAGAGTGAGTAGACACTTTGTTTTATGAAATGCTTGTCTGTATTTGATTACATGTAACGTTTTCTAATGTTTCTACTCTTTTTCTGCAAGAATGTTTACGTTAACTTTCTTGATTTAATTTGTAAAATTGCATAAATATAAAATAAAAAAAAGCCACTCCCAGGCTGAGTTGGAGCCTGTGCCTGGGGTTTGGGGGCTTTCTGCTTACGCGGGCCATGCCCCTGTCCCTTGGCCTGCTGCCCCTGTTCGGGAGCCGGGGAGGCCTGAAATGGGGGGTAGTTGCGGTAAGTAGTATCCTTCCTCAGGAAAAAGGGCTTCTTACCCGAGCCCTTCTTTTTAAAAGGGGCAGAAGTCTTTCTTCGAGAGCCATGTCCTGGTCATGTACTCGGACTCGATCTCAGCAGCCTTCTCGGTCATGGGTTTGCCAAAGAGGTTTTTACCACAGCAGGGGACATCGACCAACTTGTCCTGTACCCACTGCTCAAGGTCAGACGACTGTAGCCCTGCCTGGCGGCGTGCACTGATGCCCGCCGCAGCTACCCAGGCGGACGCCTCAAAGCAGTCATAGCCTGCTCAAGTCATGAACTTTGAGCACTCACGGACTCCAGTGGACAGGGTCTTGAAGTGCTGCAAAGGTCCCTCGGAGAGACCAGCTGAGAAACCGGCAATCTCCTTTGCCAGGTCTCACAGGTACATGCCCATGTACAGCTGGTATGCCTGGATCTGGCATGTCAGCATAGAACCCTGGTAGCATTTTCTGCCGAGGGCATCCAAGTTGCGGGCCTCCCTGCCAGGAGGCACCGAGGAGTGCATCTTCTGGCTCTTGAGCCAGCGCATGGCCGATTCCACAATCATGGGAGTTGTGCGGCAGTTGTGCTCTCTGGAAAGCAGGACTCTTGCGGACTCGATACATCGAGTCGATCCGCCTGCTGAGTACCGGCATTGATGCCGGTGTCTCCCACATGCGGAGCATCAGTCGTTCCAGGATCGGAGGCACTGGTACAGTAAGGGCTTCCCGAGGAGGAAAGTCATACTGGAGGATCGAGCTCCTCGGCTCGAGGCTCCTCCTCAGCCTCTGCAGGGAATGCCAAAGCCTTTGACATATCCCTTACGAAGCCCAAGAACTGAGTGTCCTCTGGGGGGGGGGACCTTCTCCGAGGTTCGCACACCGGGGAATCAAACGGGACGTCCCTGGTCCAGCAGGTGTCCGGGGACTCTTCCTCCTCCGTCTCCCAGTCCGATGCCTCCGAAGAGGAATCGAGTGGCTCCGGACTTGAGTGCTTCGGCTTCGACCGCCCCGATGCCAGTGTAATCGGCGTTGATGACCTCGGTCCCGAACAGGAGGTCGAGGGAGAACTCGGCAAAGGATCGACTCGAGTACTCATGGTCTCGAGGATCAGCTCGGCCTCCGGGGTCGACTTGGACGTCGGTGGCCTGGTGGTCGGAGCAGAAGGACCAGTGAGACCAGCTATCAGTGCTCACTGCTGCTCCATGAAGACAGACATGCTGCGCTCCAAAGTCACCATGAGACCGAGCTCAGAAGGCTCTGCAGCCCCCTGGGTCGGGTCCCAATGCCGTCGGGCCCGACACCGGTTCTCCCGGAGAGTCCTCAACAAGGATAGTGGTTACCTGCCTCAGCTACTCCAGCTCCCTTCGAGGAAGTTTTGCTGAACGCTCCAACTCCAAGGATCCGGGCTGGTGGTCGGGGCTCCGCGACCGGTCCCGCGAGGAGCTAGGCCGTTTGGAACCATTCAACGACGCCACCTTCAGGGATTTTTTCTTCCTCCGATGTTCCTGTGAGGGAGACCCCCTTTCTGAGGAGACCCGATGCTGCTCAGGCTCAGACAGTTTATTTATTTTATATATTTATTTGGTTACATTTGTATACCGCTTCTTCCATCGATCAGTAGCGGTTTATCTTACACAGCAAACATTGGTTATATATGATAGGAATCAACATTATTTACATCTTCATTATGGGGTAGGTGTTTATACATTTTTACATTTATACAATTTGCATTATTTACATTTATGCAGTATGAGCATTTATGCAGTATGAGCATTTGTATACATTTGTGGTTGCAACAATATAGGTTCTTAATGCTTTTGATCGTTTGGGTTGCACGGTTAGATTCATTTTGCATTGCTTATGTTTAAGTGGTAATGTTCCTGGAAGAGGTGGGTCTTTAGTTTTTTCTGAAGTCCTGTAAGTCGCTGTTCGATCTCAGTTCATCAGGTAGCTGATTCCATAACGTGGGTGCTGAATAGGTGAATGCTCTGTTGTTTGTGCAAACTTTGACAGTTCTGATGTCGGTTGGGATGTGAAGGGTGTTTAAGTTATGTGTTCTTCTGGTTCTGTTGGGGGGTTGTGTAGTGATGAGGTTGGAGAGGTAGGACGGTGCTACGTTGTGTATCAGTTTGAATGTTGTTACTAATATTTTGTATCTTATGCGGGCAGTAATTGGGAGCCAGTGTAATTTGATTAGTATTGGGGTAATATGTTCAGTGAGTTTTCTCTTCATGATAATCCTGGCTGTGACGTTTTGCGCCATTTGCAGTATATTGAGGGTTTTCTTTGGTAGGCCTTGGAGAATGGCGTTACAGTAGTCTAGGTGGGGTGTAATGAGTGGTTGTGCTACTGCTCTGAAATCAGTGTGTTCGATGATGTTGCGTAGGGGTTGAAGGACCCTTAATTTATGGAATATTGCCCGGTTAAGCATCTGAAGATGTTTTTCCATCCTTAGGTTGCTGTTGAGTGTTACCCCTAGGTATTTTATCTCATTCTTTATGTTATAAGAGTTGTTGTTCATGGGGATTGTTGATGGAGGGTTGAAATCTGTTTTTTTGGAGATGTACAGTTCCCAAGACGTCGAGGCCTCAGACGAGGTCCGGGCCCGGGAGGGTACAGACTCAGGAAAAATCCTATCATGCTGCTGCTGGCAGCTTCTCAGGGCCTTCGAGGACATTTTCCTACACGGGCCACAGACCTTCGGGTTGTGGTCGGGCCCGAGGCACCGGAGACAGCAGTCATGTGTATCGGTGAGGGACATTAACTTCGTACACCGATCACATTTCGATCACATTTTTTAAACTCACTGGCAGCCATCGGGAGAAAAAGGGCCCCTGCGAGGTCAAAGGACCGGGCTGCCAGTGAAAAAGAAAAAGAGCACGAACGCTAGTCACGAAGGACAAAAACCGAAAACTTTAGCTGGACTCGATACCGGTGTACCGAGCCGAAGGCAGAAAGGGGAACCGATGTCGAACCGGTAGAAAAGAAAAGTTAATTTCTAACTTTAAACACTTTTTTATCGGGGACTATAGGACAACGCCCATTGGGCTCCGCGGAAAAAAGGAGACTGAGCAAGATGGCACCCTGGGGCAGGAAGGGGATCGCGTATGCGTGATGCAATTCCCAAAGGCTTTCTTAGAAAGCTGGGAATTTGCTCCACACGAGGGCTCCGTCAGCATCGACGTCACCCATATGTGAGGGCTGACTTCCTGCTTGTTCCTGGAGAATTCTTAGTACCCAACTATCAGAAGTTCTAAGGGGCTAACAACAGTTTGCTAAAAACCTCAGCCTCCCTCGTACTGGAAAGGTTGTCCAGGATGGATACTGGAACACTACCTATATTCTTGTGCTGGCAGTCAAAATCCCATTACAGGTTTTGGCTGCGGAGCTGGTTAGGGTTTTGCAGTACTCTGCTGTCTTGGACAAGTGAGAGATCACTGGTGAGTTTGGCTAGAGTGGGAGGGAGGAGGATATCTACACCTATGAGATGAAATGTATCTCCTTTGCCCTCCATTTTAGTATCTCCTATATCAAGAGGAAGCCAAGTTGGAAGTGAATCTGGAAGAGACTTAAGGGTGTTACCATGATCTTTGATGAGAGATGCAGTCTCCTTGATTTTATCTCCGAAAAGATTCTCTTCACGGTACGGCATGCGAGCAAGTTTTACTTGCACATCATAATGGACATCTAGGTCTTAGAGCCATGAGTCTTTCAGGGTGTCAATACTCATAGCAGAAACTCTCAATGCTGCTATGAAAACATCAAAGGTAACTCTGACCATTTTCCCCACATTCCTCCCCTATGCCAGCTAAGGATCAGAATTGCTTGGCCTTCTCTTGAGGGAAAGCATCTGAAAATTCCTCCATGCTACACAACGTCATGAAGAGCTAGTAAGAAGTTATGTGAGGAGTCAGCATAGCATTCTTAAAGATTTCTTCCTGAAACATTCTAATGTCCAAGTGTCTCTCCCCAGGGACACCGAAACGTGTGGCCTGGAGCTTATGACTCTTTTGAAAGAGAATGCAACCAACATGAAATGGTGAGGATCTGCTGCTTCTCAAATCCAGGGGCTTTCTTATTGATAGATTGTAGAGAGAGGGGGATTTCCCACATTCTCATCTGTACATCCTTGAGGATTCTGCAAATGGCCATTGTCATGGCTTCTTGGGAGCGTCAAGTGAATTGTTTCTGCCATGGGTTTCTCCTCTGTCTCTAATTTAAATGGCATGACTCACTATTTCATTAATAAAATCAATAGAGGAGAGTTTGTTTCACAGGTGAGGACTTTCTCTTTTTATGAAGTGGTGATGAATCTGATAAACCTGTCAAACCCTCATCCTCAGAATACCTGGTTGGCTCGTAATCAGAGTACCAGGAAAGCTCAGCCTCAGAGCCCGCAAAATACTGCAGTGAAGATGTCTGGGTCACTGCCTGGCTCTATTTCTGCATATCATTTTGAGCAGGCCTAAAGTGAGAGCATCAAGACACCAGTGTCTCAATTAAACTTCCTCCCCCTTTGGCTTGGAGATGGGTTTCAATACAGCAGGCATCGAATCCAAGGCCCTCTGAGGTCTCGCTTTCTCTCCTGTAAGTAGTACATGGGATTTGAGGATCAGATGGACCTCTCTATACCTTGACACTGAAGCCTCAGCATTGCATCTGGTAAAGAAACACTCCAACTATTCATCGATCTTCCTCACAAGCTGTTCCTCAAAGGCTGTCATTGTCAAAAGTGCAGGGGGAATGATAGGAGTAGCCATGTCGTCTTGACTCACTTGGGGTTTATTCAAAGGTTTGATCTTGGGTTCCAGAAGTTTGGCACAACCCCTCTGTCATACAGGAGGATGAGTGGTCCTTTGAATGCCCCCACTGAGAACCCCAGCAGCCTTAGTACCCTCAATGTTATGTTCCAATGAAGTCAATGCATTCCAGTCTCCACTCACTGTCTAACATCACAAAACATCAACATCAATAAAGAGGAGAAAAAAATCCTTCCTCTTTGGGCAGGATGGTGGATGACCAGTCCTGATGGCTTCTATCAATGCTCGATGTTGAGAAGGGTTGATGCACTCTCGACATCAATGCATCCTGGGTGTCTGATGCAACTCCTGCACCCATGAAGACAGATTCCCCGATACCAATGGACCGGACTTAGAAGCACCAAACATTTCTTCTTGCTCTGTTTATGATCCTTGATCCCTCCCCTCTTGGACATCTGTGAACACAAATTACAACATGAAGAATCATGGTGGGGCCCCAGACACTGCAAAAACAGATTATGAGTGTCTGTGATGAATGTGGTCTTGCTGCACCAGGTGCACTTCTTAAAATCACTGGGGACTTTTTTCTGTCACATTTTGCCAAAAATGTTGCCAATGTGAAAATCAAACACTATTTTCAAAATATATCCCAAATGGGAAACTCAAAACCTTTAAAAATAAGCTTCACTGAGCAAACATAAAAAAAGAAATCTTCAAAAAAAGGAAGTATGAGGGAATATCAAAACCTGCACAACAGATTTGAAAAAAAATACAATATGGTAAAATATAGTGAATTCTGTGGAGAGCACTGGTGATATGACTCCTTGACTCTGCCAAAATATGAAGACTGAGAAGGGCTCCACTCAACCAGCAGGCAGGAAGTGACATGCATGCATGGTGAAGCTTCTTAATAGCTTCCATAACTTTAAGGTGGAGAGGTTTTTCCCGTGCTTGGCTCCAGCAGTGACATCGCCCCATTGGCAAGGACTTGTCATCCTGTTTGTCTTCGAAGAAAAATATATACATACTCCATCTCCAAAACTGCCTGCCTATACACTTGGTTCATAAATTGCCATGCAGGCACCAATTTACCTTTTATGTAACTAAGTGTTCAGCAAGGATAAGCTAAAGTAACCAGGAAGAAACCTTTCGTGCTGGTAGGAACTACTTGCACACAGGTGATTTCCAGCACTACTCACACTTCTCAAAAAGCTGTACAATGCCCCGATTTCTCTCCCCTAGACTTCCTCTTGCTACTCTATTTCCTCAAGACTATCATACTTCTATCACTTTCATCGTTCCTCCCCTCTTCCCCTCTAAAGCCAGTATTATGTAAGACACCTGCTTTTCTTCCTCTCTTACACTGTTTGTAGGGAGATTGAGGAGATATTTTGAGATAAAGGGTAAGCTCCATATTATAGGGCTCCTGAATGCGAGAATTATGTGATTCCGCTCTAGAAGCGGTACATGTGCTTTCAACTCGCTATGAATGTGTTTCGGTTAGACTTATTTTTTAAAACCAAATATAGGAGCAGTTTATTATTTCGATATTTGGTTTTGTAGAGTAGGTAGTCACACTTTTGATTATATATGCTTTTCATTTTACATAAAAATTGTGATATATATTTAATCTTGTTCTATAGTAAAAGACCTTGACTGTGCTCCCTGAAGAAGTGAACGGTGAAACACTGACAGCGTTGAGGCAACAGGACATTCAAAAAATTTTAAAATTTCCATGAACAATGAAGTGTGGTGTCTGAACAAAAATAAAGCATGCATAGATTTCATTGAGAGGTTGGATAGACCAATGATGGTGCTATAGAGAGCACATTAATAGCCTAAAAGATATGAGCCAACTGAATAGTAGACCAGTTGTAGTTCTTTAGAGGTCATCCCCTCTCTTTTTGTATATTTATAGCAGTCTATAAGTTGGTAATAGAAACAAAGGTAGGGAAAGGAAAAATAAGCATATTGATCTCAATAGCAGTCATTTATTGATTTGATGCTCCCCTCAGCAAGGCTACCATCTCACTCTTTGTTCTCAACCCCTTACTCTGTTCTCCCTAATTTGTGTCTCTTTCCCTCTCTTTGTTCTCTCCCACTGCTCTCCATCCCCATTGTTCTTTCATTCTCCCCTGACAAAGTAGGGCACCTGTCTGAGTAGCCTGGAAAGGAATCATTTTGTTCAAATGCTGTTAACTCTTGCCTTACTCTGTAGTACCCATGCTAATATCCAATAGGTGGCAGGAGAAAATAGGTACAGCAACATTTGAGAGAAGTGGCTCTTGCCTTCAGACCCTCACCAGTTTGAGCTGGAGTGCTGGTGATAAAATTACTCACCACTGACAAGCTAATAACTAGATTTTTCACAAAGTGTGTATTTTTCTTGTACTTGTCAGAATGCTGTTGCAACAGGTCTGTCTGTAGATTTCATATTTGTTTCTTTAAGCTTAAACTCATCTTTATTATGTATATTCTCCTAATACACTTTCCAAAGAAAGAGGGATCTGACAACTTACTTTCCTCCAAATAGAAAACCAGCTAGAAGGATCATCTATAGGTGATTCTGCTATTTACACAGAGGCACTAATTTTCTATTCTGAGATAATAAACTTTGCTAGCAAAAATGTTCACGTAAAATATTTAATAAATTAGTCTAATTACCTTAGCAAAATCTCTATCTGTTTTCTCCTTCCATTCGTCTCCAAAAACATCAGAAAATGTTCCTAAAGCTAGAAGTATAAAAGATAACCTGTAAGTTCATATTAATCTTATAACCTTGAAAAAAGATTTCTAAGTAAATTCACTATGCTAAAGTTCCATGTAACAATACATTATAATCTCCCTTCTTAATCACTAATGCCCTTTTTATCTTGACAGAAATCGCACGTGTCTGTCTTGCTACCTGGATAGCAGGGAACCCCAATCATGTTTCCAATGGACAGAACTATGAGAAAGATAACAGTATTTCTAAAAGCACAGTTTTTGTTGGTGATCCTTGGTTAGGGGAAATCTAGGAAATACTCGCCTGGATTCAGTAAAAGTGGATGGGAATGAGCAATAATTCAAGATTTATGATAATAAGGCATTGTAAGAATCTGAAGCTGGTTTGGATAAAGACATAATATGAGCAAGCAAAGGAAGTGGTTGGCAGTTTGTCTCAAAGTACCATCTCCCCTTCTTCCATCAATTTTCCCACATTATTCTAGAATTCTTCTATCTCCAGGTCTGTCAGTAGTAGAAGGAAGTTGTGTATAGCCTCTTATTTTCCTTACTTTTTCCCACAACTCCCATATTCAGAGTCAATACTTTAGTGACCTCTTGTGGCCAAAAAAGTAAGCAGAGATCTTAAAAAATAAATCAATCCACAGACAGATGTAATTAGGTCTTACCTGCTAATTATCTTTCCTCGAGTCCCTCCAGTCCAGTCAAGCGGGTTATCAGCCTCAATCAGCAACTGGGGACAGAGGACAACAGGTTTGTGATGACACCCCTTAAGGGCAGTGCTCACGGACTCCAAACCATTATCCTATTGGCAAAGCAGACTGCAAAACATCCTTAGCAAAACGTATTCTCCTTACAGCCAATATATTCATTTCCTTTTATATATATATATATATTTTTTTTTATTTATTTTTTTTTTTATATTTATAATTAAGAAACACAATCTTAGCCACCTAAGTGAAGGAACTTTGTACAGGTCTAGAAGAGCAGAGAAAGACACTGGCTCAAACCCACCCCCCAAGACCAAAGTCCCGAGACAGATGGTGAACCTCCCATCTGAGAAATACCACAGACATACGCCACTTTACTACTCAACCACCGAATGACACTTGGACTTGCCTCCCCCAATGATCACTGAACCAATCGTGTGAGTCCTGGACTGGACTAGAGGGACTCAAGGAAAGATAAAAAGCAAGTAATTACACCTTCCATGCCATACTTCCAGTCCAGACAAGCGGGATGTACCGCAGCAGTATTCAAATACAGGTGGGACTGATGAGCCCCGCTTGCAACACCCGCACAACAAAGTGCACTTCCTGTCTTGCATACACATCCAAACGACAGAAGTGAACAAAGGAATGGAGGAAAGGCCATATGGACACCCTGCAAATCTCAATGGGTGGCACTAGGAACCTCTCTGCCAAGGAGGCTGCCTGAACCCTGGTGAAATGAGCACACAGCCCTGGGGGAGGGGGGGACACCTTGCGCTTCACCAGGTACGCTGAAGTAATCGCTTCTTTGAGCCACTGGGCCACAGAAGCCTTTGAGGCTGCTTCTCCTTTAACGGCTCCCCAAATAGCTCAAAGAGATGATCTGATTTGAGGAATGACTCGGCCCGCTTCAAGTACATCCGCAACGCCTGTGCACATCCAGCAAATGCAAGGGACATTCCTCCAGAGAAGCATCCTCCGACCAAAAACTGGCAGGGTGACTGATTGATTCACATGAAACTCCGAAACCACCTTAGACAAAAATGCAAGGATGGTCCTAAGAACTACCTTCTCCCTAGACATAAACAAGTACAGTTCCCTGCACGACAAGGCCTGCAGCTCAGAGACGCGCCGAGTCAAACAAATGGCCACCATGAACACCACCTTCAAGATCAAATCCTTTAATGAAGCTCGCGATAGCAGCTCAAAGGGTGCGTCCACGAGAGCAGACAGGACCAAATCCAAATCCACTGGCGGGACAATCAACCGTGCTTCACTGATTTCACAAACCAAACCACATCCGGGTGCGCTGCGAAGGAAGCCCCTTGCACCCTTCCACGACAGCACACCAAGGCACAAGGAGTTGAAGGCCACCCCCTTTTCCAGTCCTGCCTGCAAGAAGGACAAGATATCAGGGAGTGCTGCTCCAATGTCCCTAAGGCCATGATCCTTACACAGACTCTCGAAGGTGCACCAAACTCCGATAGAGGATAGAGGACAGAGAGGTGCCCCCCTCCCCGCAAACACCGGGGCTGAGCAACCTTTCTTCCTCAAGCTCGCCCTCTCAAGAGCCAAGCCATAAGCGAGAATCAATACACCTGCAACATCAGGTCAGGCCCTGAAACAACAGATTGTCCTGAGCGCAGGCAGGCAGGCACCAAAAACAGCGACAGAGAGCCACATATCACAGTCTCCACAGCCAATCCAAAGCCACCATTATTACCAGGCCCTAGTGCCCTTCGATGTGGCCAGTAGACTACCCTATCAAGGCCGAAGGTGGAAAGACATACAATAGTACCTCTTCCAGGCAGGCCTGAACCAGGACATTGAACCCCTCTGTATATCCTTTCCCTGCATCTGCTGAAGAAACGAAAAAACTTCACATTCGCCACTGAGGCTATGAGGTCCATCATGGGCTGTCCCCATCGGCAAGTGACCGCCTGAAACATCAAGGGATGCAACTCCCACTATCCCAGAATCCAACCTGTGCCTGCTGAGAAAGCCAGCCTTTCCGGCCAACATGAGTCGCTAAAAGAGCCAGGAGATACTGGCATGGGCGGGAAAGTAAGAGTAGTTACTCACCTGTAACAGGTGTTCTCCAGGAGCAGCAGGAATCAGTCCTCATATATGGGTGACGTCGGTGCCGACGGAGCCCCTGTGCGGAGCATTTCCCCAGCTTTCAAAGAAAGCCTTTGGGAATTGCAGCGCGCATGCACAGTCCCCTTCCCGCCCAAGGGTGCCATCTTGCTCAGTCTGATGACAAAGCTAAAAGACAGCAAAACATTAGCAAAAATAAATCATATGACTGCAACTCCAAGGGGAGGAGGGAGGGTTGTGAGGACTGATTCCTGCTGCTCCTGGAGAACACCTGTTACAGGTGAGTAACTACTCTTTCTCCAGGACCAAGCAGGAAGTCAGTCCTCACACATGGGACTCCCCAGCTTAAGGCTACCGGAGGCCACAAGCCGAAAAAATGAGCTCCCTCTAAAGCGTCAGAACGTAAGGAAGGAATCTTCTCTGAGAACGCCCCCGACCCGTAGCCCAACATCAGGGCCGGAGGGAAGGAGTTCCCTAGACCCCAAAGAGATTATGGAGTACTGCCTTTCCGAAAGCACTGTCTCTGCGGGACTCCCTTTCAAGGCAGTAATGGGCCGCAAAAGTCTGGCTTGAAGACCAAGAAGCGGCCCGGCAGATATCTGCCAACGGAACAGAGCGGAGATGAGCCACTGACGCAGCCTTCGCCCTGACACGATGAGCAGTGACTCGACCCTCCAACGAGAGGCCGGCTGCCCCATAAGTCCAGGCGATACAGTCAGCGACCCATATGGACAAAGTACGCTTGGAGACAGGTAACCCCAACTTATTGGGGTCAAAATAAACGAAGAGCTGAACAGCCCTCCAATGCTCCCGCGTACGGTCAAGGTAGAAGGATAACGCCCTCCTACAGTCCAGGGTATGCAGAACCATCTCAGCCCGGTTGGCATGCGGCCTGGGAAAGAAGGTCGGAAGAACCACCTCCTGATTGAGATGGAAAGAGGAGACAACCTTAGGGAGAAACTTAGGGTGAGTCCGTATGACTACCCTATTCTTGTAGAACCTAGTGTAAGGGGGATCAGACACTAGCGCCTGAAGCTCACTTACTCGCCTAGCAGGGGTAAGAGCTACCAGAAACAAGGTTTTCCAGGAGAGAAAACGGAGAGGGCAGGTAGCCATAGGTTCAAATGGCGGACAAGTAATCCGTTGTAAGACCACATTTAAATCCCACTCAGGGGCCAGTGGACGTAAAAGAGGCTTAAGCATGAGGAGGCCTCTGAGGAAACGAGCCACCAAAGGGTGGTTGGAAAGAGGCCTCCCGTCCACTGGCGAGTGGTGCGCTGAGAGAGCACTGAGGTGAACTCTGACAGAATTGGACTTAAGGCCTAGATTGGAGAGGTGAAGCAAATATTGCAATACTACCGCTACCAAGCACGAGAAGGGATTCTCGCTGTGCTGAGCACACCATGCGGAGAATCTACGCCACTTAAGAGCTTAGGATTTCCTAGTGGATTGCCGTCTAGAGGCTAAGACCACGTCTTCCACCTCTCTAGGCAGTAGTAGGGGAGCCAGAACTACCCTTTCAGCAGCCAGGCCATCAGATGAAGGGTCTGGAAGTTGGGGTGCAAGAGAGATCCATGTTCCTGAAACAGGAGATCGGGTTGAATCCCCAGAGGAATAGGAGTGTCCACCACCAGTCGCAGCAGAAGTGGGAACCACGGTTGCCACGGCCACCTGGGGGTGATCAGAATCAATGAGGCCCCGTCCTTGAGGACTTTGAACAGTGTTCTGGACACTAGTGGCGTGGGAGGAAACGCATACAGTAGGCCTGTGGACCACGGGATCAGAAACGCATCCGCTGCTACTCTGAGAGGATGCGGTTGTCTGGAACAAAATCTCGGGAGTTGCCGGTTCAGAGGACTGGCGAAAAGATCCATGGTGGGGAGGCCCCACCTGAGAAAGATCTGCAGAACCACCAATGGATTCAATCTCCATTCGTGTGGTTGCAGGATCATGCTCAGTCTGTCCGCCAGGTAATTTTCTTGACCTGGGAGGTAGACTGCCCTGAGAAGGATTCCGTGATTGACGGCCCAGGAGCACAGCCGTTGTGCTTCCTGACATAGAAGGAAGGAGCCTGTGCCTCCTTGCTTGTTCACGTGAAACATGGCAACTTGATTGTCCGTCTGGACCAGTACAGACTGGTGAGACGTGAGGTGGGAGACGGACATCAGAGCTAGCTCCAGGAAGTTTATCTGCTGAGCAGCCTCCCAAGGGGTCCAGAGACCTTGAGTACATGCCCCTTGGCAATGCGCTCCCCAACCTTGAAGAGAAGCATCTGTCGTCAGCACCTGAGAATGCGGAGGGGATTGAAAAACCACTCCGAGCACCAGATTCGGAAGATGAAGCCACCATTGTAGAGAGGAGACAAGCAGTGTGGATATTCTTACTGAGTCTGCAAGGCTCCCTGTGGCCTGATACCACTGAGTGCGAAGGCTCCACTGAGCAGGCCGCATATGCAGGGCGGGCATTGGGGGTTACATGAACCGTGGAAGCCATATGGCCGAGAAGTCTCAGGAATAGCCTGGCGGAGACCAGGGAATTGCTGTGAAACTGCCTGGCTAGAATCCATCAATCTTAGGGCTCTGTCCACAGGCAGAAAAGCCTTCGCCTGAAGAGTGTCCAGTCTTGATCCTATGAATTCCAAGTTCTGGGATGGGAGCAAAGTGGACTTTGCGAAGTTTATGACAAACCCCAAGTGCTGAAGCAGAGCCACAGTGCGAAGGGTGGCTTGACTGGCCTCCTGGGAAGATTGGCTCCTTATGAGCCAGTCGTCCAGGTATGGGAACACAAAAAGACCTTGAAGCCTCAGGTAGGCCGCCACCACCGCCAGGCACTTGGTGAACACCCTGGGGGCGGAGGTTAGGCCAAAGGGTAGTACTCTGTATTGGTAGTGGTTTCCTCCCACAACAAATCTGAGATATTGTCTGTGGTCTGGATGAATAAGGATGTGAGTATAAGCATCCTTTAGATCCAAGGAGCATAGCCAATCTCCCTGCTGGAGGTAGGGCAGCAGGATTCCAAGGGTAAGCATCTTGAACTTTTCCCTCTCCAGAAACTTGTTGAGGTTGCACAAGTCTAGGATGGGCCTGAGGCCTCCTGTTCTTTTTGGTACCAGAAAGTACCTGGAATAAAAGCCATGACCTCTCAGGTGGTGGGGCACCGGTTCCAATGCCTGTTCCTTTAGCAGACTTGCTAACTCCTGAAGGAGTAGGTCCCTGTGCAGAGAGGGTCTTGGAGGCTCCCCTGGAAAATAGGAGGGAGGTACCTGGTGAAAATGGAGAAGATAGCCCTTTTGGACTATATGGAGCACCCAGGTATCTGATGTGACGGCTGACCACATGTGGGCAGAGGGCCAGCCGGCCTCCTGTGCTGATATGAGCCAGCTGAGGAGAAGAGGCTATGCTTTCTGAGTCAAAAAACCCCACCCTGCTGAGCAGGGGCCGATGTTGGTGGCTTGGGGGCCTTCTGCCTACGGGGCCCATGAATCTGCCCCTTGGCCTGCTGACCCTGTTGGGGAGCTGCAGAGGCCTGATAATGAGGGTATTGTTTATAGGCAGATGATTTCCTCGGGTAAAAGGACTTTTTTCCCGAGCCCTTCTTTTTATGAGAAGGGGCAGAGGTTTTTCTGGACAGCCGAGTCCTGGTGAGAGTCTCTGTGTCAAGCTCAGCAGCCTTTTCAGCCATGGGTTTGCCGAAAAGATTTTCACCTCGGCAGGGGACATTGACCAACTTGTCCTGTACCCATGGCTCGAGGTCGGATGATTGTAGCCAAGCCTGTCGGCAGGCACCGATGCCGGCCCCGGCTACTCGGGCCGAAGCCTCGAAGCCATCGTAGGCTGCTCGAGAGATAAACTTCGAGCACTCCCGAATACCAGTGGACAAGGCCTGGAACCTCTGCAAAGGTTCCTCGGAGAGACCAGCAGAGAACCCGGCAATCTCCTTTGCCAGGTCCCGGAGGTACATGCCCATGTAGAGCTGGTATGTCTGGACATGGCAAGCAAGCATAGAGCCCTGGAAGCACTTCTTACCGAGGGCATCCAGGTTCCGGGCCTCCCGACCAGGAGGCACTGAAGAGTGCATCTTCTGACTTTTCAGTCGATGCATGGCCGATTCCACAACCATGGAGTGGTGCGGTAATTTTGCCTTTTGGAACCCGGGGCTCTTGCGGACTCGATAGATAGAATCGACCCGCTTGCTTAACACCGGCGTCGAGGCCGGGGTCTCCCACATGCGGAAGAGCAGCCGCTCCAGCATCGGAGGAACCAAAACAGTAAAAGTCTCCTTCAGGGGAGAGTCATACTGGAGGGCCTCGAGCTCTTCAGCTCCTCCTCGGGATCCGCAGGGAATCCCAAGGCCTTGGCCATATCCCGCACGAAATCCGAGAACCGGGTATCCTCTGGTGGGGATCGTCTCCGAGGTTCGGACTCCGGTGAGTCCGATCGGACACACCGAGTCTGATAGGTGTCGGGTGACTCTTCGTCCTCCGTCTCCCAGCCCGACTCCTTGGAGGAGGAATCGAGCGGCTCCGGTCGGGCGGGCACCGATGCTCTCTGCCCCGACGCCGAGGGTACCGGCGTCGACGACCTCGGTCCCGAACGGGAGGCTGCGGGAGACCGCGGCCGAGGATCGACTCGAGCCCGCATGGACTCGAGGATCGGCTCGGCCTCCGGGGTCGACTTGGACGTCGATGTCCCGGTGGTCGGGGCAGATGCACCAGTGAGACCGGCGATCAATGCCCGCTGCTGTTCCATGAAGGCAGCGTATCTGCTCTCCAAGGCCATCAACCTGAGTCCGAGCTCAGGAGACCCAGCAGCCCTTGACTCGGGCCCCGACGGCGTCGGGCCCGACGTCGGCTCCCCTGGAGGAGAGTCCACGAGGACTGCAGTACTCACGTGCTCAGGAGACTCCATCTCGAGACGAGGTTGTTTGGCAGGCCTCTCCGACTCCGAAGACCCGGGACGGCGATCGGGGCTATGCGACCTGGCCCTCGAGGAACCAGGAGCGTCCACCGATGACGCCCTAACGGGTTTTTTCTTCCTGCGCTGCTCCGGCGAAGGAGAACCCCGCTCAGAGGAACCTCGACGCTGCTCGGGGCCGGAGTCCGAAGACATTGAGGCCTCTGACGAGGTCTGGGCCCGTCCTGACGCAGAGTCAGAGAAGATTCTATCCTTTTGGTGCTGCCGACTCAACGCCTTCGAGGACATTTTGCCACACGGACCACAGATCATCGGGTCATGATCGGGTCCGAGGCAGCGGAGGCAGCAGTCATATGTGTCGGTAAGAGACATAAGTTTCTTACACTGATCACACTTCTTAAACCCGCTGGCAGCCATCGGGGGAAAAAGGGCCCCTGCGAGGTCAAAAGACAGGGCTGCCAGTGAAAAGAGAAAAATGGCGCGAATGCTAGTCACGAAGGACAAAAACCAAAAAATAGAGAGTGGGCTCGATAACGGCGTATCGGGCCCGGGCGGGTAAAGGATTCGGCGTTGAACCGAAGAAGAACAAAAAACAGGGAAATCAACTTTTTCCTCAGCGAAAAACGAACTACGTCCGTCGGGCTCCGCGAAAAAAAGAAGACTGAGCAAGATGGCACCCTTGGGCGGGAAGGGGACCGTGCATGCGCGCTGCAATTCCCAAAGGCTTTCTTTGAAAGCTGGGGAAATGCTCCGCACGGGGCTCCGTCGGCGCCAACGTCACCCATATGTGAGGACTGACTTCCTGCTTGGTCCTGGAGAAAGGGCTGAATCTCCATTGCCAGCACTACACTGCCCGTGCCTCCCTGGCGATTGATGTATGCTACGGTGGAGCTGTTGTCAGTACACACTCGTAAGGCCTTCCAATATTTCAGGGGACGAAAGAAACAGAGGGCTAGTAGCATGTTTGCTCTCATCTCCAAGCGACTGATAGACCATGCACTCTCCTCGAGGGACTACACAGTTTGAGTAACTTGGGGCTCATAGTAGGCTCCCTATCCTGTCAGACTTGCATCCACCATTACTAGAATCCACTCAAGTCTCGATAGACACTCCTGCCAGCAGGTTCCGGGAATGAAGCCACCAACATAGTCAAACCCTAGTCTCCAGCGGGCACAGCAATCATTTGGTGAGAGGGTGCCGCTGCGGAGATCACCTCGACAGAAGGGCCTAGTGTAAGAAAAATGACTCCATGGCACAAGGTCCAAGGTGGCTGCCATGGATCCCAGAAGTTGAAGGTAATGCCAGGCCGATGGAGCTCCCATCCAGATAAATCGTCTCACCTGCTCCCGAAGCTTGATAGTCCAGCCTTCCGGGAAAGACACCAGACCCCTGATGGTCTGGAAATGAGCACCCAGGTAAACTAAATCCTGAGAGGGCAGCAACTTGCTCTTCGTGACACTGACCGCCCAGCCAAGACTCTGCAGAAAGGCCATCACTCACCAAGTTGCTATTTTGCTCTCCTCCAGTGACTTCAGTTTTATTTGCCAGTCATTGAGGTACAGATGCACCAGCATGCCTTCCTGCCTCAACAACCTGGCTATCGCCACCATGAACTTAGTAAAGGTCTGGGGTACCATTACCAGACTGAAGTGCAGCATCAGGAATTGGAAGTGCCCACAGTAACCACAGAAACCTCTGATGATCCGGTCCGATCGGAATGTGAAAGTACGCCTCTGTGAGGTCCAGAGCTGTTAAAAACTCGTCTTTTCTGACGGCCAATATCACAGACCACAACGTTTCCATGCAAAAATGCGACACCCAAAGAGCCCGACTGACATGCTTTACATCCAATGGTTCTCAACCCAGTCCTCAAGTACCCCCAGGCCAGTCAGGTTTACAGGGTATTCACAATGAATATGCATGAGCAGATCTATCTTATGCATATTCATTATGGATATCCTGAAAACCTGACTGGCCTGGGGTTACCGAGGACTGGGTTGGGAACCACTGCTTTAGATCAAGAACTGGGCAAAAAGAGCCATCCTTTTTGGGAACCACAAAATAAATGGAGCATTGAACTAAGCCTAACTAGTCTGTCAGTACTGGGACCATGGCATTGAGATCTAAGGGCCAACCCAAAGAGTCTTGCACCATCTGAAGCTTCGAGAGTGCCTTGCATGGAGACCACAGGAAAGCTTCGACGAGTAAGCAAGCGAATGTATCCACTGGTCGGACATGATCTGGACCCAGTCGAAGAAAAACTGTTGTAGTGCCTGTAGGGGGTCGGCTAACTCCAACTGGGTCAGCTTCACCTCACTGCTGCTTTATAGTGGCCAGGGAGGCCCTGCTACAGAAGCCTCGCCCAGTTCCTCTATAGCCTCGAAAGGACTGTCCCCCCTCTGATATGGCAAGAACTGAATCAAATGGAGCCTATGGAAATCATGCGGCTGTCCCCTGGTGGGCACCGCAGATTTGGGAGGTTTGGGCTTATCTTCCGGAAGGCATACAACTTTAGAATCATCCAGATCCTTCACCAACCTGTCCTAGGCCTCCCCAAACAGAAACTTCCCCTTAAATGATAACTTGCTGACTCTGGAATTTGACAAAATATTTACTAATCATGCAATCACAGAAAGTGCCTGGCCATGACCACCGACGCCATAGTCTTGGAGGAGGCCCTGACGAGGTTGTAAAAGGCAACCACCAAGTCAGATGAAGCAAACTCCAGCTTAGCCGCCGGCAACAGAGCCTGACGAGCTCCTGGACCTGCTTCTGGCAAGGCCTGTGCTCATCGAATGCATGCCCTGGTAACATAGGAGCCACAAACCGAGGCCTGCCCTGCCAGGGCTGTGGTTTCAAATGTTTGCTTGAGCAACACCTCCAGCTTGCAATCTTGCATGTCCCAGGGCACTCCTGCAGCCTCCACTGGGATGGTGGTTTTCTTAGTGATCACAGACATCAGGTCGTCCACCTTCGGCAACTTAAACAAGTCTCTATCTGAAGGTGGAAGTAGGCACAGGTGAGCCATAGTTCTGCCTTTGTGCAAGCCTGCTTCAGGAATCTCTCATTCCACCTCAATCATTTGCTTAATGCCCCTCTCTGAAGGGGAAACAAAGTGTAAAGCAATGAAGTAAGGGGTCTCCCAAGGGTTCTTCTGGCATCTGAAGGGGCAAGGCTATATTAAGGGTAGTCAAGGAATGGGTGATAAGAGCTGCCGGCAACTCCTGCCAGAAAACCCAGACCAGATTAGGGGTCTCTGGGAGAGGGATCTCACCATCCTTTAACTCTGGCCCCGTAAACTCCCCTCCGAAGTCTGAAGGACCCTCCAAGGAGTCCTCAGAACCCCCAGACAGACAAGAACCACTGTCTTCAGGCAAGTCAGCCTCAACTCGCCCTTTCTTAGCAGGAGGACCCCACCTTTGTGTGCTGGAAGCTGGAAATGCTCCCCCTGACCACAAAGGACCTCTGAAAAGGGACACTGAACAGAATCCCTGTGTGTTTAAAGCAATATGCATTCTGAAGTAGTAAAAAATATCTGGTGAAAAACGGTCATCTGCTGAATCTAAATTGTCATGATTTGCATCCTCCAACTGCTGGGAGCAACCAGGGAGTAGGCACAAAGGATATCCCATTATTATAAACTGAAGAGTAGTAAATCACCTAGACTAGATTGAAAGAACTGAAATATGAGATTGCAGACCTACTATAACTATCTGTGAACTATCATTAAAATCATCAATACTACCTGAAGATTGGAGAATGGCCAACGTAACGCCAATTTTTAAAAAGAGTTCCAGGGGTGATCCGGAAAGCTACAGACTGGTGAGCTCGACATGAGTACCAGGAAAAATGGTAGAAATCATTATTAAGAAAAAATTTCTGAACATGTCAATAATCATGGTTTAATGGGAGACAGCCAACATGGCTTTAGCCAGGAAAGGTCTTGTCTTACTAATCCTGTTATATTTTTTTGACGGTGTAAACAAACAGGTAAACAAAGATGGGTTGGTCGATGTGGTGTATCTGGATTTTCAGAAAGCCTTTGACAAGGTCCCTCATGAGAGACTATTGGTGAAATTAAAAAGTCACAGGAAGCAGTGTACTACTGAGGATCAGGAACTGGTTGAAAGCTAGAAAGCAGAGGGTAGGACTAAATGGCCAGTTTTCCCAATGGAGAAATGTGAATAGTGGAGTACCCCAGGGATCTGTGCTGGGTCCGCTGTTTTAAACAATCGTAAATGACCTGGAAATGGGAACAAGTGAAGTAATCAAATTTGTAGATGACACAAAATTATTCAAAATTGTTAAAACTCAAAAAGATTGTGAAACATTGCAAGAGAACCTTAATAAATTGGAAGACTAAATTTCATCCACCATTTGAACGTCCAATGTGGACAAGTACAAAGTTATGCACCTAGACAAGAACCCAAACTATGGCTACACGATGCAAGGTTCCACATTAGGAACTACCACCTAGGAAAAAGATTTAGGCATCATCGTGGATAACACGTTGAAACCCTCTGTCCAGTGTGCAGTGGTGGCCAAGAAAGCAAATAGTATGCTAGGAATCATAAGGAAAGTAGTGGAGAATAAAACAAAGGATATTATAATGCCTCTGTATCATTCCATGGTGTGACCGCACCTCGAATATTGTGTGCAATTTTGGTCGCCGTATCTTAAAAAGGATACAGCATTATTAGAAAAGATTCAGAGAAGAACCACCAAAATGGTAAAGGGGATGGAAGGATACCCCTATGTGAAGAGGATTAAAAGGTTAGGGCTCTTCAACCTCGAAGAGAGACGGCTGAGGGGAGATATAGCACAGTTACTTACCTGTAACAGGTGATCTCTGGGAACAGCAGGAATTAGTCCTCACATATGGGTACGTCGGTACTGACGGAGCCCGCGCGGGAAAGCTCCCCAGCTTCCCAGAAGGAAAGCTTTTGGGGCCTCCCACTGCGCATGCGCGCTGCCTTCCCGCCTTCATGACCAACTCTCCTCAGTTCGAGTTTTAAAGCTGAGACAACAGAGAGAGGAAAGGAAAGAGAGAGATAGATAAAACTCCTAGGGGAGGTGGGTGGGTTGTGAGGACTAATTCCTGCTGTTCCCAGAGATCACCTGTTACAGGTAAGTAAATGTGCTATCTCCAGGAACAAGCAGGAATAAGTCCTCACATATGGGGACTCCCCTAGCTAAGATGCCGGGGAGATCCCCTGAAGAGTATGAGACCCTGAAAGGTTCCTCATCTTTCTATGGATCTCAGGCATCCATTCAGGGAAGGTGAGCTGGAGATGTTCAAGAATGGAACAGGTGTCTGAGGACAGCCTGACCAAACAAGGCATCCCGGCGGGAGTCCTTGTCCAAACAGTAATGGGCTGTAAAGGTATGAACCGAGGCCCAGGTGGCTGCTCGACAGATCTGGTCAATGGATACAGAGTTTAGATGAGCCATAGAGGTGGCCATGGCCCTCACATTGTGAGCGGTGACATGGCCCTCCACAGAAAGGTTCTTACTCTCGTAAGCAAAAGAGATACACTGAGCAATCCAATTGGAGAGTGTTCTTTTGGAGACTGGAAGTCCTAAATGAGAAGGATCAAAAGCAACAAAAAGCTGAGAAGACTATCGATGTTGCTGTGTCCTGTGGAGGTAAAAGGCAAGAGCTCTTTTACAGTCTAGAGTATGAAGGTTCCTCTCTGCACTGGATGCATGAGGAGCTGGAAAAAAGACAGGTAAATATACCTCTTGATTAAGATGAAAAGGGGAGACCACTTTAGGCATAAAGTGGGGATTGGTCCTAAGGACCACCTTATCATGATGGAACCTTGTATAAGGTGGATTAGCCACTAGGGCTTGCAGTTCACTAATACGGCGAGCTGAGGTGACTGCAATAAGAAAAATAACCTTCCAGGAAAGAAATTTCAAGGAGGTAGTGGCTAAGGGTTCAAAGGGTGGCTTCATAAGCTGACCAAGAACCAAATTTAAGTCCCATGCCACAGGAGGAGGTCGAATGGGAGGTTTAGTTAAGGGTAGGCCTCTCATGAATCTTGCAATAAGAGGATGAGAGGAAACAGGTTGTCCATTGATGGGCTTAAGTGATGCCGCAATAGCAATCAAATGGACCCTTACTGAATTTGTTTTGAGTCCTGCATTGGAGAGATGCAGGAGATATTCCAAAAGAGAATTCAACAGGAGTGCTAGAAGGTTAAGACCCTTGTGAGCACACCAAATGGAAAATCTTTTCCATTTAAAAGCGTAAGAACGCCTAGTGGAAGGTTTCCTAGAGGCGTGTAGGATATCCTTCACTTGCTGTGAAAGATTGAAGTGTTGAAGGTCTAGGCCTTCAGTAACCAAGCTCTGAGGTGAAGGGACTTGGGGTTTGGGTGCCACAAAGTCCCCTCCTCCTGAGACAGAAGGTCTGGAGCCGCTCCCAAGTCCAGGGAGGGGGCTTGGGAGAGATGCAGAAGTAGAGGGTACCACACTTGGCGTGGCCAGCGTGGAGCTATGAGAAACATGGACCCTTGATCCCTTTGAAGTTTGAACAGAGTTTTGGGAATCAAAGGAATGGGTGGAAAGGCATACAGGAAGGCTTGACCCCAATGGAGGAGGAAGGCATCCTTGGCCTGAACTCCCTGACACGGAATTCTGGAACAGAACCGGGGAAGTTTGGCATTGCACGGACTTGCAAAGAGGTCTATGTCCGGGGTTCCCCATTTCTGGAAGATTCTGAGAACCTGATCCATGTGCAGGGACCATTCGTGTGGAAGCAGAACTCGACTGAGTCTGTCTGCCCAAGAGTTTTGGATTCCTGGAAGATATACTGCCAGGAAATGGATTTGATGCTCTCTGGCGAAGGCCCATAATCTTAGAGCTTCGTTGCAAAGCGACAGAGAGCCAGTCCCTCCTTGTTTGTTTATGTAAAACATGGCTACTTGATTGTCCGTGTGAATAAGGACTGTCATGTTGCTGAGGAGGGTATGAAAAACTTTGAGAGCCAGAAAGATTGCTCGAAGTTCCAAGTGGTTGATATGAAGGGTGGTCTCCTGTGGAGACCAAGTGCCCTGAGTGGAGAGATCTTGAAGATGAGCTCCCCAACTTGTTTGGGAGGCATCTGTTGTGAGGGTTTGCTTGGGGCAGCAATGGTTGAAAGGGGGCCCCCAACAACAGATTTTGAGTAGATATCCACCATTGGAGAGACCAAAAGAGACGTTTGGAGTTTGCTATTTGGTCTGAGAGAGCTCCTGATGCTTGAGTCCATTGAGCTGCTCTCATATGTAGGCGAGCATAAGGCACCACATGCACTGTGGAGGCCATGTGGCCTAATAGTTGTAGCATCTCTCTGGCAGTCAAGTGGCTTCTGGTCTGAGTCTGAGAGGCTAAGTGCACTAGACGTTGGCAACGGGCCTGAGGCAGATAGGCCCTTGCAGTGGTGGTATCCAACCAGGCCCCTATGAATTCCAGGGATTGAGTAGGGGTGAGTTGGGACTTTGGCAGATTGATCACAAGTCCCAGATATTGTAGAATGCGCCTGGTGCGATCCAGGGAAGTCTGAGCCTCGGACTGAGATTGAGCTCGGATGAGCCAGTCGTCCAGGTATGGGAAGACAAAAATTCCCAGGGCGCGTAGAAATGCAGCTACTATTGCCATGCATTTGGTAAATACCCTTGGAGCAGAGGCTAGACCGAAGGGAAGTACTCTGTATTGGAAATGTTTTCCCTGGAACAGAAACCGTAGGAATTTTCTGTGGGATGGATGGATGAGTATATGTGTGTATGCATCCTTGAGATCTAGAGAACAAAGCCAGTCCTGACTCTGTAGGTATGGAAGGAGAGTACCTAGAGAAAGCATCTTGAATTTCTCCTTGCATAGAAATTTGTTCAATTCTCTGAGATCCAGAATAGGTCTGTACCCCCCTGTTTTCTTGGGAATGAGAAAATAAGGGGAGTAAAAACCTGACCCCTGTTGAAGAAGAGGAACCTCTTCTATTGCCTTTTGGGCGAGAAGAGTGGTCACCTCCTGACCCAACAGGTCTAGGAGAGATGGGGGAGAATTGAAACATCTCACCTTGGTATGGGGAGGAAGGTTGGAGAAATGTAGTTTGTAGCCCTCTCTGATGATAGAGAGGGTCCATTGTTCTGAGGTGATTTGCTCCCATCTGGGAGCAAAATGAGTTAACCTTCCTGGAATGGTGAGAGGTTCTGGATGTTTTAGAGTCAGAAAGGTTAAGTTCTCTAATTTTAAGTCAAAAACCCTGAGGGGGTTGGGACTGCTGGGCAGTAGCAGTCCCTGCAGGTTTTGCCCTGGCCTGTTTAGGCTGCTGACGCTTAGGAGTAAAGCGAGCCGCAGAAGATTGTTGGCCAGTATTTGTGGCAAATCTGGCCTTCTTGTAGAAAGGCTTCTTGAAAGATTTTTTCTTGACAGGGGTAGAGGTAGACTTAGAAAGTCTATCTAAAGCAGCATTTTCTGCATCCATTTGAGTGGCTTTGATTTGCCACTCCTTACCAAACAGATTCTCACCTGTACAGGGCAAATTTCCCAACCCATCCTGGACCCAGGGTTCTAGGTCAGAGGCCTGGAGCCAAGCAATTCTGCGAGCCGCTATGGCAATACCTGAGGCTCTGCTAGCACCCTCAAAGGAGTCAAAGGCTGCTCTGTTGGAGAACTTTGAAATATCTTGGGTATGCTTTAGCAAAAGAAGGAACTCCTCCTTTCTATCCTCTGGGATTAAGGGGAGAAAATGGCGTATTTTTAATGCAATTTCCTTCAGAAACATGCCCATATAGAGGCTGTATGAGTTGATTCTGGCAATAAGCATACCTACTTGGAAGATTTTTCTACCAAAAGCATCCAGAGTCCTACCTTCTCTTCCTGGAGGAGTAGAAGAGTGTCTTTTTGTACTCTTGATCCTTTTCATAGCTGACTGCACCACGATGGAGTGGTGAGGGAGCTGAGTTTTTTGAAACCCAGGAGAAGGGGGAACACGATACATGGTGTCCAGACGACGAGAATGTGGAGATAGGGTGAGAGGAGTCTCCCATAAGTCCATCATATGTTCTTGAAGAATTTCATGGATGGGCAAGGTGACTGCCTCTTTGGGAACCTTAGAGTATCCTAAAATGTCTAACTTTTTTGCTCTAGGTTCTTTTTCAGAGGATACTGAAATAGAAAGACCTTTAGCTACTTCAATGATGAAATCTTGAAAGGATAAATCCTCTGGAGGAGACATTCTCCTTTTTGGAGAAGAGGGCTCCTCAGGTAGCGTAAGGGATACTTCAGCAGAGTCATCTGATGAATCAGAATCATCAGAAGACTCGAAGTATTGTCTGTTTGCTTCCAGGGATCGATAAACGTATCGACCGGTATCGACATCGGGGGTACCCGGAACCGGATCGGTATCGGGAAACACCCGGGAACCGGGATCGGTATCCTGGTCGATGTGGATGCCCTGGGTACCGGTATCGGTTGTGGTACCGGAACCGGAGTCGGTACCGCAGGGTGCGGTACCGAGGGCGTCGCAGCCTTAATAAAAGCCAAAATGGCCTGGTGCATGGACTGAACTGTGTGATCCATAGACGCCACAACTGTCTGGATGTCGGTACCGGATGATTGAGCCGGTACCCCAGAGCAGTCTAACAGGTGATTGGTCGAGGCCGTGCCATCGATGTCAACCTGTAACCCCATAGGAGGAGTTTTGGAAGCCGGAGCTTCCCGCCGGGGTTGTTTGGCTGGGGCAGGGTCCTCAGGGTCAAGCCCAGGGGTATCTTGATACTTAGAGGGAGATTTGCCCTTTGAGGACCTGCCAGAGAAATGTTTGGTTACCTGAGATCCATCAGGAGAGGAAGACCTGGAAGATGTCGATGCTGGAGTATCTGTAGAAAACAGCATGTGAAACTTGGCTGCCCGGTTCTGTAAGCCACGTTTAGACATCAAAGAACAGGATGGGCAATCCGGAATGGAATGGTCAGGCCCCAAACATTTAAGACACCATTCATGAGTGTCTGTGACTGAAATAGTACCGCTACACTTGGTGCATTTTTTAAAACCAGAGGCTGGTTTCTCCATGAGGGAGAATTTGTGAAGGCCTAGAGGCCTCAGAGAACAAACACACCAAGTGGGGAAAAATAAGATTTTTTTTTTTTTTTTTTTTAAAGAAATAAAGGAAAAAAGACCGGCGGTACCGGTCTGGAATCGGGGAAGGCAGACACACAGCCAAAGAAATAAATTAAAATAACAACTTCTTCAGCGGTGACAGGAACACGACCTGCTGGCTCCGCGGAAAAAGAAGAACTGAGGAGAGTTGGTCAGGAAGGCGAGAAGGCAGCACGCATGCGCAGTGGGAGGCCCCAAAAGCTTTCCTTCTGGGAAGCTGGGGAGCTTTCCCGCGCGGGCTCCGTCGGTACCGACGTACCCATATGTGAGGACTTATTCCTGCTTGTTCCTGGAGATGATAGAGGTCTAAAAATTAATGAATGGAGTAGAAGGGTACACACAGATCTATTATTTATGACATCAAAATGTAAAAAGTCTAGGGGACATGCACTGAAGCTACAGTGTAACCCATATAAGACTAATAAGAGAAAATATTTTTTCACTCAGTATGTAATCAAACGCTGAAATTCATTATCGGTGGATGTAGTAAAAGCTGTTAGTGTAGCTGGGTTTATAAAAGGTTTGGACATGTTCCTAGAGGAAAGATCCATAAACCATCATTAAAGGGAACCCCAGAAATCCACTGCTTGCCCCAATACAAAACCTGTAGAACCTGTATCTTCTAGGGAAACTGTTAGGTACTTGTGACCTAGACTGGCCATTGTTGGAAATAGGATACTGGGCTTGATGGACCTTGGTCTGACCTAGTATGGCATTTCTTATGTTTTTATGTACTAAAGCACGGAAAGGTGCCGGTAAAATGGCCAGGGCTCTCGCCAAAATCACAGGAGTCTGGCTCTGAAGAGAACAAGCCACGTTCGTGTCCTCTGCCCTTTCTGCTTCCCCCGAAACTGCCCACTGATTCCGCTGACTTCATTTCCTTCTCACCCATCCTGCACAACCGTAAATCAGACAAAGAACTGTACTGCCCCCCACACACACACACACACAGCGCACAGTTTGGTCGACAGCATGCGATGAAGACGGCAAAGCCCAAGGCACCCCGACAACCTGTAGGGAAAGAGGCCCAAGAAAGAAAAGGCAGTGCTCAAACGCTGATGTGCAGATAGGTGGGAGACTTTTAGAAAGCTGCAGTAGTGTTAAGTCGCCGGCTTCCCTTACAGAGGCTTTGCTTTTTTTTTTTTAAACTTTACGCCGGCCAATTAACAAAGAGACACAAGTGCAAGACTCTAATCCAGAGCTGCCGACTTGACCAAAGGGAAGGGGAAGGGACCTGGACCACCAGGTAATTCCCCCAAGGGAGAGAAAGAGGTGCCTAGCTGACTCAACGACTCAAGCCTGAAAGAGACAGCCTCTACCCACTAACTCTCAGACAGCAACAGTACCTCCAAGCTGTCTTTCTATAACCTTATTCACTAAGGGAATTTATTTTCTACAAATACAGACAAGCTTTGCTAAGCTAGAAGGTAGATATCCCTTCAGTGAAGTCTGAACTAGAGAGGGACTCCTCCCCAGCTGCTGGAGACTAAAGATACTGATTTGAAGTTTGTGAGCACTGCCCTTAAGGGATGACATCACAAACTTGTCATGGTCAATCTCCAGTTGCTGGTTGAGGCCGATAACCTGCTTGTCTGGACTGGAGGGACGACATGGAATGCTTTTTATCTAATAAACATTCAAATAAAAATATTGCAAGTAGGGCACATACAACGTATAAATATATTAAACTAGATTCAGGAGAGAGGTAAAAAAAAGGTTACTCACCTGTAGCAAGTGTTTTTAATGAACAGCAGGAAAGAAGTCTTTACATAAGGGTGACATCACTGACGGATTCAGAGTGCAAGGTCAGCTTCCTAGCTACCTCTAGAAGATTTTGGAAATGCTTTACCATGCATGTGTGCCACTTCTCACCTACTGCTGCTGCACAGGACTTGCTTTAATCCTGCACATTGACTTAATGTAGGCAGGTGGTGTTTCATGGAGACCTAGCTACAGGCTGCTTCAAAAGAAAAAAAGGGTTGAAAACCATACAATAAGTGTCACAATGAGCTGGCACTAACAGCATATTTTAGGTTGCAACAAGCCATTTTTATATGGTTTCCTTTATTATTTTTTTAATAGAGGAAATAATTCTGCCTAGAGGAGGATGAAGATGGATTCTAATTCCCAAAGGGTTTCTGAGAAGGGACAAACCAAAATCCACTATCGCATCAAGAGTCCCTTTCTAGACAGTAGTGAGATGTGAATAGAAGTCTACATCACGGCCTTGCAAATCTCCTCTAAGGTTGATCTCAAGTGGGCTACTTACGTAGCCACTGTTCTGATATTATGAGCTGTGACACAACTCTCAAAAGTCAAGTCTGCTTGGACATATGTGAAGCAGATGTAATCCGGTAGCCATTTACTGAAAGCAACCCCAAATCTGCTCAGGTCAAAGAAATAAAAGGATGGGTGGACTTAAAAGCTTTACAGTCTACTCAAAATAAAAGGTCAAGCATTCTTGCAGTCCAACATGTGCAATGCGCTTTGTGAACATGTTGATCTAGAAAAAAAATGACAGACTGATTAAAGTGGAAATCTAAAACCACCTGGTATAAGGTGGATCAATTACTAGAGCCTGGAACTCAGTAATTATGGGTGCTGAAGTTACCGCCACCAAAAGCGTGATCTTCCAGGTCAGGTACGGTACTTAAGTTCACAAACCTTTAGAGTCTTAAAGGGAGTTTTCAAAAGCTAGATTAAGACAATATTGAGGTCCCATGGTTTGCTTGATGGGGAACCTCATTAGATGCAAGCCCCACATGCAACAAACAACTAAATACTGCACAGAGATGGGTTTCTTCTTCTTAATCTTTAGTAGGCATTTGGGGAGCAGGTCGTCCTCTCAACCAATATGCTGCTGTAAGTGCCGCTGTATTATATGTGTTGTTCACAATACACTTCCAACCTTGGCGATCAGCGACGATATTTCTGGTCTCTTCGATGGTTGGTCACTGATTCCTTAGTCTTCCTTGATATGTTAGAGCAACATTTGAACCCTCCAGTGGACAGGTCACTCTTGCCAGAGGAGTTTGTATGACAGCTGATGTGTTTACCTTCTACATGAAGGTGAAATGCACTAACTGCACCGAGGTACACTCGGTTTATATTTAGACTTCGAGAAATGTAGAAGATACTTAAACAGATTTTGTGGGACAAAGAAAAGGATCTAGGGCCTTTTCATCATACCAGACAGCAAACCTCTTCCACATGAAAGCGTATGATCTTCTAGTGGAATCGGTCCTGGAAGACAAAATGACATTGCTTACTCTAAACAGCAGGTTTACCAAGAACAATTAACTATTCAACTGCTCAGCTGTGAGGGGCCAGGGACTTGATGTTGAGATGCAACAGTGTTGTGTGATCATGCGTGATAAGGACTGGTGAACTGCCTAGCCTGACAGGATCTTTGAGAGTTTCAATGGAAGAGTACACTATAATTCTCTGGGCCAGTGCTATGAGAATCATGGTTTGTCTATAGTTCTTGAGTTTCAGTAGAGTTTTGACTATGAGAGATATTAGAGGACATACATATTAAAGTCCTTCCCCCCAATTCAAAAACAAGCATCCAAGTCTAGTTTGTGGTGTGTTCCTATCCGGGAACAAATGTGAGGTTCCTGCCTGTTCTGGGAAGTGGCAATAGATGTATCAAGAGGGTGCCCCATTCCCAAAAGATGCTCAAAGCAACATCTATGTCCAGGGTCCACTCGTGAGGTTGTAGCACACAACTCAGTTTGTCCACCAGGACACTGCCCTCTCCAGTCAGATAAGTAGCCTTGACATCTCATGAGAAATAGCATATTCCAAATCTTCACTATTTCACAACACAGGAGGTAAGACCTGTTCCTCCCTGCTTGCTGATGCAACAGATGGCTACCTGGTTCTATTTGGATTATAATAATAATTTTGGACAACCAATCTTTGAAAGCCCTTAGAGCTCTCAAAGTTTCAGAAAATTGATTAGATGAAATTTTTCCTGGGAGGACCATAAACCCTGCATGTGAAACCTATTTGTAAAGAAAGCCTTTGGGAGTTACACTGCACATGCGTGGTCACCTTCCCGCCCAAAGGTGCCATCTTACCTCAGTATGATATAGCATAAGACAGCAAAAAAAAAAAAAATACAACGCCACAGGGAGAAGGGAGGGTTATGAAAACAGACTACTGCTGTCCCCGGAGAACACCTGTCACAGGTGAGTTACCACACTTTCTCCGGGAACAAGTAGGAAGTCAGTCCTCACATATGGGACTCCCAAACTACAGGCTACCAAAAAAACTGTAAAAGCCACGGGCAACTCAAAAAGCAGGCGGTAAGGGGCAGCAGGGAGCACTGGGTGGCTGGAAGTCTGACACTGCAGCAGCAGCATCAAAGGTGCAATCCCCTCTCCAGTAGCCTGGATACCACGGGCTAGAAGGAAGGAGTTGCGCTATTCCCCTAAGAGGTGACAGAGTACTGCCTGGCCGAAGGTGCCATCCCTCCAGGAGGTCTCTTCCAAGCAGTAGTGCGCTGTGAAAGTGTGCAGAGGAGCAGGTGGCAGCCCAGCAGATGTCCAGTAAGCGCACTAAGCGCAGGCTGGCCATTGATGCCGCCATGGCATGCATACTGTATGCAAGCATATGATGCTCCAGAGAAAGCCCCACCTGTTCAAAGGAGAAGGAAATGCAGTGAGGCACCCACCGTGAGAGAGTGCACTTAGAGACTGCGACCTCAAGCCGACTGGGGTCAAAAGAGACAAAGAGCTGTGCTGAACAGTGGTTGGGCTGTGTCCTCTGGATGTAAAACGACAAGGCATGCTTTCAGTCCAGCGTGTGTAAGGAGGCCTCTGCTCTGGAGGAATGAGGCCTGGGAAAGAAGGTGAGTAACACCACCTCTTGATTCAACTGGAAGGCAAAGACAATCTTTGGCAAGAATTTGGGGTGAGTCCAAAGGACACTGTTCCTGTGGAACCTGGTGTAGAGCGCATGGGCCACCAGCACCTGCAGTTCACTCACACACTTGGCCAAGGTGAGTGCCACCAGGAACACGACTTTCCAAGAAAGGTACTTGAGATGGCAGGTAGCCAAGGGTTCAAAGAGTGGAGCCATGAGCTTCTCCAACACCACATTGAAGTCTCAAGCCACTGGTAGCAGATAGATCAGGGGCAGAGAGAGAAAGCGGCCTCGCATGAATCGGGTCACCAAAGAGTACACTGACATGGTTTGGCTAGCCACAACATGGTAGTGAGCTGAGATGGCACAGAGGTGCACTCTGACTGTGTTGGATTTGAGGCCAGCCCCTGACAGATGCAAGATGTTCAGAATTGTGCAGGAGAAGGGGTTAAGACCTTCATCCGCACACCAGAGCGAAAACCTGCACTACTTAAAGGCATATGCCCATCGCGTGGAGTCCTTACGCAAGGCAAGCAAAACATCATCTACCATACTGGAGAGGCAGTAATGCGCTATAGCTAGCCTCTCAACATCCAGGCTGTCAGAGCAAGGGACTGGAGGTTGGGGTGCAGCAGCATCCCACCCTCCAGTGACAAAAAGTTTGGGGTACTCCCCAGTGGCAGTGGGTTCCCTCTGGGAAAGCTGCAGAATTAGGGGGAACCAGAGTTGCCTGGGCGACTTGGGTGTGACGAATATGACGGAGGCTGCTTACGCTTGGATCTTAAGGAGGGCCCGTGGAACTAGAGGCATAGGCAGGAACGCATACAGGAAGCCCCTGGACCAGGGGAGGAGGAAAGAATCTGCCGCCTCCTGTTCCTGGGCCAACCTCAGAGCAGAAACGTGGCAGCTGAGTATTATCTAGACTGGCAAAGAGGTCTATTTCCGGAGTCCCCTAGCGTCGGAAGACCTCCCCCAGCGCTGCCAGGTTCAGTCACCACTCGTGGGGCTGAAGGACCTGGCTCAGGCAGGCGGTCAGTATATTGTCCTGGCCTGGCAAGTATACCACTTTGAGGGAGATGTTTTTCCCTGCTGTGAAGTTCCAGAGGCACATCACCTCCCAGCAGTGGTGGTATGAGCCCTTGCCTCCCTGTTTGTTGATGTAGTACATCACCACCTGGTTGCCCATCTGGACCTGAACCACCTGCCCTGCCAGATGGTCTTGGAAGACCCGCAGGCCATGACAGACTGCTCTGAGTTCTATCAGGTTGATCTGCGAGGCACTCTCCTCCAGCAACCAAGGTCCTTGCGACTGCAGGTGATCGCAGTGGGCGACTGCAGGTGATCGCAGTGGGCACCCGCAGTCCAGCTTGGACGCGTCCATAATAAGGATGTGTTGGATCAAGGGAACCTGGAAGGACAGGCCAGCTCGGAGGTTGAGGGGATCCTGCCACCAGGTGAGAGATACCACCAGGGCCAGTGTCATCTGGATGTGGTCCTCCAGACAGCACAAAGCCTGAGTCCACTGGGTGCTAAGCATCCACTAAGACTGCCATATGTGGAGGCAGGCAAAGGGGGAGATGTGGAGGCAGGCAAAGGGGGAGATGTGGATGGTAGGTGCCCATGTGCTCCAAGAGGCATAGCATCTGCCTTGATCTCATCAATGAGACACCCTACACTGCATGTGCTAGGCTGAATAGGTCTTCTGCACGGGTCCAGTGGCAGGAAGGCCCTCTCCCGAGTGGAATCCAATAGGGCATCTATCAACTCCAACTGCTGAGTGGGCAGGAGGTGAAACTTCAGGAAGTTGTCCACAAACCCCAGGTGCTGGAGCAGCCCTATAGTGCGATGCACTGCATTGTGCACTTCCTCAGGCGAGCTGACTCATATGAGCCAGCTGACCAGGTAGAGGAAGACGAATAGCCCCACAAGCCTGAGGCGTGCGGCCATGACCACGAGGTATTTTGTGAATACCTGAGGAGCCAAGGTTAGGCTGAAGAGAAGCACCCTGTATTGATAGTGTCATCTGACAATAATGAATCAGAGGTACTAATGGTGCCTTGGATGGATCAGGAAGTGGGTATAGGCACCTTTGAGATCCAAGGAGCATAGCCAATCTCCCTGCAGGAGGTAAGGCAGCAATGTTCCAAGGGATACCATTTTGAACTCTGACTTAAGCAGGAAGCAGTTGAGGCCTGCAAATCCATGATGGGTTGGAAGCCCCGTTTTCTTGGGGACAAGAAAGTAGCAGGAGTAGAATCCCCGGACCTGTAAAGGCTGGGGGACAGGCTCCACTGCCCAATCCTCAAGCAAGACCTCAAGCTCCCTCTGCAGGAGTGCCCTGTGCAAAGGGTCCATGGGTATTTCCCCTGGGAAGAAGGGAGAAGGCAGCTGCAAGAAGTGGAGGAGAAACCCCTCCCTGACCACCTGCAGCACCCAGGCATCTGTGGTGATGGCTTGTCACAGGAGGGCAAAGTGGACTAGCCTGCCTCCAGTGAACCTTGGGCCTGTTACTCCTGGGGGAGGGAGGCTATGCCCAAGGAGTCAAAAGCTTCCCCCAGGCTGCGATTGGGGCACTGTTTGGCTTTTGGAGACCTTCTGCTTATGGGTGCCATGCTCCTGGCCCTTGGCCTGCTGCCCCGGGGCGGGATGGGGAACGTGATAGGCCTGAAACTTGGGATAGTTTACGTAAGCTTTCTTGGCCTTCGGGTAAAAAGACTTTCCCAGAAGTCTTCTTGCAGGAAGGTTCAGACACTTTCTTGGACAGCTGGTTCTGGTCATGAATTCCTTTCTCAAGCTCGTTGGCCTTCTCCATCAAGGGCTTGCCAAAAAGGCTCTCTCCCAACCAAGGGACATCAGCAATCCTGTCCTGAACCCACTGCTCCAAGTCGGAGGACTGTAGCCAGGCAAGGCGGCGGGCACTAATGCCCACTGCAACTACCCGAGCCACCAACTCGAAGCCGTCAAAGGCTGCCCGAGTTTGAAACTTAGAGCATTCCTTGACCGATGATACCAGGGTCTTGAAGCACTCAAAAGGTTCACCTGATAACCTAACCGAGAATCCAGCAAGCTCCTTCGCCAGGTCTCTCAGGGTACATGTCCATGTACAGTTGGTATGCCTGGATCCAGGCTGTGAGCATGAGCCCAGAAAACACTTCCTGCCAAAAGGATCAATGGTGCGGGCCTCCCTGCTGGGGGGTGCCGATGAGTGTCTCTTTTGGCTTTTAATGCAACGCATGGCTGACTCCACCATCATGGATTTGTGTGGCAGTTGTGTCTTCTGGAAGCCAGGGTTCCGATCGACTCGATACTGCGAATCGACGGTTCACTATCGGCACCATCACCGGGATCTCCCACATCCTGAATAGGAGCAGCTCCATGATGGGGGGCATAGGCACCATCAGTGCCTCTCGAGGAGCAGCCTCGTATTGGAGGATCTCGAGATCCTCGGTACGTAGCTTGTCCACGGGCTCCGCCATGAAGGCAAGGGCCTGGGACATCTCCCTCAAACTCCAGGAATGCTAGATCCTCCGGGGGGTGACCGCCAATGATGGTGTGGCGGAGTCGTCGGAGGGGATGTCACGGTGGAGAATAGTGTTGGGAGAGTCTTCATCTGTTTCCCATGCCAACCCAGAATCAGAGCAATCAGCAAACACCCCGCGGTCATCGGTCCAACTCGGCGTCGATGACTGGCATCAGAGTTCCTGTGCTGCCGCGCCTGACGTCATGTCAGGCCTCAAGGCAGCTGCCGACAGAGTTGGCACCACTTAAGCCAACCTCTCGAGGATGGGTGGAGCATCCTCCGGGGAGAACCTCATCAAGGACAGCCCCATGACTGGCAGCGATGACCCAGAGGTACTGGAAGTCGGGCCCCGCTGCGTCTAAAGGAATGCAGAAAAGCTGAGTTCCAGGGCTTCCATCCTGGCCTCAATATCAGATGACTCTGTAGCAGCATGCAATGGCCTCGAGGACATCTAGGCCGGCATCAGGTCCCTGGTAGGAGAATCCCTGATGGTGATCACGTCGGGGGGACCCGACCCAATCCACCACAGAAGACTCCTCCCGCCGGGGCTGCTTAGAGGGGAGCTCCCAGCTGACATCACTGGCATCAGTTCAAGTGCTCCACCCGGGCACCAAAGGTCTTACCCACCGGGCGAGGGTCTGAGCTAGACTTTGGCAAAGCCCACGATTCGCAGGGAAGGTCCTCCAAGGAAGGTTCCAAAGCCCGATGACCTCAGGGCTCCGACTGAGCCCAGGCACGCGACGAGAGTCACCTGATGCCGGTGTTGAATGTAGGGGGATTCCACCCCAAATGCAGATCCAGAGGCAGACTTACCAAACAGCTCCCCCTGCTGCTTTTCACGTTCTTTCCAATTCTTAGTAGACATCAAAAGACAGAGTGGGCAGGAAGAAACGTCGTGATTCACCCCCGAGACACTTAATGCAGGTACTATGGCAGTCTGTATGGGACATAGTGCGGCTGCCTCTGTCACACTGCTTAAATCCGCTGGTCGAAGACATAGCAGGAAAAACGTCCCCTACGAGATCAAATTCAGATGTCTCAACCAGCTAGGCTGCGAGCAAAAAACCCAAGTGCCAAAAAATAAAAGAAAAGAATATATGTACCTGAGCAAAATGCAGGACACTGAGGTGGTGGATTCCAGCAATGAAAAAGTAATTGAACCGATCCCAGTGAAAAAAACAGCTGAAAATTACCGAAGAATGGTGGGAAAAAAATCAACTTTATCTGGGATGCACCGACAACAAGCCTGCAGGGCTCTGTGGAAAAAAGAATGAGGTAGAGTAGTTACTCACCTGTAACAAGTGTTCTCCAGGAGCAGCAGGAATCAGTCCTCACTTATGGGTGACATCGGCGCCGATGGAGCCCCCATGCGGAGCATTTCCCCAGCTTTCTAAGAAAGCCTTTGGGAATACTGCACGCATGCGCGGCCCCCTTCCTGCCTAAAGGTGCCATCTTGCTCAGTCAAATGACATAGCTAAAAGACAGCACACAAAAATGTAAAAACAAACTATGTACAACTGCAACTCCCAGGGGAGGCAGGAAGGGTTGTGAGGACTGACTCCTGCTGCTCCTGGAGAACACCTGTTACAATTGAGTAACTACTCTTTCTCCAGCACCAAGCAGGAAGTCAGTCCTCACTTATGGGACTCCTCAGCTTCAGGCTACCGGGGACCCAGAGCTGAAAAATGAGCTCCCTCTAGCCTCAGCATCAGAGAAAGGATTTCACTGAAACATACCTCAACCGGTAGACCAACTAGAGGGCTGGAGGGTAGGACTTGCCTAAACCTCGAAGAGATTCCGGAGCACTGCCTGACTGAAAGCAATGTCCCTACGGGACTCCCTCTCCAGGCAGTAATGGGCCGCAAAAGTCTGGCTTGAGGAACAAGTTGCAGCCCTGCAGATGTCTGCCAACGGTACAGAGCAGAGATGAGCTACTGAGGCAGCCATTGACTTGACACGGTGGGCCGTGACCCGACCCTGCAAAGGAAGGTCAGCTGCTTTGTAAGCCCAGGTGATACAGTCAGCCACCCAGATGGGCAAGGTACGCTTGGAGACAGGCACCCCCACGTTATTGGGGTCAAAAGATACAAAGAGCTGAGTAGCCCTCCTATGCCCCTACGTACGCTCAAGGTAGAAGGATAAGGCCCTCCTACAGTCCAGGGTATGCAGGACTGTCTCAGCCCGGCTGGCATGAGGCCTAGGGAAGAACGTTGGAAGAACCACCTACTGGTTGAGATGGAAAGAGGAGACAACCTTTAGGAGGAACTTGGGATGAGTTCTAAGGACTACCCTGTTCCTATAGAAGCGAGTGTAGGGTCTGTCACAGACCAGGGCTTGAAGTTCACTCACTCGCCTGACCGAGGTCAAGGCCACTAGGAATAGTGTCTTCCAAGAAAGGAAGCGTAAAGGACATGTAGCCATTGGCTCAAAAGGTGGGCGAATCAGTTGCTGCAAGACCACATTCAACTCCCACTCAGGGGCTGGTGGACGGAGAGGAGGCTTGAGCAATAGTAAGCCTCTGAGAAATCTGGACACCAAGGTGTGAACTGACAAAGAGTGTCCCTCCACCAGTGAGTGGTGAGCTGCTAGAGCAGAGAGGTGGACCCAAACAAAATTGGACTTAAGGCCCTGATTGGACAAGTGCAGTAGGTACTGGAGCACTACTGGCACAGTGCAGGTGAAAGGATCTTCCTGGCACTGTTGACACCACAAGGAGAGCCTCCTCTACTTCAGAGCATATGTTTTTCTGGTGAATTGCTTTCTAGAGGCCAAGACCACCTCTTCCACTTCCTGAGGCAGGCCCCAGGGAGCCAAGACTACCCTTGCAGCCTCCAGGCCATCAGATTGAGAAATTTGAGATTGGGGTGCAGAAAAGAACCCTGATCCTGAGAAGGTCGGATTGGAACCCCAGAGGCAGTGGTGTCTCCACTGCCAGTTGAAGTAGGAGTGGGAACAAGGGCTGCCTTGGCCAACTGGGAGCAACTAGAAGGACCGAGGCCTTGTCCTTGAGAATCATGAACAAGGTTCGGGCCACCAGAGGCGTGGGAGGAAACGCATACAGTAGGCCCTGGGACCAGGAAATCAGGAAGGCATCCGCCGCTACCCTTAGGGGATGCGGTTGCCTGGAACAAAACCTGGGCAGTTGGTGATTCAGGGGACTGGCAAAGAGATCCATGGATGGAAGTCCCCATTTCAGGAAAATCTTTTGAACCACTAAGGGATACAGCTGCCACTCATGGGGCTGCAGAATCCTGCTTAATCTGTCTGCCAGAAAATTCTCCTGGCCAGGAAGATAAAGCACAGTTACTTACCTGTAACAGGTGATCTCTGGGAACAGCAGGAATTAGTCCTCACATATGGGTATGTCGGAACTGACGGAGCCTGCGCGGGAAAGCTCCCCAGCTTCCCAGAAAGGAAGCTTTTGGGGCCTCCCACAGCGCATGCGCGCTGCCTTCCCGCCTTCCTGACCAACTCTCCTCAGTTCGAGTTTAAAGCTGAGACAATAGAGAGAGGAAAGGAAAGAGAGAGAGAGAGAGGAAAGGAAAGAGAGAGAGAGAGAGAGATACAACTCCTAGGGGAGGTGGGTGGGTTGTGAGGACTAATTCCTGCTGTTCCCAGAGATCACAGGTAAGTAACTGTGCTATCTCTAGGAACAAGCAGGAATGAGTCCTCACATATGGGGACTCCCTAGCTAAGATGCCTGGGAGATCCCCCTGCAAGAATTCCTCATGTCCCTATGGATCTCAGGCATCCATTTAGGGAAATGGGCAGGAGTTGTTTAAGAATGGAACAGGTGTCTGAGGACAGCCTGACCAAACAAGGCATCCCGGCGGGAGTCCTTGTCCAAGCAGTAATGGGCTGTGAAGGTATGAACCGAGGCCCAAGTGGCGACTCGACAGATCTGATCGATGGATACAGAATGAAGATGAGCCATAGAAGTGGCCATGGCTCTCACATTGTGAGCTGTGACATGGCCTTCCAGAGAAAGGTTCCTACTCTGGTAAGCAAAAGAAATACACTGAGCAATCCAATTGGACAGTGTTCTTTTTGAGACTGGAAGTCCTAAATGAGAAGGATCAAAAGCAACAAAAAGTTGAGAAGACTTTCTATGTTGCTGTGTCCTTTGTAAGTAAAAGGCAAGAGCTCTCTTACAACCCAGGGTATGAAGATTCCTCTCTGCACTTGATGCATGAGGACCTGGAAAAAAGACAGGTAGATATACCTCTTGATTAAGATGAAAAGGCAAGACCACTTTAGGCATAAAGCGGGGATTTGTCCTAAGGACTACCTTATCATGATGGAACCTTGTATAAGGTGGATTAGCCACTAAAGCCTGCAGTTCACTGATGCGGCGAGCAGAAGTGATTGCAATAAGGAAAATGACTTTCCAGGAAAGAAATTTCAAGGAGGTAGTGGCTAACGGTTCAAAGGGTGGCTTCATAAGCTGACCAAGAACCACATTTAACTCCCATGCCACCGGAGGAGGTCGAATGGGAGGATTAGTTAAGGTTAGGCCTCTCATGAATCTCGCAATAAGAGGATGAGAGGAAACAGGTTGTCCATTGATAGGCTGAAGAGATGCTGCAATAGCACTCAAATGGACCCTTACAGAATTGGTTTTAAGTCCTGCATTGGAAAGATGCAGGAGATATTCGAGTAAAGAATTCAAAGGTAGTGCTAGAGGGTTAAGACCTTTGTCAGCACACCAAATTGAAAATCTTTTCCATTTAAAAGCATAAGAACGCCTGGTGGAAGGTTTCCTAGATGCATGGAGGACATCCTTCACCTGTTGAGAAAGATTGAAGTCTTGAAGGTCTAGGCCTTCAGTAACCAAGCTCTGAGGTGAAGGGACTTGGGGTTTGGGTGCCACAAAGTCCCCTCCTCTTGAGACAGAAGGTCTGGAGCAGCTCCTAGATCCAGGGAGGGTGCCTGGGAGAGATGCAGAAGTAGAGGGTACCACACTTGGCATGGCCAGCGTGGAGCTATGAGGATCATAGACCCTTGATCCCTCTGAAGTTTGAATAGAGTCTTGGGAATCAAAGGAATGGGTGGAAAGGCATACAGGAAGGCCTGACCCCAATGAAGGAGGAGGGCATCCTTGGCCTGAGCTCCCTGACACGGAATCCTGGAACAGAACCGGGGAAGTTTGGCATTGCACGGACTTGCAAAGAGGTCTATGTCTGGGGTTCCCCATTTCTGAAAGATTCTGAGTACCTGATCCATGTGCAGGGACCATTCGTGTGGAAGCAGAACTCGACTGAGTCTGTCTGCCCAAGAGTTTTGGATTCCTGGGAGGTACACTGCCAGGAGATGGATCTGATGCTCTCTGGCGAAGGCCCACAATTTTAGAGCTTTGTTGCAAAGCGACAGAGAGCCAGTCCCTCCTTCTTTGTTTATGTAGAACATGGCTACTTGATTGTCGGTATGAACAAGGACTGTCATGTTGATGAGGAGGGTATGAAAGACCTTGAGAGCAAGGAAAATTGCTCGCAGCTCCAAAAGGTTGATATGAAGGGTGGTCTCCTGTGGAGACCAAGTGCCCTGAGTGGAGAGGTCTTGGAGATGAGCTCCCCAACCTGTTTGGGAGGCATCTGTAGTGAGAGTTGCTTGGGGTAACAAAGGTTGGAAGGGGGCCCCCAACAACAGATTTCGAGTGGATATCCACCATTGGAGAGACCAAAAAAGACGTTTTGAGGTTGCTATTTGGTCTGAGAGAGCTCCTGATGCTTGGGTCCACTGGGTGGACAAAGTCCATTGAGCTGCTCTCATATGTAGGCGTGCATAAGGTACCACATGAACTGTGGATGCCATGTGGCCTAGCAGTTGTAGCATCTCCCTGGCAGTCAAGTGGCTTCTGGACTGAATTTGAGAGGCCAAGTGCACTAGACGGTGGCAACGGGCCTGAGGAAGATAGGCCCTTGCAGTGGTGGTATCTAGCCAGGCCCTGTGAATTCTAGGGACTGAGTAGGGGTGAGTTGAGACTTTGGCAGATTGATGACAAGTCCCAGATACTGCAGTATGCGTCTGGTGTGGTCCAGGGAAGTCTGAGCCTCGGACTGAGATGGAGCTCGGATGAGCCAGTCGTCCAGGTATGGGAAGACAAAGATTCCCAGAGTGCGTAGAAATGCAGCTACTATTGCCATGCATTTGGTAAATACCCTTGGAGCAGAGGCTAGACCGAAGGGAAGTACTCTGTATTGGAAATGTTTTCCCTGGAACAGAAACCGTAGGAATTTTCTGTGGGATGGATGGATGAGTATATGTGTGAACGCATCCTTGAGATCTAGAGAACAAAGCCAGTCCTGACTCTGTAGGTATGGAAGGAGAGTGCCTAGAGAAAGCATCTTGAATTTCTCCTTGTATAGGAATTTGTTCAATTCTCTGAGATCCAGAATGGGTCTGTACCCCCCTGTTTTCTTGGGAATGAGAAAATAAGGGGAGTAAAAACCTGACCCTTGTTGAGGAAGAGGAACCTCTTCTATTGCCTTTTGGGCGAGAAGAGTGGTCACCTCCTGGCCCAACAGGTACAGGAGAGAAGGGGGAGAATTGAATTGTCTCACCATGGAATGGGGAGGAAGGCTGGAGAAATGTAGTTTGTAGCCCTCTTTGATGATAGAGAGGGTCCACGGTTCTGATGTGATTTGTTCCCAACTGGGAGCAAAATGAGTTAACCTTTCTGGCTCTGCAACAACCAGAACCTCTCATCATTCCAGGAAGGTTAAGTTCTCTAGAATCAAGTCAAAAACCCTGAGGGGGTTGGGACTGCTGGATTGTAGTAGCCCCTGTAGACTTTGTTCTGGCCTGTTTAGTTTGCTGACGCTTAGGAGCAAAACGAAATTGGGAAAATTGCTTGCCAGAATTTGTGGAAAATCTGGTCTTTTTATAGAAAGGTTTCTTAAAAGGTTTTTTCTTGGCAGGGGTAGAGGTAGACTTAGAAAGTCTATCTAAAGCAGCATTCTCTGCATCCATTTGAGTGGCTTTGATTTGCCACTCCTTGCCAAACAGATTTTCACCTGTACAGGGCAGATTGCCCAAGCCTTCTTGTACCCAGGGTTCCAAATCAGAGGCCTGGAGCCAAGCCAGTCTGCGAGCAGCTATGGCAATGCCAGAGGCTCTGCTTGCCCCCTCAAAAGAATCAAAGGCTGCTCTGTTGGAGAACTTTGAAATATCTTGAGTTTGCTTTAGCAAAAGAAGGAACTCCTCTTTCTTATCCTCTGGGATAAAGGGGAGAAACTGACGTATCTTTAATGCAATCTCTTTCAAAAACATGCCCATATAGAGGCTGTATGAATTGATTCTGGCAATAAGCATGCTAGCTTGGAAGATTTTTTTCCCAAAAGCATCCAGAGTCCTACATTCTCTTCCTGGAGGGGTAGAAGAGTGCCTTTTGGTACTCTATCTTTTTCATAGCAGACTTCACCACAATAGAGTGGTGAGGAAGCTGAGTTTTTTGAAAAACAGGAGAAGGAGGAACCTGATACATGGTGTCCAAATGTCGAGAATGTGGAGATAGGGTGAGAGGAGCCTCCCACAAGTCCATCATGTGTTCTTGAAGAATTTCATGTATGGGTAAGGTGGCTGCCTCTTTGGGAACCTTAGAGTATCCTAAAATATCCAATTTTTTTGCTCTTGGTTCCTTTTCAGAGGTTACAGATATGGAAAGTCCTTTAGCTACTTCAATAATGAAGTCTTGAAAGGACAAATCCTCTGGAGGAGACATTCTCCTTTTTGGAGAAGAGGGCTCCTCAGGAAGAGTAAAAGAGACATCAGCAGAATCATCTGATGTATTAGAATCTTCAGAGTATTCAAAGTATCACCTATTTGCTTCCAGAGATCGATACGCGTACCGACCGGTATCGACATCGGGCGTACCGGGAATCGGAGCGGTATCGAGGAAATCTCCGGAACCGGAGACCGGAACCGGCATGCTACTGGAAGTAGATGCTCTGGGTACCGGTATCGGTTGCGGTACCGGAATCGGAGTCGGAACCGATTGTCACGGTACCGATGGCGTTGCAGCATTAATGAAAGCCAGTAAGACCTGCTGCATGGATTGTACCGTAGTACCCATAGTCGCCACAACTGCTTGGATGTCGGTACCGGTGTTAGCCGGTACCCAAGAGCAGTCTAACAGGAGATCGGTCGAGGCCGTGCCATCGATGTCTACCTGTAACCCCATAGGAGGAGCTTTGGAAGCCGGAGGTTCCCGCCGGGGTTGTTTGGCTGGGGCAGGGTCCTCAGGGTCAAATGCAAGGGCCTCTCGCTGCTTAGAGGGAGATTTGCCTTTTGAGGACCTGCCTGAAGAATGTTTGGTTACCTGAGATCCATCAGGAGAAGAAGACCTGGAGGATGTTGATGCTGGAGTATCGGTAGAAAACAGCATATGAAACTTAGCTGCTCTGTTCTGTAAGCCCCGTTTGGACATCAGAGAGCAGGATGGACAATCCGGAATGGAATGGTCAGGCCCCAAACATTTAAGACACCACTCATGGGTATCTGTGACTGAAATAGTACCGGTACACTTGGTGCATTTTTTAAAACCAGAAGCTGGTTTTTCCATGAGGGAGAACCTGAGAAGGCCTAGAGGCCTCACAGAAAAAATACACCAAGTGAGGAAAGTAATTTTTTTTTTTTTTTAAAGAAATAAACGAAAAAAGACCGGCGGTACCGGTCCGGAATCGGGGAAGGCAGACACGCGGTCAAAGAAACAAATTAAAATAACAATTTCTTCAGCGGTGACAGGAACACGACCTGCTGGCTCCGCGGAAAAAGAAGAACTGAGGAGAGTTGGTCAGGAAGGCGGGAAGGCAGCGCGCATGCGCTGTGGGAGGCCCCAAAAGCTTCCTTTCTGGGAAGTTGGGGAGCTTTCCCGCACAGGCTCCGTCGGTTCCGACGTACCCATATGTGAGGACTCATTCCTGCTTGTTCCTAGAGATACAGCCCTCAGCAACATCTGGTGCCTGATGGCAAAAGAACAAAGGGCCTGTGCTTCCAGACATAGAGGCCTGGAGTCAGTGCCGCCTTGTTTGTTCACATAGAACATGGCTACTTGGTTGTCTGTCTGAACTAGAACAGACTGGTGAGCCAAAGTGTGAGAAAAAGCCTTGAGGGCTAATCGAATAGCCCGCAATTCTAGTAGGTTGATCTGTTGCGTGGCTTCCCATGGGGACCAGAGGCCTTCAGTGCAGCTCTCCTGACCGTGCGCACCCCAGCCCTGTAAGGAGGCATCTGTTGTCAACACCACTGTGGGGACAGGCACTTGAAAAGGCACCCCCTTAAGCAAGTTGGGGGGGGTGTAGCCACCACTGAAGGGAAGTCAGGAATGGCTTTGATACACTGACTTTGTCCGCTAGGGTCCCAGTGGCTTGCTTCCACTGAGTTCTGAGGCACCACTGTGCAGGCCTCATGAGAAGGCGGGCATTGGGGGTCACATGTACAGTCGATGCCATGTGTCCTAGGAGCTGCAGACAGAGCCTGGCAGGAACCCTTGTTAGGCTGAGAAACCGGGACGCCAACTCCATGAGCCTTTGAGCTCTGTCCTCTGGCAAGTAAGCCCTTGCTTGCAGAGAGTCCAGCCGTGCCCCTATGAACTCTAGGTTCTGGGAGAAAAGCAAAGTGGACTTTGCGAAGTTTATGACAAAGCCTAGGTCTTGAGGAAGTGATACAGTCCTGAAGGTGGCCTGCCTGACCTCCTGGTAAGTCTGACCCCTGATGAGCCAGTCGTCCAGATAGGGGAAGACAAACACCTTGAGTCCTCAAGTAGGCCGCCACCACAGCAAGGCACTTTGTAAAGACTCAGGGGGCGGAAGTTAGACCAAAAGGCAGCACTCTGTACTGGTAATGGTTTCCTCCCACCATGAACCTGAGGTACTTTCTGTGGTCTGGATGAATGAGGATGTGAGTGTATGCATCCTTTAGATCTGAAGAGCATAGACAATCTCCCTGCTGGAGGTAGGGCAGTAGTGTTCCAAGAGTAAGCATCTTGAACTAATTTCTCCAAGAACTTGTTGAGGTTCCAGAGGTCTAGGATAGGCCTCAGGCCTCCGGCTCTTTGGCACCAGAAAGTACCTGGAGTAGAAACCATGCCCTTGTAGGCTAGGAGGAACAGGCTCCACTGCCTTATCCAGAAGCAGACTTTGAAGTTCCTGGAGGAGGAGGTTTGTGTGCAGGAGAGGCCTCAGAGGCTCTCCTGGGAAGTAGACAGGAGGTAACTGCTGGAAACGAAGCATACAGCCCTTGTGGACTATGCTTAGTACCCAAGCATCTCCTGTAATGGGTGGCCACCTGTGGGCAAACAGGGCTAAGCGACCTCCTGTGCAGGAATGGGGCAGCAGAGGCGGAGAGGCTATGCTGTCGGAGTCAAAAAACCCCTCCCTGCTGGGTAGGAGCAGGAGCAGGAGGCTTGGGGGTCTTCTGCCTACGGGGCCCATGTCCCTGCCCCTTGGCCTGCTGCCCCTGTTGGGGAGGCCTGGTACTGAGGGAAAGGTTTGCAGGCAGCCGCCTTCCTCAGGTAAAAGGGCTTTTTACCCGAGCCCTTCTTTTTGTGAGAAGGGGCAGAAGTCTTTCTGGACAGCCTTGTCCTAGTCAGGTGCTCGGTTTCAAGCTCAGCAGCCTTCTCAGCCATGGACTTGCCAAAAAAGGTTTTGACCTCGGCAAGGGACATCGACCAACTTGCCCTGCACCCAGGGCTCGAGGTCCGATGACTGCAGCCATGCCTGGCTTCGGGCTCCGATGCCGGCTGCCGCCACACGAGCCGAAGCCTCAAAGCCATCGTAGGCCGCTTGGGACATGAACTTGGAACAGTCCCTGATTCTTGAGGACAAAGTCTGGAACCTCTACAAAGGTTCCCAGGAGAGGCCAGCAGAGAACCCGGCAAGCTCCACCGCCAGGTCTCGTAAGTACATGCCCATGTACAGCTGGTATGACTGGACACGGCAGGCAAGCAAGCAAGCATCGAGCCCTGAAAGCACTTTCTGCCGAAAGCATCCAGGTTCCAGGCCTCCCTGCCGGGGGGGGCACCGCAGACTGCATCTTCTGGCTCTTCAGACGATACATGGCCGATTCCACCACCATGGAATGGTGCGGCAGCTGCGGCTTCTGGAAGCCAGGGCTCTTACAGAGTCGACAGATGGAATCGACCCGCTTGCTCAAGATCGGCGCCGAGGCTGGTGCCTCCCACATCCGGAAGAGGAGCCGTTCCAGCATCGGAGGAACCGGCACAGTAAAGGCCTCCTTCGGAGAAGAGTCATACTGGAGGGCCTCGAGCTCCTCGGCTTGAGGCTCCTCCTTGGGGTTCGCGGGAATCGCCAATGCTTTGGCCATGTCCCGCACGAACTCCGAGAACCGGGTGTCCTCCGGGGGGGGACCTACTCCGGGGCTCGGACTGCGGTGAGTCCGAAGGGACGCGCCGGGTCTGAAAGGTGTCGGGGGACTCCTCGTCCTTTGTCTCCCACGCTGACTCATCCGAAGAGGAGTCGAGGGGCTCCGACCACGCGGGTCGAGGTGGCACCCGCCCCGACACCGAAGGCACTGGCGTCGACACCCTCAGTTTCGAGCGGGAGGTCGAGAGGGACCTTGACCGAGGACGACTTCGAGCCTTCATGGTCTCGAGTATCGGCTCGGTCTCCGGGGTCAACTTCGACGTCCCAGTGGACGGGGCAGATGCACCAGCGAGGCTCGCCATCAGTACCGCTGCTGATCCATGAAGGCAGACAATCTGCACTCCAAGGCTGTCAGCCTGAGTCCAAGCTCAGGAGACTCAGCAGCCACCGATTCGGGTCCTGGCAGGGCCGCGCCCGACGTCGGCTCACTCGGAGGGGAGTCCACGAGGACTACAGGACTTACGTGTCCGACGGTCTCCGGCTCCACACGAGGTACTTTGGATGGCTTCTCCTATTCCAAAGGCCCGGGACGGCGGTCGGGCGTCTTAGACCTGGCCCTCGAGGAACCAGGGACCTCTTCCGACGACTCCCTCACAAGCCGCTTCTTCCTCTTGCATTCCCGGTTGGGGGACCCCCTGTCCGAGGAACCCCAGCGATGCTTGGGATCAGACTCCCGAGACGTCGAGGCCTCAGACGAGGTCCGGGCCCGGCTGGAGGCAGAATCCGAAAAAATCCTTTCCTTATGGTGCTGACGGCTTCGAAGTGCCTTGGTGGACATCTTGCCACATGGGCCACAGATCATTCAATCATGATCTGAGCCGAGGCACTGAAGGCAGCAGTCGTGTGTGTCGGTGAGAGACATTAGTTTCTTGCACCGATCACACTTCTTGAAACCACTGGAAGCCATCGGGAAAAAAAGGGCCCCCACAAGGTCAAAAGACTGGACTTACAGGGAAAAACATAAAAAAGGCGCGAACGCCAGCCACGAAGGGCAAAAAACGAAAAAATAGAAGACGGGCTCGATACCGGTGTACCGAACTCAGCGGGAAGGGGAACTGGCATCGAACCAGAGAAAGAGACAAAGTAATCGTTGAAAAAAACGTCAACTTTTCCGGGTGACTCGGACAGACATCCGATGGGCTCCACGGAAAAAGAGAGACTGAGCAAGATGGCACATTTAGGCGGGAAGGGGACCGCGCATGCGTGCAGTATTCCCAAAGGCTTTCTTAGAAAGCTGGGGAAATGCTCCGCCCATCGGCGCCGATATCACCCATAAGTGAGGACTGACTTCCTGCTTGGTCCTGGAGAAATGGTAAAGCCACACTTAGTACATTTTTTAAAACCACTAGTTGACTTTTCCATGATATTGGAGAAATGGGGCCTAATGCCCAAAATGGCACCTAGCACCAAAAAAAGAAAGTTTCTGAAAAGAAACATTGAAAGTTTAGGGTTTTTTGGGGTTTTTTTAAGGAAAAGAAAAGAAAAGAACTGGCGGTACCGGTAGGCATCGTGCGGTAGGCAAACGCGACCACAAAAAATAATTTTAAAGACAGAATTTTCTGCGGTGACAGGGAATAGGTCCTGTTGGCTCCGCGGAAAACGAAGAACTGAAGAGGGACAGTTGGAAAGGCGGGAAGGCAGCGCGCATGGGCTGAGGGATGCTCCCAAAAGCATTCCTTTTGGACGCTGGGGAGCGTTCCCGCGCAGGCTCCATCGGTACCGACAATACCCATATGTGAGGACTACATTCCTGCTTGTTCCTGGAGATATCAAGAAAGCTAACAAAAGTTACAGCACAGTATTAATAATGGGTGATTTCAATTACTCCAGTATCGACTGGGTCAGTGTCACGGCAGGACATGCTAGGGAGATAAAGTTCCTAGATGAAATAAATGACTGCTTCTTGGAGCAGCTGGTTCATGAACCGACCAGAGGGGAAGCCATATTAAACCTAGTCCTTAGTGGAACACCAGATCTAGTGCAAGAGATAAGGGTGTTGGGGCCACTTGGCAATAATGATCATAGCATGATCGCCTTTGATTTAATTAGTGGAGGAGGGATAGTAAGGAAATCCACAGTACTACCTTTTAACTTTCGAAAGGGAAACTATGATAAAATGAGGAAAACAGTTAAGAAAAAACTAAAAGGAGCAGTTCCAAAGGTTAAAGACGTACATCAGGCTTGGCTGTCGTTGAAAAATACTATCTTGGAAGCCCAGACCAGCTGTATTCCACACTTTAAGAAAAGTGGAAGGAAGTCCAAAAAACTGCCAGCATGGTTTAAAGGTGAGGTCAGAGAGGCTGTTGCCAAAAAAGCATCTTTCAGGAAATGGAAAAAAGAGCCAAACTACAAAATCTGGAAACAGCACAAGCACTGGCAAGTCAAATGCAAGGCATTGATAAGGCAGGCAAAGGGAGAATTTGAGAAGAAGCTTGCTGCGAAAGCAAAAACGTGAAATTAATACTTTTTCAAGTAAATTCATAGCAAAAAACCTATGAGAGAGTCAGTTGGTCCATTAGATGATAGAGGGGTTAAAGGGGCACTAAGAGGCGACAAGGCGATAGCAGAGAGACTGAATGAATTCTCTGCTTCGGTCTTTACTGAGGAAGATGTAGGGATGTTACCCATGACTGAAGTGGTATTGAAAGGTGTGGAAGAACTGAAGGAAATATCGATACATCGGGAAGATGTATAACAACTATTAGATAAACTAAAGAGTAGCAAATCACCTGGGCCGGATGGTATACATCCAAGGGTGTTGAAAGAACTGAAATATGAGATTGCAGACCTGCTATTAGTTATCTGTGAACTATCATTAAAATCACCTCTAATAGCTGAAGATTGGAGGATCGCCAATGTAACACCAATTTTTAAAAAGGGTACGAGGGGTGATGCGGGAAATTACAGACCAGTGAGCCTGACGCCAGTACCGGGAAAAATGGTAGAAACCATCAAAGAATAAAATTACTCAGCATGTAGATAGTCATGGCCTAATGGGAGATAGCCAACATGGCTTTAGACAAGGAAGATCTTGTCTTACTAATCTGTTATGTTTTTTTGAAGGTGTGAATAAACAGGTGGACAAAGGTGAGTCAGTTGATATAGTGTATCTGGACTTTCAGAAAGCCTTTGACAAGGTCCCTCATCAGAGACCTTTGGCAAAACTAAAGAGTCATGGGATAGGAGGCAGTGTACCTACTGTGGATCAGGAACTGGTTAAAAGATAAAAAGCAGAGGGTAGGGCTAAATGGCCAATTTTCCCAATGGAGAAAGGTGAATAGTGGTGTACCCCAAAGATCTGTGCTGGGTCCGCTGCTTTTTGACATATTCATAAATGACCTGGGAAGTGGAATAACGAGTGAGGTTATCAATTTTGCAGATGACACAAAACTATTTAAAGTTGTTAAAACCCAAGAGGATTGGGGAAAATTGCAAGAGGATCTTGATAAATTGGAAGACTGGGCATCAAAATGGCAGATGAAATTTAATGTGGACAAGTGCAAAGTTATGCACCTAGAGAAGAACCCAAACTATGGCTACACGATGCAAGATTCCACATTAGGAACCACCACCCAGGAAAAAGATTTAGGCGTCATTGTGGATAACATGTTAAAACCCTTGGCCCAGTGTGCAGCAGCGGCCAAGAGAGCAAACAGAATACTAGGTATCATAAGGAAAGGAATGGAAAATAAAACAAAAGATATTATAATGCCTCTATATTGTTCCATGGTGAGACAACACCTTGAATATTGTGTGCAATTCTGGTCGCAGTATCTTATAAAGGATATAGCGTTATTAGAAAAGGTTCAGAGAAGAGCCACCAAAATGGTAAAGGGGATGGAAGGATACTCCTATGAAGAAAGTCTAAAAAGGGTAGGGCTCTTTAACCTGGAAAAGAGACGGCTGAGGGGAGATATGATAGAAGTCTATAAATTAATGAACGGAGTGGAACGGGTAAACGTAACTCGATTGTTTACGTTATCAGAATATAGAAATACTAGGGAACATGCAATGAAGCTACAGGGTAAACTATTTAAGACTAATAAAATAAAATATTTTTTTCACTCAACGTGTAATCCAACTCTGGAATTTGTTACCGGAGGATGTAGTAAAGGCTGTTAGTGTAGCTGGGTTTAAAAAAGGTTTGGACAAGTTCCTGGAGAAAAGGTCCATAAACCATTATTAAGAAGGGACCCAGGATATCAATGCTTGACCCAATACAAGCATTGTGGAACCTGTGTCTTTTGGGGAAACTGCTAGGTACATATGACCTAGATTGGCCACTGTTGGAAACAGGATACTGGGCTTGATGGACCTTGGTCTGACCCAGTATGGCATATCCTATGTTCTATGTCCCTGGCCTTTCTGTTGCTGGCTCTGTTGAGGGGTCAAAGTGGCCTGGAAATGCGGGGAATTGACAAAGCTCCCCTTCTTCCCTAAGGCTTTCTTCTGGGGCTGTATCAAGGTTTTCTTCGAGAGCCTGGCTCTAGTCAGGAACTCTGTTTCTATCTTGGCAGCCTCGTCTGTCATGGATTTCCCGAATAGGTTCTCGCCTATGCAGGGGACAATCATTCAGTTTGTCCTGCACCCACTGCTCTAGATCAGACGACTGCAGCCATGCTTGGCGTCATGCCCCTATGCCTGCGTCGGCCACACTGGCCAGAAACTCAAAGTCATGTAGGCTGCTCGAGACAAAATCTTTGAGCACTCTTATCGCCAAGGTCAAGGTCTTATATCTCTGTAGGGGTTCCCTGTCGAGGCCTGCCGAAAATCCCCAAGTTTCTTCGACAGTTCCTTCAGATACATGCTGATATAGAGTTGGTAGGACTGGATCCGACAAGTTAGCAGTAGGTGACCGAGAATTGAGGGCACTGGTACCGTAAGGGTCTCCTTAGGGGGTGCCTTGTATTGGAGTATCTCCAATTCCTCAGTGCACGGGTCGTCTGAGGCCTCTGTCTCGATAGTGAGAGCTTTGGCTATGTCCTGCACAAAATTGAGGAAGGTGACATCCTCGAGTGGCGAACGGCGTCGGGACATCAGGGGATACTGATCCGAAGGCACGTCTCATGTTGCTTCGTTCCAGGGAGTCTTAATCCTCGGTCTCCCATTCGGACTCTGAGTCCGAGTAGAAGTCCGATGCTGCGCGATTTCCTCGGTCGAGGTCCGCTCCAGGCGATCGTGACATCTGGAGGATTTGCAATCCGAGTCGCAGGCGTTTGCCGGGAAGGATTAGTGCCCCGAGGAAGGGGACCTCGTCTGGTGCTGGGGGCTTTCTCGAGAACGGTGGTGCTCGACGACCGGCCTGACTTACAGGGAAGCCCTCGATGTCAAGGGTCCCATCGTCGAGGCGGATGAACTGGACGAGCCAGACAAATGCACGCTGCATGGCTACGAAAGAGTAGTTACTCATCTATAACAGGTGTTCTCCAGGAGCAGCAGGAATGAGTCCTCACATATGGGTGACATCGACGTCGATGGAGCCCTTGCGGAGCATTTCCGGAGCTTTCCAAGAAAGTCTTTGGGAATGCAGGCACGCATGCGCAGTTCCCTTCCCGCCTGAAGGTGCCATCTTGCTCAGTCAAATGACATAGCTAAAACAGTTTATTTTTAAATTTTTGTGTGCTATGTACAACTGCAACTCCCAGGGGAGGAGGGAGAGTTATGAGGACTGATTCCTGCTGCTCCTGGAGAACACCTGTTACAGGTGAGTAACTACTCTTTCTCCAGGACCAAGCAGGAAGTCAGTCCTCACATATTGGTGACTCCCTAGCTCTGGGCTACCAAGGAACCCAGGCTGAACAAGAGAACTCCCTCTAGTCCCAGCATAAAAGAAAGGCTTTCCACTGACAAAACCTCCACCGGTAGACCAACGGAGGGCTGGAGGGCAGGAGTTGCCTAAACCTCAAAGAGATTCCGGAGTACTGCCTGGCCAAAAGCACTGTCCCTACGGGACTCCCTCTCCAGACAGTAATGGGCCGCAAAAGTCTGGCTTGAGGACCAAGTTGCAGCCCTGCAGATGTCCACCAACGGTACAGAGCGGAGGTGAGCCACTGAGGCAGCCATTGTCCTGACATGATGGGCCGTGACCCGACCCTGCAAAGGAAGGTCAGTCACCCTGTAAGCCCAGGTGATACAGTCAGCTACCCAGATGGACAAGGTACGCTTGGACACAGCTAACAAATTATTAGGGTCAAAAGAGATGAAGAGCTGATTAGCCCTTCTATGTCCTTGCGTACGGTCAAGGTAGAAGGATAAGGCCCTCCTACAGTCCAGGGTATGCAGAACTGCTTCAGCCTGGCTTGCATGAGGAATAGGGAAGAATGTTGGAAGAACCACCTCTTGATTAAGGTGGAAGGAGGAGACAACTTTTGGGAGGAACTTTGGATGAGTCCTAAGGACTACCCTGTTCCTATAAAAGCAGGTGTAAGGCCTGTCACAGACCAGGGACTGAAGCTCACTCACTCGCCTAGCCGAAGTTAGGGCTATCAAGAAGAGTGTCTTCCAGGACAGGAAGCGTAGAGGGCAAGTAGCCATCGGCTCAAAAGGTGGACGAGTCAGTTGCTGCAAGACCACATTTATTTTTCATTTCATTTATTTAAGCTTGATATACCGCCCAAGACCGAAGTATCAGGGCGGTGTACAATAAAAGGCAGCTGCAGAAAAACAAAGAGAGAAAAGAACGCCATTGGATGATAGGAAAGAATAAGAGAGAGAAAGAGAGAAAGCCAGAATAGAGTCTACAGAGCTAAACACAGGAACGTAGGGAGGGAAGGAGGACAGGGGGTGGGAATTGAATGTGACATGAGTTGAATGGTAGTTGGATGTAACGGGAGGGACATGAGTTGGCATGCTGACTGCATATCAGGGAGGGGCCTGTAGACCAAACGCTTGAGAGAAAAGGTGAGTCTTGAGGAGGGTTTTGAAATGGGGGAAAGAGGATTCAGTGCGAAGGGTGTGAGGAAGGGAATTCCAGAGGGCAGGGGCCAGGAAAAAGAAGGCAGAGTGGCGGGTAAGTTCAAGATGGGCCTGAGACGGAGAAGGAAGGAATAGGCGATTGGTATGAGATGAGCGAAGAAGACGGGGAGCAGGCTGGTGGAAGATAAGTTCAGAGAGGTACTGAGGAGTGCTGGTGTGAAGAACCCTATGAGTGATAATGATATACTAGTAAATAAGCCGGAATTTGATGGGAAGCCAGTGAAGGGAGAAGAGGCAAGGGGTAATATGATCAGAAGGGGAAGAAGAGGTAAGAAGGCGGGCAGCAGTGTTCTGGAGAAGCTGAAGACGACGGAGTTGATAGGAAGGGAGGCCAGACAGGATAGAATTACAATAATCTAAGCGGAAAGAAAAGGGCGAAGAGAACGAATACGACGCAGATGAAAGTGGCAAGTACGGACAAGGGAAGAAATGTGAGGGTGAAAGGAAAGAGAGGAATCCAAGGTAACACCCAGATAGCGAAGGGTAGAGACAACAGGAATGGGAAGGGAAGATATCACAGGGGCTAGGCTAGGCGGGGAGGAGGAGAAAGAAAACCAAATGGCAGAGGATTTAGAAGGGTTAACACAAAGGAAATTTTCAGAAAACCAGGAGGCAACAGAGGATAGACAGGTGTTCAGGGCAGAAAGGTCAGGGGAAATGGAGCTGGTATGATGAACAAGGAGGATATCGTCTGCGTAAAAATAGAAGGAAACACCGGATTGCTGATAAGGAGGGCTAGGGGAGCAAGGAAAATATTGAAAAGTAAAGGAGCGAGGATAGAACCCTGTGGGACACCACAGTGCAAGGGAGAGGGAGCCGAAGTGGAGGCGCCAGAATGAACAGAGAAAGAGCGATGGGAGAGAAAAGAATGAAACCAGTGTAGTACAGTGCCGCGAATGCCAGAGTCAGAGAGACGAGTGAGAAGGGTGCGATGATCAATAACATCGAAAGCAGCGGAGAGATCTAGAGAAACGGCGATAGACAAGTCACCACGGTCGTGAGAACGGTGAAGGTCACTGAGAAGGGCAAGGAGAACAGTTTCAGTGCTATGACCAGGTCTAAAGCCGGATTGACGGGGGTGAAGATAAAGAATGGAGTCAAGATGTGTTGAAAGCTGTGCAAAGACCTGTTTTTCTAAGACTTTGGAAAGGAAAGGGAGATGTGAAATCGGACGCCAGTTGGCAGGTAAACTGGGGTCAAGAGAGGGTTTTTTCAAAAGAGGGCGGACTATGGCATGTTTCCAAGAGTGGGGAAAGCTGCCGGAGGAAAGGCTAGTGTTGATCATGCCAAGGATATATGGGAGAAGGTGAAGTGAAGGATCAAGGAGCCATGAGGATGGGAGAGGATCGAGGGGACAAGTAGTTTTATGAGAGGAAGAAATCACCTGAAAAAGTTCGGCAGAAGAGACAGGGCTAAAGGAACACCAGGTATGAGAGAAAACATGAGAGGGAGGGGGGGAAGGAAAAGAGGAGGAAGAGGAAGGGGAACGGGGAGGAGGGCATAGGAGAAAAGAGGAACGAAGAGACTGAATTTTATGAACAAAGAAAGAGGCAAGAGCTCTGGGCTAGGGGCAGTGGGAGGGAGTGCTGAGGAGGAGGGACAGGTTGACGAGGAGGACAGGAAGTGAAGGACCCGATACAGGCAGCGAGAAGAGTTAGAGGAGGCAGTGATGAGATCAGAAAAATAAGCCTTCTTTGCTGCAGTGATCATGGAGCGGTATGAGCGATGAGCAGAGCGAAAAGAAATCAGGGAAGCAGGGGAAGGATGTTTGCGCCAATAGTGCTCAGCACGCCGAAGATGTGTGCGCTGAAGATAAAGACCGGGGTGATACCAGGGGTGGCGGGAGGAGGAACGACAGGGAACAGGGCGAAGGGGGGCAAGTGTATCGAGAGTACTGGAGAGAACAGAAGACCAGGAATCAGCTTGATGGTGGACAGAGAGAGAAAAGAACTCGGCAGAAAAAAGAGTCAGCAGGAGAGAATGTCTGCAAAGCGAGGGGAGTGAGACGGTGCCAAAGAACCTTAGGTGGGGTTAGGGTAGTTGAAGTAAGGGTTTGGGCAGGAGGGAGAGGGAAGGAGAAGAACAAATAGTGATGGTCCGACCAGGGGAGAGAGACAGAAGAGATGGCAGAGGGTATGTAAGGGGAGGAAGAGAACGTAAGGATAAGATCTAGAGTAGAGCCAGAGGAATGAGTGAGACAGTGCACATGTTGGTAGAGATCAAGGTCTGAAAAGAGTGAACTGAGGGCCCTATCTCGGGGACGGGTTGGGGGAGAGAGGTGGGCGTTAAAGACTCCGAGAACAACCAGATGGGAAGTGAGTAAAGAGGCTTCAGAAAGGGAGAGCAGAAGAGACTCCCAGAGGTCAGGACGCATAGAAGGTGGGGCATAAAGAAGCAGGAAAAAGATAGGTACGGAGGCATTGGAGCACAGTAGAAGAGCTTCGGGATAGCGGGGCTGAGGGGATACAAGAGAAAGAGATGAGCGGTGAATAATAGCTACACCGCCCCCGGATCGGTGGAGTCGGGGAAGGTGAAAGCTGGAATAGCCAGGGGGGAGACAACGGTGAAGAACACCGTCCTCTCCCTCACGAAGCCAAGTTTCTGTGAGGAACAGGGCATCAAGAGAGTGTTGTGTTAAAAGATCATGGATAAGAGGGGTCTTGGCACGGAGAGATCTACAATTGAGGAGAGCAAACGACAGGGTCAGCAGAGAACAGACAGGCTGAGGGGGAGGTATGGGAGGAATACTGGTAAGTGGGCATGTAATAAGATTGTGCATATTCCGGGCAAAAACCCCGGGCGGGGCAGAGGAAACTAAGGGGAGACGATTCCCCCAAAGGACAGGGACAGAAGCCATGGCCCAAGACCGAGTAGTGGGCCGAGGGGGAACGGGAGGAACAGGTACGGGTGAAACAGTGCTCAAGAAACCGAACACTGGGAGTAACAGCAAGAGGAATGTTAAAGGAGGCAAAGGGCACGAGTGTTGAAATCCTCTGCGAAACGACAAATGACCCGTTGTAGATGTGAGAACGCCCCAGTCGTCGCCCCAAGGAGCTCGCCCAAGGAGCAGGTCCTGCTCCTTGGGCGCGCTCCTTCGGCGCGCGCCCGCGGCGTGGAACGGCGCCCCGATGTTCTTTAAATACTGAGGAGTACCTGGGGCTGAGTGCTGACGCATTGTTCGCGTCACTTCCGGGAGGCAGGATGAGAGAGCAACCAGGACAGAGAGACTGGGACCTGGAGGGAAGGACAGGAATTAGGCAGCAGGTAGCACAAAGCAGCAGACAGGTAGGCAGTAACACAGACACGTTCAGCAGCTACAAAGCAGGAACGGCAGGAACCACATTCAACTCCCACTCAGGAGCAGGACGACGGATGGGAGGCTTGAGCAAGAGCAAGCCTCTGAGAAACTGGGACAAAGGGGTGAACCGACAGAGAATGTCCTTCCACCAGTGAGTGGTGAGCTGCTGGAGCTGAGAGGTGGACCCGAACAGAATTGGACTTAAGTCCCAGATTTGATAAGTGCAGTAAGTACTGCAGCACTACTGGTACAATACAGGAGAAAGGATCTTCTGTACGTAGCTGACACCACACAGAAAACCTTTTCCATTTCAGAGCATAGGTTTTCCTAGTGGACTGTTTCCTAGAGGCTAAGACAACCTCTTCAACTTCCTGAGGTAGGCCCCAGGGAGCCAAAACTACCCTTGCAGCCTCCAGGCCATCAAATTGAGAGCTTTGAGATTGGGGTGCAGAAGGGAACCCTGATCCTGAGAGAGAAGGACGGGTTGCAACCCCAGAGGCAGTGGGGGATCCATTGCCAGTTGAAGCAGAAGTGGAAACCAAGGCTGTCTCGGCCACCTGGGAGCCACCAGCAGGACCGAGGCCTTGTCCTGAAGAATTTTGAAGAGGGTTCGGCCACCAAGGGCGTGGGAGGAAACGCATACAGGAGGCCCTGAGACCAGGGAATCAGAAAAGCATCTGCTGCTATCCGCAGAGGATGCGGTTGCCTAGAGCAGAACTTTGGCAGCTGTTTGTTCAGTGGACTGGCAAACAGATCTATGGACAGAAGTCCCCATTTCAGGAAAATCTTCTGAACCACCAAAGGATGGAGCTGCCACTCGTGGGGCTGCAGAATACTGCTCAACCTGTCGGCCAGGTAGTTTTCCTGGCCAGGTAGATACACAGCCTTGAGGAGCATGTTGTGCCTGAGAGCAAACAAGCAAAGGTCCTGTGCTTCCTGACAAAGGAGCCGGGACCCAGTTCCGCCCTGCTTGTTCACATAAAACATGGCTACCTGGTTGTCTGTTTGAACTAGGACAGACTGATGAGCCAGGGTTGGTGAGAAAGTCTTGAGGGCTAACCGAATAGCCCTGAGTTCCAGTAGATTGATTTGCTGTGCGGCCTTCCAGGGAGACCACAGGCCCTGGGTGCACTTGCCTAGACAATGAGCCCCCCAGCCCTGCAGGGAGGCATCTGTGGTCAACACCACTGTGAACCCAGGAATCTGAAAAGGCACCCCTTGCAGTAGATTGGGTGGGTGCAGCCACCAGCGGACGGAGTTCAGGAATTGTCTGGACACCCTTATCCTGTCTCTGAGGCTGCCTTTGGTTTGTGACCACTGAGTCCGAAGGCACCACTGTGCAGGCCTCATATGGAGCCTGGCATTGGGGGTCACATGCACTGTCGAAACCATGTGGCCAAGAAGCCTCAGGCAGAGTCTGGCGGAGACCAGTGACCTGCTGAAAAACTGGTTTGCTAGGTTTATCAGTCTTTGAGCTCTGTCTTCTGGCAAGAACACCTTTACCAGCAGAGAGTCCAGCCTTGCCCCAATAAACTCCAAGTTCTGGGAGGGGAGCAAAGTGAACTTTGCGAAGTTTATAACAAACCCCAGGTCTTGAAGAAGAGCAATAGTTCTGAGGGTGGCTTGACGGGCCTCCTGGCACGTCTGACCCCTGATGAGCCAGTCGTCCAGATAGGGGAAGACAAAGATTCCCTGATTTCTCAGGTAGGCTGCCACCACTGCCAGGCATTTGGTAAAGACCCTGGGAGCGGAAGTGAGGCCAAAAGGTAGTACTCTGTACTGATAATGGTTTCCTCCCACAATGAACCTGAGGTACTTTCTGTGGTCTGGATAAATGAGGATGTGAGTGTACGCATCCCTTAGATCTAAGCAGCATAGCCAATCTCTCCCTGCTGGAGGTAGGGCAGAAGTGTTCCAAGAGTAAGCATCTTGAACTTTTCCTTCTCTAGGAATTTGTTGAGATTTCTGAGGTCCAGAATAGGCCGAAGGCCACCGGTTCTTTTGGGTACCAGGAAATACCTGGAGTAGAACCCTTGACCCTGTAAGCGGGGAGGCACAGGCTCCACTGCCCTGTCCACTAACAGACCTTGGAGCTCCTGAAGGAGAAGATCTGTGTGCAGGGGAGGCCTTGGAGGTTCCCCTGGAAAGTATGGAGGAGGCAGCTGTTGGAAGTGTAGCAGGTAGCCCTTGTGGACTATGCTTAACACACACTGTCTCCAGTGATGAGTGGCCACTTGTGAGCAAACAGGGCAAGGCGACCTCCTGTGCAGGGTTGGGAGAGCAGGGACGGAGAGGCTATGCCTAAGGAGTCAAAAACCCCCACCCTGCTGAGTGGGAGCAGGGGCCAGAGGCTTGGGAGTCCTCTGCCTACGGGGCCCATTACCCTGCCCCTTGGCCTGCTGACCCTGAGGGGCAGCTTGGGCGGCCTGGTACTGTCGGTACTGTTTGTAGGCAGTGCCCTTCCTCGGGTAAAATGGCTTTTTACCCGAGCCCTTCTTTTTGTGAGAAGGGGCAGAAGTCTTTCTAGACAGCCTTGTCCTCGTGAGGTGCTCGGTTTCGAGCTGTGCGGCCTTCTCGGTCATGGGCTTGCCAAAAAGGTTCTCACCTCGGCAAGGGACATCGACCAACTTGTCCTGAACCCATGGCTCGAGGTCCGATGACTGCAGCCATGCCTGGCGTCGAGCCGCGATGCCGGCTGCCGCAACACGGGCCGAAGCCTCAAAGCCATCGTAGGCAGTGTGGGACATAAACTTGGAGCATTCCTGGATCCCCAAGGACAAGGACTTGAACCTCTCCAAGGGTTACCCGGAGAGACCAGCAGAGAACCCGGCCAGCTCCTTGGCCAGGTCTCGCAAGTACATGCTCATGTACAGCTGGTAAGACTGGACACGGCAAGCAAGCATCGAGCCCTGGAAGCACTTTCTACCAAAACCATCGAGGTTCCGGGCCTCCCTGCCAGGGGTCACCGCGGAGTGCATCTTCTGACTTTTCAGGCGATTCATGTTCGATTCTACCAGCATGGAATGGTGTCGTAGCTGCGCCTTCTGAAAGCCAGGGCTCTTCCGGAGTCGATAGATTGAATCGACCCGCTTGCTTAGAACCGGCGCCGAGGCCGGTGCCTCCCACATCCGGAAGAGGAGCCGTTCCAGCATCGGAGGAACCGGAACAGTAAAGGCCTCCTTCGGAGGAGAGTCATACTGTAGGGCCTCGAGCTCCTCGGCTCGAGGCTCCTCCTCGGGGTCCGCAGGGATAGCCAATGCAGTGGCCATATCCCGGACAAACTCCGAGAACCGGGTATCCTCCGGGGGGGGATCTACTCCGGGGTTCAGACTGCGGTGTGTCCGACGGGACGCACCGAGTCCTGAAGGTGTCGGGGGACTCCTCATCCTCCGTCTCCCAGGCGGACTCGTCCGATGAGGAATCGGGGTCCGACCGCGCGGGGCCTGTGAGCACCCGGCCCAAAGCCAAAGGCACCAGCGTCGGTACCCTCGGTCCCAAACGGGAGGTCGAGGGAGATCGCGACCGAGGTCGACCTCGAGCCTTCATGGTCTCGAGTATTGGCCTCGGTCTCCGGGGTCGACTTCGACGTCGATGTCCCGGTGGTCGGGGCAGATGCACCAGACAGGCTGGCCATCAGTGCTCGCTGCTGTTCAATTAAGGCAGACAGTCTGCTCTCCAAGGCTCTCAGCCTCAGACCCAGCTCAGGAGACTCAGAAGCCACCGACTCAGGCCACAGCGGCGCCGGGCCCAATGTCGGCTCTCTGGGAGGAGAGTCCACGAGGACTACATGACTTACGTGTCCAGCAGACTCTGGCTCCACTCAAGGTACTTTGGGAGGCTTCTCCTGTTCCACGGGCCCAGGGCGACGGTCGGGGGTCTGAGACCTAGATCTCGAGGAGCCAGGGACCTCTTCCGACGACACACTCGCGAGCCGCTTCTTCCTCTTTTCGTTCCCGGTCGGGGGACCCCCTGTCCGAGGAGCCCCGACGGTGCTCGGGATACGATTGTCGAGATGTTGAGGCCTCAGACGAGGTCTGGGCCCGGCCGGAGGCCGAGTCGGAGAAAAGCCTTTCCTTTTGGTGCTGATGACTTCAAAGCACCTTGGAAGACATTTTTCCACATGATCCACAGGTCTTAGGATCGTGGTCAGGACCGAGGCACCGAAGGCAGCAGTCGTGTGTGTCGGTGAGAGACATTAGTTTCTTGCACCGATCACACTTTTTGAACACACTGGAAGCAATCGGGGAAAAAAGAGTCCCCGAGAGGTCAAAGGACCGGCCTTCCAGGGAAAAAGAAAAAAGGGCACGAACACCAGCCAGAAGGGCAAAAACCGAAAAAATAAGATTGGGCTCAATACCGGTGTACTGAACCCGGCGGGAGGGGAACCGGCGTCGAACCGGAGAAAAAATAGCAAAGGAATCGCGAAAAAATCTAACTATTTTCTGGGAGGACTAGGACACACGTCCGATTGGCTTCACGGAAAAAGGGAGACTGAGCAAGATGGCACCTTTAGGCAGGAAGGGAACCGCGCATGCGTGCCTGCATTCCCAAAGGCTTTCTTGGAAAGCTGGGGAAATGCTCCGCAGGGGCTCCATTGACGTCGATGTCACCCATATGTGAGGACTGACATCTTGATTGGTCCTGGAGAAGACAGATATACTGCTCTCCAAGGCCGCCATCCTGATCTCCATACCAGTTGGCTCCACAGCCTCCGACACAGGCACCGAAGACTTTGGGCCTAGCATCGGTACTGTGGAAGGAGAGTCCTCGATGAGGATGGCCTCGGAGGCCTGAGGCCGGTCGGCAGGTGCCAACAATTATTTGCAGGGCAGCTTGGAAGGCTGCTCTTGCAACGATTTATCAGACTCACGCCTGGGACTGCAGGGCCTAGGGTAGGATTTCCCCTTCTTTCCAGATCCATCCTCCAATGCGGTCTTCAAGGGTTTCTTCTTCTTGTGCGCCACCTCTGGTGATTTCTGCTTGGAGGAACTGCAGCTGCGGGACTCCAAAGAGGCTTGGGCTTCGCGAGGCACAGAGATATCGGAGTGTGGTGTCACCAGAGACTCCGGCGCGGAGTCAGACTTCTGGAAAAAATTTTCCTGCTGCTGCCGACGGCTCTTTAGGGCCTTTGAGGTCATGGCACTGCAGAGTTTGCAGTTAGAGTCATTATGCTGAGGGTCAAGGCACTGGAGGCAGCTGTCATATAGGTCAGTGGGAGACACCATTTTGGCACACCTGTCACTTCTTGAAGCCACTGGAGGCCATTGGAAAAAAGGGGATCCCCCACCGCCTGGCAGGGGACAGAGGCCTTCGGCTGAAAAGGGGCACGAATGCCAGTGGAGGGACACCTCGATGAAAAAGGAGGAAAACAAATGAACTAACTTGAGAAGCGATGCCAAGGCAAGCTGCTCAGAAGCAGGAAGAAAATGAACGCAAACCGGACAAAACTTCACACAGACACTTTTTCTGGGGGAAACTAGACAACATCCGAAGGGCTCTGTGGAAAAAGGAGACTGAGGCAAGATGGCACCCTTGGGCGGGAAGGGGACCATGCATGTGTGGTGCATCTCCCAAAGGCTTTCTTTGAAAGCTGGGGAGATACTTCCAAGCGGGTGCCGATGTCACCCATATGTGAGTGTTGACTTCCTGCTTGTTCCCGGAGAATGGCTGATTTCAATTATCCCTGTATCGACTGAGTCAATGTCACAGCAGGACATGCTAGGGAGATAAAGTTTCTAGATGAAATGACTGCTACATGGAGCAGCTGCTCCATGAACCGACAAGAAAGAGTAGTTACTCACCTGTAACAGGTGTTCTCCAGGAGCAGCAGGAATCAGTCCTCACTTATGGGTGTCATCGACGCCAATGAAGCCCCAGCGGAGCATTTCCCCAGCTTTCCATGAAAGCCTTTGGGAATGCTGGCACGCATGCGCGGTTCCCTTCCCGCCTAAAGGTGCCATCTTACCTCAGTCAAATGACATAGCTAAGAACAGCACACAAAAATGTAAAAATTTAACTATGTACAACTGCAACTCCAAGGGGAGGAGGGAGGGTAGTGAGGACTGATTCCTGCTGCTCCTGGAGAACACCTGTTACAGGTGAGTAACTACTCTTTCTCCAGGACCAAAAAGGAAGTCAGTCCTCACTTATGGGTAACTCCCCAGCTCAGGGCTACCAGGAAGCCAGGCTGAACAAGAGAACTCCCTCTAGTCTCAGCAACACAATAAAGGCTTTGCAAGGACACACCCTCCACAGGTAGCCCAACCAGAGGGCAGGAGGGCAGGAGTTGCCTAGACCTCAAAGAGATTCCGGAGTACTGCTTGGCCAAAAGCACTGTCCCTACGGGACTCCCTCTCCAGACAGTAGTGGGCTGCAAATGTCTGGCTTGAAGACCAAGTAGCAGCCCTGCAGATGTCTTGCAATGGGACAGAGCGGAGGTGAGCCACTGATGCAGCCATTGCCCTCACACGGTGGGCCGTGACCCTACCCTGCAAAGGAAGGTCAGCCGCCTTGTAAGCCCAGGTGATACAGTCAGCTACCCAGATGGACAAGGTATGCTTGGACACAGGCCTCCCCAAGTTATTGGGGTCAAAAGAAAGGAAGAGCTGAGAAGCTTTCCTGTGACCTTGCGTACGTTCAAGGTAGAAGGATAAGGCCCTCCTACAGTCCAAGGTATGGAGAAGTGTTTCAGCCTGACTTGCATGAGGTCTAGGGAAGAACTACCTCCTGGTTGAGGTGGAAAGAGGAGACAACCTTAGGAAGGAACTTAGGGTGAGTCCTGAGGACCACCCTGTTTTTATAGAACCTGGTGTAAGGTCTATCACAGACCAAGGCCTGAAGCTCACTCACTCTCCTAGCCGAAGTAAGGGCTATCAGAAAGAGAGTCTTCCAGGAAAGGAAGCGTAGAGGGCAAGTAACCATAGGCTCAAAAGGTGGGCGAGTCAGCTGCTGCAAGACCACATTCAGCTCCCACTCAGGAGCTGGAGGACGTATGGGAGGTTTGAGCAGGAGCAAGTCTCTGAGAAACCTAGACACCAAAGAGTGCACAGACAAGGAATGGCCCTCAACCAGGGAGTGGTGAGCTGCCAAAGCAGAGAGGTGGACCCGAACAGAGTTGGACTTGAGAACCTGATTGGACAAGTGCAGCAGGTACTGAAGCACTACTGACACAGTACAGGAGAAAGGATCCTCAGCACGTAGCTGACACCACACAGAGAACCTTTCCCACTTGAGAGCATAGGTCCTCCTAGTGGTTTGTTTCCTGGAGGCTAGGAGAACTTCCTCAACCTCGTGAGGCAGGCCCCAAGGAGCCAACACTACCCTTGCAGCCTCCATGCCATCAGATTGAGAGCTTTGAGATTGGGATGCAGCAAGGAGCCCTGATCCTGAGAGAGAAGGTCGGGCTGCAATTCCAGAGGCAGAGCCACTGCCAGTTGAAGCAGGAGGGGGAACCAAGGCTGCCTTGGCCACCTGGGAGCTACCAGGACGACAGAGGCCCGGTCTCGGAGAATCTTGAATAGTGTCCGAGCCACCAGAGGGGTAGGAGGAAACGCATAGAGTAGGCCCTGAGTCCAGGGAATTAGAAAAGCATTTGCTGCTACTCTCAGAGGATGCGGTTGCCTGGAGCAGAACCTTGGCAGCTGGTTGTTCAGTGGACTGGCAAACAGGTCTATGGAGGGAAGCCCCCATTTCAAGAAAATCTTTTGAACCACCAAAGGATGGAGCTGACACTCGTGTGGTTGCAGAATCCTGCTCAATCTGTCGGCCAGGGAATTCTCCTGGCCTGGAAGATAGACAGCTTTGAGGAGCATGTTGTGCTTCAGGGCAAAGGAACAGAGGTCCTGGGCCTCCTGGCAAAGGGGCTGGGAACCAGTTCCGCCCTGTTTGTTTACATAGAACATGGCTACCTGGTTGTCTGTCTGGATCAAGACAGACTGTTGAGCCAGGGAAGCAGTAAAGGCCTTGAGGGCCAAGCGGATAGCTCTGAGTTCCAGTAGATTGATCTGCTGGGACGCCTCCCAAGGAGACCACAGGCCCTGGATGCACTTGTCTAGGCAGTGTGCTCCCCAACCCTGCAGAGAGGCATCGGTGGTCAGTACACCACTGTATGAGGTGGGATCTGAAAGGGCACCCCCACCAGCAGATTGGGGGGGGTGTAACCACCAGTTGAGGGAGGCTAGGAAACGGTGGGACACTCTGATCCTGTCTCTGAGACTGCCTGAGGCTTGTGACCACTGAGTCCAAAGGCACCACTGGGCAGGTCTCATATTGAGCCTGGCATTGGGGGTCACCTGTACTGTCGACGCCATGTGGCCCAGAAGCCTGAGACAGAGTCTGGCGGAGACCAGGGACCTGTGCAGAAACTTGCTGGCGAGGTCCATGAGCCTTTGTGCTCGGTCCACTGGTAAGAATGCTCTTACCAGCTGAGAATCCAACTTTGCCCCTATGAATTCCAAGTTCTGGGAGGGGAGCTAAGTGGACTTTGCGAAGTTGATGACAAAGCCCACCTTCTGGAGCAGTTCTATGGTCCTGTTGGTGGCCTGCTGAACTTCTAGGGAAGTCTGGCCTCTGATGAGCCTGTCGTCTAGGTAAGGAAACACAAAGATGCCCTGATTTCTCAGGTAGGCTGCCACCACTGCCAGGCACTTGGTAAACACCCTGGGAGCGGAGGTCAGTCCAAAAGGAAGTACTCTGTACTGATAATGGTTCCCTCCCACAATGAACCTGAGGTACTTTCTGTGGTCTGGATGAATAAGGATGTGAGCGTAAGCATCCTTTAGATCTAACGAGCAAAGCCAATCTCCATGCTGGAGGTAGGGCAGAAGTGTTCCAAGAGTAAGCATCTTGAACTTCTCTTTCACTAGAAACTTGTTTAGGTTTCTGAGATCCAAAATGGGTCGAAGACCACCGATTCTTTTTGGCACCAGGAAATACCTGGAGTAAAACCCGTGACCTTGGAAGTGGGGAGGCACAGGCTCCACCGCCTTGTCCAGCAACAGACCTTGTAGCTCCTGGAGGAGAAGGCTCCCCTGGGAAAGGCTCCCCTGGGAAGTGTGGCGGAGGCAGTTGGTGAAAGTGCAGGGCATAGCCTCGATGGACTATGTCCAGCACCCAACTGTCCTGGGTTATCAAGGACCACTTGTGGTCGAACAAGGCTAGGCGGCCTCCTGTGCAGGGCTGGGTCTGCAAGGGAGGTATGGCTATACTCAAGGAGTCAAAAAACCCCACCCTGCTGAGTGGGAGCAGGGGCTGCAGGCTTGGGGGTCCTCTGCCTACGGGGCCCATTACCCTGGCCCTTGGCTTGCTGACCCTGGGGGGCAGCTTGGGCAGCCGGATATTGTGGGTACTGTTTGTAGGCAGTGCCCTTCCTCGGGTAAAAGGACTTTTTACCCGAGCCCTTTTTCTTATGAGAAGGGGCAGAGGTCTTCCTCGACAGCCTTGTACTCGTGAGGTGCTCTGTCTCGAGCTGAGCGACCTTCTCGGCCACAGGCTTGCCAAAAAGGTTTTCACCTCGGCAAGGGACATCGACCAACTTGTCCTGAACCCATGGCTCGAGGTCCGATGGCTGCAGCCATGCCTGGCGTCGAGCCGCGATGCTGGCTGCCGCTACTCGGGCCGAAGCCTCGAAGCCATAGTAGGCGGCGCGGGACATGAACTTAGAGCATTTCCCCGGAGAGACCAGCAGAGAATCCGGCCAACTCCTTGGCCAGGTCTCGTAAATACATGCCCATGTACAGCTGGTAAGTCTGGACACGGCAAGCAAGCATCGAGCCCTGAAAGCACTTTCTACCGACGCCATTAGGCTTCGGGCTTCCCTTCCAGGAGGCACCGCGGAGTGCATCTTCTTACTCTTCAGACGATGCATGGCCGATTCCACAACCATGGAATGGTGTGGTAGCTGTGCTTTCTGGAAGCCAGGACTCTTACGGAGCCGATAGATGGAATCGACTTGCTTGCTCAAAACCGGTGCCGAGGCCGGTGCCTCCCACATCCGGAAGAGGAGCCGTTCCAGCATCGGAGGAACCGGGACAGTAAAGGCCTCCTTCGGAGGAGAGTCATACTGCAGAGCATCGAGCTCCTCGGCTCGAGGCTCTTCCTCGGGGTCAGCCGAGATAGCCAGGGCAGCGGCCATATCGTGGACAAACTCCGAGAACCTAATATCCTCTGGAGGGGATCTACTCCGGGGCTCAGACTCTGGTGAGTCTGAAGGGACACACAGAGTCTTGAAGGTGTCAGGAGACTCCTCGTCTTCGGTCTCCCAAGCAGACTCGTCCGATGTCAAGTCGAAGTCTGACCCCGCGGGGCCTCTAGGAACCCGCACCGGCGTCGAGACCCTCGGTCCCGAATGGGAGGTCGAGGGAGACCTCGACCGAGGACGACCTCGAGCCGCAAGGGACTCGAGTATCGGCTCGGTCTCCGGTGTCGACTTCGAAGTCGATGTCCCAGTGGTTGGGGCAGATGCGCCAGACAGGCGGGCCATCAGTGCCCGCTGCTGATCCATGAAGGCAGACATTCTGCTCTCCAAGGCTGTCAACCTGACACTCAGCTCGGGTGACGCAGCAGCCCCCGACTCGGGCCCCAGCGGCGCCGGGCCCGACGTCGGTACTCGGGGAGGCGAGTCCACGAGGACAATAGGAGTTACGTGTCCAGCAGACTCCGGCTCCATGCGAGGAACTTTAGTTGGCTTCTCCTGGTCCATGGGCCCGGGACGACGGTCGGAGGTCTTAGACCTGGCCCTCGAGGGCTAAGGGACCTCCTCCGACGCCGCCCTCGCGAGCTGCTTCTTCCTCTTACGTTCCCGGTCGGGGGACCCCCTGCCGAAGGAGCTCCGACGCCTCTCGGGATCGGAATCCCGAGCTGTCGAGGCCTCAGACGAGGTCCGGGCCCGGGAGAGGCCGAGTCCGAGAAAAGCCTTTCACTTTGTTGCTGACAACTTCGGAGGGCCTTGGAAGACATTTTTCCACATGGCCCGCACGTTTTAGAATCGTGGTCCGGGCCAAGGCACCGAAGGTAGCAGACGTGTGTGTCGGTGAGAGACATTATCTTTTTACACCGATCACACTTTTTAAAACCACTGGAAGCCATCGGGGAGAAAAGGGTGCCCGCGAGGTCAAAGGACCGGCCTTCCAGGGAAAAAGAAAAAGATTTGGCGCGAGCGCCTAGCCACTAAGGGCAAAAACCGAAAAAGGAAAAAAGGGATTCGATACACCGGTGTACCGAACCCGGCGGGATGGGAACAGACGACGAATCCAAGGAAAAAAGCGAAATAACGCCAAGAAAAAACTTCTCTTTTCAGGGAAAAAAAGGACACACGTCCGATGGGCTTCACGGAAAAAAAGAGACTGAGGTAAGATGGCACCTTTAGGCGGGAAGGGAACCGCGCATGCGTGCCAGCACTCCCAAAGGCTTTCATGGAAAGCTGGGGAAATGCTCCGCTGGGGCTTCATCAGCGTCGATGACACCCATAAGTGAGGACTGACTTCCTGCTTGGTCCTGGAGAAAGGAAGCTCTTTTGGACTTAGTCCTTAGTGGAACACAGGATCTAGTGCAAGAGATAATGGTGTTAGGGCCACTTAACAACAGCGATCATAGCATGATCGCATTTGTTTTAATAAATGCGATCATAGCATGATCGCATTTGTTTTAATAAATGGAGGGAGGACGGCAAGGAAATCCATACTACTACCTTTTAACTTTCAAAAGGGAAACTATGGTAAAATGAGGAAACGGAAAAACTTGAGCTCATTTGCAATATAGACCAGCGATACATTTACAAGCAAACAAATAAAGCTTATAAGGAAAAAAACATCTTTTCTACAATTAAATATGTTGGGAGATTCCATAATGTTGTGAGGCTTTTTTGCTGCCTCAGGAATTGGAGGCTTAGAATGTATTAAAGGAATCATGACGTCAGAGGAATACCAAGGTATTTTGGAGCGAAATGTGCTACCTAATGTCAGAAAGCTAGGTCTGAGTCGAAGGTCATGGGTCCTCCACAACGGGACAGACCCAAAACATACATCCAAAAGTACAAAAGAACAGTTAAAAAGGAACAAATAAACTGTTTTAAACTGGCCAGCAATCAGTCCTGATCTCAATCCAATCAAGAACCCTTGAAAAGAGCTAAAATCTGCCATTGGTAAAAGGAATTCTGCAAACATTCATGAGCTGGAACAAATCAGTTGAAAAGTGGGAGAAACTACCAGCAGACAGATGTACAAAACTTACAGATCGCTACAAGAAATGTTTGGAGGCTGTCATCGCTGCCAAGTGTTGTGCAATCAAATAATAGTGAAAGGTGCCATTAATAATATCCAGGTCATATTTTGTTTTGTTTTTTCCCTCAGGAGTTACTACATCTAAGTTGCACAGACATCTTTTTATTTTTTTTTTGTTGTATGCCTTTGAACATACTATTAAAATATTATGACAACATACAGATGGAATATTTAAAATTATTTCTCAAAATATTGAACACAACACAATATACCTAAAATGCAGGGATGCCAATAAAGTTGACAACTGTAAACCCTGAAAAACTGTCACTAAATACAAGGTGGGGGGGGGGTCCTGGACTGGATAGACTCAAGGAAAAATAATTAGCAGGTAAGGTCTAATTCTGCCTTCCTTATCGTTCCTCCAGTCCAGACCAGTATGTGTGGGATGTATCAGAGCAGTAACTAAGTATGGGAGGAACCAACGAGTCTAGCTTGTAACACCAAGGTTCCAAAACATGTATCATACATGCCTGCACCGCCAGATGGCAAGGTTGCGTGAAAGTATGCCAGGATGACCAGGCTGTCGCTCCACCAATGCCCACCGGCAGAAGGAAACTGTGCTCTGCCCAAGGAGCCACTAGCGACCCCATCGAGCAAGCATTAAAACCGCTCTGCACCATTCCACTCTTCAGCAAATAGGCCGAGGCAATCGTCGTCTTTAACAAATGCGCAATGCAAGCTGAGGAAGCTGCCTCCCCTCTGCATAGACCTCCAAACAAGACAAATAAACAATCCGACCAGCAGAAAGACTCTTTTTGCTTATGATAGTGGCGCAGCACACTGTACAAGCCCAGACGATGGCATCAGCAATCTCCTTTGGAGGGTGCCGTCTGTGCAAAAGGTAGTAGGGACACCAATTAATTCAGATGAAAACTCAATACCACCTTAGGCAACAGGATGAAACTAGCTGCAAGAATAACCTCCTTCTTGGACATGACTAGGAAGACTTCTCTGCAAAGATAGAGCTTGGAGCTCTGATATTTGCAGCGCCGAACAAACCGCCACCAAGAAAACTGCCTTCAAAGTTAAGCCTTCCAAAGAAGCTCAAGGTAGCGGCCCAAAAGGCGACCCCGTTAGGGTAGAAAACACAAAGATGAGATCCCACAGGGGAACCTTAACTTGAAGCGGCAGGCGAACCCGTTTCACTGTCCGGAGGCAAACACATCAAGTCAGGGAGTGCGGCCAGGGAACATCCAAGTACACACCCCCATTAACATGAAATAGCTGCAACCTGTACCCATAGGGAGTTCAAAGTCAATTCTTTGTCCATCCAAGACTGCAAAAGAAAAGGAAAATAGCAGCAAGTGAGGATGAAAAAAGTTTGGAGCCCACTGTCCTAATACCAATGCTCAAACACCCTTGAGACATGGACAGAGGATAAGGATGTCCGACGCTTACAGGCTAGTAGCCAAATAGCTCTTACTTCTTAGCCATGCTCTTTCAAGAGCCGGACCATAAACGAGAAATGATCCACCGGAGGCATCAGAAATGACCGTTGCAAAGCAGGTTGACCCTGTTCAGGAGACACCCTGGACTTGCTACCCACAGTCTAAAGAGATCTGCATACCATGGCTTGCGGGGCCAGTCTGGGGCAATCAGAACCATCCAGCTGGGGTGGGCTTCTAAGTATTGAAGGCTGCGCCCTATGAGGAACCTTAGAGGAATACATGCAGCAGACTTTCTGCCAGCCATCTTTGCACCAAACCTCTTGGACCTGTGCTCTCGCTGCTTGAAGAACAGATTCATCGTGGCGCTGGAATCCTGAGGCTATCAGGTCCATCACCAGCAAATGTAAAACCTAGACACTCACTACTGCCAGAAGGGGTAGTACTCTTTACAAAGAAAAATTAATAGCCAGGAACTTACTTAAGAGGTACAAAGGCTTTGTGCCTACACAGGAAGGAACTATGGAGGAAGGCTTTCATAAACAGGAGGAGGGAAAGCCAGGTTCCTGCTATGAATGGCTCGGGCTATTGGCAGACAGTATTGCTCAGGATGCTTGGCCAAAAAAAAAAAAAAAAGAAATGAGGACTTTATGGCTATCTGTATGTTTCCCAGACATGCTAGCAATTCCTGGTTAAAGGATTTGCTGGCAGCACAGGTGGAAAATGGAGGAGGGAGGGAGAAAGCACAGTTACTTACCTGTAACAGGTGATCTCTGGGAACAGCAGGAATAAGTCTTCACATATGGGTATCGTCGGTACCGACGGAGCCTGCGCGGGAACGCTCCCCAGCGTCCAATAAGAAAGCTTTTGGGAGCATCCCACAGCGCCTGCGTGCTGCCTTCCCGCCTTTCCCAACCGCCTCTCTCCAGTTCGAGTTTTAAAGCTGAGACAAAGAGAGAGGGAGGGAAGGAAAGATAGATAGAGAGATACAACTCCTAGGGGAGGTGGGTGGGTTGTGAAGACTTATTCCTGCTGTTCCCAGAGATCACCTGTTACAGGTAAGTAACTGCTATCTCCAGGAACAAGCAGGAATGAGTCTTCACATATGGGGACTCCCTAGCTGCAGATGCCATGGAGAGACACCAGAGTTGTGTGTCCTTGAAAAGGGCTCCACCTCCCCCCATGGATCTCTGGCATCCAACCAGGGTAGGTGGGTAGGAGTTGATTAGGAATGGAACAGGTGTTTGAGAACAGCCTGACCAAACGAGGCATCCCAGCGGGAGTCCTTGTCCAAACAGTAATGGGCTGTGAAGGTATGAACCGAGGCCCAGGTGACCGCTCGACAGATTTGGTCGATGGACACAGAGTTTAGATGAGCCATTGAGGCTGCCATGGCCCTGAAATTGTGAGCTGTGACATAGCCTTCCAGAGAAAGGTTCTTACTCTGGTAGGCGAAAGAAATACACTGAGCAATCCAGTTGGACAGTGTTCTCTTAGAAACTGGAAGTCCTAAATGGGAAGGATCAAAAGCAACAAAGAGTTGAGAAGACTTTCTATGTTGCTGTGTTCTTTGTAAGTAAAAGGCGAGAGCTCTCTTACAATCCAAAGTATGAAGATTCCTCTCTGCACTTGATGCATGAGGTCCTGGAAAAAAGACAGGTAAGTATACCTCCAGGTTCAGATGAAAAGGCGAGACCACTTTGGACATAAAGTGTGGATTGGTCCTGAGGACTACCTTATCATGATGGAACCTTGTATAAGGAGGATTAGCCACCAAGGCTTGCAACTCACTGATGCGACGTGCTGAGGTGACTGCAATGAGAAAGATAACCTTCCAAGAAAGAAATTTCAAGGAGGTGGTGGCTAAAGGTTTAAAGGGTGGCCTCATAAGCTGGCCAAGAACCAGATTTAAGTCCCATGCCACTGGAGGTGGTCTAATGGGAGGTTTAGTTAAAAGAAGGCCTCTCATGAATCTTGCTATAAGAGGATGAGAGGAAACAGGCTGTCCATTGAGAGGCTTGAGAGACGCTGCAATAGCACTCAAATGGATTCTTAACGAATTTGTTTTGAGGCCTGCATGGGAAAGATGCAGAAGATACTCTAGTAAAGAATTCAAAGGTATTGCAAGAGGGTTAAGACCCTTCTCTGAACACCAAATGGTAAATCTTTTCCATTTGAAAGCATAGGAACGTTTAGTGGAAGGCTTTCTAGAAGCATGAATAATATCTCTGACTTGCTGAGAGAGATGGAAAACCTGAAGGTCTAGGCCTTCAGCAACCAGGCCCTGAGATGGAGAGACTGGGGGTTTCGGTGCCACAACGTTCCGTCTTCCTGGGAAAGAAGATCTGGAGCAGAGCCCAACTCCAGGGATGGAGCTTGAGAGAGATGCAGAAGTAGAGGGTACCACACTTGGCATGGCCAATGTGGTGCTATGAGGATCATAGAACCTCGGTCTCTCTGAAGCTTGAACAGTGTTTTGGGAATTAGGGGAATGGGTGGAAAGGCATAAAGGAAGTCTTGACCCCAGTGAAGGAGGAAGGCATCCTTGGCCTGAACTCCCTGACACGGAATCCTGGAACAGAACCGGGGAAGTTTGGCATTCCACGGACTTGCAAATAGGTCTATGTCCGGGGTTCCCCAAATTTGAAAAATCCGGGCTACCTTGGCCCTGTGGAGGGACCATTCGTGTGGAAGCAGAACTCGACCGAGTCTGTCTGCCCAAGAGCTTTGAACGCCTGGAAGATATACTGCCATAAGATGAATCTGATGCTCTCTGGCGAAGGACCACAGTCGCAAAGCTTCGTTGAAAAGTGACAGAGAGCCAGTCCCTCCCTGCTTGTTTACATAGAACATGGCTACTTGATTGTCCGTGTGGATGAGGACTGTCCTGTAGCTGAGTAGGGAGTGGAACACTGAGAGCTAAGAAAATTGCCCTGAGTTCCAAGAGATTTATGTGTAGTGAAGTCTCCCGTGGAGACCAGATGCCCTGGGTGGAAAGATCTTGCAGATGAGCTCCCCAACCCATTGGAGAGGCATCTGTTGTAAGGGTTGCTTGGGGAAGTGACTGTTGAAAAGGGGACCCCAGCAACAGGTTTTGAGAGGACTTCCACCACTGGAGAGACCAAAAAAGGTGACTGGAGTTTGCTATTTTGTCTGACAGGCAACCTGATGCCTGAGTCCATTGGGTGGACAAAGTCCACTGAGCTGCCCTCATGTGAAGGTGAGCATATGGAACCACATGCACAGTGGATGCCATGTGGCCTAATAGTTGTAACATTTCTCGAGCAGTTAAAAGGGGCTTTAACTGTATTTGGGAGGCTAACTGCACCAAGCGTAGGCAACGGGCCTGAGGAAGATAGGCCCTTGCAGTTGTGGGATCCAACAAAGCCCCTATAAACCCGAGGGACTGAGTAGGGGTGAGACTGGATTTTGGGATGTTTATTACTAGTCCCAAATACTGAAGGACACGCATTGTGCAGGTTAGACAAGTCTTGGGCCTCTGCTTGAGATGGAGCTCGAATGAGCCAGTCGTCCAGATATGGGAAAACAAATATTCCTAGAGTGCGGAGAAATGCAGCTACTACTGCCATGCATTTCGTGAACACCCTTGGTGCAGATGCCAGACCAAATGGAAGCACCCTGTGCTGGTAGTGCTTTCCCTGAAAAAGGAACTGAAGGAACCTTCTGTGAGTTGGATGGATGAGGACATGGGTGTACGCATCCTTGAAATCTAGAGAACAAAGCCAGTCCTGACTCTGAAGGTATGGAAGCAGAGCACCGAGAGAAATCATCTTGAATTTCTCCTTGAATAGAAATTTGTTCAATTCTCTGAGATCTAAGATGGGTCTGTAGCCCCCTGTTTTCTTTGGAATAAGAAAATAAGGGGAGTAGAACCCTGTGCCTTGTTGAAGAGGTACTTCTTCTATTGCCCCTTGGGCAAGAAGGATGGCAATCTCCTGACCTAGAAGGTTGAGGAGAGATGTTGGAGAATTGAACTGTTTCACCATGATGTGAGGAGGAAGGCTTAAGAAATGAAGCTTGTACCCTTCCTTTATGATGGAGAGGGTCCATTGCTCTGCTGTGATTTGCTCCCATCTGGGAGCAAAGTAAGTCAACTTTCCTGGGATGGTAAGGGGCTCTGGTCTTTCCAGAGCTAGAAAGGCTAAGTTCTCTAGTTGCAAGTCAAAGGCCCTGAGGAGGCTGAGGCTGCTGGGTCGTGGAAGGTCTAGCTGCCTTTGACTTGGCCTGTTTAGGTGGTTGCTGACGCTTTGCAGCAAAACGACCTGCAGAAGATGCCTGCTGACCATAAGCAGGATAGTATCTTCCCTTTTTGGAAAAAAGATGTCTTTTTAAACAATCTTTTCTTAACAGGAGTAGAGGTAGACTTTGAAAGTCGATCCAAAGCAGAGTTTCCAGCATCCATCTGAGTGGCCTTTGCTTGCCAATCATTACCAAAAAGGTTTTCACCTGTACAAGGGAGATTTCCCAATTGATCTTGGACCCAGAGCTCCAAATCAGAAGCTTGTAGCCAAGCAATTCTGCGTGCCCCTATGGCAATAGCCGAAGCTCTGCTTACACACTCAAAAGAGTCAAAGGCTGCACGGTTGGAAAATTTGGAGACATCTTGGGCATGTTTGAGCCAAGTGAGAAACTCCTGTCTTTTATCCTCTGAAATGAAAGGGGTTAAAGTCTGCAGATGATCTGTGACTTCTTTTAGAAACATTCCTATATAGAGATTATAGGAATTGATCCTAGCAGCTAGCATAGCAGCTTGGAAAACCCTTCGACCAAAAGCATCCAGGGTCCTGCATTCATGCCCTGGAGGATTAGATGAGTGTCTTTTTGCACTCTTTATCTTCTTCATGGCAGACTCTACCACAATAGAGTGGTGAGGAAGCTGAGTCTTGTGGAAGCCAGGACAAGGAGGGACACGATACATGGTGTCTAACCTGCGAGAATGAGGAGAGGTGGTGAGAGGTGTCTCCCACATCCTCAACATGAGATCATACAGAATCTCATGAACATGTAAAGTAGCTGCCTCCTTAGGAGCTTTAGGATATTGTAAAATATCCAACTCCTTGGCTCTGGGTTCTGACTCAGGGGCCACTGTGATAGAGAGGCCCCTAGACACTTCCCTAACAAAGTCTTGAAAAGACAAGTCTTCTGGAGGAGACATTCTTTGTTTAGGTGAAGACGACTCCTGAGGAAGAAGTATCGATGCTTCTACAGAATCCTCAGACTCATCAGAGTCCTCAAAGGAATCGCAGTATCGCCTGTCTGGATGCTCCTGTAAAGCCCGATAACCGTATTGAGTGGGATAGACATCGGGAGTAATCGGTACCGGTTCGGTACAGATGGGCATCATAGGACAGGGTACCGTTGCAGTCGACACCGAAGCCGATGTCGATGCAATCGGTACCGAGAGCGATGCCGGTACCAGCAACGGGGATTGTTGCGGTACCGGAGGCATCGCAGCCTGTATAAAAGCCGTTAAGGTGCGCTGCATGGTCAGAATCTTCTGATCCATCGACGCCACCAGAGTCTGGATGTCGGTACCAGTGGGAGCCACCGGTACCCCAGAACACGGTAACAGGTGATCTGTAGAGGCTGAGCCATCGATGTCAACCTGTGACCCCAAGATAATGCTTTGGAAGCCGGAGCTTCCCGCCAGGGTAATTTTGCCGGTGCGGAATCCTCGAGGGCAAGCCCGGAGGCATCTCGATGCTTGGAGGGAGATCTGCCCTTCGAGGACCGGCCAGATTTATGCTTGGTTACCTGAGATCCATGGGAGGAAGAGGAGGCCCTGTTAGACGTCGATGCTACCGAAGCTGCATCAGAGGAAACAGGGTACTGAGCTTGGCTGCTCGGTTCTGCCGACCCCTCTTAGACATCATGGTACAGGACATACAATCCGTGATGGAATGGTCAGGTCCCAAACACTTTAGACACCAGTCATGGGTGTCGGTGACAGAAATAGTACCGCCATATTTTGTGCATTTTTTAAACCCAGAAGCGGGCTTCTCCATGAGGAAAAAAATTTTTAGGCCTAGGGCCCAAAAACTGAAAATGCACAGTAGAGATAAAGCTTTCTTTTTTTTGAAAGAAAGAAAAGAAAGACCGGCGGTACCGGTCTGACGTCGAAGAAGGCAGACGCGACACAAAAGAATAAAGGAAAAATAAAGAACTTCTTCTGCGGTGACAGGAACACGACCTGCTGGCTCCGTGGAAAAGAAGAACTGGAGAGAGGTGGTTGGGAAAGGCAGGAAGACAGCACGCAGGCACTGTGGGATGCTCCCAAAAGCTTTCTTATTGGACACTGGGGAGCGTTCCCGTGCAGGCTCCGTCAGTACCGACAATACCCATATGTGAAGACTCATTCCTGCTTGTTCCTGGAGATAAGAAGAGGGTTGAAGGAAATGTTAATTCATATGACTATATTCCCCACTCCTCCAACTGTTGTTCTGACAGACTCTCAAAGTAGCCCAGTCATGTAGCTGTACTCAAAGGAAGCCCCTGCCTCAATTAACTGCCCTTAAAAACCCAGCAAGCTTTGTTCTTCTTATGCCCAACTTTGCTCAAGGATGACAGAGTTTGTCCAGCGTTAATAGACTGAACTTCAAGGCACAAAGATCCCCACTTATGAGTCTCTTCACAACGTTGCATACCTTTTGAGGTGCTGTATGAATGATTACCCACAGATAGTGTGGTCAATCTTCTAAAAGCCTCTTTCCCCTTAACCATGAGAAAGACTGTGAACCAAGTTAAAGACAACTATACTAAGCACTTCATTCCGGCCCAGAATATTGAGTCCTGGTATTAGTGGGCTATGCTTTCCTATGCGTCTTGTTCTGAGAGAGACAAGGGCCCAGCAAAGTATAAAGAAAGGAAATCCCTACATACTAACATCAAAGAAAGAGTTCCAAACCGACACATATGCACATCATAAAAAGACACAGAAGACAGACAAGAATCTACCAGCTGCTATGTCTGTCCAATGCATTAAGCCTAACCACTACTGAGTGGGAAAAACTACTCCTGGACCCCTGTATTGGGGCAACCATGAGGGACAGAGCCCCTATCTCATTTCTCTATTCAGCCAAACTCCCTGAGATGCCAAAAATGTCAATCCCATAGCAGCCCTGACAGCGAACCGTCAACAAAGACACGAACCGGCACATGGGACCAGAAACTGCAAAGGTTAACCAAGTGGCCCCAACAACTGAAATACGTCCAGACCAGCTACAAGTCCCAAGGCAGTACCACCAACCCATCAGCTGCTGCCTCAAGTGCTGCTCCTGCCTACAAGTCTCTCCCTGCACTGAGATGTACGCGCCTAAAGGAAAGGAGAGCAAGAAAAGTAGACCCGCATGCAGCAGTGCAAAAAAGCCATGCTATCTGCACAAGCGCTACTGGCAGATGTAAATAAAAACTGTCAAATGGCTGCCGTTCATGCCAAAATGCCTTCGGCTCCGAAACAGCTGATCATCCTTTTCCCCTGGGCCCTTTTCAGCCATCAGCACGTGCTCACCTTGCTTATGTTTTCACTAAACCGCAGCTCTGTGAGGCTAGCTTCTGTAACTGGAGTAGCACACTGATCGGGAAAATTCCTATGGACATAAGGAAGGACCTGTCAATGACGGACCTGTCAATGACAGCCCGTCCCCTAGAACATTTCCCCTCTTATGAGCAGAAAGGAAACTCTTAAGGGATCTGTATAAGTGTCAATTTTATTTTCTTTTTCTTTCTTAATAAAGGACCAACAATTCTTGCTAAAAATATTGAATGAATCAAGGACAATGGAATCCATTGTGAATGATACCATGAGCCAACAACAGACAATTTCAAAGCTTACCATTGACGGGAGGCTTGAGTGGGGCTCAGAACACCTTTCCCAGCATCTGGACTAGGCTAATGTTGAAATGCTTCCACATTCCCTGAAACCGAAAAGGAGAGAAACACCTCAAGGAAGATTGAACACCCCCTAAGGAAAGAGAGAGAAACGCAACACAAGCGATGCAGAACAGTCATTTTTATCAGGAGAAAAACAGATGGTACATCCTAAGCCAGAACAAAGAAAAAAGAATGACCTCTCACCGAACTCAAATGTCAGAAGTGTCCACACCCCGCCAAAGCAAATGGCGGTTGACCCGACAGTGTTTGAAAGCAAATGGCGACCGTCCCCAAAAAAACAAGCCACCAGTAGACAAGCATTAACTAGCGTTTAGAAAATAATGTGAAAACAAAGGAAAAGACACTGATACTGACCCGAGTCAGCCAACCTTCTACACAGCTGGTCACTGCTTCTTGACGGCAGCGCTAGTGTGAAACATACTTCACCAAGGCACATTGTCAAGGAAAAATGCTGTGGCAAAACTACTGCCAACAAGACTGATACTGACCCTGAAATAAAAACAAGGCGGCCTCAGACCCAGCTGTGATCACCGCCACCTCCACCCCATCGGGAACGGAGAACCTAAGCACAGTGGACAAGACAGTTCTACCAAAATTTTGCCACTAAGAGAAGCGGCTTCAGCTTATAACATGTGCTGGCCCACATTTCCACTCTACAAGCTCCCCAATTCAAGAGGATGCTTGCACGAGCAAACTGCCTCCTCATGAAGGTAAAGAAGGGAGCCCTAAGACACTTATCCTGCAAAATGCACCGTGCTCTAAAGACAACGGCAAAGGGCAGCCCGCTGAACGGCATTCACAAGGTAGCTCTTTTCTTGTTCCTTTTTTTTTTTTTTTTGGCACAGCTGAAAATTTGCCTGCAGAGCCAGTGCTGGTCCACGAGGAAGGCAAGACTCCGTTTTTTAGTGCTGCCACAATGCTTCGCCTCTCCATGTGCCTTTTTTTTTTGTGTCCCCTCCTACAGGACACTAAAAAAGAATGGGAGAGGCCTCCACCCAAACTTACTATGAATGGAGTGTAGGCGGGAGGAGCAGGAGAGGGACCCAACACCAACGGGCTTAACATCCCAGGACAATGCAGTGGACATCTGCCAACCTCCACTTCTTGTCCCATTTAATGCGGACCACTTTAGTATCAGCTAAACCTTTTCTCTCTTCTTAGAACTGGACGTTCCAAAGGAATTCAGTAGGCAAAAGGACAACCAGCTAATCTTACCTCTAGACTGCTGGACTGTCTGGCTGGTGAGGAAAGGGACCAGGACCTGGACTTGGACCACCAGGTGTTTGATCCCAGGGCAGCACCTGACCCACTGAAGGTCCTAATGCCATCTAGGTAGCCTCTGACAACTGCCAGCCCGTTGAAGTAAAAGTTCTGTAAGAATAGAACCCAGCCCCAAACAGGAATGCTCATCAACCAGGGTTTCCTGTTGGATTGGAATTGTTTCTAAAGCCCATCTGTTTGTTTTTTTTTCCTTTAAGTTTTAGTCAGTGAAACAAAGGCCCAAATCCTTTCAGTGGAGTCCAGCCATGGGAAGCTCTACACCAGCTGCTGTGGACTGAGATACTGATTGGTGGAGCCTAAGGAGGGAGCTCTTCTGAGACATCACAAATCTGACATCTTTATCTTTATTATGTCATTTTATATACCGCACCTTTACGACATAAGAGTGGTTTACAATATTTTAAACACAGAAGGGAGGCAAATGCCAAAGAATGGAAAAGAACTACAAAATTTGATAGGAAAGGGGGGAGATTCAATCATTCAGATAAAGAAAACTATGGAAGGAGGGAAAAGACAGAGAGGGCAAGCGAAAGGGGAGGGGATTTAAGGGGAGGGGCAGGGAGAACAAACGCAGCATGGGAGAGGTGTGTCTTAAGGAGGGACTTAAATCTGGGGAAAAAAGGTTCTAAACAGAGGTCAGTTGGGAGAGAGTTCCACAGAGAAGGGGCCAGGAAGAAGAAAGTAGAATGGCGGGTAGATTCAAGGTGAGCACGGGAGGGGGATGGGTGGTTAATATGGACAGAGCGCAGACTGGGAGAGCGGTGTGGAAGTGAAGGTGGTCAGATAGGTACATGTTCAGTCCCCAGCTGCTGGAGGGAGATAAGGAACTTAACATGGGCATCATTACCAATTTGGAGTGACCAGACTTATGCATAGGATGCATCCATCCTCTCTATCGTTTCTGGTCACCCTTCTCTCTACCTTTTCTAATGCCACTACATTTTTTTTTAGATGCAGAGACCAGAATTGTGACCACCACCCAATATATGGTCACACCATAGAGCAATACAGATGTATTATGATATTCTTTGTTTTATCCTCTATTCCTTTCCTAAGGATTGCTAACATTCTGTTTGCATTTTTTACCACTACAACAAACTGAACAGAAAATTTCAATGTACTGTCTTGATCACACCTATATCTATTCCTGGATGGTGACTCCTAAAGAGAAACCTAACGTTATGTCCCTAAGGGTTTGGGTTTTTTCTCCCTAAGTGCATCATTTTGCACTTGTCCACATTAAATTTCATATACCATTTGGATGACTAGTTTCCCAAGGACCTTCTGAAAATTCTCAAAATCCGCCTGCAATTTAACAACTTTGAATAATTTGGTGTCATCTGAAAATGTAATCACCTTGTTTGCTGTTCCCAACTCCAGATCATTTATAAATATGTCAAAAAACAATGGTCCCAGTATACATCCTTGGGGGTAACTCCACTATTCATCTTCCTCCGCTGAGGAAATTGACAAGCTATCTCTTCTTTGTTTTCTCTCTCTCAATCAGTTTCCAGTACACAATAGGACATTGCCTCTTATGCTATGACTTTTTAATTTCCTCAGGAGACTCATGTGGGGACTTTGTCAAACGCTTTTTGAAACTCTAAATATGCTATATCAAATACCTCACCTTTATCCTTCAAAAAAATGAAGCATATAGGTGAGGAAAGACTTCCACTGGCTCAATCCTTGTTGAATTTGTGCCATTAAACCATGTCTGTCCATGTATTAAGTAATTTTCTTCTTAGAACGCACTTCCAAACAAAATACATGCATGCACTGAACTCACCACTTTATGCAAAGAACTAGAAACACACCTGTTCAGAACACTTTGAAATTGTAACATAAACCCTCTAACAAACTACATAATCCAGTAGTTTTCCCACCCTTCCCCTTCCCCAAGTTGATTCACCCAGTGCCCCTAACACTACGAGTAAATTACTATGTATATTCAAGTTTTGTGAATGTTAAGCACAGTTACTTACCTGTAACAGGTGATCTCTGGGAACAGCAGGAATTAGTCCTCACATATGGGTACGTCGGTTCCGACGGCGCCCGAGCGGGAAAGCTCCCCAGCTTCCCAGAAGGAAAGCTTTTGGGACCTCCCACTGCGCATGCGCGCTGCCTTCCCGCCTTCCTGACCAACTCTCCTCAGTTCGAGTTTATAGCTGAGACAATAGAGAGAGGAAAGGAAGAGAGAGAGAGATACAACTCCTAGGGGAGGTGGGTGGGTTGTGAGGACTAATTTCTGCTGTTCCCAGAGATCACATGTTACAGGTAAGTAACTGTGCTATCTCCAGGAACAAGCAGGAATAAGTCCTCACATATGGGGACTCCCTAGCTGAGATGCCGGGGAGATCCCCTAAAGGGCATGAGACCCTGAAAGGTGGTTCTTCTTCCTATGGATCTCAGGCATCCATTCAGGGAAGGTGGGCTGGAGTTGTTCAAGAATGGAACAGGTGTCTGAGGACAGCCTGACCAAACAAGGCATCCCGGCAGGAGTCCTTGTCCAAACAGTAATGGGCTGTAAAGGTATGAACCGAGGCCCAGGTGGCTGCTCGACAGATCTGGTCAATGGACACAGAGTTTAGATGAGCCATAGAGGTGGCCATGGCCCTCACGTTGTGAGCGGTGACATGGCCTTCCAGAGAAAGGTTCTTACTCTGTTAAGCAAAAGAGATACACTGAGCAATCCAATTGGAGAGTGTTCTTTTGGAGACTGGAAGGATCAAAAGCAACAAAAAGCTGAGAAGACATTCGATGTTGCTGTGTCCTGTGGAGGTAAAAAGCAAGAGCTCTTTTACAGTCCAAAGTATGAAGGTTCCTCTCTGCATTGGATGCATGAGGAGCTGGAAAAAAGACAGGTAAATAAACCTCTTGATTAAGATGAAAAGGTGAGACCACTTTAGGCATAAAGTGAGGATTTGTCTTAAGGACTACCAATATCATGATGGAACCTTGTATAAGGCGGATTAGCCACTAAGGCCTGCAGTTCACTGATGCGGCGAACTGAAGTGACTGCAATGAGGAAAATAACCTTCCAGGAAAGAAATTTCAAGGAGGTAGTGGCTAAGGGTTCAAAAGGTGGCTTCATAAGCTGACCAAGAACCAAGTTTAAGTCCCATGCCACCGGAGGAGGTCGAATGGGAGGTTTAGTTAAAGTTAAGCCTCTCATGAATCTTGCAATAAGAGGATGAGAGAGAGGAAACAGGTTGTCCATTGATGGGCTTAAGTGATGCTGCAATAGCACTCAAATGGACTCTTACTGAATTTGATTTGAGTCCTGCATTGGAGAGATGCAGGAGATATTCCAAAAGAGAATTCAATGGGAGTGCCAGAGGGTTAAGACCCTTTTGAGCACACCAAATGGAAAATCTTTTCCATTTAAAAGCGTAAGAACGCCTAGTGGAAGGTTTCCTAGAGGCATGTAGGATATCCTTCACTTGCTGCGAAAGATTGAAGTGGTGAAGGTCTAGGCCTTCATTAACCAAGCTCTGAGGTGAAGGGACTTGGGGTTTGGGTGCCACAAAGTCCCCTCCTCTTGAGACAGGAGGTCTGGAGCCGCTCCCAAGTCCAGGGAGGGGGCTTGGGAGAGATGCAGAAGTAGAGGGTATCACACTTGGCGTGGCCAGCGTGGAGCTATGAGGATCATGGACCCTTGATCCCTTTGAAGTTTGAACAGAGTCTTGGGAATCAAAGGAATGGGTGGAAAGGCATAGAAGAAACCCTGACCCCAATGCAGGAGGAAGGCATCCTTGGGTCTGAACTCCCTGACACGGAATTCTGGAACAGAACCGGGGAAGTTTGGCATTCCACGGACTTGCAAAGAGGTCTATATCCGGGGTTCCCCATTTCTGGAAGATTCTGAGTACCTGATCCATGTGCAGGGACCATTCGTGTGGAAGCAGAACTTGACTGAGTCTGTCTGCCCAAGAGTTTTGGATTCCTGGAAGATATACTGCCAGGAGATGGATTTGATGCTCTCTGGCGAAGGCCCATAATCTTAGAGCTTCGTTGCAAAGCGACAGAGAGCCAGTCCCTCCTTGTTTGTTTATGTAAAACATGGCTACTTGATTGTCCGTGTGAATAAGGACTGTCATGTTGCTGAGGAGGGTATGAAAAACTTTGAGAGCTAGAAAGATTGCTCGAAGTTCCAAGTGGTTGATATGAAGGGTGGTCTCCTGTGGAGACCAAGTGCCCTGAGTGGAGAGATCTTGGAGATGAGCCCCCTAACCTGTTTGGGAGGCATCTGTTGTGAGGGTTGCTTGGGGCAACAATGGTTGAAAGGGGGCCCCCAACAACAGATTTTGAGTGGATATCCACCATTGGAGAGACCAAAAAAGACGATTGGAGTTTGCTATTTGGTCTGAGAGAGCTCCTCATGCTTGAGTCCACTGGGTGGATAAAGTCCATTGAGCTGCTCTCATATGTAGGCGAGCATAAGGCACCACATGCACTGTGGAGGCCATGTGGCCTAATAGTTGTAGCATCTCTCTGGCAGTCAAGTGGCTTCTGGACTGAGTCTGAGAGGCTAAGTGCACTAGACGTTGGCAACGGGCCTGAGGTAGATAGGCCCTTGCGGTGGTGGTATCCAACCAGGCCCCTATGAATTCTAGGGATTGAGTAGGGGTGAGTTGGGACTTTGGCAGATTGATCACAAGTCCCAGATACTGTAGAATTCGCCTGGTGCGATCCAGGGAAGTCTGAGCCTCGGACTGAGACGGAGCTCAGATGAGCCAGTCGTCCAGGTATGGGAAGACAAAAATTCCCAGGGTGCGTAGGAATGCAGCTACTATTGCCATGCATTTGGTAAATACCCTTGGAGCAGAGGCTAGACCGAAGGGAAGTACTCTGTATTGGAAATGTTTTCCCTGGAACAGAAACCGTAGGAATTTTCTGTGGGATGGATGGATGAGTATGTGTGTACGCATCCTTGAGATCTAGAGAACAAAGCCAGTCCTGACTCTGTAGGTATGGAAGGAGAGTGCCTAGAGAAAGCATCTTGAATTTCTCCCTGTATAGAAATTTGTTCAATTCTCTGAGATCCAAAATGGGTCTGTACCCCCCTGTTTTCTTGGGAATGAGAAAATAAGGGGAGTAAAAACCTGACCCTTGTTGAGGAAGAGGAACCTATTCTATTGCTTTTTGGGCGAGAAGAGTGGTCACCTCTTGACCCAACAGGTCTAGGAGAGATGGGGGAGAATTGAAACTTCTCACCATGGTATGGGGAGGAAAGTTGGAGAAATGTAGTTTGTAGCCCTCTCTGATGATAGAGAGGGTCCATTGCTCTGATGTGATTTGCTCCCATCTGGAAGCAAAATGAGTTAACCTTCCTGGAATGGTGAGAGGTTCTGGATGTTTTAGAGCCAGAAAGTTTAAGTTCTCTAGTTTTAAGTCAAAAACCCTGAGGGGGTTGGGACTGTTGGGCTGTAGCAGCCCCTGCAGGTTTTGCCCTGGCCTGTTTAGGCTGCTGACGCTTAGGAGCAAAGCGAGCTGCAGAAGATTGTTGGCCAGTATTTGTGGCAAATCTGGCCTTCTTGTAGAAAGGCTTTTTGAAAGATTTCTTCTTGACAGGGGTAGAGGTAGACTTAGAAAGTCTATCCAAAGCAGCATTTTCTGCATCCATTTGAGTGGCTTTGATTTGCCACTCTTTACCAAACAGATTCTCACCTGTACAGGGCAAATTTCCCAACCCATCCTGGACCCAGGGTTCAAGGTTAGAGGCCTGGAGCCAAGCAATTCTGCGAGCCGCTATGGCAATACCTGAGGCTCTGCTAGCACCTTCAAAGGAGTCAAAGGCTGCTCTGTTGGAGAACTTTGAAATATCTTGAGTATGCTTAAGCAGAAGAAGGAACTCCTCCTTTCTATCCTCTGGGATAAAGGGGAGAAAATGGCGTATTTTTAATGCAATTTCCTTCAGAAACATGCCCATATAGAGGCTGTATGAGTTGATTCTGGCAATAAGCATACCTACTTGGAAGATTTTCCTTCCAAAAGCATCCAGAGTCCTACATTCTCTTCCTGGGGGAGTAGAAGAGTGTCTTTTAGTACTCTTGATCCTTTTCATAGCTGACTGCACCACAATGGAGTGGTGCGGGAGCTGAGTTTTTTGAAACCCAGGAGAAGGGGGGACACGATACATGGTGTCCAGATGACGAGAATGTGGAGATAGGGTGAGAGGAGTCTCCCATAAGTCCATCATGTGATCTTGAAGAATTTCATGGATGGGCAGGGTGACTGCCTCTTTGGGAACCTTAGAGTATCCTAAAATGTCTAACTTTTTTGCTCTAGGTTCTTTTTCAGAGGATACAGAAATAGAAAGACCTTTAGCTACTTCAATGATGAAGTCTTGAAAGGATAAATCCTCTGGAGGAGACATTCTCCTCTTTGGAGAAGAGGGCTCCTCAGGTAGAGTAAGGGATACTTCAGCAGAGTCATCTGATGAATCAGGATCATCAGAAGACTCAAAGTATCGTCTGTTTGCTTCCAGGGATCGATAAGCGTATCGACCGGTATCGACATCGGAGGTACCCGGAACCGGATCGGTATCGGGAAAAAACACGGAACCAGGAACTGGAATCGGTATCCTGGTCGATGTGGAAGGCATGGGTACCGATATCGGTTGTGGTACCGGAACCGGAGTCGGTACCGCAGGGTGCGGTACCGAGGGCGTCGCAGCCTTAATAAAAGCCAGAATGGCCTGCTGCATGTTTTGAACTGTATGATCCATGGACGCCACGACTATCTGGATGTCGGTACCGGATGATTGAGCTGGTACCCCAGAACAGTCTAACAGGTGATCGGTCGAGGCCGTGCCATCGATGTCAACCTGTAACCCCATAGGAGGAGCTTTGGAAGCCGGAGCTTCCCGCCGGGGTTGTTTGGCTGGGGCAGGGTCCTCAGGGTCAAGCCCAGGGGTATCTCGATACTTAGAGGGAGATTTGCCCTTTGAGGACCTGCCAGAGGAATGTTTGGTTACCTGAGATCCATCAGGAGAGGAAGACCTGGAAGATGTCGATGCTGGAGTATCTGTAGAAAACAGCATGTGAAACTTGGCTGCCCGGTTCTGTAAGCCACGTTTAGACATCAAAGAACAGGATGGGCAATCCGGAATGGAATGGTCAGGCCCCAAACATTTAAGACACCATTCATGGGTGTCTGTGACTGAAATAGTACCGCTGCACTTGGTGCATTTTTTAAACCCAGAAGCTTGTTTCTCCATGAGGGAGAATTAGTGAAGGCCTAAAGGCCTCACAGAAGTAACACACCAAGTGAGGAAAAGAAAAGAGATTTTTTTTTTTTTTTTTAAAGGAAAAAAGACTGGCGGTACCGGTCTGGAATCGGGGAAGGCAGACACGCGGCCAAAGAAATAAACTAAAATAACAACTTCTTCTGCGGTGACAGGAACACGACCTGCTGGCTCCGCGGAAAAAGAAGAACTGAGGAGAGTTGGTCAGGAAGGCGGGAAGGCAGCGCGCATGCGCAGTGGGAGGTCCCAAAAGCTTTCCTTCTGGGAAGCTGGGGAGCTTTCCCGCTCGGGCTCCGTCGGAACCGACGTACCCATATGTGAGGACTTATTCCTGCTTGTTCCTGGAGATTATGCAATACCACTATTCAAAAATTTGATGTAACCGTGTTATAATTAAATGTAAACTGCTTTGAATCTAAAAAAGGTGGTCTATAAAAATAAATAAATAAATGTATAATAGAGCTAGACAAAACTGTGGAAACTGCCATTAGGCTCACCAGTCTGTAGTTTCCTGGATCACCCTAGAGCCCTTTTTAAAAATCTGCGTTACATTGGTCATTTTCCAGTCTTCTGGGTACAGTAGAGACATTTAATGATAGGTTAAAAATTATTAATAGCAGCTCTGCAATTTCATCTGCATTCTTTCAGCACTCTTACTCTTAAGTGTACACCTTCTAATCCTGGCGATTTGCTGCTGTTTAGTTTGTCAGTTTGTTCTACTACATCTTCCAGTTCACCGAGATTTGAATCAGTCCTTCTGACTGATCGCTATTAAATACTTTATCTAGCATGTGTGGTTTCCTCACATATTCCTCAGAAAAACTGAAGCAAAAAATTAATTTAGTCTCTCGTCAAAGGCCTTATCTCCCCGAGTGCCCCCTTGACCCCTTGATTATCTAATTATAAACATAGAAAGCGTAGTTATTCATCTGTAACAGGTGATCTCCAGGAACAGCAGGAATTTAGTCTTCACATATGGGTGACATCAGTACCAACTGAGCCCGTGTGGGAACGCTTCCCAGCATCCAGTAGGAAAGCCTTTGGAAGCATCCCACTGTGCCTGTGTTACTGCCTTCCCAGCTCTCCCCCCCCCCCCCCCTCAGTTCAGTTTGTGGCTGAGAGAAAAAGAGAGAAAAAACCCCTACAACTCCTAGGGGAGGAGGGTGGGTTGTGGAGACTAAATTCCTGCTGTTCCCAGAGATCACCTGTTACAGGTGAGTAACTATACTATCTCCAGGAATAAGCAGGAATGTAGTCTTCACATATAGGACGCCCTAGCTCCCAGAGGGAATGACCTCAGAACCGGTAGGTTTGCTCAGGGCAGAGCTGAAGAGATCATGAATCCTTCATTGATGTCTGGTATCATTAGGTTCTGGGACGGAGGGTAGGAGTTGCCCTTAAGTCGGAAAGAGGTGCTGGGGCACAGCCTGACCAAACATGGCATCCTGGCGGGAGTCCAGACCAAGCTGCTGCTTTACAGATTTCATCAATGGCTACAGAGCACAGATTCGCCATAGAGGCAATCATGGCATGAACATTATGGGCAGTGACATGAACGTAAAGGGATAGTCCAGCTTTATCATAAGCAAATTAGATGCAATCTGCTATCCATTTGGAAAGAGTACATTTGGATACTGGCAACCTTAAGTGACTAGGATCAAAGGAAATGAACAGACGTCTTATGGTGCTCAGCTGTCCTTTGAAGATAGAATGCCAAGGCACATTTGCAATCCAGGGTATAGAGGTATGCCTCTGCCCTAGACGAATGTGGTCTAGGAAAAAAGACAGGACGATAAACTGACTGATTCAAATGAAAAGGAGATACCACTTTTGGCATGAAATGGGGGTGAGTCCTTAGGACAAGCTTGTCATGGTGGAACCATGTGTAAGATGGGTATGCCACCAAAGCTTGAAGCTCACAAATGCGCCTAGCTGAAGTGAGTGCAATAAGGAAGATGACCTTCCATGTTAGAAACCTTAGTGAGGAAGTGGCTAAGGGTAAAAAAGGGCAGTTGAGAAGTTGCCCCAGAACAACACTGAGATCCCAGGCCACAGGTGGTGGTCTGATGGGAGGTTTGGTGAGCAAGAGACCTCATATGAAGCGTGCCACAAGTGGCTGTGAGGAAACTGGTTGCCCATCCAAGAGATGAGAGGCTGCAATTGCAATTAGGTGAACTCTTACTGAGTTGGTCTTGAGACCGGAAGAGGATAAATGGAGGACGTACTGGAGGAGCACCTCCACTGGAGCTGAGAAGGGATTAAGGTCCTTCTGGGAACACCAGAGAGAAAATCTATGCCACCTGAAAGTGAAAGAGTGTCTGGTGGAAGGCTTTCTAGAGGCTAGAAGGATCTCTTTTACTTCCTGAGAGAGGTTGAGATCCTGCAATACTATGCTTTCAGCAGACATGCCATGAGGTGGAAAGACTGCGAGTTGGGATGGAGTAGTGCCCCCTCCTCTTGAGAGAGGCGATCTGAAGCAGATTCACGATCTAGGGATTGAGTCTGAGAAAGATGTAGTAGGAAAAGAAACCACGGTTGACGTGACCAACGCTGCGCTATGAGTATCAAGAAGCCCCTGTCTGCCAGGAGCTTGAAAAGCATCTTGGGGAGGGGAGGAAAGGCATACAGGAACTCTCAACCCCAGTGGAGGTGAAAAGCATCCACTCCTAGTTGCCCAAAATTGGAGTCCTGGTGAAGAAATGAGGAAGTTTGTCATTCTGTGGAGTGGCAAACAGGTCTATGACTGGAGTCCCCCAGGGCTGAAAAATGAAGGATGCTGTCTCTATGGGGAAGGAGGATCAGACTCAGTCTGTCTACTAAGACATTTGGCTCCCCTGGGAGATATATTGCTTGAAGGTGTATCTGATGAGTAATGGCAAAGGACCAGAGATGGAGGGTTTCTTTGCAGAGGCACAAGATCCTGTCCCTCCTTGTTTGTTCAGAGAGAACATGGCTACCTGATTGTCCATCTGTACCAGGACCCTCTGGGAGCTTAGATGATCCTGAAAAACTTTGAGGGCATTAAAGATCACCCAAAGTTCCAGTAGGTTTATCTGGAGCTTGGACTCCTCTTCCATCCAGAGTCCCTGAGTGGAGAGGGTTCATAGATGGGCTCCCCATCCCAGTTTGGAGGCATCTGTCAACAGGATACATTGATGTGGAGGCATCTGAAAAGGTGACCCGATGAGGAGATTCTCTGGGAAACACCACCATAGAAGAGATGAGGCCAGAGGGGCAGACACTTGGATTCTGTCCGTGAGACAGCCTGTGGCCTGTGTCCACTGGGAAGTTAAAGCCCACTGGGCTGTCGGCATATGCAGGCATGCATGTGGTACTATATGTACTGTTGAGGCCATAAGACCTAGAAGCTACAGCATTTCTCGGAAAGTTAGGTGGGCTCTGACACGTATCTGAGATGCCAATTGAATGAGATGAGAACAGCGGGGCTGAGGTAGAAATGCCCTTGATTTTTGAGTGTTTAAGAGAGCCCCCAATGAATTCTAGTGTCTGAGTAGGAGCAAGATGGGACTTTGGAAGATATCCCAAATCCCAAATGTTGAAGTACCTGCATGGTATGAGAGAGAGACAGGTGGACCTCTTGGGGAGGTTCCTGCCTTTATGAGACAGTCGTCAAGTAAGGGAAACAAATATCCCTAGAGAACTCAGAAATGTGGCCACAACAGCCATGCACTTTGTGAAGACTCTTGGGGCAGAGGCTGATCCGAATGGAAGGACCCTGTATTGATACTGTCTTCCCTGAAACATGAAGCGTAGATATTTCCTGTGTTCTGGATGAATGAGGAGATGTGTGTACACTTCCTTTAGATCTAGAGAACAGAGCCAGTCCTGACTGAAGATAGGGTAGGAGGGTCCTGAGAGAGACCATCTTGAACTTCTCACAGACGAGAAACTTATTCAAGTTTCTGAGGTCCAGAATGGGTCTGTATCCTCCGGCTTTCTTTGGTTGAGAAAGTAAGGAGAGTAGAAACCCATTCCCTGCTGAGATGTTGGGACCTTCTTTATGGCACCTTCTGATAGAACAGAAGTGACCTCTTGCAGCAAAAGAGCCATGAGAGGAGGCTGAGAAGGAGGGGAGCAGAGTTTTCAGGTTACGTCTGTACTCTTCTGTCACGATGGTCAGGGTCCAGAGCTCTGAAGTGATCAGATGACACATGTGGGCAAAGTGACAGACTCAGCCGGCAATGTTGGGGGGGGGGTCTCCAGAGGCAGAGTGGCTATGTTCTCTAGTAAAAAGTCAAAAACCAGGCGTAGATCGAGTCTGCGGAGCTGGTTGGTTTTTGGGAGCCTGTGGCTTCTTTTGTTGCTTGGGAGGCTGTTGCCTCTTTTGAGCACCCTGAGGTTGGATACTGAGAAGCAGGAGTGTAAGAAGGGTAAAACAACTACTTCTTATTGAAGTAAGTTTTCTTTGCAGCTGCTTTCTTCTTAGCTGGGTTGGCAGTGGTTCTAATACACAAATAGATTGGAACCTATGCGTTTAGCACAGGAAAACCACATTAAACAGCAGGAGGTCTGAACCCGATATAAGGCCCACCCCATAGGCAGTTCGCATGCACAGCGTTGAAAGAACTGTTTGAAGTTGAAAGAAACCTGAAGTGAAGTTCACGGTAAAATTCTTTTGGTTACATTGTTGCATAACTGATATAGAAATCTGTATTTAACTTTGACAACAGAGAACTAGCGCTAAGAATGTGGAAAAATTTGGAGAAGTGTTTTGAAGAAGTTGATTGAGGATGCATTCAGGAAAACAAACCCCTGATGAAACAGCTTGGCAGTGAAACGTAGCAGTGCTGAGACTGGCGTTGGGTACATTGAAGATAAGCAAATATCCTTTTCCTTCTCAAGCTATAAGTTAATTGATATCAGCAACGCTATTGGTCATTGATGCAAAATAGAGCATTTGGTCGATGTCATATGAAGACCATAGCTCTTAGAAGTCTGAGACCCGTTGCTTTAAATGTCATAGATTAAATTGAGTATATAATGAATGGGAACGTATAATAAGTTAAAGTTCTAGAGATAATATTGGAGCAATACCTCAAATTTAATGCTCAACTGTTACTTTGCTCTATTGAACTGACCATCGTTTCATTTAGTGGTTCTACAAAGCCTATTTAAGGTAGTATTCTCAGATTCCAACTGAGAAGCTTAATCCTGCTAATCCTTGCCAAAAAGATTCTCACCTGTGCAAGGAATATTACCCAGTTTATCATGAACCCACTTTCAAGATCTGATGCTTTAAGCCAAGCAATCCTGCGTGCTCCAATGCAGATTGATTTGGCGCTACTGGTGCTTTCAAAGCAGTCAAAAGTTGCCCTATTTACAAACTCTGATAAGTTTTGGGCATGTTTGACCAAGGTAAGATAGTCAGCTCTCTTATCAGGGAGAAGAGGAGCCACTGACTCAAGGTCCCTAGTAACCTCCTTGAGGAACATACTCATATAGAGGATGTATGAACTTATTCTGGCTGAAAGCATGGAGGCCTGAAAACATCAGCGTACAAAAGCATCGAGAGTCCTTGAATCTCAACCGGAGGGTTCAAAGAACGTGTCTTTGAACTTTTAATTCGATGCACTGTTGATTCCACCACCACCAAGTGATGAGGCAACTGAGTCTTTTGGAATCTGGGAAATTCCGGTACTCGATAAATGGTATCAAGTCAAGTATGGGGAGAAATGGCTTGAGGCGTCTCCCACATCCAGAGCATGAGATCCTGAAGGATGCAGTGAACCGGAAGAGTGGCAGCCTCTTTAGGAGCCATAGGATACTGGAGGATCTCCAATTCCTCTGGCTCTAGCTCTTTTTCCGATGTTACTGTTATGGACAGGTCTCTGGCCAGGTCTCAAATTCTTGAAAAGATATGTCCACAGGTGGGGACATGTGCCATTCCAGAGAGGGAGATGGATCCTCCGATATATATTTTGAAGTCCTCGGGTATTGATCGATTCATCATCGGATGAATCAGAAGATTCAAAGTATCGGAGACAGTGATATCCACGCTCCGCTAAGGCTCGGTACTGATCGAAATCGGCATCGGACCGGGGAACTTGCTTGGAGGAGCCCCCGGTACCAGGGATGGATTCGAGGGCAGTAGCAGATCGATCAGTACAAACCCCATGCAGCCTGTATCGGTACTGTGGGTAGTGCCGGTGTCGGCGGTGCTGCTGGTATGGATTCAATTGGAACAGACGCCGCTAGCAGATGCTAAGCTGCGCTCGAAAGCGAGGATATGTTGATGTTTGGGTTTCGGAACTAGACATGCGGGCCACTGTCTCAGAGCATGGCACCAGCAGCTCTCCAGAGGTGGAGGCCTCGGGAGCATCCTGGGACCCCTCGATGGCTTTGGAGAAGAGGTCTTCCCACTGGGGTTGTTTGGCTGGCCGATCCACCTCTAGGGCAACCTCAAGGCATCTCGGTTCTTAGAAAGAGATCTACCCTTGGGGGGGAGGGTGTGTCTTCAAAAAAGATTTATGCTTTGATACCCGAGATCCATGAGAGGAAGATGATGCCCTCGATGAGGTTGATGCTACAGACATTGCATCTGAGGCAAAGAGTATGCCTAAGTTTGCAGCTCGATTCTGCAGGCCTCTCTTTGTCATCTTCCTACACATGGGATACTCTGAAGGCTGGTGGTCAGGCCCAAGACACTTGAAACACTAGTCGTGGGTGTTGGTAGCCGAGATGGTACCACGACACTTAGAACATTTCTTAAAACCACTAGCTGGTTGTTCCATTATGTCAGTAATCCGTACAACAAAAACTAGGCCCTAAAATTACCGAAAACCAAAGCTATGTACATTTTTATATTTGTCGGAATTGCCAGCCCAGTAGAGAGGAGAAAACCCTCACACCGCTGTGGCGTTTCCTTTTAATCATTCAAAAAAACTTTAAATAAAATCAGTATTCACTTAACTGAAGGCTGTAGTAATTTTCATCAAGGCAGCAATGCTATAAATCACGACGTGGCACGTTTCGGGGTAATAACTGTAGTACCCCTGCATCAGGTCAAAAAACATTGCTCAGCTGCTCAAACATTGTGAATTATTGTTCAAAAAAAACGGTTTTTTATCAAGGCTTCAATGAACGTCAGCACAGCTGATTCTGATCAGCTGGCAGGAGGAACAACTCAGAGGGCCAATCAAAGATCTAAGGGGAGGGGCCACTGACCATAGACCGCCCCCTTAACCTGAGAAAGACTAAAAGGTAAAAATAAACAAAAATCATATTATCGTGTACCAGTCAAGTTGTTGATTTAAACCCCTCGGGTGTACTGAATTAAGAAGGTAGATCCAACGCTGTTCGCGAAATTGTAAAGCTTGCAGGCGATCGCCCCCCCCCCCCCCCCCCCGAGGGTTTAAAGGTACAAAATCCAGCACCCGCCAGGTAAGCTTGTCAAAAGTGTGGGAATTAGACAAGCAATGTTCCACCAACGGTGCCGATAATGATGCAGTACGCAATCTAGAGGCATGTTCACCCAGGCGAACCTTGAAGGGTCTAGAAGTACGTCCAACATAATATAAATTGCAAAGACAAATTATGAGGTATACAACAAATGATGTATTGCAGCTGGTATTCCACCGAGTCCGGTGGGTAACCTGAGAATGAATATCAAACCATGATGAGCCCGAGATAGTATTCGAGCAATAGTTGCAGTTGCCACATGGATAATGTCCCGCTGACTCATGAGAGGCAATTGGGCGATCAATCTCCGCTGAGGTATGTACCAGCAAATCACGTAAATTTGATTGCCAAGAGTAAGCTATTTGCAATCTTTTCGGAAAGCAGGGATGTAGGCCCAAAACGGGCCAGTATTGATGCAAAATCTCTACCACCTTGGAGGAGCCCTTCATATAGGGAAACACTGCAGTAATGTGATCTGAAGGAGATGTAGGGGAGGAACCCCGTAAGAGCCATTCCCAATGAACATGGCTAGCACGTTTATAAGCCAACCGTACCACCGAAGATGGATAACCTCTTGCCAATAGCCGAGAGGTTAAGTCTCTGGCGTGCTCTTTAAAATCAGCCAGATGGGTACAGTTTCTACGAAGACGTAAAAACTGACCAAACAACAATCCGCGCTTTAAGGCAGGTGGATGGAAGCTGTCAAACCGTAGGAGGGTGTTACGTTGGACCGGCTTGCGATATAAGGAGGTCTCAAAACCCCGGTCAGTCAGCTCCACCATAATATCCAAAAATTGAATCCGTCGGGTCTCAACCTGGGCTGTAAACTACTAGTTTTTGTTGTACGGATTCCTGTTACACTGGGCTCAGGTATCTTATATTTTGGTGTCCATTATGTCAGTAGACAAATGGTAGGCTTAAGGCCTAAAATGGCGCTGATGCACCCAAGAAAGTTCTAGTTTACTTTTTTTTTTTTTAGAAGAAAAGAAAAGAACCGACGGTAGTCTGTTCCAGCATCAAAAGGAAGGCAGACGCAACCACAAAACTAAAGAATTAAAATAAAGGAATTTTCAGCAGTAACAGGATTTGCTTCCTGCTTGCTCCATAGAAAATGAAGAATTGAGGAGGGAGAGTTGGGAAGGCGGGAAGGCAGGCACAGTGGGATGCTCCCAAAAGCTTTCCTATTGGACGCTGGGGAGCATTCCTGCGTGGGCTCCGTCGATACCAACATCATCCATATGTGAAGACTACATTCCTGCTTGTTCCTGGAGATACATGATGGCAGAAAGAGATCACATGGCCTATGTAGTCTGCCCTTCCTTAACTACAATAGTCCCCTTTTTTTCCTTTAGAGATAATCTGTGTTTGTCCCATGCTTTTCTGAATTCAGATACTGTCCTCATTTCTAATATCTCCACTGGGAGACTATTACACGCATCTACCACACTTTCCGTAAAGAAATATTTCTGCATATTACTCTTGAGCCTATCCCCTTTCACTCTTATCTTATGTTCCCTCATAGCAGAACTTGCTTTCAATCGAAAGCAGCTCTGCTCTAGTGCATTTAAGCCATGGAGGTATTTAAATGTCTCTATCGTATCTCCTCTATCCCACCTTTCCTCTAACATATACATATTAAGATCTTTAAGTCTGTCCTCATATGCTTTATAAATGAAGACCACTAAACATTTTAGTAGCCACCCACTGCACCAAACTCCATCCCATTTATATCCCTTTGAAGGTGTGCTCTCCAGAACCGCACACAATACTCCAAATGAGGTCACAGCAAAGACCTATACAGAGGCACTATTACTTTTCTTCTGACCATTCCTCTCCCTATACACACAAGCATCCTTCTGGCTTTCGCCATCACCTTTTCTACCTGTTTAGCTACCTTAAGATCATTAGAAACAAATCATGCCTAGGTCCCTCTCTTCTTTCGGAGACAGAAGTACTTTGCACCCTACACTGTACCGCTCCCTTGGATATTTGCAGCCCAAATGCATGACCCTGCATTTTTTAGTATTAAATCTCAGCTGCCAAATTCTAGACCATTCTTCAAGTTTAGCTTGATCCCCATGCTATCTACTCCTTCCTGTGTGTCTACTCTATTGCAGATTTTGGTATTATCCACAAAGAGGCAAACCTTACCAGACAGCCCTTCCGCAATACCACTAATAAGCAAGTTAAAAAGTATCAGACCAAAGACAGATCCCCTAAGGCATATCACTGGTAATCTCCTTCTCCTCAGAGTGAGCTCCATTTACCTGTATCCTTTGTCGCCTCCCACTCAACCAATTTCTAACCAGTCATTTTAAAGTCCATCCCTAGGATGCTCAATTTGTTTATAAGTCGCCTGGGTGGAACAGTGTCAAAGGTTTTACTGAAATCTAAGTACACCACATTTAGGGCTCACCCTCTGTCCAACTCCCTGGTCACCCAGTCGAAGAAATTAATCAGATTTGTCTGACAAAACCTGTCTCTGGTAAACCCATGCTGCCTCAGATCCTGCAGTCCACTGGAGTCCAGAAACTTTACTATTCTCCCTTTTAGCAGTGTTTCTAATCATTTACTCACCACAGAGATTAACTGGCCTATTAGTTCTTGAACCTCATCCTTACTTCCGCTTTTGTGTAAAGTGACCACATGTGCCTTTCTCCAATCCTCTGGGACCACTCCCGACTGCAAAGAAGCACTGGAAAGGTCAGTCAGTGGAGCCACTAGAATGTACCCAAGTTCCTTCAATATTCTCAAATGTATCCCATCACCTTTTCTACTTTTAGTGTAGCTGGTTTCTCACAAACACAGTCTTCTGAAATTCGTTCAAGATCCCCGTCACTTCTGTTCCTATCTGTGGGTGTTTTCTGAGGTCCTTTCCTGGCCCTTCATCAGTGAACACAGAACAGAAATATATGTCAAGCAATTCCATTTTATCCTCATCAGCTTCTACATATTCCTCCCCTTCACCCTTTAGTCTGACAATACCACTTTTGCACTTCCTCCTCCTCTCACTAATCTATCCGAAAAATCTATTATTTCTTCTTTTTGTACTTTTGCTTTCCTGACTACTTTGCTAGCTTCTCTGTTTTTCCAAACATAGATGCTTGTCTACTGTGATCTCCTGTGCTTTATGAAGGCCTCCCTCTTTTTCTTCACCTTTTCAGCTACTTCTTTTGAGAACCATAGCAGCCTCCTTTTCCTTTGACATTTAACCTAACAAAAAGGTTTACTGCCCTTAAAATATCCCCTTTCAGTTTTGTCCATTGCTTTTCTACATCCTCCAGCTGTTCCCATCCTACTAACAACTCCTTGAGGTATTGTCCCATCTTGGGAAAGTTAGTTTTCTAAAGTCTAAGGCTCTCGTATTTGAATGGATTTTATCAGCCCTAGTCCTAATACTGAACCACACCATCTAGTGATTGCTGGATGCGAGATGATCTCCCACTATGACATCAGAAACACTTTCACTATTGATAAGCACCAAGTCCAGTATATGTACAGTATGGCCCCCTTCACGTGTGGGTTCTCTTACCAATAGCCTGAATAAGTCTCCCTGTAGAGAACCTAGGATCTCTTTCCTTCTAGATGACACCACAGCAGGGATGTGCCAATCAAAATCCGGCATATTAAAATCACTTAGTAGCACTTCTCCTTTCATGGTAATGCTGCGTATGTCGTCTATTAAATTCCCATCCACTATTTCTCCCTGTGAGGGAGATCTGTATATCGCACCAATACAAATGGATTTCCCTTTCCATCTTTCCAGTTTAACCCACAGTGCCTTCTCGCTCCCTTTTAAGCCCTATAATTCTATAGCTTTATTATTATTTTTTACATGTAGTGCCACTGCTTCCTACCCTGTCCTTCCTGAAAAAAGTATTGCCAGGTAAAATGACATCCCATTCATGTTCATCCATGGAACCATGTCTCCATAACCACCACTAAATCCAAGTCAGCCTCTTCCATTAAAGCCTCAACATCCGTGATCTTATTTTCCATGCTATGGGCATTTATACACACCACTTTCCAGATGTTGCCCCTTTTACCCATTTCTACAAAGTTATTTAATGTTTCACTTACCTGGGGGCTTTCATTTACCTGGGTTTTCTTTACCCATCCCCAATGAAACTAGTTTCAAGCCCTCTTCAGTAGGTTAGCCAGTCTACGGCAGAAGACACTTCGACCATAACTGTCCAACAGACTCCTTCCCTGGTTTTTTGCTTCAAATGTATCTGATAAATTTTCTATTGTGGTGTTTGTTTCTATGACAAAATTATTTTCTAATTCTCATTTTGCCTTCCTTATCAATGCCTTGCATTTCATTTGCAAGTGCTAATACTGTTTCCGATTTTCTTATTTGATTCCTTTTCAAGTTTCTGAAAAAAATGCTTTGTTTGGCTCTAATAGCCTATTTCACCTCACCTTTAAACCATGTTGTTTGGGGATGGCCTTAGAAGACAGGCAGTCCCAAGTGGCAGCAGGAAGTGGCATGTGTGTAATAGAGCATTTTCAAAACCTTCCAGAAGGTAATTGAAAAGCTGCTTCCATGCTTTGGCTCCATCAATGTCACTCATATGTAAAGACATTAAACCTGTTTGTCCACGGAGAAATAATTCTATATATTGAAAAAGTAGTCATTTGTTTTTAAATGTGAATATTTTATAAGGTATCTGAAACATAAAAACTGCCCTACTGGATCAGACAAAAGTTCCATCAAGTCCAACATCCAATAGTGATCAATTCAGATCACAAATACCTGACAAGATCCCAAAAAGTAGCAAGATTCCATGGGTCATAGTTATTAAGATGTGCTACCACTAATGCACATCATTAATTACTACGTCCCATTAGGGAAAATGGATCTGTGGTAAAATAGCACATGTTGGCACACCTTAGTAACTATAACCCTATACTGCTAACCCCCAGGGATAAGCAGTGGCTTTCCCCAAATCTACCTGAACAATTAATGGACTTTTTCTCCAAAAACTAGTTCAAAACATTTTTCAAACCCATCTTCATTAACGGAAAGCAGAAAACGTCCAAACATTTTGAACAAATTGTAATAGGAAATACAACCCTAGAAAATGAACAATTTATTCTAATCAAAACTGAAAAGAAAATGTTTGGTGTTAAGTATGCAAATTGAAACAGTGTAGTTCCAACTGCATTTAATTAAAAAAATTTCAAGTCCACAACTGTCACCACAAAATTAAAGAACACACAACTTATTTAATATTTAAAAAGCACATTTTCGAAGGCACACCAACACTTGCAAAAATATTGTGGAGAGATTAGAGAGGGAAGTAAGATGATGGCAGGAAGGAGCATCGCAGAGAGGCGCTTCTGTTCCTAAGTCTGAGTCCCAGAGCTGTATTTACAACCAACGATATGGGTCGCAGGAAGCAAAAGCAGATGAACCTACCCTCGGGTCGTATGTTGTCAAACTCTCCTGGGGAAAAGACTTTGGTCTCCTGTGTTTTTTTGTGTGGTGCGGAAGCGGAATCTTCAGGGGGATCAGGAGCGGTATCTTCAGGGGGACCGGCAGAGGATCTGTCAGCTCTGTGCACTGCAGGTGTGCTGCTCTTTCCAGAGCTGCGCACTCCCCAATCGCGACCCAGAAATGTGTGGCCTGTTGGAGTTGCGCTGCCCTCCGGCCTGCCAATGAGCACGTTGTCGAAGGGGAGTGAAGGGGACACTCCATTGGCAGGGGCAGCTTCTCCAGGGTCTGGGACATAGTGCACAGGTGTTGCTGAATCAGCAACTGCTGCAAAGGAGGTGACATCAGTGCAGACTGGCTTGTTGCCAGCTTACAGAGCCAAGGGCTTGGTGAAACCAGGGAAATAAATATGGACACGCTGTGGGAGGCTATAGAAGCAGTGAACTCTTCTCTAAGTTCTCTTGTGGGTTCTGTAAGAACTGACTTATTTGAGGTTAAGAATAGTTATTCTGCTATCTCCAATACACAGGAGCAGCCTGCAGGAAAAATCCTCTCATTGGAGCAAGAAATGGATCAGCTTCGGGATCTGCTGGTGGCTCAGATTAGAGATAAGTCTGTGACGTCAAAGAAGATAGAATATTTGAAAAACCAAGTTCATTGGAGTAGCATCTGACTTATGAATTTTCCTAGATCTCCAGTTTTGTCATCAGTGAAGATGTTGAGGAAATACTTTGTGGAGGTGATGAAACTCCCCTCAGAGCATTTTCCACCAGTGACTCTGGCACAGTACTTGTTCTTGGGGGCCAGGGACCTCGGGTGCTGTTCCTGGTTCCGTTTCTTTGGGTGGTGGGGACCTAACGGGGTTTTAGAAAACTCCTTGGAGGTAATTACAGGTAGAACTACCCTTCTTGTTACCCTGGCTTTGGAGTCAGATAAAGCTTTAATTTTCCGCTCGTATTTCAGGAACTTTAATGTACCTTTCCTGGGATCTCAGATTAGAATGCTTCAGGTTTATCTTGTGGTTCTCAGATGAGGAGGAGGGAGTTCCTAGGCCTTCGACCTAGAGTCTTGGCCATTGGGGATATCTTTCAGTTAAAATTTCCTGTTAAATGTTGTGTTTCTTACAAGGATAAACTGTATATGTTTTTTGAGCCCAGGCAACTCTTAAGAGTTCCTGAGTGTTAGAGAAGAAATCTCTCTTCAAGTTGCTGTTTCTTCCCATATGGCTGACGCTTAAGCCTCTACCTGCTTAATTTATTTTTCTTTTGAAAGTTGGTGGTGGGTCCTTTGATCCTGGCCCCTACAAATGTTATTTCTTGGTACCCCCTCATATTTTCTTTATTTGATATGGATGTATATTTCTTATAGCTTTTTGCTTTTGTTGATATAATCCATTATCTTTACATTCTTGTGAATCCTTGGATGTGTAATGTTAAAACTTCAATAAATAAAAAATTGAAAAAAAAGCTAATTTTCTTATTCAGTAACTATGAAAGGAAATTAACACTTTGTTTTTCACCTTTAACAGGTATTTGCCACAGACAGGGTGACTGACTAGCTGTACAGAGGTGAATGACGACATCTGCAGAGACATAACAGCTCTCCCAGAGCTCAGGGCTAGTGTAAAGTTCTGCGCATACATGGGTTTTCCTACTTTTGCAGACTCCTCTGCCTTTCAGTTACCTTCCACAGCTCAAGAGGGAAGGTGAAATTAGGTCTTACCTGCTAATTGTCTTTTCTTGAGTCCCTCCAGTCCAGTCCGTGTGGGTTATCTCCCTCCTCCAGCAGCTGGGAACTAAGCATGTCAGATTTCTGATTACACAGAACAAGAGCTCTCTCTTCAGCTCTAGGAAACCAGTATCCTGTTGACAAAGCAGACTGCTAGAGAGCATTAAAAACCAAGAAAATTAAGTAATTTAAGCTATGCCCAGGAGGTCGTTCCAGATTAACCACATGAGAAACTAACAGATACGCCCAAAAGCAATACAACTATTTACCGAAGCAGAAGGAGCAGTAGTGACAGGAACAGACCTGCTTTCTGAACAGGAAGAGTTTACCAAATCAGATGTAATTCTTATGCTACTCTTCCCTCTGACCACTGTTCCCTCTAAGCTGTGCGCGTGTGCGCGCGTACACACATCGCTGAGCGAGCGCACATACTTTACAACAGAGCGCACAAAAATTACGGCTCTGATTCTGATAGAAAACAACACAGATGTCTTAAAACTTAAAAGTTATGATTGTAATTACTAGAAATTTCCCGCTTCATTTAGTAATCATCTATTTTCATTTAATTTGATTAAAATCAATGTGGTGTACATAGTGTATTCTGACGTGTAGTCAAATTTTAAAGTATATAACTCAGAGTGTCGTTATGTGGCGCACAAAAATTTAACTTTCCTTCAAAAGCTGCACACAGCTGATATTTTATGCGCACACAGCCTACAGAAAATTAGAGGGAACATTGCCTCTGACCAGCCAGACATCCCTCCTCCTTCACTTTAGGAATATGAAATGAAATGTATTCTGTAGGGAGGGTCCTGGACTGGAGGGACCAAGGAAAGACAATTAGCAGGTAAGACCTAATTTCATCTTCCTTATTGACCCTTCAGTCCAGTCCAGTATGTGTGGGATGTACCAGAGCAGTACCTAAAGATGGGAGGGATCTGAGTCTGGTCTGAAGTACTGCAGCTCCAAACGCAGCATCCTGCAACAACTGGACATCCAGCTGATAATACACCCAGTCCAAAATACGTGGTTTAACAGGAAGGATTCTTTTATTGAAAATTAGATTGATATTTAACAGCAAAAAGCCCAAATAGCCCGACACAGGCCGTGTTTCGATTTCACTTCATCAGGGGATTCAGGCGTGCTACATTCATAGAAACAAATATCATAAACCACTGCTCAACCCAAAGGTAAAGGCTATACTCAGCTGCAATATAAATATATACATATATATAATCAATGTGGAATGATACAGCTGTCTTTTTTTTCTTCCTAAATAGGCCCAATCCAAATGCTTTCAGTGGAGCCTAACACACAAAGTGTCCTCGCCAGCTGCTGAGAATTGAGATACTGGTTTCCTAGAGCTGAAGAGGGAACTCTTGTTCCCTGATATCAGAAATCTGGCATGCTCAGTTCCCAACTGCTGGAGGAAAATAACCCACATGGTACTGGACTGGAGGGACAATAAGGAATAAAACTTTTGGGGAGTTGAGAGGGATTGTGTGACTGAACAATCATGCTGCATATTAAACACATCAGTGATAGATGACAATCAATCCTTTTTTCCCATCGAAAAGCTGGAATGAAACAGGCACACAAGTGAGTGACTCCTATGCTCGGAACTGCTAAACTTATTTATAGGTTGCCTGGCCATAAACAAAAGGTGAGCACTGCCAACATTATGAAGATATAATGGCCAGCACAGCTTGGTTGAATGCATTCTCTCTGACTGTGGAGTGGTCCCAGTGGTAACGTGAAAGCGTAGTTAACTCACCTGTAACGGGAGTTCTCCAGGGACAGAAGGAATCAGTCCTCACATATGGGTGGCGTCGGCGCCGACGGAGCCCTTATGCAGAGCAATTCCCCAGCTTTCAAAGAAAGCCTTTGGGATTGAATCGCGCATGCGCGGTCCCCTTCCCACCCAAGGGTGCCAACTTGCTCAGTCAGATGACACAGCTAAAAAGACGGAAAAAATGAGAAAAAAATTAATCAAAGGACTTCAACTCCAGGAGAGGAGGAAGGGTCGTGAGGACTGATTCCTGCTGTCCCTGGAGAACACCTGTTACAGGTGAGTAACTACGCTTTCTCCAGGAACAAGCAGGAAGTCAGTCCTCACATATGGGACTCCCTAGCTATAGGCTAAAGAGAACCCATAGCTGAAAATGGCTCCTGCTAGAAGAGCCGCAGCAGCAGTGATAGGATTTTTCTCCGAGAACACAACACCCCTGGTAGCATGATACCAAAGGGTCGGAGGGTAGGAGTTGCCTAAACCTCGAATAGGTTACGGAGTACCACCTGACTGAAAACACTGTCCTGCCGGGAGTCTCTCTCCAGGCAGTAATGGGCTGCAAAAGTCTGGCTTGAAGACCAAGTTGCGGCCTGGCAGATGTCTGCCGACAGAACAGAGCGGTGGTTAGCCACTGAAGCGGCCTTAGCCCTGACAGAGTGGGCCGTAATTCGGCCCTGCAGCTGGAGATCAGCTGCCCTGTACGCCCAGTCAATGCAGTCTGCCACCCAGGTGGATAACATGCGCTGGGAGAAAGGTAGACCCAATTTACTACCGGTCATAAGAGACGAAGAGCTGGGAAGCTCTCCGATGTCACCGCGTATGCTCCAGGTAGAAGGCAAGCGCCCTCTTACAGTCCAGGGTATGCAGAACCACTTCTGCCCTGCTGGCATGTGGCCTGTGGAAGAAGGTTGGAAGAACCACCTCTTGGTAGATATCAGAGAAGATTCTTTTCGCACATGCTGAGGCTCTAGAGAGAGCTCATTTTTCAGTTTGGCTCCCCGGTAGCCTACAGCTGGGGGGTCTCATACGTGAGGACTGACTTCCTGCTTAGTCCTGGAGAAAGAGTAGTTACTCACCTGTAACAGGTGTTCTCCAGGAGCAGCAGGAATCAGTCCTCACAACCCTCCCTCCTCCCCTTGGAGTTGCAGTCATATGATTTATTTTGTTTTTGCTGTCTTTTAGCTATGTCATCAGACTGAGCAAGATGGCACCCTTGGGCAGGAAGGGGACCTAGCATGCGTGCTGCATTCCCAAAGGCTTTCTTTGAAAGCTGGGGAAATGCTCCGCATGGGGGCTCCGTCGGCGCCGACGTCACCCATATGTAAGGACTGATTCCTGCTGCTCCTGGAGAAAGCGTAGTTACTCACCTGTAACAGGTGTTCTCCAGGAGCAGCAGGAATCAGTCCTCACTTATGGGTGACGTCGGCGCCGACGGAGCCCTCGCGGAGCAATTTTCCCCAGCTTTCAAAGAAAGCCTTTGGAAATTGCAGCGCGCATGCGCGGTCGTCTTCCCGCCCGAAGGTGCCATCTTAGCCAGTCAGATGACATAGCTAAAAAAAGACAGCATAAAAATTAGCAAAAAAAACATAAGCAGACGATTGCAACTCCAAGGGGAGGAGGGAGGGTAGTGAGGACTGATTCCTGCTGCTCCTGGAGAACACCTGTTACAGGTGAGTAACTACGCTTTCTCCAGGACCAAGCAGGAAGTCAGTCCTCACTTATGGGACTCCCAAGCTCAAGGCTACCGGAGACCCTAAGCACAAAAATGAGCTCCCTCTAGCTCAGCAGCACAGAAGGAAAGAATCTTCGCTGAATTAACACCCACCGGTAGCCCACATCCGGGATGGAGGGTAGGAGTTGCTCAGACCTCAAAGAGATTACGGAGGACTGCCTGTCCGAAAGCACTGTCCCTGCGGGACTCCCTCTCGAGACAGTAATGGACCGCAAAAGTCTGGCTCGAAGACCAAGTAGCGGCCCGGCAGATGTCTGCCAGCGGAACAGAGCGGAGGTAAGCCACTGACGTAGCCTTTGCCCGAACGCAATGAGCCGTGACTCGACTTTCTAAGGAGAGTCCGGCTGCCCCATAAGCCCAAGAGATACAGTCCGCAACCCAGATGGACAGAGTACGCTTGGAGACCGGGAGCCCCAATTTATTGGGGTCAAAAGACACAAAAAGCTGAGCAGCTTTACGGTGCTCCCGCGTACGGTCAAGGTAGAAGTTCAGAGCCCTTCTACAGTCCAGGGTATGGAGGACCGTTTCAGCTCGGCTGGAGTGTGGTCTGGGAAAGAAGGTTGGAAGTACCACCTCCTGATTGATGTGAAAAGGGGAGACCACTTTCGGAAGAAATTTAGGGTGAGTCCGTAGGACTACCCTATTTTTGTAGAACCGAGTGTAAGGGGGATCAGACACGAGGGCCTGCAATTCACTTACGCGTCTAGCGGAAGTGAGGGCTATCAAGAACAGTGTTTTCCAAGACAGAAAACGGAGAGAACAGGTAGCCATAGGTTCAAAAGGCGGACAGGTGATCCGCTGCAACACCACATTCAGGTCCCAGTCAGGCGCTGGCGGGCGCAGAGGTGGTTTAAGTAGAAGGAGACCTCGGAGAAACCTCACTACGAGAGGGTCATTGGAGAGAGGTCTGCCGTCCACCGGCACATGATGTGCTGAAAGAGCACTGAGGTGAACTTTGACGGAGTTGGACTTAAGTCCCAGATTAGAGAGGTGCAGCAAGTACTGCAAGATCACCGACACCGGGCAGGAGAAGGGATCCTGAGACTGTTGGGTACACCAGACTGCAAAGCGACGCCATTTAAGGGCGTAGCATTTGCGGGTAGAAGGCCGACGCGAAGCCAAGACGACCTCCTCCACCTCTGCCGGCAGGAGAAGGGGAGCAAGGACTACCCTCTCAGCAGCCAGGCCATGAGGTTGAGAGACCTGAGGTTGGGGTGCAGGAGGGACCCCTGATCCTGAGTGAGGAGATCCGGTTGTACCCCCAGAGGGATTGGATCCTCCACCGCCAGTTGCAGCAGGAGCGGAAACCACGGCTGCCTGGGCCAGCGAGGGGCCACCAGGATCATGAAGGCTTTGTCTCGGAGAACCTTGAAAAGAGTCCGAGAGACTAGCGGGATGGGAGGGAACGCATACAGAAGGCTCCCCGACCATGAGATCAGAAAGGCGTCCGCCGCAACCCGAAGGGGGTGTGGCAGACGAGAGCAGAAGCGAGGAAGCTGCCGGTTGCGAGGACTGGCAAAGAGATCCATCGTGGGGAGGCCCCACTTGAGGAAGAGCTTCTGAACTACCAAGGGATCCAGACGCCACTCGTGCGGCTGGAGGACCCTGCTGAGTTTGTCCGCAAGGCAATTGTCTCGGCCCGGGAGATAAACTGCCTTGAGGAGAATGCCGCGACTGACGGCCCAAGAGCAGAGCTTCTGAGCCTCCCGGCAGAGGAGAAAGGAGCCCGTGCCCCCCTGTTTGTTCACGTAGAACATGGCAACTTGATTGTCCGTCTGGACAAGGACGGACTGTTGGGAAGTCAGGTGGGAGAAGGCCCTGAGAGCTAGGCGGATCGCCCGGAGCTCCAGGAAGTTGATCTGCTGAGCAGACTCCCACGTGGTCCAGAGGCCCTGAGTACGCGCCTCTTGGCAATGCGCTCCCCAGCCCAGGAGGGATGCATCGGTGGTCAGCACCCGGGTCGGCTGAGGTGACTGGAAGGGCATACCGAATGTCAGGTTCGGCTGCCGGAGCCACCACCGGAGAGACGAGATCAGCGGCTCGGAAACGCGCACCAGGTCTGCGAGGCCGCCCGTGGCTTGTCGCCACTGCCGGCGGAGACACCATTGAGCAGACCGCATATTCAGGCGGGCATTGGGGGTCACATGGACAGTGGAAGCCATATGGCCGAGCAGTCTCAGGAAGCGCCTGGCGGAGACCAGGGGCTGGCAGCGAAAGCGGTCGGCTAGGTCCATGAGCCGCTGAGCCCTGTCGAGCGGTAGATACGCTCGCGCCTGAGGAGTGTGCAGCCTTGCGCCGATGAACTCGAGATCCTGTGAGGGGAGCAAAGTGGACTTTGCGAAGTTTATGACAAAGCCCAAGTGCTGCAGCAGAGCCACCGTGCGACACGTGGCGTTGGTGACCTCCTGAGCGGATGCTGCTCTGATGAGCCAGTCGTCGAGGTACGGAAAGACATAGAGGCCGTGAAGCCGGAGATGGGCCGCCACGACCGCGAGACATTTTGTGAAGACTCGCAGTGCGGAGGACAGGCCAAAGGGCAGTACTCTGTACTGGTAATGAATTCCCGCCACCACAAACCTTAGGTATTGGCGGTGGCTTGGGTGGATGAGGATGTGCGTGTAGGCATCCTTTAGATCCAAGGAGCATAGCCAATCTCCCTGCTGGAGGTAGGGCAGAAGGATTCCAAGGGTAAGCATTTTGAACTTCTCCCGCACAAGGAACTTGTTGAGGTTGCGCAAGTCCAGGATGGGTCTTAGGCCCCCTGTTCTCTTTGGTATCAGAAAATACCTTGAATAGAAGCCTTGACCTCTCAGGTGGTGTGGCACCGGTTCCACCGCCTGATCCTGCAGAAGACCTGCTAACTCCTGAAGGAGCAACTCCCTGTGCAGAGGGGGGCGCGGAGGCTCTCCCGGAAAATAGGAGGGAGGGACCTGATGGAAGTGGAGAAGGTAGCCTTCTCGCACGACCTGAAGCACCCAGGCATCTGCGGTGATGCTGGACCACCTGTGGGCGAAGTGAACCAGCCGGCCTCCGGTGCTGGGGGGGACCAGCGGGAGGGGAGAGGCTATGCTGAGCGAGTCAAAAACCCCCACCCTGCTGAGCAGGGGCTGGTGGTGCAGGCTTGGGGGCCTGCTGCCTACGGGACCCGTTACCCCGTCCCTTGGCCTGCTGGCCCTGTTGGGGAGCTGCAGGGGCCTGATAATGGGGGTATTGTTTGTAGGCAGCCGCCTTCCTCGGGTAAAAGGACTTTTTCCCCGAGCCCTTCTTTTTCTGGGAAGGGGCGGAGGTCTTCCTAGAAAGCCTGGTCCTGGTGAGAGTCTCAGTCTCAATTTGTGCAGCCTTTTCCGCCATGGGCTTGCCAAAGAGGTATTCGCCTCGGCAGGGGACATCGACCAACTTGTCCTGTACCCAGGGCTCAAGGTCTGACGACTGAAGCCAAGCCTGTCGGCGGGCACCGATGCCGGCTGCGGCCACTCGAGCCGAGGCTTCAAAGCCATCATAGGCTGCTCGGGACATGAACTTAGAGCATTCCCGAATGCCGGTGGACAAGGCTAGGAACCTCCGCAAGGGCTCCTCGGAGAGACCAGCGGAGAATCCGGCTAGCTCTTTAGCCAGATCCCGGAGATACATGCCCATGTATAGCTGGTAAGTCTGGACACGACATGCGAGCATAGAGCCCTGGAAGCACTTCTTGCCAAGGCCATCCAGGTTACGGGCCTCCCTGCCAGGAGGCACCGAGGAGTGCATCTTCTGGCTCTTAAGACGATGCATGGCCGATTCCACTACCATGGAATGGTGTGGCAGCTGCGCCTTTTGAAAGCCAGGGCTCTTGCGGACCCGATAGATAGAATCGACCCGCTTGCTCAGGACCGGCGAGGAGGCCGGACTCTCCCACATGCGGAAGAGTAGTCGTTCCAGCATAGGAGGAACCGGCACAGTAAAGTGTTCCCTCGCGGAGAGTCATACTGGAGGGCGTCGAGCTCTTCGGCTCGAGGCTCCTCCTCGGGATCCGCAGGGAAGGCCAAAGCCTTGGCCATATCCCTAACGAAGTCCGAGAACCGGGCATCCTCCGGGGGGGACTGCTTCCGAGGCTCGGACTCCGGTGAGTCCGAGGGGACACACCGAGTCCAGAAAGAATCAGGTGACTCTTCCTCCTCAGACTCCCAGACCGACTCCGACGAGGACTCGGTAGGGTCGGCCCGGGCAGGGTGCGGCGCCAGCCGCCCCGACGCCGAGGGAGTCGGCGTCGGCGATCTCGGTCCCGAACGGGAGGCCGAGGGCGACCTCGACCGAGGATCGACTCGAGTTCTCATCGACTCGAGGATCGGCTCGGTCTCCGGGGTCGACTTGGACGTCGACGTCCCGGCGGTCGGGGCAGCGACGCCAGCGAAGCCAGCGAGCAGTGCCCTCTGCTGGTCCATGAAGGCAGACAGTCTGCTCTCCAAGGCCGTCAACCTGAGTCCGAGCTCAGGTGACCCAGCAGCCCCCGACTCGGGCCCCGACAGCGTCGGGCCCGACGTCGGCTGTCGCGGAGGCGAGTCCAGAAGGACCACAGGACTTACCCGGGCAGGCATCTCCGACTCCAGGCGAGGTCGCTTCGGGATGTGTTCCTTCTCCAAGGACCCGGGGCGGCTGTCGGGGCTATGCGACCTGGCCCTCGCGGAGCCAGGAGCGTCCACCGACGCCGCCCTCGCGGGTTTTTCCTTCCGACGATGGTCCCCGGAGGGAGAACCCCGGTCGGAGGAGCTCCGGCGACGGTCCGAGCTGGAGCCTTTCGACACGGAGGCCTCCGACGAGGTCCGGGTACGGCTGGGGTCAGCGAAGATTCTCTCACGCTGATGCCGCCGACTTCTCAACGCCTTTGAGGACAGTTTGCTGCAGGGCCCACAGATCAGTTCCTCATGATCCGGGCCCAGGCAGCGGAGGCAAAAGTCGTGTGTGTCGGTTAGTGACATATTTCGGTCACACCGACCACACCGCTTAAACCCACTGGCAGCCATCGGGGGAAAAAGGGCCCCTGCGAGGTCAAAGGACCGGGCTGCCAGGGAAAACGAAAACGAAAGCTGACTAAGTCAGAAAAACCGAAAAAAAGTAAGAGGACTCGAGACCGGCGTCGCATGTCCGGGCGGGAAAACGATCGGCGTCGAACCGAAAGAAAAAAGGATAAAATAAAGAAGAAAATCAACTTTTTCGCGGGGACAAGACGGGGACGTCTGTAGGGCTCCGCGGAAAAAAGAAGACTGGCTAAGATGGCACCTTCGGGCGGGAAGACGACCGCGCATGCGCGCTGCAATTCCCAAAGGCTTTCTTTGAAAGCTGGGGAAAATTGCTCCGCGAGGGCTCCGTCGGTGCCGACGTCACCCATAAGTGAGGACTGACTTCCTGCTTGGTCCTGGAGAACATCTGTTACAGGTGAGTAACTACTTTCACCTCAACCAAGAACTACCCTTTCAGCAGCCAGGCCATCAGATTGAGGGACTGGAGGTTGGGGTGTAAGAGAGATCCCTGCTCCTGAGACAGGAGATCAGGTTGCATCCCCAGAGGAAGAGGAGTGTCCACTGCTAGTTGCAAAAGAAGTGGAAACCACGGTTGCCTTGGCCATCTGGGGGCCACCAGGATCACCGAGGCCCTGTCCCGAAGCACTTTGAACAGTGTCTGGGGCACTAGAGGGGTGGGAGGAAATGCATATAGGAGGCCTGTAGACCACGGAATGAGAAACGCATCTGCTGCTAATCTGACAGGATGCGGTTGTCTGGAGCAGAACCTGGGCAGTTGACGGTTCAATGGACTGGCAAAGAGATCTATGGTTGGAAGACCCCGTCTTAGGAAGAACTGCTGAACCACCAGAGGATTGAACTGCCATTTATGTGCCAGGTGATTCTCCTGTCCAGGGAGATAGACCGCCTTGAGAAGTTTGCCATGATTGACTGCCCAGGAGCACAGGTCCTGTGTTTCCTGACAGAGAAGGCGGGACCTTGTGCCCCCCTGTTTGTTCACATAGAACATTGCAACTTGATTGTCCGTTTGAACTAAAACGGGCTGGTGAGAGAGGAGATGAGAGAAAGTCCGCAGTGCTAAGCGGATCGCTCTGAGCGATAAGAGATTGATCTGCTGTGCGGCCTTCCAAGGGTCCACTGGCCTTGAGTGCATGCTCCCTGGCAATGTGCACCCCAACCCTGAAGAGAAGCATTGGTTGTCAGCACCTGAGAGTGTGGAGGTGCCTGAAAAGGCACCCTTTGTACCAGATTCGGAAGATGAAGCCACCACTGTAGAGAGGACTCTAGTAGCGTGGACACCCTCACTTTGTCCTTCAGGTTTCCTGTGGCTTGGTGCCACTGAGTTCTGAGGCCCCACTGAGCTGGCCTCATGTGCAGATGGGCATTTGGAGTTACATGGACCGTGGAAGCCATGTGGCCTAAGAGCCTCAGGAATTGTCTGGCAGAGACCAGAGAATTGCTGTGGAATAGTCTGGCCAGATCCATCAACCTGTGGGCTCTGTCCACGGGTAAAAAGGCCTTTGCCTGCAAGGTGTCCAGTTTTGCTCCTATGAACTCCATGTTCTGTGCGGGGCGCAAAGTGGACTTTTCGAAGTTTATGACAAACCCCAGAAGCTGGAGAAAAGAGACAGTGCGGAGGGTGGCTTGACTGGTCTCCTGTGGAGACTGAACCTTGATGAGCCAGTCGTCCAGGTATGGAAAGACAAAGAGTCCTTGAACCCTGAGGTAGGCCGCCACCACTGCCAGGCACTTGGTGAAAACCCTGGGGGCGGAGGTTAGGCCAAAAGGGAGTACCCTGTACTGATAATGGTTTCCTCCCACTACAAATCGGAAATATTGTCTGTGGTCTGGATGAATAAGGATGTGAGTGTAAGCATCCTTTAGGTCTAAGGAGCATAGCCAATCTCCCTGCTGGAGGTAGGACAGCAGGATTCCAAGAGTAAGCATCTTGAACTTTTCCCTCTCCAGGAACTTGTTGAGATTCCACAAGTCTAGGACGGGCCTGAGGCCTCCTGTCCTTTTTGGTACTAGAAAGTACCTGGAATAGAAGCCTTGACCTCTCAGGTGGTGGGGCACCGGTTCCACCACCTGCTCCCTTAAAAGACTTGCTAACTCCTACAGGAGTAGGCCCCTGTGCAGAGGAAGTCTTGGAGGCTCCCCTGGAAAGTAGGAGGGGAGTACCTGGTGGAAGTGGAGGAGATAGCCCCTCTGGACTATGCTTAGCACCCACGTATCCCGTGTTACGGCTGACCACCTGTGGGCATACAGGGTCAGCCTGCCTCCTGTGCTGAGAGGGGCCAGCTGAGGAGGAGAGGCTATGCCACTGGAGTCAAAACCCCTCTCCCTGCTGTGCAGGAGCCGGAACTAGTGGCTTGAGGGTTTTCTGCCTACGGGGCCCATGTCCCTGCCCCTTGGCCTGCTGACCCTGTTGGGAAGCTATGGAGGGACTGGTAGTGAGGGTAGGATTTGTAGGCAGATGACTTTCTCGAGTAAAAGGCTTTTATCCCCCGAGCCCTTCTTCTTCTGAGAAGGGGCAGAGGTTTTCCTGGACAGACTTGTCCAGGTGAGAGTCTCGGACTCCAGTTCTGCAGCCTTTTCAGCCATGGGCTTGCCAAAGAGGTTTTCACCTCGGCAGGGGACATCGACCAACTTGTCCTGAACCCATGGCTCGAGGTCCGATGACTGTAGCAAGGCCTGACGGCGTGCACCGATGCCGGCCGCGGCTACTCGGGCCGAAGCCTCGAAGCCATCATAGGCTACTCGAGTGATAAACTTCGAGCACGCCCGTATCCCCGATGACAGGGCTTTGAACCTCTGCAAAGGTTCCTCGGAGAGACCAGCAGAGAACCCAGCAATCTCCTTTGCCAGGTCTCGAAGGTACATGCCCATTTACAGCTGGTAGGTCTGGACACGGCAAGCAAGCATAGAGCCCTGGAAGCACTTTCTACCGAGGACATCGACCAACTTGTCCTGAACCCATGGCTCGAGGTCGGATGACTGTAGCCAAGCCTGTCGGCGGGCACCGATGCCGGCCCCGGCTACTCGGGCCGAAGCCTCGAAGCCATCGTAGGCTGCCCGAGAGATAAACTTCGAGTACTCTCGAATACCAGTGGACAAAGCCTGGAACCTCTGCAAAGGTTCCTCGGAGAGACCAGCAGAGAACCCGGCAATCTCCTTTGCCAGGTCTCGGAGGTACATGCCCATGTAGAGCTGGTATGTCTGGACACGGCAAGCAAGCCTAGAGCCCTGGAAGCACTTCTTACCGAGGGCATCCAGGTTCCGGGCCTCCTGGCCAGGAGGCACCGAGGAGTGCATCTTCTGACTTTTCAGTCGATGCATGGCCGATTCCACAACCATGGAGTGGTGCGGTAGCTGTGCCTTCTGGAACCCGGGGCTCTTGCGGACTCGATAGATGGAATCGACCCGCTTGCTCAGAACCGGCGTAGAGGCCGGCACCACCCACATGCGGAAGAGCAACCATTTCAGCATCGGAGGAACTGCTACAGTAAAGGTCTCCTTGGGAGGAGAGTCATACAGCAGGGCCTCGAGCTCCTCGGCTCGAGGCTCCTCCTCGGGGAAGGCCAAGTCCTTGGCCATGTCCCGCACGAAGTCCGAGAACCAGGTGTCCTCCGGGGGGACTGTCTCCGAGGCTCAGACTCCGGTGAGTCCGAAGGGACACACCGGGTCCGAAACGTGTCCGGGGACCCCTCGGAGGAGGAATCGAACGGCTCCGGTCGGGCAGGCACCAATGCCATCCGCCCCGACACTGAGGGCACCGACGTAGACGACCTCGGTCCCAAAAGGGAGGCCGAGGGAGACCTTGGCTGAGGATCGTCTCGAGAGCGCATGGACTCGAGGATCTGCTCGTCCTCCAGGGTCGACTTGGACGTCGATGATCCAGTGGTCAGGGCAAATGCACCGGTGAGACCGGCGATCAGTGCCCGCTGCTGTTCCATGAAGGCAGCCAAGCTGCTCTCCAAGGCCATCAACCTAAGTCCGAACTCAGGAGACTCAGCAGCCCCCGACTCGGGCCCCGATGGCGTCGGGTCCGACGTCGGCTCCCCCGGAGGAGAATCCACGAGGACTACAGTACTCACGTGACTCGGGGACTCCGTCTCTACACGAGGTTGTTTAGCAGGCCTCTCTGACTCCAAAGACCCGGGACGGCGGTCGGGGCTATGCGACCTGGCCCTCGAGGAACCAAGTGCGTCCACCCATGCCGCCCTCGCAGGTTTCTTCTTCCTGCGGTGCTCCCACGAGGGAGACCCCCTTTAAGAGGAACCTCGGCGATGCTCGGGATCGGAGTCCCGAGATGTCGAGGCCTTTGACTAAGTCCTGGCCCACCGGAGGCGGAGTCAAAGAAGATTCTTTCCTTCTGATGCTGAAGGCTCCTCAACGCCTTCGAGGACATTTTCCCACACGGACCACAGATCATCGGGTCATGGTCGGGCCCGAAGCATCGGAGGGACACATAAGTTTCTTACACCGATCAAACTTTTTAAACCCACTGGCAGCCATCGAGGGAAAAAGGGCCCCTGCAAGGTCAAAAGACAGGGCTGCCAGTGAAAAATAGAAAAATTGCACGAATGCTAGTCACAAAGGACAAAACCCAAAAAAAGAAGTCCGGGCTCGATACTGGTGTACCGGGCCCAGGCGGGAAAGGGAAACCGATGTCGAACCGAAGAAAAACACGGATCCACGCAGAAAATCAACTTTTTCCTTGGGTGAAAATGAAACACGTCCGTCGGGCTCCGCGGAAAAAAGAAGACTGAGCAAGATGGCACCCTTGGGCGGGAAGGGGACCGCGCTTGCGTGCTGCATTCCCAAAGGCTTTCTTTGAAAGCTGGGGAAATGCTTCGCAATGGGGGCTCCGTTGGCGCCAACGTCACCCATATGTGAGGACTGACTTCCTGCTTGGTCATGGAGAAACGAGGAAACCACTTTTGGAAGGAACTTGGGGGGAGTACGTAGTACCACCCTGTTTTTATAAAACCGTGTATACTGTCTATCCAATACTAAAGCTTGCAGCTCGCTCACACGTCGAGCAGACGTGAGTGCCACCAGAAATAGTGCTTTCCAGGAAAGGAAGCGGAGATGACAGGTGGACATTGGTTCAAAAGATGGGCGATTAAGCCGCTGCAAGACCACATTTAAGTCCCACTCCATAGTCGGTGGGCGAATCGGAGGTTTCAAGAGTAGGAGGCCTCAGAGGAATCGGGATACCAAAGGGTGAGCTGAAAGAGGTTGCCCGTCCACTGGAGAGTAGTTAGCTGATAGCGCACTCAGGTGGACCCTGACAGAGTTAGATTTGAGGCCCAACTCTGAGAGGTGAAGCAAGTACTGTAATACCTGAGGTACTTGGCAAGTGAACGGGTTCTCCTTATTTTGGCTACACCACACTTTAAATCTACGCCACTTGAACACGTAGCATTTTCTAGTGGACTGCCTCCTGGAGGCCAGCAACACCTCCTCAACCTCCTTGGGAAGGAATAGAGGAGCAAGTATTACCCTCTCAGCAGCCATGCCATTATGTTGAGGGATATGAAACTGGGGTAAAGTAAGGAACCCTGTTCCTGGGTCAAGAGGTCGGGATGCACCCCCAGAGGGAGTGGAGTTTCAACCACCAGTTGAAGGAGAAGAGGGAACCAAGGCTGTCTTGGCCACCTGGGGACTACCAGGATGACAGAGGCCTTGTCCCGAAGAATCTTCAATAGAGTGCGTGCCACCAGGGGTGTGGGTGGAAACGCATAGAGAAGGCCCTGTGCCCATGAGATCAGGAAAGCATCTGCCGCCACGCTCAGCGGATGCGGCTGCCTCAAGCAGAACTGGGGCAACTGGTGGTTTTGCGGACTGGCAAAGAGATCCATGGATGGGAGACCCCAGTGGTTGAAGATCTGCTGGGCTACATCCCGGTTCAGTTGCCATTCGTGAGGCTGAAGAATCCTGCTCAAATTGTCGGCCAGGAGGTTCTCCTGACCTGGCAGATAAACTGCCCTTAGGGACATGTGATGCGCCACTGCAAAGGAGTAGAGGTCCAGGATTTCCTGGCATAGGATGCGAGATCCGGTGCCTCCCTGTTTGTTGATGTAGAACATCGCTACTTGATTGTCTGTCTGTATCAGCAATGACTGATGTGAAAGAAGATGACAGAAGGCTTGAAGAGCTAGGCGGAAGACTCAAAGCTCTACAAGATTGATTTGAAGTGCGGCCTCTCACGAGGACCACAGACCCTGAGTGCATGAACCCTGGCAATGGGCTCCCCAGCCCAGCAAGGAGGCATCTGTCATCAGCACTCTGGTGTGAGAGGGAGGTTGGAATGGTACTCCCTGAAGCAAATTGGGGGGGGGGGGGGTGAAGTCACCATTGCAAGGCTGTCACCAGTAGCTTGGAAATCGCTACCCTGTCTCTGAGGTGGCCTGTGGCTTGTGTCCACTGGTCTCTGAGGCACCACTGAGCTGTGCGCATGTGGAAGCGAGCATATGGAGTCACATGTACCGTGGAGGCCATGTGGCCCAGGAGACGTAAGAAGACCCTTGCAGAGACATGAGGCTTGTGCTGGACCTGTTGTACCAAGTCCAGCAACCGCCTTGTCCTGTCCAGTGGTAGGTAAGCCCTTGCCTGAAGGGTGTCCAGTCTTGCCCCTATGAACTCCAAGTTCTGAGTGGGGAGTAAAGTGGACTTTGCGTGATTTACAACAAACCCTAGGTGCTTGAGCAGGGTGACTGTGCGAGCAGTGGCCTCCTGTGCAAATGGCCCCTGATGAGCCAGTCGTCTAGGTATGGAAAGACGAAGACTCCTTGGCTTCTGAGGAAGGCCGCCACCACTGCAAGGCATTTGGTGAATACTTTGGCAGCAGAAGCTAGGCCAAAGGGAAGCAACTTGTACTGGAAGTGGTTTCCTCTGACCACAAACCTTAGATATCGTCTGTGGTCTGGGTGTATGAGAATGTGAACATAAGCATCCTTTAAGTCTAAGGAGCTTAGCCAGTCTCCCTGGTGGAGATAAGGCAGTAGGATCCCAAGGGAAAGCATCTTGAACTTTTCCCTCAACAGGAACTTGTTCAGATTGCGCAAATCTAGGATGTGGTGAAGGCCTCCTTTTCTTTTTGGTTTGAGGAAATACCTGGAGTAGAAGCCTTGCCCCTGCAGGTGGTGGGGCACCGGTTCCAACGCCTGATCCTTTAGCAGGCCTGCCAACTCCTGCAGGAAGAGGCTCCTCTGAAGAGGGGGCCTGGGAGGCTCTCCTGGGAAAAAGGAGGTGGGCACTTGATTGAAATGAAGTAAGTAGCCCTGTTGGACTATTTTCAAAACTCAGGCGTCGGTGGTAATGGCTGGCCACCTGTGAGCGTATAGGGCCAAACCATTGGTGGGAGAGGAGCTATGCACTGGAAGTCAAAAAACCCCTCCCAGCTGGGTAGAAGCTGGAGCTGGAGGCTTGGGGGTCTTCAGCTTACGTGGGCTATGCCCCTGTCCCCTGGCCTGCTGCCCCTGTTGGGGAGCTGGGGTGGCCTGTTAAGTGGGGTAGTTTCTGTAAGCCGTACCCCTTCCTCGGGAAAAAGGTTTTTTTCCCCAAGACCTCCTTCTTGTGAGAAGGTGCAGATGTCTTCTTCGACAACCTTGTCCAGGTCAAGTACTCGGTCTCGATTTCTGCAGATTTTCCGTCATGGGTTTGCCGAACAGGTTGTCACCTCGGCACGGGACATCGACCAACTTGTCCTGAACCCATGGCTCCAGGTCTGACGACATGAGCCAGGCCTGACGGCGTGCACCAATGCCGGCCGCAGCTACTCAAGCCGAAGCCTCGAAGCCATCATAAGCTGCTCGAGACATGAACTTTGAGCACTCTCGGATCCCCGTGGACAAGGCCTTGAAGCGCTGCAAGGGTTCCTCCGAGAGACCAGCTGAGAACCCGGCAATCTCCTTTGCCAGGTCCCGCAAGAACATGTCTATGTACAGCTGGTAGGTTTGGACACGGCATGACAGCATCGAGCCCTGGTAGCACTTTGTTGAGGGCATCCAGGTTCCAGGCCTCCTGGCCGTGAGACACCGAGGAGTGCGTCTTTTGGCTTTTCAGCCGTTGCATGGCCGATTCCACAACCATGGAGTTGTGCGGCAGCTGCGCTTTCTGTAACCTAGGACTCTTGCAGACTCAATAAATGGAATTGACCTGCTTGCTGAGCACCGGCATCGAGGCCGGGGACTCCCCCACATGCGGAGCATCAGCCATTCCAACATTGGAGGCACCGGTACAGTAAGGGCCTCCTTCGGGGGAGAGTCATACTGGAGGGCCTCGAGCTCCTCGGCTCGAAGCTCCTCCTCGGCGTCCGCAGGGAATGCCAAAGCCTTGGCCATGTCCTTTACGAAGTCCGAGAACCGAGTGTTCTCCGGAGGGGACCTTCTCTGAGGCTCCAAACCCGGAGAGTCCGATGGGATACACCGGGTGCGGTGGGTGTCTGGGGAGTCTTCCTCCTCTGTCTCCCACGCCAAGTCCTCCAAGAAGGACTCTATGGGCTCCAGCCTCGAGGGATCCGAGCCCGACCACCCCGACGCTGAGGGCACCAGCGTCGACGACCTCGGTCCCAAACAGGAGGTTGAGGGGGACCTTGGCCGAGGACCGGCTCGGCTTCTGGTGTCTACTTTGACATCAAAGTCCTGGTGGTTTGGGCAGATGGACCGGCGAGGCCGGCCATCAGCACCCGTTGCTGCTCCATCAGGGCCGCCATCCTGAGACCGAGCGCAGAAGGCTCCACAGCTCCTGGCTCGGGTCCCAACACCGGATCTCCCGGAGGAGAGTCTACGAGGACAACAGAAATTACCTTGTCCGACGTCTCCGGCTCCTTGCGAGGTTGTTTAGCCAGCCTCTCTGACTCTGAGGACCTGGGGCGGCAGTCCGGGCTTCGCGGCCTGGAATCCGAGGGCCCAGGCCGATCAGAGGCAACCAGTGACACCACCCTCACGAGTTTTTTCTTCCTCCGGTGTTCCCTGGAGGGAGACCCCCACTCAAAAGACACACGACGGTGCTCGAGCTCTGAGTCCCGAGATGTCAAGGCCTCAGACGAGGTCCATGCTCAGGCGGATGCGGACTCAGGAAAAATCTTCACACGCTGGTGCTGCCTGCTCTTCAAAGATTTCAAAAACATATTACCATGGCCCACAGACCACTGGGTCATGGTCAGGGCCGAGGCATCGGAGGCAGCAGTCGTGTGTGTCGTTGACAGACATCAACTTCTTACACCGATCACACTTTTTAAACCCACTGGCAGCCATCGGGGGAAAAAGGGCCCCTGCGAGGTCAAACGACCGGGCTGCCAGTGAAAAACAAAAAGATTGCAAATGCTAGTCATGAAGGACAAAAACCAAAAAATATGACCAGGCTTGATACTGGTGTACCGAGCCAAAGGCAGGAAGGGGAACAGGTGTCGAAACGGGAGCTGAAAGAAATTATTCAACTTTTCTACTTTTTCCACGGTGGAAACGGGACCAAGTCTGTTGGGCTCCGCGGAGAAAAGAAGACTGAGCAAAATGTCACCCTTGGGCGGGAAGGGGACCGCGCATGCGAGATGCAATCCCAAAGGCTTTCTTTGAAAGCTGGGGAATTGCTCCGCACGAGGGCTCCGTCGGCGCCGACGTCACTCATATGTGAGGACTGACTTCCTGCTTGTTCCTGGAGAACTGAAGGTACAAGGAGAAGACCAAGTAGCTGCTTTGAATATTCTGTCCAGTGAAGCAGACGTCAAGACACCACTGCAATTGCAGTAGCTCTGTTTTGTGAGATCTGACTTGACTGGTTAGAAGTCTAACAGTTCGCTCACAGAAGAACTAGATGCAAAATCCTAGTCAATTTGCCAAAGTTTGCTTGTCTACTGGAATACCAAATCTATTGGCATGGAGAAAAATAACAAACATTAATTATTTTAAGATAGTGAGTGTCCTTCTCCAGTGCAGTATTGCCAAGAGACTTTTCATATGGATTCTTATGTGGTGTAGGACAATACATAGTGGGAACTATTTCCTCAATAAAACAGAAAGGTAGAATCATCTATAGAAAGAACATAAATATGTAGAACTTGCTATAATAAAAAAAAGTTTACGACCAAGGCTACAAGTTCACTTCTTCTTGCTGAACTGCTACTAAAAAAACATGCACTTTCTAGCTAACATGCTTAAGTTATGCAAATTCCATTGGATCAGACAGTAGTTTCATGAAAGCTGTAAGCACAACATTAAGATAACATGGCATAGGTGGTTTCTGAAATGGTGACATGACATGAAGAAGCACCTTCATGAATCTTTATCTTTATTAGAATTATTGATATGTCACTCGTTACATGAGCAATAGAGCGGTTTACAATGGAAGATCAGCTGCTAAGAAAAGGAAAAGAATGCAAAAAGGTGATTCTATATTTCCTTTCCTATCATACAAGAGGAGCAAAAGGAAAAAAGAGAGAGGAACGTTAAAGGGGAAGGAGGAGAGGGATTATGCAGTGGGTGGCGGGAGGTCAAAAGCAAGGGAAAAGAAGTGAGTCTTCAGCAGGGGCTTTAAATTTTTGAAAGGAGAGCTTAAGGCGGAGGGCAGAAAGGAGGGAGTTCCGGAGGGAGGGACCTAGGAAAAAGAAAGCTGAGTTACGAGTGGATTGTAAGTGAGCCTGTAAAGTGGAGGAATGGTATAGTAGCCTGTTAACATGCAGGGACCAGAGAGCACGGTGACAACAATGAAGGTGGAAGAGATTGGCGAGGTACTGAGGGGAAATGATATAGATGACCTTGTGAACCAAAGTGACTGTCGTAGTCAATGAAGATGAATGTGTGTGCTGAGATCGGTGCGGGTAATCAAGCGAGCGGCAGTGTTTTGAAGCAGCTGGAAACGGTTGATTTGATATTGTGGAAGTCCAGACAGGACGATGTTACAGTAATCGAGTAGCGACATTACAAGAGAAAGAAACAAAGCAGTGAGAGAAGAAACAGACAGGAAGGGACGAACAGCTTATATTTGGTGCAAGGCAAAAAAAAATAGCGAATGAGAGTGAAGACCTGTACGCGGAAGGACATGCAGGAGTCTAAAGTAATGTCAAGGTAACAAAGAATGGAAACCAGAGGAAAAGGGGCATAAGAACATATGAAATGCCATACTGGGTCAGACCAAGGTCCATCAAGCCCAGTATCCTGTTTCCATCAGTGGTCAATCTAGGTCACGAGTACCTAGCAGTTTTCCCAGAAGACACAGGTTCCACAATGCTTGTACTGGGACAAGCAGTGGATTTCCAGGGTACTCTTTAATAATGGTTATGGACCTTTCCTCCAGGAACTTGTCCAAACCTTTTTTAAACCCAGCAACACTAACAGCTTTTACTACATCCTCCAGTAATGAATTCCACAGTTTTATTACGCCTTGAAAGAAAAAATAATTTCTCTTATTAGTCTTACATGGGTTACACTGTAGCTTCATTGCATGCCCCTTATTCTTTCTACATTTTGATGGTGTAAACAATCAATCTACGTTTACCCGCTCCACTCCATTCATTAATTTATAGACCTCTATCATATCTCCCCTCAGACATCTCTTTTCCAGGTTGAAGAGCCCTAACCTTTTTAGTCTCTCCTCATAGGGGTATCCTCCCATCCCCTTTATCATTTTGGTAGCTCTTCTCTGTACCTTTTCAAATTCGGCTATATCCTTTTTAAGATACGGTGATAAGAACTGAACATTCGAGGTGCGGTTGCACCATGGAACACTACGAGGCATTATATCATCCTTTGTTTTATTCTCCATTCCTTTCCTTATGATTCCTAGCATTCTCTTTGCCTTCTTGGCCACCAATGCGCACTGGGCAGAGGATTTCAATGTGTTATGCACGATGACGCCTAAATTCCTGGGTGGTGGTTCCTAATGTGGAACCTTGCATCGCTCAACCATAGTTTGAGTTGTTCTTTCCTAGGTGCATAACTTTACACTTGTCCATATTAAATTTCATCTGCCATTTGAACATCCAGTCTTCCAATTTATTACGGTCCTCTTGCAATTTTTCACAATCCTCTTGGGTTTTAACAACTTTGAATAATTTTCTGCAGTCACAGCAGAACATACTAGGGAAATAAAGTTTCTAAATTAAATAAATGACTGCAAATCTGCAAATTTGATTACTTCACTTGGCATTCCCATTTCCAGGTTGTTTATGAATAAGTTAAAAAGCAGTGAACCCATCACAGATCCCTGGGGTACTCCACTATTCACCTTTCTCCATTGGGAAAATTGGTCATTTAGCCCTACCCTCTGCTTTCTATCCTTTAACCAGTTCCTGATCCACAATATTACACTGCCTCCTAACCCATGACTTTTTAATTTCGCCAATAGTCTCATGAGGGACTTTGTCAAAGGCTTTCTGAAAATTCAAATAGACAACGATGGGTCTATCGATGTAGTGTATCTGTATATTTTCACCTTCATAAAAAATAACACAGATTAGTAAGACAATACCTTCCCTGTCTGAAGCCATTTTGGCTGTCTCCCATTAAGCCATGACTAGCTACATGTTCAGAAATTTTGTTCTTAATGGTTTCTATTATTTTTCCTGGTACTGACGTCAGGCTCACCAGTCTGTAATCACTCCTGGAACCCTTTTTAAAAATTGATGTTACATTAGCCATCCTCCAATCTTCAGGTATTACAAATGATTTTAATGATAGTTCACAGATTAGTCTGCAATCTCATTTTTCAGTTCTTTCAAAACCCTTGGATGTATACCAACTGGTCCAGGTGATTTGCTACTCTTCAGTTTATCAAATAGCTGTATTATATCTTCCCAGTTTATTGATATTTCTTTCAATTCTTCTGCTGCATCAGCTTTAAATACCATTTCACTCACGGGTAACATTCCTATATCTTCTTCAGTAAAGACCAAAGCAAAGAATTCATTCAGTCTCTCCGCTATGGCCTTGTCCCTTAGTGCTCCTTGTACCCCTCTATCATTCAATGTCCAACTGAGTCTCTCACCATTTTTTTTGCTATGAATATACTTGAAAATGCTTTTATTATGCATTTTTGCTTCCACAGCAAGCTTTTTTTCAAATTCTCTCTTTGCCTTCCTTATCAATGCCTTGCATATACCTTGCCAGTGCTTATGTTTCCAGTTTTCATCATTTGACTCCTTTTTCCATTTCCTGAAAGAAGCTTTTTTTGGCTACAACAGCTTCTGTAACTTCACATTTAAGCCATGCTGGCAGTTTTTTGGACTTCCTTCCACTTTTCTTAGTGTGGAACATAGCTCGTCTGGGCTTCCAAGATAGTATTTGTAAACATCCCCCATATGTTTGATGAAAATCTTTAACCTTTGCAGCTGCTCCTTTTAGTTTTTCTCATTTTATCATAGTCTCCCTTTTGAAAGTTATAAGATAGTACTGTGGATTTCCTTGCTGTCCTTCCTCCATTTATTAAATCAAACGTGATCATGCTATGATCACTATTGCCAAGTGGCCCAACACCCTTATCTCTTGTACCAGATCTTGTGTTCCACTAAGGACTAGGTCCAAGATGGCTTCCCCTCATTAGTTCATGAACCAGCTGCTCCAAAAAGCAGTCATTTATTTAATTTAGAAACTTTATCTCCCTAGCATGTCCTGCTGTGACACTGACCCAGTCGATATCGGGGTAATTGAAATCACCCATTATTATTAATGTGCTGTAAATATTGTTAGCTTCCCTGATTTCTTTGAGCATTTCATCATCCATTTGTTCATTCTGGCCATGTGGTTGATAGTACACCTCCACTGCCATAACCTTCTCCTTTTTACATGAAATTTTCAATCCATAGAGATTCTACAGTGTATTTTGTTTCCTGCAAAACTTTAATCCTATGTGACTTAATGCTCTCTCTATCAGAGCACAAACCCTCCACCAATTTGTTCTACTGTATCATTGCGATATAATTTGTACCCAGTTTCACAGTGTCCCACTGGATGTCTTCCTTCCACCATGTCTTTGAGATACCAATCATATCTGTCTTCTCATTCAGTGCTATATATTCCAACTCTCCCATCTTATCTTTTAAACTAACAGCATTTGCATACAAGCATTTTAGAGACTGTATTTTATTCATATTAATCTGGTTACCGGTAGGCAGGGGTAATATATAATCTTTAAGTTCTGTCTGCAGTGTACCTGAGGGCATTTATCTTTATTGGAACCTCTGTCGATATGCCCTAACTTCAATCTTTTACTACTATTCTTCACAGATACATCCTTCAAGACCATGCGGTCTTGGGCGGACTGTCGGTTTTCCCCTATTATCTAGTTTAAAAGCTGCCCTATCTCCTTTTTAAAGGTTAATGCCAGCAACCTGGTTCCATCCTGGTTAAGGTGGAGCCCCTCCTTTCCCCAGAATGTTGCCCAGTTCTTAACAAATCCAAAAACCTTCATCCTTGCACCACTGTCTCATCCACGCATTGAGACTCCGGAGCTCTGCCTGCCTTTTGGGTCCTGCACATGGAACGGGAAGCATTTCATAAAATGCTACCCTGGAATTTCTGGATTTCAACTTCCTACCTAAAAACCTAAATTTAGCCTCCAGAATCTCCCTACCACACTTTCCTATATCATTGTTAGCAACATATACCAAGACAGCAGACTCCTCCCCAGCACTATCTAAGATCTTGCCTAGGTGGTGCATGAGATCCGCTACCTTCGCAACAAGCAGGCATTTCACCAGGCCATCCTCACGTCCCCCAGCCACCCAGCTATCTACATGCCTAATAATCAAATCACCGGCTATAATAGCTGTCCTAACTCTTCCCTCATGGGCACATGGCCTTGGAGAAATCACCTTAGTGCGAGAGGGTTTTACATCTAGTCTAGTCCCCAGTGATTCAGAAGTTTTTTTCCTTTAAGCCTACAAGCTCTGTTGAACAGGGACTATGCCTTTCCAACAGAAAGACAGCACTACATACCCCCCCCCCCCCCCCGAGTGCTATAGCCTTGAAGGACAGCAAGAAAACTACTGCTCCAACCAGAAACAAAAACCAAATCGATCACAGACAAGACCCACCCTCCCATAAGATCCGGCATTTCCATCCCAGGTGACCAATGTGACTCCACAGGGAACCTCAAAGGGCAAATAGATCATTCCCTTGCTACCACTATTCCAACTACCAGCAAAAGGAAGTGCTTTATATGCCTTCACTATTAAAACGACAAAAGGATCACCCAAAATGAAAAAAAAAAAAAACATGCTCTCTCCAGGAGAGAAGCCAACCTATCTCCAACAGGTAGACCAGAACAGCACAAAGCACAGCCGTAAGGCCACTGCAACACATTAAACTTGCCTATGGGGAAGCCCTATCGACAAAAACAAACCAAAAACAATTCAAAAATAAGAAAGAAAAAGGTTGCCTGAGATTCAGTCCCCAAGCCCTGGGCACAGATTCCCTAGCACAGATAAAACTCACTGAGTAACAAAAAAGAAAACAAAAAAAAAAAGATTACCTCTCACAGGGCTACACCAAAATAGCCTACCCTATAACTCACTGAGTATCAGCGGAACTGCAGGCACTTTAGCCTTTTTCTTTTTTTTTTTTAAATAGAAAATGAACATTTCACTTAAAAAACTTGCCACTAAGCAGACACTGATAGGAGCCCTGCTAACCAAACCTGACAAGCTTTTCAGAGGAAAGAGGGAGGGGAGACACACATCCAAGCATGCCTTTTCAAACTGAACCTACATGTGCATAGCGGACCCGGAGAAATAATTTACTAATACCTAGCAGCAAGCTACACAAGCTCAAGCCACTCCAAAATCCTGCATTTACACCATACATTTAGACACTGTCATGCCCCACTGAACCACCATGGAAAACCTGGTGGCTCTTCGCTCTTAGCAGAACAAAGTATGCAGCCTCAAACTGGTGCTGCAAAACTTTCCGGAACTGGCCCAGTCTGCCTTCTAGACAAAGTTGCAGCCTGTTGCTTATCTCGTTCCATGCTAAGCACTTCAACAATGCACTACTGTGCACACCAATACAGGGACCTGACTAGAGCCGGGCTTTGCCGACAATCTTGCTCTCCAGAAGGCGGCGCAAAAAGAATTGCCAAGTAAATTCCCCCCGAGCGCAAGCTGACAGGCCCCAGTGAGGAATGCAAGAGAATCAGCTGGCAAATACATTACAGAGTACTGTGTTTGGAGATCTATCGAATCTCCCCTTTCTGGTGCCAGTGGTTTCCCCCCCCCCCTTCTTTCCTTCATCAGACCAGGAGAGATGTGCCAGACCAGGAGAGATGTGCCAGTCCAGTGACTGCTCCCAAAGCCCGCAGCCCTACCATCACGACAAAATGAATTACCTCAGATATCGGTGTGCTCTCCAGCCACGGACCAGAAGGAGCCACATTGGGACAAAAGTAGACTTGCACTCATGCACTGGCTACTACCCCACTAAAAGGGATAGTAGCCCCAAACGTACCTTAATCAGGCCACTCAGGCCACAATAACTGTCCCACAAATTTCTTTGAATGTTGCTGCCCCCAATAGCAAGCAATTCCGAGAGCCAGCTGTGACACATTTGGCTCAAACTCGCTGAGGTGATTTTTGTTTTTTTTCTTTTTAAAACTAATAACAGACTACTCTCTCTGCCCCCACCAAATATAGGGAGGAGAAAGCGTAGTTACTCACCTGTAACAGGTGTTCTCCGGGGACAGCAGGAATCAGTCCTCACATATGGGTAATGTCAGCACCAGCAGAGCCCTCACTGAAGCATCCTGCCAGCTTTCAAAGAAAGTCTTTGGGAGATGCCACTATGCATGCGTGGTCCCCATCCCACCAAAGGATGTCATCTTGCTCAGTCAGATGACATAGCTAAAAGTCAGCAAAAATAAAAGATTGTAAAGGAGCAACTAGAAGGGGAGGAGAGAGGATTGTGAGGACTGATTCCTGCTGTCCCCGGAGAATACCTGTCACAGGTGAATAACTATGCTTTCTCTGGGAATAAGCAGGAAGTTAGTACTCACATATGGGACTCCCCAGCTACAGGCTACCGAAAGACCATAGCAAAAATAGAGGCTCCCACAGTAGGACTCCTGCGTCTGTTGAAACCAGCACTCCGGTAGCCTGAACACAGAAAGGTCGGAGGGTAGGAGTTGCCTAAACCCCGAAAAGGTTACGGAGCACAGCCTAGCCGAAGGCACTGTCCCATCTGGGCTCTCTTTCCAGGCAGTAATGGGTTGCAAAGGTATGGACTGAAGACCAGAGTGGCGGCTCGACAGATGTCCACCATTGGGATAGAGTGCACGTTTGCCACCAAAGTCCTGATATGGTGCGCCATGACTCGGCCTTCCAGCGGGAGCCTCGCCTACTCTTAAGAGAAGGGTGATACAGTCTGCCACCTATGTGGACAGCGTACGCTTGGTCACCGCCTCCCCCAGCCTACTGGGGTCATAGGAGATGAAAAGCTGAGCAGCTTTGTGCTGGCCCTGAGTGAGTTGGATATAGAAGGACAAAGACCTCTTACAGTCCAATGTGTGGAAGATCGTCTCTGCCCGACTGGAGTGAGGTCTGTGAAAGATGGTGGGGAGCATAACTTCCTGGTTGAGACAGAAGAGTGACAATACCTTCATCAGGAATTTGGGGTGCGTGCAAAGCACCACTCTGTTCTTGTAGAACCTGACAAAGGGTGCCTCCGCCACAAGGGCCTGAAGCTCGCTACCTCTGCGAGCAGAGGTAAGCGGCATCAGGAAAACCACCTTCCAAGAAAACTAGCAAAGGTAGCCAGAGGTTCAAAGGACGGGCAAGTGAGCTGCCCCAACACTACGTTGAAGTACCATTCGGATGTGGGAGGGCAAACCGGGGGCTTCGATAAGAGCAGGACCTGAAGGAAATGGGTCACCAATGGTTGGGCCAAGAGGGAATAGCCATCCAACGGATGGTGGTGCGCCGCCAGGGCACTAAGGTGCACTCAGACAGAGTTAGACTTGAGCCCGGACAGAGAGATGGAGAAGGTACTGTACCACTACAGCCACCGGGCAGGAGAAAAGGTCAGTCCCGTGTTCGGCGCACACAAAACAGAGAACCTGTGCCATTTAAAAGTGTAAGCCTTCCAAGTAGAGGCCTTGCGAGAGGCCAGTAGAATGTCTTCCACCTCAACAGGGAGAGGGGCCAGAGTCATCCTCTCAGCAGCCATGCTCTGAGAGACAGGGACCCCTGGTTGGGGTGTAGGAGAGAGCCCCCCTCCTGAGATAGGAGATAGAAGTAGTGAGAACCACGGTTGCCTGGACCACCAGGGAGCTATCAGGATGAGCGAGGCCCTGTCGCAGAGGGTCCTGAACAAGGTCTTGGCGATCAGGAGGGAAGGCGTACAAGAGGCCTTCTGACCATGAGATCAGGAACGCATCAGCTGTCACTCTGGAGGGTGAGACTGCTGGAAGCAGAAGTGGAGCAACTGAAAGCTGTCCGGGCTGGTGAACAGGTCCATCACGGGTTCCTCCCAGAGCCCAAAAAGCCAGTCACCTTGGGGTCCAGCTGCCACTCGTGCGGCTGGAGAATTCTGCTGAGCCTGTTGATCAGCAGGTTGTCCTGGCCTGGCAGGTACACTGCCTGCAGAATACCACCTTGTTGGATTACGTACAAGCAGAAGACCAGTGCCTCCTGTCAAAGGGTACAAGTCCCCATGCCCCCCTGTTTGTTCAAATAGAACATCGCCACCTGGTTGTCTGTCTGGACCAGCACCGGCTGGTGATGCAGGTGGTGACAGAAGACCCTCAGGGTTAGGTGAATGGCTAGGAGGATCCAGAAGGTTGATCTGCTGGGTGTTCCCGTCTGCTGACCAGTTGCCCTGGGTGCGGAGATCTCTACAGTGGGCTCCCTAGCTGAGCAGGGAAGTATCCATGGTGAGGACCTATAAAGGGCTTGGGGCCTGAAAATGCATGCCCACCTTGAGATGCAGGGGGGGGGGGGGGGACTGCCAACATACCAGAAAAACCGCCAATTGGAAAGTCACAGAGACTGTGTGTCGGAGGCGGCCCGTGGCCTTAGACAACCAGTCCTAGAGACATCACTGTGCCACCCTCATATGGAGGTGAGCGTCGGGGGTGACAGGGACCATGAGGCCATATGCCTGAGGAGGCGCAGGAGAAGCCGAGTGGGCACCAAGGAACAGCACTGTATGTCCCAAGCCAGAGTCCTGAGACAATTGGCTTGGTCTCTCGACAAGAAATCCTTTGACTGAAGAGTGTCGATCTTTCCCCAATGAACTCCAGACACTGTGTCAGGAGGAAGTGAGACTTGGGTAGTTTATGACAAAGCCCAAGTGTTGCAAAACCTGGATGGTGCGTGCACTGGCCTGCTGCACCTCTGAGGCCGTGCCACCCTTTATGAGTCAGTCGTCCAGTAAGGGGAAGACAAAGACCCCTTGGAGCAGGAGGAAGGCGGCCACAACCGCCAGGCATTTTGTGAAACTGTTGGGGCAGAGGCTAGGCTGAAGGGAAGCACCCTATACTGGAAGTGCCTGCCCTCCTCTACGAACCGCAGGTACTGCATATGGTTCGGGTGGATGAGGCTGTGGATATAAGCATCCTTGCGGTCTAAGGAGCATAGCCAGACTTCCTGCTGGAGGTATAGCAGCAATGTTCCAAGGGAGAGCATCTTGAACTTCTCCCTCAACAGGAATTTGTTGAGGTTGCGCAGGTCGAGGATGAGTCTTATGCTCCCTGTACATTTTGGCACGAGGAAGTACCTGGAGTAGAACCCCTTGTTCTTGAGACGGTGGGGCACTGGTTCCACTGATTTGTCCTGGAGAAGACCTGCCAACTCCTTCAGAACAAGGTCCCAGTGGAGGGGAGAGAGTTTGCTTGGATACTGGCAATCCCAGGTGACTCGAGTCAAAAGTGATGAAAAGTTGGGAAGCTTTTCTATGCTCCCGAGTTCTCTGGAGATAAAAAGCCAAAGCACATTTGCAATCCAGAGTGTGAAGGGTTACTTCTGCCCTAGAGGAACGAGGTCTAGGGAAAAAGACAGGGAGGTAAACTGGTTTAAATGGAAGGGAGAGATCACCTTTGGCATAAAGTGGGGATGAGTCCTAAGGACTACATTATCATCGTGGAAGTGTGTATAAGGAGGGTCAGCCACCAAAGCCTGAAGCTCACTAATGCGTCTTGCTGAAGTGAGGGCAATTAGGAAGGTGACCTTCCAGGTAAGAAACTTCAGAGAAGTAGTGGCTAGGGGTTCAAAGGACAGCTTAAGAAGCTGTCCTAAAACAACATCGAGATCCCATGCCACTGGGGGTGGGGCTTAATGGGAGGCTTAGTTAACAGAAGACCCCTCATGAAGCGTGCTACAAGCAGCTGAGAAGAGATCGGCTGACCATCTAAGGGCACTGAGAGGCCGCAATTGCACTTAGGTGTACTCTTACCAAATTGGTTTTGAGTCCAGAAGTAGACAGGTGGATATTCAAGTAATGCATCCACCGGAGCTGAGAAGGGGTTAAGATACTTTTCAGAACATCAGAGAGAGAAAGAGTAGTTACTCACCTATAACAGGTGTTCTCCAGGAGCAGCAGGAATCAGTCCACACATATGGGTGACGTCGGCGCCGATGGAGCCCTCGTGCGGAGCATTTCCCCAGCTTTTAAGGAAAGCCTTTGGGAATGCAGCGCGCATGCGCGGTCCCCTTCCTGCCCAAGGGTGCCATCTTGCTCAGTCGATGACATAGCTAAAAGACAGCAAAAAAACAAAATGAAGGATATAACTGCAACTCCAGGGGAGGAGGGAGGGTCGTGAGGACTGATTCCTGCTTCTCCTGGAGAACACCTGTTAAAGGTGAGTAACTACTCTTTCTCCAGGACCAAGCAGGAAGTCAGTCCTCACATATGGGACTCCCCAGCTCTAGGCTAGCGGGTACGCGAAGCTGAAAAAATGGCTCCCTCTCAAGAACCTCAGCATCCGTGATAAGAATATCCTCTGAAAACGCCCACGTACGGTAGCCCAAAACAAGAGCCGGAGGGTAGGAGTTGCCTAAACCTCAAAGAGATTATGGAGTACCGCCTGCACGAAAGCACTGTCCCTCCAGGACTCTCTCTCCAGGCAGTAATGGGCTGCAAAAGTCTGGCTTGAAGACCAAGTTGCGGCCCGGCAGACGTCTGCCAAACGAACAGAGCGGAGATGAGCTACTAACGTGGCTTTCGCCCTGACACGGTGGGCCGTGACTCGACCCTGCAAGGGGAGATCGGCTGCCTTATACGCCCAGGCGATACAATCTGCTACCGAAGTGGACAACGTACGCTTGAAGACAGGTAACCCCATCTTATTATGGTCAAAGGAGACGAAGAACTGAGTAGCCCTTCGATGCCCTCGTGTATGTTCTATGTAAAAAGACAACGCCCTCTTACAGTCCAGGGTATGCAAGACTGTTTCAGCCCGGCTGGTATGCGGCCTGGGAAAAAAGGTCGGAAGAACCACCTCCTGGTTGAGGTGGAAAGAAGAGACCACTTTTTGAAGGAACATGGGATGGGTCCGTAGGACCACCCTGTTCCGATAGAACCGTGTGTACGGCCTATCAGAAACCAGAGCTTGTAGTTCACTCACACGTCTGGCCGAGGTAAGAGCCACCAGGAAGAGCGCTTACCAAGAGAGGAAGCGCAAATGGCAAGTAGCCATCAGCTCAAACTGGGCTGACAAAGCACTGAGGTGGACCTGAACAGAGTTAGACTTAAGGCCTAGGTCTGAAAGGTGAAGTAGATACTGCAGTACTACTGGCACAAGGCAAGAGAAAGGGTCTTCATTGTGCTGAGCACACCATACCGTAAACCTACGCCACTTGAGAGCATAGAACTTTCTGGTGGACTGTCTCCTAGAGACCAATACCACCTCCTAAATCTCCTTAGGTAGAAGTAAGGAAGCTAGATCTACCCTTTCAGCAGCCAGGCCATCAAATTAAGGGACCTGAGATTGGGGTGCAGAAGGGAACCCTGCTCCTGAGACAGGAGATCGTGTTGCAACCCCAGAGGGAACGGAGATTCCCCCACCAACTGCAGAAGAAGTGGAAAGCAAGGCTGCCTCGGCCATCTGGGGGCTACCAGAATCACCGAGGCCTTGTCCCGGAGGATCTTGAACTGAGTTCGGGCCACCAGGGGCGTGGGAGGAACGCATACAGGAGGCCCATAGACCAAGAGATCAGAAAAGCATCTGCTGCCATCCTCAGGGGATGCGGCTGTCTGGAGCAGAATCTGGGCAGCTGACTGTTCAGTGGACTGGCAAAGAGATTGATGGATGGAAGAACACAGCGGAGGAAGATCTGCTAGGCCACTAGTGGATTCAACTGCCATTTGTGAGGCTGGAGAATCCTGCTTAGCTTGTCTGACAGGAAATTCTCCTTACCAGGTAGGTAAACTGCTTTGAGAAACATACCCTGTTTGACAGCAAAGGAGCTGAGATCTCGTGCCTCCTGACATAGGAGCCTGGATCCCGTGCCCCCCTTGCTTGTTCACGTAGAACATTGCCACTTGATTGTCCGTCTGAACCAGGACAGACTGGTGAGAGAGGGCATGAGAAAATGTTTGCAGAGCTAAGTGGATTACTCGCAGCTCCAAAAGATTGATTTGCTGCGTGGCCTCCTGAGGAGACCACAGGCCTTGAGTGCACATGCCCTGGCAATGTGCACCCCAGCCCTTTAAGGAAGCATCGGTCGTCAGCACCCTTGTGTGTGTTGGAGCCTGAAAAGGTATCCCCCTGAGAAGGTTTGGGAGATGTAGCCACCACTGTAAGGAGTCCAAAAGTGGTTTGGACACCTCTACTCTGTCTCGGAGGTTACCTGTGGCCTGCATCCACCAAGCTCTGAGGCACCACTGGGCAGCCCGCATGTGTAGACGGGCATTCGGAATCACATGTACAGTGGATGCCATGTGTCCCAGGAGCCGCAGGTAGCGCCTGGCGGAAACATGAGAACTGCTTTGGAACTGGTTGGCCAAGTCCATCAGTCTGTGGGCCCTGTCCTCATGCAAATAGGCTCTTGCCTGAAGGGTGTCTAATCTTGCCTCTATAAACTCTAGGTTCTGAGAAGGGAGCAAAGTGGACTTTGCATAGTTTATGACAAAGCCCAGATGCTGAAGAAGAGACAGTGCGAGGAGTAGCTTGTCAGGCCTCCTGGAGAGACTGGCCCCTGATGAGCCAGTTGTCCAGATATGGGAAGACAAAAATTCCCTGATTCCTGACATAAGCCGCCACCACCGCCAGGCATTTGGTGAAAACTCTGGGGACAGAGGTTAGGCCAAAGGGAAGTACTCTGTACTGAAAATGTTTTCCTCCCACCACAAATCAGAGATATTGTCTGTGGTCTGGATGAATGAGGATGTGACTATAAGCATCCTTTAGGTCTAAGGAGAGAGGAGCATAGCCAGTCTCCCTGCTGGAGGTAGGGCAGCAGTATCCCAAGGGTAAGCATCTTGAACTTTTCCCTCTCCAGAAACTTGTTTAGGTTTTGCAAGTCTAGGATGGGCTGGAGGCCTCCTGTCCTTTTTGGTACCAGGAAGTACCTGGAGTAGAAGCCTTGCCCTTCCAGGTGGGGAGGCACCGGTTCCACTGCCTGTTACTTTAGAAGACTTGCCAACTCCTGAAGGAGGAGGTTGCTGTGTAGAGGGAAGTCTTGGAGGCTCCCCTGGAAAGTAGGAGGGGGTAGTTGGTGGAAGAGAAGCATGTAGCCCTTTTGGACTATGCTCAGTACCCAGGTATCCCCTGTGATGGCTGGCCACCTGTAGGCATACAGAGTCAGCCGACCTCCTGTGCTGAGTGGAGCCACCGGCAGAGAAGAGGCTATGCTGTGGGAGTCAAAACCCCGCTACCTGCTGTGCAGGAGCCAGAGCTGGCGGCTTGGTTGTCTTCTGCCTTCGGGGCCCATGCCCCTGCCCCTTGGCCTGCTGGCCCTGCTGGGGAGCTGGAGAGGCCTGATAGTGAGGGTAGGATCTGTAGGCAGCACCCTTCCTCGAAAAAAAGGGCTTCTTTCCTGAGCCCTTCTTTTTTTGAGAAGGGGCAGAAGTCTTTCTGGACAGCCTTGTCCTGGTGAGAGTCTCAGTCTCGATTTCTGCAGTCTTTTCAGTCATGGGCTTACCGAATAGGTTGTCACCTCGGCACGGGGCATCGACCAACTTGTCCTGCACCCATGACTTCAGGTCCGATGGCTGTAGCCAGGCCTGATGGTGTGCACCGATGCCGGCCGCGGCTACCCGGGCCGAAGCCTCGAAGCCATCATGGCTGCTTAAGAGATAAACTTTGAGCACTCTCGGATCCCTGTCGACAAGGCCTTATTTATTTATTTACATTCTCTTATATACCGCGCTATTCTGCATCAGTGCGGTTTACATTGAACAAACTGAAATTACATTGAACAGGGCATTATAACTTGGAAATAACTATTTTACAGGGAACATGGGCTATGGAGGGTTAAGTGGCTTACCCAAGACCACAAGGAGCATCTGTGGGACTAGAAACCCCAGTCCTTCCGGCACAAGGTTGCTGTCCTCTAGTGGGATTTGAACCCCCGACCTTCCAGCCTGAAGTACCTTGCCCCAACCACTAGGCCACTCCTCCACTCCAACTTGAACCTCTGCAAGGGTTCCTCGGAGAGGCCAGCTGAGAACCCGGCAATCTCCTTTGCCAGGTCTCTTAGGTACATGCCCAGGTACAGCTGGTAAGTCTGGACACGGCAAGATAGCATAGAGCCCTGGAAGCACTTTCTACCGAGGGCATCCAGGTTCCGGGCCTCCTGGCCAGGGGGCACCGAGGAGTGCATCTTCTGACTCTTCAGGCGGTGCATGGCCGATTCCACAACCATGGAATTGTGCGGTAGCTGCGCCTTTTGGAACCCAGGTCTCTTACGGACTCGATAAATGGAATCGACCCGCTTGCTAAGAACCGGTGCCAAGGCCGGTGCCTCCCACATACGGAAGAGCAGCCATTCCAGCATCGGAGGAACTGGTACAGTAAAGGCTTCTTTCGGCGGAAAATCATACTGGACGGCATCGAGCTCCTCGGCTCGAGGCTCCTCCTCGGCATCCGCAGGGAATGCCAAAGCCTTGGCTATGTCCTTCACGAAGTCCGAGAACCGGGTATCCGCTGGGGGAGGGGGGGGGAGGACCTTCGCCGAAGCTCAGACTCCGGGGAGTCCGAAGGGACACACCGGGTCCGGAAGGTGTCCAGAGACTCCTCGTCCTCCGTCTCCCACGCCGACTCCTCTGAGGAGTCGTCGAGCGGCTCCGGCCGTGTGGGCCTTCGGTGCCACCCGCGCCAATGCTGAGGGCACCGGCATCGATGACCTCGGCCCCGCAAGGGAGGTCGAGGGGGACCATGACCGAGGATCGACTCGAGACTTGATGGATTCAAGGATTGGCTCAGTCTCCGAGGTCGACTTAGATGTCGAGGTCCCGCTGGTCGGGGCAGATGCATCATTCAAACCGGCGATCAGCACCCGCTGCTGTTCCATGAAGGCAGCCAAGCCGCTCTCCAAGGCCGTCAAGCCTGAGTCCAAGCTCATGAGACTCAGCAGCCCCCAGCTCGGGCCCCAACGATGTCGGTTCTCCCGGAGGAGAGCCCACGAGGACAACAGAACTTACGTGACTCAGGGACTCTGGCTCCATGTGAGGTAGTTTGGACGGCCTCTCCGAATCCGAGAGCCCGGGGCAGCGGTTAGGGCTACGCGACCTGGCCCTCGAGGACCCAGGGGCCTCCACCGACACCGCCCTCACAAGCCTCTTCTTCCTTTTGTGCTCCAGGGTGGGAGACCTCCTCTCGGAGGAACCACGACGGCGCTCGGGGTCAGACTCCCGAGATGTCGAGGCCTCCGACGAAGTCCGCGCCCGGCCGAACGCGGACTCTGAAGAAATCCTCACACGTTGATGCTGACGGTGCCAAAGTGCCTTCGACAACATTTTGCCGCACGGGCCACAGAACAGCAGGATCATGGTCGGGCTCAAGGCATTGGAGGCATCAGTCATGTGTGTCGGTGAGAGACATAAGTTTCTTGCACCAATCACATTTTTTGAACCCGCTGGCAGCCATTGGAGGAAAAAGGGCCCCTGCAAGGTCAAAAGACCGGGCTGCCAGTGAAAATAACAAAAAAGGTGCAAACGCTAGTCACGAAGGACAAAAACTGAAAAAAGAAATTCCGGACTCGATACCGGTGTACCGAGTCCAGGCGGGAAGGGGAACCGGCATCGTACCAGATAAGAAAAAGCGAAAAATCGCAGAAAAAAATCTACTTTTCCAGGGTGACACGAACTCACGTCCGTTGGGCTCCACGGAAAAAGAAAGACTGAGCAAGATGGCACCCTTGGGTGGGAAAGGGACCGCGCATGCACGCTGCATTCCCAAAAGCTTTCCTTGAAAGCTGGGGAAATGCTCCGCACGAGGGCTCCGTCGGCGCCAATGTCACCCATATGTGAGGACTGACTTCCTGCTTCGTCCTGGAGAATCTACGCCACTTGAAAGCATGGGAGCGCCTGTTGGAAGGTTTCCTACAAGCTAAAAGGATGGCTTTCACCTGTTGAGAGAGGTTGATATCCTGGAAGGCTATGCCTTCAGCAGCCATGCTGTAAGATGTAGGGACTGTGGATTGGGATGCAGCAGAGTCCCGTCCTCCTGCGAGAGGAGATCTGGAGCAGACCCCAAATCTACAGGATGAGCTTGAGACAGACGCAGAAGGAGAGGATACCACAGCTGTCATGGCCAACATGGGGCTATAAGAATCATATAGCCCCTGTCTCTCTGGAGTTTTGGAAATGAGGGGAATGGGAGGGAAGGCATATAAGAAGCCTTGACCCCAGTGAAGGTGAAAGGCTTCTACCCGCTGGCTGTTCTGAGCAGGTGTTCTGGAGCATAAGCGGGGAAGTTTGGCATTCTGAGGACTTGCGAACAAGTCTATGTCTGGAGTTCCCCAGATCTGAAAAATGTGAGAGACCTTGTTCGCATGGAGAGACCGCTCGTGGGGTAGCAGGACTCGACTGAATTTGTCCGCCAAGAGATTCTGTTTGCCTGGAAGATACACCGCATGTAGGTGAATTTGATACTGTATGGTGAAGGATCAGAGGTGTAGGGCTTCATTGCAAAGGGTCCAAAAGCCTGTTCCGCCCTGCTTATTCAAGTAGAACATGTCTACTTGATTGTCCATCTGGACTAGAACTGTATGGAAGGGAAGATGGTCCTGGAACACCTTGAGAGCATTGTGGATGACTGAGTTCCAGCAGATTTATGTGGAGTTGTGACTCTTGATAAGACCAAAGACACTGAGTGAAGAGATTGTCCAGATGAGCTTCCCAGCCCAATTTGGATGCATCTGTCGTCAGGGTACATTGATGTGGAGGCATCTGAAAAGGTGACCCTACTAGCAGGTTTTCTGGGGCTTGCCACCACTGCAGAGACAAGATTAGATGTGTAGAGACCATTATTCTGTCTCCCAGGCGACCAGATGCCTGAGACCACTGGGAAGCCAGGGTCCATTGAGCTGCGCGCATATGTGGATGAACATATGGAATAACATGTACTATTGATGCCATACGATCCAGAAGTTGCAGCATTTCTTGAGCAGTGAGAAACTTTTAGAGGCATGCTTGAGATGCAAGTTGAATGAGTCGGGCACAGCGGGCTTGGAGCAGAAAAGCCCTTGATTGTTGAGTGTCTAGGAGAGCCCCTTTGAACTCTAGAGTTTGAGAGGGAACGAGTTGGGACTTTGGAAGGTTTATTATAAATCCCAAGTGTTGCTGCACCTGCATGGTGTGTGAGAGAGAAAGATTGGCCTCTAGAAATGTGCTTGCTCAAATGAGCCAATCATCTAAGTAAGGGAAGACAAATATCCCTAGAGTCCTTAGGAATGCAGCTACCACTGCCATGCACTTTGTAAAGACTCTTGGGGCAGAGGAGAGGCTAAAGGCAGTACTCCGTATTGATAATTATAATGTCTCCCCTGGAACAGGAAACACAAGAACCTTCTGTGTTCTGCGTGAATAAGAATGAGAGTATATGCGTCCTTTAGATATAGAAAACAGAGCCAGTCCTGATTGGAGATAGGGGGGAAGAGTACCAAGGAGATCATCTTGAATTTCTCCCAAAGTAGATACTTGTCCAGTTTTCCGAGGTCCAGAATGGGCCTGTATCCTCCTGTCTTCTTTGGAATGAGGTAGTATGGAGAATAGAAGCCCAGAACCTCCTGGGAAAGTGGCACCTCCTCTATTGCACCCTGCGAGAGAAGGGAAGTGACCTCTTGCAACAAACAGAGCTGTGAGAGGGGGTTGAGAACAGAACTCTCTTGGATGAGTCGGGGGGGGGTAGACTTCGTAGATGAAGTTTGTACCCCTCCCACATTATGGAGAATCCAGTGCTCTGATGTTACAAGATGCCATCTGTGGGCAAAGTGACAAAGTCTGCCAGGAATGCGGATGGGATCTGGAATCTCCAGAGGCAGGGCGGCTATGTTCTCCAGAAAGGAGCCAAACCCCAGAGGAGGTTAGGTCTTCTTAGATCCCTGTGACCTGGGAGTCTGAGCCTTCCTCTGCTGTTTAGGTGGCTGCTGCCCCTTCTGGGAAGCATGGATTGGACAGTGCACCGCAGGGGTGTAAGAAGGGTAGTACTTATTCTTACTGAAAAAAGGTTTCTTTTCTGCTTTTTTTTTAGCTGGGTTGGCAGTAGATATACAAAGTCTATTAAGAGTGGTGTTCTCAGATTCTAGCTGAGAAGCCTTGTCCTGCCAGTCCTTACCAAAAAGATTTTCACCAGTGCAAGGTATATTACACAGCTTATCTTGAACCCATTGTTCAAGATCAGATGCTTGGAGCCAAGCAATCCTGTGTGCACCAATGCACATAGCTGAAGTTCTGCTGATCCATTCAAAACAGTCGAAAGTTGCCCTGTTAACAAATTTTGAAACATTTTGGGCATGCTTTAAAAGACTGAGACAATCAGCTCTCTTGTCATCAGGGAGAAGAGGAGCCATCAACTCCAAATCCTTAGCCACCTCCCTAAGGAATATACCCATATAGAGAATGCAGGAACTGATTCTGGCCAATAATATGGAGGCCTGAAAACATCCACAACCAAAAGCATTGAGGGTTCTCGATTACCTGTCTGGAGGGTATGAGGAATGTGTCTTAGCACTTTTTATCTGACGCATTGCCAATTCCACCACCATGGAATTGTGTGATAATTGCATTTTCTGGAAGCCGAGACACTCCAGTTCCCGGTACATTGTATCAAGTCATTGAGTATGTGGAGAGATGGTTAAGGGCGTCTCCCACATACAAAGCATAAGGTCATGAAGTATTCGATGAATAGGGAAACAGCTTCCTTTGGGGCTGCAGGGTATTGAAGCTCTTTAGCCCTAGGTTCTTTCTCTGAAGTCACCGTTATGGACAGACCCCAGGCAACATCGCGAATAAAGTCTTGGAAAGACATGTCCTCTGGAGGGAACATGCGACGTTGTGGGGACGGAGATGGGTCCTCCGGGATAGTTCTCATTTCCCTGGTACTGGCGAATCGGAGTCAGAAGACAAAGTATCAACGGGCAGGTTTCTCACGTTCTGCACGTAGCTGGAACCTCGGTACCAGAAACAGATTTGAGGGCTGGCATGAGCAGTAGCATAGTAAGCGGTAAAAAAGTCGATGCAGGCTCTTTCAGTACTGTAGTCAGTACTGATGTCTGAGGAATCGACTCTTGTGCTGATGTGCTCTTTCAGTACTGTAGTCAGTACTGATGTCTGAGGATTTACCGGTACAGAGATCATCAGTAAGACCGCCAAGCTCCACTCGATGGCCAGGATACATTGATCCATAGAGGTTACCGATGCTTGGGTATCGGTACCAGATTTGCGGGCCACGATCCCTGAGCATGGCACCAGGAGATCTACAGAAATGGAGGCCTCGGGAGCATACTGGGACCCCACTAAGGCTTTGGAGGCAAGGGTCTCCTGCTGGAGTTGTTTTCCAGGTGTGTCCTCCTCCAGGGCAACACCCAAGGCATCTCAATGCTTAGAAAGAGATCTAGTCTTTGATGAAAACCTAGGTGTCGATACCCGAGATCCTTGAGAGGAAGATGAAGCTCTTTTGTGAAAAAGGAAAGGCCTAGGCCTAAGATGGCATCAATTCGCCTGAAGGAAGAAAGTTTTCTTCCCTCACTGATTTTTTAAGAAAAGAAAGAAAGAAAGCACTGACAGGGTCGATAAAAGCGTCAACGGGAAGGCAGACATGACCACAAAAAATAAGAAAACAAAAAATTTTCTGCGGTGACAGGAATTGCTTCTGGTCGGCTCCGCGGAAAAAGAAGAACTGAGGAGGGAGAGCTGGAAAGGTGAGAAGGCAGCTACGCAGTCGCAGTGTGATGCTCCCAAAAGCTTTACTATTGGACGCTGGGGAGCGTTCCCGGGCATGCACCGTTGGTACTGATGTCACCCATATGTAAAGACTACATTCATGCTTGTTCCTGGAGATATAGCATAGTTACTCACCAGTAACAAGTGTTCTCCAGGAACAGCAGGAATCAATCCTCACTTACGGGTGACATCGGCACCAACGGAGCCCGCGCAGAGCAATTCCCCAGCTTTCAAAGAAAACCTTTGGAATTGCTACAATGCATGTGTGATCCTTTTCCTGCCTGAAGGTGCCATCTTGCTCTGTCAGGTCCCTTAGCTCAAGCCCTACCAAGCAGATGGCAAGGGAAGGACAACTCATCACGGAAGGCGCAAGGGTAGGAAGGACTGATTCCTGCTGTCCCTGGAGAACACCTGTTACAGGTGAGTAACTACGCATTCTCCAGGAACAAGCAGGAAGTCAATCCTCACTTATGGGTCTCCCTAGCTACAGGCTACCGAATCTGTAACCAAAAAATGCCTCCAAGAGGCCGTGAGCAGAAGCCGATGCCTGAAGGAACCCGAGTCCTCGGGGTGAAGCACTCGATAGCTGTGAAGAAGCATTGAAGGATAGGAGTTCCTTATATCCCGAACAGGTTATGGAGTACAGCCTGGCCGAAGGTGCTGTCTCGGTGGGACTCCCTCTCCGGGCAGTAGTGGGCAGCAAATGTATTCGTGGAAGACCAGGTCACTGCCCGGCAGATGTCCTTCAGGGGCACGGAGCGCAGCAAAGCCACTGAGGCCGCTTTGGCTAGGACCCCATGTGCGGTGACTCGACAATCCAACGGGATGCCTGCCTTCGCATGGGCGAAAGCAATGCAGTCCGCCACCCAAACCGAGAGGATGCGCTTTGTGACTGCCTGCTCCAGTTTATTGGGATCATACGTCACGAAAAGCCAGTCAGACTTGCGATGAGTCTGGGAACGCTGCAAATAAAAGGCGAGGGCTTGTTTGCAGTCAAGGGTGTGGAGAGCCGTCAATGCCTGGTCGGTGTGGGGCCTCGGGAAGAAGGATGGCAGGACTATCTCTTGCTTGAGATGGAAGTCCGAAATGACCTTAGGCAGGAACTTAGGGTGGGTACGGAGGACCACCCTGTTCCAATAAAATCTTGTGTAAGGGGCGCCAGCCATGAGAGCCTGGAGCTTACTGACTCAACGGGCCGAGGTCAGAGCCACCAGGAAGGCCACCTTCCAAGACAGGTGCTGGGGTGAGCATGTTGCCATCGGCTCGAAGGGCGAACGGGTGAGCTGTGTGAGTACCAAATTCAGGTCCCATTCTGCCAGGGGAGGGCAGATGGGCGACTTGGAAAGCAGAAGACCCCGCATGAAGCAGGAGACTAACAGCTACCCCGAGATAGGTTTTCCCTCGATGGGGAAGTGATTAGCCCAAAAGGCGCTCAAATGAACCCTGATGGAGTTCGACTTCAGCCCTTCCCTTGAGAGATGGAGGAGTTACTGGAGAACCCATTGAACGGGGCAAGAGAAGGGGTCGATCTGGCGCTCCGAGCACCAGACGGAGAAGCATTTCCACTTAAAGGCGTAGGCTCGCCTAGTGGAGTCCTTCCTCGAGGTGAGGAGGATTGCCTCGACCTCCTCCGAAAGACCCGTTCAGCAGCCAGGCTGCGAGAGATAGGGAGGTTAGGTTCGGGTGCAGCACCCGACCCTCCTCCTGCATCAGCAGACCCCAAGCAGAACCAAGAGGAACCAGAGACTCCGTTGACAGGAGGAGCAGGAGTGTGAACCAAGGCTGCTGAGGCCACAAAAGGGGTCACAAGAATCAGCAATGCCCTGTCCCACTGAGCCTTGAAAAGGGTCCTCGCAATGAGGGGTAAAGGAGGGAATGCATAGAGAAGGCTGGAGGACCAGTCCAGGAGAAATGCATTGGGGCCCTCCCTGCTCGGGTGCGGCACCGGACGGCAGAAGCGGGGGAGCTTTGTGTTCTGGGGGCTGGCGAAGAGGTCTATCACCGGCATCCCCCAATGAAGAAACAGCCAGTCTGCTACTCTGGGATCCAGCCACCATTCGTGAGGGCGAAGGATCCTGCTGAGTCTGTCCACCAAGCCATTGTCCTGACCTGGGAGATACGTCACTCTGAGGGACATTCCCCGTCAGACAGCAAAAGAGTAGATGAGGACCACTTCGCGGCACAATCCCGTGCCTCCCTCTTTGTTGATGTAAAATATCGCTACACAGTTGTCAGTCTGTACTAGAACCGACCTCCCGCTGAAGTGGTCCTCAAAGGCCCTCAGTGCCCACCGAATCGGCCGGAGCTCGAGCAGATTTGTCTGCTGTTGAGACTCCTCGGGTGACCATTGCCCATGTGCAGAGAGGCCCGCAGTGGGCTCCCCACCCTAACAGGGAGGTGTCTGTCGTCAGCACTGCCTCGTGCTGCGGTGCCTGAAAGGGCGACTCCCGCACGAGGTTGCGGGGATTTTTCCACCAGTGCAGGGACAAACGGAGGCCGGGAAGGACCCTGACGGGGTTCTTAAGGTGTCCGAGGGACTGGCTCCATTGGGCCCTGAGACTCCACTGAGCCGACCGCATTAGCAGGCGGACGTGGGGGACCACATGTACGGTCGAGGCCATGTGGCCCAGGAGATGTAGCATGGTCCGAGCGGTGACCTGGGGACCGCTTTGGACTCGAGCCGCCAGAGCCCGAAGGCAGGTGGAGCGATCCACAGGTAAGAAAGTGGTCACCTGCTGAGTGTCGAGGCATGGCCCGATATACTCGAGAGCCTGCATCGGCTCAAGGTGAGACTTTGGGTAGTTGACCAAGAACCCCAAGCTCTCCAGGAGGACAGCGCATGGCATCGCTCATCGAGCCTCCTCGACCCAGAAGCCCATAAAGAACCAATCGTCGAGCTAGGGAAAAACAGCACCCCCCTGATGCCGAGGGTATGCAGTGACAACACGAAGGCACTTTGTGAAGACTCATGGGGCAGACGCGAGGCCGAAGGGGAGCACCCTGTACTGGAAGTGCTCTCGCAGCAGCTTGAAACGCAGATATTGCCTGTGTTGGGGGTGGATTAAGATGTGGACGTAAGCATCCTTTAGATTCAAAGAGGAAGGGCAACAAACACCAAGAGATAACATCTTGAATTTCTCCCACGCCAGAAACTTGTTTAGCCTATGGAAGTCGAAGATGGGCCGCAGACACCCCCCCCCCCCCCCCGTCTATTTCGGGACAAGGAAGTACCGGGAATAGAAGCCTCGACCTCGAAGGTGGGAAGGGACCTTCTCGACTGGCCACCGGGTGATGAGAGAGTGCAATTCCCATCGCAACAGAAGCTGGTGTGCAGGGAGTCAAGGAGGCTCCGCCAGGGAGAAAGGAGGTGGAAGCCTGTCGAAGTGAAGGCGATAGCCGTCTCAGATGACTTAGAGGACCCGTGTCCGAGGTGATGAAGCCCACGATGGGGCGAAGTGGGACAGGCATCCCCCCACTGGCTGCGGCGTCACCAGAGGGCGATGGGCTATGCCAATGGCGTCAAAACCCCTGAGTGGATTGTGGGGGAGCCGGCGTTTGGGCCTTTGGGCCCTCTGGTTTACGATGTCCCTGGCCAGATTTACCCTGCTCCGGAGTGGTCGGCGTGGGGGTAGATGAATATTGCATAAAGCCCCGAAACTGGAGACCCTTTCTAGGGAAGAAGGGCTTCTTGAACGATTGTTTCTTCCGAGACAGGGTGGAGGTTTTGCAGGAAAGACGGGTACTAGTGACGAACTCCGTTTTAATTTCCGCAGCCTTCTCCTCCATTGGTTTGTCGAAGAGCTGCTCACCGAGACCAGGCTCTTCAAAGAGCTTCTCCTGCACCCATTGCTCCAAATCCGAGGATTGGAGCCATGCCTGATGGCGGGCCCCAGTGCCCGTGGCCACTTGTCAAGCAGATGTCTCGAAGCAATCATAGGAAGCTCAGGAGAGTACTTAGAGCAGTCCACGATGGACTTTTAGCAGGGTGCAGAACCTATCGAGGGGCTCTCCCTCGAGGCCCGCGGAGAAACACCCAAGTTCCTTAGCCAAGTCGCGTAGGAACATACCAATGTACAGTTGATATGCCTGAATGCAACAAGAGCATGGAGCATCAAGGGCTCTCGACTCTCGGCTGGGTGGCAATATCAGACAGGGTCCAGACTGGAGAGCTGCAGCAGGAAGGGAAAGCAAGGGTGTCTGAACCAGTAGGGAGCGATGGAAATCATCATGCCATAGTCTGTTTTGAGCTTCAGGAGGGTCTTCGCAAGGAGAGATATTGTAGGATAAGTGTACAGAAGACCCTCCTGCCAATGCAGGAGGAAAGCATCTGATGCCAATCTGCTGTGAGATCTTACTCTGGAGCAGAAATGATCTACCTGGGCATTCTGCAGGGATGGCAAACAGACCACCCTCAAAAGATACAAGTCGCAACTTCCCTGTCCAGCATCCACTCATGCAGATGGAGGACTTGGCTTAGTCTGTCTGCCAGGGTGTTTTGATCACCTGGCACCTATGTGGCTCTCAAGTTCATCCCGAGCACGATGGTGAACTTCCACAACCTGACTGCTTCCCATAAGAAGTTCAAGCCCTTTCTCTCTGCTTGTTAAAGCAGAACACTGTTACTTGACTGTCAGTCTGAATCAGAACAATCTGATTGCCCAATCAATCTCTGAAGACTCTTAGTGTGTTTGCTACGGCTCTTGGCTCCAAAAGGTTGATCTGGTAGAGAGTTTCTTGGAAGGACCAATTGCCCTGAGTGTGGAACCCAGGACCCGTACCTAGCCCTGTGCAGGCGGTGCGACCATACAGGGCGCAAAGGCTTAAAGGGTGCATTTCAGCTGTCTGCCGTTGCCTGCCGCCACCACTTTTTCTTCTCTCAGCAGTGGCAGGCAATGGTAGATAGGCTGAAATGCACCCCTTAAGCCTTCTCGCGGCACACTAAGCAGGTCTGGTCCCTTTGTGCCGGCATGGTCCCTCCGTGCCGGCGACTTGCACATCGGGCGTGCGCCTGATGTGCAAGTCGAACAGGGTGCATTTCACGATCGGTATGGCCCTGGTAGAACCCATCGAAATGAGCTCCCCACCCCAGCCTGGATGCATCTGTCAGGATTCTTTGGGGTAGAGCAAGCTGGATAGGACGACCTTTGAGCAGACTGCGGTGGACTTCCCACCAGTGCAATGACTGAAAGAAAGGGGCAGTGACATACAGACAATAGTTAAGTCAACCCGTGGCCTGGGTCTACTGAGACTGCCTCATCTGGAGCCATGCCAAGGATGTGACATGCACTGTAAAGGCCACGTGGCCTAGTATGGTCAATATCTTGCGAGCTGTCACCTGCTGACCCAGTTGAGTCTCCTCCCACCAGTGCTGTCAGCCTGTTCAGATGGTTATGCAGAAAAAAAGGCTATTACTTGAGTCGTGTTGAGCAGGGCTCCAATGAATTCCAACTGCAGGTGGGTTAAAGGTGGGACTTTGGGTAATTTATAACAAACCCTATATTAGTGCCAACACCCAGATGGTCAGTAGTGTTGATTCTTGAACCCTCCTTCCGGAGAGGTATTCTTGATCAGCCAAGATTATCCAGATAGGAAAAGGCAAACACTCCCAGCATACAGAGGTAAGCAGCTACTACAGTGAGGCATTTTGTGAAGATGCAAGGAGCTGAGTCCAGGCTGAACAGCAACACTCGGTACTGGAAGTGTAGTTCCCCAGGAGAAATCAGAGATTCTTCCTGTCAACGGAGTATATCGATATGTGGTTATATGCGTCCTTCAGATCCAAGAAGCATAACCAATCTCCTTCTTGGAGGTAAGAAAGCAAGGTGACTAGAAAAATCATTCTGAACTTTTCTCTGACCAAGTACATTTTCAAGTCTCTTAGATCTAGGATGGGAAAGTATCCCCCCATTTTCTTAGGGATCAGGAAGTACCTGGAATAAAACCTATTACCTCTCTGCTCTGGTGGCACGAGCTTGATCGTGAGATCTGACAAGAGGGTGGTGATATTTCTCTGAAGCAGTTCCTGATGCAGAGGATCAAGATGATGCACCCTCGGGGAACAATTTGGTGGCTGTTCCATAAAAGTTTGTAAACGCTTTGGATGATCTGCAGGACCCGGAAATCCAAGGTTATGAGGGGCCACCTTTGTACAAAAAGTGTGAGCCTTCCCTCGACCAGAGCGTTTCCTACTGCAGTTACTGGAAGAGTGGCTATACTCTGAAGAAACCAATCAAAACACTGCCCCCAGGTTTCAGCTGAAGAGCCAGCTGGGCCTTCTGAGGCTTTTCCCTGTGCTGTTGTTGGCAAGGAGTCTGTTTGGGCTGGGAAGTCTGGGCCCTAGGAAAGTACCTACGGCTACAAGGGTAGTAGGATCATTTTCTGGCTCCCACACTGGTACCTCCTACGGTAGGTGGCCTGCTCAGAAGTGTGTCTCAAGACTATAGTGAGGTGACATGCTGCTTTTCAATATAGCCAGCCTTCCCTTCAACCTGCTCGCCAAAGAGATTCCACGGCACGGGTCACTCGCCAGCTAGTTCTGCACGGATTGCTCCAGGTCTGATGACTGGGCCAGGAGAATCTCCAGGTGCCAATACCTATGGCAGCAATTTCTTGAAGCAGATTCAAAGGTGTCACAGGAGTAGTCCTTGTCATAGGCCACTAGGGAACAATATTGATTCAATTTCTCCTGAGGGAGAAACGGCCAGATCAGCCAGGTTGGCACATGAAATTCTTCAAGAACATGCCCATGTACAGATGGTTAAGAGGCCAGGCAGGCTACAAGCATGGGACTCTGAAAAAACCTTCTCCCTAGAGAGTCCAATGTCCAAGCCTCCTTTCCTGTGTATGCCAAGGAATGAGTCCTGGTACTCTTGAATCTCTTTAGGATGGATTCTACCACCAGGGAATGGTGCGGAAACTTAGGCTTCTTGAATCTGGGCACCTTCTGAACTCTGTACATGAAGTCAAGCCTTCTATTAACCAAGTTCTCCAATACTCTCATTTGTACCCCTTTGCAGGATGCAGTGCTTGGGCACTTGGGGGCCGAGGAGTACTGAATGAAGGATTTTCACCTTTGCAGCCCTGGGCTTATCCTCAGTCTGCATAAAAAATGGTATGGTCTTGGAGAGATCCCTTACAAACTCCTGGAAGATCATGTCCTAAGGAGGGGACTTACGCCGCTCATGAGGTGAAGAAGGGTCCCCGATGGGAGCTCAGGGGACCTGACCTCCGACAATTCCTCTGATTCCATGTCGGTGACCCAGCCTTCTGAGTCAGACTCAGAAAGACCTTCGCTTGGAACCCTCATTTAAAACATTTAAGGCAAATCTAAAAACCCATCTCTTCTGTCTAGCTTTTGGCCTCTCTCCCTTCCCCCCCACCCCCAGGCGTCCCTTTTCACCACCCCCATGATGTTGTTTTCACTTGTTTCTGTTACTATAATCTAGCCTCAAACTTTTACTCTTCTCTCTTATCACACTGTGGCGTTCCTTTCCTAATTGTCTAAGCAGCCTTTTGTATGTTGTAAACCACTCAGATGCTGATGTGATGGGCGGTCTATTAAGCTCCCAATAAACATAAACATTCTGAGTTTCCTCCTGGATTTCTCTCCTTCCCTGAGGGGATCAGGCGCTCCATCAGAAAAGATGATGCACAGATAGGTGCCTAGATTTTGTGGGTGTATCGGACACCAAAACGCTAGAGGGCTATCGGACGAGCAGACACCGGTGTCAGGGTCCTTCGATGCCCTGATATTGCCAGCTCTCCCACAGGCAGGGCATGCATCTCGAAAATCAGCTGTACAGGGACCGATGACAATGCAGCCAATGCCAAGGCCCCGGAATGCTGCACCGCCAACGCACTGCGATGCATTTCTCAAGCACTTGCAGAAGGCGCTTCTCCATAACTGCTGATTCTGAAGACTGTGGGGCCGTGGCAGCTTCGACCTATATACCCAGTTATCTAAACAGGGGTATGGCACTTGGAACTCGGCTGTCAATAGACTGTCATGCCCCTCTAAAGTCCTGGAGAATGAGCTGTCCTCTCTTCGGGGCACCTCTGAGGGACGCTCACAATGCCATGCCTCGACGGGCTCCAAGGCTGATGAGGCCGCATCTTTCCTCATCTTCAAGTGGAGATAAAACGATGGTCGATGCTCCAGGGCACTATGGATGATCGGCTCCAACTGAGCCCAAGAGCTCTGTGAAGCCAGCATTCGATGCAGCACTGGAAGCCACAGAGACCGATGTCGTTGATGCCAAAGGTAATTGATCGGACTTCTCAGTGCCAGAAAGCACAGTTACTTACCTTAACAGGTGATCTCTGGGAACAGCAGGAATAAGTCTTCACATATGGGTATCGTCGGTACCGACGGAGCCTGCGCGGGAACGCTCCCCAGCGTCCAGTAAGAAAGCTTTTGGGAGCATCCCACAGCGCCTGCGTGCTGCCTTTCCACCTTTCCCAACCGCCTCTCCCCAGTTCGAGTTTTAAAGCCGAGACAAAGAGAGAGAGAGGAAAGGAAAGAAAGATAGAGACATACAACTCCTAGGGGAGGTGGGTGGGTTGTGAAGACTTATTCCTGCTGTTCCCAGAGATCACCTGTTACAGGTAAGTAAATGTACTATCTCCAGAAACAAGCAGAATGAGTCTTCACATATGGGGACTCCCTAGCTGCAGATGCCAGGGGAAGACCCCAGGTTGTGTGTCCTTGAAAAGGACTCTACCTCCTCCCATGGATCTCTGGCATCCAACCAGGGTAGGTGGGTAGGAGTTGATTAGGAATGGAACAGGTGTTTGAGAACAGCCTGACCAAACAAGGCATCCCGGCGGGAGTCCTTGTCCAAGCAATAATGGGCTGTGAAGGTATGAACCGAAGCCCAGATTTGGACGATGGACACAGAGTTTAGATGAGCCATTGAGGCTGCCATGGCTCTCACATTGTGAGCTGTGACATGGCCCTCCAGAGAAAGGTTTCTACTCTGGTAGGCAAAAGAAATACACTGAGCAATCCAATTGGACAGTGTTCTCTTAGAGACTGGAAGTCTCAAATGAGAGGGATCAAAAGCAACAAAGAGTTGAGAAGACTTTCTATGTTGCTGTGTTCTTTGTAGGTAAAAAGCAAGAGCTCTCTTACAATCCAAAGTATGAAGATTCCTCTCTGCACTTGATGCATGACGTCCTGGAAAAGAGACAGGTAAATATACCTCTTGGTTCAGATGAAAAGGCAAAACCACTTTAGGCATAAAGTGTGGATTGGTCCCGAGGACTAACTTATCATGATGGAACCTTGTATAAGGTGGATTAGCCACCAAAGCTTGCAACTCACTGATGCGGCGTGCTGAGGTGACTGCAATGAGAATAATAACCTTCCAAGAAAGAAATTTCAAGGAGGTGGTGGCTAAAGGTTCAAAGGGTGGCCTCATGAGCTGGCCAAGAACCAGGTTTAAGTCCCATGCCACTGGAGGTGGTCTAATGGGAGGTTTAGTTAACAGAAGGCCTCTCATGAATCTTGCTATAAGAAGATGAGAGGAAATAGGTTGTCCAATGAGAGGCTTGAGGGACGCTGCAATAGCACTCAAATGGACTCTTACTGAATTCGTTTTCAGACCTGCATGGGATAGATGCAGGAGATACTCTAGTAGGGAATTCAGAGGTATTGCAAGAGGGTTTAGACCCTTCTCTGAGCACCAAATGGTAAATCATTTCCATTTGAAAGCATAGGAACGTCTAGTAGAAGGATTTCTAGAGGCATGAATCACATCTCTGACTTGCTGAGAGAGATGAAAATCTTCAAGGTCTAGGCCCTCAGCAACCAAGCCCTGAGATGAAGCGATTGGGGGTTTGGGTGCCACAATGTTCCCTCTTCCTGGGACAGAAGGTCTGGTACAGAGCCCAAGTCCAGGGAAGGAGCTTGAGAGAGATGCAGATGTAGAGGGTACCACACTTGGCATGGCCAATGTGTTGCTATGAGGATCATGGTCCCTCGATCTCTCTGAAGCTTGAATAGTGTTTTGGGAATTAGGGGAATTGGTGGAAAGGCATAAAGGAAGTCTTGACCCCAGTGAAGGAGGAAGGCATCCTTGGCCTGAACTCCCTGACACGGAATTCTGGAACAGAACCAGGGACGTTTGGCATTCCACGGACTTGCAAATAGGTCTATGTCCGGGGTTCCCCAAATTCAAAAAATCCTGGCTACTTGGTCCATGTGGAGGGACCACTCGTGTGGAAGCAGACCTCGACTGAGTCTGTCCGCCTAAGAGTTTTCAACGCCTGGAAGATATACTGCCAGAAGATGGATGTGATGCACTCTGGCGAAGGCCCACAGTCGCAAAGCGACAGAGAGCCAGTCCCGCCTGCCTGTTCACATAGAACATGGCTACTTGGTTGTCCGTATGGATGAGGACTGTCCTGTAGCTGAGCAGGGTATGGAACACTCTGAGCTAAGAATATTGCTCTGAGTTCCAATAGATTCATATGCAGAGAGGTCTCCTGTGGAGACCAGATGCCCTGGGTGGAGAGATCTTGTAGATGAGCTCCCCAACCCTTTGGAGAAGCATCTGTTGTGAGAGTTGCTTGGGGTAGTGGTTGCTGAAAAGGGGACCCCAGCAACAGGTTTTGAGAGGACTTCCACCACTGGAGAGACCAAAAAAGGCGACTGGAGTTTGCTATTTTGTCTGACAGGCAACCTGATGCCTGAGTCCACTGGGTAGACAAAGTCCATTGAGCTGCCCTCATGTGAAGGCGAGCATATGGAACCACATGCACGGTGGATGCCATGTGGCCTAATAGTTGTAACATCTCTCGAGCAGTTAATTGGGACTTTAACTGAATCTGGGAGGCTAACTGCACTAGACGTAGGCAACGGGCCTGAGGAAGATAGGCCCTTGCAGTTGTGTATGAACTCCAGAGACTGAGTAGGGGTGAGATTGGATTTTTGGATGTTTATTACTAGTCCCAAATACTGAAGGATACGCATTGTGCAGGTTAGGCAAGTCTGGGCCTCTGACTGGGATGGGGCTCGAATGAGCCAGTCGTCCAGATATGGGAATACGAATATTCCTAGAGTGCGGAGAAATTCAGCTACTACTGCCATGCATTTCGTGAACACCCTTGGTGCAGAGGCCAGACCGAAAGGAAGCACCCTGTATTGGTAGTGCTTTCCTTGAAAAAGGAACCGAAGGAACCTTCTGTGTGTTGGATGGATGAGGACATGGGTGTACGCATCCTTGAGATCTAGAGAACAAAGCCAGTCCTGACTCTGAAGGTATGGAAGTAGAGCCCCTAGAAAAATCATTTTGAATTTCTCCTTGAATAGAAACTTGTTCAATTCTCTGAGATCTAATATGGGTCTGTAGCCCCCCTGTTTTCTTTGGGATAAGAAAATAAGGGGAGTAGAACCCTGAGCCCTGTTGAAGAAGAGGTACTTCTTCTATTGCCCCTTGGGCAAGAAGGGTAGCAATCTCCTGACCTAGAAGGTTGAGGAGAAATATTGGAGAATTGAACTGTTTCACCATGGTGTGAGGAGGAAGGCTTAAGAAATGAAGCTTGTACCCTTCCTTTATGATGGAGAGGGTCCATTGCTCTGCTGTGATTTGCTCCCATCTGGGAGCAAAGTAAGGCAACCTTCCTGGAATGGTGAGGGGCTCTGGTTTTTCCAGAGCTAGAAAGGCTAAGTTCTCTAGTTGCAAGTCAAAGGGCCTGAGGAGGTTGAGGCTGCTGAGCTGTGGTAGGCCTGGCAGCCTTTGACTTGGCCTGTTTAGGTGGTTGCTGACGCTTTGCAGCAAAACGACCTGCAGAAGATGCCTGCTGACCATAAGCAGGATAGTATCTTCCCTTTTTAGAAAAAGTTGTCTTTTTGAGCAATCTTTTCTTAGCAGGAACAGAGGTAAACTTTGACAGTCGATCCAAAGCAGAGTTCTCAGCATCCATCTGAGTGGTCTTTGCTTTCCAATCCCTGCCAAAAAGGTTTTCACCTGTACAAGGAAGATTTCCCAGTTCATCTTGGACCCAAAGTTCCAAATCAGAGGCTTGTAACCAAGCAATTCTGTGTGCACCTATGGCAATAGCCGAGGCTCTGCTTACACACTCAAAAGAGTCAAAGGCTGCACGGTTGGAAAATTTGGAAACATCTTGGGCATGTTTAAGCCAAGTGAGAAATTCCTGCCTTTTATCTTCTGAAATAAAAGGGGCTAAAGTCTGCAGATTATCTGTGACCTCTTTTAGAAACATCCCCATATAGAGACTATAGGAGTTGATTCTGCCAGCAAGCATATTAGCATGGAAAACCCTTCGGCCAAAAGCATCAAGGGTCCTGCATTCACGTCCTGGAGAATTAGATGAGTGTCTCTTTGCACTCTTTATTTTCCTCATGGCAGACTCTACCACAATAGAGTGGTGAGGGAGCTGAGACTTATGAAAGCCAGGACAAGGGGGGACACGGTACATAGTGTTTAACCTACGAGAATGAGGAGAGGTGGTAAGAGGAGTCTCCCACATGCTCAAAATGAGATCATAAAGAATCTCATGAATAGGTAAGGTAGCTGCTTCTTTAGGAGCCTTAGGATATTCCAAAATATCTAATTGCTTGGCTCTAGGCTATGACTCAGGGGCCACTGTAATGGAAAGGCCCCTAGCCACTTCCCTAATGAAGTCCTGAAAAGACAAGTCTTCTGGAGGAGACATTCTTCATTTTGGAGAATCAGACTCCTGAGGAAGAAGTACCGGTGCCTCGACAGAAACCTCTGACTCATCAGAGTCTTCAGAGGAATCGAAGTATCGCCTGTCTGGATGCTCCTGTAAAGCCCGATAGGCGTACGGAGTGGGATCGACATCGGGAGTAAGAGGTACCGTTCGGTACCGATGGGCATCATAGGACAGGGTACCGTTGCAGTCGACACCGAAGCCGATGTCGATGCAATCGGTACCGGCACCGGGAACGATGCCGGTGCCGGAGTCGGTACCGGCAACGGAGACTGTTGCGGTACCGGAGGCGTCGAAGCCTGCATAAACGCCGTTAGGGTGCGCTGCATGGACAGAATCTTCCGATCCATCGACGCCACCAGAGTCTGGATGTCGGTACCAGTGGAGGCCACCGGTACCCCAGAACACGGCAACAGGTGATCGGTCGAGGCCGAGCTATCGATGTCAACCTGTGACCCCATAGACAATGTTTTGGAAGCCGGAACTTCCCGTCGGGGTAATTTTGCCGGTGCGGAATCCTCGAGGACAAGCCTGGAGGCATCTCGATGCTTAGAGGGAGATTTGCCCTTCGAGGACCGGCTAGATTTATGTTTGGTTTTACTTGAGATCCATGGGAGGAAGAAGCAGCCCTGGAAGACGTCGATGCCACCGAGGCTGCATCAGAGGGAAACAGGGTACTGAGCTTGGCTGCTCGGTTCTGCCGACCTCTTTTAGACATCATGGTACAGGACACACAATCCGTGATGGAATAGTCAGGACCCGAACATTTTAGACACCAGTCATGGGTGTCGGTGACAGAAATAGTACCGCCACACTTCGTGCACTTTTTGAACCCGGAAGCGGGCTTCTCCATGAGGAGAAAATATGTTCAGGCCTAAGGCCCAGACCGAAAATGCACTGTTGAAGAAAGAAAAGTTTTTTGTTTGTTTTTTTTGTAAGAAAGAAAAGAAAAGACAGGCGGTACTGGTCTGACGTCGAAGAAGGCAGACGCGACACAGAAAAATAAAGAAAAAAATAAAGAAAAAAATAAAGAATTCTTCTGCGGTGACAGGAACACGACATGCTGGCTCTGCGGAAAAGAAGAACTAGAGAGAGGCGGTTGGGAAAGGCGGGAAGGCAGCGCGCAGGCGCTGTGGGATGCTCCCAAAAGCTTTCTTACTGGACGCTGGGGAGCGTTCCTGCGCAGGCTCCATCGGTACCGACGATACCCATATGTGAAGACTTATTCCTGCTTGTTCCTGGAGATAAGGTGTTCTCCAGGAGCAGCAGGAATCAGTCCTCACTTATGGGGGTGACATCGGCGCCGATGGAGCCCCCATGCGGAGCATTTCCCCAGCTTTTTAAGAAAGCCTTTGGGAATACTGCACGCATGCGCGGTCCCCTTCCCGCCTAAAGGTGCCATCTTGCTCAATCAAATGACATAGCTAAAACAGCACACAAAAATGTAAAAATGAACTATGTACAACTGCAACTCCCAGGGGAGGAGGGAGGGTTGTGAGGACTGACTCCTGCTGCTCCTGGAGAACACCTGTTACAGGTGAGTAACTACTCTTTCTCCAGGACCAAGCAGAAAGTCAGTTCTCACTTATGGGACTCCCTAGCTTCAGGCTACCAGGGACCCAGGGCTGAAAAATGAGCTACCTCTAGCCTCAGCATCAGAGAAAGGATTTCACTGAAACATATCTCTACCGGTAGCCCAACCAGAGGGCTGGAGGGTAGGAGTTGCCAAAACCTCAAAGAGATTCCGGAGCACTGCCTGACCGAAAGCACTGTCCCTACGGGACTCCCTCTCCAGGCAGTAATGGGCAGCAAAAGTCTGGCTTGAGGACCAAGTTGCAGCCCTGCAGAAGTCTGCCAACGGTACAGAGCGGAGATGAGCTACTGAGGCAGCCATTGCCTTGACACGATGGGCCGTGACCCGACCCTGCAAAGGAAGGTCAGCTGCCCTATAAGCCCAGGCGATACAGTCAGCTACCCAGATGGACAAGGTACGCTTGGAGACAGGTACCCCCAAGTTATTGGGGTCAAAAGATATGAAGAGCTGAGAAGCCCTCCTATGCCCCTGCGTATGCTCAAGGTAGAAAGATAAGGCCCTCCTCCAGTCCAGGGTATGCAGGACTGTCTCAGCCCGGCTGGCATGGGTCCTAGGGAAGAATGTTGGAAGAACCACTTCCTGGTTGAGATGGAAAGAGGAGACAACCTTGGGGAGGAACTTAGGATGAGTCCAAAGAACTACCCTGTTCCTATAGAAGCGAGTGTAGGGTCTGTCACAGACCAGGGCTTGAAGTTCACTCACTCACCTGGCCGAGGTCAAGGCCACTAGGAATAGAGTCTTCCAGGAAAGGAAGCGTAGAGGACATGTAGCCATTGGTTCAAAAGGTGGGCGAGTCAGTTGCTGCAAGACCACATTCAACTCCCACTCAGGGGCTGGTGGACGGAGAGGAGGCTTGAGCAACAGCAAGCCTCTGAGAAAACTGGACATCAAGGGATGAACCGACAGAGTGTCCCTCCACCAGTGAGTGGTGAGCTACCAGAACAGAGAGGTGGACCCGAACAGAATTGGACTTAAGGCCCTGATTGGACAAGTGCAGACGGTACTGGAGCACTACTGGCACAGTGCAGCCGAAAGAATATTCCTTGGGTTGCTGACACCACAAAGAGAACCTCCTCCACTTCAGGGCATATGTTTTCCTGGTGGATTGCTTTCTAGAGGCCAAGACCACCTCTTCTACTTCCTGAGGTAGGCCCCAGGGAGCCAAGACTACCCTTGCAGCCTCCAGGCCATCAGATTGAGAGATTTGAGATTGGGATGCAGAAGGGAACCCTGATCCTGAGAGAGAAGGTCGGGTTGGAATCCCAGAGGCAGTGGTGTTTCCACTGACAGTTGAAGCAGCAGGGGGAACCAGGGCTGCCTTGGTCACCTGGGAGCAACCAGCAGCACCGAGGCCTTGTATCTGAGAATCTTGAACAAGGTTCGGGCAACCAGAGGCGTGGGAGGAAACGCATACAGTAGACCCTGGGACCAAGAGATCAGGAAGGCATCCCCCGCCACCCTTAGGGGATGCGGTTGCCTGGAACAAAACCTGGGTAGTTGGTGATTCAGGGGACTTGCAAAGAGATCCATGGATGGAAGTCCCCATTTCAGAAAAATCTGTTGAACCACTAACGGGTGCAGTTGCCACTCGTGGGACTGCAGAACTCTGCTTAATCTGTCTGCCAGAAAGTTCTCCTGGCCAGAAAGATAAACAGCCCTCAGCAACATCTGGTGCCTGAGGGCAAAAGAGCAAAGGCCTGTACTTCCAGGCATAGAGGCCTGGAGTCAGTGCCGCCTTGTTTGTTCACATAGAACATGGCTACTTGGTTGTCTGTCTGAACTAGAACAGACTGGTGAGCCAAAGTGTGAGAAAAAGCCTTGAGGGCTAAGCGAATAGCCTGCAGTTCTAGAAGGTTGATCTGTTGCGTGGCTTCCCATGGGGACCAGAGTCCTTGAGTGCAGTTCTCTTGACAGTGTGCACCCCAGCCCTGCAAGGAGGCATCTGTCGTCAACACCACTGTGGGGACAGGCACTTGAAATGGCACCCCCTGAAGCAAGTTGGGGAGGTGCAGCCACCAATGAAGGGAAGCCAGGAATGGCTTGGACACCCTGACTTTGTCTGCTAGGCTCCCAGTGGCTTGTTTCCACTGAGTTCTGAGGCACCACTGTGCAGGCCTCATGTGGAGCCGGGCATTGGAGGTCACATGTACAGTCGATGCAATGTGTCCTAGGAGCTGCAGACAGAGCCTGGCAGGAACCCTTGGCAGGCTGAGAAACCGGGGTGCCAAATCCATGAGCCTTTGAGCTCTGTCCTCTGGCAAGTAAGCCTTGCCTGCAGAGTCCAGCCGTGCTCCTATGAACTTCAGGTTCTGGGAGGGGAGCAAAGTGGACTTTGCGAAGTTTATGACAAAGCCTAGGTCTTGAAGGAGTATGACAGTCCTGAAGGTGGCCTGCCTGGCCTCCTGGTAAGTCTGACCTCGGATGAGCCAGTCGTCTAGATGGGGAAGACAAAAATCTCTTGTGTCCTCAAATAGGCCGCCACCACAGCTAGGCACTTTGTAAAGACTCGTGGGGCGGAAGTTAGGCCAAAAGGCAGCACTCTGTACCACTGTTCCCTCTAAGCTGTGCGCGTGTGCGCGCGCACACCCCTCGCCGAGCGAGCGCACATACTTTACAACAGAGCGCACAAAAATTACAGCTCTGATTCTGATAGAAAACAACACAGACGTCTTAAAATTTAAAAGTTATGATTGTAATTACTAGAAATTTCCCGCTTCATTTAGTAATCGTCTATTTTCATTTAATTTGATTGAAATCAGTGTGGTGTACATACTGTATTCTGTATATAACTCCAAGTGTCGTTATGTGGCGCACAAAAATTTAACCTTCCTTCAAAAGCTGCACACAGCTGATATTTTATGCGCACACAGCCTACAGAAAATTAGAGGGAACATTGCTCTGTACTGATAATGTTTTTCTCCCACCATGAACCTGAGGTACTTTCTGTGGTCTGGATGAATGAGGATGTGAGTGTACGCATCCTTTAGATCTAAGGAGCATAGCCAATCTCCCTGCTGGAGGTAGGGCAGAAGTGTTCAAAGAGTAAGCATCTTGAACTTCTCTTTCTCCAAGAACTTGTTGAGCGTTCCTGAGGTCTAGGATAGGCCTTAGGCCTCCGGTTCTCTTTGGCACCAGAAAATACCTGGAGTAGAAACCGTGCCCCTGTAGGCAAGGAGGTACAGGCTCCACCGCCATGTCCAGAAGCAAACCCTGAAGTTCTTGAAGGAGGAGGTTTGGGTGCAGGAGAAACCTCAGAGGCTCTCCTGGGAAGTAGACAGTAGGTAACTGCTGGAAATGAAGCATATAGCCCTGGTGGATTATGCTTAATACCCAAACATCCCCTGTAACGGGTGGCCACCTGTGGGCAAACAGGGCTAAGCAACCTCCTGTGCAGAAATGGGGCAGCAGAGGCGGAGAGGCTATGCTGTGGGAGTCAAAAACCCCCTTCCTGCTGGGTAGGAGCAGGAGCCGGAGGCTTCGGGGTCTTCTGCCTAAGGGGTCCATGTCCCTACCCCTTGGCCTGCTGCCCCTGTAGGGGAGCTGGGGAGGCCTGGTACTGAGGGAAAGGTTTGTAGGCCGGCACCTTTCTCGGGTAGAAGGGCTTTTTACCCGAGCCCTTCTTTTTGTGAGAAGGGGCACAAGTCTTTCTGGACAGCCTGGTCCTAGTCAGGCGCTCGGTTTCGAGCTCAGCCGCCTTCTCGGACATGGGCTTGCCAAAAAGGTTTTCACCCCAGCAAAGGACATCGACCAACTTGTCCTGCACCCAGGGCTCGAAGTTCGATGACTGCAGCCATGACTGGCGTCGGGCTGCGATGCCGGCTGCCGCCACACGAGCCGAAGCCTCGAAGCCATCGTAGGAAGCGTCGGGACATGAACTTGGAACAGTCCCGGATTCCTGAAGACGAAGACTGGAACCTCTGCAAAGGTTCCCCCGAGAAGCCAGCAGAGAACCCGTCAAGCTCTTTTGTCAGGTCTCGTAGGTACATGCCCATGTACAGCTGGCATGACTGGACACGGCAAGCAAGCATCGAGCCCTGGAAGCACTTTCTGCCGAAAGCATCCAGGTTCCGGGGCCTCCCTGCCGGGGGCATCGCAGAGTGCATCTTCTGGCTCTTCAGACGATGCATGTCCGATTCCACCACCATGGAATGGTGCGGCAGCTGCGCCTTTTGGAAGCCAGGGCTCTTACGGAGTCGATAAATGGAATCGACCCGCTTACTCAATACCGGCGCCGAGGCCTGTGCCTCCCACATCCGGAAGAGGAGCCGTTCCAGCATCGGAGGAACCGGAACAGTAAAGGCCTCCTTCGGAGGAGAGTCATACTGGAGGGCCTCGAGCTCCTCGGCTAGAGGCTCCTCATCGGGGTCCGCGGGAATCGCCAATGTCTTGGCCATGTCCTGCACGAACTCCGAGAACCGGATGTCCTCCGGAGGGGACCTACTCCGGGGCTCAGACTGCGGTGAGTCCGAAGGGACGCACTGAGTCTGAAAGGTGTCGGGGGACTCTTCGTCCTCCGTCTCCCACGCTGACTCATCGGAAGAGGAGTCGAGGGGCTCTGACCGGGCGAGTCGAGGTGGCACCCGCCCCGACGCCGAAGGCACCGGCGTCGACGCCCTCAGCTCCAAGCAGAAGGTCGAGGGGGGCCTTGACCAAGGATAACTTCGAGCCTTCATGGTATCGAGTATCGGCTCGGTCTCCGGGGTCGACTTCGACGTCGATGTCCCGGTGGTCGGGGCAGATGAACCAGCGAGGCTGGCCATCAGTACCCGCTGCTGATCCATGAAGGCAGAGAGTCTGCACTCCAAGGCTGTCAGCCTGAGTCCAAGCTCAGGAGATTCAGCAGCCACCGACTCGGGCCCCGGCGGCGCCGGACCCGACGTCGGCTCCCTCGGAGGAGAGTCCACGAGGACTACAGGACTTATGTGTCCGACGGTCTCCGGCTCTACACAAGGTACTTTGGACGGTTTCTCCTGTTCCAAAGGCCCGGGACCAGGGACCTCTTCCAACGCTGCCCTCACGAGCCGTTTCTTCCTCTTGCATTCCCGGTCGGGGGACCCCCTGTCCGAGGAACCCTAGCGATGCTCGGCATCAGATTCCCGAGACGTCGAGGCCTCAGACGAAATCCGGGCCCGGCCAGAGGCAGAATCTGAGAAAATCCTTTCCTTCTGGTGCTGACGGCTTCGAAGTGCCTTGATGGACATTTTGCCACACGGGCCACAGTTCATGGGATCATGATCTGGGCCGAGGCACCGAAGGCAGCAGTCGTGTGTGTCGGTGAGAGACATTAGTTTCTTGCACTGATCACACTTCTTGAAACCACTGGAAGCCATCGTGGAAAAAAGGGCCCCCGCAAGGTCAAAGTACCGGCCTTCCAGGGAAAAACAGAAAAAAGGGCGCAAACGCCAGTCACGAAGGGCAAAAACTGAAAAATAGAAAACTGGCTCGATACCGGTGTACCGAACCCGGCAGGAAGGGGAACCGGCGTCGAGCTCGGAGAAAAAGACAAAGAAATCTTCGAAAAAACATCAACTTTTCCAGGTGACTCGGACAGACGTCCGATGGGCTCCACGGAAAAAGAGAGACTGTGCAAGATGGCACCTTTAGGCGGGAAGGGGACTGCGCATGGGTGCAGTATTCCCAAAGGCTTTCTTAGAAAGCTGGGGAAATGCTCTGCACGGAGACTGCATCGGTGCCGATGTCACCCCCATAAGTGAGGACTGACTTCCTGCTTGGTCCTGGAGAAGGCAAAGTTCTCTAGATAGGAGTCAAAGACCCTGCAGAGGCTGAGTCTGCTGAGCCGGTTGAGGCTTAGCTGATTTTGGCTTTCTTTGTTGCCTAGGTTGTTGCTGCTATCCTTTTTAGGCAGACTGACCTGAACGATGTCCCTGCTGGGTATAGGAGGGATTAAGCGTAGTTTCTCGCCTGTAACAGGTGATCTCCGGGAATAGCAGGAATCAGTCCTCACATATGGATATTGTTGGAATCGACGGAGCCTGCGCAGGAACACTCCCCAGCATCCATTAGGAACGCTTTTGGGAGCATCTCTCAGCACATGTGCGCTGCCTTCCCGCCTTTCCAACTGTCCCTCTTCAGTTAAGTTTGTAGCTGAGTGAAAGGATAGAGGGAGAGAGGAAAGAGACAAAGAGAGAGAAAGACAACTCCTAGGGTAGGTGGGTGGGTTGTGAGGACTAAATTGCTGCTGTTCCCGGAGATTACCTGTTATAGGTGAGTAACTACGCTATCTCCAGGAACAAGCAGGAATGTAGTCCTCACATATGGGGACTCCCTAGCTGAAGATGCCAGGGAGATATCCCCAGGAAGGTGCCACCGTCGAAGGTGAGACTCCTTCCTCCCATGGATCTATGGCATCCAACCAGGGTTGGTGGGTAGGAGTTGGTTTAAGTTTGAAAGAGATTTTGAAGAACAGCTTGGCCAAAGAAGGCATCCCAATGGGAGGCTTTATCTAGGCAGTAGTGGGCTGTGAAGGTGTGTACCTACCGAAGCCCAGGTGGCTGCTCGACAAATGTCATCGATAGACACAGAGTGCAGATGAGCCATGGAAGCTGCCATGGCTCTCACATTGTGAGCTGACACATGGTGCTGAAGAGTTAGACCCTTACTCTCATAAGTAAAGGATATGCATGCATTGGGCAATTCATTTAGATAAAGTTCTTTTGGAGACTGGAAGTCCCAAATGACTAGGGTCAAAAGCTACAAAAAGTTGCAAGGGCTTTCTATGCTGCTGTGTTCTTTGAATGTAAAAGGCTAAGGCCCTTTTACAATCCAAAGTATGAAGGTTTCTTTCTGCATTAGAGGCATGAGGCCTCGGAAAAAATACAGGAAGATAAATTGATTGGTTTAAATGAAAAGACAAAACCACCTTTGGCATAAAGTGTGGGTGAGTTCAAAGAACAACCTTATCATGATGAAATCTAGTATAAGGAGGATCAGCCACTAAAGCTTGCAATACACTAATACGACGGGCAGAGGTGATTGCAATTAGGAAAATGACCTTCCAGGTCAAAAACTTAAGGGCTGTAGTGGCTAAAGGTTCAAAAGGCGGCCTCATGAGCTGCCCGAGAACTAGGATTTAGATCCCATGCTACCGATGGTGGCTTGATGGGAGGTTTAGTTAATAAAAAGCCTCTCATAAATCTTGATAGGAGTGGATGAGAGAAAATTGGTTGTCCATTTAGAGGCTTATAAGAAGCTGCAATTGCACTAAGATGGACTCTTACCGAATTGGTCTTTAAGCCAGAATATGATAAGTGAAGAAGATACTCTAGTATCAATTCTAAGGGTATGACCAGGGGGTTTAATCCCTTCTTGGAGCACCATATAGTAAAACGTTTCCACTTGAAGGCATAAGATCTTATTGTGGAAAGTTTCCTAGAAACCTGAAGGATATCTTTTACCTGCTGGGACAGGTTGAAACCCTGGAGGTCTAAGCCTTCAATAACCAAGCCGTGAGGTGCAGGGACTGGGGATTCGGGTGCCATAGCATCCCGTTCTCCTGGGAAAGGAGATCTGGAGCATGCCCTAACTCCAGAGGTGGCGCTTGAGAGAGATGCAGAAGCAGGGAATACCACGTTTGGCGTGGCCATCGTGATGCTATGACAATCATGTGACCCCTGTCTCTCTGAAGCTTGAAGAGTGTCTTGGGGATGAGGGGAATGGGTGGGAAGGCATAAAGGAAGTCCTGACCCCAGTGAAGGAGGAAGGCATCCCTTGCCTGACAGTTGTGCGCCGGAATCCTGGAACAGAACCGGGGAAGTTTGGCATTCAGTGGACTTGCAAAGAGATCTATGTCTGGAGTGCCCCAGAGATGAAATATCTTTGCCACCAGGTCTACGTGGAGTGACCACTCGTGAGATAGCAGTACTCGACTGAGTTTGTCTGCCCAAAGGTTGTGGCAAAGTCAACCATTCTCAGCATGGGGGAGGTGAAAAGCATAAGGAATTCACCTTAATCAAAGAGCCTCTGTTAGGTGTGCAGGGTCAAAAGGCCAGAGCCACAGTTCAAAGGCAGAAAAAAACCAGCTGGAACAAGTTCCAGGAAATGCTTGACAGTGTAAGAGGGATAGATTGCAAGCACGAGGACAAAAACCCTCACTCTAGTAACTGCACTGATTGTAATCCCCCTGCCTTCTGACATCAGAATAAATACCTGGGACAGAAAGAGGTGGGGTTGGATCCCAGTGAGTATAAACCTTGGTTAAATTATGGGGAGAGTAGTAGGAGCGGAAGGAGAAGTGATTGGAGTAGGAGCAGTAGGAGCGGAAGGAGGAGTAATTGGAGAAGGAGCAGAGGAAGCAGCAGAGGATAGTCTTCAGAACAGCAAGGACGATGGAATGCTGGAGAAGCCAGAGCAGGTGCTAACTTCTGGAGACAGGCTGAGCTACCCATTGCTGAGAAAGGTGATTTCCCTGAATCACATTTGCAACAAAGGTGGGAGCCTGGAAGGAGAGAAGCTTTCAGACCACCAGAGAGGTTGTCAGCAGGGCACTCAGATCAAGTGGGTGAGTCAGAACCTATGCAATTGGGAGGACCAGTGTCAGAGTTAGGGGCCGAAGAAGATATGTTGATGGATTGTTCTTTATGCCAAGCTCTAGACTTGAAGGGTTGAAAAGAGCCAGCCTTGAAAGAACTGTTCCTCTTGCTGAAGTAACCTCAGAGCTAAGCAGTGAGAAAGTAAATTCTTGTGTGTGTTTTGAAAGGAGGAATTTACTGCAGCATAAGCTAGTAAAGTAAAGCTGTGATTCATGCTTCTGTCAGCTGTGTTGAAACTCCACAATGGAGAGAAAGTTAATTGGCTGCTAGAAGTGTTTGCGCTTTGCTCCTGTCTTATATGGAAAAGCCTGCTATAAGAGTTTGTGCTTTGCTCCTATTTATAAGAAAAGCCTGCTATGAGAGTCTTGAGGACACTGTGAATGCTTATTTCATAACCTAAGTTTGGTTCTTCACCTGGAAGTGCAGCCCAGAGAAAATTATGGCCGAGTGAAGAAAAATTTGCCATGGAAGAAGTAAAGTTGGTTTTTCTATTTCTCTGAATGACAAAGGACAATTAAGAAAAGTGGCATCTTGTTATATGTGAAAAGGCTAAGCTTCTGCAGTGAAGAGGACTTTAAAAGCCAATGCGGAGTTCTGTTTGTTTTGCCACCAACTTGCTGAACCTTAAGCAAAAATCCTAGAATTTAAAATTCTGTAAATGGTACCAGGAACCTGATCTGTTCTATTGTGTTCAAAATAAATTCTTTTTCTGTCATAAGCCTTACCCTTGGTTTAACACGACTACAATCCTTCTACTTAAAGCATAAATATCACAGCTGATAGAAGAAGGTTCTCAACCACCACGCCCTCAACAACTAGAAGACTAGTGGTTTTGGCATTGTGCTTGTGACAAGGTTTTGAATGCCTGGAAGATATATCACTAGAAGGTGAATTTGATGCTCTCTGGCGAGGGCCCATATTTGTAAAGCTTCGTTGTATAACAGAGAGCCTGTCCCGCCCTGCTTGTTCACATATTAAATGGCTACCTGATTGTCCGTCTGGACTAGGACTGTCTTGTAGCTAAGCTGGGCGTGGAACACTCGAAGAGCTAAATAGATTGTCCTTAACTTCAGGAGATTTATGTGTAAACCAATCTCCTGTGGAGTCCAGGTGCCCTGGGAAGAGAGATGATTCAGGTGTGCTCCCCAACCCACCTGTGATGCATCTGTTGTTAGGGTGGCCTGAAAGAGGGGTTGATGGAAAGGAGACCATACTGTCAGATTTTCTAATGATTGCCACCATTGGAGGGACAAAATTAGTCGTTGAAATTTATCTGTTGAAATTTGTCCGGCAAATGATTCGTGGCCTGTATCCACTGTGTGGAGAGGGTCCACTGAGCTGCTCGCATGTGGAGGCGAGCATATGGGACTACATGAACTGTGGATGCCATGTGTCCCAGTAACTGCAGTAGCTCCCGAGCAGTGAGGGAGGATTTGCCTGCTGCTTGGGAAGCTAACTGCATTATGCGAAGACACCGGGCTTGTGGAAGGAAAGCCCTTGCCTGACTGGTATCCAGACAGGCTCCTATGAATTCTAGGCCATAAAAAGGAACTAGTTGAGATTTTGGGAAGTTTATTACCAATCCCAAGTATTGGAGGATTCGCATTGTACGAGACAGTGTAGTGCTGGCCTCTGTCACTGTGGAGGCTCGGATAAACCAGTCATCTAAGTAGGGGAAGACAAAGAGCAACAGGGTTCGTAGAAATGCAGCTACTACTGCCATGCATTTCGTGAATACCCTTGGTGCTGAAGCCAGACCAAAAGGAAGAACCCTGTACTGGAAATGTCTTCCCCTGAAAAGGAAACATAAAAATTTCCTGTGATCTGGATGGATAAGAATGTGAGTGTATGCATCCTTTAAGTCTAGAGAGCAAAGCCAGTCCTGGCTTTGAAAGTATGGCAGAAGAGTTCCCAGAGAAATCATCTTGAATTTTTCTCCAAACAGATATTTGTTCAATTCTCTGAGGTCTAGAATGGGTATGTGTCTCCCTGTTTTCTTTGGGATAAGAAAATAGGGGGAGTAGAACCCTGCACCCTGTTGAAGAATGGGTACTTCCTCTATTGCCCCTTGGGCAAGAGGTGTGGAGACCTCGTGATCTAGCAGATTGTCTGCAGAGGTTTGTGAATTGAACTGCTTTAGAATTGTAGGAGGGGGTAAGCTGTGAAAATAAAGTTTGTACCCCTCCCCTACAATGGACAAAGTCCAATCTTCTGCTGTTATCTGATGCCATCTGTTTGACAAAGTGGCATAACCTGCCAGGAATATTGGGGGGTTGAGGACCCCTCAGAGGCAGGAAGGCAAAGCTCCCTAGGAAGGAGTCAAAACCCTTGAGGGGGCTGAACTTGGAGAGCTGGTTGGGCTCTCAGGCCTTTTGGTTTCTTTTGTTGTCTAGTTTGTCCCTTTTAAGCAACCTGACCTGGAGCTTGAGTCTGATGGGTATAGGAAGGATAAAACTTTCTCTTTTTGCTAAAAGAGGGTTTTTTATAAGGCTTTCTTTTGGCTGGAGTGGCTGTAGACTTTGACAATCTATTTAAGGTAGAATTGTCAGCATCTAACTCATTAGCCTTCTCCTGCCAGTTCTTGCCGAAGAGATTTTCTCCCGTGCAAGGAATGTTACCTAACTTGCCCTGTACCCAAGTATCCAAGTCTGATGCCTGTAGCCAGGCAATCCGTTGTGCGCCAATGGCAATAGCAGACGTTCTGCTGATGCATTCAAAGCAGTCAAAGGCTGCACGATTGACAAACTTGGAGACATCCTGAGCATGCTTAACCAGAGTAAGAAAGTCTTGTCTCTTATCTGTGAGAAATGGGCTCGTAAGTTCCAAGTCTCCTGTGATTTCTTTGAGGAACATTCCCATATATAGGATATATGAGCTGATCCTAGCTGAAAGCATGGAAGCTTGAAAAGTTCTGCGTCCAAAAGCATCCAGAGTCCTGCATTCACGACCAGGAGGATTGGATGCATGTCTTTTAACACTTTTCATCCTACGCATGGCTGACTCCACTACCATTGAACGGTGTGGAAGCTGAGTTTTCTGAAATCCAGGACATGGTGGGACTCGATACATAGTATCAAGTCTCCTAGAATGAGGAGAAGTAGTCAGAGGTGTCTCCCACATTCTGAGCATCAAGTTATGCAGAATTTTATGGATAGGAAGAGTAGCTGCCTCCTTAGGAGCTTTAGGATACTGGAGGATTTCCAATTCCTTTGCTCTAGGTTCCTCCTCAGGAGCTACTGTGATTGAAAGACCTTTAGCCATATCACGGATGAAATCCTGAAATGACATGTCCTCTGGAGGTGACATTCTGCGTTGGGGAGAAGAGGGATCTTCTAAGAGAAACCCTCTAGTGCCAGCAGAATTGTCAGAGTCTTTGGAAAAGTATTCCTGACTCCAATGCTCCTGCAAAGCACGATCCCGGTACCGAACGAAGTCGGTACCAAGGTGACCTGGTACCACTTTATCCACTCCAGCCGCAGGTGGAATAGGAAGAGTTACCATCGGGGCCGGTACTGGCGTCGGTACCAGTGTCTGTACCGGTGTTGGTACCGGCATTGGTGTCAATGTTGGCACCGGTGCCCTTGGGACCACCGGTACCGCAGCTGAGAGAAGAGCTGCGATACTGCATTCGATAGCAAGAAATCTCTGGTCTACCGACGCTGCCGATGCCTGGGTGTCGGTACTGGTACTGGTACGAATGGCCGGAACCCCTGAGCATGGCACAGGTAGTTATTGCAAGGTTGAATCCTCGAGAACATCCTGAAGCCCCATCAATGCTTTGGAAGCCAAAGCCTCCCGCCGGGGCTGTTTTGCCGATGTGGTTCCCTCAAGGGCAATGCCAATGGCCTCTCGATGCTTAGCAGGAGAGCTACCCTTTGAGGACCGGCTTTTTGTGTTTAGTTACCTGAGATCCATGGGAGAAAGAAGAGGCCCTTGACGATATCGATGCAATGGATCTGGCATCTGAAGAGAAGAAGGTACCGAGTTTTGCGGCCCGGTTCTGTCTTCCTCTCTTAGTCATCCCCATGCAGGAGAGACATTCAGTTGGAGAATGATCAGATCCTAAAAATTTTAGACACCAATCGTGGGTGTCAGTAACGGAAATGGTACTGCCACACTTAGTACATTTTTTAAAACCACTAGTTGGCTTTTCCATGATTTTGGACAAATGGGGCCAAATGGCGCCTAGCACCAAAACAGGAACGTTTCTGAAAAGAAACAGTGAAAGTTTAGGAAAAGAAAAGAAAAGAACCGGCGATACCAGTAGGCGTCATGCGGTAGGCAAACGGGACCACAAAAAAGAATTTTAAAGACGGAATTTTCTGCGGTGACAGGGAATAGGTCCTGTTGGCTCCGCGGAAAATGAAGAACTGAAGAGGGACAGCTGGAAAGGCAGCGCGCATGTGCTGAGGGATGCTCCCAAAAGCATTCCTATTGGATGCTGGGGAGCATTCCCGCGCAGGCTCCGTCGGTACCAACGATATCCATATGTGAGGACTACATTCCTGCTTGTTCCTGGAGATAACTTCTTCTTCTTACTGAAGAATGGTTTCTTAGAGGATCTTTTCCTCGCAGGATCAGCCGTAGATTTGGACAACCTATCCAAAGTGATATTGTCAGCAACTATCTCATTAGCTTTTTCCTGCCAATTCTCTCCTATGCAAGGTATATTCCCCAGTTTGTCCTGTGCCCAGATTTCTAAACCAGATGCCAGGAGCCAGGCAATTCTGCATGCACCAATGGCAATAGCAGAGGTTCTGCTTATGTATTCAATACAGTCAAAGGCTGCACGATTCACAAACTTGGAAACATCCTGAGCATGTTTAACAAGAGTAAGATAATCTTGCCTTTTATCATCAGGAAGGAGAGGGCTCATAAGCTCTATGTCTCCTGTGACTTCCTTAAGGAACATTCTCATATACAAGATATAGGAAATGATCCTAGCAGAAAGCATGGAATCCTGGAAGGATCGACGTCCAAAGGCGTCAGGAGTCCTATACTCACGTCCGGAAGGATTAGATGCATGCGCTTTTGCACGTTTCACCCGTCTCATGGCTGATTCCACCTCCATGGAATGGTGTGGTTATTGAGTCTTCTGAAACCCAGGACAAGGAGGAACTCGACACATGGTGTCGAGTCTTCGAGAATAAGGAGATGTGGTTAGAGGTGTTTCCCACATCCTTAACATAAGATCATGCAAGATCTCATGAATAGGTAAGGTAGCTGCCTCCTTGGGAGCTTTAGGGTATTGTAGGATTTCTAAATCCTTTGCCCTAGGCTCTTTTTCAGGAGCCACTGTGATGGAAAGACCTCGGGCCATATCTCGCATAAAATCCTGAAAGCACAGTTACTTACCTGTAACAGGTGATCTCTGGGAACAGCAGGAATAAGTCTTCACATATGGGTACGTCGGTACCGACGGAGCCTGCGCGGGAACGCTCCCCAGCTTCCCAAAAAGGAGCATCCCACAGCACCTGCGCGCTGCCTTCCCGCCTTTCCTAACCGCCTCTCCTCAGTTTGGTTTTAAAGCTGAGACAAAGAGAGAGAGAGGAAAGGAAAGACAGATAGAGAGATACAACTCCTAGGGGAGGTGGGTTGGTTGTGAAGACTTATTCCTGCTGTTCCCAGAGATCACCTGTTACAGGTAAGTAACTGTGCTATCTCCAGGAACAAGCAGGAATCAGTCTTCACATATGGGGACTCCCTAGCTAGAGATGCCTGGGAGATCCCTCAGGTTATGAGACCCTGGGAAGGGCTCTACCTCCTCCTATGGACCTCAGGCATATATTCTGGGAAGGAGGGCAGGAGTTGATTAAGAATGGAACAGGTGTTTGAGAACAGCCTGACCAAACAAGGCATCCCAGCGGGAGTCCTTGTCCAAGCAGTAATGGGCTGTGAAGGTATGAACCGAGGCCCAGGTGGCCGCTCGACAGATTTGGTCGATGGACACAGAATTTAGATGAGCCATAGAGGTGGCCATGGCCCTCACATTATGAGCTGTGACATGGCTCTCCAGAGAAAGGTTCTTACTCTGGTAGGCGAAAGAAATACACTGAGCAATCCAATTGGACAGTGTTCTCTTAGAGACTAGAAGTCCCAAATGAGAGGGATCAAAAGCAACAAAGAGTTGAGAAGACTTTCTATGTTGCTGTGTTCTTTGTAAGTAAAAGGCAAGAGCTCTCTTACAATCCAGAGTATGAAGATTCCTCTCTGCACTTGATGCATGAGAAGCTGGAAAAAAGACAGGTAAATATACCTCTTGATTAAGATGAAAAGGTGAGACCACTTTAGGCATAAAGTGTGGATTGGTCCCAAGGACTACCTTATCATGATGGAATCTTGTATAAGGTGGATTAGCCACTAAGGCCTGCAGTTCACTGATGCGGCGAGCTGAGGTGACTGCAATGAGGAAAATAACCTTCCAGGAAAGAAATTTCAGGGAGGTGGTGGCTAAGGGTTCAAAAGGTGGCTTCATAAGTTGACCAAGAACCAGATTTAAGTCCCATGCCACCGGAGGAGGTCTAATGGGAGGTTTAGTTAAAGTTAGGCCTCTCATGAATCTTGCAATAAGAGGATGAGAGGAAATTGGGTGTCCATTGATAGGCTTAAGGGATGCTGCCATAGCACTCAAATGGACCCTTACCGAATTTGTCTTAAGGCCTGCATTGGAAAGATGCAGGAGATATTCCAATAGAGAATTCAAAGGTAGTGCTAGAGGGTCAAGACCCTTCTTAGTACACCAAAAGGAAAACCTTTTCCATTTAAAAACATAGGAACGTCTAGTAGAAGGTTTCCTGGAAGCATGAAGGATATCCTTCACCTGCTGAGAAAGATTCCAATCCTGAAGGTCTAGGCCTTCAGTAACCAAGCTCTGAGGTGAAGGGACTTGGGGTTTGGGTGCCACAAAGTCCTCTCCTCCTGAGACAGTAGGTCTGGAGCAGCTCCCAAGTCTAGGGAGGGAGCTTGAGAGAGATGTAGAAGTAGAGGGTACCACACTTGGCGTGGCCAGCGTGGAGCTATGAGGATCATAGATCCTTGATCCCTCTGGAGCTTGAACAGAGTCTTGGGAATTAAAGGAATGGGTGGAAAGGCATACAGGAAGTCCTGACCCCAGTGAAGGAGGAAGGCATCCTTGGCCTGAACTCCCTGACACGGAATTCTGGAACAGAACCGGGGAAGTTTGGCATTCCACGGACTTGCAAAGAGGTCTATGTCCGGGGTTCCCCATTCTTGGAAGATTCTGAGTACCTGATCCATGTGCAGGGACCATTCGTGTGGAAGCAGAACTCGACTGAGTCTGTCTGCCCAAGAGTTTTGGACTCCTGGGAGGTATACTGCCAGGAGATGGATTTGATGCTCTCTGGCGAAGGTCCATAATCTTAAAGCTTCGTTGCAAAGCGACAGAGAGCCAGTTCCTCCTTGCTTGTTTATGTAAAACATTGCTACTTGATTGTCCGTATGAATGAGGACCGTCTTGTAGCTGAGCAGGGTATGGAAGACCTTGAGAGCTAGAAAAACTGCTCGGAGCTCCAAGTGGTTGATATGGAGATAGGTCTCCTGTGGAGACCAAGAGCCTTGGGTGGAGAGGTCTTGCAGATGAGCTCCCCAACCTGTTTGGGAGGCATCTGTTGTGAGGGTTGCTTGGGGTAACAACTGTTGGAAGGGGGACCCCAGCAACAGATTTTGGGTGGACTTCCAACACTGGAGAGACCAAAAGAGGCGCCTGGAGGTTGCTATTTTGTCTGACAGAGCACCTGATGCTTGAGTCCACTGGGTGGACAATTTCCATTGAGCTGCTCTCATGTGAAGGCGAGCATAGGGGACCACATGCACTGTGGATGACATGTGGCCTAGCAGTTGCAGCATCTCCCGGGCAGTTAAATGGCTCTTTGACTGAATCTGGGAGGCTAACTGCACCAGGCGTAGGCAACGGGCCTGAGGAAGATAGGCCCTTGCAGTGGTAGTATCTAGCCAGGCCCCTATGAACTCTAGGGATTGAGTAGGGGTGAGCTGGGACTTTGGGAGATTTACCACAAGTCCCAGATACTGCAGAATGCGCCTTGTGCAGTCCAGGGCAGTCTGGGCCTCTGACTGGGATGGAGCTCGGATGAGCCAGTCGTCCAGGTATGGGAATACAAAAATTCCCAGAGTGCGCAGAAATGCAGCTACTACTGCCATGCATTTGGTGAACACTCTTGGAGCAGAGGCCAGACCGAAAGGAAGTACCCTGTATTGGTAATGCTTTCCTTGGAAAAGGAAACGGAGGAACCTTTTGTGAGAAGGATGGATGAGGACATGTGTGTACGCATCCTTGAGATCTAGAGAACAAAGCCAATCCTGACTCTGAAGGTATGGAAGGAGAGTGCCCAGAGAAAGCATCTTGAATTTCTCCTTGCATAGAAATTTGTTCAATTCTCTGAGATCTAATATGGGTCTGTAGCCCCCTGTTTTCTTTGAGATGAGAAAATAGGAAAATAGGGGGAGTAAAACCCTGACCCTTGTTGAAGAAGAGGTACTTCTTCTATTGCCCCTTGGGCAAGAAGGGTAGCCACCTCCTGACCTAGAAGGTCGAGAAGAGATGTTGGAGAATTGAAGTGTCTCACCATGGTGTGAGGAGGAAGGTTTGAGAAATGAAGCTTGTAGCCCTCCCTTATGATGGAGAGGGTCCACTGCTCTGTTGTAATTTGCTCCCCTCTGGGAACAAAATGAGCTAATCTTCCTGGAATGGTGAGAGGCTCTGGCTGTTTTAGAGCCAGAAAGGCTAAGTTCTCTAGCATCAAGTCAAAAACCCTGAGGAGGTTGGGACTGCTGAGTTGCAGCAGCCCCTGTAGACCTAGGCCTGGCCTGTTTAGGTTACTGACGCTTAGTAGCAAAGCGACCTGTAGATGATTGTTGGCCAGAAGTAGAAGGGAGTCTGCCCTTTTTGAAAAAAGACTTCTTGAAAGGTTTTTTCTTGGCAGGAATGGAGGTTGACTTTGAAAGTCTATCCAGAGCAGAAATTTCTGCATCCATTTGAGTGGCCTTTATTTGCCACTCTTTGCCAAACAGATTTTCACCTGTACAGGGGAGATTTCCTAAACCATCCTGGACCCAAGGTTCTAAATCAGAAGCTTGGAGCCAAGCAATTCTGCGAGCAGCTATGGCAATGGCCGAAGCTCTGCTGGCACCTTCAAAGGAGTCAAAAGCTGCACGGTTGGAAAACTTTGAAATGTCTTGAGTATGCTTGAGCCAAAGAAGGAATTCTTCCCTTTTATCCTCTGGAAGAAAAGGGAGGAAAGTGTGCAGTTTATCTGCAACTTCTTTTAGAAACATACCCATGTAAAGACTATAGGAGTTGATTCTGGCAATGAGCATACTGACTTGGAAGATTTTCCTACCAAAAGCATCCAAGGTCCTGCATTCTCTTCCTGGAGGGGCAGAAGAGTGTCTTTTTGCACTCTTTATCCTTTTCATAGCTGACTGCACCACAATAGAATGGTGGGGAAGCTGTGTTTTATGAAAACCAGGACAAGGAGGGACACGGTACATAGTGTCCAATCTTCGAGAATGAGGAGAGATAGTGAGAGGAGTCTCCCATAAGTCACTCATGTGCTCATAAAGAATCTCATGAATTGGCAAGGTGACTGCCTCCTTAGGAGCCTTAGAATAACCTAAAATATCCAATTTTTTAGCTCTAGGCTCTGATTCAGAGGTTACTGAAATAGAAAGTCCTTTAGCAACTTCTCTTATGAAGTCTTGAAAGGATAAGTCCTCTGGAGGAGACATTCTTCTTTTTGGAGAAGAAGGCTCTTCAGGAAGGGCTATGGATACTTCAGCAGACTCCTCTGATGTATCAGAATCATCAGAGGAATCAAACTATCGCCTGACAGTGTGGTCTTCTAAAGCTCGGTACACATATCGAGCGGTATCGACATCGGGCGGCGTCGGTGCCGGTTCGGTACCGACCAGCATCCCTGGACAGGGAACCGCTGCAGTCGGCATCCTGGTCGATGTCGATGCAGTCGGTGCTGGTGCCGGTACCGGAGCCGATACAGACAACGGAGTTTGTTGTGGTATCAGCGGCGTCGCAGCTTGAATGAAGGCCGTGATAGCCTGCTGCATGGATAGAACATTGTGATCCATCGACGCCATGAATGCCTGGAATTCGGTACCGGAAGGTTGCGCCGGTACCCCAGAGCATTCTAACAGGTGATCGGTCGAGGCCGTGCCATCGATGTCAACCTGTAACCCCATAGGTGGAAGCTTTGGAAGCCGGAGCTTCCCGCCGGGGTTGTTTTGCCGGTGCAGGATCCTCGAGGGCAAGCCCGGAGGCATCTCGATGCTTGGAAGGAGATCTACCCTTCGAGGACCGGCTGGATTTATGTTTGGTTACCTGAGATCCATGGGAGGAAGAAGCAGCCCTGGAAGACGTCGACGCCACTGAAGCTGCATCAGAAGGAAACAGCATATGAAGCTTGGCTGCTCGGATCTGTAAACCTCGTTTAGACATCAAAGAACAGGACGGACAATCCGGAATGGAGTGTTCAGGACCCAAACATTTAAGACACCATTCATAAGTGTCAGTAACAGAAATAGTACCGCTGCACTTAGTGCATTTTTTAAACCCGGAGGCTTGTTTTTCCATGAGGAAAAAATTCTTTGTGAGGCCTAAGGCCCAAAAGAAGAAAAACACACTAAGTGAGGGAAAAACTATATATATATATTTTTTTTATAAGAAAAGAAAGAAAAGACCGGCGGTACTGGTCCGAAGTCGGGGGAGGCAGACGCGCGACCAAAGAAATAAAATAAAACAAAGAACTTCTTCAGCGGTGAAAGGAACACGACCTGCTGGCTCCGCGGAAAAGAAGAACTGGAGAGAGGCGGTTGGAAAGGCGGGAAGGCAGCGCGCAGGCGCTGTGGGATGCTCCCAAAAGCTTTCCTTTTTGGGAAGCTGGGGAGCGTTCCCGCGCAGGCTCCATTGGTACAGACGTACCCATATGTGAAGACTCATTCCTGCTTGTTCCTGGAGATAGGACATATCCTCTGGTGGAGACATCCTACACTGAGGAGAAGAGGAATCCTCGGGAAGAAGTACTCTGGTATTGGCAGAGCCTTCGGAGTCTTCAGACTCATCCGAGGATTCGATGTATCTCCAATCCGGGTGATCGTGCAAGGCACGGTACCGGTACCAATCGAAGTCGGCATCGGAGTGGTCTGGTACTGACTTGTCGATGCAGGATAGAGACGCATGACTCGGTGCCGGTAGAATACCTGCCGATGTCGATGCAGTCGGTGCCGGTACTGGAGTCGGTTGAATTGTCTGAAGCGGTTTCAGGGGCATTGAGGCCGTGAGAAGAGCCGCCAGACTGCACTCAATAGCCAAGAATCTCTGGTCTATCGACGCTGCCGATGCTTGGGTATCAGTGCTGGTTAAAGCGGCCGGAACCCCAGAGCATGGCACCAGTAGTTCTGTCGAGGTTGAAGCCTCGAGAACATCCTGGAGCCCCGTTAGTGCTTTGGAAGCCGAAGCCTCCCGCTGAGGCAATTTTGCCGGTGAAAGTCCCTCAAGGGCAATGCCAGAGGCATCTCGATGTTTAGAAGGAGATATACCCTATGAGGACCGGCTAGATTTATGTTTAGCTACCCTAGATTCATGGGAGGAGGATGAAGCCCTGGAGGACATCAATGCCACAGAGGCTGCATCGGAGGGAAAAAGGGTGCCGAGTTTAGCAGCTCGGTTTTGCCGGCCACTTTTTGACATCATTCACAGGCAACACACTCTGAAATAGAGTGGTCAGGACCTAAACATTTGAGGCACCACTCATGGGTGTCGGTGACGGAGATGGTACCGCCACACTTCGAACACTTTTTAAAACCCGAAGCGGGTTTTTCCATTTTGAGGGAAAAGGTTGGGCCTAGTGCCCAAAATGGCGCGTGGCACCCGAGAAGAAAATCACTGGAGGAAGACTCCAGAAACAAAGGTTTGGGTTTGTTTGTTTTTTTAGAAAAAAGAAAAGAACCACCGGCGGTACCGGTATAGCGTCGAGGGAAGGCAGACGCGACCACAAAAAAGAAGTATAAGAAGGGAATTTTCTGCGGTGACAGGATGTGCGATCTGTCAGCTCCGCGGAAAACGAAGAACTGGAGAGGGACAGTTGGGAAAGGCAGGAAGGCAGCACGCAGGTGCTGTGGGATGCTCCCAAAAGCTTTTCTATTGGACGCTGGGGAGCGTTCCTGCGCAGGCTCCGTCGATACAGACGATACCCATATGTGAAGACAACATTCCTGCTTGTTCCTGGAGATATCCTGGTCCTCAGCTGATATGTTGTCTGTCTTGACTAGAGTGTAAGCTCTGATGAGCAGGGACCATCTTTTACATGTGTCTGTACACAGCTGCATACGTCTTGTAGTGCTATACAAATAAGTAGCAGTAAAAGTGGGAAGTACCAAAGCTACTCCTCCATGGGTGGAACGAAGACATGGCTGCCTTCAAAATCTTTGCAACATAGGCCATGTCTGCCCTAGCTTGTACAACTAAGCAGTAGTACTTGCAAAACTTGAAAAGATTGAGCAAGTTGCCGCCCTGCAAATGTCAATAGGGGAGATCAAGCTTTTGGGCCCACATGAAGTGCATCCGTAAACCCTCCAGGACTGCACAACTGCACAAAAGATTGGATTAAAGAGGCTGTGTCTTCAGCCTAAGAGGCAAGGTGCGCTTAGAGGCTGCTTTGCCCTTAACGCAGGCCTGCATACAACCTATCAAACTTTCAGAAGGAACTGGTAATCTTCAGTTATCTAAGAAGCACCCCGGAACATCAAGATGATGAATATCTGTCTTTGTCCTTACACTGCCTCATGGAAAGGAAGGAAGACCACCTGACTGACATGAAGGGCTTAAACCAGCGATGGCGAACCTATGGCACGCGTGCCAGCTGTGGCACGCGAAGGCCTTGCAGCTGGCACGCGTGAAGGTCCGCAAAAAAAGAAAAAGCGGGCTCTGGCTGCTGCCGCGGACGCGGCAGCATGCAGTGTCCCGCGGGGCCCCCTCCGCCCGTAAGCCCCTCTGCAAGGGCTTTCAGATTCGCGAGGGAGACAGCGTCTCCCTCGCGTCTCTGTTCAGCCCGCATGGTTTAATTTGAAATTTCCCATCAGCCCCTTTAGACGCTAGGGACTGATGGGAAATTTTCCATTAGCCCCTGCGGGCTTAACAGAGACGCGAGGGAGACGCTGTCTCCCTCGCGAATCTGAAAGCCCTTGCAGAGGGGCTTAGCGGGCGGAGGGGGCCCCGCGGGACACTGCATGCTGCCGCGTCCGCGGCAGCAGCCAGAGCCCGCTTTTTCTGTTTTTAAATTTGCCAGGGGGGGGGGGGTAGGACTGCTACTGGGCTGGGGTGGGGTTTGGACTGCTAATGGGCTGGGGGGGGTTAGGACTGCTAATGGGCTAGGAAGGGGGGGTTAGGACTGCTAATGGGCTAGGAGGGGGGGGTTAGGACTGCTAATGGGCTAGGGGGGGTTAGGACTGCTAATGGCTGTGGGCTGATGGGGCTGTCTGGAAATGGGGGATGGGGGGTTAGGACTGCTAATGGGCTGGGGGGGGTTTGGACTGCTAATGGGCTGGGGGGGTTAGGACTGCTAATGGGCTGGGGGGGGTTAGGACTGCTAATGGGCTAGGGGGGGGGTTAGGACTGCTAATGGGCTAGGGGGGGTTAGGACTGCTAATGGGCTAGGGGGGGGTAAGGACTGCTAATGGCTAGGGGGGTTAGGACTGCTAATGGGCTGTGGGCTGATGGGGGCTGTCTGGAAATGGGTGATGGGGGTTAGGACTGGTAATGGGCTATGGGGGGGTTAGGACTGCTAATGGCTAGAGAGGGGGGGTTAGGACTGCTAATGGGCTAGGGGGGGGTTAGGACTGCTAATGGGCTGGGGGGGTTAGGACTGCTAATGGGCTAGGATGGGGGGTTAGAACTGCTAATGGGGCTGGGGTGGGTTAGGACTGCGATAATGGGCTAGGAGGGGGGGGGGGTTAGGACTGCTAATGTCGGACGAGGGGGGGGTTAGGACTGCTAATGGGCTTGGGGGGGGGTTAGGACGTGCTAATGGGCTAGGAGGGGGTGGGGGTTAGGACTGCTAAGGGGCTAGGGGGGGTTAGGACTGCTAATGGGCTAGGAGGGGGGGTTAGGACTGCTAATGGGCTGGGGGGGTTAGTACTGCTAATGGTCTGTGGGCTGATGGGGCTGTCTGGAAATGGGTGATGGGGGTTAGGACTGGTAATGGGCTATGGGGGGGTAGGACTGCTAATGGGCTAGAGAGGGGGGGTTAGGACTGCTAATGGGCTGGTGGGGAGGGGTTAGGACTGCTAATGGGCTGATGGGGAGGGGTTAGGACTTGAGGTGGGCTGTTGGGTTGGGTTAGGAATGGAAATGGGCTGATGGGGGTTAACACTGGAGGTGGTCTGATGGGGTTAGGACTGGTAATGGGCTATGGGGGGGTTTAGGACTGATAATTGGCTATGGGGGGGCTGGGACAAGAATGGCTGATGGGAGGGGTTAGGACTTGAGGTGGGCTGATGGGGTTAGGACTGGAAATGGACTGTGGGCTGATGGAGGGGATAGGACTGGCAATGGGCTAATGGTTGCTGACTGGAAGTGGGGGTTAGGACTGGTAATGGGTTTTAGGGGGGGCTTAAACTGAAAATGGGGTGATGGGGGGTTAGGACTGGAAGTGGGTTGATGCGGTGGGGCTAGGACTGGTCTTGGGTTGGGGGGCTGCTTGGCCTGGACCTGGGCTGATGCAGGGACTCGAAGGGACGGGATGCTGGGTGTGGCGGGACCTCGAAGGGTGCTGGTGGTGGGGGGGGATTAGAGTGGGGTGGGGCTGGGCGGGTAAAATGGAGAGGGAAAAATATTTTGTGTGGGAGGATAAAAATCTACAATTTGGCCGGGAATTGGGAGAGTAAGTGGGGATTGAGGATGGAGGGGTAAATTTTGAGTAGATGAAATAGGAATGAGGAAAGAGCCAAAGGAGAAAGATTAGTATGTTAAAGCAGATGTAGAGAGAGCATGGAAAAAAAAAACAAGAAGACAGAAGAAAGGCCACATGGACCGCAGATGGAGAGTTAGCAGAAGACACGAAGAAACCAGAAGAAAGTGGCTGGAACAATTGCAACTGAAAAAAAATGCACAAAAGGTAGAAAAATATCTCTTTATTTTGAATTTATTAACTGAATATGTCAGCTCTGGGAAATGTGCATCATTAATTTTTGCGCTTTGTTTAGTACAAGAGGAAATTATATATAGTTTTATTTCTACAGTGTTGTTGTATATTCCAAGGTTGGCTTTTGGGGTTCCATTTAATTATTGTCTTCCTGTTTCTAAATTGTGATTCCTTGTTTGGTGATGGTCTGTTCTGCATGTGTAACTGAGCTGAGGTATTCTGTTTTATAATATCCTATTTGACATTGCCACTTGTTCTTTCCCCAGTAGGTCATGTATTGTTGTTCTCTGAGTATTGGTTTTAATATTTGCAGTGTTGCCTTTTGATAGTTAGAGTAATGGTGCTTTGTGAGTCCTGGTAGTGCTTTTAGGATACGGCGGTTTTTGCTATGGGTTCTAAATGGGCAGCGTTTGTAGTAGTTCCTAATGTGCCTGGCGGTTGGTACTGGATTATAGTAAGGTAGAAACCTTTTAGTCTATCTTTATCCATATACTCAGAAAGAGGCAGGTTTACTAAAAGTTAGTGTATGGTAACATTATGCAAATATTTATGCAAATGAAGCACCTTATGCAAATGGGGCTTTAATTGACGTGCTGGCACTTTGAGGAAATTCTTTGGTTTTGTGCGGCAGTTTGGGCACTCGGGCTCAAAAAGGTTAGCCATCACTGGCTTAAACCATCTTAGGCAATGAGGAGAAAATCAGTTGGATCGGCATGGCCTCCCTCAGAGAATGACAGAAACGACTCTGCATGAGAGCACCTGCAACTCTGAAATGTAACATGGCAAAAAAATGCAACCAAAAAGACTGCTTTAAGCAAAAAATCCAAATGGCCCACTTTAAGGGCTCAAAGGGGCCAGCAACAGGGTTCAAAGAAGGAAACCCAAATCCCATGGGGGGGGGGGGGAAATCCTGAATGCAAGGGGTCAGTATGTGACGCACCCTCTCCCCAAAGGAAGCACACTACATCCGAGTGTGAGACAATGTAACCACCCACTACTGGGCATCAAAACAAAATAAGGCCGCAATCTGCACCCACGGGGACTTCAGGGCAGACTCCATGGCAAGCCTGTCCTGCAGGAAGGCTAAGAGCAAACAGCACTCTCAACACCAGTCCTCATGCATACATAAGCCTGAAAGGTGGAGCCTTGCTTCACCTTCAAGAGTGTGGAAACCACAGCCTGCGAGAAGTTCTTGCATGCTAAATGCTGCCTCTCAAGGACTAAGACATTAGCAAAAATAAAGCTCGATATTCTATCAGGATGAGTCCCTGACACAACAAACCCTGGGCCTGAGTAAGGCACAGCAGACCATCCAGGAGCTGCATCAGATCCGCAAACTAAGGCAGTCGTAGCCAATCCAGTGTGACGAGAATCACGAGTCCCAGGTGATGCTCTATACAACAAAGCACTTGCCCGACCAGAGGCCACCGCAGTATCACGTGCAGAAGAGGCTTTCAAAGCCAAGACTGAACCAGGGCACTGACACCCTGAGTGCCTGGCTTCCTTGCATTAATTGAAGAACCCTTCCAACTTTGCGCTTGCATGGGTCACCATCAAATCCATCCAGGGGCTGCCCCACCAGTCCCAGATCCATCAGAATGTGGATGGCATTAGCTACCACTCCCCCAGATCAACGATGTGACGACCGAAAAATCCACTTCTACGCTGTCCATGCCTGCAAAGAGTTTCAGCAACAGTGCTAGAAGATTCTGCTCTGCCCATGGGAACAAGAGAGCCATCTCCAGGACAACTCCCACACACTGGGTTCCTCCCTGGTTGATGACATACGGCCCACTGTCATGGCAATGCTCGAGAATACTGGGACCGCTTGACCTGCAACTTTAAGAGACTCTACAAAGACTAAGCTTTCCAACTTTACTATTTGTCTGGTTTTTGATATACATTTTCCTTGTCTATTACCTGTTTATTCTCTTATACTACTACTTAGGCACTATGGTGTGTTAGGGTTGCTGCACCAAGGGAGATCAAACACACAAAAACAAAACAAAACATAAAACCTTGCTCTTCCTATCTTTTCACAGCCACCTTGATGTACGGTGTAGTGGTAAACAACCTAAATTTTGGTTATAAGTTTAGGGAAATTTGGCCTGCCTACATTCCTTGCATATCCTTTTTTTTTTTTATAAAATGCTTATTAAACCAAGATATACAACAATAACCCAGCGTGGAGGGTACACTTATATCACGCCTGGGATGAAAGAAACAATAACCATATACATTTTTGATTTGTTTTTTTAAGTCCCTCTCCACCCTCCAACACCCCCCCCCCCCCTTCTCTATTATTCACATACATTCTTCTGCTTCATATTCAGTTAGGCATCTCAGTGGTGGACTCCCTTTTACATGGTCATTTTCATTTTCTGGGTTCCCACATTCGTGGATGCAGTATATCTATATACCACCCCTCCCCCCAAATAGTGCAAAAAAGGCCTCTACTCGACATGCGTTCTCACTGGCTAGTTCTAGGTGGCTCCAAGAGCATCAGTTGGTGGAAACTTCTTCCATTCCCAGAACGTGGGCACCACAGGTTCACGCCACCGGTGCAAGATAGGTTGTTTCTCAACCAAGCAAGCCTTCCTAACCAACAATCTGATCCATCTCCTCTTAGGGCCAGCCGGGCTAAGCTGGTCAAACACTAGAGGTTGTGTTCACTTTATTTGTTGACCCACCAGTATGCTAATGTAAAACTGAACCTGATACCAGTTGCGTCGTATCACTGTGCACGACTACCACATGTGATCCAATGCAGTCGGGGGGGGAAGGGGGGCGAAATACTACAGGCAGTTTCCATCTTGTGTCAAGCAGCATCTCACTGCTCGGCTGAGGGAAATATGGGCTTGATTTACCGCTTTGTATTGGATTTCCTGCAGTTTTGCCAACTGGGTAATGTCGAGAATGTTGCGGATGGTCCTCAGAATCGTACCCTGGATCTACCAGCAGTCCACACTCTACTGCCCATTTCTGTTCTACCTGTGAGAGATCTGGAGGACCATGCCATTCCAACTTTCCTGAACAACATGAGATAGAGGCCAGTCGATTCACCCAATTCAAAAAAGTGTAAAATTCGTGTGCCGGCCTCTGACCCAAGGGGCTCCCATGATAAATATCCCACATAATGCTTGAGTTGATAGTATGCAAAAATGTGCTCACTGTGCAGCTCATATTACTCCCCAAAGGATTGGAAACCGTTTACAGGCCCCTGATTCTTCCAGGATATGCCCTAAGTTTCGGATCCTGTGCCCTGCCCAGTCTCTAAACATCCGCATTTTAGTCCCTGGCAAGAAAGAGTAGTTACTCAGCTGTAAAGCACAGTTACTTACCTGTAACAGGTGATCTCTGGGAACAGCAGGAATTAGTCATCACATATGGGTACGTCGGTACCGACGGAGCCCGCGCGGGAAAGCTCCCCAGCTTTTCAGATTAAAAGCTTTTGGGGCCTCCCACTGCACATGCGCGCCTGCCTTCCCGCCTTCCTGAGCAGCTCTCGTCAGTTCGAGTTTAAAGCTGCGACAATAGAGAGAGAGGACAGGAAGATAGATAGATAGAGATACAACTCCAAGGGGAGGTGGGTGGGTTGTGATGACTAATTCCTGCTGTTCCCAGAGATCACCTGTTACAGGTAATTCACTGTGCTTATCTCCAGTAACAAGCAGGAATACTTCATCACATATGGGGACTCCCTAGCTAAGATGCCTGGGATATCCCCCTCCCAATGGTAAACCAATCTTCCGCATTGGATCTCATGCATCCATCCAGGGAAGGTGGGCAGGCAGTTGTTTAAGTATGGAACAGGTTGTTTGGGAACAAGCCTGACCAAACCAAGGCAATCCCCGGCGGGGAGTCCTTTGTCCAAGCATAATGGGCTTGTGAAGAGTATGAACCGATGCCCCAAGTGGCTGCTCGACATATCTGATCTATGGACACAAGAGTGAAGACTGAGCCATAGACAGTTGGCCCATGGGCCCTCACCATTGTGAGCTGTGACCTGGCCCTCCATATAAATGTTCTTACCTTGGTACGCAAAGAAATACACTGAGCGATTTCCAATTGGAAAGTGTAAACGCTTGGTGACTGGTAGTCCCAAATGAGAAGGATCAAAAGCCACGAAACGTTGGGAAGACTTTCGATGTTGTTGAGGTCTGGTGGAGGTAAAAGGCAAGAGCTCTTTTACAATCCAGAGGATGAAGGTTCCTCTCTGCACTGGATGCATGAGGAGCCGGGAAAAAGAACAGGTATATATACCTCTTGATTAAGATGAAAGGGCGGAACCACTTTGGTCATAAAGTGGGGATTCGTCCTAAGGACCACCTATTCATGATGAAACCTAGTTATATAGGTGGATGAGCCACTAAAGCCTAAGCCAGTTCACGTGATGCGGCTATCCGAAGTGACTGCAATCAGGAAAACACGCTTCCCGGCCAGAAAATTTGAAGGAGTAAGAGTCCAAAGGCTCAAAAGGTGGCTTCATAA